>CAMAPE010000030.1:5977500-7247500 GCA_945859875.1 Cuscuta europaea
CAACACATTGCACAAGTATAATTGTAATATACACCATTATCAAAGTGAAATACTTCAACAGCAAAATAAATTGAATCTTACAATAGCACACTTTATATATATTCGTACGTATCTTGAATATATTCTTTCTAAATATAAAACTAATATAAATGAAGATAATAAATGTCAAACGAAGTGGCATAATTGTAGGAATCCACTAAGGAAAGAAATTGTCGATTAGGGAAAATGCGTAAGAGGTTTAAAATAATATTACATTATTGCCCTTGTTTATCATATTTAATAGCCATTTAATATTTACGGATTTATTAGTATGTGGTTATCTACACAATGATGAAGTGCGCCATACAGGTTGTGATCCTTAATTTCCATAGATCAACGATTCTGATGCGTTCTCATTTCTCACATTAAGCATTGTTCTCATTAGAACCGCACCCTATATATATATATATATATATATATATATATATATATATATATATATATATATATATATATTGATAGAGTATATCTAGAGAGAAGTGAGAGCTAGAGAGAGAAGTGCAATAATATGCTTCAATAGAATGAATTTGTAACCCCTATAACTACTCCCAAGGGGAGTATTTATAGAGAAAATACGGGCTGGGCTCCCAAGCCTTGGGCTTGGGAGGCCCATTTACAACTGGACCGCTACTGGGCCGAATACAAAGCCACTAATGGGCTGTACAAATGAGTAAGTGTAAAATCCGGTTCTGGGAGGTCTTCGTGGCCGACGAGGGCGTGGCCGACGAGGGCACGGCCGACGAGGGCACCCGGGTTCCTTGGGCTCAGGACCATAATCTGAGTTGGCCCTTTTTCGGCCGACGGGGGCGTCTTGGCCGACGAGGGCGCCACCCTGTGTCTTGTGCTTTATGTTCTTCCGAGTATGTGGGTTCGGGGGCTCAGACCCATATACTCCATCAGGAGTCCCCCACTCTCTAAGCTGAGATGTAGACGAAGTGAAGGAGAGTAGATTCCCGTGCTTTAGTGCTTTTGGCCGATGCGGGCATCCCCGGGCCGTTAGCCGTTGCGGCGTTGGCGTTGTTTCCTCTTTGGTGATCCTGTTCTGTGCTTTGGCCGTTACCTGTCCCTCGCTGTGGGCGGGGATGCCGTTGTTTCCTTAATGTGTTCATTTGGGGATGATGAGTGTCTTGTTTCAATGGCGGCCGTTGAAGGCACGCTTTCCCTTTTCTGGACGTTGGTGGTTGGAGTTTATGTTTGGGCCGATGAGGCCGTTGAGGTTGTTCCTTGCTTTGAGGACGATGGGTGGCCGATGAGGGTGCTCGCGCACTCCTTTTGGCCGTTGTTGATGATGTCATGTGCCTCTGGGCGATGTGTCCATTGTGATGCGTGGACGATGTAGCCATGCTTTGTGGTTACATTCATGTTCTTTGCATTGTTCCTCTTTGTTTTGTTGAGGCCGATGTAGTCCCCCAGTCCCCCACTGCTTCAGGCCGAAGAGTGTGAGGGGTGAAGGAGTTGCTTGAGTCCCTGGCCGAAGCGGTCTCTCCGTAGTCCCTCTGAATTCAACCCTCATGGCGATTTTCTGGCCAAGGTAACCCTGTGGGAGAACCCTTGTGCGCAGATCGCTTGTAGAGAGTTATCATCAAGGGTCATTACGAGGAGCTGATGGCTGTGGGCTCTTTGTTCCTTTGGTCCTGTGGCCGTTACGTTCCTGGCCGTTGCCGTCTCCTTATTGTTTGGCAGTTGTGATCTTGGCGAGCAAGTGGGACGTTGTGGGCGCTTGCTGGTACTTGTAAAGCCGGCAAGCGTGTAGGCCGTTGGAGTCTGGTTTGCCGGTGGGCTGTTGATGTGGGTTGGACCTGGCCCGTTGGTGACGTGGTGGCCTCCCATTGGTGGCCGTTGATGTGGCCATTGGGAGAGTGCCACGTGTAGTGACCGTTGGGTGGGGGGGTCTATAAATACCCCTTCCCCTCCGACGAGGAACCACATTTGCATTCTGAATTGTCGAAGTGTTGGCCATTTTTCTAGAGAGATAAACTCCCAAGCTTGTTCTTCGTGTTCGTCGTTGTTCAAGGTTAGTGTTCATCGCGATCTTCCTCACTTTTCATATTTTGCTTCCTAGGCTAGTGATCTAGTGTTAGGTGTTTGAACACCCTTAGATCTTAAGTTAATCTCCTTAGGCCCGTAGTAGTAGTTATGAAGAGCTTGAACGAAGACTACTACCCCTATGACGACCAGCCCTCCACGAGGTCACTTGACTACGAGGTGCTCGAGGAGTTCGAGGAGGAGATAGAGCATTTAAGTCCCTACAAATCCGAAGAGCCGGTGGACGAGGAAGGCGAGGACGAGGAGTCCGCCTCCTCTTCAAAAGGTGAGGACGTAGGTGCGTCCCGAGTGGTGGACGGGGCGTCCACTTCTGCTGTCATTCCCTGCCCGAGGCCGGTGTCTGCCGTGAAGGGAGCAGTTAAGCCGAAGAGGGTGAGGAGGCCGAAGAATGGGCCGGGCATCTCCTACCTGGATCTCACCAATATCTTCTTGATCAAGCCGGAGAGCAATGCAGCCGACTATCTTGTTGCCCAGATGTACGTGGGGCTGTTCGGGCGGGTTAGGGCACCCAGGCCGACGGACCATGTTCTTCTTCCGCCACCGGGATACTTTGGAGTATACCCGATGAGTTTTGCTAAGGGGTTGAGGTTCCCCCTTCACCCTTTCATCACTGAGTACCTGGACATGGTAGGGCTTCCTCCGGCCTTGCTGACGCCGAACAGCTACTCCTTGATGGTGGGGTTTTTGCTCCGGTGTGAGGAGCTAGGCTACAGGCCGACAACGGCCCTCTTCATGAATCTGTACCAGATCGGCCGAGGAAGCCACAAGAACTGTGCGGCCTATGCTACTCTTCAACAGCTGCCGAAGAAGAGGAGCTTCACGGACTTGCCTTCGTCCATTCATGGGTGGAAGAGCAAGTTCGTTTTCGTATCCCTGGGTGAGAGTGGCACCGAGTTCCCCTCTCTCGGCCATACCGGGAGGTTCAATCTCCATGACCCGCCGAAGAGCTCTATCTTGGACGCTCAGGTGGAGGCTTTCCTGGAAGGGGGGCCGAGGAGCGTGAATGATTACGTTACTGAATACAAGATGACCGCCCTCGGTTTCTTCAGATACCATCTGTATGGCGATAAGGAGGATGACCTCCAACTCTGGCCGAGGATGACCACCACATTTGAAGAGGCCGATGGCCCGGATTTGGGCATTCCTGCTGAGGCCGATGGTAATTATTTCTTCGGCTTTCTGTCTTTATGTTTTGTTCCTTTGCCTTACTAATCTGTTGTGTTTTTCCTTTGTAGATTTTTCCATGGACCGTCGTTCCATAATGGCTATTGCCAAGGCCAAAGCGGCCGAGGAGTTGGCTGCCAAGGTGGCCGAGGCGGCCAGACGTGCCGCGGCCGATGGGGGCGGGGCTACTGCTGATGCGGCCCCAAAGCCCGCCCAATCGAAGAAGAAGAGGCCGGCCACTGACGGCCAGAAAAAATTAACTGAAGCCGGCCTGAGCGTCTCCAAGAAGACGAAGAGGGCACCTTCTCCTTCTCCGGCTACCGAGGCCGGTACTCTGACTGTCCCCAGCGTGGACGATGGTGGTCCCGTCGTGGACCTTACTGCTGCTGGCGATGCTGCTCCCTCGCTTCCTCTCGTCCAGGAACCACGGACGAAGAGGGCCGGCAAGGAGATTGCCGGTGCCACCTACCAGAAGATGGTAGAATACCCCGTTGGCGGGGGTGTGTTTGATGATGTCGTCCTTGGCCACGACGTCCTGGCCCAGGCCATGCCGGCCAAAGATCGGGCTTACTTAAAGAAGCTCGGGGACGTGAAGATTTACGAGGGCGGCATGGACCTCCTCGTCCAAGTAAGTTACTCTCCTTATGTGTTGTCTTTCTCGTCGTCTGTGTAGGGTCATTTGCCTGAATTGTTTTCCTTGTTCTGCAGAGTGCCTTTATGCTCATGGAGAGCCATAAAAGGCAGTATCGGGAGATAGCTCGCTTGAAGGAGCTGGAACAGAAGGCTGCCTCGGCCGACGAGGCGGTAGCTTGCCTGGATCGGCTCCGGGAGGATGCCAGGGCATTGCAGTCAAGGGCCGATGAAGCCGCTGCAGCCAGGGACGATGCCCTGGCCAAGCTCGAGGAGAGCAAAAGGGAGCTCGAGGAGTCCCAAAGGGCACTGGAGGCCGAGCGGCGCAAGAGCGAGGAGGCCGTGAAGGCGAAAGCTGAGGCCGAGGCCGCCGTTGTGAGGGCTGCTGATGAGGCCGTTGAGAAGTTCCTGGCCGAGGGGTGGAAGGCTGATGAGAGGCTTCCCTGGTGCTACGGGGTGTTGGCCGCCAGGCTTGAGAGTTGGGGGATGAACTCCCCCGCCGGCCAGGAGTATTTCAGCAGAGAGATGGCCGTGTATTATAACATGGGCCAGGAGCGGATGCAAAGGCTCCTGTGTCGGCGGCTGTCCCGCGCGTTGAAGGCCATGAACTACACGTCTGGGTGGGCCAGACGGAACCTGAAGCTGCCAAAGCTGATGAAGGATCCAGAAGAGCAGACCAAGCTTCCTTTGTCGGAGCGGGAGTCCCCTATTGAAAGCTCCGGCCTCGGCGAGCCGGATTACACTGAATTTGACTTCCTTGACGATGCCACTAGCGCTGCGGCCACTGCCGGCCAGGAGCTTGAAGCCGAGGAGGGGGCCGACGAGGCCGAAGAGCCAGCCGCAGATGGAGGTGCCCCAGAGGCTTGATCGGCTACTCCTTTGTAGTTAATTTTTATTTTTGCCAAATGATGTAACGGCCGTAGCGCCCCCAATTGTAATGAACTTGACTATCAATGAAAATTTTTTGCCGTCCTGCTCGGCTTTGAATCCCTTGTATGCTTGTTTGTCTTTTGTCATTTCGATTTTGAAATTTTTTCTAAGTGTCAAGGTCACAACTTGGGTCACCTCGCGAGTGCCCGCTACGTCCATGGGGTAGTCCACCCTGTCCGGTGGCCTGGTCGGCTTGTTCGTCGTTGCTTTACTACCATAACACTTAGGATTTTTTCAGAAAATTTCCTAAGTGTTTTGGGTTCACTTGGATGCCTTCTTCCCGGTCTGGTGGCTTGGTCGGCCTGACGGTGTTGATGTAGTATCATAACACTTAGGATTCTTTCGAAAAATTTCCTAAGTGTTTTTGGGTTCTTACAGTTGCTTCCTTGTGGCCTTATCGGCTTGACCGGTGGTTCTTGGCTACCATAACACTTAGGATTTTTTTCAAAAATTTCCTAAGTGTTTTGGATCCACGAAGTTGCTTTCTTTCCGGCCTGGTGGCTTTGTCGGCCTGACCGGTGTTCCTTTGCTATCATAACACTTAGGATTTTTTCAAAAATTTCCTAAGTTTTTTTGGATCCCTTTAGGTGCTTCCCTTTTCAGCCTTGACCGTGGTGTCCGCTCCGTCCAGGCGTTGGCTTTCTTATCTTTTGGAATTTTCCCAAGTTTCTAACTTCAAGTGGCTGAGCGTTCTCATCGTCCTGGCCTTGGATTCATCATTTTTGACAAATGCTCTGGGAGATTTCCCAAGTGTTTGAGCCAGTGTCGTTGTCGGCCTGTATCCTTTGTGTTGTGGCCGATAAGGGCACCTTAACCTTGATCTTTTTGAACTTAGAATTCTTCTAAGTACACATGCAGAGGTGTAGGTAGCTAACGGCCTTGGATTATACTGGTACCCGCTTCGGCTAGAGTTCCTTCATTTGAGTACTTAGATAATTTCCTAAGTATAAATGTTAGGCATTTACTTCTTTGCGGTGCCGCTGCCGGCCAAGGTCTGGCTTGTGGCCGATGAGGGTGCTGGATAACGAATGGCTTGTCCAAGGAGATGGTCCTATCTTCGTCGGCTAGCCATGGTTCCTTGTTGAGGAACCCTCTCTTTCCTCAAGATTTTTTCTAAGTGTTTGGTAAACACTTGAACAAATTCCCAAAGAACTTTCGCTTGACCAACAGCCTTGGTTCCAGTGCCTGCGTCGGCCATCCGAGATGCTGTGGCAAGTGGGGGTTGTTTCTTGATTGCTTGATCCTTCCGCGAGTGTGATAAGTGCCCGCTTCGTCCTGGTCATCCTCAGGATTGCGATGCTTTGTTTCATACCAAGCGTTGGTGCCTCAAAGGACTATGGCCGATGAAGGTCACCTCTCGCGTGTCACCCAACCGATGCGGTTAGGGTTTTATAGGCGTGTGTTTCGGCCTTGATTATTCCCTTGTAGTGTGTGGACGTGTCGTCCATGTTACCTGTCAGTGGTACTACACTTGTGTTCAACTGATATGTACTTGGCCTAGTTGGGCCTGAGTTGTGGGGATTTTATTTTTTCATTGCTCGAGGCCGACTAGTGTGCGCGGCCGTCGGCTTCCCTCTTTTCCCTTGTATATATATATATATATATATATATATATATATATATATATATATATATATATATATATATATATATATATATATATATATATATTTTCCGGGGAGTATCCTTCTTTCAGGCTTCGGCCGAAGGGTGTGCTCGTCCTTCGGCCGGTTCGGACTTCGTTTTTAACGTCCGTGATCTCAGGGCGGGTCCCGTCGCCTATTTATGACGCGGGCTAGACTTTTGGTCGGTTTCCAACGGCTGTCGTTGCCCATCCCTGAGTTTTGGGATTTTGTCACCTCGGCCATGATTTCAGGCCTGTCGTCCTGCGTTCTGGCGCGTGGACGACGCGGTGAGCTTCCCGTTTCAAGACGTGGGCCGTTTGCGGGCCCCTCGTCCTGGGGACATCGTCGGCCATACCTGAGCGTTTCACTTCTAGGCTTACGGGGCCAGGACGATGTGCTCTCTCAGCTAGGCCTGAGCCCTTCGCTGATACAAAATACAATGGAGTGCCTGAGCTTGTCGCTCGTAGGCTTCAAATGCAAGGGGCCATGTCGGCCATGCCTGAACCTTTCGCTCTAAGGTGGCCGACGCAGGCACCTGCTAATGTTTTACTTTAAATTCCAAAGAAAAAATCAGAACATGATTTTATTCATAAGTGGCTCGAGGCCGAGGGTGGCGTTCAATCAGTAACCCGTTAAGGGGTGAGGGCTTCGCCGTCTGCACCTCCTTCGGATTACTGATAAAACTTCACCAGATGGTGTACATTCCATGTTCGTGGTACATTGGACCCATTCGGGCGTTTAAGCTTGTAGGTGCCGGGTTTGACCACGGCACTGACGATGTAGGGCCCTTCGTACTTTAATGCCAGCTTGCCACCCTCTGTCGGCTGGCTTGCTTCCCTTCAGCGGAGGACGTAGTCCCCCACTTGAAATTCCCGGGAACGTACCTTGGCGTCATAGTATGATTTTACTTGACGCCGGTAGTTCTCTGCTCGGACGTAAGCTTGCTCACGCCTCTCATCAACCAGGTGTAGGTCAATCTTCATGCTTTCCTCATTGGCGTCAGGTTCGTATTGTTCCACCCGTCGGCTGGGGATGACAACTTCCGTGGGCGCCTTTGCTTCAAAGCCGTATCACAGGGCGAAAGGCGTTTCACCTGTCGCCCTCCTCGGCGTGGTTCTGTAGCACCACAAGATGTTGGGGAGCTCGTCGACCCAACTACCTCCTGCGGCCTGGAGTTTCTTCTTCAGCCCTTCCATGATTGTTCTGTTGGCGTTCTCAACCTGCCCGTTGCCCTGAGGATAGGCAACAGAGGAGAAACGATGCCTCACCCCAAACTCCCGGAGGAGCTCCTGGAAAGGGGCTGCCTCGAATTGGGTGTCGTTGTCTGATATAATCTCCTGGGGGACGCCAAAGCGTGTGATGATGTTCTTGTAAACAAATTTTTGGCACCTAGCCCCTGTGATGCTGGCCAAGGGCTCCGCCTCGACCCACTTGGTGAAGTAGTCGACGGCGACGATGATGTAGCGGTTATTCCCGGCGGCTCTGGGCAGGGGGCCGACCAGGTCAATCCCCCATCTGGAGAATGGAATTGCGGTGCTGACGGGGGCGTAGTTGACAGCTGGCCGACCAGGGGCCTTCTGGAGTACCTGGCATGTGGTGCACTTCCTGGCCAGGTCAGCGCAGTCGCGTGCCATCGTCGGCCAGAAGAAGCCCTGGACGACGAGACGCCGGGACATGCTGAAAGGGCCCTGGTGTGAGGAGCAGACGCCACAATGAACTTCTTCCATGGCTGTGTCGGCCTCGTCCTGGTGCAGGCATCGGAGGAGAGTGCCATTATAGGATCGTTTGTAGAGTTTGCCATCCTCGATGGTGTAGCTTGGGGCCCTGAGTTTGGCAGGTTTGGCCCTCTCCTCGTCCGGGGGCAGCTCCCCCGTTGTGATGAAGGTGGCGATGTCGGAAATCCAATCCTCTGGTCGCTGTTGAACGCACAAGACGGGGCTGGCATGGATGCTGGACATGCTCAACTCCTCGATCTTGGCCAACTGGGAGATGTGCTCCGGGGTGTCCGAGCTGAGTTTGGAGAGGATGTCGGCTTCGGCGTTCTCGGCCCTGGGGATCTGAGTGATCTCGTGGGTTTCGAACGCTTTCAGCAACTCCTCCGCCGCTTGTTTGTACTGCTTCATCCGGCCTTCCTTTGCTTCGTACGATCCTTCCACCTGGCCCACTACCAGTTTGGAGCCGCACTTGATTTTGAGGTGCTTGGCCTTGAGGTCGGCGGCGAGTCTGAGACCGCTGAGGAGGGCCTCATACTCGGCTTCGTTGTTGGATACCCTGAAGTTGAAGCGGATGGCATAGTAAGCTCTGAATCCTTCAGGGGATATGAGGACGACGCCGCCGCCTCATGATTTCGCGGCCGACGAGCCGTCAGTGAACAGGGTCCATGTATCGTCCTGTCCCGGCCCGGGGTTGGCGACGACCGTCTCCCTTGCTGTGCATTCGATGACGAAGTCGGCCAAGGCTTGCCCTTTGATGGATGGCCTTGGCTTGATCTCAATTTGAAATTGGCTGAGGAAAATTGCCCATTTCACCATCCTAGAGGAGCTGGTGGGGCTCCTCATGAGTGCGCCGAGAGGCTGCTGGGTCAGTACATGGACGGCGTGGGCCTGGAAGTAGTGCCCCAGCTTCTTCACCGTGTGGACGATGGCCAGCACCGTCTTCTCAATGGGGGAGTACCTGAGCTCGGCCTCCCTGAGTGTCTTACTGATGTAGAAGATGGCCTTCTGCACCCCTTCATCCTCACGGATGAGCACGGAGCTGATGGCCGACGTGCTCACCCCTAAGTACAAGAAGAGGGTTTCGCCGGTTCTGGGCTTGGAGAGCACGGGTGGGGACGACAGGTACCTTTTCAATTCGGCGAATGCCTCCTGGCACTCCGTCGTCCATTTGAAGCTGCTGGCTTTCCGCATGATCTGAAAGAAGGGGAGTGCCCTCTCGGCTGATCTGGAGAGGAACCGGTTTAAGGCCGCCAGGCGCCCCGTCAGTCGCTGTACCTCCTTGACGTTGCGAGGCGGCTCCATGTTGATGATAGCCTGCGTCTTCTCCGGGTTTATCTCGATGCCTCTCCGGCTGACCATGTAGCCGAGGAACTTGTCGCCCTGGACGCCGAAGGCGCACTTCTTGGGGTTGAGACGGAGCCTGAACTCCTTCATTATTTCAAAGATTTTCCGGAGGTCGTCGGCGTGGGAGGTGGCCTGCCTGCTCTTGACGATCATGTCGTCAACGTACGCCTCCATCGTCCGGCCAAGGACCGCTCTGAAGATCTTGGCCACCATCCTAGTATAGGTGGCGCCGGAGTTTTTGAGTCTGAAGGCCATGACGAGGTAGCAAAAGATTCCCTCTGGGGTCATGAATGCCGTCTTTTCAGCGTCGTCTTCATGCATGGAGATCTGGTGGTACCCTCTGAAAGCGTCGAGGAACGACATCAACTCGCACCCCGCCGTCTCGTCCACCAGCTGATCAATATTGGGGAGAGGGAACGGGTCCATGGGGCACGCCTTGTTCAGGTCAGTGTAGTCAACACACATTCTGAACGTCGGCGGTTTCTGGGCGAGGACGACGTTGGCCAACCATGTCGGGTACTTCACCTCTTTAATGTGTTTGATTGATAGGAGCATGGCGACCTCCCTTTTGACGAAGTCCCGCCTGTCGGCGGACAAGTAGCGCCGCTTCTGCTTGACGGGCGCGGAGGCTGGATCGACGGTCAGCCGGTGAGTGATCACCTGGCGGCTGATGCCTGGCATATCGTCCGGGCCCCATGCGAAGACAACGGCGTATGACCGTAGGACGAGGAGGATGGCGTCTCGTTGGTCCTGGGGGAGTTGCTTTCCGACTCTGAGAACCCGCTCCGGCCGGGAGGTATCCAGAGGGATTTCCTCGACCTCCTCGGCCGGCTCCGCATGTGGTCTCTCCTCGTCCATGGCGACGGCGGCCGTGATGGTGTCTATCCTCTGGCCCTCCCTCTCGGCCGGCCTCGTTAGTTTGAGGTAGCATGCCCTGTCTATCCTCTGGCCCTCCCAAGATCAGGTTGTGGGCGCATTGGAGGTTGACCACCATGAACTCCATGTCAATTTTGGCGTGGTGGGGGCCGTCACCGACCTCCACGGGGAGGACTATCGTGCCCTCGGCGTCGATAGAGTCCCCGGTGAAGCCGGATAACGGGGTCTTGATCGGCTTCAGCAGAGCTCTGTCCAGCTTCAGCTGCTTGAAGGTGTCCAGGTACATCACGTTGACGGAGCTCCCCGTATCGATGTAAGTACGGTGGATGATGGAGTCACCGATCTCACATCGGATGACGAGGGCGTCCCTGTGTGATTCCGTACCCGGAGGCAGATCCTTGTCGGTGAAGGTGATCGCCTCCGTTCGCTGCCTCTTCGGCTGGGGGGGGGGGACGTGGGACACCTCCCCAATGTACAGGGACTGGGCCCATTTCTTTCTCTGAGTGACGGAGTCCCCCCCAGTGTTCCCACCTACGATGAGGTGGATGTGATTCTTCTTCGGCGGGGGCTCCTCGAAGTCCTCGTCGTCGCTGAGCCTACCAATCTCCCGCTTCTTCGCAGAGGGTTCGCCCCCATGTTTGCCGGTGTTTACCCAAGTGTTCTTGCGTGGGCCACCTTTGACAAACTGGGAGAGTTCCCCCTGGCGAATAAGGCGCTCGATGGCCTTCTTCAGTGTGATGCAATCGTCGGTGTTGTGCGACGAGTTCTTGTGGAACCGACAGTATGTGCCGCCCTGCTGGATGGCAAGGATCTCCTCGGCCGGCCGAGGAGCCTGCTCGATGAGGCCGTGCTTCTCGGCATAATCGAGGATGGTGCCGACCGGGTGAGTGAGGGAGACCCCCGGCCGTTCCAACCTCGGCCGCCAGTGGCGATCATTCTTACTCTGTCCACCAGAGCCGTGACGGCCCTGGGCACCCTGGCCGGCCGGGGACGGACCCGGGGCCGGCGAAGGATTTGTCTTCTTGGAGGGATGACCCCCCTCCTTCTTGTGATTGTGGAGCTCGTCGGCGTCGACATACAAGCCTCTGCGCTGGAGCGCCTTGGCGTACGACCTCGGGGGGTCGGTAATGAGGTTCCTAGCGTACGGGGAGCTTCGGAGGGCTCCCTGATACAAGGCGAGGAGGGTGCGCTCATCGGCCCCCTCGACCTCCTCGGTTTCCCTCGTCCATCGATCAATGAAGGACCGGAGGGACTCCTCGTGCTGCTGTTTGACGGAAAGGAGGTGGGTGAAATACTTCTTCGCGTGCTTCCTCCCGGCAAAGTGAGTGAGGAAGCGCTGGGCGAGATCCTGCCATGAGTCGATGCTCCCTTCGGGGAGCACGTTGAACCACTCGTACGCTGGCCCCTCGAGAGTAGAGAGGAACCAACGGCAGAGGTATTCGTCGGACGCGTTCACCATCATCATGTTGTTCTGGTAACTGCTGAAGTGTTCCTGGGGGTCTGATCGGCCATCGTAGGACTTGATGGCGTTCCCCCTGTACTTCTCCGGGATGGGGGCCGAGAGGACCCTGCTGGTGAAATGGGTCCTGGTCCTGATCTGGATGATGGGGTCACCTCGCCCTTCGGCCAGCTCCCTCTCCAGGGCACTAACCTTGTTCATGAGCGCGTTGAGGCCGGGGTCGTTGGAGGCGCCGGCCGTAGGGATGTTGGCCGACTGCTTGGCCTCCATCTGAGCCAGCCTCCTTTCCAACTGGGCGATGACCTCGTCCCGGGGGTCCCTGGCGGCCGCAGCGGCGCCCGGCTGGTTCCTCAGGCGCTCGTTGTGAGCCGCGTTGATCTGGTGACGCACGTCATCCTCGTGCAACTTTCCCTTGCCCTTGTCCGGGCGGGGCTGGTCCGCTGTCCGGGACACAGACCCCAAGCTTTCCCTTGGTGAGCCAGGACGAGGATCACCAATCCGTCCCGCCATCCTCTCCGAAACCGGACGACGGCGCGTGTCACCTAGCCTATTGAAGGCAGGGGCTTTTCCACGCGCTGGGGTCTGCCCGGGCCGAAGAGGGGAAACAGGGTGGGAGTGGGACGACGCCGTGTCCTGGGCCATTACCCCCTCATCGTTGCCTATCTGGACGGCCAACGGTTGGGGATGAGGAGGTGGAGTGACGTTCCCCCCGGTCCTTGGCAAGAGTGCGCTGAGGACGGTGGAGTTCTGAGCCAGGCTGGCGATGATGACCGACAGCGCGGCCTGGACCTGCGGATCCACAGACGGAGAGGCCGCGGCCATAGGCTGGGCCGGGGCGTGGTCCGTCTTCTCAGCTCGTTTCTTGTCCAGGTCGAGGCGGGCGTCGGGGACTCCGCCGTTGAGTTGGTTGCGGAGGTCCGTCGTGAGGTTGAAGGCCTCCTGGAAGAGGTCCCCTCCGCCGGCCTGGTCGGCCGTGGCGTCCTCATCGTGCTCCCTGGGCTCTTGGTCCTCAGGGATGACTTTGCTGACGAGGTTGCGGTTTGACTTAGTTCTCCCCATGATCAGTGGTTAGCTGTGCTTGGTAGCGACGAAGGGTGCTAACTTGATTGTTCTAGCTCTCAATGAGAGCACCAAATGATAGAGTATATCTAGAGAGAAGTGAGAGCTAGAGAGAGAAGTGCAATAATATGCTTCAATAGAATGAATTTGTAACCCCTATAACTACCCCCAAGGGGAGTATTTATAGAGAAAATACGGGCTGGGCTCCCAAGCCTTGGGCTTGGGAGGCCCATTTACAACTGGACCGCTACTGGGCCGAATACAAAGCCACTAATGGGCTGTACAAATGAGTAAGTGTAAAATCCGGTTCTAGGAGGTCTTCGTGGCCGACGAGGGCGTGGCCGACGAGGGCACGGCCGACGAGGGCACCCGGGTTCCTTGGACTGAGGACCATAATCTGAGTTGGCCATTTTTCGGCCGACGGGGGCGTCTTGGCCGACGAGGGCGCCACCCTGTGTCTTGTGCTTTCTGTTCTTCCGAGTATGTGGGTCCGGGGGCTCAGACCCATATACTCCATCATATATATATATATATATGTGTGTGTGTGTGTGTGTGTGTGTGTGTGTGTGTGTATGTATATGTATATATTTAAAATGCACATGATAGCTTATAGTTTATATTTCAATATTTCAATTCATTTTGTTTAAGACATGTATAGATGTGCACAAGTTCATTGAATTGATAAACTGCAGATTAATGTTATAGAAAGTGCAAACTATATTCGGAGTAGTAAATCGTAAATGAAGTGCAAAGCTATTTAGATACTTTTGCACTAACTAAATAACTAAAGTGAATGTACACAACCTTTTGTAAACTAATTAAGTTAATTTATTATTGTAGCACTATTTAAACACAAAATAAACAGCTTTTTATGGAAAGTAATTTAATGGTCCACAATTTTAGGGTGATAGTTTCCCATTTATACGGGAACTTCTAACATGGAAAGTGGGTAAGGTTTAATTTTAGTGGACACAATTACTTTATCTTGGTTAGCAGTTTACTAACTCGTCCTCACCATTTAATATGGTTAGTAATATGATTAGAATTGCCCATAGAAGTTGAACTTAATTACAAATTACCACCACTCGTTTATGCTTAATCTTGACCATTGATGTTGTATATTTGATGGCTAAATTTTATACTCATTTCTCTCGTGGGACACCATTATCACCAGAAGCGTACCATCTCGTACAGACACACACATGTATATATTCCTTTTGTTCCTTAAAATTTTTCCATCTTACCTTTTTGGGACGTCCCAAAAAAATCTTCCCATTTTTGTTTTTGAAAAGTTTTGTGTGGCTAACTTTATTACTCCAGGAGGTCTGGGGGAGGGGGACTGGAGTAATCATCAGGGCTGAAACTCACTCCATTGAGTTTCAAACTCTTATGTGCCTAACGGATTTTGAAATCGAGAGCTCCCATTAGGCACAGTAACCTCACAACCAGTTCGGCTGGAATGCTTGGTTGGCCAACTTTATTACTCACCTGACTTGGGCTCGTCCCAAACGGCATAGTCTGAACTTGTATTTGAGTACGAAAAGCCGGCTCCGATTGGAGCGTCTACGTATAACATGTTGGATTCTGCACATTATTGCAAGATCAAGATACTTAGAACACGGATCGAAATTCATAAAAGATCAATTAGCAATACTCAAGTAGATCATTTGTCATCGATAGGAACCGGTACCTAAATTCCAAGAGTACTCATTCTTTATCAATTTGTCATGCCCCGACAGCTTGAATGGACCATGTTCCAAGAATACACCAATTCCGAGGGAAGTGCATCCTAGAGCTGAAATAAATAGATGACTCTCTTAATCATCAATTGTTCAATGAACACCTCTAACTCTTACAATATACTCCCTCCGTTCCTATTATAACTTCCAACTTTCCTTTTTCGTTCGTTCCAATTAAAACTTCCACTTTCCCTTTTTGATAAAAAATTTGTTGTTCACAACAATTCTTACACATTTCTCTCTCTTCTGCACAATTCTCCACCACACGATACCCACTATCTTAAATTGTGTGTCAAACCTATTTGGAAGTTATAATAGGAACGGAGGTAGTACTACCTCCATCCAAAAGAATCTTACTTTCCTTTGAATGTCACAAAATAAAGTTTTCACTTCCATGAATGGATCAAAAAACATTTGCTAAACAAATGTAATTTAACTATTGGAATTACTTTTAAGAACAATTGCTTGACTTGCCATATAAAAAACCATTTTGGTTCTTAACCTGTGTTGTGAGAGCGTTATTTAGAGAGATAAAAATAAAAAATTCTACCGTGAAAATGAGTAAACTTACCTCCACCGAGCCAAAGTGTTAGAGGAAGTGAAAGTTTGTTCTTCGATTGTGCTTCGGCAAAATAGTAAAATAAAGCCCGACCATGATCATCATCTGTAACGATGTAACCCGAATGTTGCTTGAAAGAGACATTTTTTGAAGGTTGCCCGGGGAGAGAATCAATCACTTCCGCATTTGTTATGGTTAGCAACCAGACAAGGTAGAAAAAAGTAATGAAAAGGAAAAAACACAAGATAGTCATTTTTGATGAGAAGAATCGAATGGTGATGAGAGCTAGAGGAGTGCCTAAGTTTGAGAAGAAACCATGCACATTACACTAGCTGAAATTGTGTGACATTTGTTAGGCACAAAACGAGAGGGTCAGAAAACATGATTGACATTTTGTGGACTGGAAATGAATGAATCACTAAATTGTTACGTGTTGGACACACGGTTTCTTAAGGAAGTTGGGTTATGTAAAAGTTAAAATTGTTAAAGTACAAAATATACATAAATACATCACACAACGACATTCTCCTTCTATTATTACCACATAACAATATATGTACCACATAAAATAAGAATTTGAGAATTGTTATTTTAATTTCTCAAAAAAATTGTTATGGTATGGCTGATAATGAATTTCTAAAATTTAAATAAATTTGGAGCTTAGTGATATCAACATGAACAAAAGGGGAAGATGTAAAAACAACAAGGCCATAAAGAAAGTAATATGCTCATATATGCAACACAAGGTGCTCTTAAAGCATCTCCAATGCAAAAGAATTAATTAATAGAAAGTCTCTCTTTCTTTCTATGACATAATAATTTTTAGTTACTTTTTATTCATAATGTCAAGTAGAATGTCTGATTCGAGACGATGTACTTGACATTGTGAATAAAGAATGATTGAACATCTATTATACCATGGAAAGAATGTAAACGACTTTCTATTAATTAATTTTTTGTGTTTATATCTCTCTTGTCACATGTGCACGGTTGACACTTTTGAGTTGAAGGATGGAAAAGCTCGGAGTCACTGAGTATGTGCCCAAGTGGATCAGATTAAAAGGAGGATCTTAATAAAGCACTTTATTATTTCATATTTTATCGGTGTGAGATTTCAACATAGACAATGACGTGATTGATAAGTTTTGGCTAGCGAGAAATAAGGCACTATTCTTAGTTATTCCTGAAAAAGCAATCACATTTTCTGTTTCCCGATATGTCGTGGCGTCCGATTGGTGTCCGGTGAAGGGAGTAACCATCATAAGCAGAGGCGAAGCCAGGATGTGATGGAGGAGGAACAAAAGGGTTGATATGCTTACACTTTAAAATTTGACAACACCTCCCGTTATATTTGATTTAAGTCTACTTGTTCATTTATTTAAAAATATCTAATACGGAGTACTAGGTAATACTTCATCCGTCTCTTACAACTTTGTCATCTTTCCTTTTTTGGATGTCCCAAAAAAAGTTGTCACTTTCCTTTTTAATCAATTATTTTGTTGTTTCTCTTATTTCTCTCTCATTTGTACAAACCTCAACCACACAGTTTTTACTTTATTATTCTCTGTGCCGGTCAACTTTGGCAAAGTTTTAAGGGACGAGAGTAATATATTTTTATTAGAACGTATTTGCACATTTAAGCCTCCGAAATAGGGAAGGCACCACGAGGTGATGGATGTTTAATTAACTATAGAAAAATGGGAGATAATAAATTTATTTTATATTACCATACCAACAAAACAAACAAAAGTTGGGGGACGAGGCAAAAAAATTATAAGGTAAAATTTAATGAAATATTAGGAAAAAAAAATTGGGAGGGGCCAAGGCCCCCGAGGCTTATGTGTGCCTCCGACCCTCTTATGTATTGATTCTAAAAGGTATCCCATGAAATTCTAGGAAATTGTTGTGAAGTGTGTGTTAAAGGATGGTATGTGGTTTTCTAATCAAAGTTGTTGATTATGGAACAATGCATGACTTGGGAAAATATATTATTTGTAGGGGTGGAGGCAGGACAGTGAGTAAAATTGAGCCGATACAAGGAATAATGTATTTTTTAAAAAAATTCTCACATATTTTTTACCTTAAAATTAGTACACTTTTAAAATGGGAAATTGCCCTAAATAGGAGTAAACAACTCTGGAAATTTCAGAATAGAACTACTACGTTTTTTCTTCCTGAAACAGGAATCGTTACTGTCGTTATTGAAAAATACTATCATGAATAAAAAATATTGTCATTAATTATAATAAATACTGTCATATTAAATGCATAGTACTGCAACTATTTGACAATCATAATTAAAAGATGGCTATAAATACTGTCCTCTTAGTCCTATTTCGGGAAGAAAAACATAGTAGTCCTATTTTGGAATTCCAAATTCTATTTAGTCCTATTTTGGGAAACCTCTCTTTTAAAATTTCAGGTGAGCCAAGGTCTAGGTTGTCCCCCTAGATCCTCCCATGATTATTTGTGTTGGGTTAATGACCTGACAAGGGCTGACCCATCAACCCTTAAGGATCTCCTACGAACGTCCCCAAAAGGTCCACGAGGACCTCCTACAAATGTCCTGTTGGAGGCCCAAGACGATGGGTTACCTGTCTGTCGGTTCGGGGAGAGTTTCGTCCCGAAGAGGGTCAAGCTTCAGTACCAAGGGTCAGGGGACGTACGTATTCTACTATCAGCAGGTACCCTGGCCCAAGAATAGCTCAAGCGCATGGGGACGAACGTCCCCACCCTTTGGCAGGATGCCAAGAGTCCAGCAGGAGACCGGGCTCAAGTGCATGGGGAGGAACGTCCCCATCCCTTGACAGGATGCCAAGGGTCCACTAGGAAACAAGAGGCAAGCGCATGGGGATGAACGTCTCCATCCCTTGGAGGGACACCAAGATTCTGCAGGGAAGCGCATTTAATGCAGAAGATTTGGTGGTTGGAATCATGCCATCCACAGCCCGCCACGTCAACACATCCAACTACCCATTGGCAGTATAAATAGAAGCATTTATTTCACTGTAAAGGGTTCGCATTTTAGCACTCTAGCATTATAACAATTGTAACATCCCATAGCCTAGTATTGTACGAACGGCGTCTCAGCTTTGTAATCGTTTCAGTGAATAAACACTCCTTATTGGGCCTTTACCTAGCTTGTTTCTTCATCTAACTTACCAAACCATCCACTCGAGACCCTTAGGTTACGTGTTGGGTCTATGGGTTGAAGGAATAAACCTCAACACTTGAATAAATACTCCTTATTGGGCCTTTTCCTAGCTTGTTTCTTCATCTAACTTACCAAACCATCCACTCGAGACCCTTAGGTTACGTGTTGGGTCTATGGGTTGAAGGAATAAACCTCAACACTTGAATAAATACTCCTTATTGGGCCTTTTCCTAGCTTGTTTCTTCATCTAACTTACCAAACCATCCACTCGAGACCCTTAGGTTACGTGTTGGGCCTACGGGTTGAAGGAATAAACCTCAACATTGGCGCTGTCTGTGGGAAACTGATCAAAAAGTTCTTTCAAACTAAGCTCATAGCTAAAAAATCATTTCAAAAACAACCAAAAAACAAGTAAGATGGCAGCTAACAACACAGGAAACTCCCATGATCTCTCTTCACGACTAGCTCGCAGGAGGAGGAGCCGCAACCAGGCAACAGGGGCCAAGTCCATCAGTGTATGGTCACGCAGGGATTTCGGGGTACTCGCTGACTAGATTCCCCAGGAGGTCCGTTGGGACCCGAATGCCCTAAGGGAGATATCAGACATCATCCGCCATTTGCCAGACGAACGGGAGACGGAGCGTGTGTGTAATACTTGAGATTTAATTTAAACGGATTAATAGTACTACTCATACAAACAAGGTGCATCTCCTTTTAAGGGAATTCATCACCCAAGAACTCCAAAGTTAAGCGTGCTTGCATGAGAGTAATCTTAGGATGGGTGACCCCATTGAGAAGTTTCTCAGGGCGCGCACGAGTGAGGACAAAGTGCACGGAAAAGGCTAGTGGCGGTTTGTGAGGACAGTACTAGAGGTCAGAAGTAACTACCTCGGGGCCTACGTGGCCGGGGTGTTACACCGTGTACTCCGCTAAAACAGAGCAAACACTGCTCTCCCCTCTCTGTTCCATGCAGACGCTCGGCAAGCGTACTGGTGAGAATGATGATTCTCGCCAGTCGGTCCATACTAGGATCATCAGGAATAATCAATCTCCGGATATGGGAGGTGCCGGGGGAGTCGGGCCCTTCGGAGGAACGCGGTGGGACACGGTCCGGGACCGCACCCTAGTGATGCCCCATAACGATCAGGCTGCCAGGGAGCACCCCCCGATGGACGACATGAGGCAGGAGGCCCGCGTCATCCGTGGACAGCGCAACTTTGGAGCCTTGCAGAGGGACAATACCATGGCATTGGTGACCACCGCACCCTCTACCATCGACCCACGCGACACTATGATCTTGGATATTGTTGGTCCCGGTTATACTGGATACAGTCTAGAGGGGGGGGGGGTGAATAGACTGTATTGGTTTTTAGCTTTTTAAACTAAGTACCAGATTTACAGAATAGCCTGTTCTGTTGAAAGAACAGACTGGCAGCGGATGGGGTTCTGGTAGGGAGTTCTGTTAGCCTCAGAGAAGCAATAGGCAGTAGGCCTTCTGTTAACTCGTAGAACAAGTTCTGCTGAACACAGATACCAAGTCCAAGGAGTTATGCAGTTCTAACTAAGTGCAAGTATTAAAAGCAGTAAGTAAACGACACCAGGGATTTTTATAGTGGTTCAAGGAACAACTCGTTCCTCTAATCCACTGTTCCACTAAGCTGTAAAAACTGCCGTTTACAAAGCCTTAGTCCTAGCACTTAAGAAGCACTCCACGTCTTCTTCAAGCCTAGATGTGTCCTGGGATGCACTGCCTGGCTTCCTTTAACACTGGTCCTTTCACTGAGTCTCCTTGAAGTATCACCACTTCACTACTCCAGTTATTTGGACGTCCTTCTTGTAGCAAGAAGAGTTTCTGTTGAAACTGAGGTTCCTCCAACTAGCTTCGTTACAAATGATTTGTATGTGATGAGCTTGAAGAGTTGAAGAACACTTGGAACTTTGCTTGAGTTGGAAAGAGTAATTTTCCAACTTCTGCCTTCTCTTGTAGAAGATATTGAGTTTGAATCTCAAGGAGGCTTTTTGCTTTTCAGAGTTTGAATATCTTGCTTGTGGTTAGCAAAGTTGTAGCAAAATTATGTAGGCAAAGTTATCCGGTTGTTCTTCGTAGTGTATCTTTTATACTGAGGTTGTCTTCCCGTTGGAGGAGTAGGAGGACAACTGCATTAAATGAGCGATCAGTTGACTTGACTAGTAGAGCCCGGTAAGGTTGGCGGGTTACTATTTTGGGATAAAGTATTCCTGACATTGCGGCCAATCATCTGCAATTACTCTACGTAGCATGGGGTGCATTAAATGAGCATTTAATGCATGCACTGTAGCTTTTCCGTTTCATACTCCTAGCCGTTGAAGGAATCTTTTAGTTGACTTCCCGGTTCTTTGAAAATCTTCTAAGTGTCAGACCTTCTGGTGTCTTTGTCTGAGAGTAGAACAGAGGAGGTCTGGAGCACTTTTGTTGGGAGTATCCAACAGAGACCCGGAAGGGTTTCTGTCAGAGTCAAGACTAACAGAGATTCTGAGGACTTCTGTTCTGGAGCAGAGAACCAAAGGTCCTCTGTTTCAATAATGCCTTAAGAGGCACTTCTGTTCTTGAAGTCCTTCTGTTCTTGAAGCCCTTCTGCTCTTGAAGGTCTTCTGTCAAGTCGAATACATCTAAGAACTTTACAAAGGAAAATTCTAATACATAATTTCTAAAGGGGTACTCTAAGATCCTAATTAGTCTAGCATCATCAAAATCTAATTACAATTATTCCTTACAATTTCCCCCTTTTTGATGATGCCAAAACCCTTTAACTATTTCCAGAGAAGTGCCTTCACCATAAAAAATATTAAGTTTAAAAACTTCCATTAAAATCTTGGTGGGCAACTTGGCATAGGAAAATAGTAAGAGTACGATACATTCAGATAGCAGAATATAACAGAAATAAACAAACACAAGCAGAAGGCAAAAAGACAAGAATTTGAGGAAAAGCACTTCAAAGTAAGAAGGCAGAGATGTGATTTTATTAGATAGATATTACAGAGTTTAAGCCTTACACATTCTCCAGATTAGCTGCCTGTAGAGCTTCTTCCTCTAGTCTTTGAAGCCTGAGCAGTTCTTCGTTTATTTCAGCTCTGATTTTGAATAGATTCCCAGACCTTTGATAAGATGCCCATATTGGAGAAAGCTTACAGTCCAAATAGTTGAGGACACCTTCATGTATGGTCTTTCCTGGGACAATGTTCTTCTTGTACCATTCTTCTGCTTCTTCAAGTGATCCTCCATACCTAACTATGACAACACCATCTTTGTCCAGATAGAGGTGCTGTTGTTGGGTAGGGGTCATTTTAGCCTTCATCTCTTCAAATTGAGCTCTGTCAATGTTCTGAGAGCCACCCAATCTCCACTCAGTGAAGTTGAAAACTTTCTTCTTCTTGGTGCTCTTCTTTATTGGAGATGGGGGTCTAGGTATGCCTGCTGCTCTCTTCTTTTGTAGGGCAGCCTCAAAATAGGGAGCCGGATCTACTGCAGGCTCACCAGAGGAGGGTGCTCTGGTAGGAGTTCTGTGAGACCTAGGCCTGGTCTGTTGAGGGTCCTCTTCCCCCTTTTTGGCATCATTCAGATCTTCAATCATGAGACTGATCTTCTGGAATTCTGAGGCCTGGGTTGAGGCTATCTGCTCCAGGGCCTCTGGTAGTGTCTGGGTGACAGAGGTAAGGCCTTCAATCAGACCCTGCTGCTTCTGTATTGCAGAGAAGATGTCCTTGTTATTGGCTTCAAGGAGCACCATCTTCTGATAACGATCTCTGTCGGTGGACAGAAGTGCATGAGCCTGTTCTTGATGCACTCTGCACATTGCCTCAATGGAGGTCAAGTGCCTCTCTGTCCTGGCATCAGAATCTTTCAGAGCTTCAAGATGCTCTGAGATATTGTGAATAGCATGCCCTTGACTCAGGAGAGTCTGCTGAAAGATAGACAGAGTGTTGTGGATGCCTACCACTTCTGTTGACAGGGCATCAGTTCTGGCAGTTGATGAGGCTATGAAGTTGTTGAGAGTTCCAGTGAGGTTCTCAAAACGATCAGAGATAAACTGCATACCTGAGTTGAGATTGTCATTCACATGAGCAAGGTGCCCATAGTGTTTGTCATTGACCTCAATCAGTTTGTTCAAGCCTTGGAGGATCTGTCCTCCAAATTCTTCAGCAGATTCAACAAAGTTGTTGAAGGGAACGTTGTCCTGTTGTCCATCTGGTTGAGGCATCTCCAGACCTCTTCCCTTAGGCAAAGGATGATGCTCTTGGACAGATGAAAGAGATTGGACAGCCTGTTCATGTTCCAGTTGAGTCAGAGGAGGGGTCTTCTGTCTCTTGGATGTGGCTTGATAAGACTTGCTGACCATGAATCCATCCATGTCAGATGAGTCTTCATAAGAGGAGTATATGGGTATGGTGTTCCTGATGACCTTCTTCTTCTTTCTGAAGGAGGGATTGGGGGCAGTAGAATGCCTAGAATTCCCTTGAGGTGCAGAGATGGGGGAGACAGTTGTAGGGTCAGAATCCCTGAGAAACCATACAGGTTTAAGGTTCTCTGCAGGTTGTTGTGGAGGTGAAGATTCTGGAGGAGGAGATTGATGATCAGATTCAGAGGAGGAGGAGGAGATCTGTTGGGGTGAGGGGTTCTGGTGCTGGGGTGAAGAGTGAACAGGTGAGGCATTCTGTTGAAGGGGGGATGGTGGAGGTGAGGGTGAACAGTTTCTGAAGGGGACAATTGCTCTGCAGGGAGATGCAATTTTCTGTTTGGGTGAAAGAGGAGGGGTGGGGGTTTTCTGTTTAGGAGATAAAGGTTCAGGGTGTTCTGGTGGAGGGGTTCTGGTGCTGGAAGGAGGTGAGGGTATTAGGGGTTCTGTTGGGATATTAACAGAGGGGGTTAGAGATATTACCTCAATCATGTTCTCCTTGAGCAAAGAAGTCCTCCACTCCTTGATATGCTCCATCATTGCTTGCCCTTCTGTCTTGGGTACAGAGGGCTCTCCTGGGTTGAGATGGGGTTGCACAGAGTCTGTTGCCATCTTTGTGAACAGCCATTCCTCAAATGCTTCAATTTCTTCCTCTTCTAGAGGTTTGACAGCCTCTTCTGAAGGTGAGGAGATGAGAATGGCCTTCCCTTTGTAGCTTGCCTTCTTCTTCTCAAGAACAGAGTGAAGGAAGTTGAGGGCAAAGCACTTTGAGACATCATCAGTCCCAACCCAGTTCAGAATGGCTTCCTCTTCTGGCTCATAATGGTCAAAATATTGGATGATTTTGGAGAGGGGTCCCATTCTCCACCTTCTCCATTCGAGAATCCGGGTAAACTGTCTGTCTAACAAGGACAGATACCCATCTTTGACAGGACTGGGGTGTTCTGTTGAAGTAGACACCCTGTTATGTTCAGGAGATGCAGCAGAGGTGGGGATTTCTGGTTCCCCCTGAGTGTCTGCCACTCCTTCAGATGCAGAAACCACAGGTGTAGAAACCTTCTTCTTTGGTTTTGTGGTCCTTTTCCTCTTCTGTCCGGCCTTAGAAGGGGCAACAGGTGCTTCCTCTTCGGTCTTCTTCTTCTTCTTCTTCTTCTTCTTCTTCTCAGCAGAAGGGGCTACAGAGAGAGGTTTCTGTACCTTCTCTCCCTGTTGCCTTTTAGCCTCAAGTTGAAGCTGTCTCTTCATTTCAGCTTTTATGGCTTTCTCCCTATTTGGAGAAGCAGTTAAGAAGATTACCTTGGTGTGATCCAAGGTTGAAGCCTTCCTCAAGTGTACCCCTTGTTTGAGGAGCACTTCTGAAATCAGTAGCCCATGTCCTAGCTTCCCAGAGTAGAGGCTAGTTTTTGGGTTCTTCTTCTTGATGACTTCAATCAGGGACTTCACCATGACTTGTCCCCAATTGATGTTCACCCCATGATGCACTGCATACAGGGCCTTTGCATTGGCCGTTGTAACATCATCTGTGGAGGTGTACTTGCACCATAAACATTTGTGGAAAATGTTTATGAGTAGCTCAAATTCCCTCTTGAGCAGGTTCTTCTTGATGTTGATATTCTCGACTTCTTCCCCTTTTCTGCAGAACTTCTTCTTGAATTCTGTCAGAGGGATGTCAGTATCCTCCAAGTCGAGTAGAGAGTCCCTTCCTTCCTTTTGCTGAATGTTGAAGATGTTGTTGATGACGTCAGCATCAACCAACACCTTTTCTCCTTGGACGACGGAGGAGATGACTTCATCCTTGAAGGATGCGTTGAGATAGAACTCAACAGTGTCCACGTTGCTGTAGGCTTCATAACCATGGGAGATGATCTTGCTCAGTTGGCATTTAGATAGACCATCAACAATGGCGGTCATCCGCTCCTTTTTCTCTGCAAACCTGGGTAGTACTTCCAGTTCGCATCTCATGCCAGTCAATACATTCTTCAGGAGGGTTGCCTTTTGTTCCTTTGAGAGATCGGAGAAGCTCAAGAAGGCCATGGAGTTTACTGCGGTTAGAAAATTTCTGAGAGATAAGAGTTCAAAAGCTTGAGAGTTATGAGAGCAGTAACGGTTTAGGTTTGCGAAAGGGGGTTTTATGGATATGGGTTAGTGGACGTTTGAGATAATTTACGGTTCCAAGATGCCAATAAATGTAAAAAGAGGCGCAGTAAATAAACGGGGGCGCAGTAAATTTTATACGGCTTGATACCGTTTTAAGGGTAAAAGGGTAAAAGACCTTTAATAATTTACTAGGTCACCCGGTTTACAAGATTTTTCAAAGTCCACCACCTTCTGTTAGATAAGAGAGGGTCTTTCAGTAAGAAGGGGGGAGTTCTGTTGCTGAGGTGTTCTGCCAGGGTAGCGACCAGAAGAGGTTGACAGAGGGGGGTTAACAGAAGGGGTTCTGCTACACGAATTCTGTCAACAGCAAAAGAGCAACAGAGGGCCATCCTTTTCATCTTTCCCTTGGAATCTCATCCATCATTCCCAATTCCTCTCTCAGTTTGTTGAACCTAGCCTCAGGGAGAGGCTTTGTCAGGATATCTGCAAGTTGGTCTTCTGTTGGCACATGTTCCATGCAGATGTGCTTCTTCTCAACATGATCTCTGATGAAGTGATGTCTGATCTCAATATGCTTTGTCCTGGAATGAAGAACTGGATTCTGAGTGATAGCAATAGCACTGGTGTTGTCACACAACAGTTTGATCTCCTTTGCTTGAATTCCATAGTCCTTCAGTTGTTGCTTCATCCAGAGTAGCTGAGCACAGCAACTCCCAGCTGTTATGTACTCTGCCTCAGCTGTACTTGTTGAGATGGAGTTCTGCTTCTTGCTAAACCAGGAAACAAGCCTTCCTCCTAGCAATTGGCAGTGACCAGAAGTGCTCTTTCTGTCTAGTCTGTAACCTGCAAAATCTGAGTCGGAATAACCAATTAGTTCAAAGTTACCTCTCTTTGGATACCATAGGCCTGCATTTGGATTTCCTTTGATGTATCTGATGATTCTCTTTGCAGCACTTAAATGACTTTCCTTGGGCTTTGATTGGTATCTGGCACAGATTCCAACAGAGAATGAGATGTCTGGTCTGCTTGCAGTTAGATACAGCAGAGATCCTATGATTCCTCTATATGTTGTTGCATCTACATCCTTTCCTTCATCATCTGGACCAATTCCTTGTGACGTGTTCATGGGAATCTTCACTGATGATTTGCCTTCCACTCCAAACTTCTTGATTAGATCTCTGGTGTACTTCCCTTGATTGATAAAGATCCCTTCTGGAACTTGTTTGACTTGAAGTCCTAGGAAGTAACTGAGTTCTCCCATCATACTCATTTCAAATTGACTCTGCATCACTTGAGAAAATTTCTTGCACAGTTCTGGATTAGTACTACCAAATATAATGTCATCAACATATATTTGTACTAATAGAATATGATCAGCAACAGAGATTTGAAATAGAGTTTTGTCAACCTTTCCTTTAGTAAACCCATGGTTCACTAGGAAAAGGGACAATGTGTCATACCAGGCTCTGGGAGCTTGCTTAAGACCATAGAGGGCCTTTTTAAGCTTGTAGACACAAGAAGATTGAGTAGGAATGACAAAACCTGGTGGTTGTTCCACATAAACTTCTTCTTCAAGATCTCCATTCAGAAATGCACTCTTGACATCCATCTGGTAGACCTTGATGTTGTTGTAGGCAGCATAGGCTAGAAAGATTCTGATGGCTTCAAGTCTGGAAACTGGTGCAAAGGTCTCATCAAAATCTATTCCTTCTTCTTGACAATATCCTTTAGCTACTAGCCTTGCTTTGTTCCTTACAATGTTGTCATCTTCATCTGCTCTGTTCTTGAATACCCATTTGGTTCCAATGACATTCTGGTGCTTTGGCCTAGGAACAAGTTCCCATACTTTGTTCCTTTCAAACTGGGTGAGCTCTTCTTGCATAGCATTGATCCAATTTGAGTCTGCAAGAGCTTCCTCAACTGTCATAGGTTCCATCTGAGATATATAGCAGGCAAGCATTGCTTCTCTCCTTGATGTGGATCTGGTTTGAACTCCACTTCTGATTTGACCAATCACTTGGTTAGGAGGATGGTCTCTTAACCATGTTAGGTCTGGTTCTGTCAGCTGCTGTCTTGGTCTCTCTGGTTCCTCATCTTCAGAGTCTTTATCTTCATTCAACAGAAGGGGGTTTGGTGCAGGTGTTGGAAATGCAGGGTTGTCTGCCACCTCTTCTGTTGGTTCTGGTGATCTGTCTTCTATGCTGACTTCCTTGAGAATCTCTGTTACCTCTTTAACGGAGGTGCTGTCATCAAACTTCACATGTATGGATTCTTCAACATGTAGGGTCCTTCTGTTGAGTACTCTATAGGCTTTACTGGTGTTTGAATAGCCTATAAAGACTCCTTCATCAGCCTTTTCTTGAAATACTTTCAGATGCTCCTTTCCATTGTTGAGGATGTAGCACTTGCATCCAAATACATGAAAGTAGCTGATGTTAGGTTTTCTTCCCTTCCAGAGTTCATAAGGGGTCTTCTGGTGATTCTTGTTGATCATGCTTCTGTTCTGAGTATAACATGCAGTGTTGATTGCTTCAGCCCAATATCTCATAGGCAATCCAGATTCTGCAATCATAGTTCTTGCAGCTTCTTTTAACGTTCTGTTCCTTCTTTTTGCTACGCCATTCTGTTGAGGGGTTCTGGCGGCAGAAAGTTGATGAAAAGTTCCATTCTGATCACAGAAGTCCTTTATGACTTGGTTGACAAATTCAGTTCCTCTGTCTGATCTGATTGTCTTCACTTTCAAGTTCTTCTCAGTCTGAAGTTGCTTTAACAGAGATGGCAACTTCTGAAGAGTTTCATTTTTCTTTGATAGAAAAACAGTCCATGTATATTTGGAGTAGTCATCAACCATGACTAAGGTATATTTCTTGCCACCAACGCTTGGAGTCTCAACAGGTCCAAATAAATCCATGTGAATCAGATTTAGAGGACTTGTAGAAAGATCTCCAGCAATGGGTTTGAAGGAATTCTTCACTTGTTTGCCTTTCTGACATGCACTGCAGAGGGTCTCCTTCTTGTACACAATGTCTGGTAGCCCTTCTACAATGTGTTCTCTGGCCAGTTTGTTGATTGTTTTGAAATTCAAATGGTTGAGCTTTTTGTGCCAGTCCCAACTCAGTTTTGAATCTCCCTTGGCTATCAGGCAAACTCCATCTTTTGCAGTGTTCCAATCAACTACATAGATGTTCTTCTTCCTTGATGCTGTAAGAACCACTTCCTTTGTTGTCTCATGCTTCACATAGCAGAAGTCCTTTGTGAATTCAACAGTGTAGCCTTTGTCACAGAATTGGCTAGCACTTAGCAAGTTGAACTTCAGTCCTTTGACATATGAGACATCATCAATGATTATCTGGTTCCTGATCAGCTTTCCTCTTCCTTTTGTTTGACCTTCTTTGTCATTATCTCCAAAGGTAACTCTAGGTCCTTTGCATTTCTGGAACTCTGTTAGGCAACTTCTGTCACCTGTCATGTGCCTGGAGCATCCACTATCAATAAACCATTCTTGTTCAGAGATGGCTCCAGCACACAGTTCCTGCAAGATCAAAAGAAAGATTTAGGTACCCAAGCAATGCTGGGTCCTGGGGGGTCATGGAGTCTGGGTAGTTGGTACCATTTTGGTCTCATCAAGTGAAACCTTGGTGGGTGGTACCCATTGTCCACCTGGTAGTTATAGTAAACTGAAGTGTGATTCACTTTGGGCAGATGCTTGTGAGGGTCATGCTTCCTGTTTACATACTTTTGCATAGCTTTCTTTGTTGGAAAGAAGTCCCATATACTATCAAGAGCAGAGGGACGGTTAACCTTGGGCTTCTGAAGTTGACCAACCAACCTCTTCTGCCTGAAGTTAACTCTCTCTTGATATTTGCCCTTCTGGTGATCATTTCTGGCACGATTGACATGAGGTTGTCTGTCAATGAATGGTCTTTTATTTTTGTTATTTTGAAAACCTCTTCTGTTGTTAGGTTTTCTGCCAGGTTCATTATTTTTCAAAAAGGGTTTCTGTTGAACCTTTATCTTACCCTTTTCTGGTTTGACTTCCTCATGAACAACCTTGGTGCCAGATACACCAGCTTGACAGATGGGGCTAGAAATCAGTGGCTCTATGACCTTATCTGCCTTAGCAACTCTGGTGCTAGGCATTACAGAAGGCTCACCTGATTCTGTTGAGCCATAACCAAGACCAAAACCAGTGCCAATCTGTTGATCAAGCACAATCTTTTCCATGGAAGACTGGGCCTTCTGGTAAGCTTTGTACTTAATCTCAAGAGGCTCTATTTCTCTTATTCTCTTGAGAAGAGAAACATTTTCAGTCTCCAGTTGATCTCTTTCCTCAATTAGAAGATTGATTTTGATCTCAACCTCCTTCTTTAAGTCAAGAATTTCAGCTTTTAACTTACTGTTTTCTTCTGTTACAGAGGAATAAGTGGCTTGTATGGCCTTAAACTCTTCCCAAAATTCTGACATTGAATCAGAATCAAAAGCCAAGCCTACCGAAGAAAAATTAGATTCAGAAGTAGAGGTTACCTCATCATCAGAATGAGCCATGAGGCAAAGGTCTTCTGTCTCAGTATCCAGGCAACAGAAGGCCTCATCAGAATCTGAGTCAGAATTGGATTCTGTTTCTGACAGAGGGTCTTTCTCCAACTGTTCTGTCACAAGTGCCTTTCTTCTTCTGGAGTTGTCCTCGTACTTCTTCTTTTCTCCATCCTGTCCTTGCTTCTTGGACACTCTAGGATGGGGACAATCAGCCTTGAAGTGACCAGGTTGTCTGCAGTTGTAACAGAGAAGCTCTCCACTACTTTCTGTTGATTTGACCTTCTTGTGTGGCTTTCTGTTGAAAGATGGACTCCTTCCATCTTTGGGATTCTTCATAAACTTTTTGAATCTCCTGGCAAAGGCAGCCATATATTCATCAGATAAAAGCACTGAAGGATCAAAATCATTTACCTTAGATGTGCTGGCAGTGAGGGCTGTAGTGGTCCTCTCTTCTGGTACATCTTCCTTCTCTTCAATAATTTCAAACTCATGAGCTTTGAGATCTGAAATGAGCTTATCAGTGGGATAAGTCTTCACATCCTTGCTGGCTTGGAAAGCAACTACCTTCATCTTCCATGCTGAGGGCAGTCCCCTCAACACCTTCAGGTTGATCTCCTTGGTTGTGAGATCCTTGCCAAGCTCAGAGATCTCTCCAGTGAGAGTGAGGAGCTTGTCATACATCTTGGAGATGCTTTCACCAGGGAGAAGTTTGAAGTCATCAAACTTCTTGTTGGCTATGGTTAGTTTGTTGTCCTTCTCTTGCTCATCACCAGCTCCAATGAGCTCAAGAGTATCCCAGATTTCCTTAGCAGTCTTGCACTTCTTGATTCTGTTGAAGTACCTATCATCAATGGACTTGTAGAGGATGTCCTTGGCAATATTGTCTAGGTTGTACTTTCTCCTCTCTTCAGTGGTCCATTCTGACTTGGCTTTACTAATCATCTGGGGTCTGGTGTTGTCTATGGCATGTTCAGGATTGACCTTCTGGAAGCTAGTGAAGGGGCCAATGTCAAGAACTTCCCACATTTCATCATGCAGGGCACAGAGATGTGCTTTCATCCGGATCCTCCAGTCATCAAACTTAAGATCTGAAAACATAAGATTCTTGGACAAGGAGTGATCCATTATATCAGATAGAAATGAGGTTAAACAGAAAAACAAGTGGATCTTTGTTCAACAAATAACCTAAAAGATTATTAGAACAAGGAGGCTCTGATACCACTTGTTGGTCCCGGTTATACTGGATACAGTCTAGAGGGGGGGGGGGGGTGAATAGACTGTATTGGTTTTTAGCTTTTTAAACTAAGTACCAGATTTACAGAATAACCTGTTCTGTTGAAAGAACAGACTGGCAGCGGATGGGGTTCTGGTAGGGAGTTCTGTTAGCCTCAGAGAAGCAATAGGCAGTAGGCTTTCTGTTAACTCGTAGAACAAGTTCTGCTGAACACAGATACCAAGTCCAAGGAGTTATGCAGTTCTAACTAAGTGCAAGTATTAAAAGCAGTAAGTAAACGACACCAGAGATTTTTATAGTGGTTCAAGGAACAACTCGTTCCTCTAATCCACTGTTCCACTAAGCTGTAAAAACTGTCGTTTACAAAGCCTTAGTCCTAGCATTTAAGAAGCACTCCACGTCTTCTTCAAGCCTAGATGTGTCCTGGGATGCACTGCCTGGCTTCCTTTAACACTGGTCCTTTCACTGAGTTTCCTTGAAGTATCACCACTTCACTACTCCAGTTATTTGGACGTCCTTCTTGTAGCAAGAAGAGTTTCTGTTGAAACAGGGGTTCCTCCAACTAGCTTCGTTACAAAAGATTTGTATGTGATGAGCTTGAAGAGTTGAAGAACACTTGGAACTTTGCTTGAGTTGGAAAGTGTATTTTTCCAACTTCTGCCTTCTCTTGTAGAGGATAATAAGTTTGAATCTCAAGGAGGCTTTTTGCTTTTCAGAGTTTGAATATCTTGCTTGTGGTTAGCAAAGTTGTAGCAAAGTTATGGCAAAAGTTATCCGGTTGTTCTTCGTAGTGTATCTTTTATACTGAGGTTGTCTTCCCGTTGGAGGAGTAGGAGGACAACTACATTTAATGCGTGATCAGTTGACTTGACTAGTAGAGCCCGATAAAGTTGGCGGGTTACTATTTTGGGATAAAGTATTCCTGACATTGCGGCCAATCATCTGCAATTACTCTACGTAGCATGGGGTGCATTAAATGAGCATTTAATGCATGCACTGTAGCTTTTCCGTTTCATACTCCTAGCCGTTGAAGGAATCTTTTAGTTGACTTCCCGGTTCTTTGAAAATCTTCTAAGTGTCAGACCTTCTGGTGTCTTTGTCTGAGAGTAGAACAGAGGAGGTCTGGAGCACTTCTGTTGGGAGTATCCAACAGAGACCCGGAAGGGTTTCTGTCAGAGTCAAGACTAACAGAGATTCTGAGGACTTCTGTTCTGGAGCAGAGAACCAAAGGTCCTCTGTTTCAATAATGCCTTAAGAGGCACTTCTGCTCTTGAAGTCCTTCTGTTCTTGAAGCCCTTCTGCTCTTGAAGGTCTTCTGTCAAGTCGAATACATCTAAGAACTTTACAAAGGAAAATTCTAATACATAATTTCTAAAGGGGTACTCTAAGATCCTAATTAGTCTAGCATCATCAAAATCTAATTACAATTATTCCTTACAGATATGCAAAGGAAAATTAACGAGTTGAACAAACAGACGGAGGCTAGTCCGGTTCAACCTAGGATTGCCCTCTCTTCTCCTCTTTCCGCCAGGATCATGGCGGTGGAAATTCCAAGGGACGTCAGGCCCCCTGGGGCTGTGGTTTACGACGGGGCCAGGTGACCCCAAGGCTCATTTACTTTCCTTCCAAAGAACACTTTCCATGCTGGGAGCCTCTGATGAGGCCATCTGTAGGTTGTTTTTCAGCACCCTCAGGGGGGCGGCACAGGAATGGTTCGGGCAGCTCAGGCCCGGGTCCATTGATAGTTTCAAACAACTTTTCCGGCATTTCATGGCACAATTCGCCTCCTGCTCCATGCTGAAGAAACACTTCAGCTGGTTGACGAACGTCCACCAAAATAATGGGGAATCCCTGTCTACCTTTCTCATCAGGTAGAGGGACGAGACTTTGAAGGTTGAAGACGTCCCGGAATAGAATGACATCACCCTCTTCACCAATGCACTCACAACCTGGGATCCCTACCGAGACCTGAGGAGGAACCCCAGGAGTAATTACGCCGAGGTGCTTGCCTCGACACTAAAATTCGTTGCAATCGTGGAGGATATTGCTCAGCGGGATGAGCTGACAACGCCCTCAACGGGCAAAATGACGGACCGATTGGGTCCCGGGCCAACGGACTCTCTAACACCAAAGAAAAAGAAGACGATCGGCGGTTATGTTCCTTGGGGCGTGCAGGAACGCTCTGGGGACGAACGTCGCAGGGATACCGGGCACGCTCCTTTGGCCTACCCCATAAGCCAAATCTTTGGGGCCATCAAGGGCAATCTTTGTCCCCTTATTCGGGGACAAGGGGCGGAATGACCTCTCGATCTACTTACTGCAGCCCAAATTGAGAAGCGGTGAAACGTCGTCTAGGCGTTCCCTGTTGCTCCGATCTCCCCTACGCCTAGGACGTTGTCTGGGCCAAGAGCCATAGTGAGTTGTTGTTTCCATTTTGTTATTTCTTCCTTGTTGTTGATACTGGCAAGACCCAGCCAGATGATGTCTGCTGGTTGGTAGTGACAAGGGGCTACTCAGGGAGCCTGTGCTAGTAAGGGGCAGAAAATGGGCACAGACAGGGAGACGTATTGAGAGTATAATCAGAAGCCTGGGCACCGTACAGATTATTGTCATAGTCTAAAGTACGCCATCCAGAAGCTCATCGAAAGGGGTTACCTTGGGGAATTCACCGCAAGGGCACCCCCAGGGTCACTCCCAACCTCACAGGAAGCCCAACAGCTGGGGTCGGGACGATGGGCGAGAGGCTAAGGTCAAAGACACAGATTTTCGTCACAGTGACAAGCGACCCGAAACGTCCCTCGGGCAGATTGGTTCCAAGAAGAAGTTGGAAATCAAGATGATCTTCCAAGGTGCAGAAATTGGGGATACCCCAGCAGAGAGGAAGAAATTCGAAAGGGTCCTCCGAATCAATTCCATCTCTGCACCTCCCGCCAAGAAACACAAGGCCGAGCCTATTGTATTTGGGCCGGCGGACTTGCCCCAATCACCAAGGCCCCACATGGATGAGCTGGTGATTAGCATGGATGTCAGGGATTGGATCATTCGGCGAGTCCTGGTTGACACAGGCAGAAGCGTCAACGTCCTGTACTGGGACATTTTCGAAAAAATGCATCTGAGCAGGACTGAACTGACCCCCTTGCGGACGCCCTTGGTCGGGTTCGCCGGTCACAACATTGAGGCCGAAGGAACAATTATCCTGCCGGTAGAGAGTGGAGATGAAGAGAACCGTGCGACGATCCCCATGACATTTGTGGTCGTGCGGCTGAAGTGTGCCCACAATGCCATTCTGGGGAGACCAGGGTTGGAAGACCTGGAGGGTATCTACACCGTACGGCATTCTTGCATCAAATTCCCCACGGAGACAGGAGTGGGTGTAGCCCGTACGAACCCAGACACAACAAGGGCCTGCTACAAAGAGGTCGTGAAAAAGATGACCGGTCGGGGTATGAGGGTCAACAACATCACTGAGACCGCTCGGCGGGAAGATGCCTTATCTTGACCGGAGCCGGCAACGCTGCTTGAGGAGATAGAACTGGAGGATCCTTCCGATCGGAAGGTATCCATTGGGGCTGGGTTGGAGCCTGAGATCGGAGAGGGCGTGATCTTGGTCCTCCGAAGGTTCAAGATCTTGTTCACCAGGGAAACGGAAGACATGCCAGGGATTGACCCAGAAATTATCTACCATAAGCTGGCCATTCAGCCAGATGCCAGGCCGATACAATAGAAAAAGAGATACATGGCGGTTGAACGGAGAGACTTAATCAAGGTGGAGGCTAAAACAATCTGACTCAAAATAATTAAACTTCTAAAATAAATGTTCACTAATTTAAGATGCAAAAAAAATAATTACAATTATTTACTAATTTGATGTTCTAGCGGAAGCTCTCTCGAAATCAACTTCAACCGGATCAACTCAACACCTGTACAAAATCAAGTACAGAAAGAAAAATAAAAGAAACAAACATTAGCAACAATGCTAAGTAAGTTCCACCTAACCCCAAAAAAATAAATAAATAATATATGTATATTTGAAAAACATTTCGTAAAATATATTTTCAAAATAATTTATAAATCATAAGTAAAATAACATTTATAAAATATTCTTATAACACAAATAATATGCAAAATAACAATATTTCAAATATAAGTACATATTTCAAACCATAATAATACCAAAATATCAATATACATAAACATCACAATAATTTCAAAGCATAAATCAAAAATCAAATATTAATCTCAAAATACATATAAATAATTATAAACAATATTCAACATAATTAAACCAAATCAAATCCATAAGTATTTATACTCTAAAAACTAACAAATAATTTAATAACTCAATACAACTCAAATTCAATCCAAATATAATCCAATCCAATAATCCAACAATTCCAATCAACTCAATAATTCAATTCGACCACAAATCCAATCAAATAATATTCACCTCAAGCCCAAATCAAGCCAATCAAATAATCTCAATCACCTCAAAGCCTCAAAACCAATCTCATCAAAGTCCAGTGGAAGCCGAACTCCTACCTTAAGTGTGACACCCCCTAAAAGGGATTCCAAGCCTTCCGGGTAGTAAGAAGTCCGAGTAGTCGGGATTTTTCTACCAACTACACTACAGTCAAGCTGGGATACTCTGCTTTTGGAAAGTACCCCTGGTGGATTTAGACTTATAGTCGTTACCACTCACCAAATTCCACATTTATCCGGATGTGGCAAACCGACACCACGGATTACTCCGGGTACTCACCAAAAATCACAATTCAATCTCAACCAAAAAGGATATGAAATCCCAACTCCACAAAATCATCCAAAATGTAAAATATTAACTCCAACAAACTACATAAATATAATCCCAATAACAATTCATAAGATAACTCAAATACTCAAAAATACCATCCAATATCCAATACACAAATCTCAAATATAATTCTCAATACAATCCATAAGAAATTCCAAGTACTCAAATGTAAATACTAGAAATCTCATAAAGTAGTCAAATAATTTCAAAAATGATTTACAATGAAAAGTATAATTTTGGTTGACGTGAAACTTACCTCAAACTCCAAATAATCCTAGCGAAATCTTCTACTTTGCTCCTCACTCAATCACCTTCTATTAAAATTCTATAAGTCAATATCTATCCAAATTTATAGTTAAAATCTTCTACCCTATTCATAAATATTTCCTCTTTTAATTGATTTAGGGATAACTTATCACCTTAATAGCCCATGATGATTTAAATCCGATCATTACTATTAATCTTATTTAAAGTAGTCCAAATTAACCAATTAAGTCAATTTAGAAATTTCTCGCATCAGTTCGGCCAGCGCACAAGCTTAATCAACAGTTAGCCCAAATAATAAAGTGATCGGCCCAACTTCAATACTAAATTAACCGAGCCCAACTTTGATAAACATTTATGTAGCTAGAAACAAAACCGAGTATTACGTACAAAGCATATGTGCGTGTGTACGCAGGTGGTTGTCTCTTCCTCGACGTTCTTGGACGGCGGACGCAGACGGGCGGCTTCCGACGGTGACAGCAGGGCAGGTCGTGGGCGTAGATACTCCTTGGCAGTAGCAGCAGTCCGGTCCGATGGTAGCAAAATAGTCCGGCGACAGCAGCGTTGTCCTCCTTCCTCCCCTTTATCGGCAAGCAGCGGTCCGTCTACGGGGCTTTTCTTTTTCCGGCGTGGCAGCAGTCGGCGGCAGCAGTGAGGTCCGATCAACTTAGTTCCATCGCCAACTCCGGCGGTTTCTCCTACTTCGGCATCGCAGTTTCAGTATGTTGGAAGAACTACACTCTTTACACAAAAATACCACTATACTATATTGAGTATCAAATGAAATATGAAAAACTGAGCAACAGAGTTATGGATCTGCATATGATATGCTATCTTTCTTTCATTCATTCATGGGGAAAAATCCATTACATTCGGATGAAAAAACCCCATTAAGCACACCCTTATAAATACTAAATGCAAAACATAACCACCTCCACATCATGCTTCCTATTTTCTTGTATGCGTGAGGATATGGTTAAACACCCACATGCACACGTACAAAACTTATCATGCAAATCCTAAAATGCAGTGCTAGAAATAAGGAAATAAATTCCGAACAACTTTGACTAAGTAAAACAAGCTTAAACGTTCACATTCTCCCCCTTAAGCTTGTTTTATTTTTCAACAACCTTCATTCCAATTTTATCTCGCAGTTCAGTGTACTTCTGCCTTCCAAGTGGTTTAGTTAGGATATCAGCCAGCTGCCCCTCTGTCTTTGTATGCTCAAGCTCTATAACCCCATGCTCAACACACTCACGGATGAAGTGAAACTTAGTATCAATATGCTTACTTCTTTCATGATGAACCGGATTTTTGGCTAGTGCAATTGCAGACTTGTTGTCAACCTTTAGTAGTGGTTTCACCTCCCTTCCCTTATCCAGACTTTCCAGCATTCTTTTTAGTCAAATACCCTGACATGCACTCCCAGTTGCTGCTATGTATTCGGCTTCACAAGATGATAAGGCCACAATTCGTTGCTTTTGTGAAACCCATGTAATAGGACTCTCTCCAAAGAAATATATGATGCCAGAAGTGCTCTTTCTATCATCAGCGTCTCCTGCAAGATCACTATCACCATACCCAATCAAACTTTCATCCTTTTGAGCTTTCTTGTACACACAGCCCATGCCCAAAGTTCCCTTTATGTATCTCAGGATCTGCTTAACTGCAGTCATATGTGAGGTGGTAGGAGCCTCCATATACCTGCTAACAACTCCAACAGAATAGGCTAGATCTGGGCGTGTGTTGACAAGATACCTGAGACTTCCAATAATGCTTCTGTATAGAGTAGCATCTATAGGTGGTTCACCATCACTCTTTCTTAGTTTGCTTCTTGGCTCCATTGGAAGTGAGCAGGGGTTACATTCTCCCATTCCAACCTTTTCCAAAATCCGTTTTGCATAGCTTGATTGACACAAAGTAATAGCCTCCTCATCCTACTTCACTTCTATTCCCAAGTAGTGACTTAATAGTCCCATATCACTCATCTCAAATTGAAGCATCATGTCATGTTTGAAACATTTGATAGAGTTAGAATTTGGGCCAGTAAGAATCAGATCATCCACGTATACTCCTACAACCAGAATGTCTTCTTCTTGCCTCCTAATATATAAAGCATGTTCAAACATGCACTCATAAAAATTCAGGGACTTTAAACACATGTCCAGCTTCTCATTCCATGCTCTTGGTGCTTGTTTCAAGCCATAAAGAGCCTTATGCAACCTCAGCACCTTGTTTGGATTGTTCTTATCTGTAAATCCCTCTGGCTGCATAACATATACCTCCTCCTTTAGTTCCCCATTTAGGAAGGCTGTCTTTACATCCATATGGTGTACTTCCCACCTTCTTTGTGCTGAATATGCAAGCAAAGTCCTCACTGTTTCCATTCTAGCTACTGGGGCAAACACTTCTTTATAGTCAACTCCATGTTGTTGAACATACCCCTTAGCAACTAGTCTGGCCTTGTGTTTGATTATCTTCCCTTCTGGATTCTTCTTGAGCTTAAAGATCCACTTTAAGCCAATTGCCTTTTGATTCTTTGGAAGGTTAGACAGTTCCCAAGTTCCATTCTTTTGAATAGAATTAATTTCAAGTTCCATAGCTTCTCTCCAGTTTTTGTTTCCCATGGCTTCCTCATAATTTGATGATTCTTCTACAGATAAGAAGCACAAACCTGCTTCTTCATCCACTTCTCGAGTGGCATCATAGATTTCTTGTAAGGATCTGAAGTTTAGAGGTCCTTCACTTGAGCTAGAACTTGAGTTTGATCTTGGTGTGCTATGAGGAGAGACTTGAGGTGTTATCTATCCTTCCTCCCCATTTGCAGTCAACGTTGCATCCTCATTCTCAGCTCTGTCTTCACCTACATGAACTGTGAATGTTGAGTCATGATCTTCTTGTTCCCTTCCTTGATTTTTCTGCCACAACCAGCCTCTTTCTTCTTCAAATATAACATCTCTACTTATGATGACTCTGTTTCTTATAGGATCTAACAGTCTGTAGGCTTTAGATCCTTCTTCATATCCCAACATGATTGTCATGACACTCCTATCATCAAGCTTTGCAGTGTGAGGTGATGTAGTTTTAGCATGAGCAAGACATCCAAACACACGCATGTGCTGCACATTTGGAGTTCTCTCATACCAGGCTTGATAAGGAGTCATGTCCTGCAAACTCTTAGTTGGAGCCCTATTGAGAATATAGACTGATGTCTTCACAGCCTCCCCCCAAAACTTAGCTGGTACACCTTTGCTCTTCATAATACTTCTGGTCATCTCCATTATTGTTTGATTCCTTCTCTCCACTACCCCGTTTTGCTGAGGTGAGTATGGAGCTGTGAGGTGTCTCCTTACTCCTTCATCATCACAAAAATGCTTGAACTGAGAGGAAGTAAACTCACCCCCCTATCAGTTCTAAACCACTTCAATTTCTTTGCTACTTCATTTTCAGCTAGCTTCTTGAATCTTTTAAATACATCAAAAGCCTCATCTTTGCATTTCAGTAGATATATCCACATAAAACGAGAATAGTCATCAACAAGTAGCATAAAATACTTGTTACCTCCTGGTGTGGATGGTGAGATGGGTCCACACAGGTCTCCATGTACTAACTCTAGTTGTTTAGTTGCTCTGAATATTGCTCTATCAGGAAATGGTGTTCTGTGTTGCTTACCCATGACACAGCCATCACATACTCTATTGATGTGAGTGATCTCAGGAACTCCTTCTACCATACTCTTGGTTGTAAGTCTCTTTAAAGCTTGAAAGTTCAACTGCCCATACCTAGCATGCCATAGCCATGCTTGATCTGCTATACTCATCATTAAGCAGACCTTTTGTGCAATCTCCAGCCTTGCAACAAACAGTTTGTTGTCCTGTCTCTTCACCTTGATTATGAGCCTGTTGTTAGGATCATAGATTCTCAGGAAACCACTTCAATAACCACCGGCTTCCACTTTCATTTAGTTGGCCAAGGCTAATTATGTTACTTTGCAGCTTGGGTATGTAGTACACATTGTTCAGAATCAGATGCTCCCCATTCTTGCACTGGAAGAGTACTGATCCCAATCCATGTATGTTGATGACTGATCCATCACCAAACCTTACCTTTCCATTGATAGAGGAGTCAATGTCTGTGAAATAATGTCTATCTCCTGTCATATGATTGCTGGCACCAGTATCAAGATACCAACCAATCTCTTTCTTTGCATTCCTCTTATGTGCTTCCCTGACATCTGACATTTGTGATCTGGCAAGTTCACATGTCTCAATCATTAGGAGTATAGGTTCTTCAGGTTCCTCCTTTTCAGTTAGGTTCACTTTACCATCCTTTTCTTCTTCAGGGCATTCAGAGGCAAAATGCCCCATCTTCCCACATGCATAGCATTTGATCTTAGATTTGTCAAACTTCTTCTTTTGCTGGGGTTCTTCTCCTCTATTTTGAGAGCTACTGCCTCCTCTTCCTCTTCCCCGGCCTCTGCCTCTTCCTCCTCTAGAGCTTCCCTGATCTCTAGTGTTCTCCTTTTGATATTTGTATTCTTCTCTTGCCCTCCATTCTGCCTGGGTTAGCAAGACAGTCTCATTCTCCATTGAGCCAAAACTTTGTAGTCTTGCTTCATGTGCCTTGAATGAACCAATGACCTCCTCTGCAAGCTTTGTTTTCAAATCTCCAAACTCCTCAATGGTGGAGGCAATTTGCAGAAATTTTGGTGAAATGGATCTCAACAACTTCTTGACCACCACCTCTTCTTTCACTTTGTTACCCAAGCCCATCAGTTTACTTACAATTATCTGAAGTTTCTGTGAGTAATCATCAATATTATCACTATCAGTCATCTTTAGGGCTTCAAAATCTCTCCAAAGAGCTTGGGTTCGCACCTCTTTCACCCTTTTAGCCCCAAGGTTCATGGTCTTTAGCATGTTCCAAGCCTCTTTGGCAGTCTTTTTAGCCCCTAACTGCAGCAAGGTATCCTCGTTTATTCCTTGATAAATGGCTGCTAGAGCCATCTTATCCTTCCGGGTCTCAACAGGTTCTTCAGCCTCAACTGCATCCCACACCCCTTGAGCCATCATGAAGACTTCCATTTTGATGGCCCATGCGGCATAATTGCTTTGAGTGAGCATAGGATATTTGAGGGAGAAATGTTCACCTTTCTCATGATCTCCTTCCCTGGACATGGTGGATCGTTTCCCTGAGTGCTCTGATACCAAATGTTGGAAGAACTACACTCTTTACACAAAAATACCACTATACTATATTGAGTATCAAATGAAATATGAAAAACTGAGCAACAGAGTTATGGATCTGCATATGATATGCTATCTTTCTTTCATTCATTCATGGGGAAAAATCCATTACATTCGGATGAAAAAACCCCATTAAGCACACCCTTATAAATACTAAATGCAAAACATAACCACCTCCACATCATGCTTCCTATTTTCTTACATGCGTGAGGATATGGTTAAAGACCCACATGCACACGTACAAAACTTATCATGCAAATCCTAAAATGCAGTGCTAGAAATAAGGAAATAAATTCTGAACAACTTTGACTAAGTAAAACAAGCTTAAAACAAGCTTAAACGTTCACACAGTATGCCGGCGTTCTTCTCTTCTCTAGAGACTACAGTGTGAAGATGATCTGGCAGTCCGACAGTCCGGACGGTTGGGTCTCTCCTCTGGCGTTTCAGGTGAACGACGCGGTGTTTTGCTCAAGCGTGTTATTCGCTCCGGTGATGCTTCCTCTTCCTATGCTTCTGGCGATGACGGCTAACGGTTCTTCTTCATTTTTCCTTAGTTACGTGACGCAAAGGTATATATGAGGGATACTGCGTATATAATTACGTAGGTGCATCTGTTCCCCTCTGCGGCGGCAATAAACGATTTCTATACTCCGTATATATATATATATATGGCTAATCGATGATTCTGGAGTCTAGGGCTTCTTCCGTTACAATCTGCAGCCGTGTATTGAGAATCCGTTCATTTATTCTGGAGTACTCCGTATAATTGTATTATTAATCATTATTATACTATTATTATTATTATGCAGTAGAATATGTGTTTTAAAATAAATATATATACACTAATATTATGCATGTGTGTCAGTTATGTATGCGATGTATGTAACGTATGTGTATGCGCGTATAGTGTGTACTAATTAAGTATAATAGTACTCCGTATTCAACTTAAATTTGTTGCTATAATTTTGTACTACCTCCGTATTTATTATCGTGATGGCCGATTATGCTAAGATTTGGTCTCAAAAGTTAACTAACACCCTCCCTCTTCTTTCTTTTATTATTAAATTATAATAATTGTTAAAATTACATTTTTATTATTTATGTCAAAATTTTATGTGACTAAAAATTTCATTTTTTTAAATTTTATCTGATTAATATGATTTATCTATTTTATTTAAATTATCGGAGTGTCACAATCGGGCAGTATAATGTGGAGTTCAAACCAAGGGCGACAATCAAAGGGCAGACACTCGCAGATTTTATCATCGAATGCACGGCACGAACGGAGGATGGGACTCCTGGTAGCAATGATTTTGATAGTTGGTGGGAGATGTACACTGATGAGGCTTCCGGCGCCAAGGGATGCGGGGGGGGGGGGGGGGGGGGGGGGGGGGTCATCACTTACCCCGAAGGCTTCAAGGCCAACTATTCCATGAAATTTGATTTCAAAGTTACCAACAACGAGGCCGAGTATGAGGCGCTTATTGCGGGTTTAAAATACGCAAATGCCTTCGGAGCAACTCGTCTGAAGGTAAGGATTGATAGTCAGCTGGTGGTCACACAGATGAACGGCACCGCCAAGACCAGGGAGGAACGGATGAAGGCCTATAGGGAGATGGCAGAGGAGCAAACCGCGCAGTTCGAACAGGTGATTGTCGATCTGGTGCCTACAGGGAAAATACTGAGGCTGACATTCTATCCGAGCTAGGCAATCCTCTATCCGAGGATCGGGTGATGCTCGTCCCCAGGCACATCAAGGGTTTTGCCCCGCATGAGGTTTTCCTCCAACCAGCAACAGAGACTCTCCAGGTACACGCTATTTTTTGTAGAACCTAGCTAGGCGAATGAGGTAGCTGATTATCTAAAAGACGGAACCCTTGCTCTTGATAAGGATAGGCGAACCTCTGGGAGAGCCCCATGGATAAAGAGACGAGCACCCTGCTTTGAACTTATCAATGGGGAATTATACAAGAAGATGTTCGGCGAACCATATCTCAGGTGCTTACCGCCGCACCTAGCTGCAGCAGTTATGGAGGAGATTCACGAAGGCATCTGCTCCAGTCACCAGGGGCCACGGGCCCTAGCAAGGAAGATCATCCTGCAGGGGTACTACTGGTCGACCATCCAGCGGGACTGTTTTAACCACACCTAGAAGTGTGCAGTATGCCAGCAGTATGCACCTATGCCGGGAAGGCCGACTAGCTTCTATACCCCGATGACCGTCGCCTTACCCTTCGCGAGGTGGCAAAAAGTTCATCATTGTGGCTATCGATTACTTCACCAAATGGGTAGAGGCCGAACCACTGAAGAATATCACAGAATTCCAGTGCCAGTGTTTTGTCTGGCAGAACATCTTATGCTGCTTTGGCATCCCGGAGCAGATCATCACAGACAATGACCAGCAGTTCGTCGGCAAGGGATTCGAGGCATACCTAGCCAAGTGGGGCATCCGACACTCCAGGGCTTCGGTGGCATACCCGCAGGCCAACGGCCAGGTAGAGAATATGAACCGGACCATCATGGATGGCATCAAGAAGAAGTTGGAAGAATACTCCTCAACCTGGCCGGAACAACTTAATTACATCCTGTGGACATACAGGACAACCCCGAGGACAGCAACCGGGGAAACTCCTTTTGCTCTTACGTACGACTTCCAGGCCAAAGTCCCCACTGAGGTACTTGTGCATACACAACGGACATTACATTTTCGGCCGGAGCAAAACGAGGAGAACCTCCAAGCTGAGCTGCATTTCATCGAAGAAAGGAGGGACCTGGCCGCACGACGCATGAAGGAATACCACCGGGCAACCGAGAGATATTTCAACAAGGCGGTCAGGGTCAGGGAAATCAGTGTTGGGGACCTGGTGCTGCGGAAGTGAGAGAAGAGCAAACCGCTCGAGGGCGGTAAGATGGCCAAAAACTGGGAGGGGCCGTACAGGGTCTACAAGAAACTTTCCTGGGGGACGTTCCTCCTCCAAACCTTGGATGGTCGGGACACCGGCATGTAGAACGTGGAGCACTTGAAGAAATTCTATCAATAAACTCACTCAAAATTCCTTCCACCCAAAAAAAAGGAGGGGGAGGGGGGCGAAGAGGGAGACATAACTCCCGGAGAAGGGGAATCCCCAAAGGGGATAACCCCGTTTCCCATCACAATCGCGGCCTAGCTCAGCTCAGGATCCAAAGGACCGGGCTAGAGGGCGGGTAAGACGAGTGGATGGCGAAACAAAGGAATGGGGAATCCCTAAAGGGGATAAACCCGTTTCCCATCACAATCACGGCCTAGCTCAGCTCAGGATTCAAAGAACCGGGCTAAAGGGTGGGTAAGTCGAGCGGATGGTGAAACAAAGGAATGGGGAATCCCCAAAGGGGATAAACCCGTTTCCCATCACAATCGTGGCCTAGCTCAGCTCAGGATCCAAAGGATTGGGCTAGAGGGCGGGTAAGACGAGCGGATGGCGAAACAAAGATAAGCCCCGAAAAAAATTATATATATATATTGGGTTGGGGAATCTCCAAAGGGGACAAACCCGTTCCTCACTGACTATGTTGACTTAGCTCAAGCCTCAGGATCCAAAGGACCGGGGTGAAGGGCAGGTATGACGAGCGGATGACGAACAAAAACAAAAGAATCCCAAGACGGATCAAACAAAAGAATCCCAAGATGGATCAAACAAAAGAATCCCAAGACAGATCAAACAAAAGAATACCAAGATGGATCAAACAAAAAAATCCCAAGACGGATCAAACAAAAGAATCCCAAGATGGATCAAACAAAAGAATCCTAAGATGGATCAAACAAAAGAATCCCAAGACGGATCAAACAAAAGAATCCCAAGACAGATCAAACAAAAGAATCCCAAGAGGATCAAACCAAGAAAATCCCCATAGGGGACAAAGCCGTTCACCACTTTGCAAGTGCCTCAAGGAGTGGGGGACTGGAGAACCCCCTCGAGAAAAATCACAAAAGTACAAAATGCTAAAAACTCCCTGTAATAAACCTTTTGAAACAAGTGCCTCAAGATGTCGAGCCGGGCCACTCTGGATTACTAAACCTTTTGAAATACTGTAATACCTGGGGTTGTGAGAATTAGGTGCAGCGTAGTGGGATTTGTGGTTTCTGACCTCGTTATGCCATGAAGGAGGTTCATCAAACCTTTGTCTGTGATACGGATAGCTGTTGTTGCTGCGCCAGAAGGTTGAGTTGGGATACCTGCAGAAACCGGAGCCTGTTTTTGACAAGGCGACAAGGCGTTGAGAGATCTCTGGGGCTGGGATACAGATAAGATCCTTGAGTGTTGTATCCATAACCTTTTAGAAAAGGTTGTGGATTTCGGGGCCTGAATTGCCGGAAATCCATACCCCTTAGATAATGGTCACAGGATTTTTAGAGACAAGGGGAGAATCTCTCTCTTCATTTCTTGTATTTGTGACACTCATATCTTGCTGAGTGTTGTATCGATAACCTTTTATAAAAGGTTGTGGATTTCGGCGGCTGAATTGCCGGAAATCTATACCCCTTAGATAATGGTCACAGGATTTTTAGAGAGAAGGGGGAAAATCTCTCTTCATATATTGTATTTGTGGCATTCATATCTTGCTGATCATCATACACAGCCTTCGACAATTGAGACGTTTTTTTGAACTCCTCAATGTTAAGGACCAGAGTAAGAGAATCGCAGGGAGCGGCCCCACCTTCAGGAGCTTGAGTAGGAACAACAGCAGGAACAAAGGAGATCCCGTGTTTTTTGGCCAGGGCCACCTTAGCAAGAAGGTCTTGCCTCTCCGCCCGAGCCTGCTCCCGGACGGCCTGGAGCTCCTTCTGGGCCTGATCCAGAGCGGCCAGGAGTTTGTTCTTCTCGGACAGGGCAGCCGCCTCCCTCGCCTGCACGGCCTCGGCTCTTCCCTCAGGGCTTCATCAGCCCTCCTTTTGGTCTCGGCAGCATCCTGCTCCCAAGCAGCCTCTGCCTGCAACAGGCTCAGTCCAGCCTACAAAGGGGAAAACATAGGACCATAAATAGATGAACGACAGATGGGGGTTGAAAAGCACAAGGGGGGGGGGGGGGGGGCATATCCTCAAAAGCACAAAAAGTTAGGGCCGTACCTCGAAAGTCAACACCAAGGCATGTTTAACAGCCTCGCCTGAGGAGCGGGCTGGTAGTTCCACCCCAGCTTGAAGGGCCATATCCCTCCAGGCTTCAGGAACCGGGCGGCCACTAATGGGCAGCACAGCTTCAGCGGCTTTAGAACCGGAGGGCTCAGTGCGCCGCCTCTTCGATTTTTCCACTTATTATGACCACCTGCGAGGGGGGGGGGGGGGGCATTCATCGGCTCCACATCCAGACCGGACCGACTTCAGCAGCCGAGACCTCTAAGATCTACCCGGTCGCGGCCGCAATAAGATGCTGCTCGGCCTCCCCGACACGACGATCGGCCTGGGATGCAGCGGAGGAATTGGCTTCAGAAGATACATTGGCCCCTAGGGCCTTCGCCAGCGTAGCTCACTGTTTCGTTGCCCTGTCTTCATGCAAGCCATCAAAGCTTGGTCTTCCATTTGCTTCGGAGTAGGGGGAGGACCTGAAATGAAAACCAGGAAATGTCAGAACCGGGCGGTACAAATCTCAAGGGGCACTCACCGCAGGGACTGGACCGTTCGGGCCCACAAGATAACCAAGAGCAAGGGAATCCAAGGATCATGGGCGGTACCTATCCCTGCGTCAGAGAGTGCCTGAATGGTCAGAAAACCCTTCAAGCTTTGGACACCGTCCAGCTTCAACTTCTTCATGGCTTCTTCCAACTCAACAGTCAACACGGGCTGTTTGACCTTCGGGGGAAATCCGTTCCACCTCACAGGTAGTCGTTCGTCCGAGTAACGGAGGAAGAAGCGGTTCTTCCAATCATGGATGGAGGACGGGGCACCATCGAATAACTTCTGGCAGGGACGGGCGGCTACGCTTAAAAACCCATCAGCGTTTTGAAACCCATCAGCATTTTGGGGAGTAACCTGGAAAAAATGATGGAAGAGGTCCAGATTCGGAGTCAATCCCTTTAATTTGCAACAGATGATTAACACGGAGATAAACTGGTACGAATTGGAAATTAATTGCGCCGGAACAACATTATAATGGCAGAAGAAGGCAAGGTAGAACAAGTGAAGGGGGAAGCGCAGTCCGACCTTGATGGAGTCCATATGAACCATGATCATCCCCGGACGTCTCATGAACAGACTATCAGCACCACGCAAGCTGTAGACGAACAACGGAGGAAGCAGGATCCGCAGATCTTTCAAGGCCCTACGCGAGAAGGACTACTCGATCCTGGAAACATTATGGATCTGCACGATGTGGCGGGAGACGTCCACAGGAATGCTGATATCAAAAACCTGCAGATCATCCCCTTCAGTCACTTCGTCACCGGAATTATAGTCAACTGGGCGATCAACCACGACGTTCGCTTGGGCTGTCGCCATCCAGTCACCCCCGGGGGCAATTTCCATAACGACTTCTGCACCCGCACCACCAGGGACAGCCATATCTGCCACAGCCTGTCCTACCATGGCAGAGGTACCGGAGTGGCTGGAAGTACTCACCTCCCCTGAGGAATGGGGACTGGAGCCCGAACCAGAAGACGAGCCAGTAGAAGAGCCTGACTCGGAACTCGACTATGAGGATATCTTCATAGAACAAACCATATCAAAAGATGAAGCAGAGACGAGAAAGAGAGTGGGTTTGATTACCTGACGAACTTTGAAGAACGGATCGAGGAGTCGGAGAATACTTGCAGAAGAACTTTGAAAGCAATAGCGAACAAGGCAGGAAGGTGAAAGCCCTAATCCACACGGAAGACATAATATTTAAAGGGAGAGGCACCTTACCCCTATCCAATCCATGTATGACGCGTGGCGAGGAGCGTACCCATGGACACCTGTCACGCGGAGACGGACAAGCACACAATGATTACACGTTCATCGAGAGTTGAACCGGCCTGCATAACCGTCACCTAGAGCCCCGTGAACAGCAGCTGGAAAAGCAACCGTCACATCAGGGACATCGGTAGGGCGGTACGTCGTGAGTTTTTCTACTTCCTTATGTCCCGAGCACGCTAGCAACATCAGAAGTGGGGGACTTGTGTTGGGTTAATGGCCTAACAAAGGCCGGCCCACCAACCCATGGGAGCCTCCTACGAGCGGCCTAACAATGAATGGGGGCTTTCCAACGAACGTCCTCAGAGGGCCCTCGAGATTTCCCTACGAACGTCCTGTTGGAAGCCCAATAAGGAGGGGATACTTGCCGCTGGTACGGGAGGAGGCCCACTCCCAGCAAGGAGATAAGTCCCAAGGGACGCACCTACCCCATGATCAACAGATATCCAGGCCCAAGACTTCCGCATGGTACATAGGGACGAACGGCCCCACTCCTTTATAGGAGGCCAAGAATAGCTCAAGGAATAGGTCAAGGATAACTCAAGTGCTTGGGGACGAACGTCCCCACTCCTTTGCAGGAGAAGACGACCCCAGCAGGAGACAGGAGCCAAAGCCTTGGGGACGAACGTCCCCTCCCCATGGCGGGAAACCAAAATCCTGGCGGGAAGCGCATTTAATGCAGAAGATTTGGTGGTTGGGATCATGTCGTCCACAACCAGCCACGTCGACACATCCAACCACCCATTGGCAGTGTAAATAGTAGCATTTATTTCACTGTAATGGGTTTGCAATTTAGCACTCTAGCACTCTAGCATTTGTATCATCACATAACATAGCATTGTACGAACGGCCCTTCGACTTTGTAATCGTTTCCAGTGAATAAACACTCATTATTGGGCCTTTTCCATGCTTACTCTCCATCTCACTTGTCCATCACCCACTCGAGACCCTTAGGTTACGTGTTGGGCCTACGGGTTGAAGGGATTAAACCTCAATAGCGAATATCACAGAATTCTAGTGCCAGCGTTTCATTTGGCAGAACATCTCGTGCCGCTTTGGTATCCCCGAGCAGATCATCACAGACAACGGCCAACAGTTCGTCGGCAAAGGTTTTGGAGCATACCTAGCCAAATGGGGCATCAGACACTCCAAGGCGTCGCTGGCATACCCGCAGGCCAACGGCCAGGTAGAGAACATGAGCCGGACCATCATGGACAAATTGGAAGACTACTCTTCAACCTAGCCGGAACAGCTAAATTACATCTTATGGATGTACAGGACAACTCCAAGGACAGCGACCGGGGAAACTCCTTTCGCTCTGACGTACGGCTTCCAGGCTAAAGTCCCCACTGAGGTACTCGTGTTAGCACATCAAACGTTTCATTTCCACCCAGAACGGAATGAGGAGAACGTGCGGGCTGAACTGCACTTCATAGAAGAAAGGAGGGATCTGGTCGCCCGACACATGGAGGAATACCATCGGGCCACCGAGAGATATTTCAACAAAGCAGTCAAGGTCAGGGAGATCGAGGTCGGGGACGTGGTGCTGCAGAAACGAGAGAAGAGTAAACTGCTTGAAGGCGGAAAGATGACCAAAACTGGGAAGGGCCGTACAGGGTCACAAGAAATTTTCCATGGGGACGTTCCTCCTCCAAACCATGGAGGGCCGATTCACTGGCAGATGGAACGTAGAACACCTGAAGAAATTCTACCAATAAGCTCACTCAATTTCCTTCCACCAATAAAAAAGGGAAGAGGGATACTTAATTCCCAGAGAAGGGGAATCCCCAAAAGGGGATAAACCCGTTTCCCATCACAATCGCGGCTCAGCTCAGCTCAGGATCCAAAGGACCGGGCTAAAGGGTGGGTAAGACGAGCGGATGGCGAAACCAAGAAATGGGGAATCCCCAAAGGGGATAAACCCGTTTCCCATCACAGTTGCGGCTTAGCTCAGCTTAGGATCCAAAGGACCGGGATAAAGGGCGGGTAAGACGAGCGGATGGCGAAACAAGGAAAAGCCCAAAAAAGGGTTGGGGAATCCCCAAAGGGGATAAACCCACTCCTCACCGATTACGGTGACTTAGCTCAGGATCCAAAGGACCGGGCTAAAGGGCGGGTACGACAAATGGACGACGGAGAAAAGAATTAGGAAATCTCCAAAGGGGATAAAACCGTTCCTCACCAACTTCGGCGAATTAGCTCTTGCTCAGGATCCAAAGGACCAGGCCTAAGGGCGGGTACGATGAACGGGTGACGGAGCAAAGAATCAGGCAATCCCAAAGGGGATAAGACCGTTCCTCACTAACTTCGGCGACTTAACTCAAGCTCATGATCTAAAAGACCAAGATAAAGGGCGGGTATGACGAACGGTTGATGGAGCAAGGAATCAGGAAATCGCCAAAGGGGATAAAACTGTTCCTCACCAACTTTGATGACTTAGCTCAAGCTCAGAATCCAAAGGACCGTACTAAAGGGCGGGTACAACGAACGCATGACGAAAAAAGATAACAAAACCGGAGGAAGAAAAGACGATCATAATAAATAAAGCATTATGTCTTATTCATCGGCTCTACCGACCGGGAAGTACACATCCTACCCAAGTTCATTGTGAAATCAGAATTACAACAACGTGAAAGCTGTCATGTTCTATTGGCCAACTTAGAGAGTAAGCCCTGATCTCTACAAATCTCACTAGGATCCGACCAGAGGGATTGTTCATGGCAGGATGATTATGGAGCAGTTACATGAGTTCAGAAGGTCAACAACAACTTGACAAACTCCCCCGGCTAGGAAGAAGGGCCGCCCTTCTCCCCCCTCTTCCATCCGCGATTGCTTTTGGAGGAGCTTCAGAGCTCCTTCATGAGCCTCGGTGAATGAAGCATTTAGTCCAGCAGCTTCAGGATCAAAGGGAGTAGGGAAGTAACGCTCAAGAACCGGGAGATTGCCCGCCACAAGGCCGATCATCCCCTTGGCGTAGGAATCATCAGCGAGCTCCTCGAGGAACTCCCTGATAGCAACCCTATGTCGTCCTGCAACAGGTCGAGGCTCTTGGCTAGGTACTCCCCGAGATTCTGGGCGAGATGCCTCTTCGCATGAACGTCCACGACATCAACATAGGCCTTGGATTTTTGAAACTCGATGGATCCAACATTCTTGATCTTGGAAACATCGGCCTTAAAGATAGGAACGGCCCCCTCCACGCCAACCTGACGAAGCTGCACGTCGGCCTTCTCCACGGCGACCATCTTGGCACGGAGCAGCTGTAGCTCCTCGGCTTGTTTCTGGACCATCTCTTGGAAAGAGACACTCTCTTTGGCAAGGGCAAGGGTGACATTCAACTCTTGCTGCATCTTGCTCAGGCGCTCCTTAGCTGTCTTCACAAGGCCCTCGACTTCACAACGCAACTTGGAAAAGGAACGATCCTGCGCCTCGTAGGCAAACCACACCTTGCTGAAGTAAATGCAACCTTGTTGAGAGTGCTAAGGACACATTCATGAATATCCACCGGGCTCTCATAGGCGGCAAAATCACGGGGAACCCTCTACCCCAAACAACACCAGATAGAGGAGGTCGTCTAACCAAACAACTTCTTCGACTCTGCACGGGGACCAAGCCTGGAGAACTCGATTATGCTGGTGGAGGAATCTTTAGGATCAGGCGGAGGGGGAAAATAGATGGCCTTACCCGCCAAGGTGGAGGATGGCTTCTGGGAAGGAATGGCAGCTTCATCGTCCAATCCATCCAGAACCACCACAGATCTGGAAGACTCCTCCTCATGGCGAGGCTTCTTGGATAGCCGTTCATCCCCAGCGCAGTCCTCGGCTTTGGATCTCTTTAGCCCCTGATCGTCGCCTACAGCGTTCCCCTTGTCAACATCGACCCGATCCGAGGAGAAAGGAATTTTAATGCGGGGGATCATGGCGGGGGACTTAGGAAAAGTCCTACATAAAGAAAACACAATAATCAGAACCATGTTAAAATCACGGCACGAATGCCCAAAACCCTGGTTGTGATAGAAACGTACGTATACTAGCCTTATTCAGATTGGTATCATTCATAAGCAGCCGTAGGTTTTGAACCCCCAAGCCGGAAATACTAGCGGTTTGTTCCAGTTCGGTCGAACTCAGGGTCGGAGGCTCAAACTTGACCGGGTAGGCGTTCCACCGGACAGAGAAGGGTACAGGGGACCCAACCTCGATGAAAAAGAACCTGTGCTCCAAGACGTTCGGATTCAGGGGGTTGTTGGAGAAGAGGATTCTCCACGGACGGGCCATGAGGTTAAGATAGCCCGTCTGCCCATTTGGGGAAAGCCAGAAGAAATGCATAAACAACTTCACAGAAGGAACAACTCCCGCGTCATGGCAGCGGATAATGAAACCAAATATGATCCGATGGGAGTTCGGGATGAGCGGCACCAGGGTGATGCTGAGGCCCCTAAACAGAGAAATGTGAAAAGGTTGCAGAGGAAAGAGGAAACCGGCGGCCATGGAGTCCAGGTGGACAACCACATGGCCGGGAAAATGACGCATGGGATGACAGATAGACCGTGCGTCCCATCCTTGTGGGGGGGGGGGAGATAATTGAGGAATCAGACTCCTCTCGCGAGAAAGTAGACGTTGGCATTGATGCCGAACTACGTTGAAATTAAGAGAGTAACGGGGGCTGAGATGGCATCCCACGTTTGTAGACCGAGAGGTCATCATCAGAGTAATAGCCATCGTCGGACAACCCCTCAGAATGCTTACGGGAATATGATGTGGGGATGGTTGAGGCCATGGCAACATGCGGAAGGAAAAGAGAGAACTTACGGGGGATAGAGAGATAGAAAGCAGTCTGGCAGAATAACGGCCAAGGAGGAAAAACACGACAGTTCCCTCAGAAAAATGGAATACTTATAGGCATCATCGCCGCCGCCCCCAAACCCGGAAGGGACATGTGGCGAATCATGTTTGGTATATTCTGCGGTGGGCACGAAGTTTCAATACCCGTGCCAACCAAATGCACGTGTTTGAACCACTACCCTACAACAAGGAGACGGACGTCGTCAGGAACATCGGATCATGACACCCCCACTCCTAAGGGATTCGGACACCCCACGCTTAAGGAAACTAAGAAAGGGACGTTCGTCCCCTAAGGTGCTCAAAGCAATAAAGAATATGAGCGGGCAAGGAAAGATCAAATAATAATCACTAACAGTTGGGAAGTGGATATTATTCTTCGCACTACCGGCTGGAAAAAAACAGTCAGAGGCACAAAATGGAAGGGGAATCACTCCAGGAAGCCATGGGAAGGGGAACGCTGAACGGAGGACTCCAGTTCCTCATCTTCCTCATCAGAGCTAACTACAAGGGAAGGGGGATCAGGGACCTCTCCATTCTGCTCGGCCTCGGCCCGCCTCAGGTCCCGGTCAACCTTGGCAACGACCGTTTGGAGCTCCTGGTTCTCCGTATGATCATCCACATTGAAGGATGGGCAACCGACCCGAGGGAGGATCTGCTTCAGGCCCTTCACGCAAGGTAGTACCCTTTGGTGAAGCTATCTTCAGCCAGGTCAAGCATCCATTTGGAACCGAGCGGCTTCTGTTTCAAAAGCTGCACCCCATGGGCGAGGCGCTCCTCGCATTTCTTCGCCTGCAGCTCATCATAAAAAACCTCCCCTACGCCCCCTGGCATTAGTCATGGGTGGCCTTCAGGAAGAGTGGCATCTTTTTGAATTCAGAAACATCAAGGCCAGGGTAAGAGCATCGTGAGGAGCGGCCTCACCCTCTGGGATTGAAGCCGAGGCAGCAGCGGGGACGAAGGAGATCCCGTGTTTCTCCACTAAGGCCACCTTGGCGAGAAGATCTTGCTTCTCCTTCTGGGCTAGATGCTGAGCGGCCTGGAACTTCTTCTCAGCCTCCACAGCCGCCTCCTTTGCCTATGCGACCTCCCATGCGGCTTCCCTCCGAGCTTCATCAGCTCTCCTTTTGGTCTCGGCAGCATCTCGCTCCCGAGCGGCCTCCGCCCCCCATCAGGCTCCATCCAGCCTGGAAAGGGAAATAAGGAATCATAAGGGGAAGAATGGTAGAAAAAGGTTATGAAAAAATGAACATGGAAGGATAAAGCCATACCTCGATGATCCGCACCATAGCTTGGCCAACAACCTCAACCGACGAACAGGTCGGTAGCTCCACCCCAGCTCAGAGGGCCATGTCTCTCGGAACTTCAGGGGCCGGGCGACCTGGGGAGGGCAGTGCGGCGTCAGGAGCCCTGGGGCTAGAAGGCTCAGTAAATTGCCTCTTCGGCTTCTTCCCCTTGGCTTTCTCCCCATCTGCGGGAGGGGCGATACCCACCGGTTCCACATCCACGACCGAGCCAACTTTAACGATGGGCACCTCCGAGCTCTACCCACTCACGGCTGCAATGAGGTGCTTCTCGGCTTTACCAACACGTCTGTCAGCCTGGGACGCTGTAGAGGAATTGACCTCCGAAGATTGGTTGGCCCCTCGGGCCCTTGCCTGCGCAGCTCGCTTCTTGGTCGCCTTGGCCTCGCGACGAGCCATCATTATAGAATCTTCCATCTATTCCTGAGTAGGGGAAGACCTTAAACAAGAAAAGAAAGAGTATTAGAACCGGGCGGTGCAAGTCTCAAAGGCACTCACCTATAGGACTGGACCGCCCAGGCCCACAAGATAACCACAAGGGAATGATAATCGAGGGATCGCGGGCAGTACCTATCCCTGCGTCAGAGAGTGCCTGGATTGTCAGAAGACCCTTTAAGTCTTTGACACCTTCCAACTTCAATTTCGTAACAGCTTCCTCCAGCTCCACGCTCACCACCGGCGGCTTAACTTTCGGGGGAAATCCATTCCACCTTACAGGAAGCCGGTCGTCTGAGTAACGAAGGAAGAAGAAGCGGTTCTTCCAATCATGTATGGAGGTCGGAGCGCCTCCAAACAGCTTCTGGCGAGGACGGGCGGCCACACTGAGAAATCCCTCAGATTTCTGGGGGGCAACCTGGAAAAAATAGTGGAAGAGATCCAGGCTCGGAGCCAACACCTTTTCCCGACAGCGAACGATGAACGCGGAGATAAGCCGGTAAGAGTTTGGCATAAATTGTGTCGGGATAACGTTATAGCAACAGAAGAAGTCGAGGTAGAATGGATGAAGAGGGACACAGACCGGCCTTGATGGAGTCCATGTGCACCATAATCATCCCCGGGCACCTCTTGAAGAGGTTATCCACGCCGCGGAGGCTATAGGTAAATGGCGAGGGGAGGAGGACCTGCAGCTCCTTTAAGGCCCTGCGTGAGAAAGTTTGACCAATCCCGACAACATTGTGGAGCAGCACGATGTGACGGGGGACGTCCACATGGATGCTTAGGTCAAATATCCGCAGGTCATCCCCTTCGACAGCTTCGGTTCCAGAATCATAATCGACGGGGTGAGCTACCCCCAGATTCAGTTGGGGCACCGCCATCAGATCACCTCCGGAGACGACGTTCACACCGGAATCTCCTCCCGCACCCCCGAGAACAGCTCTTTTCGCCGCAATATGCCCCACTACGGTGGAGGCTGCGGAGTGACCGGAAGTACCCGTATGCCCCTAGGAACGGGACCTGGAATCTGAGGCAGAGGAGAAACCAGTAGAAGAACCAGAGCCGGAACGCGATTCGGAGGATAATTCCATAGAGCAGACCATGACGAGGATTAAAAGTAGAAGGAAGCAAAAAGCAAAGCCAAATTACCTTGCGAGTTTGGGGAGATAGGCGGAGAACACTTGCAGAAGAACGCCGAAAGCACAGAAAGAATCAAGTGAATGACTGAAAACCCTAATATCTTCAGAAGGGCCAGTATTAATAGGAGGATACTGTTAGTACCCAATTTTAATAGATTTTGATGATGCCACTATACTTAGCACGTATACATTATGTCTCGGTTAATTCAAGTATTAGAGTTTAAATTAAAATTATGTGACAAATTAAATGTACAATTTTTTGAGACTAATGAAATATTACCGGAAAAGTAAAAATGCAATAAGGTAATTTTTATTAACCTTAATAGGATATTTAGATCCTACTGGCATATTTTATTCAGCTCAAAAATTAATTAAATGTCACATTTGAAAGAAAAGAAACTCGAATAATACATACATTGAATATGTATGATTGAAGACAAATTTGACCGGCATTTAATGCCAAATATGTACTAGGGTCCGGAGCAGTGTACGCACACATGGGACTGACACCTGAAGTGAAGGTTGGGCGGCTGAATAATGCAAGACAAAGAAATCACCGGGAAATCAGCTCCAGCACAAGAAGACGAATGTACAAGTCATCCTTGTCAACTTTCAACGAACAGGATTAATCCATCCTAACCAACGGATGATATCAATCAACTTGAGTAGCCTATAAATATAGGCTGAAATGAAAGTTTCTAACCAAGCTTTGAGCATCCAAAGTAGAGAAAAATATCCTTCGAGCATTCAAGCGCTATCTAGCAAAAGAGAAAGTGCAAACTTAACTTTACTCTCTGCTTGGACTCATGCTTCACTAAACTTCCAGTTCATAAGCTATTTATTGTTAAATCATAGAAGTTTAGTTCCTAGTTGAAGGTTAGAACCTTCTTGTAACATTTCACAAATTGTTGTAAACACTTAGGACAACTGTTGTTCGGATCCTAAGGTGTGGATAGATAGATAGAGTACCCTTTAATCCCCACTGGATTAATTGAGAAAAATCTAAGGACTGAGTAACTTTGAGTGGTGCTATACTCACTGTGAAAAACCTTCAATCTAGGCCTAAGTGTTGTAAAGGCTAGATTGACACTAATTGTATTGAGCTTAATACTTTAGTGAAATCCATCTGAAAGAGGGTAGGACTAGACGTAGGAGGATTACACCACCTCTGAACCAGGATACACTGTGTGTTGATTTACATTTATTCAACAAAGCACACACTTAGCACTTCTCACAAAAAGATTGAAGTTTGCCAGCAGAATCCTAAGCAGTTGTCTTAACTGACCCAACTGCTTATCCTACTGCTTAATTACTTACTTTCTTTGAGACCATTTTCACACAAGAGATGTGCACCAATATCACTAAAAGGCCTGTTCTATCAGTTTCCAGAAATTCATTCTCTAAGTATAGTAGATGCCTCAGTAGTTCCCTGGTGACCACCCAACTGCTGAGCCCTCTGCTCATACACACTTGTTTCCCTTGAACATCCCAACATCACCAGACTCTCATAACATCATCAATAAGAAGTTTTGATTAAGCTGATCTCTGAAAATCTTCTTATAACGTAAGCAGGTGGCTCAGCAGTTCCCTCATTACCACCCAATTGTTGAAATCACTGCTCCAGTAAAACTTCGCTTTACTCCTACTAAAGCACCTTTTTAGACAGCCCTCATCATTCTAAACAATTTTCCATAATCCTTTTCATCATAAAGTCAATATCTGTCTAGTAGTTGCCTCAGTAGTTCCCTACTACCTAGCCAACTGCTAAGCCAACTGCCTAGCCAACTGGTAGCTATCTAAGTCAAACCTTCTCCAAGTTAGAAAGTGGTTATACACTAATTACATAAAGGGTAAAGACTTCCGCTGTGCATCTATAAATCTCTCAAAAGATTATAGATTAACTCTTTTAGAGGGAAAATCGTTTCAAAGTTGAAAAAGATTTAAAAGTCTATTCACCTCCCTCTAGACTTTTACCCTATTCGGGACCATCAAGTGGTATCAGAGCGGAGTGTTCTTAGAGTCAGTCTTTGACTAATTTGAACTAAAGATCCAAAGCCACTTCGCTTCCCAAACACTTTCTAAATATGGACACTCAGCTAGCAAAGAATCTTTTGTTCAACCTGAACAAATTTGATGACTGGAAGATAAGGATGAAGGTACATCTCAGTGCTTTACATGATGAAATGCTTGAAGTAATTACTGTTGGACCTATCAGAATAATGAAGGCCAGCACATCTAAAGTTGATGACTAGGAGGATGTGTACATTCCTAAACCAAAATTGGAATGGACAACTGAGGACAAGAAGAGGAATAATCTTGACAACATTGCCAAAGACATTCTCTTTAAATCTGATGATGAATTCATATTTCCCAGGATCAAGAAATGTGAAACTGTAAAGGATGTGTGGGATGAGCTCACAAAGATCGGAGCAGAAGATGAACATGAGAAGGACAATAAGCTGACCATAGCCCTCAAGAAATTTGAGGATTTCAAAATGCTGCCTAATGAGTCTATTCATGAGATGGAATCCAGGTTCCTAAAAATCATAGCAGAGGTCTCAAACCTAGGGAAAGATCTATCCCAAAAGGACATTTCCCTTAAGATCTTGAGAGGCCTGCCCTCGAAGTGGGACATGAAGGTGACTGCTATGAGAGATAGCAGAGATCTAAGAACATTGACGACTGACAAACTCTTCAGTGATCTCAAAGCTTATGAATTTGAAATGAAGGAGATCAAGGATGAAACGGAAGAAGAATCCAAGACACTAGCCTTAGTGTCTGAGCCAAGCACTTCAAAATCTAGTGAAAAATCCCTCAACAATCTCCTCACTGATGAGCAGTTCGATATGTTTGTGAGGAAGTTTAAAAGATTCAAGAAGAAGGAGGGAACTGCTCCAAAGAAACCATACAATCTTCCACCTAGGAGACAAGGGAGACTTCAATCCAGCGAGGAAACTATCCTATGCTACAACTGTAGACAACCAGGACATTACAAAAATGAGTGCCCTCTGCCCTTAGCCCAAAAGTATCAAGGGCAGCAGGGGACTGGTCAAAAAGCTGGTTACAAAAAGGATTTCAAAGTCAAAAGACAGGCCTTTGTAAGTGAAAAGAAAAAGGAGGAACCCCAAACCGATGATGAAAGCAGCTCGAGTGATGAGAGCTCCTCTTCTGATAGCTCAGAAGAAGCACTTCTTTGCTTAGGATCCTAGCAGGTGGATGAAGAAAGCAGCAGGTGCCTCACTGGAGAAAGTAGCAGGTGGCTCAGTGAAGATGATGAAAGCTACTCCCCCATTTGCTTAATGGCCAAGGACCACTACAACGATGTTGAGGTAACATCATGCTCTTCCTATAGCTCTAGTGATTCTGGACCAAACAATATCACATTGGAATCTTTGTTACAAGACTTCCAAAAATTCCAAAATCACCATGTTCTCTTAAAAGCTTAAAATGATAGACTGAAACAAGACATTAAGGCCATTCATGCTAAATTACTAGAAGCCTTAAGCAAAAATGATGTCTTAGAAAAGGAGAACAAAGAGCGGAAAAACTCCAGCACGGATAGTAAAAACTTTCACCCTACTGCTGAAGTTATTCTAAATAGGAAGAGAATAGGTCTTTGTTACTCATCCCCCACTAGACTCACTCAAAACTATATATCTACAAGCCATCAACTAAAAACAAGAAAGCTAATCTAACAAAAAATCCATTCCCCAAATGTTCCCACAAGAAGGAACCAACCTGCTCCCAAACCAAAATCCAAACTCCTGTATAAATCAACACCTCATAACCATCAAAACACAAGAACCCGTTGGCAGCCAATCAATAAGACCAACCACATCCAAAATACCAAGCAGACCCCTCAAACCAATAATCCATTTCCCACATCAAGAAGGAAAAGGATTAATAAATACATAGCCATCCGCTATGATTACAACACCTCAAATGGCTATAGACCAATCTGCTTAGAGCTTAATGGTTCTAGATGGGCATGGATGCCTAAACTTGTACAAGGGAAGTCGCCCACTAACTTGTGGGCTACTGCTCAACACTAATCTATATAGGAAGGTGCTGGAGCAGCTGAAACACAAACATGGTACATAGATTCAGGCTGCTCCAGGCACATGACGGGCAGCAGGCGGTTCCTGTCAAACTATACAGCAAGGGAAGGACCCAAAGTGACACTTGGGAATGTGGAAAAACAAGGAGAAACCAAAGGAGCTGGAGATCTTTCAATCAATGGACTTACAATCCAAAGCATATCCTATGTTAAGGGTTTGAAGTTCAATCTCATAAGCACAAGCCAGCTCTGTGACAATGGCTATAATGTTACATTCTCCAAAGACATATATGCTTGATTAGAGATGTCAAAAATGACAAAATTGTGGTCTCTGGAAGAAGAAGGAAGGACATGTATGTGGTTGATTGGAACTCAGCTAAGGAAGGAATCAGCTTGGTGACAAAGGCATATTCAAATTTGATTTCGGAATGACACAACAAATTAAGTCATCTCAACTTCAAAACAATCAACAAACTGTCCAGAAAAGGACTGATGAAAGGACTCCCTGAAATCAACTTCAAAAAGGACCATCTCTGTGATGCTTGCCAAAAAGGAAAACAAACCAAGGTATCATTCAAATAAAAGGAAGTGGAATCATCAACTAGGCCCTTAAACCTACTACACCTTAACTTGTGTGGACAAGTTGAACCAACAAGTTTAAGTGATAGAAGGTACACCCTGGTTGTAGTTGATGGTTATTCTAGATACACTCGGACCATATTCTTAAAGAAGAAAAATCAAACAGAGAAGAAACTCCCTAAATTGATGAAACTAATTCAAAATGAGAAAAGTCTCTCAATCCAGAAGATCCGGTCAGATAGAGGTACTGAATTCCTCAACTCCATCATAATTCAGTACCGTGAAGAAAATGGAATCCATCATCAAACCTCTGCAGCAAGAACACCTCAACAAAATGGTGTTGCTGAAAGAAGGAATATGACACTCAAGGAAGCTGGAAGGACAATTCTAGAAGCAGCTAGATTACCAAAAAGATTTTGGGCAGAAGCAATCAACGCGGTTTGCTACACTCAAAATAGAAGTCTTATTCATAAGACTCACAAAAAGACACCATATGAGTTATGGAAAGAAAGGAAGCCCGTATCCAAATGCTTTATCCTAAATAATGGAAAGGACTATCTCAAGCCATTTGATCCCAAATCTGATGAAGGGACCTTCCTGGGCTACTCAACAATAAGCAAGGCATTCCGGATCCTCAACAAAAGAACTCTGGTGGTAGAAGAATCAATTCATGTGGTTTTTGAAAACCACCCCACTGTTCCATTAAAAGATGAAGATGAGTCATCCAAATCAAAGGACACTGGAAAGGCTCCAAGCTGCCTTCCAAATAATAATGTTCAAAAAGATGGAAAGATAGTTGACACAAACGGAAGCCCACTGCCAGCAGTTGACTCAAATAGCAGCCCACTGCCAGCAGTTGACTCAAACGGCAGCCCACTGCCAGCAGTTGACTCAATTGTCAGCCCATTGCCAGCACGTGACTCACCAACAGACAACCTTCCAGGCACTCATAACATTCCCAATCATACTATTCTACAAAAGGATAGTGAAGAAGAAGAAGAAGAGGAGGATGAGCAACAAATTCAATCCAAAACAACCACATCTGATGTTAGATGGTTGAATAAACATCCTCCTCACCAAATAATTGGAGACATCAATACAGGGGTTCGTACCAGATCAGCAATTCAGAGAGAAGCACTATTCTCATGCTTCATCTCCCAAATTGAACCCAAGAAAATTGATGAAGCCCTACTTTACTCTGACTGGATACAAGCTATGCAAGAGGAACTCAATCAGTTTGAGAGAAACAATGTTTGGGAGCTTGTGTCCAGACCCTATTATCAACATGTGATAGGAACTAAATGGGTATTCAAAAATAAAATGAATGAGGAAGGCACCATTGTCAAGAACAAGGCAAGGCTGGTAGCCAAAGGCTACTGCCAGGAAGAAGGTATAGATTTTGATGAAACCTTTGCTCTTGTTGCCAGATTAGAAGCAATAAGAATATTCTTGGATTATGCTGCACATAAGCAATTCACAGTCTATCAAATGGATGTGAAGAGTGCCTTCCTAAACGGTCTACTAGAAGAGGAGGTCTAAGTGGAGCAACCTCCTGGCTTTGAAATCAATAGAGAGAAGGACCAAGTCTACAAATTACATAAAGCTCTTTATGGACTCAAGCAAGCCCCAAGAACATGGTATGACACTCTCTCTGAATATTTAGTGAATAATGGGTTCACTAAAGGCAAAGTAGACAAGACATTATTCAAAATTGAAGAAGGTCCCCACATTCTGCTTGTTCATATCTATGTTGATGACATAATTTTTGGAAGCTCAAATCAAGCATTATGTGAAAAAATTTCAACTCTCATGCAATGAAAATTTGAAATGAGCATGATGGGAGAGTTGAACTATTTTCTGGGACTACAAGTGAAGCAGACTCCTCAAGGTATCTTCATCAACCAAGCCAAATACACAAGAGATCTCCTGAAAAAGTTCAAAGTTGAGAACAAGTCCACTGTGAAAATTCCCATGAATACATCTCAAGGTCTAAGTCAGGATGAAGATGGCAAAGATGTTGATCCTACACTTTATAGAGGACTGATTGGTTCCTTGTTATATCTCACCACTAGTAGGCCTGATATATCCTACTCAGTTGGTGTATGTGCGAGATTTCATTCAAAACCTAAAGAAAGCCATCTCCTAGATGCAAAGAAGAGATTAAGGTATCTTAAAGGTAATCCTAACTCTGGATTATGGTACCCAACAAATAGAGGATTTGAACTCTATGGCTATTCAGACTCAGACTTTGCCGGATGCAAAATTGATAGAAAAAGTACCTCAGGTACTTGTCAATTGATTGGTGGAAGACTTGTCTCTTGGTTCAGCAAGAAACAAAACTCAATTGCTACTAGCACTGCCGAAGCTGAATACATAGCCGTAGGGAGCTGCTATGCCGAAGCTCAAATACTATGGATGAAACAGCAATTGAAGGATTATGGAGAAGAAACAAAGGAGATTAGCATACTGTGTGATAACACAAGTGCTATAGCTATCACTCATAATCCAGTTTTTCACTCAAGAACCAAGCATATTGAGATCATACATCACTTTATTAGAGAACATGTTGAGAAGAAAACCATCAAGCTTGAGTACATCCTCACAAAAAAGCAGTTGGCTGACATCTTCACCAAGCCCTTGAATGAAGCTAGATTGAACCAACTAAGGAAAGAGCTTGGAATTCTAGATGACCTAGATCAAGTGAAGGAATAACCCTGCACCTATTCAGGGGGAACTTGATTACAAAATCAAGGGGGAATTCCTAGCCACCTGCTGCGGGGGAACTTCTATGAAGTACTGGGGAGTAGCCACCTGCTAAAGGTTAGCTACTCAAAACCACAAGGAATGAAGCTTAAAGATCCAAGAAAGTCACTATAAGGATTTCAAATTCAAAAGGAGTCAAAAATCGAACAATTGGCTCAGCAGTTGAATGCATCCTAGCAAGTAGTGGGCTCAGCAGGCGACTAGCTACTAGCCCACTGCTACTTGTATAATGGAAGGAATTGCATATATATACTTTCTCAAAAAGGAGGAAAAGCCTAGAATAAGGAAAGAACGATGGAGGCAAAAACACTGGTTCACAAGTTCAAGCAGGTGCCTGCCATCAGGTGACTACCGCAGGAGCAGGTCACTGCTTCAGGTCAGCATTTGGCTCAATTTCTGACAAATGTACATGGAATCTCAACAAGTGACATACATCACCTTGATCCCCTCATATCAAGGATTCCAAAAAGCCAACTCTTGTTCTCCGAAACCATCAAAAATCTACCCACAATTGAGCCCCCTGCCCTATATGAACACATTTAATGCTGAAAAGGCCAGCCATATTCTACAACGGCTATATTCTAACGGCTAGTTCCCGATAGCCTATAAATACTCCCTCCGTACAAATCCTTCACACTTTTCACTTTGCAATCTCTCTCTTGTTAATTCTAAAGCTCTCAAACTCTTTCTCAATACTCTCAAAAGCCTTCTTCCGCATTACCATCACAATTCCCTTACCTCCTCATATACACACAATGGCTTCCATCATCCAAATCTCCAAATCTATTTTCACCGGCTCCATTCTAAGTACCTCCAAAGTCCTTGAAAGAGCTGAAAACAAAGATTTAATGAGGGAACTGCTGAGAAAACTTGAGACCATGGGACTAATAAAGATGGCAACCTACCCATATTCTTTCTTCTACCCCGAAGTAGTAGCAGAGTTCTACATCCAGTCCACTCCTGGGACACTGAAGTCTGTGGTAATGGGGGTCGAGGTCGAAATAAAGGAAGAAGACATAAGGGAACTGCTCTCCCTACTTGGAGATGAGGCTCCAACTGTAGAGGACCTCAACCTGAATGAAGAGAACTTGAAAGAAACAATATTCATCCCAAGGGCTCAACACCTAAACACATTGAAGTCAAGAAGAAGCTGATGGTTCCAGAATACGCCATCCTCCCGGACATTCTCTACAAGTGTGTTGACACAAGAACTACAGCCCTGGACGAAGTTAATGCACTAAGAGCAAAGACACTGACCGCAATCATCTCAGGGGTCCCGTTCAACTGATCAAGGTACGTCTATAATGAGCTTCTAAAGTACGTAAAGAAAGCTCACACAGGAAGAGGAGAAGATGGTAGCCTACCACTAATAGGATACGGATTTTTGATAGGGGAATTGCTCAAGAAGAAAAGAATAGTGGGGTCCATTAAAGAAGAAACAACTTGGAGGAAGTTTCTCTATCTAACTTCCAAGGCAGGGGCCCCACAAGTTCAAAAAGAAGAGGACTCCTTCATCTCTAACGAGCCTCTCCAAATTACCCTTGACAAGATCAAAACAAAGACTGCCAAGAGAATCAGATAAGGATACCAAGCAGCCAAATCAAAGAAGCCAAGGACAACAACAAGGAATCTACAAGCCGAAATGGAAGAAGCGGCATCATCTTTTCACCCAAGTCAAGAAGAAGCAGTGGCCTCCCTTCTTGCCTTGATCAACGAAGAAGCAGTGGTCTCCCCTCTCGCCATCATTAATGAAGAAGCAATGGCCTCACCTCTGGCCATCATTCAAGAAGAAGAAGCAGAGGCCTCTTCCGCCTCCTCAAACGTAAGCAATGATTCTCAAATTCCTCTCTCCATACTTATTCCCAAAATGACACAACAAGCAGATCAACCTAGCCACATTGGAGAGCAGGCGGCTCCCATAGAAGAAGAGCAGGCAGCTCACATAGAAGAGCAGGGGACTCAACAAGAGGAGCAGGTGGCTCTCTTAGACAAGCAGGTTCCTCCATCTCCAGCAGCTGCCTCACCTCACCTAACTACATTAGAGGAGCTGGATGAAGAATTTGCCAGGGTTAAGGCATGGAGATCTTGGAAGCTATCACGAATCCTCCATCAAGCTGAAACCCTCTCACTCTTTATAGAGGAAGAGGACTTTGTGGTAGAATGGCTTGGGACAAGTGATATGGAAGAAGCAACCAAGCTCCTCACAAATAACCTTAAAACCTACTGGCGACGACATATGACAGTCAATACATCGGTGGCGGCGCTGCCACCGGGAGGTGGCACGGTTTGGTCTGGCAAATCATTTGCAGATCTAGTTGCAAATAAGGATGTTTCTCCAACGTTATAAGATCCAGTCCGTTCAAAATTTAAGGGTTTACCTTCTATTCAATTCTCGGTGGATAGTGTTCGTTTGTTGGCTGATAAACACAAGCGTGCTTTGATCGGTTATTTTTCAAAGGTAAGCCTAATCTTATGGTGTTGTGGAAATCATTTGAGATTATTGGCTTCAAAGGGGGTTTTCATTTGGGTGTTCTGGATCCCAAACATGTTCTAATTAGATTTGATTTAGAAAAAGATTTCATAAGATGCTGGAATAGACAATCTTGGTCTATTAAGGGTCATATTATGCGGGTTACAAGGTGGACTCCGGATTTTAAACCTAATGTGGAATCATTCATAGTCCCAGTTTGGCTAGCTCTTGAGGGTCTCCCTATTCACTTGCAAGACAAACAAGCACTATTTCATATTGCGAGTTTGGTTGGTAAGTCGTTGAAAATTGATTCAGCCACTGCAACTCTTTCTAGGCCGGCAGTGGCAAGAATTTGTGTGGAGTTGGATCTTATGAAAGAAATGCCTAATAAAGTTTGGATTGGGTGTGGGAATTCTGGATTTACTCAATCCATTGTCTATGAAAATAGACCGGAATATTGTTCTGATTGCCTACATTTAGGACATTCACATCTGAAATGTCCTAAATGTCAGGGAGCTCATCAGGGGGCTCATCAGGATGTGGTCAAAGAGACCTAGGCACCCAAACAGAACATTGCTAAATTTACAAGGAAGGAAAAAGGCAAAGGCAAAATTACAGATTCTATTGATTACAATAAGCAGTCCACTTCTAAGATAGTTCTTGAAGAGATCCTATCTAATGAAGAAGAGGAGTTCCATGATCCAATCGAGCATACTGCAATGATTAAAAATCAGATTAAAGAATTAATACACAGTGAAATTCCTGGAGTTGTCTCCTCAGATCCTAATGACCTGCATGGGATCAAGGATGGTATCCTCATTAATAACATAAAATCCAGGAAGGAGGGAAAAGACATTATAATTCACAGGGGGTACTCATATGATGGAGAGCATGAAATTGAAGCTCATCCTGAAAGTTTCTTGGACTCTTGGCCTGATCTCTGGTGCAAAGGATGAAAGAACATGAGCTTTCCAAGGAGATGGGAAATCATACAGAGCTAACTCAGAGTCAGACCCTGCAATCACATTCAGACCCTGTTCAAGAGCATATTGAATCTGGGGAGGCACAGATTCAGACCCTGCAATCAGATGAAATGACAGGGAAAAGGGTGAGTGTTCAGGAGCAAACTCAAACCATCCCTATTGAAGAACAGAGTGCACATCAACTAGAAAAAGAGATGGATGAGGAGGGAGTTATTAAAGTTAATAGGAAGACATCTAAAAAGAGATATCAAGAAGAGAATGTATCTAAGAGGAACACTAGGAGTGTGGCTAAGGGATAGTCCCTAGCTTCCACAGTCCAATGAATTGCTTGTTTTGGAATACCAGGGGCTTGGAATCCTCCAGTTCCAGGCTTGGTTCCCTAGTAAGACAATGGAGGTTGGATATTTTATTTATTATTGAACCCATGGTTGATGCTAATAAAATTGAAAAATATAAAGGGAGTTTGGTCTAGATGCAGCTACCTCTTCTGATATCAACAAAATCTGGATTTTTTGGGATCCCTCAGTTGTGACACTTTCAGATTTTATTTGGCATACTCAATATGTTCATAGTAGAATTCAATCAGGTGCTTTTTCTGGATGGGCAACTGGCATCTATGGCAGACATTCTCCTGCTCTCAGAAAAGAGTTATGGGACTCTCTGTGCCAAATCTCCTTATCAATCAAGGAAGCATGGATTATGGGGGGGGGGGGATTTTAATACAATTGCTAAGCACAATGAACATATTGGTAATTCTGTTCCACTTATCAGAGGTATAAATGATTTCTCAGATTGCATTTCTGCCTGTAATATGGTTGATCTACCCTTTGAGGGTTCCAAATTTACATGGACAAGAAATAGGTCAAATGGGAGAGTTTGGAGAAGGCTAGACAGGGTGCTTGTTAATAAACTGTTTTTGGATAAATTTGATAAGATTCAAATTAAAATCCTTAACAAGACTCCTTCCGATCATGCACCTATTCTTGTTCAGTGTTCAAATCTAAGCTTGTCTGTGCCTAAAGCTTTTAGATTTCAAAATTTCTGGTTTACTCATAACACTTTTATAGATTTTCTGAAGACTCAGTGGCATGCAGTTCAAACAGGGGGAGGTATGAGAGGATTTGTTTTAAAACTGCAACACTTAAAGAAGAAGCTAAAAAATTGGAATAAGGAGGTCTTTGGAAATATTTTTGATGATATCAAAAACTGTGAACAAGATGTGTTTACTGCTGAACAAGCTTATGAAGATTATCCTACTGATGAAAACAGAGAGACATGGTTTTTTAAGAGGGCTCTTTTGACACAAAAATATAAGTTGGAAAAAAAGTTTTGGAAACAAAGGGGCCACTTACATTGGCTATCAGAAGGTGATAGCAACACTCACTTTTATCACTCCTTTGTACAGATTAGAAGAAGGAAGCAATGCATTACCTGTATTAAAAACCAATATGGGCAGGAACTCACCTCCTCTTCTTCAATTAGAGAAGCTGCTGTTCAATTCTTTTCTGACCTGTATACAGCAAATCTTAATGAATATAATCAGGATGTTTTGTCTCATATCCCCTCATTGATTACCCATGAGGACAATGATTTATTGACTCGGTTACCTAATGCAGAAGAAGTTAAACAGGATGTGACACCGTCCCCAAGCATGTTTACTTTTAGTAAATTATGTAGTAAACCTTGAAGGATGATTTATGAATTTACGTAATTGTTAAATTTTATTATTTCTTTTACGTGAATAGTAAATTGCATGTGGGGCTCACAGCGGGAACGGGGACCGTCCGATAATTCCAGAGCCACATATTATATTCATCTTGGACTAGATGACATCTATATGGTGGTGGATACTTTATTTGGGCCATAAAAGGGGCATGGAGTTGACCGGTTGGTCAAACAGGACCCAATTACCGGTATTGGTAATTTAGCGGATAATAGCCCGAAATGAATTTCGGAGACTCCTAAATTAATGTTGGGGAATGTACATCTATTATAAAGGCCTATAACTAATAGGAACGGGTGATATATTTTATTTGTCCCGATAAAATAAAATATAATCAAAATAGTCCGAGAAATACAACTTTCGGGGCCGATTGTACACACCGGGACATAACGGGATGACCTCCCACATAAGTGGGGGCCACCCCTCGTTTTTAGGTGTGCTATCTGACTAAGTAAGGGCTGGGGGGACAAGCCAAAATGGCTTGTGAGGACAAGAAAAGGGGAGGAAGTCTCATTGAGACAAAACCTCATGCCAATGCCTCATTCTAGGCATTATTGGTGTTCTTTTTTTTGGATAAAATGTAAATATATATATCCAGAAAATAACATAATACAATGCATCAAAAAAATCAAAAGAACTATCTAAGCTAGGAAGCTAACCTAAAATAGTATCTACCTTATCTGCCCCCGCCCCCCCACCTCGCGGTGGGGGGAAGAGAGCGATAATCTTTTAAGAAGTCAAAAAGGCATGGGACAGGCCCCAACACAAATCACAAAAAAAATAACCTAACTGGACTGGCCCATGAAGTGCTAGCCCATAAACAAGTCAAAACAATTCAATTAATTCAATAAACAGCAGCAGCCCACCAAAACAGTAGTCAAACCGCAGCTGGAGACTCCACATAGGTCCATCCCATTTTCCAAACCGGCAGTCCAAACGCGCAGCTACAGGCCAAAATTAGGGCAACAGCCCAACTCTTTCCTCGCTATGCACCGAGCCGCCAGCCGAATTCAAAATTTGAATTCCTTCGTACAATTGGCAGGTCAGTCAATGGACAGTCTGGCCAACGATGTCAGCCGTCAGTCAGCCCCACCCACCCTTCTCCCAGTCATCCCACCCGCTTTCCCCCAGCCACCCCACCCGGCGCCGGTTCAACCAGGCAGTCCGGCGACCGGAGAAAAACAGGTTATAATCCAAACCGGAAGAAAACATCTGCTAGCCCGAGTTTCCACCTTCCATCCCCCACCCCCGCCGAGTCCCGGCGACCCCCGGCGGCGTAGGTGAGATGACGGCACGGCGGCGGAGCAGCAGTAGCCGGAAACAAGTAGCATCAGGCGGTCTCGATTCCCGGCATGCCGGTCGTCTTCTCCGGCGAACCCATGACACTTTCAGAAGTGATTTTGTTCAAACATCACAAATCCAAACCGGTAGAACCAAACTAATTGGCATTAGGTTCGCACCTCAACCAATCAGTCGTCCTCATCGGTAACGTACACTCAAACAACTTCTCCGGTTGTCTTCTCCGGCACGAACTCAGTGAAAACCCCAAGCCCTTCCATCCTTTGGTATCTGACCAGTCTTTCCGTCACCCTAGTATCCCCTTTATCGTCCCCGACTCGCGTCTTCTCCGGACCCTACCCCTGTACGCGCCACCCTCCACACGCAGGAGCCACTGGCAGGTTCCTCAACGGTGGCCGGAGCTTTAAAGAAAAAATTCAGGCTTCATCCTGTCCGGTCATCCCCAAAATGGAAAGAAAATAAGCTCACAGACCTTGAAACCAGAAGCCATGCCAAAAACATCCACCATCCATTGCCGAAGTGACTTCCGGCGTCCCTACCAGCTTTAACCTCTGGTCAGAACTCCCAAAGGAACGCAAACCCGGCCACCCTCCTCCCCGACCTCGTCACTGTATGTGCTCCCCTACACGCAATGACCCCAGCCAGCCGGATCAACGGTGTTGACCGATACATTCAGGACCTCCAAACCAAGGTTGAAAAACGTTCGAGCACCATCAGAGACCACCAGCAACCTCCAGCTTCAGCTCCGTTATGGACAAACCAGCTCTAAAAACCACCATTGTCACCCATAATTTCCGGCCAGAAGGTTCAAAAGAACCAACCTACCAAACAATTCCAAAAATGTATAGAACTACAAAACCAGCCCACCGGAGCAAATAGGGCTCCGGCGGCAGACCACCGCCAGTGGCGGCGCCGGGAGGGGGGAAGAGAAGAGCAACCTAGGATCAAGTTCCTAAGATCAAGAGCATTATTGGTGTTCTAGATCGAGGAGAAGCATCCCCCTATCCCTTGCAACTTTTCGGCCAACCCAGAGGGAAGAGAGAGCTCCAGCAACTCCTCATCAAGTTCAGGCTTGGAGGAAGTAAGAGGCAAGCAAATTCCAGTAGAAACTAGTTAGGATGAAGGTAAGGACTCAACTATCTTCTTTTAACTAGTATTATGGTGTATGGTTTGTAAGAAAGCATATGGTGGGTTAAACCATGAGTTCTACACGTTTAAGAGTGTAGAATATTGTTATAAAGTAGTGACAATTAACTTAGAAGAGTTGGTGAATCGATAGGAGTCGAAATCGCCGGAAACCGCCACTCCAATGCAGACTACGAAAGCCGCCCGGCTTTCGTGAAAGCTGCCCGGCTTTTGCCCAACAGTCCACTTTTTCGTTTTCAATCAGCCTAGAATAGGGATTGATTGAAGAGCTTAACAAAGGCAACTATTTCAGCACATCATAAGGTGAGGATGACTGACTATATTGCTTATAATTTGTGAGTTAATTTCATGAGATTACCTAAGGTAATTAGATGTGTTATTATGGATTATTAATGATTAATAATGCCTAAGAATGAGAAGACTAATGTCTATAAAGAAAAGGAGCATGATATACAAATTTATGAGTAAATTGTGTATGATCATGTGTTATGGGTATGTTGACTTGAAAGTGGAATTTATTATGAAATATATGTTGAAATATACTTTTTACTTCATATTAGAATATATGAGTGATTAAAAGTGATATTTTGAATATTGAGATAAATGATATTTTAAATGGGAAAAATCAGTTGAAATTGTCTATATGACTATGAGTTGAGAACTTGGTTTGTTGGAATTAATTGGACTAGTATTAAGATACTAGTTGGGCATTAAAATGAAATGTTGTTAAGATTGATCCTAAGGTTGGATTTTGAAATGATAGGCCTTAAGTAGTCTTAAGAGATGCTTTAAGGTAGGAAAGTATGAACTTTAAGTTATACTAGGGGTAGGTCTTAAGGGATACCCAAGACAATGTAAATGATAAATTGATCCTAGATATAGGATTGGCCTACGGGTGTGTTCGGTAGTCCTTGAGGATAACCGGTTGAATTATGGAAATAAGTAAGGACCCTTCCCGACTCTAGAGAGCGGGGTTGGATAGCATGGATTTGCATCGTGATCACGGGTTAGGGTGGAATCCGAATCGGAGACCTAACTAGGTTCCGGTAGCGGTAACACATAAGATAGGACCCCGAAGGGCCTTACCTTCCTAGGGGATGATGGGTACGAGTCCAGGGGCGGGATGTTGGAGTCCGAACCGAGAGCCTCATGAGGTCTCGGACAACGGTAGCAATTCCCGTAAAAATAATAAGACCCAAGGGTTGGGTTGTGCAAATGATAAATAAAAAGGAATATATAAGAAGAGCTGTGTGCCAGTAAACCAAGGAATTTACTTATTATAAAGATAATAGGTGGGAAATATAAATTATTATTTATATTAGGATCACACCCTATTTTGAGGGTCTTGGAAATTAAAACGCTAATTATACTTAGTATAGTGGTCATTGTACTTGTCAAATGCTTCCAAGTACTGACCTCCCTTCACGGGGGAGGCCACCTCACAGTTTCAGGTAGGAGTTGAGCTGCTACCATTGCCCGTTGCTCCGGGGAAGGTTCAAGGGAAGAAGAAGTGGTTCGTGCTTCTCACGTTCTGTTTTAAAAACACCTATGTTAATGCTCATGGATATTATTTTGAATAATCTCATTTGGGGGCTTGTATGCCCATGTTTGCCAAAGTGTGGCTAAGACACTTTTATTAAATGCTTCCGCTGTTTTAAATGAATGTTTTACATTATGATTGTTTATGGATGTACTATGTGTGAATGGTATTCAAGACGCCTTGTACAGTATGGATGAGTTGGACTACGGTTGACTATTCGTACTGTACGGCGGATTGTTGACGTGTTCGGCTAGGTCCGGGGCGTGACACAGGATGTGTGGGCTCTTGGTCAGAATAGTGCCTCAGGCCCTGATGGTTTTCATGGTAAATTTTATAGGAAATGTTGTTCTGTTATTGGGGAAGATGTGGTTAGAGCTGTTCAGGAGTATTTTATGGGTTTGCCTATTTCAAAGGCTATTGCAAGTTCTTTAATTATCCTCATTACTAAGTCTGACACAGCTTCCTCCTTTGGGGATTTTAGACATATTTGCTTATCTAATTTTATAAGCAAAGCCTTTACCAAAATTTTGGCCACTAGACATAAAGGCATTCTCCCTAAAATTATTTCCCTTGAACAAGCAGGGTTTATGGCCAGCAGGGATATAGCAGATCAAATTCTTATTGCTCAGAAATTGATTCATCATATTGATAAAAAGGTCAGGGGCACCAATTTAGTGGTCAAGCTTGACATGGCCAAAGCTTTTGATAAGGTCTCATGGTAGTTTCTTACAGATATACTTCTCAGGTTTGGATTCTCAAATCAATTTGCTAATCTGATTATGAATCATCGTCAGGCTACCTGTTTTTCTGTTTTAATAAATGGAACACCTCATGGGTTTTTAAGCCTTCTAGGGGGGTCAATCAGGGTGATCCTTTATCTCCATTTTTATTCATTATTGCCTCTGAGGCCTTTTCTAAGGGACTGAAACACATGTTTGAGATTGGCAGGATTAAGCCTTATCAAATGGGAAATTCAGTTTCCCCTATTTCTCATTTGGGTTTTGCAGATGATCTTCTAGTTTTTCTTAATGGAGAAGCTAGATCTATTCTAAACTTCAAAAATTTTCTTAGTTCTTATCAAATGCTTCTGGTCAGGAGGTAAATTTTGACAAAAGATCTATTATTTGTGGAAAAGCTACTCCTGCTAGAATGACTAGGATCAAGAATCTCTTGGGTATGAGAATGACTAATCTGCCTCTTAAATATCTGGGTGTGAATCTTCATAAGGGAATTAATATATTCCAGTTTTGTGGTAATTTGATCAAACAGTTTGAGAATAAACTTTCTCCCTGGAAGAAAAAAAATCTTTCACAAGCAGGGAGGCTTATTCTTATTAAGCATGTTCTTAATGCTATACCTCTTCATACTTTGATTGTTGATTGTCTTCCTAAGAAGGTTGTTAAGGTGCTTAATAACAAGATGGCTTCATTCTTCTGGGGTCCAATAGTGAGAAAAACAAATATCATTGGATTAAGTGGGATAAATTCTGTTATCCTACTATGGAAGGGGGACTGGGTATTAGGTCTCTTTCACAAATTGAAAAAGCCTTTACCCTTAAGCTATGGTGGAAATGGAAAACTGGAAACACTCTATGGGCTCAATTCTTCAGAAATAAATATAACAGGGGAGGGAATATGGTGGCTAAACTTACTGATTCTGCAATTTGGAAAAGAATCTTTGCCATTGATGATCAAGCCTCTACTCTTGTCTCTACTGATAATTCAAGAGTTCTCACTTGGAATGAAGAGGAAAATTGCCAGTTTTCTTTCAAATCTGCATTTCAAGAAGTTAGAGAATTATCATACAATTCTGATATTTATGAGCAAATCTGGAACACTAAACAGGAACTTAAGATGAAGATTCTTCAGTGGAAGATTGTGAAAGGGATTTTCCCAATTACTGATAAAATGAACAGATTTAGGAAGGTTTTAAATCCTTCAATTTGTCCTCACTGTAGGAAGGACAATGATTCTTTGGATCATCTATTCTTTCACTGTGTTATTGCTAAGCAGGTTTGGCAATACTTTTTGGGGATTCTTAACATTTATATTGTTGGCCAAGACTACTCAGCTCTGAAGACTTGGAGACCGAAATCCCAGAAGAATAGTTTGTTTGGGATTTTTCAACAAAACATAGTGGGAATCATTCTTTGGCACATTTGGAAATTGTATACCAATATTATTTGGGGATTGGGTGATTCTTGCATTTCTTCAGAAAAGATTATCCTAAATATCAAGCTATATACTCAAAATTGGGTTTATAGCTTATCTCGGATGAAGCTGAGAAGTATAGGGAACACTTTATTTACTGAATCTCTTATCCCTAAAGGTTTTACAATGGAATCTTCAAGAATTCAGATTATTAGATGGAGAAAACCTACCGAGAAATGGAAATTGAATGTTGATGCTAGCTATTCCGCCGAGCGTGCGAATGGTGGAGCGATTCTACGAAACAGAAAAGGGGAGCTGGAGTTGGCCTTTTGCTTTCCTATACGAGCTTCGTCGGCGTTAGATGCTGAAATCCAAGCTCTTGCTTTTGCTTTGAAGTGAGTGATTGAAAAAGGGTATCAGGGGTTGATGGTTGAATCTGATTCTTCTCTTGCGATTGAGTATCTGGTAGGAAGGGATACGAGAAGATGGAGGGATATTATTCAGGAAACTTCACAATTCATTTTTAGGAACCAAGCTCATTTGGGTCATACGTTGAGGGAGAGCAACTGGGCTGCACACTTCCTTGCTGCGGCCCAGAGTGATATAGTCCGGGTTTTCCGCAGCCCGAGAGAGCTGCCTTTGTATGCTAAACAGGCTTATTGGATGGATTTTTTTGGACTCCCTTCGTTTCGATTTTAATCTCTGTCATGTTATTTGTTTTGACATTGTTGTATTTTCTAATGGGTCAGGTCTAGCCCCCCCATTAGTTTGTTGCTTATCTCTTTTCTGTATTTTGGGGAGGAATGCCTTCCCGAAAAGGTTTTGGCCTAGTCCCCCTTTCCTTTTGTAACTATTTCTCTCTTTAATAAAATCTGGTAAAAGTTCCCCGGCATTTACCCCACTGATTTTGGTGGTTTGCCTTTCGGGTTTAAAAAAAAATAAAAAAAAAGCAACCAAGCTCCTCAAAATCAACCAAGTATATGCACTGAAAAAAAGGAGCTGACTGCCAAAGATGAAATTGAAGATTCAAGTGATGATGATGATGATGATGCTGACAATACACCAAAGGGTCCTCCCAGTTCTAGAGGTAAACAAATCATCCACTCCTCCTCTTCCAGTGATCAAGAACTAAGAAGAGTCTTTGAGAAATCAAGGATTGAAATTCAAGGAGGAGGAGAGTCCTCTAAAGCCCCACAAGAACAGTTGGCTGCTACCATAGAGCAGGGGCCTCACGTACTTGACCTCAACCTAGAGCCTCAACAAGAAGCTGCCCCAGAGGAGCAGCCTACAACTTCAGCTGAAATTCGGGAGAGAATCTTCAATGAGGGAGCAAAGGATACTCCAACACTAGCTGAAGTCTTCATGCATGAAAGGAGGGCTACTATAAAGTTCATAAGTAATGCATAGGTCAGACTACACAAAAGGTTGATCAAGATGAAGAACCATTTTGATCAACTCCTGGACTTGCGCTTCACAGAAATTCACAGGCACATCAGCAGCAACTTGAAGATCCAACAAGTGTTCAATTTTGAGCAAAAAGCTCAACTTCAAATACAGCTCAAGAACCAGCCAGCTCGATCAGAGGCTATCCAGAAGGCCCTTGAGGAACTTCAAGCTGCATGCATGCAATTACAAGAGCAATTTCTAAATCTCCAGCAAGCACAAACTGCAGCAGAGCCCTCTGCCCAACCAGAAGCAGAGCCCTCTGCCCAGGTACTCCTTAATCCTACTTTATCTGCTAACCTTGAGCAGGCTATTCCACTCATCCAGCAGCATGAGCCACTCATCCAACACCTAAAGACCAAAGAGCTTCCAGCCTTTCTTCAACTCTCCCAGAAGGTGGTCACAAAACAAGTAGAACATTCTGAAGCCATTGCAAAAACCAGAGATGATGTTGCCAAACACCTAACCAGAATGCACACTGCCACTCAAGAGGCATTCTTAAAATAAGGAGGTGAACTTCAAGCACTTGGCCAACACATACAAGCTACTAATCAGAGTCTTCAAAACTTGGATCGAATTGTCAAAGAAGATGTCCAAGTAGATGTCATGGATCTTCGCAACATTGTCAATGCAGTAGCAATCGAAGTCAGTGATATGCATCTAGGAAGGAGAAGATAAGTGGAAGTTGACTCAGATCCTGAAATTGAAGCCTCATTTCAAGAAAGACTGACCCGTTCTGATGCCAAAAAAGGGGAAGCATCAACACAAGCAGGCCCCTCCTCCAAGAGATCCCAAGCAGCTAATAAAGCAACTGAAACAAGAAGGAAAAATCAAATCTACAAAGAAGAGGCTGAAATCAGAAGAAGAAAAGCTGAAGAAGCCAAAGATAAGGAAGAAGCCAAGAAGAAGTCAGAAGAAGACAAACAAAACTAGGCTAGATCATAAGTCCGAAATTGACTATAAACTATTGTAATTTAGATCGTAGAACAATGTACAAAACCTCAAATGAAAAATCAATAAAAATATTTCTCACAAAAAGATTGAAGTTTGCCACCAGAATCCTAAGCAGTTGTCTTAACTGACCCAACTGCTTATCCTACTGCTCAATTAATTACTTTCTTTGAGACCATTTTCACACAAGAGACGTGCATCAATATCACTAAAAGGCCTGTTCTATCAGTTTCCAGAAATTCATTCTCTAAGTATAGCAGGTTCCTCAGCAGTTCCCTGGTGACCACCCAACTGCTGAGCCCTCTGCTCATATACACTTGTTTCCCTTGAACATCTCAACATCACTAGACTATCATAACATCATCAATAAGAAGCTTTGCTTAAGCTGATCTCTGAAAATATTCTTATAACCTAAGCAGGTGGCTCAGCAGTTCCCTCATTACCACCCAACTGTTGAAATCACTGCTCTAGTAAAACTTTGCTTTACTCCTAAGAAAGCACCTTTTCAGACAACCCTCATCATTTTAAACAATATTCCATAATCGCTTTTATCATAAAGTCAATATCTGTCTAGCAGTTGCCTCAGCAGTTCCCTACTACCTAGCCAACTGCTAAGCCAACTGCCAAGCCAACTGGTACCTATCTAAGTCAAACCTTCTCCAAGTTAGAAAGTGGTTATACACTAATTACATAAAGGGTAAAGACTTCCGTTGTGCATCTATAAATATCTCAAAAGATTATAGATTAACTCTTTTAGAGAGAAAATTGTTTCAAAGTTGAAAAAGATTTAAAAGTCTATTCACCCCCCTCTAGACTTTTACCCTATTCGGGACCATCAGATACACCTCTCCACTGTCCAGTCCACAGACGACACGTGGTGAGGAGTGTACCCATGAACACATGCCGCGTTGACACGGACAGGCGCGTAATGATTACCTTTTCATCGGAAGTTGAACCGGCCTGCATAACCATCAACTAGAGCCCCGTGAACAGCAGCCGGAAAAGAAAGCGTCACGTTAGGGGCGACGGCTTAGGGCGACACGGCGGGAGCTTTTTTTACTTCCTCATGTCCCGCGCACGCTCGGAACATCAGAAGGGACTTGTGTTGGGATAATGGCCCGACAAGGGCTGGCCCATCAACCCTTAAGGATCTCATACGAACGTCCCCAAAAGGCCCACGAGGACCTCCTACGAACGTCCTGTTGGAGGCCCAAGACGATGGGTTACCTGTCTTCTGGTTTGGGGAGAGTTTCGTCCCGAAGAGGGTCAAGCTTCGGTACCAAGGGTTAGGGGACGTACGTATTCTACTATCAGTAGGTACCCTGGCCAAAGAATAGCTCAAGCGCATGGTGACGAACGTCCCCACCCCTTGGTAGGATGCCAAGAGTCCAGCAGGAGATAGGGCTCAAGTGCATGGGGACGAATGTCCCCATCCCTTGACAGGATGCCAAGGGTCCAACAGGAAACGAAAGGCAGGTGCATGGGGATGAACGTCCCCATCCCTTGGCGGGAAACCAAGATTCTGGCGGAAGCGCATTTAATGCAGAAGATTTGGTAGTTGGAATCGTGCCATCCACAGCTAGCCACGTTAACGCATCCAACTACCCATTGGCAGTATAAATAGAAGCATTTATTTCATTGTAAAGGGTTCGCATTTTAGCACTCTAGCATTATAGCAATTGTAACAGCCCATAACCTAATATTGTACGAATGGCCTCTCGGCTCAATAATCGTTTCAGGGAATAAACACTCCTGATTGGGCCTCTACCTAGCTTGTTTCTTCATCTAACTTATCAAACCATCCACTCGAGACCCTTAGGTTACGTTTTGGGCCTACGGGTTGAAGGAATAAACCTCAACACTTCAATAAACATTCCTTATTGGGCCTTTTCCTAGCTTGTTTCTTCATCTAACTTACCAAACCATCCACTTGAGACCCTTAGATTACGTGTTGGGCCTACGGGTTGAAGGAATAAACCTCAACAGTGTGTATGCATGTTGATAACCTTGCAATTGATTTTGTGCAAGGTATTGATAAATTGGATAGGAGATTTTATTAGGTGGTTTGTTCGTGTGGACGCTATAATTTTAGTCTAGGCATAAGAATAATTAGTTTGGCGTCAAGCTGAATGAGTTGTCTGTCTAGGGCGCCTTAGCCTAGTGGCCCGCTTAGAGCATCTAATTGGCCGCTTAGGTTGTCCTGATCCGTTGAACATTTTTGCTGCATTTTATTTTATTTTCTAAGATATATATGTATTGCTAACTCTAACCATAGATATGAAGAAAGCTACTTATAGATTAAAATAAAAACTATTCTGTATACATTTTTAACTATTATTAACTTTTATAGTTACTTATGCAAATATATTGATAAATATATAATTCCTATGTCACTGACTAGCTAGTCTCCACCTAGGCACCCTCCTAGCCGATAGGCGCTAGGCTACCGCCCGACTAACACCAAGGGCATTTATAACACTGATTATTGTTGGGGTCTTTGTGTAGGGGGTGATAATCGAGTACTTGGATTAATGCTTAAGGATCGTGTAAATTCACTTTCCGAATTTATATTTCTTTCCTATGTCTGGGTTACAAGAAATTCGATCTAGGATAACCCTTGAGGAAACTCAAGAACTTAGGTACAAGATCTAGAGTACAAACAAGTGAGTATATGGATCGTTTTCTTAATTTGAATGTCAAAGTGATGAAGATATGTTGTATATCTTGTATCTATGTTTTTTGTACGAAATATGGAGATATATATCCATTTAAACCGTTCCAAGCAGTTACAACCCGTTTGGGAATAACCATAGTAGTTTTTGAAAAACCGCACAAAACTGCCTCAACCGTTCTAGACCTCGGTCTAGAACCACATAGCTGGTCTACTGAGAGATCTACCTCAAGTTTTACCTCGAGTTCCACTGCCATAAACATTTTGAGATAAAACTTGTTCTTATATACAAGTGTGCACTCTACACCTACTAACTTGTATTAGAACATAATTTTAATACTCATTGGCACTCATGTCATTTCGAATTACGAAATGGCCGGTGACACTAAAATCACCAACAATCCTCCCCCATTTTAGTGTAACCAATGAAATGACATAAAAAAGTTTACAAACCAAAACTTGCACATAAATGGAAATGTCGATACAATTGAATTACCATCTTAGTATTTTACACATTCGAAATATTCGAAAATCGGGGTGTCCTATGGATTGGACCCATCAACCCATTTGATTACCTGAAGATAAAATACGTACAAGTTTCTATACTAAACTAGAATACAAACTTGACACAATTATAAAATTGTGTGTCCTAATCCCATTCATGATCGAATAAAAGCCAAGTCCCAAGCCTTTTGAAGCGTGGCTACACTTCACATTCATATAAGTAATTCCTTTATTCATGCACCTGCTTACATATTATCAAAGGAATTATTAAGAAATACATTCAACCTTCCTACTACAGGTCCGAACACACACCTTGGGATGATTTTGATTGTGTGTTTCCATCCATAAGTGTGAGCTTTCCGCACTGAATTCAGCCTCTAACATTGTATTAGAGGGGAATTGGGTGTCTCACCATAAAGGATTTAGATGGACTTTAATCACATCCCTATCACGGAATTGTGCATAAAGTCCCGAGCAAAGCTTTTGGTCAAGTGGTCCGCCAAATTATGTTGCGATCTTACAAACTCCACCGAAATTACATCGTTCATGATTAATTCCCAAGTCATACTATGTTTAACACCCAAGTGTCTAGAGTTGCCATTATAAACATGACTATAAGCTTTAGCCAAAGTGGCAACACTATCACAATGGACAAAAATAGGTGCATTCGGTGTCCCCCACAATGAAATCTCAAAAGTTAAATTTCTTAACCACTCTACCTCTTTACTGGCGGTAGCCAACGCAACAAACTCAGATTCTATTGTTGAATTTGTGATACAAGTTTGCTTCTTGGATGCCCAAGAAATGACACCTCCCCCAAGCAAGAATACCCAACTACTTGTAGAAGAATGATCCTCTATATTGGATATCTAACTTGCATCTGAATATCCTTCTAACACTGAAGGATACAAAAAAGTAACACAAACTATAATTTGTGGTTCCTGATCGATAGAGTATATAGACTCAGACCCTCCGGATCTCACGACTATTGGGCCTGGACAGAGGCCCACACATGCTTTACGATTACCATTGATATTGTTGTACAGTTCATATGTCGTTTGTACCTACTAGATTAGCCATTTTACATAGTTGCGCCTATCGGACCCATATTAACAACACAATCCGTTATTTCTATATTTATACTTCCCATGGGAGGTCTTGTAAACCTGGAACATAATTCCTAAATCCTTATTCATACTATTCATCTTCTTCTCCATCTTTCTTGCTCAATCTCTCTATAATTATATTAGATCGAATACAACCAAGCATTTCAGCCCAGCTGGTTGTGAGATTACCGTTCCTAGTGGGAGGTCTCGAGTTCGAAACCCACTAGTCACAATTTGATCGGGAAGGCAGTTAAATATTTATTAGATCGAATACTCTATTATCCATCATTTGGTGCTTTCGAGCTTTGAGAAAAAGCAAGTAAGGGAGTGTTTGGAACGTATTCTGCTTCTGCTTCTTTTTTAAAGCAGAAGCAGAATCAGAATCAGTTTTCATAAGCTGATCACCTCCAACTTCTAAAAAAAGGTTATTCTATGAGTAAATTAGAGTACCAGAATCACTTCTACACTTTCACCTAAACTCTCCAACTTTTGCTTCTCCTTCTGAAGTAGCAGAAACAGTTTTAAAAATCAGATCCAAACACCCCCTAACAATCCTCCGAAAACATAAAAAAATAATCCCAATTATAAAGAAATCAGTCGAAATTTGTATGAAAAAATTCACAAATAATAAGCCAAAGAAATCTGGAATGAGACATCTGGGTTTTTTCCAGATTTGCCGGAACAGCCTTCGCCGTCCAGGACCCCATCGCGTGTTTTGGCAGAGGTGGTTCTCACCCCCAACGCAGGAGGCGCCCGTACCTGCAACACGCCAGTTGCCGCTCGCAGCTTGATGCTCCACCTCCATCGCAGCGCCGGCAGGCCCGCCAATCTCCGGCCTTAGATTCTGGTCGCACCCTTCAAACCAGGGGCATAGGAGGGGGGGCCTTATTGGGCCCTAGCCTAGGGTCAGTTGGCCTAATAGTATATAGGATACTTAAAAAAATTGCCTGGCCCAGTGTAAATAAACATAGGCCCAGTATAATACTATGCCCCTTCCCCCTTTGTACGCTTAAGCAGCCGGGCCACCCAATCTCTACGAAAACAAAGTACGGTAGACGGAAGATTGGAGGCGTGGAGCACTTCGACCAAATCAAAAACGGCTTGTGCGACTGGCGGACTAACGGACTGGGCGTCTTGGCGAGTGCCGAGGACTGCCGAGTGCCGACTGGTGCGACTTGGGAGGAATGGGCGTCTGGGAAGCGCGGCTGTGCCGCTTGTGCAACGGCTGCGGTCTGCGGACAACGGAGGCGGAGTGGTAGTCGAAATCTTGCCCTTGATCTAGGAATAGAAGTAATTGTTGTAGTCCTAATTTAGGAATTGTATTTTTAAATTTTAATATATTTCATTTTGACATTGTATCATTAAATATGGCCCTTGCATGAATTTATTTGTGTTCATCTACTATTTTTTATATTTTGCATTTTTTAAATTATGTTTTAGTGTGTATATTCTGAGTTTGTAAATTGTTAAGCAGTTATTGGAATATAATTTATCTGAATATATGAATATTCCAGTTTTTTTACTTTAATATTATCTAAATAATTTATAATGATTTTTAAAATTATTTGGATTTGATATAATTTATGGCTACTCAACAGCCTCTTTTGAAGAAAAACAAAGTGTGTATATTCTGAGTTTGTAAATTGTTAAGCAGTTATAGGAATATAATTTATCTGAATATATGAATATTCCAGTTTTTTTACTTTAATATTATCTAAATAATCTATAATGATTTTTAAAATTATTTGGATTTGATATAATTTATGGCTACTCAACAGCCTCTTTTGAAGAAAAACAAAGTCACTTTGCGTTCTTTCTTTAAACCCGCACGTAAAGTACAAAGCGAAGGTGCTAGCAGGAGTCAAAATATTTGTGATGTTGAAAACTAGTCTACTTCTACTCCGGTTGAGATTGAAAGAGATCCAGGTACAAATGAGCATCAAAATATTTGAAATGTTGAAAACCTGTCTTCTTGTACTTCGGTGGAGATTGAAAGAGATCCTGGAAAAAGGAAAAAAATATCTGATTGGCCTTTAGACAAAAGGGATGAAGTGAGACGACTATATTTCATATCTGGCCCTTATCAACCAAAACATCAGACATATAAGGGTCGCACATATAAAGATAAAATTTGTCATTTTTCAGTCGGTGGTATAATGAGTTTAATTGGCTAGAGTACTCTCCTACACACAAGGCATATTGTTTTCTGTGCTTTCTTTTCTGTGATAATGTCCATTCATGTAAGACCTCTGCATTAGTGAGCACTGAATATGATAATTGGAAGAGAGTCCATCAGGGCAAGGAGTGTGTATTTCTTCTTCATATTGGTACATCTTCTGCATCTCCTCATAATAAATGTGTGACATGTGCTGATTCTTTGATGAGACCGTCTCAACATATTGATAAAGTCATTGAGAGAGTTAGCAAAGAGGAAGTTTTAAAAAATTGGTTACGGTTAAAGACAACAATCATGACTGTTCAGTGGCTAGCGTTACAAGGATGTGCATTTAGGGGTCACGATGAATCTGAAAAGTCTTATAATCGTGGAAATGTGATTGAACTGATAAATTACACAGCAAAGTGGAATACTGATCTGAAAGATGTTGTATTGAATAATGCTCCAAAAAATGCCAAATACACTTCTCCGGACATCCAAAAAGAAATTTTATCACTAATGACTAATAGAGTTCGTTGGTTGATCCGAGAGGAAATTGGAGATTCTTGCTTTTCTATCCTTGTTGATGAAGCAAAAGATGAGTCAGAACGAGAACAAATGGCGATTATCTTGAGATTCGTGAGCGCTACAGGTATTTTAACTGAGCGTTTTTTTTCTATTAAAGGTGTTTCTGAGACTACTTCTGAAACACTTAAGCATGAGTTTATGAATGTCCTCTCATTTCAATCTTCAAGTTCACAAATTACGAGGCCAAGGATATGATGGTGCTAGCAACATGCGAGGGCATTGGAATGGATTGCAAGCATTATTTATTAATGATTGTCCATTTGCGTATTATGTCCATTGTTTTGCTCATAGGTTGCAATTGAAATTGGTGGCTGCACCAAAGCAATGTGATCCTATTTGGAAATTCTTTTCTATATTAAACAAAGTCATTATCTTGTAAAGTCTTCTGCTAAGCGCAATAAAGAACTACAAGATGCTCATACATTAGAAATTGATGCTATTTTGGAAAGTGGTGAGCGACAATGTGGGCACTACTGAGGGAGCATTTTCAGCGATGAAGCATGTCAAGACTGCGATTCGAAATAAGATGGATGATGACTTTCTAGCAGATAATTTAACAGTTTTTATTGAAAGAGAACTTGTTAGCACAATAGATATAGATTCTCTTATCGACGAGTTTGCTAACGTAAAAGATCGCCGAGTGCAATTAACTTTGTAGCATAATGCATTATCTCTTTTGTATTAACAATTTTTATGATAAATTGTGGTTAATTTTATTATTTAATATTTGTTTAAAACTTTCTCTTGAGCTCCGGCCCATCCTTCTTTGTTGCCCTGGCTCCGCCCCTGCTTCGAACCAGAAGACATTCTGAAGAAAATATAAGTCCTCGCTGTTGAGACTGGGATCTTCCTCCATTGACACAGCTCGAGGTCCACAACAATGAGATTTCTCAGTCACGGTTGAGTTTTTCCGCTGCCGACAACCGTGGGAGAGGATTAACCATGAACGGGGAACCCCTTTTGTCCTCACTAATAACCAAGGGCGGTCTCTCCCTAGCCTCCATATCCGGTGGAAGCGGAATCAGGTACAACCCCTACTCCATTCAGAAGATGCCTCACCAGCTTTGGCAAAAAGAGCATGACCAGGTGACTTGCTGTGTGGGTTCCGTTGACTCGATCAACTATTAGAAGTTCAGTCCTAATGCATGGCAATGTGTGCAACGCCACAAGCCAGGATTGTTTGGGCCAAGTGAGAAACGATGGGCTATATTCTCAAGTAGCCATTCCAAATCATACAACAGGCATACATCCATACCTCTTCTTAGGCATACAACCATACCTCTTCTTTAAAAAAGCTACGGGCCTGTTTACTAACAGAGATATTTTTCAGTTTCCAATGGAAAACAAGAAAACATAAAACGTGTTTACCAAACAAAATTGCTGAAAAACTGGAGAAAGGAAAACAGAAAAACGCGTTTACCAAACCGTTTTCCAAAATGAAAAAATGAGACATGTTTCTCTTTTCCTTAATGATTTGGAGAAGTGACTTTTACTAGTTTTCCAAATTTGGAAAACGCAGATGCTATAGGCCGCTGTAATGAATTTGCATACTTACGCCTAGTGTTGGGTGCGGTCCCGCTCCGATGTCAATTCCATTCTAGTACCTCCATCCTCGTACCTTACCTCTTACCATTACCCTACCCTACCCACCCAACCCCCAATCCGCATACCCCTTTTCCATACAATGACCCTACCCCCACCCCCTACCACATTCCCTTACCTCGGTCCCACCTCGATCCACCCTACCCTACCGCCACCCCCTACCACCTCAACCCCACCGCGACCCACCTACCCTACCCCCACCTCGTATATTACCCCTTACCTCTTCCCACATGCCCCCTACCTCGGCCCCACCCTACCACCATCCTACCCCCACCACCATCCTACCTACACCCTACCCCTTCCCCTACCTCGGCCCCACCCTGATCCCGGCCCCAGCCTACCGCCATCCTATCCCAACTCCCCACCCTACCCCTACCTTACCCCTAACCACCACCCTAACCCACCCAACCCCATACCCCTAGACCTTACCACCCCACCTCGACCATACCCCCCACCCACCCCCACCCATACCTTCTTTCCCTACCCTGACCCCTACGAGTAGGTATGGGTGGGTATGAAGGGTTTTAAGGGAGTATGGGTAGAGTGTAAGATCGAGGTAAGAGTAGGGGTAGGGGTCAAGGATGTGGAATTGGGTGTAGGGTGTAGGATGGGGGTACGAGGTATAGGGGCAGGGTAGTAGGGTTGGGTCCAAAAAACCGAAACCGAAAACCGAATCAAATTAAACCAAACCGTGACCAAATAAAACCGAACCGCTAAAAACCGAAACCGAATGTAAAAAACCGAACCGTAGTAGTTTGGTTCGGTTTTGGTTTTTACCCTTCAAAACCGAACCGAATCGAACCGAACAAACCGAACATAAATAAAATATGAAATTTTATTTGTTAAATGTAAGCATTAATCTTAATATCATCAATAATCTTTGAATTTCTTGTGCTCGAGAAATAATTTTATGCTATGTTTAGTTTAGTTTATAAATGCATTTACACATTCATTGCCCATAATAATGTAGTTATATTGATCTATTATGTCTTTTATGTATGTATGTTGCAATTTGTTGCATGATTATATGTTTTTACTAGTTATTAGTAGTAATTAACTTTTAATTTTATGTAACTTAATTCTTTTTTGTAACTTAACTTTTTTATATTGATAAAACAAATAAATATTCATCTCGGCTAAATCACACAGGACATATGTATTCATAAACGTTTTTCAAACTAGTCACAAACATTGTAAATTAAGAATTGATACACACTTTTATCTCTCCCGCATACTCATATAATTCAAGACATATTTGTTTATTACTCCCTCCGTCCCGCAAAGAACTTCCCGGTTTGACCTACACACATATTAAGGAATAAACTTACAACGGGATAAATTTTATTGTTTTGACACTGTTTCGACACTGTTTGGCATTGTTTAACACTGTTTTGCACTGTTTGGCATTGTTTTGATGTAGATAACTTTCCATTTAGGGAAATGAGAACTTCTTTTTGGCACTGCTAAAAAGGGAAAGCGGGATGTTCTTTGCGGGACGGAGGGAGTATTATTTTCTTCATTTGTTCAAGTATGCTTGCATTTTTATGTAATATGTTTGATCCCTCCAACTTTTATATCAATTTTAAATTAAATGACAAATATTTAGTAAAAAACCGAAAAAATCGAAACCGAACCGAAACAAACCGAACGAATCAAACCGTGGTTTGAAGTTTTGGAGTGTAAAACCGAACCGAAACCGAACCGAACTTTTAATTTGGTTCCGTATTTGGTTTCAGGTCAAAACCGAACCGAAAGAACTGAACCCACCCCTACAGGGTAGGAGTTAGGAGTATGGGTACACGTACGAGGTGATCGACCCCACATATTATATTATATTTTTTTTCATGAATGTTTGTGTGTCTATATATGTATAGGGTTATTTTGGACATTTTGACATTCATGTAATTTCCATATTTATTTATGTGTTTTTAATTAGTTTTGATTGATTATTACTTTGGAAATTACACACTTTTGGTGTAATAGTTTAATTTGTAAAAATGTTTGTAATTTGTTTAGATTAGGTTTATACTGAGCTTAAACAGGTCCAAAATCACTCTAGGGACCATTGGTGAACATCACAAATGGAAGGAAGGTGCAAAAATCTCAAGATTCTGATTTTTGGTGTTGTACCCGGTCGGGTATGACCTATACCCGATCGGGTAAGTCGCTAAAAAAATCGAATCGGATCAACCGGGAACAAGGCAACATGCAGGGGAGATTTTGGCACGATCGAGTGTTCATACCCGATCGGGTGGCCGACATACCCGATCGGGTATGACCCAGTTTTTTATACTTCCGCGAAGCAACCAAGTACCCGATCGAGTGCCCTTACAGCCCGATCGGGTACACGACCCTGCAAGCCTAAAAAACCTATAAATACCCCCCTTTCCTTCCCACAAAAAGAACCAATTCACATATACTTCTTAGCTCAGTTTAGACAAGTTCTTTCTTTATATTTTCTTCATGTTTAGTCTCCAAATGAGGAGCTAAACTCTTCCATCTTGGTTTTGCTACTTTGAAGCTTAATGAATTTGTAAGTTGTGAGTTATTTTCTTTAATCTTCTTCCTTGAATATTAATTATTTCCTATTCATATTCCATATTAATATTTTGAGCATTACTTAAAGGATCAAACAGTTTTGTTTCATATATTAATTATTACTAGAATCGATCGATTAATACGCTTGTTATTAATACGATTCTTTCAACGGTAGTAAAACTTGGATTATTAATGCATGCGTCTCATGGTTAATAATCTAAGGGGAATTAATTATATTGATTAAACCAATAAACCGCTTGTGTTGAGGTTATCAATCTCAATCGTTTTCATCTTAAGTTTATTGCTACTATCAGGCTAATATACGACGCTTATTCTATATTAACTCGGTAGTAAGTTTTATTAATGAACGCGTCTCATGATTAATAACTACCCTCAATGAATTGGATATACTCCTCGATTGAGTATTCGAGAGGAAGATAGTTAAAGATATAACCGGGATCGACGAACATTTCATTAAGTGGATAAAAGCAAAACCAAGTCCTCATCTCTATAAATTAAACTCATATAAGTGGTTCATCTTAGTGTTAATTAAATTAAATCAAATCAAACTTAAAACCCCCCTTGTTACTATTTATATAAAAGAAAAGTATTCCTTTCCCTATGGATACGAACCTTTTTCACTATACTACGTATTAGTGTTGTATTGATAAATTATTTTGAGTGCACCTCACGACAAGTGCACGTCAAATTTGGCGCCGTTGCCTGGGAAAGGCAATTATTTTTTCTTTTATTGTATTTCAAGAAAACATAAAAAAAATTATTAAATAAAAATATAAAGAGTTCTTATTTCTTCTATTTCTGAGTTTGGTGAAGTATATGGTTAAACATCGTTCCATAAACGAAGTCACCTATCAAACAAACCCGGAAATAGAGCAAACTTTCGAGCGGTTGAAAAATAAATTTTCTAATACCGACTCGGAGGAATTATCTACCGGAGATACATCCAGCGCTAGTTCTCATTCTAGCGAGACCGAAGAGCCCATAACTATGGCTCTTGAAACAAGAACTTTGAGGGAGCTCACAGCTCCAAACTTGAATCAACAACCGTTATGTATTACCTTCTCTACACTCGATGAGGGTAATACATTTGAGCTAAAATCTGGGCTCATACATCTACTTCCATCCTTTCATGGCCTAAGAGGAGAAGATCCTTTCGGAGTTCCATATTGTGTGCACAAGCATGTGCCACAGTGGTGTCTCAGAAGAACAAATCAAATTGAGAGCTTTTCCATTCTCCCTCAAAGACACTGCAAATGATTGTCTATTCTATCTTCCTTCGGGAAATATAGACACATGGGCGGCAATGAAAAAATGCTTCTTGGATAGGTACTATCCCGCTTTCATCTCATCTTCTTTAAAAAAACAAGGGTGATATGCAGGTAGAATTGAACTGATCAAATCAGTGATATATGGTGTGCACTCTTTTTGGCTTCAAATTTTCCCTATTCCTAGAACTGTTCTTGACAGGATTACCTCTATTTGCCGTATTTTCCTTTGGGGAGGTAAATTCTCCAGGGTTTCTTGGGCAGATATTTGCCTCCCTAAAGATGAGGGTGGACTTGGTATACATGATACTAGGGTTTGGAATTCCGCCTTACTTTCAAAAACTTTTTGGGATATCCACACCAAGAAAGACACTCTTTGGGTTAGATGGGTCCATGGGGTGCATTTGAATGGCCGTAGTGTGTGGGACTTTTCCCCACACCATAGGGATTCTCATTTGATTAAGAAGATTGCTTCCATTAGAGATGAAATTTTGATTAAATTTGATGATGCTACAAGTGCTATCAATGGGCTTATGGCATACCAATCTAATGGGAAACTTATTTCATCAAAAATGTATGATTTGCTTAGAATTAAGACTCCTACCTGTAGGTGGATGTCTTTTATTTGGAAGGATTATATCCCTCCCAAGTTTTCCTTTACTACTTGGTTGGCATTTCGTAATAGATTGGCTACATATGACAATCTTCTTCGATTAGATGTAGTCAATAGATGTGCCTTGTGCAAGGGTGGACAGGAAACGGTTCCACACCTATATTTTGAATGTCCTTTTTCAGGAAAAATTTGGAGCATGGTGAAAGCTTGGTTGCAGATTCCACGATAGATAGACACCTTGGCGAGCTCAATCAAATGGATAAAGAAAGAAAGGAGTGGCGCCACAATTCAAGCCAAAGCCTCGAGGATTGCCTTTTGTTTCTTAGTTTATTGGATATGGAGAATTAGAAATGCAACAAGATTTGATGGACTACTCCCTAAAGAAGAGGATGTGTTTGCAAGGATAAAGTATGTGGTGTACAAGATTATGTATAGTATTTATCCACACGAGATGGTGGTTTTTTGAAAACTTTCTGCCCATCACCTTTTTTTTGCGTGTGGTTGGCCGAGATGCACCTTTAGGTTTCTAGATTAGCTTTTTGGTTTTTGGAGGTGATGGGTTATCCATTCTTTGGATAACCTAAAGTTTTGCTCACTTTTTGATGTACAACTAAACACTTTGGATGGTTCCATATTTATATATACTTACAGTTCATCCAAAAAAACAAAAAAACAGATAAGCAACATTGAGCAAAAAGAAGATGAAACATTGTATGAATATTGGGAGCGTTTCAAAAAGTTGTGTGCTAGTTGCCCATATCATGGGTACACCGAGCAAGACCTCATCCTCTATTTTTATGATGGTCTTGCGGATCAAGATAGGCGCATGGTGAATGCGGCATGTGGAGGGGAAATTGTTAACAAAACCCCTTCTCAAGCAAGGAATCTCATCTCTGAGTTGGCCGAGAACTCCAGACATTACAGTGGGCGACCCTCAACTCGAAAGGTTTCCGCAGCAGAATCCAACACCTCGTTGGAAAGCCAAGTTGCCGGTTTGACTTCTCTGGTCAAAGAACTTCTTCTGAAACCAAAGACTCAGGAGGTCAAAGCTTGTGGCATTTGCACATCAACCGGGCACCCCACTGATTCGTGCCCATCCCTCCAAGAAGAACAAGTCAACGCCTTGGGTTTCCAAGGCCATCAACAGAAGAGGTATGATCCATTCTCAAATTCTTACAACCCTGGATTACGGGATCATCATAACTTGAGGTATGGAAACCCTCAACAATCCAACTCATCTTCTCAATCTAGTATGTCAACTGATGACATGATCCGGACTTTGACCTCAAACATGGTTACCATGCAACAAAACATGGGACAATTTCAACAAACCATGATATAATTTCAACATGAGACAAGGTAAAGTGTAAGTAATAAATGTAATTAGATTTTGATGATGCTAGGTTTATTAGAATTTGAAAGTACCCCTATAGAATTTTTGTATTAGAAAAATTTCTTTGTAAGTACTAACATAGTCGGCTTGCCAGAAACCCTCTTGGTCTTCTTGATTAGAATATCTACCAGAGTTGCTCCCATAGTTGCTCTCCAGAAAAGCTACCAGAGTTGGGTACCAGAGTTGGCATCAGAGGCAGTCATCAGAGTTCGGATCAGGAAGCCTCATCAGACTTGCTCTTACTTAACAGAATTCGAAGGCACTTACCAACGGTCGTGAAACTATCGGGAAATCCTCTAACGGCTAGGAGCCATTCGACGGGAACATGGTACTGTACATGCATTAAATGCTCAATTAATGTTGTACGTACGGAGATATATTTAAAGCTGATGATTGACCATGTGGGTATCTTCACACCCCCAAAATAGCAAGTCGAAGGTCCAACCGGTCAAATCAACAGTACAAGCATTTAATGAAGCTGTCTTCTACACTCCAACGGGAAGACTTCTCCTAGTATATAAGATACACTTTGAAGAACTACCAGGACAACTTTTGCTACACAACTTTGCTCAACTTATTTGCTCTGAACCACAAACCTTCAAGCTTTCTTGAGATAAAAAACTTACTTACCTCAACAAGAAAAGCTTAAGTTGGAAGATATTTTTTCATATCCTTCATCCAACTAAATAGCAGCAAATTTCCTCAGTTCTTCAATGCTTCGAAAGCATCATCTACACATCCTTTGTGAAGAAGCAACGTTGGAGAAAACTGATCTTGAATCAAACACTTCTTGAAAAAGAAGGGACGTCTCAAACTAACTGGAGTAAGTAAAGTGGGGATACTTCCAAGAGACTCAGTGAAACGAGACCAGCCATCAGGAAGCAGGACTGCATCCCGGGTGGCAACTAGGCTTGAAGAAGACGTGGAGTGATTCTTAAGTTCTAGGGACTAAGGCGTTGTAAACTGTTGTTTTTGCAAGCTTAGTGGAACAGTGGACTAGAATAACACGTTGTTCCTTGAACCACTATAAAAATCCCCGGTGTCATTTACTTTACACATTTAATTCTGCACTTAAGATCGTGACTATTTAACTCAAAAGGTTGGACTCTGTGTTCAACAGATCTCCCTTAAGAGTTATCAGAAAGGCACTTGCCTTAGTGTTTTCTGAGGCTACCCGGACAGAAACCAATCCGCTGCCAGGTCCAGTTCTGCCATCAGAACTTGACCTTCTCTGTTACCAGAATTCGACCATCTCTGATAAGTCAGTTGTGACTTAGAGAAAAGTTTGAAAAATCCTGAACAGTCTATTCACCCCCCCTCTAGACTGTTCCCATTATAAACGGGACCAACAAGTGGTATCAGAGCCTCCTCGTTCTTGTAATCTTTTAGGTTACTTGCTGAACAAGAGATCCACTTGTTTTAGCCTCTTTAATGTCATATTATGGATAACACTCTTTCAAAGAATCTTATGTTTTCAGTAACTAAGTTTGATGACTGGAGGATTCGCATGAAAGCTCACCTCTGTGCCCTCCATGATAAAATGTGGGAAGTCCTTGATGCCGGTCCTTTCACAGAGTTCACCAAGGTCAATCCTGAATACACTGTTGGTGGTGGTCTACCTTAGATGATCACCAAACTGCGTCATGAGTGGTCTAATGAAGAGAGGAGGAAATACAACCTTGACAACATAGCCAAGGACACCTCTATAAAGCCATAGATGACAAATACTTCACAAGAATCAAGAAGTGCACCTCTGCCAAGGAAATCTGGGATACACTCACCCTGATAGGAGTTGGTGATGAGCAAGAGAAAGATAACAAACTGACCATTGCCATGAAAAGTTTGAAGACTTCAAACTTCTACCCAAAGAGTGCATAGCTGAGATGTATGCACACCTGTTCACCCTCACTGCTGAGATATCAGAACTTGGGAAGGAGCTTACTCCCAAGGAGATCAACCTGAAGGTTCTCAGAGGTCTACCTTCACCCTGGAAGATGAAGGTCACTGCCATGAGAGACAGCAAAGATCTCAGAACCTACAGCACTGAGAAGCTCATCTCTGATCTCAAATCTTATGAGTTCGAGATGAATGAAGAAGAGAAAGAAGAAGTTGAGTACAGAACAACCACTACCCTCACAGCCAGCACCTCACAGGTAAATAACTTTGACCCTTCTATTCTTTTAACTGACGAATATATGGCTGCCTTTGCCAGAAAGTTCAGGAAATTCTTGAAGCCAAAGGACAACAGAAGTCCATCCTCAAGCGGAAAGCCACACCAGAAATCCAAAGTATCAGAAAGTAGTGGAGAGCTTCTCTGCTACAACTGCAGACAACCAGGGCACTTCAAAGCCAACTGTCCACACCCTATAGTCTCCAAAAGGTAAGGCCAGGAAGGAGAGAAGAAGTATGAGCACAGAAGAAGGAAGGCACTCATCACTGAGCAACCAGAGAAGGACCCCCTCTCTGAGACAGAGTCTAGCTCAGAATCAGAATCCGATGAGGCATTCTGTTGCCTGGATACAGAGACTGAAGACCTATGCCTTATGGGTCAATCTGATGATGAGGTATCCTCTACTTCTAACTCTAGTTTTTCTTCGGTAGGCAAAGCTTTTGATTCTGATTCAATATCAGAATTTTGGGAAGAGTTTCAAGCCATCCAAGCCACTTATTCCTCTGTTAAATAAGAAAACAATAAGCTTAAGGTTGAAATTCTTGACTTAAGAAAGGAGGTTGAGATCAAAATCAATCTTCTGATTAAGGAGAGAGATCAGCTGGAAGCTGAAAATGTTTCTCTTCTCAAGAGAATAAGAGAGATAAAGCCTCTTGAGATTAAGTATAAAACCTACCAGAAGGCCCAGGCCTCAATGGAAAGGTTTGTGCTTGATCAACAAATTGGCGTTGGTTTTGGTATTGGATATAGCTCAACAGAATCAGGTGAGCCTTCCATAATGCCTAGTACCAAAGTTGCTAAAGCAGACAAGGTCATAGTGCCACTGATTTTTAGCCCCATTTGCCAAGCTAGTGTATCTGGTACCAAGGTTGTTCATGAGAAGGTCAGACAAGAAAAGGAAAAGATAAAGGTTCAACCAAAACAAGTTTTGAAAACTAATGAACCTGGCAGAAAACCTAACAACAGAAAAGGTGTTCAAAATAACAGAATACAAGAACAGAACTTGACCAGACATTCTCATGACTACCCCACCAGAAATGATCACCAGAGAGGCAAATATCAAGAGAAGGTTAACATTAGGCAGAAAAGGTTGGCTGGTCAACTTAAGAAGCCCAAAGCTAATCGCCCCTCTGCTCTTGATAGTATATGGGACTTCTACCCAACCAAAAAGGGTATGCAGAAGTATGTAAACCGGAAGCATGATCCTCACAAGCATCTGCCCAAAGTGAATCACACTTCCATTTACTATGACTACCAGGTGGACAATGGGTACCACCCACCAAGGTTTCACTTGATGAGACCAAAGTGGTACCGGCTGCCAAGACTGCATGACCCCCTAGGACCCAACATTGCTTGGGTACCTAAATCTTCCTTTTAATTTTTGTAGGATGCTCCAGGCACATGACAGGTGACAAGAGTTGCCTTACAGAGTTCCAGAAAATCAAAGGGCCCAGAGTTACCTTTGGTGGTAATGACAAATATGGCCAAACTAAAGGAAGAGGGAAGCTGATCAGGAACCAAATAATCATTGAAGATGTCTCTTATGTCAAAGGTCTGAAATTCAACCTGCTAAGTGCTAGCGAGTTCTGTGACAAAGGCTACACAGTTGAATTCTCCAAAGAAGGTTGTTCTGTCAAGCATGTGAACAGATTTTTAAACTTCCTCGAGCACAAAGAGAACTCTTCTGCAATGCTCGAATCTTTGCTTGAAGGACCAGCTGAACTTTTAATTTCAGTTGGTGGAGATCCAGAGAACAATCCTCCTATTTTTCCAGAAATAAGGAGAAAAGTGCCATCTGAATACACAGAAGCCGACAAGCTCAGACTTCGTGGTGATCTTATGGCCAAAACGTACCTCCTTCAAGCAATACCAAATGAGGTTTATGTTCTCATAGATAGCATGCAGACAGCTAAGGAAATGTGGGATGAAATAGAGAAGCTGCTACAAGGCACAAGCATCAGCCTCAAAACAAAGAAGACTACAATTCTCATCGCTTATGACTCCTTCAAAGCAGGACCAGGAGAACCATTGAATGAGACTTACAACAGACTTGTTGTAATACCCGAGATTAATATAAGAAGGTTAATAGTACTACTCATACCAACAGAGGTGCATCTCCTTTTAAGGGAGCTCATCACCCAAGAACTCCAAAGTTAAGCGTGCTTGCACGGGAGTAGTCTTGGGATGGGTGACCCCCTGGGAAGTTTCTCAGGGCGCGCATGAGTGAGGACAAAGTGCGCGGTAAAGGCTCGTGGTGGTTTGTGGGGACAGTACTAGAGGTCTGGAGTAACTACATCGGGTCTTGTGGGGCCGGGGTGTTACAGGTGGTATCAGAGCAACCCTGCGACAGTGTACTGACCCGTTAGATATCGGGCGGGCATTTAGCGGGGCAAGATTCTGGGGTTTGATTGAGATTGTTAAGGGCGCAACGAGGACGTTGCGATCCTAAGTAGGGGTGATTGTAATACCCGAGATTAATATAAGAGGGTTAATAGTACTACTCATACCAACAGAGGTGCATCTCCTTTTAAGGGAGCTCATCACCCAAGAACTCCAAAGTTAAGCGTGCTTGCACGGGAGTAGTCTTGGGATGGGTGACCCCCTGGGAAGTTTCTCAGGGCGCGCATGAGTGAGGACAAAGTGCGCGGTAAAGGCTCGTGGTGGTTTGTGGGGACAGTACTAGAGGTCTGGAGTAACTACCTCGGGTCTTGTGGGGCCGGGGTGTTACACTTGTTCAACTGGTAAATGAACTCAGAAAGATCAAAGTATTCAGGTCTAATCTGGAACTAAATATTAGATTTTTATCCAGCCTGCATCCTGCTTGGGAAAAGACAGTGAAGGATGTCAGATCACGGATAGATTTGGACGAAATTGACCTCTGCACTCTCTATGAACATCTGAAGCAATTCGTCAACGAGGTTGCCTGTGCTAAGGATCATCACACCACAAACCCCTTAGCTCTTGTAATGGATGCTCAGCCAAGAAGGACAACCACTTCACTAAAGAAGAAAAAGAAGAAGGTGGCGGTTGAATCAGATGATGATGAGAGTGACGATGACAAATCTGATCTAGAGGCTGAGCTAGCAGACTTACAAAAGAAGATGGCAATGCTGGCCAAAAGATTTGCTAAGAAGAACACCTCCTCTAACAGGCTGAGAACTTCCTCCTCAAACTACAAGCAGAAGAACCATGATCAAGGATCTTCTAGGAAGGCATCATGTGACACTTCAAAAATTTAAATAAAAATAAAAATAATTTTTAGTCAGATAAAATATTACAAAAATAACATTTTTGTAATTAATCGAGTCAGACAAAAATTCAACAGTGGTAACGTGGTAATCAGATAAAAATTTCAAAATTTATGACGTTTTAGTCAGATAAAAATGGTCCGATAATAGAAGTAACGTTTTAGTATAAAATTAACTTTTATATATATCTATTTTAAGTATAATAATACGTATAGATTTTATACGTATAGATAATATAAAAAGTTAGTATTTTAAATAAACTAAAGTAACTACACCTACGTACGTATTATTATGTAATACTAATAATACTCCTAATATATATATAACTACGTATAATACTCCTAACTAACTAAGTAGTATACTCCTAATATATAACTAAGTAGTATACTCCTAATATATAACTATGTACGTACGTAATATATTTAATTAAATACAATAACTAAGTAGTATACTCCTAATATTTCCGTACTACGTAAATATTTAATTATATAAATACACTCCTAATACTCCTAAAAGTGCAAAAGAATCAAAATTCAGCTCCAACTCTAACATAGCCCGGAACCCTCATCTTTCCCTATAAATAATAGGCCAGAACCTGCGTTTTCTTCATCCCAAAAAACTAAGAAATATACATATATACGTATATATATATATATATATATATATATATATATATATATATATATATATATATATATATATATATATTTGCGGCCCAGCGTTTTAGCCAGAACCAAGCCTTGAAAATACTTCTCAAACCTTCCCCTTCGTGATACGAATCCAACGGAAAAAGAATCGTCGAAAACGGTCGTGAAACGAGGGAGAAAGAGCTCGCCGGAGTTTCGCCGGGGAAAAACTTTTCGACGGAAAACGGAGAGGAGGGAGGAGCTGCCGCCGCCGCCGTAACATCCCTGATCACCGCCGACCCAGAAGGAGCCGATAGCGCCGCCGTTACGCCCGTCCGACGAGGTGAGTTCTTTCCCCCCTTGCCTCCCCGTTTTTCCGGCGACCATGTGAGGAAGACAACCCAGCTGAGCTGGGGTCTGTCCCTCTTGGGCCTGATTTTTTTTGGGCCAGAAAATTAAATTTGGGCCAGTTCGGCCCAGTTGCAATAAAAATTAAAAATAAAATAGTAAATGAAATAAATAAAATCTGTAAAAATATAAATTAAATACCTAGTATAAATATACATATTCGGACCAACCAGAATTGGAAAATAAATGTTTTAGCTATTTTTAATGGATTTAATGGTAATTGGGCCAATTTATACACATTTAGTAAATAATTAACTAAATGACGAAAATAATTGTGAAATAAATATTGGAGTAAACTAGGATAAATATATGACTAACTAGGACCTTATGGACCATTTATAATTAATAAAAATAAGGTTTAGTATATTTAATTGGAATTAAACCGATTAATAGATATATGAAATTAAAGGAATAATTATGGAAAATAATTATAAAATAGATACCAGGACAACCTAGGTCGAATATAGACCCAAAATATATTTATGGACGGTTACTAATTTGTAGAGTCGATTTTTAGTCTATTTATTTAAATTAGGCCATATAAAACTAGTTAAGTAATTAAATAAGGAAATATTAGTATTAATGGTGAAATAAATAAATCACTGAAGTTGAAAAATAATATTCTGGACTAAAAATAATGTTTGAATAAAATAAGGAAAATATATATTTTCGGTTATGTAAATAAAGTAATTAGATAATAATTAGAGAAAATTAATAGTGATTATTGAATAAAAATTGGATGTTGTAGTCAATTATATTCAGATATTTTATTTCAAATATTGAAAGTTAATGGTTAAAATTATTAAGGTAATTTTATTAATAGAAAGTGAGTAATCAAATAAATTCAGATAATTAATAAATTAAGTTAATAAATTCGAATAATAAAATAAAAGGAGAAAATCGGGTAAGGTAATTACAAATAGAATAAGTGACTAATTTTATCATATTTAATTAAAAAGGTGATTATCTAGAGACCGGATTAGAGGAGGATAACTAGGAGCAACAGGACTTAAAGTAAGTTTCTCTGCCAATCCAAAATCATTTCCTCGTATTATATGCTTATTATGCATTACGTGATTAAGTGTGAATTTTAAATGTGTACTGTTTTAGGCGACTAAGAATTTGTGAAATATTGGAGATATATTTTGGGATTTAATCCCTAGTATGACTTTGGAGTGAATTTTTTATGTAAAAGAATTTTGGAGTATTTATGAATGTGAATTTTTGGTGGACGTATCTATTAAATAGATATTCTGTAGGACTATATATAGAGAGATGATTTTTCAAGGAATAATGTTTTTCAATAATTATTGACATCTCGAGAGAAACACGAGGTGTGGGTGGTTAGAGCTATATACCGCGGGTTTAGTTTAGGTTTATGATGATTATTGGTGGCGGGAGAAATCCCGGTAATATTGGTGGCGGGAGATTCCCGGTATTTCTTTTGAGAACTTTAAAAGTTCTTTGGTGGCCGCGGTAGTAGTTTCTAATTACCCGGGTATCTAACCCATTGTGAGATAGGGGGACGTTGTCCGAACTACTTGGACTTCTTACTACTCGGAGGGCTTGGAATCCCTTTTAGGGGGTGTGCACACTTAAGGGTGAAGTTCAGTTTCCAATTGGTGGTCGGTGGGAGCCGGAATTCCGGGATGAGTCGTACACAACAACGATTCATTGGGCTCGAGGAATCTTGAGTTTCGTCCATCTTAAAAGAATCTGAAAGTGACATTGATTTCGGAATGGTGATATTTTTAGCTTCAAAAGTTATTTTTGAAAAGTGATACTTTTTTTTGAGATATTAATTAATTGTTGGGAGCTTATAAATATTATTCTTAATTATAAGGGTATTTGAGATTGTTGATAAATAATGTTTTGAAAAGAATTTCGGTGGTGTGAGTATTTTTATATATAGTATTATATGAAAAACTATTTTTGACAAACTTGATTATTTTACGGGGTTGGGTAGTACTTACTTAGCTCTAAAGCTAATTTTTGTTTCCTTTTCTTTGTTTCGTTTTCTGCACTTTATTTGTGCAGGTAATGATGAATATGAAGCTCATGATGTTTGACGAGTCTTGAGAGCGCTTTAGAAGATTTAAGTGTAGTCTTCACTTAGTTTAAATAATGTTGTTAAATTTTGAATTTAAGTTTTTAATTCGGTTGAACTCATGGTGGATAGCCTTAACATCCAGCCAAGTTGAGGGCTGGGTGTGGCGGTAACACACCCTTTTTCCATTACTGTTATTTCCGCTGCAAAACTCTATCTATTTTTAAGGAACAAATCAAGATTGTTATCAATATATTATTATTTCAAGTATTATTTTGGGTGGGAAAAATGGGGGTGTTACACATCATCAGCAGAAGAAGCTCCTAAATGCTATAATTGCGGCAAGCCTGGACATGTGATCAAAGACTGCCGCCTCCCAAAGAAGAAATATGCTAACTTCTACAAGCAGAAGATGTTGTGGAATAAGCAGAAAATGCTGATGGTGCAGAAAGAAGAAGAAACCTCTGCCATGATTGCTGAAAATGAGAACTGGGCAGAAGATTCTTCTGAGGAGGAGGAAGAGGAAGACAACTATGCTCTTATGGCAAGTGTGGAGGGAGATGAAATAAAGGGTGATGCTGCGATCCCCGAAAGCAAGTGCTCAACAAGCTCTGTAAGTACCTCCCATACTTCTTTAAATAATCAAATGCAGTCCTTACTTGAAAAGGACAATCTAATCAAAGAACTAAAGGAGAGACTAGACAATAATCATAGAGTTCTGAAACAGAATCTAGACCAAAAGTCTTCCTTAAGTATTCAACTTGAAATTGCAAAAGATCAAGTCAAAAAAGGTGTCTTCAGATTTTGAAAGCTTTGAACTTAAGATAGCTGAATTAACTAAGAAATTTGAGGACAGTGAACGGGAAAAAAGCACAGCAAAGGCTGAATGCGATTTTTTGCATAACAAAAGAAGAACGCTTCTAAATAAAGTAAAACTTCTAACAGTTCAGTCTTGAGTCCCAAGCTGAATATTTCTGAGACATCTTCTAGACAAAGTTCTATTTTTAATACAAGTGTTGCTTATGGTTATTCTGTTCCAGATCCCCATAATTATGAATGTGATATGAATGTTGTTAAATCTAAGCCTTCCAGAAAGCTTAAACCTGAAAAAGAAACCAAGAAAGGAACTTCCAAGGGAACGTTCTGTATTCCAGATATGAAATATGCCCTTAGAGTTCATTCTAGGAAACATGTTAATCGGCTTTCTAAGGAGGAGATTTTTAAAACCAAACTCAAGAAACAACCGTTCAATCACAAAGCACCTGTCTACTCTCCTCCTGAACCTAAAACGAAAAGATGGGTCCCCAAGATAAGACTCGTCAAAACTGAAACTGAAAGGTGGGTCCCCAAGATGAGACCTACCAAACCTGAATCGAATAGGTGGGTCCACAAACGAAGATCCATCCAAACTAAAACTGAAAGGTGGGTTCTCAATCGTAGACCCATCATAACTGAAACTGATAGGTGGGGTCCAAATCGAAGACCCATCATAACTGCAACTGAAAGGTGGGTCCCCAAACTTAGACCCACAAGGACTAAAATGGAAAGGTGGGTTCACAACATCAGACCCACCAAAATGGAAAGTGCTAGGTGGACTCCAAAAAACCAGACACACTGCAAAAGCAGATCTGGCAATTGGAAAGCCCATCGAAGATAGATCTTTTGTTGAAAGAGCAGCTGACCTTGGATCACTGCTCAAAGCAAGTTTTAAAAAGGTGTTTCTTGATAATAAGGAAGGACCCACTCCAAGTTGGGTACCTAATCCTATTTGATTGTTTTGCAGGACGGTCATGTGTGGCACTTAGACTCAGGATGCTCAACCCACATGACCGGAATAAAGCACCTTTTGAGCAACTACACCAACTGCTACGGAGGAAATGTCAGATTCGGGAATGACGCCTCATCTCCTATCCTTGGGTACGGGGACGTCATCTGTGCCAGCGTCACAATAAAAGATGTTTCATTCGTCAAAGGGCTCAAACACAACTTACTGAGCATTGGACAATTCTGTGACAGCGGGATGAAAGTGAGGTTCTTTGCAAAACAATGCTGTGTTCTTGACAGCACAGGAAATACATTATTAACGTGTTACAGAACATCAAATATGTACACTATCGATCTAAAAAGCGTCCAATCCACCACTTCCAACTGTCTGCTGTCCAAAGCTTCAACTGAACAGAACAACCTATGGCACAGACGTCTCTCCCATCTGAACTTCAAACATCTATCAACCTTATCCTCCAAGAAACTTGTCAAGGGGCTTCCTCTGCTAAAGTCTTCCGCTGAAAATCATTGTAGTGCCTGCAAAATGGGCAAAATGACGCGAAGCTCCCACAAGTCAAAAACCGAACCTTCATCTACTCATCAGTTGCAGCTAATACACATGGATCTGTGTGGACCTATGAGAGTACAAAGCATCAACGGTCGCAAATACACTCTGGTGATCGTTGATGACTTCTCTAGGTATACATGGACAAAATTTCTCCGATCAAAAGACGAAGCTGCGGAAAACATTATGACCTTTATCAGAACGATCCAGAAACTGCTACAGCACAGTGTTCGAATTGTGAGAACTGACAATGGTACCGAGTTTAAAAATCAGACTCTCACTGAGTTCTATGAATCACTCGGTATCACTCAGCAATTTGCAGCAGCTAAAACTCCCCAGCAGAACGGAGTTGTTGAGAGAAAGAACAGAACCCTTGTTGAAGCAGCACGCACCATGTTAATTCAATCAAGATTGCCTCACTTCATGTGGGCAGAGGCAATCAATACTGCGTGCTTCACTCAGAACAGAACCTTCATCCACAAGCGCTTCGACAAGACTCCATATGAGATCCTTTTCAACAAAACTCCTGATATTTCTTTCCTCAAGGTTTTTGGCTGCAAGTGCTTCATACTCAATGATCGGACTGAGAGAAGTAAGCTGGATCCCAAAGCCAGAGAAGGCGTGTTCATTGGCTACTCACTGCAATCCAAAGCTTACCGAGTCTATCTCAGAGACAAGAGGACTGTCATCGAGAGTGTAAACGTTACATTCTATGAAATGGCAGACTTTGCTATTGAACATCTCCAGACCGATCCATCCACTGCTGTACCAGTAGCTTCTGATAAAGCTGAACCAAATACCGAACACGACGATGTGATTCTCGACTCTCTCTTCAGAAACTTTTACGAGAACTCACAATCTCCACCTCCTGCATACACTCCAGAGTCAACATCAACTCCAACAGCTGAGATTCCGCTCCTCACAGGACCAGATGACGTACCATCCACACCCTCAACCCCTCAAACCAATCCCAGAGGTGTGGATGATCACGACTTTGCCATAAGTCCGGAATCATCTCCACTACACACCACAGCTGCTCCAGAGCCTTCAAACTCATATCAGGACTCAGATCAACCAATAATTACTCCAACTCCTCTAGCTCATGAGAGGAAGTGGACGAAAGCACATCCTGTTGAACAGATAATAGGTGATCCAAGTCAAGGTGTGCGAACGAGATCAGCAACAACAAATGAATGTCACTATGCATGCTTTCTAAGCAAGAATGAACCGTCCAAAGTCTCAGAGGCACTCGCTGATCCAGATTGGATGATTGCCATGCAAGATGAGCTCAAACAATTTGACAGACTAGATGTATGGACACTCGTGCCTAAACCCCCTCAGAAAACCATCATTGGCACAAAATGGGTGTTCAAGAACAAGAAGGACGAAGAAGGCATAGTGATAAGGAACAAGGCACGAGTGGTCGCTAAAGGATATAATCAGCAAGAGGGCATAGACTATGATGAAACATTTGCACCCGTAGCAAGAATTGAAGCAATCCGCCTCTTTCTTGCGTACACGGCCCACAAGAACTTTACTGTCTTTCAAATGGATGTCAAGACTGCCTTTCTGAATGGAGTCTTGGAAGAAGAAGTCTATGTCGCTCAACCCGAAGGATTCGTAGATCCCAGATATCCCGACCATGTGTACAAGCTAAAGAAAGCTCTGTATGGGTTAAAAAAGGCACCAAGAGCTTGGTATGATGCATTAACCGAATTTCTGATTGACTCAGGTTTCTCAAAAGGGAAGATTGATACCACACTTTTCATCAAGCGACAGAAGTCTGACATCATCCTGATTCAGATCTATGTTGATGACATTATCTTCGCCTCCTCTAATCCACGTCTGTGCAAACACTTTGAGAAACTGATGAAAACCAAGTTCGAGATGAGCATGATGGGAGAACTGAATTTCTTCCTAGGCCTGCAAGTAAGACAACTTTCTGATGGCATTTTCATCAATCAGTCAAAGTATATTCTGGAAATGCTTAAGAGATTCAACATTGATGGCAAATCTTCCATGACGACCCCCATGTCCCCAACCAACAAACTGGACTCAGCCCCTCCGGGAAGTCAGTTGATGCTACAAACTACAGGGCCATCATTGGATCTTTGCTATATCTCACATCAAGCAGGCCCGACATTGTTTTCTCCACATGCTTATGTGCACGCTTTCAGGCAAATCCGAAGGAATCCCATCTGACCGCTGTTCGAAGAATTCTGAGATATCTCAAAGGCACTGTGAATCTAGGCCTTTGGTATCCCAAGCACTCAGGTTTTGACCTAGCCGGATACTCGGATGCTGACTTTGCTGGTTGCCGGATGGACCGCAAAAGCACGTCGGGGGCAGTCCAATTCTTGGGCGATAAGTTAGTCTGCTGGTCTTCCAAGAAACAGAACTGTGTGTCAACATCTACGGCCGAGGCAGAATACGTCGCGGCTGCTAGCTGTTGTTCACAAATTTTATGGATGAAGACCCAGCTAAAGGACTACGGTTACACACTCCGCCATATCCCGATCTACAGTGACTCTCAAAGCGCCATAGCCATCACCAGCAACCTAGTTCAAAACTCCCGCACCAAACACATCGACCTGCGCTATCATTTCATCAAGGATCATGTGGAGAAAGGAGACATTGACATGTATTTTGTAAGCTCAGAGCTTCAACTGGCTGACTTGTTCACTAATGCATTGGATGAAAAACGATTCCAGTTCCTAGTCTCTAAGTTGGGCATGTTGAACCTCGAGCCCGTTTAATTATGTCTCCACTGATCTAAAAAGTGTGTGTGTGTGTGGGATCTGTAAATAGTGTGTGTGTTGCATGAGTTGAGGGGGAGAAAATCTGAAAAAGAACAAAAAAAATAGTGTGTGTGCGTTGCATGTGTTGAGGGGGAGAAAACCAGAAAAATAACAAAAAATAGTGTGTGTGCGTCGCATTCTGTACATAGTGTGCTTTGCATGTGTGTGTTTTTTTTTATATCCAAATCAGGGGGGAGATTTTTTTCTTAAGGGCCAAATTTTTCAAAAAGTTTTTTTAAAACCTAGATCTCTGTTTTCGGGCCATACTATCAAACTGTTTCGAAAGCCCAATTTTCGTCTATAAAAGGGTCCCGAGAACGCTGAGGCTTTTCATTACCGTCTCTGCCTTCTTAGAGTTCTCGAGATCCTTCATCTCCCAAAATCGATCTCCCTCCTCTCGCTTCCAAAGATAAAGGTAGTTGATATGATCGAACTTCACTAAATGGTTTTCGAACCTCGTCTCAAATCAAAACAAAGGATCTTTCTTGACATTGTTTCGACAAATCTCGCAAACGAACATTGAAACTCGGAACTATGTTTTTATGATTATATGTGTTTTTGGTTGATTGCAGGTGGTTTCGTCTTCGGTCGAAAGGCAAAACGTCTCGATTTCTTTAGTTTTAAAGCTCAGGATCTCGATTTCGTCGTTTGAACTTCGTGATGAGATCTCGAGATTTAAAACTCGAGATTGATATCTCGAGATTTAAAACTCGAGATTGAGATCTCGAGATTTAAAACTCGAGATTGAGATCTCGAGATTTAAAACTCGAGATTGAGATCTCGAGATTTAAAACTCGAGATTGAGATCTCGAGATTTAAAACTCGAGATTGAGATCTCGAGATTTAAAACTCGAGATTGAGATCTCGAGATTTAAACCTCGAGATACGGTTTTCGAGCTTTTGCCTTAGCCGATTTTAACCACCACCTGCACTCTACTTTTCAAAACCAAACCAAACAACAGTTCATCTAATTTCAGGAAACCAAAAAAAAAAAAAGGACTTTTGCACTGACCCATGTTTTTCCACAGCTCATAATGGCAGGTACACAAAAGAGACATAACATTGACGACGCCATCTACCCACAAGATAGGTGGGTCAAGGTGCTGGACAACAACTTCCAGCTGGATCTGACTATTTTCAAGTGTCAGGATCCAGTCATCCCCGGGATTCTGAAGCGCCACTATCTCTGGACCGCCTTCCACAAATCAAAGTCGGTGCCAGAAATCTACCTACAACAAGTATGGGGACATATGCGCACCGAGTCCACAAAAGACCGCACTAAAATCCTCACAAAGCTCAACAACATGAGGATTGTTCTGACTCCAGCAACTCTACGCTCTACACAGGCGCTCCCCGAACATGACAGCTATGATCCTCTTTCTTCTATTCCGGATCTTCTCAAAGAGGTCGCGGCTCTGGGTTATGACTCTCTACTACCAAAACTGTCAAATTTCAATGGAGCATACCTTTATCGTCCCTGGAAGAGCCTTTTCGGGCTAGTCAACAAGTGCCTCTCCCCAAAGCATGCCAGACTGGACGAATGAAACAAGCAAATACTCTGCGTCTTCCACGGCATCGCATATAACAAGAAATATGACATGGCTCAGCTCTTCTTCTCAGAGCTGATGGACCTTGTAAAAGCCAAAGAGAAAAACAGGTCAGGCACCATTCCATACGCCAGGTGGTTGGGGCTGATCATCCTTGACTGCATGACCGCAAACACATCCATTCCCAGACGTATTGATGAACCACACTTCATAGCTCCAAAGCTCCAATACTTCAAAGCTGATAAGAAAGCAGCTCAGGGACTGCGGATTCCGGATGCTCTGCTCAACCTGGCAAATCAGTCAAATCCAATCATCATAGCATACAAGGAAAACCTTGAGAGAACAGTCCCTATGGTTCAGAAAAACCCATCTGGACCTACCCAGGGGACTAAACCGAGAGTAAGTAAGGGTCCCAAGAGCGCCCCAAAGCCACAAAAGCCAGTGGCACGTCGGCCCGATGAAGGAGAGTCCGATGAATCTCTCGAGAGGACTCGGACAACTGAGGGCAAACCGACGAACGCTGAGGAATCTGCTGATGACTCGCTCAGCTCGGCCAACAAAGAGGCTGACGACGAGGCTTCCGATAGCGTGGCAAGAAGTGACAACGATAATGATGATGATGATGATGACGATGATGTTGACGATGTGGACCACACTTTCGCTCTCATCAAAAGGGGTAAGCTGCCTATTGAATCTCCTCCGAAGAAAATCACCGCTGAGGATGCAGCTCCCATTATTGCTACACGCCCCAAAGAGCTCGTCATCAAAACCATGGCGGCCAGTCACAAAATAGAAAGTGCTACTGGCATCATCATGGAGCAGCGCATCAAAGCGAAAAATGATGCTCCACAGTCACTCAACTCCAAGAAGCGACGCCTCGTCAAAAGACACCTTGTAGACGAGGACGAAATGCATATCTTCGCTGATTGTCAACCCTTCATTAATATAAGCCGAGCTGAATCTTTAAGAGCAGGAGCCGATCTTTTCGGTTCCCGGGTAGAAGTCGCAGCATCTGGCTCAACTGCGCAAGCACAGCCTTCTCCCAGCCACTCGATAGCCTCCCAACAGGCTATTGTTTCAAAACACCGGGACTCACCCACCTCTCTGGTTCCCTCCGAACCAGTCGAGCGAACTAGTGGCCAACAGCCTGAGGTCACCACCACTTCCTTGAGCACATCGAGTCTAGGTGTCACACTCCCTACATTTTCTAATTTTTCTAGGACACCTACACTATTCACCGCACATACAGGTGCACGCACCCTGGAAGCAACGACCAGAGTACCAACGATGACGGTCGGAAGCCCTGCTACGCCCACAATGACTCCATCATTGAATGCAGGCCACATATCAGCTCTCTTCACTGATGCTGTGACAACAGTTACAACCCCTGTAACTGAACACCTCACTACTGAAGACGTCACCGTTCTTATGCACCGTTTCTTGGATTCCACCATTAAGCCATGGATGCAACAAGCATTTACCGCTTGGGCACAAGAATCCAAGACCACCCCGGCAGTGCATAGTGAACACAACCAGCCTGAACCACACCCATCACCTTCTCACACCAAAACTCAAACCTCTCCAGTCATATCCGCCACCTCCACCAAAGTCCATAGCCCTATCTCTTCTCGGGGAACCCATGATACAGAACAAGTATCATCCCCACACCCGACCACACCTCCCATCGAACTACTATCCCAACCCTTCGAAGTCCTGGCATCGATCTTGCTGGATCATCTCCTAAACATACCCCACACTGACCTCACTCCCTACCAGCAAGGCGTCCTTACTGCCCTTCTCGCTAATCCGGACACCAAGGGCACCTGCCGTGAAAGTCCCCGCGGTCGCAAACGTTCACATGAGGATCCCGATGATCCGGAACCTCATGAGGGGCAGAACAAGAGGCCACGGATACTCGAGCAAGGTGCCTCTACCACTCATAGCCCCCAAACTGAACAACCTGAGACTATCATCAACCAACCACCACCATCCCCTTGCCAAAACCAAGCCTATCTCTCTAGCGTGGTCGAGCTAGACAAAACATCCCGAGGCACATCTCCCAGAGATACTGTTCGAGGAGGGGATGGAAGTCCTGATGATGCTACCACTGGTACATCCTTCACATCAGGCTATCAGTTGGAACCTAGTTCTAAGCTGATGTCAACGGGCAATCCAAGTGAACCCGGCAGAGCTACCAAGGAACAATCACCGCCTCAAAAGCAGCAAAGAGTTCCATACATCCCCCAGGCAAAGACATCCATGATGCACTGGAGGAGGCGGTGATATACGACAAATGGCCGAGACAATGGACAGAATGGGATGATCTCCGGAATGAGGCTGAACAAGAGGACATGCAAAGAAATTGGTGGCTACGAGAGCTTATTAACAAATGCTCTGAAGATATCATTAGACTTGAGGACGATGAACGCAAGGAAGGGGAGAACTACAAGGAATCCCAGAAAGCTCTTGAATCGGTCGTTAGACAATCAGCGGGAAGACTTCCCAAGACAGAGAAACCCTGGGACAACGTTCGCATCAAAGCCCCCTTCCAAGAAGAAATCAGAAAGCATATCTGGCGTAGACCAGACAAAGTCAAGCCACTGAACGAACTGAAGCTAAGAGGCCTTACTCACTTGAAAGGAAAGCAGGCTGGAGGTCATCTGCATATGTTGCTTCAAAGGTCAACCGGTACACAGAGAGAACTGATGGAACAAGATCTGAAGTCGAATATTCTCCCGATTCATCAAATTCTGCAAGTGAAGGCTGAAGACTACCATGGAGTAACATTCTACACTTACAGACTTCAACGCACCGATGGGAGCGAATTTACTTGTCAAGAGAACGACTTCATCATGCTGAAACCGGATGACATCTACCAAATGCTCATGGCCTACAGATACCTTCCAGTCAGACAGAGCATAGTATACAGCGAAGGCCTCGCAGCTATCAAGAGATTCATGCTCAGACAAATCCGAGTACATTCTTCACATGACCTACAGATGGCTATTGAATGCAATCTGAAGAAAACAAATCTGACAAAGCCAAAATTGTATGGTCCAGAACTTGAAGATTTCCCAGCCTACCACATCTTCTTCACACCGCCAGCAGTCACCTATCTGAACCATAAGAACGAAAAGCGTCTGATGGTAGTCAGTGAAATCGAGAAGTACTGCGACGGAACACTGAAGATAATCAGAGAGCAGATTCTACAGATGAGCGCAAAGCTGGAAGAAAATCTTCAAGAGGCATCGTCTTATGTTCAAAAGGAACACTCTACTGTAGAGAAAATTTTAAAGGCCATTGACGATCGCCTCGAAAAGAGAAATATGTTGAGGCAGTATGAACATGCACTTGGTTTAAGGAAGCACTACTTCAAATCACAGAAGCAATAAGAGAATGACACTTGATCACAAAGGGGGAGATTGTTGGAGATATTTAATTGTGAATCAAGTTGGTCATAGATTAGCTTTATATTAAATCCTTGTATTTAATTAGTGCATAAATTAGATAGAAATCAGGCCAAGTGTTAGGCCCATTTAAACAGGCCAAAAGCCTGGTACGCCTAACCTAAACCTCGCCTATAAAAAGGGAGCCGAGGTTTAGGAAAAGGTTGAACGTCGTACTTATTATTTCATAGCCTTACGCTTATCATTCTGCTGTACGTTCCACGATTTATCAAAGAAGGTTTTACGGTGATTCATTCTGTTTCATCTTTACGTTTAATCTTCCTTTGTTAGATCGATTATTCATTGTTGTTACACAAAAAGGGACTAACATACACGCATTAAATGCACATTTAATGATGTACGTACGAAGAGATATTTAAAGCTGATGATTGACCATGCGAATATCTTTACGCCCCCAAAATAGCAAGTCGGAGGACCAAACGGTCAAGTCAACAGTACATGCATTTAATGAAGCTGTCTTCTACACTCCCACGGGAAGACTGCTCCCAGTATATAAGATACACTCTGAAGAACTAAGAAGATAACTTTGCCATAACTTTGCCAAGATAAATTTGCGTAAACAACCTTCTTGAGATTCAAACTCCATTCCTAACAAGAAAAGGCCACAGTTGGAAGATAAACTTTCCTATCCTTCATCCAACTAGCAAAAGGCAAAGTTACTCAGTTCTCCAACACTTCGAGAGCTTCATATACTCATCTTTTGTAAAGAAGCAACGTTGGAGAAAACTGATTCTATATCAAACACTTCTTGAAAAAGAAGGGACATCTCAAATTAGCTGGAGTAAGTGAAGTGGTGATACTTCAAGAGACTCAGTGAAACGAGACCAGCCATCAGGAAGCAGGACTGCATCCCGGGTGGCAACTAGACTTGAAGAAGACGAGGAGTGCTTCTTAAGCTCTAGGGACTAAGGCGTTGTAAACTGTTGTTTTTGCAAGCTTAGTGGAACAGTGGACTAGAGGAACGAGTTGTTCCTTGAACCACTATAAAAACCCCGGTGTCATTTACTTTCAGCTTTTATTTTCTGCACTTAAGGTTCTACTGACTAACTCTTAAGGTTGGAATCTGTGTCCAGCAGATCTTCCATGAAGAAGTTTGAAGACTTCAAACTTCTACCAGAAGAATGCATAGCTGAGATGTATGCACACTTGCTCACCCTCACTGCTGAGATATCAGAACTTGGGAAGGAACTTACTCCCAAGGAGATCAACTTGAAGGTTCTCAGAGGTTTGCCTTCACCATGGAAGATGAAGGTCACTGCCATGAGAGATAGCAAGGACCTCAGAACCTACAACACTGAGAAACTCATCTCTGATCTCAAGTCTTATGAGTTTGAGATGAATGAAGAAGAGAAAGAAGAGGTTGAGGACAGAACAACTACTGCCCTCACTGCCAGCACCTCTCAGGTAAATAATTTTGACCCTTCTATTCTTTTAACTGACGAGTATATGGCGGCTTTTGCTAGGAAGTTCAGGAAATTCTTAAAGCCGAAGGATAGCAGAAGTCCACACTCTAGCAGAAAGCCACACCAGAAGTCCAAACCATCAGAAAGTAGTGGAGAGCTTCTCTGCTACAACTGCAGACAACCAGGGCACTTCAAAGTCAACTGTCCACACCCTATAGTCTCCAAAAGGCAAGGCCAGGAAGGAGAAAAGAAATATGAGCACCGAAGAAGGAAGGCACTCATCACTGAACAACCAGAGAAGGACCCCCTCTCTGAGACAGAGTCCAGCTCGGAATCAGAATCTGATGAAGCATTATGTTGCCTGGACACAGAAACTGAAGACCTATGCCTTATGGGTCAATCTGATGATGAGGTATCTTCTACTTTCAACTCTAGTTTTTCTTCGGTAGGCAGAGCCTTTGATTCTGATTCAATGTCAGAATTTTGGGAAGAGTTTCAAGCCATACAAACCACTTATTCTTCTGTTAAAGAAGAAAACAGTAAGCTTAAGGTTGAAATCCTTGACTTAAGAAAGGAGGTTGAGATTAAAATCAATCTTCTAATTAAGGAAAGAGATCAGTTGGAAGCTGAAAATGTTTCTCTTCTAAAGAGAATAAGAGAGATAGAGCCTCTTGAGATTAAGTACAAAGCTTACCAGAAGGCCCAGTCTTCCATGGAAAAGATTGTACTTGACCAACAAATTGGCACTGGTTTTGGTCTTGGTTAGGGCTCAACAGAATCAGGTGAGCCTTCTGTAATGCCTAGCACCAGAGTTGCTAAGGCAGACAAGGTCATAGTGCCACTGATTTCTAGCCCCATTTGTCAGGCTGGTGTATCTGGCACCAAGGTTATTCATGAGAATGTCAGACCAGAAAAGGAAAAGATAAAGGTTCAACAGAAACCCATTTTAAAAGTTAATGAACCTGGCAGAAGACCTAACAACAAGAAAGATTTTCAGAATACCAAAAATCAAAGACAAAACCATAACAGACAAACTCATGATAATCATGTCAGAAATGATCACCAGAAAGGCAGATATCAAGAGAAAGTTAACTTTAGGCAGAAAAGGTTGGCTGGTCAACTTAAGAAGCCCAAAGTTAATCGCTCCTCTGATCTTGATAGTATATGGGACTTCTACCCAACTAAAAAGGCTATGCAGAAGTATGTAAACCGGAAGCATGATCCTCACAAGCATCTGCCCAAAGTGAATCACACTTCCGTTTACTATGACTACCAGGTGGACAATGGGTACCACCCACCAAGGTTTCACTTGATGAGACCAAAGTGGTACCGGCTGCCAAGACTGCATAACCCCCTAGGACCCAACATTGCTTGGGTACCTAAATCTTCCTTTTAATTTTGTAGGAACTGTGTGCTGGAGCCATCTCTGAGCAAGATTGGTACATTGATAGTGGATGCTCCAGGCACATGACAGGTGACAAGAGTTGCCTAACAGAGTTCCAGAAAGTCAAAGGGCCCAGAGTTACCTTTGGAGGTAATGATAAAGATGGCCAGACAAAAGGAAGAGGGAAGCTGATAAAGAACCAGATAATCATTGATGATGTCTCTTATGTCAAGGGATTGAAATTCAACTTGCTGAGTGCTAGCCAATTCTGTGACAAAGGCTACACAGTTGAATTCTCCAAGGAAGGATGTTCTGTCAAGCATGAGACAACTAAGGAAGTGGTTCTAACAGCAACAAGGAAGAAAAACATCTATGTGGTTGATTGGTCAACTGCAAAGGATGGAATTTGCCTGATAGCCAAAGGAGATTCAAAACTCAGTTGGGAATGGCACAAGAAACTGAGTCACTTGAATTTCAAAACAATCAACAAACTGGCAAGGGATCACATTGTTGAAGGTCTACCCAACCTTGTATACAAAAAGGAGAACTTGTGCAGTGCATGCCAGAAAGGAAAACAAGTGAAGAACACATTCAGACCCATTGCTGGAAACCTATCTACTGGTCCTCTGAATCTAATCCACATGGATTTATTTGGACCAGTGGAAACTCCAAGTGTTGGTGGCAAGAGATACACCCTAGTCATGGTGGATGACTACTCCAGATTCACATGGACTATTTTTCTGACCAAGAAAAATGAAACTCTGCAGAAACTACCATCTCTGCTAAAGCTACTACAGAATGAGCAGAATCAGAAAGTCAAAGCCATCAGATCAGACAGAGGAACAGAGTTCGTCAACAAGGTCATACAGGAATTCTGTGACCAGAATGGTACAATGCATCAACTCTCTGCAGCCAGAACTCCTCAACAAAATGGAGTTGCAGAAAGAAGAAATAGAACATTAAAGGAAGCTGCAAGGACCATGATTGCTGAATCAGGTCTACCCTACAGATACTGGGCTGAAGCAATCAATACTGCATGCTACACCCAGAACAGGAGCATGATTCACAAGACTCATCAGAAAACTCCTTATGAATTATGGAAAGGACGAAAACCCAACATCAGCTACTTTCATGCATTTGGATGCAAATGCTATATACTCAACAATGGGAAGGATCACCTCAAGGTGTTTCAAGAAAAAGCTGATGAAGGAACATTCTTAGGCTACTCTGGCACTAGCAAAGCCTACAGAATACTCAACAAAAGAACTTTACTTGTTGAAGAATCGATTCATGTCAAGTTTGATGATCTCAACTCTGTTGAGAGCATAACTGAAAACTTGGAGAAAGCGAATCTCGAAGAATCTCCAGAACTGGATCCACCAGAGACGGATACACCAGAGTTGCTAACTAACTCTGCCATACCAATTCACCATCAGAATCCCATCCTTCAAGGCAAGGATAGTGATGAAGAATCAGAAGAAGAACAAGAGAATCCAAGACAACCCTTATCTGAACCTGATTTAACTTGGTTAAGAGATCATCCTCCTAATCAAGTAATTGGACAAATCAGAAGTGGAGTCCAGACCAGATCCACATCAAGGAGAGAAGCAATGCTTGCCTGCTACATATCTCAGATGGAACCTATGACAGTTGAAGAAGCTCTTGCAGACTCAGACTGGATCAATGCAATGCAAGAAGAGCTCACTCAGTTTGAAAGGAACAAAGTGTGGGAACTTGTTCCTAGGCCAAAGCACCAGAATGTCATTGGAACCAAATGGGTATTCAAGAACAAAGCAGATGAAGACGGCAACATTGTAAGGAACAAAGCAAGGCTAGTGGCTAAAGGATACTGCCAAGAAGAAGGAATAGATTTTGATGAGACTTTTGCACCAATTGCCAGACTTGAAGCCATCAGAATCTTTCTAGCCTATGCTGCCTACAACAGCATCAAGGTCTACCAGATGGATGTCAAGAGTGCATTTCTAAATGGAGATCTTGAAGAAGAAGTTTATGTGGAACAACCACCAGGTTTTGTCATTCCTACTCAATCTTCTTGTGTCTACAAGCTTAAAAAGGCCCTCTATGGTCTTAAGCAAGCTCCCAGAGCGTGGTATGACACATTGTCCCTTTTCCTGGTAAACCATGGGTTTACTAAAGGAAAGGTTGACAAAACTCTATTTCAAATCTCTGTTGCTAATCATATTCTGTTAGTACAAATATATGTTGATGAAATTATATTTGGTAGTACTAATCCAGAACTGTGCAAGAAATTTTCTCAAGTGATGCAGAGTCAATTTGAAATGAGTATGATGGGAGAACTCAGTTACTTCCTAGGACTTCAAGTCAAACAAGTTCCAGAAGGGATCTTTATCAACCAAGGGAAGTACACCAGAGATCTAATCAAGAAGTTTGGAGTGGAAGGCAAATCATCAGTGAAGATTCCCATGAACACTTCACAAGGGATTGGTCCAGATGATGAAGGAAAGGATGTAGATGCAACAACATACAGAGGGATCATAGGATCTCTGTTGTATCTAACTGCAAGCAGACCAGATATCTCATTCTCTGTTGGAATCTGTGCCAGATACCAATCAAAGCCCAAGGAAAGCCATCTAAGTGCCGCAAAGAGAATCATAAGATACATCAAAGGAAATCCAAATGCAGGGCTATGGTATCCCAAAGGAGGTAACTTTGAACTAATTGGTTATTCTGACTCAGATTTTGCAGGTTGCAGACTAGACAGAAAGAGCACCTCTGGTCACTGCCAATTGCTAGGAGGAAGGCTTGTTTCCTGGTTTAGCAAGAAGCAGAACTCCATCTCAACAAGTACAGCTGAGGCTGAGTACATTGCAGCTGGGAGTTGCTGTGCTCAGCTACTCTGGATGAAGCAACAACTGAAGGACTATGGAATTCAAGCAAAGGAGATCAAGCTGTTGTGTGACAACACTAGTGCCATTGCTATCACTCAGAATCCAGTTCTTCACTCCAGGACAAAGCACATTGAGATCAGACATCACTTCATCAGAGATCATGTTGAGAAGAAGCATATCTGTATGGAGCATGTACCTACAGAAGATCAACTTGTAGACATTCTAACCAAGCCTTTACCTGAGGCAAGGTTTAACAAGCTAAGGGAAGAATTGGGAATGATGGATGATCTTCCCAGAGATGCATGAACCAGAGATTCACTGAACCAGAACTACTTTCTTCTGCACCAGAAACTCGGATCAGAGAACCTCTATCTCTGATCATCAGAATCTCACATCAGAGAACCTCCCCTTCTCTGACCAGAGTTCCTCAACCGAAAGACAACAGATATGGATGTGGACTTTGCAATATTTCGAGGTACGGGCAAGACCTAATTAATTGAGACGGTCTTTTACCAAAATACCCCTGATCGTTACTCTTCTAACGGAAACGTTTTCCGCCCGCATTTCTTTAAATGCTGCCTCGAAACTGCCAATATACCAAACGTCCACTATTCCTAACTCCTTTATATCCACCGTCTTCGACCCAAATCCCTACTGCAACTTCATCTCTCTTAAACTTCTCCAGCATTCAAAGCTTTTAGATCCCAAAAACATTCCAATCCCCAGAACTTTTCTTAACCGTCACTCAAAATGAACTTCCTGAGCATCAATGACCTTTCTAAGGAAGAAGCAAAAACTCTCATCGCCAACGTTGTCACAGGCATGAAGGTTGACATGTCGTCACTACCCCTCCTGGCAGAAAACCAGAAGAGGATGACCAAGATCATCCAAGGGATGACGGATTCACAACTGTCTAAGGTTGTTGCTCATCCCTATGAGCACTTCAGCATCAAAGATGTGGCTGAGTTCTACCTCAACGCCACCATCTCCAGGACCGGAGTTCACTCCTCCGTACAGGGTCAACGCATCTTCTTGAATGCAGATGCACTTAATGAATTCTTTGGAGTTCAACTTGACTCCCAAGACCCGGAAGCCAACAATCTTACTGCTCTTGACTCAGTGGAAGTCTCCACTGAAGGCTTTGTTCAGACTTACTACCGTCCGGAGGCTGCCGGACTGGACAAACTCTACATGAAGAAATTTCTACTAAAGAAGGACTTTGAGAAGCTGGTCACCATTCTGCACCGGTGCTTGTGGTGCAAAACAGCTTCAACTGATGAGATGAACACAAACAATGCCAAGGCAATCTTTGCAGTTCACCATGGCATGAATATTAATTGGGGCGAGGTAACTTTTGGCTCTATAACTGAATTCATCAAGAAGAAAGACTCTGAAACAGGTCTGTTTTCAACCAAGATGGGACATGGCCTCCTTATCTCTGTCATCCTTGCTGCAAAAGGAGTTCAACTCAGGGATCCTATCCCAGTTGACCACACCAAAACTATCTTTCTTACAGCCTCACCGAAATTCAATATTGCCATCTCTTCTGAACTTAGGAGAGAAGAAAGACTGGAGAAGAAAAGAGAAGAACAGGCTGCTAAGGCCAAACCTGCCAAGAAAGTTACCAAAAAGCCCAAACAACCTGAGCAGTCACAGGTTGTAAGGGAAGTCAGACAGAAGAAGAAAAGTGACAATCTGTCACTACCAGAGGAGGAAACAGCAGAAGAGGTTGCACCAGAGGTGCCCACCTCAAAAGGCAACCAGGAAATCTGCTGCCAGAAAACAGAAGCAGAAGAGGAGAAGAAAGTTGGTTGTGCAGAGTGGGGACTCTGACAACTCAACCACTCAACCAAGGCAGAAGAAGAGGAAGACTAAAGTAATCTCACCGGCCAAGGATTCAGCAGTTCAGGGGGAACTTGCACCAGAATCTGGCACTCTACCAGAGACTCACCCAGATTCTGCACCAGAGTTGCCCAACTCTGCCCTCTCACCAGAGCGTGAAGCCTCACCAGAGATGGACCAAGAAACAGACTTCAACATCATTCTGCAAAAGCAGTTTGACAGAGTCCTAGCTTGGAGAAGATGGAGAATGGGTCCTCTTCAACAAATCATCCAATTCTTTGATGCCTATGAAGAAGAAGAAGCTGCTGTTCTTCACAGGGTAGGCACAAATGATGTGTCAAAATGCTTCAATCTTACCTTTCTGATTTCTGTCCTACAAAAGAAGAAAGACAGATATCAAGGTAAAGCTCCAACATCTGACCTATCTCCAGAAAGGCATGTCAAAGCCTTGGAAGAAGAAGAAATGGAAGCATTTGATACTTGGCTGATGGAGAAGAAGAGAAAAGAATCAGTGATCAAATTTCGCCATAGTGCTCTTGAGGAAGGAGAACCATCCACTGTGAATGACATTGCTATTACCATGGAGCATCTGATCAAGGAGTGGAGAGAATCTGTGTACTCTGAGATTGTTCTTGAGGTAATTCCTACACCTCCTCCTTCCCCTCCCCAATCTCCTATTACTCTACCTTCACCCTCCAAATCTCCATCTAAACCTTTATCCCCACCTCACCAGAAAACCCCTTCACCTCACCAGAAAACCCCTTCACCAGAACAGAAAACCTCACCTTCCACCAGAACACCATCTCACCAGAAACCCAACTCCAGACCCTCTTCATCCAAACAAAAAATTGCATCTCCCTGTAGAGCAATTGTTCCCTTCAGAAACCGTTCACCCTCACCTCCACCATCCCCCCCCCCCTCAACAGGATGCCTCACCTGTTCACTCTTCACCCCAGCACCAGAATCCCTTACCAACATCCAAATCTGCCTCACCTCAGAGATCCTCACATCACTCTGCAACATCTACACCAAAGAAGAAACCTATCTTCAGGGTTCCCTCCTCATCTAGTGACAATGATGGATTCCTCACCTCCTCCATTGCTGCTGATGAAACCTCCAAAAGGAGAAGGACACCTCCCAGAGTTCCTTCCCCTCCACCATCCAACAGAGCTCCTCCTTTACCAAAAGGCAGAGGATTGGAAACGCCTGGACTTACACCTGAAGAACCCCAAATCCCCTTCACCCAGTTTGTGAAATCTGCTAAAGCATTTGGTGGCATACTGGTTCAAGATCTGAGCAAGATTATTGAATTAAATGACAAACAACATGAAGAACTCACCCATACCAATCTGCAAATCACTATAGGATTTCAACATCTGTCAGATAAAGTTGCTGCTCTATCAGAGAATCTGCACAACTTCATGCATTCGTCTACCTCGAGGATTGATTCTGTCTTCAGAGATGTTAGTGGACTCAACTCTGTTCTCCACTCTCACTCTCAAGCTCTGCTTGCCCAGAACCAGACAATCAGCAAGATCTCAGAATCTGTTCACAATCTTCAGAAATCTGCTGATAGTTCCTCCCAGAAACTCAACATCTTACACTCCCTCTGCAAGGAACATCAAGAGCAAGGCCTAGCTCTTCTCAAATCTGACAGAGAAAGGTACCAGAAGATGGTGCTCCTAGAGGTCAGCACCAGGGATCTTCAATCTGCAGTAGACAAGCAACAAAGCCTGATTGAAGGACTTGCCTCTGTCACTCAAACTCTGCCAGAAACCCTGGATGAAATCAGAGATGCTCAAGCCTCTGAGTTCTCCAAGATTGAACTTCTCCTTGGTGATCTTTGTGATGCCAAAAAGGGGGAAGATACCAGAGAAGGAGAAGGACCCAGCACCAGAGCTCTTTCTATTAGAGAACCCTCCTCTGTTGATCCTACTCCTTACTTTGATGCAACTAGAAAGAAAAGGCTAGCTGCTACAGGTATCAGACCTCCACCTCCTCCTCCTAGAAGCTCAAAGAAAAAGCCTTCATCCTTTTCATTCACTGATTGGATGAAGAGTGGTCTGTCAAGGCCAGATAGAGTTCAATTTGAACAGATGAGGAAATTGATGACTCCTCTTCAAAGAGAGAATCTGTTCATGGACAGTGATGGACTTGTCCAGATCAACCATGGTGGTTCGATCCAAGAAGCTGAGATGTGGTACGGAATGAAGATTCTGAATGGCAAGAATTCTGCAGAAGCTGTCAGAAACTATTTGGATTGCAAACTTGCACCTCATTGGGCTGATTATCAGAATCCGAGGGATTTAGCCTCAATCAGAGCGAAGGTAAATGCTGAACTTGAAAGGATTGACAGAGCAGGACCACAGGTAGATGAAGAAGATCTCTAATTCTCTATCTCTGACTCTGTAATGCTTTACTTTCTCTAACAGTTTAATAAGATACCATCTCTGCCCCTATTTTTGCGTGGCTTACTCAAATATATGTTCTTATTTACTTTCTTATGTATGTTCTGTTATCATACTTGATTATTGCCATCTGATTGTATCGTACTCTTACTATTTTCCTATGCCAAGTTGCCCACCAAGATTTTAATGAAAAGTTTTTAACTTTATTTTTTTATGGTGAAAGGCATTTCTCTGGAAATAGTTAAAGGGTTTTGGCATCATCAAAAAGGGGGAAATTGTAAGGAATAAATGTATTTAGATTTTGATGATGCTAGGTTAATTAGAATTTGAAAGTACCCCATTAGAAATTGTGTATTAGAATTTCTTTTGTAAGTTTTAGCTTAGTCTGCCTGCCAGAGTTCCATCTTGCCTCTACCAGAGTTGCTCCCAGAGTTGCTCACCAGAGAAGCCATCAGAAACTGGTTATCAGAAAGATACCAGAGTTGGCAACAGAGACGGACTTCAGAGATTGGACCAGAGAACCTCTTCAGACTCTGCTAAATCCACCGGATTTCGGAAGCCCTTCCAACGGTCGTTAAACTAACGGGAAATCCCCTAACGGTTACGAACCTTTCAACGGAAGCATGGCACTGTACACGCATTAAATGCACATTTAATGCTGTACGTACGAAGAGATATTTAAAGCTGATGATTGACCATGCGAATATCTTTACGCCCCCAAAATAGCAAGTCGGAGGACCAAACGGTCAAGTCAACAGTACATGCATTTAATGAAGCTGTCTTCTACACTCCAACGGGAAGACTGCTCCCAGTATATAAGATACACTTTGAAGAACTAAGAAGATAACTTTGCCATAACTTTTCCAAGATAAATTTGCGTAAACAACCTTCTTGAGATTCAAACTCCATTCCTAACAAGAAAAGGCCACAGTTGGAAGATAAACTTTCCTATCCTTCATCCAACTAGCAAAAGGCAAAGTTACTCAGTTCTTCAACACTTCGAGAGCTTCATATACTCATCTTTTGTAAAGAAGCAACGTTGGAGAAAACTGATTCTATATCAAACACTTCTTGAAAAAGAAGGGACGTCTCAAATTAGCTGGAGTAAGTGAAGTGGTGATACTTCAAGAGACTCAGTGAAACGAGACCAGCCATCAGGAAGCAGGACTGCATCCCGGGTGGCAACTAGACTTGAAGAAGACGAGGAGTGCTTCTTAAGCTCTAGGGACTAAGGCGTTGTAAACTGTTGTTTTTGCAAGCTTAGTGGAACAGTGGACTAGAGGAACGAGTTGTTCCTTGAACCACTATAAAAACCCCGGTGTCATTTACTTTCAGCTTTTATTTTCTGCACTTAAGATTCTACTGACCAACTCTTAAGGTTGGAATCTGTGTCCAGCAGATCTTCCTTCAGAGTTATCAGAAAGGCACTTTGCCTTAGCTTTCTTCGAGAGGCTACCCGGACAGAAACTTATCCGCTGCCTGGTCTAGTTCTGCCATCAGAACTTGACCATCTCTGTCACCAGATTTTGACCATCTCTGATAAGTCAGACTTGACTTAGAGAAAAGTTTAAATTCCTGAACAGTCTATTCACCCCCCCCCCTCTAGACTGTTCCCATTACAAACGGGACCAACATTTAACAATGAATACACAATAACGAGATGTGAGTTTGCCCATCATTTTGGCATCCCCGTGGCCCATGAGAGGGGAATACCGGAAAATACAATATATGGCTACACTTTATGGGCTAAAATGACCGGAGAATTGAATGTGAGCGCGTCTAAACTTTCCATTAGTCACGTTCAACATCCTATTCTCCGACTTTTCTTAAAGTTTTTGGCCAATTGTTTGCTCGGTCGCCCTAACAACCACCACACTTAGATGGGGGACATGGCCATCCTCACCCTAGCCCTCTTTCAAATACCCCTGCCATTCAACCTTTGCAACCTAATGTGGGATCATTTGGAGAAAACTTGCAACAAAACGAGTAATATTGTTGTCGGGGGGTCATTATGCATTTGGCCTCCAAATTCGGCTATGTGGATAATGAACCAATAGCCGATCATTGTTTGATGAATTTGACTTGGCTTGGAAACGCGGGGTGCATCTCCTTCGCCCACAAAGACTACAACGGGAGAAACCACTACAAGTGGCATATCCTACCCAAACCAACCATCTACTTCCCCATCCCCTCCAAAGAAATACCTAAACTTAGGTATAAAAGGGCAAGTTTTGAAATCACGCATTTCCTACTTCTTAATGCCATACCACCACATTTTCAAGCCCAAGCCGAACAACCTGAACAAATTGAGCATCAAGAAGCCCAGGGAAATGCCCAACATGATATTCCCGACCCCCCCTCAAAACCCACCACCACAAGACATCCCCAATCCTCCTTACAACCCTCCTACAACCGACTATTTCCAACAACTCTTGAAGGGCCAACAAGCACTACTTTCCGAGTTCAACACAATGAACCTCAACTACACAAACATGGGTGAACAACTTGCACAAGTCCGAGAGGAGCAACGAGCGGGCTTTCAAAGAATGGAAGAGCTACGACAAGCCGACCTCCACCGCTATGAAGAGGATTATCGTAGGACTTATGGTCCTATGTACTCATATATGGCCCATCACGGGAATTTCTCTTCTATGGTCACTCCTCCTCCACCACCGTCTTGGTATGACCCCTCTCAATGGGGTAACTTTGGAGATGCGAGCTACGGTGGTGGGGGCTATGAAGACGGGATGGGAGACGACACTACCATGGGTGAAGGGGGCAATGAGAGCGGCACCGGTGGAGGCTTTGGAGGAAGTTTTTATGGTGGTGAAGGCGGGCACTAAGGATAGTGCCTTGATCCAAGTGTGGGGGAGGAAGACTCATTTTTTGGTATGTTAAATTCCCTTTTGTTTTACCTCATACTAAGCATTATTTCTTGTACTCTTTGTACACACACACACCCACAAAAAAAGGAAATAAATGCTAGTTAGGTTGAAAACCCAAAAACGGGCAATCTAAGCAACAAGGGCTTAAAAAATGAGTGAGTCGGAAAGGAAGGAAAAACAAAAAGAGATGCTAGAATGAAAATCTGAAAAGGCTCCTAGGCAAAATGAGAGATATGAGAGATATATTTGTTGTTGCAGGACATAATCTCGTGAAGAAAAAGAAGAAGAAGAAAGGAGAAAAAAAGAGAAGATGAGCATAGAAGGCCATGAACCCCAAGAAGATATTGTTCTTTGAGCTAAACACTCAATGTTAAACTCATATGTTATCCTTGGTGGTCTTTTGCTTTTTCTGGTTGATTGTTAAACTTTTGAGGACTTCGAACTAGTAAACATTTGACTTTACTCGAGGACGAGTAAAGAAGCTAAGTGTGGGGGAGTTGACATTCATGTAATTTCCATATTTATTTTTGTATTTTTAATTAGTTTTGATTGATTATTACTTTGGAAATTACACACTTTTGGTGTAATAGTTTAATTTGTAAAAATGTTTATAATTTGTTTAGATTAGGTTTATACTGAGCTCAAACAGGTCCAAGATCACTCTAGGGACCATTGGTGAACATCACAAATGGAAGGAAGGTGCAAAACTTTCAAGATTCTGATTTTTTGTGTTGTACCCGGTCGGGTATGACCTATACCCGATCAGGTAAGTCGGTAAAAAATCGAATTGGATCAACCGGGAACAAGGCAACATGCAGGGGAGATTTTGGCACGATCGAGTGTTCATACCCGATCGGGTGGCCGACATACCCGATCGGGTATGACCCAGTTTTTTATACTTCCGCGAAGCAACCAAGTACCCGATCGAGTTCCCTTACAGCCCGATCGGGTACACGACCCTGCAAGCCTAAAAAGCCTATAAATACCCCCCTTTCATTCCCACAAATAGAACCATTTTTTTTTACTCCGGAAGGCAAACCACCAAAATCGGTGGGGCAAACGCCGGAGGAACGCTTGCCAGGATATTATTAAAAATCAACGATCACAAGAGAGGGGGACCAAACCTAAACCTCCCAGTATAAAATGAAAAGGAATATAAGGAAAAATTAATCACGCAAATTCGGGATGCCAAAAAGATCTGCATAATAGCTATTTTTTACATTAATCGGTAGTTGGCCCAATCTGTCAAACCGAACAATTTGGACCGAATCCAACAACTGTCCTGCGAGTAAATGGGCCGGCCCATTGCCTTGTCTCAGAACATGCCCAAATCGATAACCTCTGTCTGTTTCTCTCCTCCTGAACCTTCGAATCCCTGTGTGCTTTCCTGAAACGTCATAGAGCACCGAGAGCGAGAGAGATGCATCCGTTTCTACTTCGACGTCAACAAAGCCCTCCTCCATCGCCATTTCCGTAGCAACCATCAAAGCTTCAAGCTCCGCTTCCACACTCGACATCGATCTCAGACGGAAGCTCACCGCCCAGACGAAATAGCCATCATTGTTTCTCAGGATGGCTCCACCCGTAGCTCTATCAGGTATGTACGATGCATCAACATTCAATTTGTAACTCCTACTAGATCTTTTCCATTTGATTATTTGCGGACCTGTTCTTCTGAATTTGAATCTGGCTGAGATTAAACCTTCTTGGATTAAAAAACTGTCCACCTTCCTGCTTTTGATAATAGCAAGTTTGACTGCCCATTGTTATGTGAAAAACTTAATCTGAGAAATGAGCCTTTCTGAATCTGGAATAGGTTTTTCACCCCATTTATACGCAGCATAAGTCTTCCATAAATACCAACTAATGATGCCAGGCAAATTATGTTTAAATATGTCAGCCAAGGTTTTAGAACCAGCCTCTAACCACCAATGAATCAGAATCTGTCTATTAGAAGGAAAATTAGACATAGAAATGCCAAAAATACTCATGAAGTGTTTCCAGATTTTTTGTGTGTAAGAACACCCAAAGAAAATATGATTGGTGGTTTCACTGCAATTCCTACAGAATGGACACATAGAGGGTTGTATTACAATCTGGAATTTCTGTAGGATGTCTGGGATTGGCAAGTAGGAGTTCATGAGCTTCCACATAAAAACCTTGATCTGCATTTGTTGATGTTTATTCCATATATGCTGATTAGTGAATGTAACTGACCTTGTCTCTCTAATTTCATTGTATGCAGAGGCCAAAGTAAATATGCCATGTTTTCCAGGATCCCATTGCATAATACCATCCTCATTGAAAGAGACCAGGTCAGTAGCCATCTCATTAATATCACACAATCTCCTCCAAACAGAAGAATCTGTTACTTTAGGTAGCATATTCACTCTAGGGTATTTAGCCTTAATAAAAGCAGTCCAAAGAGTTTCATGATTTTTCCATTTCCACCATAACTTTAAACTAAAGGCTTTTTCAACATCATTAAGAGATCTCACCCCCAGCCCACCTTCCTCAACTGGAAAGCAAATTTTAGACCATCTAGCCCAGTGATTTTTTTTATTATCAACAGTAGAACCCCAAAGAAAAGATGCCATTTTCTTCTCCAATGTAGAGATAACTTTTTTAGGAAGCTTGTCTGTGGCCATAATATGATTAGGAATAGTATTCAAAACATATTTGATCAAAACTAGTCTCCCCCCTTGAGAAAGGTTCTTCTGCTTCCAAGAGGAAAGCTTAGAATCAAAGTGGTGAATTATATGAGTACAATACTGATACCTATTCCTTCCTTTATGCAGGTTAGCTCCCAAATACTTCTTGGGCAGATTGGATTTTCTCATTCCCAGAATGTTTTGCATCACAGAAGCTCTGTAAGTAGCATTTTTCCCATTGATAAAGCTACTCTTCTCCAGATTAACAGTTTGTCCAGATGCGGACTGATAATCTTTAATAAATTGTTTAAAGTTAGCTAAATATCTAGCATCACCATTAATAAAGACCAATAAGTCATCAGAAAATCCTAGATGACTGATAGGGAGCCCTTGATTTCCCATCCAAAAAGGTTTAATAAGCCCCTGCTCCATTCTTGCCTTTAGACTTCTAGAGAAACCTTCAGATGCCATTATAAAAAGAAAAGGGGATAAAGGATCCCCCTGCTTCACTCCCCTCTTGGGTTGAAAAAACCCTTGTGAACATCCATTAATCAAAATAGAGATAAGTAGATTGTAGGTTATTCTTGATAAGAGAAATGAACTTACCGGAAAACCCAAATCTGCCCAAGATCCCAAAAAGATAATCCCAAGACAGTTTATCAAAAGCCTTAGCCATGTCCAATTTGATAATCACATTTGACCCTCTAGTCTTCTTATCAATAGCATGAACCATCTCTTGGGCAATTAGGATCTGGTCAGAAATGTCCCTTCCTTGAACAAATCCTGCTTGTTCCTCAGAAATAATTTTAGGCAACAGTTTTAATAATCTGGAGGCCAGCACCTTAGTACAATTTTTTTGGTGAAGTTGGATAGACAGATAGGCCTAAAGTCAGAGAAAGAAATGGGCAAATCACACTTTGGAATAAGAACAAGCATAGAACTAGAGAGACCTTTAGGAGGAGGAACACCAATGAAAAATTCTTGTACAGCCTTCACCACATCCATCCCAACAATCTGCCAACATTTTTTGAAGAATTTTCCATTAAAGCCATCAGGGTCTGGAGCCCCATTTTGATTTAATTCCCAAATAGCCTTTCTAACCTCTTCTTCTGTAGGAATAGCAGTCAAATGGTCATTGTCCTCCTGATTGATAAGTTGTGGAATATTATTCAAAATGTCATTATTTGTAATTGCAGGTTCCACTGCATAAAGGTTTGAATAGTATTCCACAGCTGCAGGGCTAATATCAGGTAATGTAGATAATTCCCTGCCATCAGTCCCCTGAATCATATTTATCATCTGTTTTCTTCTTCTTATCTTCACAAAAGAATGAAAATATTTTGAATTACAATCACCATCTTTTAACCATTTGATATTGGCTTTCTGTTTCCAGAACTTCCTTTCAAGTTTGTATTTGCTCAAAAGAAGGCTTTTTTTAAGACTCCAAGTCTCTCTATTAGATTCAGTAGGAGAGCTTAAAAACTCTAATTCAGCATTAGCAACCTCCTCCTCACAGAATTTAATTTCATCAAAAATATTTCGAAAAACCTCCTGATTCCACTTCCTTAAATCTTTTTTTAACCTTTGAAGCTTAACAATCAATCCAAACATGCCTCCTCCAGTGTCATTTTTCTTCCAACTTTGAGAAACAGTATCTAGAAAAGTGCTATGAGATAGCCACATATTCTGGAATCTAAAAGATTTAGGCCCAGACTGATACTGATTATTACACTGAATGAGCATAGGGCAGTGGTCAGAGGGAGATTGATTAAGGTTAGTCACCTTAATTTGGTCATAAGAATCCAGAAATTTTTCATTAAAAAGACATATATCCAACCTTCTCCATAGTCTTCCTCTACTTCTAACACCTGTCCATGTATATTGGTTGCCAGAATAAGGTATATCAATCAGATTACACTGGGAAACACTTTCCTTGAATTCTAGCATACCTGTCAAATTAGGAGTAGAATCACCTTTATGTTCATCATGAGTCATTATGGTATTAAAATCTCCACCAACTAACCAAGGTCCCTGAATCTGTTTAGCAAACTGATCTAACTTATCCCAAAGACATCTTCTCTCCAAATAGGTGTGTTTAGCATAGACAGCTGTTATCCAACCAGTAATGTTAGTACTAACAAACTTGAAATGGACACACTGATTCAACCAGTTAAAGTCTGATAAACAGATGAAATTGGCATCCCAAAAAATCCAGATTTTATTATTATTGCCAGTAAGGACATGTGTGAAACCAAACTCCATTTTGAAACTTTCAGAGTTTTTTGCATCCACCAAAGGTTCAATAGCCACCAGAAATTGTATCCTCCATTTTTTAATTAATTGAGACAGTCTTGGCCCGGAGGCAGCCAGACCTCTCAAATTCCAAATAATACCATTCATTGAGAATCTGGGGGGATATTAAATGATTGCCTCCTTGAATCACTTCTGGTAACCACTCCCTTTGAGGAGATTGCAACATTCTTCTTCCTTCTTCTTCTTCCCACCATAATAAATTCCCCCTCTTCTTCTTTTCCTTCCTTGTTTTTGTCTTCAGCCTTGGTTAATTCTGACAACAGTTCAGATTCTTCCTTCCTCTTACTAGAGTTAATCAGATTTCTAACCTTAATAGAAAGATTAGGTAAGGCCACTAACCATTCATCTTTTCTCTCTTTTCTGTGAGGAACTTTTGAGTCAGACCTGTACTCTTTGGATGCAAGTTCTATATCAAATTCAGATTCTTTCTCCTGGTCGACAAGGCAGCAATCATCATTAATAACCCCACAAGGCCTGGATGTGGTAAGCCCCTTTAGTTCATTGTTGGCAGAGTTATTGTTGTCACCAGTTATACAGTTGTTTAGATTGTTGTTTGTTGCAGGTGGTTGCTCATGATAGACCTCTTCTATGTCTGATTCTGATTCTGGAATAGTTTCCTGGCCTCTAGAAGTGGATTGGAACTGCTGAGTAGGAGCTTGTGATTGGTAGACCACTATAGATTTGCCCTTATCTATATTAGTACCCCATGTTGTAATTTTAGATTCAAGGATCCCCGTTGTAATATGGCCATTATTAATCCTTTCTGGTATGCCTTCTTTTCCTGTATTTTTTGAGACCCAAACTGGGCCTTTAGTTTGAGAAATAGCTGCATTAGCCTTAGGCACTCCTTCCATAATCCTTTTGGGGCATAAACTTGCCTCATGTCCCAAATGTAGGCAAGATAGACAGTACCTGGGTCTGTTTTCATAAACAATAGATTGTGAAAAACTAGTTTTCCCAGATTGAATCCAAACCTTGTTTGGCATTTCTTTAGTTAAGTCTAACTCCACACAAACTCTAGCCAAGGAGGGTCTTGCCAACGTAGTAGTAGCAATATCTAGTTTGAGGGGGTTACCAATTAACCTACCTATTTCAAACATAGCTCGTTTGTCATGAAGATGTATTGGCAAACCCTCTAAGGTCAACCAAACCGGTACAATAGGTGATTCAACATTAGGTCGAAAGTCCGGAGACCACTTCGTAACCCTCATGATATTACCATGGATATCCCATGTTTGGCGGTTCCAACATCGGATGTAGTCTTCTTCAAGATCAAATCTAATCAAAACATGTTTTTTTTCCAATAATCCAAGATGAAAATTCCCTTTGAAACCAATGATTTCAAAACTTTTCCGTAATGTGTTCATAGGCGGCCGCCCCTTATAAAAGTATCCAACCAACGATCTCTTATGCTTATCTGCTAGAATTGAAACATCATCTTCCGAAAAAGAAACTGCTGGCATACCTTTAAATCGTGAATGTGATGCTGCCAGGCTAGCATCCTCTTTATTGAGTAGGACAGAAACGATAGAACGTTTATTGCCATTGTTGCCATTCCAAATGTTCCCCAAAGCTGGTGGTGGCTGAGCCGGAGACGGCGTCACCGCCGCCCTAGGGTTTGGATTCTCGCTCATGAGCTCTCCCCTCTTATGATCTAGTCTACAATCATTATCCCACAAATAGAACCAATTCACATATACTTCTTAGCTCAGTTTAGACAAGTTCTTTCTTTATATTTTCTTCATGTTTAGTCTCCAAATGAGGAGCTAAACTCTTCCATCTTGGTTTTGCTACTTTGAAGCTTAATGAATTTGTAAGTTGTGAGTTGTTTTCTTTAATCTTCTTCCTTGAATATTAATTACTTCCTATTCATATTCCATATTAATATTTTGAGCATTACTTAAAGGATCAACTAGTTTTGTTTCATATATTAATTATTACTAGAATCAATCGATTAATACGCTTGTTATTAATTCGGTTCTTTCAACGGTAGTAAAACTTGGATTATTAATGCATGCGTCTCATGGTTAATAATCTAAGGGGAATTAATTATATTGATTAAACCAATAAACCGCTTGTGTTGAGGTTATCAATCTCAATCGTTTTCATCTTAAGTTTATTGCTACTATCGGGTTAATATACGATGCTTGTTCTATATTAACTCGGTAGTAATTTTTATTAATGAACGCGTCTCGTTATTAATAACTACCCTCGATGAACTGGATATACTCCTCGATTGAGTATTCGAGAGGAAGATAGATAAAGATATAACCGGGATCGACAAACATTTCATTAAGTGGATAAAAGCAAAACCAAGTCCTCATCTCTATAAATTAAACTCATATAAGTGGTTCATCTTAGTGTTAATTAAATTAAATCAAATCAAACTTAAAACCCCCCTTGTTACTATTTATATAAAAGAAAAGTATTCCTTTCCCTGTGGATACGAACCTTACTTCACTATACTACGTATTAGTGTTGTATTGATAAATTATTTTGAGTGCACCTCACGACAAGTGCACGTCACATTTTAATGTTAAACGGTGTTTTAAACTTTTTGAAGTAAACATGATCTTATAACATTGCTTATTTTATGCGTCGCTTATTAACGCGAGTCTTAATAAGCACCATTTAGTAACCTGTTAAGTAAACGTGTCAGTGTTCTGGATGATCACAGAACTGGGTGAAAAAATTGATGAACATATTTTCAGATTTGAAAATGGAAAACTAGAAAATAGAAACATAAAACTGGAGATAGAAAAACTGAAAAACAAAAACAGAAAATTGGAGAATGAAAAACAAAAGTAGAAAACAGGAAAATATCTCTGTTATTAAACAGACCCTACGTGTCCCAAAATTGTTCCATATAATTACCAATTACGTAGTATAAAATAATACTCCCCCCGATCCTAAATAAAGTTCAGTGTTTGACTTCACACAAATTAAGGACATAAATTGACTTTACTGTAGAGTACACTGTTGTGACATTGTTTGGCACTGTTTTGATGTACATAATTTGTCAAATAAGGAAGGGAGAAGAAGTGTGAACTTTATTTTGGACCGGCCCAAAAAGGAAAATGTGAACTTCATTTAGGACCGGAGGGAGTATTTGTTAAAAAGTCATAAATTAATATATTAATAAAATAGCATCAAAACTTCAATCTCATGGGCGAGTCATCCATTAAAAGACTCTTAAATTTGCATGTCTGGCGGATTCGACCTACGAACTTGAGTTCCAAGTTGAGCTAGATTATTAATTTATTATCATTATTTTTTAAGTAGTATGTATTTTATGACATTGAAAAACGGACTTATGAATTCCGAGCACTCATGTACACCAGCAGAGTGTTGAAATCTCGCACCACCGAGTCACATCATACGAGTGTGGCGATAATAAGCTCCCAATCCCAATGTTATATAAGCATATTCTAGTTTCTATATTTTGTACGAGTTATGTGTGCCCTCTAACTATCAGAGTCATACTCTAGCTTAGGCGCGTTCCACGCTCCAACTAAACATAAAAATCTAGCTTGAGCTCTAGCTTGAAAAATTGAGGCCACTTAATGTAGGCCCAAATCCGATAGCGAATTATAAGCTCAATAAATTATAACAATTTTATTTAAATGCTTATGTGCAGCTAAATGATGGCATCGTATTGACTCCTCAGTTGTCTCTCCTAGTCATCTTTATTTGATGACTGGAAGTTCATATTGGCCCATTGGCATATATTTTATGGTCATCTTTATTTGACAACTTGAACTTCATATAAGCCTCTCGGCCACATATCCCAGTCATCTTTATTTCATGACCTGGACATCATTTTATGGGCGGTCGCTCGAACTACATATCATGTCTAGCTACGCACATATGAAGACCGGTCTCGACCATCCCCTCAGCAAATGACGACCGTTGCAGTTCCACACCTAAGCCGAAGGGGTCACCCTTTTGCTTCATTTTAAGGGTATCCGGTGTACTCATTTTATCTCATATGGATTTTTTCCCACAGGGTTTTTCCTAATGAGGTTTTTAACGAGGCATCTCCCCATTGTGGATGAAAGGTGTCTGCCCTCAGCCCCCTATTGGAGTCATCACAAACATGCACTACTCAACTCCTATTCACCTCGCTAAATTTGCCTCAAGGAGTGGGGGACTAGAAGAGTGGGGGACTTAATGCCTCCGTTGATCGAAGCAGCACAAATTCAATTTTTTCGCAAGGTTTTCCATATGCACCGACGGCATCATCACATCATATGCAGATTCAGTTTCCACACCAGCGAGTACATATACATAGCCGTTCGGCCCCAGGAGCAGCGATGATGGTGTCTGGTCAACGACCTTCGATTGAGGATTCTCCAATTGGGTTGCCTTAGTTAGGGCTCACGATGAGATCAGATCAGCGGCATAAGAAACCGGATGAGGTGCATCGGCGATATCTTAAGTTTACTCACCATACGACGACAGATCGACACACAACTCTACTTCCTTTTGCCTCGAGTACTATAGACTCAAGGAGTGGGGGACTCCTAATAGAGTATATAGACTCGGCGATATCATAAGTTTACTCACCATACACAGACTCACGACTATTGGGCCTGGAAAGCAGGCCACACACGTCTTATAGATACCATTTATATTGTTGTACAACTCATATGTCGTTTGTACCTACTAAATTAGTCATTTTTCATAGTTGGACCCATTGGGCCCATGTTAGCGGCCCAGTCCGTTATTTCTATATTTATACTTCCTATGGGAGGTCTTGTAAATCTGGAACATGATTCCTAAATCCTTATTCATACTATTCATCTTCTTCTCCATCTTTTTTTCTCAATCTCTCCATAATTATATTAGATCAGACACTCTATTATCCATTAGTTTCCTTTAAATACTTGAATATTCTCTTCATTGCTTGCCAATGTTGAGTACTACGATTACTAGTATACCTGCTCAACCTACCCACGACATAAGCAATATCCGGTCGGGTGTTTATCATGGCATACATCAAGCTACCAATGACTTGAGAGTACTCAACTTGTGATATTGCATTTCCTTTATTAGGCATCAACTTCACACTAGGATCCATGGGGGTACTAACGGGTGAACAATCACTATAATTAAATCTTATGGGAATATTCTCAACATAGTGAGCTTATGTCAAAGCAATCCCTTTGTTTACCCGTTCTTTATCCAATTCTTACACACATGACTCGTAGCCCCCGAGTCAATCCACCATGCACAATCATCATCCTGTACATAAAAGAATTTCAGAATGACTGATACATAATTCTATATAGAATTATCAAAGTTAGTCAAGAACTGACCTCCTTTCGGTAGACCTAGGTCCATAGACTGTTCTTGTCCACTCCCACTCATTCCAGCACCATTCTTGTTCAGTTTCACACGACAATCTCGCTTAACATGCCCAACCTTTTGACATCTCTAACAAACCAAACCTTTTGGTTTCTTGTGGGGTTTGTCATGGTCTTCGTACATGCGCTTTTTGCCGTTCCCCTTATTGTTTGGGTTATATTTTTTTATCCTCAACCAAGTGAACATGAGGCTATCCAGATTCAACATCACCCTTAATATGGTCATTTTTTCTTGCGCACGAAGAGACTCCTCAATGTGCAAGTGACTCCCAAGTTGAACCAATGACAATTCCTCATTTTGATTTTTTAAGGAACGTTAAAAAATCCTTCCAAGAGGGTGAAAGTTTGACAGCTATACTCGACACAATATAGGAATCATCAATACCTATCATGTGGAGTTTAAATTGACCAAGAACACGAAGGAGTTCATTGTATTGTTTCATAACCGGCCTTGAGTAATCCATTTTATAATTATCACAATCACTCACCAATAACTTCTTACTAGGAGCATCTTTGGCGATGTATTTTAACTCAAGAGAATTCCACAATTCCTTTGCACTCTCAACGTTTTGGTAAATATCAAATAACGCACCGGACATACCATTAAGAATGTGGCCTCTACATATGTAGTCCTCGTTCTCTCACTTGTTACGCCTCCTAGTTTGTTCCAATGTTTCATCTTCCATCACTTCCAGCATTGGAGTGCTCAACATGCACATGACCTTCAAAGTTGTGAGAAGGAAGTGCACCTTCTTCTGTCATCTATGGAAATCATTCCCTTGAAACTGCTCCACTTTATTGAACTTGGATGTCATCTCATGCACGGTACACATGATTATCACAAAGAAAATATCAATTCGATTGTTGTGGTCTTCGTGTAGAGGGTGATAATCGAGTACTTGGATTGCTTAAGAATTGTGTAAGTTCACTTTCCGAATTGATATTTCTCTCCTATGCATGGGTTACAAGAAATTCAATCTAGGATAATTCTTAAGGACACCCAAAAACTTAGGCACAAGATCTAGAGCACAAACCAGTGAGTATATGGATTGTTTTCTTAATTTGAATGCCAAAGTGATGAAGATATGTTGTATATCTTGTATCTATGTTCTCTGTACGAAATATGGAGATATATATCCATTTCAACCGTTCCAAGCAGTTACAACTCATTTCGGAATAATCGTAGCACTTTGTGGAAAACTGCACGAAACTGCCTCAACCGTTCTAGACCTCGGTCTAGAACCACATAGCTGGTCTGTTGATAGTTTTACCTCCAGTTCCACCGTCGTAGACATTTTGGGATAAAACTTGTTCTTATATACAAGTGTGCACTCTGCACCTACTAACTTGTATTAGAACATAGTTTTAATCCCCATTGGCACTCATGTCATTCCCAATTACACAAAACGGCAGATGTCACAAAAATCACCAACAATTATTACATTTGTGAAAATTTAAATCTTTTATACTTTTATGAAAGTCTTCTTAACAAAGAACATTTCAGCATAACTTTCATACTTTAAATCATTTCCTATTAAAAATAATATTGGTCGAACTTAATTATCACTGATAAAAAAGTCAACATGACTAAGTTTTATAGACATGGAGTATAAAAGTACGAATTAAACGTATTTATTATTTAATTTCAAAAACTAAATACTACGTAAATGATTTATGCAGAGATGCATACATGTCATTAGAAAGATCTAGTCCAAGGATGTTTTAATTGGACTTGATTATTTCAGTCTCAGACAACACCAGATCAGTTTTCGCAAATTGTACGTAAAACACAGAGAGACCAGACTTTTATCAGACTAGATCAAAAAATTCAGTTCAAGTAAAAATAATATAATTCATGTTATTTGTTCAAATTGAAACTCTGAAGAGAGAGGCTTACACGTACTAAACTATGGACTATATTTGAAATGTTTTATTGATACGGACTATATTTTAAATATTTTTATGATAAGGACTATATTATATTTTAATATATGTAAATATAAAATAAAGTGTGAGTTATTTTCTTATTAGCATCACCCGAATGTCTATGTATGTTACGTGCTCAATAAAGAGCACGTAACATGCTCGTTAAAATTTTTGTGATTTTGACCTACTTGATGCTAGGTTGGACTCGATACCCAGTGTCAATGTTACACACAATTCCTTACTACCAGGAGCCAAAGAATGCTACCGGGTTTGGATCCGGGATTTCCCGTTTCGTACCGAGAACCATCCCAAATTGTACTAGAACTGAAAGAACCGGAAAAATATAACACCGTACCATTCCGAACCAATTTTTTTAATAACATGGTATGGTACCGGTTTTTAAGTGAGAATCATCCCGCATTGAACCGAATCATCCCGAACCGTCCCGTATAATCCTAAAAATTGGTTATAGAAAACAGTATATATATACATATTTTACAAAGCAGTATAGTATATATATAGAGCAGTATATATATATATATATATATATATATATATATATATATATATATATTATATATATATATATATATATATATATTTAGAATCATGTGATAATTTAATCTTAGGAGAGAAAAAAGAATGATCTTGAGTCATTGGATTGAAGCATTATTGAGATTCATTGATTAATCCGTATGAGGGTAGATATGTAATTTTTAATTCTTTCCTTCTAAGACTAAATCCATACGTTGAACCATATGAGAGTATTATCTCCTAAATTTTAGTATTTCTTCCCTTATCTATCTACTTTCCTATCTTCTACATCTCTCTCATTCACGTTTCTCAATCACCATCAACAACCTCCTTTATTCATCATCAACAATCTCAATTCTCATCTTCACCTTATTCTTTATCTTCTTCCTACAAACTCTCTTCCTCTCATGTTTCTATTTTTTCTTATGTTGTTGAAGAGTGTGTGAATATCCTCTCCGAAGCATATAATCTCTTATCCTCCACACGGGTCATGATAAGAAATTAATTAGAATTTCAGAATTTAGATTGTGATTTTAATTTTAAAAATATATTTTTGTCCGGCCTCACCGGTCAAGTTCTTCTTTAATCTAATTTTCTTATGGTCCAAGCTTTTATTTATAATTTATTTGATCCCAGCAGAATTTATTGTTTGTCAATGGTACGTGCACCGTTGTTTTAATATTTATGGTAATTGGTTCTGAATTGACAATTTCGAAGATATTTTAATGTTGATTGTTGAATTCAATGCAACTATACATATTTTATTTTGCACTTTTATATATTATTGTTCCATATCTTTAGATGTATGGGTTTGTACTAATATACTTTTAGATTTGTAGATTTGCACCAACAATTTAATGAATTTACATTAGCGGCATATGATGCATTTAACGTGTTTAATGTCGAACAATTTCGTAATACTATATATTAACTTCTAATAAGATGATAATGATAAATTTTGTATTAAACTTTTGGTGCACCTATCATATTTCGTTCATGCACTTTTTCATTTGTTTTTATTTTACTTTGTTGTGCAGGTCAAAGTGACATCAAGAGACACTTCCATAAGACCATAACGGAAATTATGATGCTTTCAGAAGAAAAGTGCATTTCATTTTGTATATTCTCAACTTTTGTAAAATTTAAATGCAAAGTGAAATATTCTAGCTCACTTTTGTATATATTTAAATGCACATAATAAAAGTGCATTTTAATTTGTAAAAAGATACTAGTGTAAAAGTTTAGAAAGTGTGATGTAATAGTGCACGCTTGTATTATTCTAATTTCTAAATGCACGTTATAGTTGATAGTTTACACCCTTGTATATTTACATTCATTTTTATTTCATAATTGTATGAATGTCCACATGGTAAAAGTGCATTTGATTTTGTATAAGATGTCAATGTAAAATTACAGAAAGTTTGTTATAACAATGCACTTTTGTAGATATTTCAAATGCACATGATTGAAGTGCATTTCATTTTGTAATAAGGGCATATGTAGAATTTTAAAAAGTGTGATGTAATGTCGCACTTTTGTATTCATTCGAGTGTAATTAAAAGCATTTAATTAAAGTGCGGCTATTCTTTACTGGAGTGCAAATTTGTATACGCAGAGCTTTGAATAAAAAACATTTATTCAAAATTGTAATGCAAAAATTTTGAATAAAATACGTGAATAATGCAGTAACAATAGATTTATTTATTTTTGCAACAAGTAACAATAGATTTATCAAAAGTAATTTAGTTATCAAATTGAAATTCCATAAAAAGAAATTTGAGAGAGAGTAATTGAACTGTTTTCCTAATTATGAGGACACTTCCAACTAAAAAATCAAAGTGGGTAAGTGATATTTGAAAAAAAATAAATGCTTCATAATTAATAGGCCTAACTTTTAGGGAAGGTAAGAGCTTACCCATGAAAAATGTTAAAACAGATGAGATTTTTAAGGAAACGGATGTACACGGCCAATTCTATCATAATACTACTTTACACCTTTACCCTGTAATAATAATTGCGTTGCTTTTAACATTATAATTGTCCTTCATACTTCCACATAATTACTACTTGCCATCATCATTCTGATCAAATCTTAATCGTCCATTCACTAAATTAGATGGTTAGATTTTATTCTTTTTTCTCTCCTGGAAGATCTTTCTCACCGGAACCGTTCCCTATATATATATATATATATATATATATATATATATATATATATATATATATATATATATATATATATATATAGAGAGAGAGAGAGAGAGAGAGAGAGAGATTCCTGTCCGGAATTCCGGACAGGAACTGCCGTCTGGACGGTGGCGTTTCGGCCTCTTTCTCGTCGACTTTTTTGGTGAAATCTTTATGACATGTTCTTCATCAAGTCTAGTCTATCCACAAAAATATTTAGCTAAAAATTCAATTGGGAAGGCCGTCAAATAAGTTTTAGAAGCTAACTGTGTTTTATATGTATATTTTGGCGCAATTATCTTCCAAAAATCTTTTGACGGCCTTCCCTGTTGAATTTTTTGCTGAACCTGTTCGTGGATGAACTAGACTTGATGAAGAACATTCCATTAAAATTTTATCAAAAATTTCAACCGTGAAGGCCCCCCAAAAGCCGTCGTCCGGACGGTGGTTCCGGTTAGGAATTCCTTACCGGAAGAGTACTCTCTATATATGTATATTATTTACTATATTAATTAGCTAATAATATACATTTTGGTTACTAAAAGCTTTGATATAGACTATATAATGCACATTCTATGAGCTCTGTTGGAGATATTTAATTGTGAATCAAGTTGGTCATAGATTAGCTTTATATTTAATCCTTGTATTTAAATAGTGCATAAATTAGATAGAAATCAGGCCAAGTGTTAGGCCCATTTAAACAGGCCAAAAGCCTGGTACGCCTAACCTAAACCTCGCCTATAAAAAGGGAGCCGAGGTTTAGGAAAAGGTTGAACGTCGTATGTTAGTCCCTGTTTCTGTAACAGCAATGAATAATCGATCTAACAAGGAAAATTAAACGTTAAAGATGAACACAGAATAAATCACCGTAAAACCTTCTTTGATAAACCGTAGAACGTACAGCAGAATGATAAGCGTAAGGCTATGAATAATAAGTACGACGTTCAACCTTTTCCTAAACCTCGGCTCCCTTTTTATAGGCGAGGTTTAGGTTAGGCGAAACAGGCTTTTGGCCTGTTTAAATGGGCCTAACACTTGGCCTGATTTCTATCTAATTTATGCACTATTTAATTACAAGGATTAAATATAAAGCTAATCTATGACCAACTTGATTCACAATAAAATATCTCCAACAATCTCCCCCTTTGTGATCAAGTGTCATTCTCTTATTGCTTCTGTGACTTGAAGTAGTGCTTCCTTAATCCAAGTGCATGTTCATATTGTCTTAGCATATTTCTCTTTTCGAGGCGATCGTCAATGGCCTTTAAAATTGCCTCTACAGTAGAGTGTTCCTTTTGAACATAAGACGATGCCTTTTGAAGATTTTCTTCCAGCTTTGCCTTCATATGTAGAATCTGCTCTCTGATTATCTTCAGTGTTCCGTCGCAGTATTTCTCGATTTCACTGACTACCATCAGACACTTTTCGTTCTTGTGGTTCAGGTAGGTGACTGCTGGCGGTTTGAAGAAGATGTGATAAGCTGGGAAATCTTCAAGTTCTGGACCATACAGTTTTGGCTTGGTCAGATTTGTCTTCTTCAGATTGCATTCAATAGCCATTTGTAGGTCATGTGAGGAGTGTACTCGGATCTGTCTAAGCATGAATCTCTTGATAGCTGCGAGGCCTTCGCTGTATACTATGTTTTGCCTGACTGGAAGGTATCTGTAGGCCATGAGCATTTGGTAGATGTCATCTGGTTTCAGCATGATGAAGTCATTCTCTTGACAAGTGTAAGGAATAATTGTATTTAGATTTTGATGTTGCTATATGTATTAGGACTGTAGAGTACCCCTTTAGAAATTATGTATTAGAATTTTCCCTTGTAAAGTTCTTAGCATATTCGACTACCAGAAGGCCTCTCTACCAGAAGTCCTCAAGACAGAAGATCTTGGTTCTCTGTCTAGGAACAGAAAACGTCAGGGTCTCTGTTACCCTCTAGCGTGACAGAAACCTTCCTGGTTCTCTGTCAGCTATCAACAACAGAAGTGCTCATGATCTTCTCTGAATCAGTTCTCTGCCAATGACACCAGAAGGTCTGACACTTGGAAGAAATCCACAAAGCCGGGAAGTCAACTTAAAGATTCCTTCAACGGCTAGGAGTATGAAACGGAAAAGCTACAGTGCTCGCATTAAATACTCATTTAATGCTCCCCATGCTCCGTGGAGTAATTGCAGATGATTGGCCGCAATGTCAGGATTACTTTATCCCAAAATAGTAACCCGCCAACTTTACCGGGTCCTACTGGTCAAGTCAACTGCTCGCGCATTAAATACAGTTGTCCTCCTACTCCTCCAACGGGAAGACAACCTCAGTATAAAAGATACACTACGAAGAACAACCGGACAACTTTGCCATAACCTTGCTATCACATTGCTAACCAAGCAAGATATTCAAATTCTGAAAAGCAAAAGCCTCCTTGAGATTCAAACTCATTATTCCCTACAAGAGAAGGCAGGAGTTGGAAAAATACTCTTTCCAACTCAAGCAAAGTTCCAAGTGTTCTTCAACTCTTCAAGCTCTTCACATACACACATTTTGTAACGAAGCTAGTTGGAGGAACCTCAGTTTCAACAAAAACTCTTCTTGCTACAAGAAGGACGTCCAAATAACTGGAGTAGTGAAGTGGTGATACTTCAAAGAGACTCAGTGAAAGGACCAGTGTTAAAGGAAGCCAGGCAGTGCATCCCAGGACACATCTAGACTTGAAGAAGACGTGGAGTGCTTCTTAAGTGCTAGGACTAAGGCTTTGTAAACGGCAGTTTTTACAGCTTAGTGGAACAGTGGATTAGAGGAACGAGTTGTTCCTTGAACCACTATAAAAATCCCTGGTGTCGTTTACTTACTGCTTTTAATACTTGCACTTAGATAGAACTGTATAACTCCTTGGACTTGGTATCTGTGTTCAGCAGAACTGGTTCTACGAGTTAACAGAAGGCCTTCTGCATTTGCTTCTCTGAGGCTAACAGAACTCCCTGCCAGAACCCCATCCGCTGCCAGTCTGTTCTTTCAACAGAACAGGCTATTCTGAAAATCTGGTACTTAGTTTAAAAAGCTAAAAACCAATACAGTCTATTCACCCCCCCTCTAGACTGTATCCAGTATAACCGGGACCAACAAGTGGTATCAGAGCCTCCTTGTTCTAATAATCTTTTAGGTTATTTGTTGAACAAAGATCCACTTGTTTTTCTGTTTTACCTCATTTCTATCTGATATAATGGATCACTCCTTGTCCAAGAATCTTAGGTTTTCAGATCTAAAGTTTGATGACTGGAGGATCCGGATGAAAGCACATCTCTGTGCCCTGCATGATGAGATGTGGGAAGTTCTAGATATTGGCCCCTTCACTAGCTTCCAGAAGGTCAACCCTGAACATGCCATAGACAATACCCGACCCTAGATGATCAGCAAAGCCAAGTCAGAATGGACCACTGAAGAGAGGAGAAAGTACAACCTAGACAATATTGCCAAGGACATCCTCTACAAGTCCATTGATGATAGATACTTCAACAGAATCAAAAAGTGCAAAACAGCTAAGGAGATCTGGGATACTCTTGAGCTCATTGGAGCTGGTGATGAGCAAGAGAAAGACAAACTAACCATAGCCAACAAGAAGTTTGATGACTTCAAACTTCTCCCTGGTGAAAGCATCTCCAAGATGTATGACAGGCTCCTCACTCTCACTGGAGAGATCTCTGAACTTGGGAAGGATCTCACAACCAAGGAGATCAACCTGAAGGTGTTGAGGGGACTGCCCTCAGCATGGAAGATGAAGGTAGTTGCTGTCCAAGCCAGCAAGGATGTAAAGACTTATCCCACTGATAAGCTCATTTAAGATCTCAAAGCTCATGAGTTTGAAATGATTGAAGAAAAGGAAGATGTACCAGAAGAGAGGACCACTACAGCCCTCACTGCCAGCACATCTAAGGTAAATGATTTTGACCCTTCAGTACTTTTATCTGATGAATATATGGCTGCCTTTGCCAGGAGATTCAAAAAGTTTATGAAGAATCCCAAAGATGGAAGGAGTCCATCTTTCAACAGAAAGCCATACCAGAAGGTCAAATCAACAGAAAGCAGTGGAGAGCTTCTCTGTTACAACTGCAGACAACCTGGTCACTTCAAGGCTGATTGTCCCCATCCTAGAGTGTCCAAGAAGCAAGGACAGGATGGAGAAAAGAAGAAGTACGAGGACAACTCCAGAAGGAGAAAGGCACTTGTGACAGAACAGGTGGAGAAAGACCCTCTGTCAGAAACAGAATCCAGTTCTGACTCAGATTCTGATGAGGCCTTCTGTTGCCTTGATACTGAGACGGAAGACCTTTGCCTCATGGCTCATTCTGATGATGAGGTTACCTCTACTTCTGAATCTAGTTTTTCTTCGGTAGGCTTAGCTTTTGATTCTGATTCAATGTCAGAATTTTGGGAAGAGTTTAAGGCCATACAAGCCACTTATTCCTCTGTAACAGAAGAAAATAGTAAGTTAAAAGCTGAAATTCTTGACTTAAAGAAGGAGGTTGAGATCAAAATCAATCTTCTAATTGAGGAAAGAGATCAACTGGAGACTGAAAATGTTTCTCTTCTTAAGAGAATAAGAGAAATAGAGCCTCTCGAGATTAAGTACAAAGCTTACCAGAAGGCCCAGTCTTCCATGGAAAAGATTGTGCTTGATCAACAGATTGGCACTGGTTTTGGTCTTGGTTATGGCTCAACAGAATCAGGTGAGCCTTCTGTAATGCCTAGCACCAGTGTTGCTAAGGCTGACAAGGTCATAGAGCCACTGATTTCTAGCCCCATCTGTCAAGCTGGTGTATCTGGCACCAAGGTTGTTCATGAGGAAGTCAGACCAGAAAAGGGTAAGATAAAGGTTCAACAGAAACCCTTTTTGAAAAATAATGAACCTGGCAGAAAACCTAACAACAGAAAAGGTTTTCAAAATAACAAAAATAAAAGACCATTCATCGACAGACAACCTCATGTCAATCATGCCAGAAATGATCACCAGAAGGGCAAATATCAAGAGAGAGTTAACTTCAGGCAGAAGAGGTTGGCTGGTCAACTTCAGAAGCCCAAGGTTAACCGTCCCTCTGCTCTTGATAGTATATGGGACTTCTTTCCAACAAAGAAAGCTATGCAAAAGTATGTAAACAGGAAGCATGACCCTCACAAGCATCTGCCCAAAGTGAATCACACTTCAGTTTACTATAACTACCAGGTGGACAATGGGTACCACCCACCAAGGTTTCACTTGATGAGATCAAAATGGTACCAACTACCCAGACTCCATGACCCCCCAGGACCCAGCATTGCTTGGGTACCTAAATCTTTCTTTTGATCTTGCAGGAACTGTGTGCTGGAGCCATCTCTGAACAAGAATGGTTTATTGATAGTGGATGTTTCAGGCACATGACAGGTGACAGAAGTTGCCTAACAGAGTTCCAGAAATGCAAAGGACCTAGAGTTACCTTTGGAGGTAATGACAAAGAAGGTCAAACAAAAGGAAGAGGAAAGCTGATCAAGAACCAAATAATCATTGATGATGTCTCATATGTCAAAGGACTGAAGTTCAACTTGGTGAGTGCTAGCCAATTCTGTGACAAAGGCTACACTGTTGAATTCACAAAGGACTTCTGCTATGTGAAGCATGAGACAACAAAGGAAGTGGTTCTTACAGCATCAAGGAAGAAGAACATCTATGTAGTTGATTGGAACACTGCAAAAGATGGAGTTTGCCTGATAGCCAAGGGAGATTCAAAACTGAGCTGGGACTGGCACAAAAAGCTCAACCATTTGAATTTCAAAACAATCAACAAACTAGCAAGAGAACACATTGTAGAAGGGCTACCAGACATTGTGTACAAGAAGGAGACCCTCTGCAGTGCATGTCAGAAAGGCAAACAAGTGAAGAATTCCTTCAAACCCATTGCTGGAGATCTTTCTACAAGTCCTCTAAATCTGATTCACATGGATTTATTTGGACCTGTTGAGACTCCAAGCGTTGGTGGCAAGAAATATACCTTAGCCATGGTTGATGACTACTCAAGATACACATGGACTGTTTTTCTGACAAAGAAAAATGAAACTCTTCAGAAGTTGCCATCTCTGTTAAAGCAACTTCAGACTGAGAAGAACTTGAAAGTGAAGACAATCAGATCAGACAGAGGAACTGAATTTGTCAACCAAGTCATAAAGGACTTCTGTGATCAGAATGGAACTTTTCATCAACTTTCTGCCGCCAGAACCCCTCAACAGAATGGCGTAGCAGAAAGAAGGAACAGAACTTTAAAAGAAGCTGCAAGAACAATGATTGCAGAATCTGGATTGCCTATGAGGTATTGGGCTGAAGCAATCAACACTGCATGCTATACTCAGAATAGAAGCATGATCAACAAGAATCACCAGAAGACCCCTTATGAACTCTGGAAGGGAAGAAAACCAAACATCAGCTACTTTCATGTATTTGGATGCAAGTGCTACATTCTCAACAATGGAAAGGAGCATCTGAAAGTATTTCAAGAAAAGGCTGATGAAGGAGTCTTTATAGGCTATTCAAACACCAGTAAAGCCTATAGAGTACTCAACAGAAGAACCCTACATGTTGAAGAATCCATACATGTGAAGTTTGATGAAAGCACCTCTGTTGAAGAGGTAACAGAGATTCTCAAGGATGTCAGCATAAAAGACAGAACACCAACAGAAGAGGTGGCAGACAACCCTGCATTTCCAACACCTGCACCAAACCCCCTTCTGTTGAATGAAGATGAAGACTCTGAAGATGAGGAACCAGAGAGACCAAGACAGCAGCTGACAGAGCCAGACCTAACATCGTTAAGAGACCATCCTCCTAACCAAGTGATTGGTCAAATCAGAAGTGGAGTTCAAACCAGATCCACATCAAGGAGAGAAGCAATGCTTGTCTGCTATATATCTCAGATGGAACCTATGACAGTTGAAGAAGCTCTTGCAGACTCAGATTGGATCAATGCTATGCAAGAAGAGCTCACTCAGTTTGAAAGGAACAAAGTGTGGGAACTTGTTCCTAGGCCAAAGCACCAGAATGTCATTGGAACCAAATGGGTATTCAAGAACAAAGCAGATGAAGACGGCAACATTGTAAGGAACAAAGCAAGGCTAGTGGCTAAAGGATACTGTCAAGAAGAAGGAATAGATTTTGATGAGACTTTTGCACCAGTTGCCAGACTTGAAGCCATCAGAATCTTTCTAGCCTATGCTGCCTACAACAACATCAAGGTCTACCAGATGGATGTCAAGAGTGCATTTCTGAATGGAGATCTTGAAGAAGAAGTTTATGTGGAACAACCACCAGGTTTTGTCATTCCTACTCAATCTTCTTGTGTCTACAAGCTTAAAAAGGCCCTCTATGGTCTTAAGCAAGCTCCCAGAGCCTGGTATGACACATTGTCCCTTTTCCTAGTGAACCATGGGTTTACTAAAGGAAAGGTTGACAAAACTCTATTTCAAATCTCTGTTGCTAATCATATTCTGTTAGTACAAATATATGTTGATGACATTATATTTGGTAGTACTAATCCAGAACTGTGCAAGAAATTTTCTCAAGTGATGCAGAGTCAATTTGAAATGAGTATGATGGGAGAACTCAGTTACTTCCTAGGACTTCAAGTCAAACAAGTTCCAGAAGGGATCTTTATCAATCAAGGGAAGTATACCAGAGATCTAATCAAGAAGTTTGGAGTGGAAGGCAAATCATCAGTGAAGATTCCCATGAACACTTCACAAGGAATTGGTCCAGATGATGAAGGAAAGGATGTAGATGCAACAACATACAGAGGAATCATAGGATCTCTGTTGTATCTAACTGCAAGTAGACCAGACATCTCGTTCTCTGTTGGAATCTGTGCCAGATACCAGTCAAAGCCCAAGGAAAGCCATCTAAGTGCTGCAAAGAGAATCATCAGATACATCAAAGGAAATCCAAATGCAGGCTTATGGTATCCCAAAGGAGGTAACTTTGAACTAATTGGTTACTCTGACTCAGATTTTGCAGGTTGCAGACTAGACAGGAAGAGCACCTCTGGTCACTGCCAATTGCTAGGAGGAAGGCTTGTTTCCTGGTTTAGCAAGAAGCAGAACTCCATCTCAACAAGTACAGCTGAGGCAGAATACATTGCAGCTGGGAGTTGCTGTGCTCAGCTACTCTGGATGAAGCAACAACCGAAGGACTATGGAATTCAAACAAAGGAGATCAAGCTGTTGTGTGACAACACCAGTGCCATTGCTATCACTCAGAATCCAGTTCTTCATTCCAGGACAAAGCATATTGAGATCAGACATCACTTCATCAGAGATCATGTGGAGAAGAAGCACATCTGCATGGAACATGTGCCAACAGAAGACCAACTTGCAGATATTCTGACAAAGCCTCTTCCTGAGGCTAGGTTCAACAAATTAAGAGAGGAATTGGGAATGATGGATGAGATTCCAAGGGAAAGATGAAAAGGAAGGCCCTCTGTCGCTGATTTCCTGTTAACAGAACACGTTTTGCAGAACCCCTTCTGTGAACCCCTTCTGTTAACCCCTTCTGTCAACCCCTTCTGATCCCTACTCTGGTAGAACACCTCAGCAACAGAACCCCCCCTTTCTACAGAAAAATCCTCAGAAGGTTGTGGACTTAGGAATTTTCTGAAACCGGGTATCCTAGTAAAAGGTCATTTACCCTTTTACCCTTAAAACGGTATCAAGCCGTTTAACATTTACTGCGCCCCCGTTTATTTACTCCGCCCCTTTTTACATTTATTGGTTTCTTGGAACCATAAATTAATTCCAAACGTCCACTAACCCAAACACATAAATTCCCCCTTCGCAAACCTAAACCGCTACTGCTCTCATTACTTTCAAACTCTCAAACCTCCATAACTCTCAAGCTTTCTGCATTCGTCTCTGACCCAATGGCTTTCATCAACATCAACGACCTCACCAAGGAGGAAATCAACACTCTTGTCTCGAACATTTACACAGGGATGAACTGCGACCTCTCTGCACTCCCTGAACTCGCTTCAAACCACGACACGATGATGAAGATCATCAAGGGAATGGAGGACTCCCAACTGAACAAAGTGGTAGGTTATCACTTTGAATCCTACAGTACAAGAGATGTAGCAGAGTTCTATCTCAACGCTACATACGAAGGAGAGATCATTCGGTCTAATGTCAATGGTGAAGACATTACCCTCACTCCTGCAGACCTCAACGCTCTCTTTGGCGTGGTAGAGGATCCACAAGAAGAGGAAACTGAAGGCTTCCTCACTCTGGACAGTGTCAATGTCACTGTGGAAAACTTTGTCCAACTCTACTGCCGACCTGAAGTGGGTAGAGTTCCAAAGCTTTACATGAAGAAAAATCTTCTTCTGAGCGACTATGAAAAACTGGTCAACATCCTGCATAGGTGCGTCTGGAGCAAGAGCACCTCCACAGATGACATGAATGCGCTGAATGCAAAGGCTGTCTTTGCAGTTCATCATGGGATGAACATCAACTGGGGACAAGTAATTATCAAATCCCTTGTTGAGTTCATCAAGAAGAAAGACAAGGAGACCGGTCTTTTCAGAACCCCCATGGGTTATGGTCTCCTCATCTCTGAAATCCTTCTCACAGCAAGGATAGGACTGAGAAACTCTGTTGAGGCAGACTACACCAAGCTGCTCTTCCTCAACACTTCAAGTGACAGGAAGGTTGCTCTCAAGGCAGAGCAGAAAAGACTCAGAACCCTTGAGTTCAATAGGGAAAGGCAACAACAGAAGGTTGTTCAACCCAAGAAAGTTTCAAAGAAGCAACAGAAACCTCCTACCCCTTCTGACTCTGAAGAAGAAATACCCTTGGTAAAGAAGGTGATCAAGAAGGTTCCCAAGAAAAAGACCACCCCTGTCAAAGTCCACAAGCTGGTGGCAAAGAAATCCGTCCTTAAGAGAAAGGCACCTTCACCTATCTCTTCAGCAAGCACCCCTTCTGCCTCCCCCATTGCAAAGAAGACCAAACTTTTGACCCCTGCAGCACAGGAGAAGCTGGAGGACTCTGTCCCCTCTGCCCCAGCCAACAGAAATGCTTGGCACGGCAAGAGAATCATCTTTGAGTCAAGTGACTCAGAAGAAGAAGAAGTTGTGCAGAATGCCACTTCTCAGGGGGAACTACATTCTTCTCCTCCTGTCTCTGAGAATGATCAACCTATGGTGGTTCCTTCACCAGAACACCAAGAAGGAAGTAGTACTTCAAGCCCTGATAGGAAATTCATCAGGATTCTGGCATGGAGAAAGTGGAGAGTGGGACCTCTCACTGAGCTCCTCAAGAACTTGTCCTACTTCATCTCTGAAGAAGATGAAGTACTCAGATGGGCTGACACAGAAGATGTGGAGTCCTGCCTAAACAAGGATTTTCTCCTTTCTGTCCTACAGAAGAAGAAGGAGAAACTTCAAGGCAAAGCACCTCTGGTCAGAAACTCACCAGAAGACCATGTGAAGGCTCTTCAAGAGCATGAGATGGACGCCTTTGATGCTTGGCTAGTTGAGAAGAAGAGGAAGGAATCAATGATCAAGTTTCGACACAGTGCACATGGAGAAGGTGAACCCTCTACTGCCAATGATCTACCTCTGGTCATGGAAAAACTTATCAAAGAATGGAGAGACTCTCTGTTCACTGAAACTGTACTAGAGGTAATTCCCACAATCATTCCTTCTCCCCCTCCCTCTCCTAAAATCACTTCACCCCAATCTCAACAGAAATCCCCCTCACCCTCACAGAAAACCAGTTCTCCACAGAAAACCCCTACACCCCAGAAACCCTCAAACTCCAAATCCTCATCCCCTTCACCCTGCAAACTGTTCTCTCCTCCCAAGGACAAATCCCCATCCCCTCAAGGACAAATTATCCCATACCAACACCAACAGATCATCTCCTCTATAACTTCACCCCAACAGAAAACCTCCTCACCAAAAACCAAAAATCCATCTCCCTGCAAATCCCAACCCTCAATCAGATCCAGATCACCGTCACCTCCACCCTCTCCTCCACAACAACAGAATGCTCCCTCACATCAACAAGAAAACCCCTCCATCAACAAATCCAGAACTGCTTCTCCACAGCCTACACCACAAGATGCAGCCACACCTATCTCCCCTCAACATTCTGTGGCCTCCACCCCCATCAGAAAACCTATCTTCAGGGTGCCCTCCTCTTCCAGTGACAATGATGGATTTCTTACATCCTCCATTGCTGCTGATGAAACTTCCAAGAGGAGGAAGACCCCTCCTCAGCATGAAGACCAACCCAGAAGGCCTCCTATGCCTAAATCAAGAGGTCTAGGTATGCCTGGGAAACCAGAATCCAAAGAAGATAAGCCCCAAATCTCCTTCAATCAGTTTGTCACTGCAGCTGAAGACTTTGGTGGTAAAATGCTTGATGGCATGGATCAATTGGCTGAGATCAACACCAAGCACCATGAACATCTCACCTTTGTTCACAATCATCTTGAGGCTGGACTTCAGCACATCTCAGAGAAGGTTGAAGCTCTGACCCAGACACTGGTCACCTTCATGGAATCATCTTCTGCAAAGCTTAATGCTGTTGCCAGAGAAGTGGATGGTGTCCACTCTGTTCTTTACTCCCAGTCTCAGATTCTCAATAAGCAGAACAAGCAACTCAAGGACATAACAGAATCCCTTGACATTGTACAATGGTATGAAGACCAATCTGCTGAGAAGTTTATGCAACTACAACTCCTGAATAATGATCACAAAGATCAAGTGGCCACCCTGATCAAGAAGGATCAAGAAAGATATCAGAAGCTGATACAGCTTGAAGCTGGCTCTCAGGACATAAATCTGCTCTTAATCGTCAACAAAACTTAATAGAAGGTCTGACCTCAGTCACGCAGACCTTGCCAGAAGCTCTTGAGCAGATAGCCATCTCCCAGGCAACAGAGTTCCAGAAAATTGCCATGATGATCTCTGACCTGGATGATGCCAAAAAGGGGGAAGAAGGCCCTCATCTACCAAAACCCAAGACCACCAGAACCTCAACATCTGCTGAACCAAGTGTGGATCCCACACCCTACTTTGAGGCTGCTCTTCAGAAGAAAAGGCTAGCTGGTATTCCTAGACCTCCATCCCCACTGAAGAAAGGATCTAAGAAAAAGAAAGCTCTAAGTTTTAAAGAATGGAGAATGGGAGGTTCTCAGGTAATGACTGCTACACAATTTGATGAAATGAAGCAGAAGATGACCTCTACTCAACAACAGAATCTCTATTTGGACCATGATGGTCAAGTGAAGGTCAGACATGGTGGATCTCTGGAGGAAGCAGAATTCTGGTTTCACAACAGTATAGTACCAGGAAAAGATATCCATGAAGGTGTTCTTAACTACTTAGACTGCAAACTCTCACCTGTCTGGGCTTCTTACCAAAGAACTGGAAATCTGGCTGGAATCAGAAAAGAGGTGAATGCTGAATTAAAAAGACTACAAGGACTGGATGAACAAGCAAGAGCTGAAGCAGCCAAGGCTATTATGTAATCAGACACTCTTGTAATCCACCTTAATAAAAGAACATCTCTGCCTCACACTTTGTAAGGCAATTCCTCAATCTCTGGCTTTTCCTTACTTTCTGTTTGTGTTTGTTTGTTTGTTTGTTTGCTTTGTGATAATTTATCTGCTATCTGAATGTATCGTACTCTTACTATTTTCCTATGCCAAGTTGCCCACCAAGATTTTAGTGAAAAGTTTTAAACTTTAAATTTTTTATGGTGAAGGCACTTCTCTGGAAATAGTTAAAGGGTTTTGGCATCATCAAAAAGGGGGAAATTGTAAGGAATAATTGTATTTAGATTTTGATGTTGCTATATGTATTAGGACTGTAGAGTACCCCTTTAGAAATTATGTATTAGAATTTTCCCTTGTAAAGTTCTTAGCATATTCGACTACCAGAAGGCCTCTCTACCAGAAGTCCTCCAGACAGAAGATCTTGGTTCTCTGTCTAGGAACAGAAAACGTCAGGGTCTCTGTTACCCTCTAGCGTGACAGAAACCTTCCTGGTTCTCTGTCAGCTATCAACAACAGAAGTGCTCATGATCTTCTCTGAATCAGTTCTCTGCCAATGACACCAGAAGGTCTGACACTTGGAAGAAATCCACAAAGCCGGGAAGTCAACTTAAAGATTCCTTCAACGGCTAGGAGTATGAAACGGAAAAGCTACAGTGCTCGCATTAAATGCTCATTTAATGCTCCCCATGCTCCGTGGAGTAATTGCAGATGATTGGCCGCAATGTCAGGATTACTTTATCCCAAAATAGTAACCCGCCAACTTTACCGGGTCCTACTGGTCAAGTCAACTGCTCGCGCATTAAATACAGTTGTCCTCCTACTCCTCCAACGGGAAGACAACCTCAGTATAAAAGATACACTACGAAGAACAACCGGACAACTTTGCCATAACCTTGCTATCACATTGCTAACCAAGCAAGATATTCAAATTCTGAAAAGCAAAAGCCTCCTTGAGATTCAAACTCATTATTCCCTACAAGAGAAGGCAGGAGTTGGAAAAATACTCTTTCCAACTCAAGCAAAGTTCCAAGTGTTCTTCAACTCTTCAAGCTCTTCACATACACACATTTTGTAACGAAGCTAGTTGGAGGAACCTCAGTTTCAACAGAAACTCTTCTTGCTACAAGAAGGACGTCCAAATAACTAGAGTAGTGAAGTGGTGATACTTCAAAGAGACTCAGTGAAAGGACCAGTGTTAAAGGAAGCCAGGCAGTGCATCCCAGGACACATCTAGACTTGAAGAAGACGTGGAGTGCTTCTTAAGTGCTAGGACTAAGGCTTTGTAAACGGCAGTTTTTACAGCTTAGTGGAACAGTGGATTAGAGGAACGAGTTGTTCCTTGAACCACTATAAAAATCCCTGGTGTCGTTTACTTACTGCTTTTAATACTTGCACTTAGATAGAACTGTATAACTCCTTGGACTTGGTATCTGTGTTCAGCAGAACTGGTTCTACGAGTTAACAGAAGGCCTTCTGCCTTTGCTTCTCTGAGGCTAACAGAACTCCCTGCCAGAACCCCATCCGCTGCCAGTCTGTTCTTTCAACAGAACAGGCTATTCTGAAAATCTGGTACTTAGTTTAAAAAGCTAAAAACCAATACAGTCTATTCACCCCCCCTCTAGACTGTATCCAGTATAACCGGGACCAACAACAAGTGAATTCGCTCCCATCGGTGCGTTGAAGTCTGAAAGTGTAGAATGTTACTCCATGATAGTCTTCAGCTTTCACTTGTAGAATTTGATGAATCGGGAGAATATTCGACTTCAGATCTTGTTCCATCAGTTCTCTCTGTGTACCAGTTGACCTTTGCAGCAACATATGCAGATGACCTCCAGCCTGTTTTCCTTTCAAGTGTGTAAGGCCTCTTAGCTTCAGTTCGTTCAGTGGCTTGACTTTGTCTGGTCTACGCCAGATATGCTCTCTGATTTCTTATTGGAAGGGGGCTTTGATTCGAACGTTGTCCCAGGGTTTCTCTGTCTTGGGAAGTCTTCCCGCTGATTGTCTTACGACTGATTCAAGAGCTTTCTGGGATTCCTTGTAGTTCTCCCCTTCCTTGCGTTCATCGTCCTCGAGCCGTATAATATCTTCAGAGCATCTGTTAATCAGCTCTCGTAGCCACCAGTTTCTTTGCATGTCTTCTTGCTCGGCTTCAACCCGGAGATCATCCCATTCTGTCCATTTTCTCGGCCATTTGTCGTATATCACCGCCTCCTCCAGTGCATCATGAATGTCTTTGCCTGGGGGGATGTATGGAACTCTTTGCTGCTTTTGAGGCGGTGATTGTTCCTTGGTAGCTGTGACACTTCAAAAAATTTAAATAAAAATAAAAATAATTTTTAATCAGATAAAATATTACGAAAATAACATTTTTTATAAATAATTGAGTCAGACAAAAATTCAACAGATGTGACATTTTAATCAGATAAAATTTTCAAAATTTATGACGTTTTAGTCAGATAAAAATACTTCAGTAATAAAAACAACATTTTAGTAAACAAGTGAACATGACAGAAAATTTACATTTACGACATTTTTAGTCTGATAAAAAATGGTCCGATAATAGTTGTAACGTATAAAAATAATTTTATGTATAACTTTTGAAGTTGTAAAATAATACGGAGGGACTGTACACTAATACGTACGTATAATTTTTATACGTATAAATTATTAGCAAACAATATAAAGATTAAGTGTCTTAAATAAACTAAACTAACTAAGTACATATACTTCTAATATATATATAAATACATACGTAATATACTACCTACATACGTAATATAACTATATACGTAATACGTAGTATTATAATTATACTAAACTACCTACCTTGGGGTTAGTAGTATTATACTAAACTACCTACCTTCGTGTATAGGTAGTATTATAAACTAAAAGCAGGTTACACTCCCGGTAGGTTTGTTCTTTGGCCGGCAACATTCAAAAAAAAAAAACGAAATTGATTAAACTCCAACTCCAACTCTAAAACCCTCATCTTTCCCTATAAATAATAGGCCAGAACCTGCGTTTTCTTCATCCCAAAAAACTAAGAAATATAAAAATATACGTATATATATATATTTTTGCGACCCAGCGTTTTAGCCAGAAACAAGCCTTCAAAATACTTCTCAAACCTTCCCCTTCGTGATACGAATCCAACGGAAAAAGAATCGTCGAAAACGGTCGTGAAACGAGGGAGAAAAGCCTCGCCGGAGTTTCGCCGGGGAAAAACATTTCGACGGAAAACGGAGAAGAGGGAGGAGCTGCCGCCGTCGTCGTACCACCTCTGACCTTCGCCGCCCTGCTACCACCATTTTCGGCCGTTTCGCTCGTCCAAACGAAGTAAGTTCTTCCCCCCCTGTTTTTCCCGTTTTTGTTTCCGGCGAAGTGGTGAGGAAGAAGACCCTCTGGTTTTGGGCCTTTTTCTGGATTGGGCCAGAAAATAAAATTTGGCCCAGTTCGGCCCAGTTGCAATAAAAATTAAAAATAAAATAGTAAATAAAATAAATAAAATCTTGAAAAATATAAATTAAATACCTAGTATAAATATACATATTCGGACCAACCAGAATTGAAAAATAAATTATTTAGCTATTTTTAATGGATTTAATGGTAATTGGGCCAGTTTATACACATTTAGTAAATAATTAACTAAATAGCGAAAATAATTATGAAATAAATATTGGAGTAAACTAGGATAAGTATATGACTAACTAGGACCTTATGGACCATTTATAATTAATAAATATTAAGGCTTAGTATATTTAATTGTAATTAAACCGATTAATAGATATATGAAATTAAAGGAATAATTAGGGAAAATAATTATAAAATAGATATCTGGACAACCTAGGTTTAATATAGACCCAAAATATATTTATGGATGGTTACTAATTTATAAAGTCGATTTTTAGTCTATTTATTTAAATTAGGCCATATAAAACTAGTTAAGTAATTAAATAAGGAAATATTAGTATTAATGGTGAAATAAATAAATCACTGAGGTTGAAAAATAATATTCTGGACTAAAAATAATGTTTGAATAAAATAAGGAAAATAAATATTTTCGGTTATGTAAATAAAGTAATTAGATAATAATTAGAGAAAATTAATGGTGATTATTGAATAAAAAGTGGATGTTGTAGTCTATAATATTCGGATATTTTATTTCATATTAGAATTCAAATATTGTAATTAATGGCTGAATTAATAAGGTAATTTGATTAATAAAAAGTGATTAACCAAAGTTTATGCGAATAATAAAATAAAAGGGGAAAATCGGGTAAAGTAATTACAAATAGAATAAGTGACTAATTTATCATATTTAATTAAAAAGGTGATTATCTAGAGACCGGATTAGAGGAGGATAACTAGGAGCAACAGGACTTAAGGTAAGTTTCTCTACCAATCCAAAATTGTTTCCTCGTATTATATGCTTATTATATGCATTATGTGATTAAGTGTGAATTGTGAATTTTGTGTATGTGATTTTGAGAAGATATTATATATATGGTAGTTAAGAAGTATAAATCAAGAACTTTTGGTGTATTAAATATTTTTAAATACCTTTGAGACTTTTTAGAGGAATTAAGAAGTATTTTTGAAGTATTGTTAAGCAAAGATAAAATTTACATTTTCATAAGAAGATAGCATCTCGGGAGTAATCCGAGGTGTCGGTTTTTCCACATCCGGATAAATGTGGAGGGTGATTAGAGCTACTACTACTAAGAAGTACAGTTTAAGTTTTGGATCTATGATCCCTTTTAAGTAAGATTTGGATCTATGATCCCTTTTAAGTAAGATTTGGATCTATTATCCCTTTTAAGAAGAAGTTATAGTAGTAGTCCCTAATCATTCAAGAATTTTAGAATTGGGGTGGTTGGGTTCCGACCACTCGGGATGACTTACTACTCGGAGGGCTTGGAATCCCTTTTAGGGGGTGTGCACACTTAAGGTAGTCGTTTCGTTTCCAACAGAGCAGTTGTGGTACCGGCACTTGTTCGGGGTGGCCGTCCGTAACCACGGTCCACCGGGCTCTACCGAAAGGTTAAGCACCGCCCTTCTAAATTACTAGGAAGTTAGAGAAGAAGTGATTTTCTTAAGAAGTTTAAAGAGAAGAATTACTAAGAGATTTTCCAAGAGAAGTTTAAGATTTTAGTAAAGAAGTAATTTTAAGAAAAATCAAAGTGAAAAGAATTTTGATGGTGTGAGTATTTTTATATATTATTATATAAAAATCTATTTTTAGCCAAACCTGATTATTTTACGGGGTTGGGTAGTACTTACTTAGCTCTAAAGCTAATTTTTGTTATTTTTCTTGTCTCTCTCTTCTCCCTTAAATTTTATCAGGTGATGAGTTGGATACCTATGTGGATTGACGGATTGCTCGAGCTTGAGTGCGAATTAGAAGATGCCTTAGTTAAATCTAGTCATAAAACAAACATTTACTTATTATTACATTAGTTTTTATTGTTTTACTTTGAGTTGCCTGTGCATTCGGTTCAGAGATGACCGAATGTGGCGGTAACACTCATTTCCCTTTTAGACTTCCGCTGTATTTCTTCAACTCTTTGATGAATGAATAAAGTATTTCTTTTAAATATATCAATGTTTTGGGCGGGAAATTTAGGGGTGTTACAGTAGCTCTGCCGGGTTCACTTGGATTGCCCGTTGACATCAGCTTAGAACTAGGTTCCAACTGATGGCCTGATGTGAAGGATGTACCAGTGGTAGCATCATCAGGACTTCCATCCCCTCCTCGAACAGTATCTCTGGGAGATATGCCTCGGGATGTTTTGTCTAGCTCGACCACGCTAGAGAGATAGGCTTGGTTTTGGCAAGGGGATGGTGGTGGTTGGTTGATGATAGTCTCAGGTTGTTCGGTTTGGGGGCTATGAGTGGTAGAGGCACCTTGCTCAAGTATCCGTGGCCTCTTGTTCTCCCCCTCATGAGGTTCCGGATCATCGGGATCCTCATGTGAACGTTTGCGACCACGGGGACTTTCACGGCAGGTGCCCTTGGTGTCCGGATTAGCGAGAAGGGCAGTAAGGACGCCTTGCTGGTAGGGAGTGAGGTCAGTGTGGGGTATGTTTAGGAGATGATCCAGCAAGATCGATGCCAGGACTTCGAAGGGTTGGGATAGTAGTTCGATGGGAGGTGTGGTCGGGTGTGGGGATGATACTTGTTCTGTATCATGGGTTCCCCGAGAAGAGATAGGGCTATGGACTTTGGTGGAGGTGGCGGATATGACTGGAGGGGTTTGAGTTTTGGTGTGAGAAGGTGATGGGTGTGGTTCAGGCTGGCTGTGTTCACTATGCACTGCCGGGGTGGTCTTGGATTCTTGTGCCCAAGCGGTAAATGCTTGTTGCACCCATGGCTTAATGGTGGAATCCAAGAAACGGTGCATAAGAACGGTGACGTCTTCGGTAGTGAGGTGTTCAGTTACAGGGGTTGTAACTGTTGTCACAGCATCAGTGAAGAGAGCTGATGTGTGGCCTGCATTCAATGATGGAGTCATTGTGAGCGTAGCAGGGCTTCCGACCGTCATCGTTGGTACTCTGGTCGTTGCTTCCAGGGTGCGTGCACCTGTATGTGCGGTGAATAGTGTAGGTGTCCTAGAAAAATTAGAAAATGTAGGGAGTGTGACACCTAGACTCGATGTGCTCAAGGAAGTGGTGGTGACCTCGGGCTGTTGGCCACTAGTCCGCTCGACTGGTTCGGAGGGAACCAGAGAGGTGGGTGAGTCCCGCTGTTTTGAAACAATAGCCTGTTGGGAGGCTATCGAGTGGCTGGGAGAAGGCTGTGCTTGCGCAGTTGAGCCAGATGCTGCGACTTCTACCCGGGAACCGAAAATATCGGCTCCTGCACTTAAAGATTCAGCTCGGCTTATATTAATGAAGGGTTGACAATCAGCGAAGATATTCATTTCGTCCTCGTCTACAAGGTGTCTTTTGACGAGGCGTCGCTTCTTGGAGTTGAGTGACTGTGGAGCATCATTTTTTGCTTTGATGCGCTGCTCCCTGATGATGCCAGTAGCACTTTCTATTTTGTGACTGGCCGCCGTGGTTTTGATGACGAGCTCTTTGGGGCGTGTAGCAATAATGGGAGCTGCATCCTCAGCGGTGATTTTCTTCGGAGGAGATTCAATAGGCAGCTTACCCTTTTTGATGAGAGTGAAAGTGTGGTCCACATCGTCAACATCATCGTCATCATCATCATTATCATCATCGTTGTCACTTCTGGCCACGCTATCGGAAGCCTCGTCGTCAGCCTCTTTGTTGGCCGAACTGAGCGAGTCATCAGCAGATTCCTCAGCGTTCGTCGGTTTGCCCTCAGTTGTCCGAGTCCTCTCGAGAGATTCATCGGACTCTCCTTCATCGGGCCGACGTGCCACTGGCTTTTGTGGCTTTGGGGCGCTTTTGGGACCCTTACTTACTCTCGGTTTAGTCCCCTGGGTAGGTCCAGATGGGTTTTTCTGAACCATAGGGACTGTTCTCTCAAGGTTTTCTTTGTATGCGATGATGATTGGATTTGACTGATTTGCCAGGTTAAGCAGAGCATCCGGAATCCGCAGTCCCTGAGCTGCTTTCTTATCAGCTTTGAAGTATTGGAGCTTTGGAGCTGTGAAGTGCGGTTCATCAATACGTCTGGGAATGGATGTGTTTGCGGTCATGCAGTCGAGGATGATCAGCCCCAACCACTTGGCGTATGGAATGGTGCCTGACTTGTTTTTCTCTTTGGCTTTTACAAGATCCATCAGCTCTGAGAAAAAGAGTTGAGCCATGTCATACTTCTTGTTATATGCGATGCCGTGGAAGACGCAGAGTATTTGCTTGTTGCATTTGTCCAGTCCGACATGTTTTGGAGAGAGGCACTTGTTGACTAGCCCGAATAGACTCTTCCAGGGACGATAAAGGTATGCTCCATTGAAGTTTGACAATTTTGGTAGTAGAGAGTCATAACCCAGAGCCGCGACATCTTTGAGAAGATCCGGAATAGAGGGAAGAGGATCGTAGCTGTCATGTTCGGGGAGCGCCAGTGTAGAGCGTAGAGTTGCTGGAGTCAGAACAATTCTCATGTTGTTGAGCTTTGTGAGGATTTTAGTGCGGTCTTTTGTGGACTCGGTGCGCATATGTCCCCATACTTGTTGGAGGTAGATTTCTGGCACCGACTTTGATTTGTGGAAGGCGATCCAGAGATAGTGCCGCTTCAGAATCCCGGGGATGACTGGATCCTGACACTTGAAGACAGTCAGATCCAGCTGAAAGTTGTTGTCCAGCACCTTGACCCACCTATCTTGTGGGTAGATGGCGTCGTCAATGTTATGTCTCTTTTGTGTACCTGCCATTATGAGCTGAGGAAAAACATGGGTCAGTGCAAAAGTCCATTTTTATTTTTGGTTTCCTGAAATTAGATGAACTGTTGTTTGGTTTGGTTCTCAAGAGTGGAGTGCATGTTGTGGTCAAAATCGGCTAAGGCAAAAGCTCGAAAACCGTATCTCGAGGTTTAAATCTCGAGATCTCAATCTCGAGTTTTAAATCTCGAGATCTCAATCTCGAGGTTTAAATCTCGAGATCTCAATCTCGAGTTTTAAATCTCGAGATCTCAATCTCGAGTTTTAAATCTCGAGATCTCAATCTCGAGTTTTAAATCTCGAGATCTCAATCTCGAGTTTTAAATCTCGAGATCTCAATCTCGAGTTTTAAATCTCGAGATCTCAATCTCGAGTTTTAAATCTCGAGATCTCAATCTCGAGTTTTAAATCTCGAGATCTCAATCTCGAGTTTTAAATCTCGAGATATCAATCTCGAGTTTTAAATCTCGAGATTTAAATCACGAAGTTCAAACGACGAGATAGAGATCCTGAGCTTTAAAACTAAAGAAATCGAGACGTTTTGCCTTTCGACCGAAGACGAAACCACCTGCAATCAAACAAAAACACATATAATCACAAAAACATAGTTCCGAGTTTCATTGTTCGTTTGCGAGATTTGTCGAAACAACGTCAAGAAAGATCCTTTGTTTTGATTTGAGACGAGGTTCGAAAACCATTTAGTGAAGTTCGATAAAACAACATATCAACTACCTTTTTCTTTGGAAGCGAGAGGAGGGAGATCGATTTTGGGAGATGAAGGATCTCGAGAACTCTAAGAAGGCAGAGACGGTAATGAAAAGCCTCAGCGTTCTCGGGACCCTTTTATAGACGAAAATTGGGCTTTCGAAACAGTTTGATAGTATGGCCCGAAAACAGAGATCTGGGTTTAAAAAACTTTTTGAAAAATTTGGCCCTTAAGAAACAATCTCCCCCCTGGTTTGGATACCAAAAAAAACACACACATGCAAAGCACATTATGTACAGATTGCGACGCACACACACTATTTTTTGTTATTTTTCTGGTTTTCTCCCCCTCAACACATGCAACGCACACACACTATTTTTTGTTATTTTTCTGGTTTTCTCCCCCTCAACACATGCAACGCACACACACTATTTTTTGTTATTTTTCTGGTTTTCTCCCCCTCAACACATGCAACGCACACACACTATTTTTTTTTTTATTTTTCTGGTTTTCTCCCCCTCAACACATGCAACGCACACACACTATTTACAAATCCCACACACACACACACTTTTTAGATCAGTGGAGACATTATTAAACGGGCTCGAGGTTCAACATGCCCAACTTAGAGACTAGGAACTGGAATCGTTTTTCATCGAATGCCTTAGTGAACAAGTCAGCATGTTGAAGCTCTGAGCTTACAAAATACATGTCAATGTCTCCTTTCTCCACATGATCCTTGATGAAATGATAGCGCAGGTCGATGTGTTTGGTGCGGGAGTGATGAACCGGGTTGCTGGTGATGGCTATGGCGCTTTGTGAGTCACTGTAGATCGGGATATGGCGGAGAGTGTAACCGTAGTCCTTTAGCTGGGTCTTCATCCATAATATTTGTGAACAACAGCTAGCAGCCGCGACGTATTCTGCCTCGGCCGTAGATGTTGACACACAGTTCTGTTTCTTGGAAGACCAGCAGACTAACTTATCGCCCAAGAATTGGACTGCCCCCGATGTGCTTTTGCGGTCCATCCGGCAACCAGCAAAGTCAGCATCCGAGTATCCGACTAGGTCAAAACCTGAGTGCTTGGGATACCAAAGGCCTAGATTCACAGTGCCTTTGAGGTATCTCAGAATTCTTCGAACAACGGTCAGATGGGATTCCTTCGGATTTGCCTGAAAGCGTGCACATAAGCATGTGGAGAAAACAATGTCAGGCCTGCTTGATGTGAGATATAGCAAAGATCCAATGATGGCTCTGTAGTTTGTAACATCAACTGGCTTCCCGGAGGGGTCTGAGTCCAGTTTGTTGTTTGGGGACATGGGGGTCGTCATGGAAGATTTGCCATCAATGTTGAATCTCTTAAGCATTTCCAGAATATACTTTGACTGATTGATGAAAATGCCGTCAGAGAGTTGTCTTACTTGCAGGCCTAGGAAGAAATTCAGTTCTCCCATCATGCTCATCTCGAACTTGGTTTTCATCAGTTTCTCAAAGTGTTTGCACAGGCGTGGATTTGAGGAGGCGAAGATAATGTCATCAACATAGATCTGAATCAGGATGATGTCAGACTTCTGTCGCTTGATGAAAAGTGTGGTATCAATCTTCCCTTTTGAGAAACCTGAGTCAATCAGAAATTCGGTTAATGCATCATACCAAGCTCTTGGTGCCTGTTTTAACCCATACAGAGCTTTCTTTAGCTTGTACACATGGTCGGGATATCTGGGATCTACGAATCCTTCGGGTTGAGTGACATAGACTTCTTCTTCCAAGACTCCATTTAGAAAGGCAGTCTTGACATCCATTTGAAAGACAGTAAAGTTCTTGTGGGCCGCGTACGCAAGAAAAAGGCGGATTGCTTCAATTCTTGCTACGGGTGCAAATGTTTCATCATAGTCTATGCCCTCTTGCTGATTATATCCTTTAGCGACCAGTCGTGCCTTGTTCCTTATCACTATGCCTTCTTCGTCCTTCTTGTTCTTGAACACCCATTTTGTGCCAATGATGGTTTTCTGAGGGGGTTTAGGCACGAGTGTCCATACATCTAGTCTGTCAAATTGATTGAGCTCATCTTGCATGGCAATCACCCAATCTGGATCAGCGAGTGCCTCTGAGACTTTGGACGGTTCATTCTTGCTTAGAAAGCATGCATAGTGACATTCATTTGTTGTTGCTGATCTCGTTCGCACACCTTGACTTGGATCACCTATTATCTGTTCAACAGGATGTGCTCTTGTCCACTTCCTCTCATGAGCTAGAGGAGTTGGAGTAATTATTGGTTGATCTGAGTCCTGATATGAATTTGAAGGCTCTGGGGCAGCTATGGTGTGTAGTGGAGATGATTCCGGACTTATGGCAAAGCCGTGATCATCCACACCTCTGGGATTGGTTTGAGGGGTTGAGGGTGTGGATGGTACGTCATCTGGTCCTGTGAGGAGCGGAATCTCTGCTGTTGGAGTTGATGTTGACTCTGGAGTGTATGCAGGAGGTGGAGATTGTGAGTTCTCGTAAAAGTTTCTGAAGAGAGAGTCGAGAATCACATCGTCGTGTTCGGTGTTTGGTTCAGCTTTATCAGAAGCTACTGGTACAGCAGTGGATGGATCGGTCTGGAGATGTTTAATAGCAAAGTCTGCCATTTCATAGAATGTAACGTTTACACTCTCGATGACAGTCCGCTTGTCTCTGAGATAGACTCTGTAAGCTTTGGATTGCAGTGAGTAGCCAATGAACACGCCTTCTCTGGCTTTGGGATCCAGCTTACTTCTCTCTGTCCGATCATTGAGTATGAAGCACTTGCAGCCAAAAACTTTGAGGAAAGAAATATCAGGAGTTTTGTTGAATAGGATCTCATATGGAGTCTTGTCGAAGCGCTTGTGGATGAAGGTTCTGTTCTGAGTGAAGCACGCGGTATTGATTGCCTCTGCCCACATGAAGTGAGGCAGTCTTGATTGGATTAACATGGTGCGTGCTGCTTCAACAAGGGTTCTGTTCTTTCTCTCAACAACTCCGTTTTGCTGGGGAGTTTTAGCTGTTGCAAATTGCTGAGTGATACCGAGTGATTCATAGAACTCAGTGAGAGTCTGATTTTTGAACTCGGTACCATTGTCAGTTCTGACAATTCGAACACTGTGCTGTAGCAGTTTCTGGATCATTCTGATAAAGGTCATAATGATTTCCGCAGCTTCGTCTTTTGATCGAAGAAATTTTGTCCATGTATACCTAGAGAAGTCATCAACGATCACCAGAGTGTATTTGCGACCGTTGATGCTTTGTACTCTCATAGGTCCACACAGATCCATGTGTATTAGCTGCAACTGATGAGTAGATGAAGGTTCAGTTTTTGACTTGTGGGAGCTTCGCGTCATGTTGGGAATATTTTATGGTGTTCAATCTAGTTAGTTATCTTTGTATTTGTGTAGTTATCAATTAAACGTGTAATACGGGCCACAAATGTGTATCAGCCCGTGGGCTTCCTTGTAACCCGTAAGTTAGCTAACTTCTCCTATAAAAGGAGGCTAATTTACGGGAACCCTAACAATTGAAAGAGGCTTAGAGTTCAGAGGCGTAAAGATAGAGAGATAGGGTTTGCCGCTGCTCTCCTTCTCCAGGGAGAGTAGCGGCGGGTTTTTCATACGGTATACCAGATTCGCTTATTATATCTTCATATCTTTCTATCTGCTTCTTCTATAACTGCTATATTTGTTGTTGGTTAAGTATTCTGGGATTATCAATTGGTATCAGAGACGAGACGTGAAACAGGTTGAATGTATCTGCGAATTTCTTGGATCTAACGAAGAATGCTCTGCTTTTCTTCTCTTTTTCTTCATATAGAGTTTTGCTCCTGTAATCTTGTTTGTGAACGAAAATCTGTAAAAATTATACTGTTGGAATCGCCTCACAAAACCGATTCTACACCATATCTTCTTTTTCGTTTTCTGCAAATTTTCATTTTCGAAAAACTCTCCCTGGAAACTCGAGTTTATGCTTTTATATGCCTGCAGAAACGTTTTTGACTTGAAACAGATACAGGAGGGATCGCGACCTTCAGGGCTATTCAGAACAGTTTTCAGATTCTCAAAATTCGAAAGTTTTAAAAATCGAGAGTTTTAAACTCGCAGTCATGAACTCGCAGTCTTCAACTCGATGTGTAAACTCGCGGTCTTCAACTCGATGTGTAAACTCGCGGTCTTCAACTCGATGTGTAAACTCGCGGTCTTCAACTCGATGTGTAAACTCGCGGTCTTCAACTCGATGCGTAAACTCGCGGTCTTCAACTCGATGCGTAAACTCGCGGTCTTCAACTCGAGTTTTAAACCTCGAGTTCTGACCTCAAGTTTAAACCTCGAGTTCTGACCTCGAGTTTAAACCTCGAGTTCTGACCTCGAGTTTTAAACCTCGAGTTCTGACCTCGAGTTTAAACCTCGAGTTATGACCTCGAGTTTTAAACCTCGAGTTTTGACATCGAGTTTTATACCTCGAGTTCTGACATCGAGTTTTAAACCTCGAGTTTTTTAAAAATTTGAGAGTTTTGGAATTGCGAGTTTTGGAATTTATTTCGAGTTTTAGGAACTCGATGTTTTGGATTTCGACATTCTAAAAAATTTCAGAATTTTCGGAATTTCTCGATGTTTTGAATTTTTCAAAGTTTGCAGTTTCTTGGAACTCATAATTCGAATCTTGACATCCTTTGCAGTTCATCGAAGCTTTACATTATAAGGATCTCTGAATGATTCCCTGCTTATATAAATGTTTCAGGAGTTTTCGATGTTCTGATGTTTTTCAAACAACAAGTTTTCGAGATTATGAGATTTTTCGAAACTCCAAAGTTTTCGAGGTTCCAAACATTTTGAAATTCTGAAAATTTCGTTATTCTGAGGTCTGTTTTGCAGGTGGATTTCGTCATTACTCTTCATGGCAAACTCGAAATTAAAATCTCCAGATTTGGATTTCGAGTTGTTGCCTTATAATTTTGTTTAAATTCACCTGCTCTCGAAATTCAACATTGAGAACCTCAACCTCGAAGATTTTCCTCAAAAACTTAAAATTAGAGATTTTTCTGCGACACTGCACTGTTTTGGCCATAACTTTTGACTCGGTGATCCGATTTGAGCAATGTTTTTTTGTTGGAAAGCTAACGAGAAGATCTACATTAATTCTGGGGCTACGCCCCAGAACCCACTCTCACGCGCCCTCACTCGCAGTCTTTGAGGGTCAAAACGTGAGTTTTCCGACAAACATTGTAAATCACCGATGTCCAGGTCAAAACTTAGGCAAATCTGTTCAAATTCTTTCATTGTCAACCCTGAGGTCAAAACTTTTCTAAACTTCAATGTAAAGGTCTGAAAATCGTAGATAATTCAATCAACCTCGCGTCAACGGTCACCTTACAACAATCAACAATCAACTGCTGAAGCCTCCCCTGACTCATCAACATTATGTGATCATCAATATGCTGAAATTGTACATGATGAGTTCAGGAAACCGTCATGTGTGGTACATGTTTGGATTGCTCCACACACATGGCGGGTATGACAAGCTGTGAGCAATCAAACCTTGCACATTCTGAGGGGGAGTTTCAGTTTTCTCCTCCTGGCGCCTTACACCGACAAAGCAAGGAATCTCTCAACGGATGCAACATTCTAGGGGGAGTGATCAATGTTATCCTTCCCGGTACCTAACAATGACAAAGCATTCCGAGTGCTCCAGTTGAGGGGGAGTACAGAGAGAAAATGAGAAAGTAATGAGAGAACATGTCCCTATGGCTTAGTAAACCCAACTAAGCCTACCCAAAGGACAAAGCCGAGCGTAAGTGCGTCAGTGAGCGAGTGAGTGAGTGAACATTATGAGCATTAGGAAGCAGAAGGCTCGAGTGAGAAGGAAACAATTATCAATGATGAGTCTGCTACCTCAATTGCCTGCTATGAATTGACCATTTGCTCCTAGCCACTAAAATACTCTGGACTATCCCCATAGGTTCAGGACTGAATTTATTCAGATCCCGGGTAGAAGTCGCTGCATTTTGTCCAAACGACGCATGCACAACCCTACCCTAGACCACTCACTTGTCTTCCAACAGACAGGTGTTTAATCATAGTTCACGGGGAACCGCATCTCTCATTACTGTCTCCTTCCGAGGCAAGTAATACTGACTACAGTGGCCTCAGCCCCATGCCACTGAATTTTCATTCATCACGTCGTGTCTAGTTACTCACTTCCCAAATGTTTTGAAATTTTCTAGGACACAGACACATTTTAGAGTCAGTTGCTAGTCTTCAAGACCTGCGAGAACTTCCATAGGGCTCATCTATTACAGATGTAGACCAATAATTGGAAGGAAGTCCTGCTGTTGCAACATAAGAATCACCAACATTTTCAGGCCATTGCTTTAGAGTTTATCTCTATAGTGATGATAACGGGCGTCTTCACGACCCCGGGGGGCTACATTATCTTTTTTAGATTCTGCTTGTTTTTCATGTTTTTATTTCCGCAGAATAAAAGAATAAAAGCATGACGTCCCGATTCATCGGATCGTCATGAGGGGAGAGTGGTCCACATGCTGTTAACACTGAACAAATCATTCTGGGACACTTCACTCCTCCATCACAAAATTCAACACCCTCTCTACTATCTCCGCAACTCAAATCAAATGGTCAGCTACACTCACAAATCAACCATCATTATGTTCCGCTGTGCCACCGACAAGTTCTCCTCAAATGCATTCATTCCAAATAGTCAAAAAGACTACATTGTGGAGGAGACAGAGGTCAAATACTCGTGTCCTGAAGATGAATTCCATGGGCGTCTCCTATTCTCCAAAGAGTATTCATTCTAGAGGCGTCACCGGACTTCATCCAAGCTGATCAAGAGCAACTTCTGGAAGGCAAGGACTACATGCAAGATACTGAAGGTCCCTCAACCCCCGACATCAAAGATCAAATTGTCAAGAAGACATCAAAGGGGAGATTGCAAGGATTTCTTCAGATAGCCTTCCTCAGAAGTCGAGTTCAAAGACAAAGGAAGCTCAATAACAACAAAGACAAAGATATATGCGCTGCAATGCTGATTCAACACGATTGATCACCAAGGGGGAGATTGTTGGGAATATTTTATGGTGTTCAATCTAGTTAGTTATCTTTGTATTTGTGTAGTTATCAATTAAACGTGTAATACGGGCCACAAATGTGTATCAGCCCGTGGGCTTCCTTGTAACCCGTAAGTTAGCTAACTTCTCCTATAAAAGGAGGCTAACTTACGGGAACCCTAACGATTGAAAGAGGCTTAGAGTTCAGAGGCGTAAAGATATAGAGATAGGGTTTGCCGCTGCTCTCCTTCTCCAGGGAGAGTAGCGGCGGGTTTTTCATACGGTATACCAGATTCGCTTATTATATCTTCATATCTTTCTATCTGCTTCTTCTATAACTGCTATATTTGTTGTTGGTTAAGTATTCTGGGATTATCACGTCATTTTGCCCATTTTGCAGGCACTACAATGATTTTCAGCGGAAGACTTTAGCAGAGGAAGCCCCTTGACAAGTTTCTTGGAGGGCAAGGTTGATAGATGTTTGAAGTTCAGATGGGAGAGACGTCTGTGCCAGAGGTTGTTCTGTTCAGTTGAAGCTTTGGACAGCAGACAGATGGAAGTGGTGGATTGGACGCTTTTTAGATCAATAGTGTACAGATTTGATGTTCTGTAACACGTTAATAATGTATTCCCTATGCTGTCAAGAACACAGCATTGTTTTGCAAAGAACCTCACTTCCATCCCGCTGTCGCAGAATTGTCCAATGCTCAGCAAGTTGTGTTTGAGCCCTTTGACGAATGAAACATCTTTTATTGTGACACTGGCACAGACGACGTCCCCATACCCAAGGATAGGAGATGAGGCGTCATTCCCAAATCTGACATTTCCTCCGTAGCAGTTGGTGTAGTTGCTCAAAAGGTGCTTTATTCCGGTCATGTGGGTTGAGCATCCTGAGTCTAAGTGCCACACATGACCGTCCTGCAAAACAATCAAATAAGATCAGGTACCCAACTTGGAGTGGGTCCTTCCTTATTATCAAGAAACACCTTTTTAAAACTTGCTTTGAGCAGTGATCCAAGGTCAGCTGCTCTTTCAACAAAAGATCTATCTTCGATGGGCTTTCCAATTGCCAGATCTGCTTTTGCAGTGTGTCTGGTTTTTGGAGTCCACCTAGCACTTTCCATTTTGGTGGGTCTGATGTTGTGAACCCACCTTTCCATTTTAGTCTTTGTGGGTCTAAGTTTGGGGACCCACCTTTCAGTTGCAGTTCTGATGGGTCCTTGATTTGAACCCCACATATCAGTTTTAGTTATGACGGGTCTACGATTGGGAACCCATCTTTCAGTTTTAGTTTGGATGGGTCTTCGTTTGTGGACCCACCTATTCGATTCAGGTTTGGTAGGTCTCATCTTGGGGACCCACTTTTTAGTTTCAGTTTTGACGGGTCTTATCTTGGGGACCCATCTTTTCAGTTTAGGTTCAAGAGGAGAGTAGACAGGAGCTGTGTGATTGAACGGTTGTTTTTTGAGTTTGGTTTTGAAAATTTCTTCCTTAGAAAGCCGATTAACATGTTTCCTAGAATGAACTCTAAGGGCGTATTTCATATCTGGAATACAAAACGTTCCCTTACAAGTTTCTTTCTTGGTTTCCTTTTCAGGTTTAAGCTTTCTGGAAGGCTTAGATTTAACAACATTCATATCACATTCATAATTATGGGGATCTGGAACAGAATAACCATAAGCAACACTTGTATTATAAATAGAACTTTGTCTAGAAGATGTCTCAGAAATATTGAGCTTGGGACTCAAGACTGAACTGTTAGAAGTTTGCTTTGTAGAGACAGAATTACAATTAACTTTTGAGTAAAATATTGAACTAGATCTAGGGCTGGCACGTTTCTCAAAAACTTTCTTTTTGCCTTCTGTGATTTCCTTCCTCTTTTTCCTCCACTCATTCTTCTCTTCTCCTTCCTTATTCACTTCATTCCCTGTAAACAAAGGAGAAGAGAGATGAGTGGACGAACCTTTAAAAGCATTGTTTTTCTCATGTGAGGTGTGTGAGCTGTCAGGCTTGGTCGTAGAAGGATCTGTTTTAGCATGAAACTGCTCACTCAGATCATTAAATTTTTGAAGAAGTTCCTGCCAGTTGCGCTCAAAACCTTTCTTTTCAGTTTCAAATCTTTCTCTCTCGTTATCAAGAGTTTTCTGTAGGTTTTTGAGCTTTTGAGCCATGGGAAAAATACATGGTTCTTCACCAGTTTTAACAATACCTACTCTTGGGGGAGGGTCTAGAGGGTGTCCTATGTGAGGAATATCTTTGGCATAAGGGTCAAGGCATTCACTAAAGCAGGAAGTAGGTTTTTCTTCTGAAAGTTGTTTTTCATTTACAGAGGGATAATCACAAGAAATCGCAGGTTTTGGTTTCTTTCTCTTTTCTTCTTCTGCTTCAGCATAATCTTCATCACTTCGAAAATACATTTTCTCACCAAACCCTAGTCCCATGTAGTCTTTGTTATAGATTTGAAGGCAATTAACTTTCTTAAGATTACGTGGGTTAGTTATGCCCAGTCCTGTTTTAGCATTGTAGAATCGGTCATCCTTTTGTTTGTTGTTAAGCAGAAAAACAGTTTGTTCAGATTGACCTCTTCTAGCAGCTAGATCATCTAGTTCTTTTACTTTATTTAAAAGCGTTCTTCTTTTGTTATGAAAAAAATCGCATTCAGCCTTTGCTGTGCTTTTTTCCCGTTCACTGTCCTCAAATTTCTTAGTTAATTCAGCTATCTTTAGTTCAAAGCTTTCAAAATCTGAGGACACCTTTTTGACTTGATCTTTTGCAATTTCAAGTTGAATACTTAAGGAAGACTTTTGGTCTAGATTCTGTTTCAGAACTCTATGATTATTGTCTAGTCTCTCCTTTAGTTCTTTGATTAGATTGTCCTTTTCAAGTAAGGACTACATATGATTATTTAAAGAAGTATGTGAGGTACTTACAGAGCTTGTTGAGCAGTTGCTTTCGGGGATCGCAGCATTACCCTTTATTTCATCTCCCTCCACACGTGCCATAAGGGCATAGTTGTCTTCCTCTTCCTCCTCCTCAGAAGAATCTTCTGCCCAGTTCTCATTTTCAGCAATCATGGCAGAGGTTTCTTCTTCTTTCTGCACCATCAGCATTTTCTGCTTATTCCACAGCATCTTCTGCTTGTAGAAGTTAGCATCTTTCTTCTTTGGGAGGCGGCAGTCTTTGATCACATGTCCAGGCTTGCCGCAATTATAGCATTTAGGAGCTTCTTCTGCCGATGATGCCTTCCTAGAAGATCCTTGATCATGGTTCTTCTGCTTGTAGTTTGAGGAGGAAGTTCTCAGTCTGTTGGAGGAAGTGTTCTTCTTTACAAATCTTTTGGCCAGCATTGCCATCTTCTTCTGTAAGTCTGCTAGCTCAGCCTCTAGATCAGATTTGTCATTGTCACTCTCATCATCATCTGATTCAACCACCACCTTCTTCTTTTTCTTCTTTAGTGAAGTGGTTGTCCTTCTAGGCTGAGCATCCATTACAAGAGCTAAGGGGTTTGTGGTGTGATGATCCTCAGCGCATGCAACCTCGTTGACGAATTGCTTCAGATGTTCATAGAGTGTGCAGAGGTCAATTTCGTCCAGATCTATCCGTGATCTGACATCCTTCACTGTCTTTTCCCAAGCAAGATGCAGGCTGGATAAGAATCTAATATTTAGTTCCAGATTGGACCTGAATACTTTGATCTTTCTGAGTTCATTTACCAGTTGAACAAGTCTATTGTAGGTCTCATTCAATGGTTCTCCTGGTCCTGCTTTGAAGGAGTCATAAGCGATGAGAATCGTAGTCTTCTTTGTTTTGAGGCTGATGCTTGTGCCTTGTAGCAGCTTCTCAATTTCATCCCACATCTCCTTAGCTGTCTGCATGCTATCTATGAGAACATAAACTTCGTTTGGTATTGCTTGAAGGAGGTATGTTTTGGCCATAAGATCACCACGAAGTCTGAGCTTGTCGACTTCTGTGTATTCGGATGGCAGTTTTCTCCTTATTTCTGGAAAAATAGGAGGATTGTTCTTTGGATCTCCACCAACTGAAATCAAGAGTTCAGCTGGTCCTTCAAGCAAAGATTCGAGCATTGCAGAAGAGTTTTCTTTGTGCTCGAGGAAGTTTAGAAATCTGTTCCTCCACATTTGGTATTCTCCCTTCCTGAGGCTAGGAGGGGTACTGCTGTTCCCTTGTGCATTGTATTCTGAACCCATTGCTGTACTAAACTGACCGTTCGAGAAAATTGATCAAAAGATTTTCAGAGGCAGAATCTCGAAAAATCAGATGTCGAGATCTGAATATCGAAATCTCAGATTTCGATAAAGGAGGCCCGGTATCGAGATTTGGGCTCGAGATTAAGGATCTCGAGATTTCAAATTTCGAGATGCTGATCTCGAGATTTGAAATGTCGAGAAATTAATATCTCGAAATCTTAATCTGTTGAGTCAAATGTCGAGACCAGATGTCGAAACCTTTTCTCGAAATCAAGATTTCGAAATCCTAGATGTCGAAATCCTCAATGTCGAAATCTTTCAACCTGTAAAAATCAGATAATCAAAATCTGAAGATAGTTTCCTGTAGAGTTGAATGTCGAGATCTTCTGGTAAAGTTTTCAGCTCGAAAAACGTAGCAGAACCTGTGAAGAAGTGGGATGTCGAGATGCCTAGCTCGAGATATCTCGAAATCAAAAATTGCGTAAAACACAAACTGAAATATACCCTTTGATCGCTTTGAAACGGCGATTCCAAAGGTGTAACTTTTACAACTTTTGAACAAGAAACAAAATTACAGAGCAAAAAATCGACAGAATGAACTACGTTAACAAAAACAGAGTATTCTGCAGGAGTTCTTCTGATCGTTCTCGATCGGCTCTGATACCAATTGTTAGTCCCTGTTTCTGTAACAGCAATGAATAATCGATCTAACAAGGAAGATTAAACGTTAAAGATGAACACAGAATAAATCACTGTAAAACCTTCTTTGATAAACCGTGGAACGTACAGCAGAATGATAAGCGTAAGGCTATGAATAATAGGTACGACGTTCAACCTTTTCCTAAACCTCGGCTCCCTTTTTATAGGCGAGGTTTAGGTTAGGCGAAACAGGCTTTTGGCCTGTTTAAATGGGCCTAACACTTGGCCTGATTTCTAGCTAATTTATGCACTATTTAATTACAAGGATTAAATATAAAGCTAATCTATGACCAACTTGATTCACAATAAAATATCTCCAACATCGTACTTATTATTTCATAGCCTTACGCTTATCATTCTGCTGTACGTTCCACGGTTTATCAAAGAAGGTTTTACGGTGATTCATTTTGTGTTCATCTTTAACGTTTAATCTTCCTTGTTAGATCGATTATTCATTGCTGTTACAGAAACAGGGACTAACAATTGGTATCAGAGCCGATCGAGAATGATCAGAAGAACTCATGCAGAATACTCTGTTTTTGTTAACGTAGTTCATTCTGTCGATTTTTTGCTCTGTAATTTTGTTTCTTGTTCAAAAGTTGTAAAAGTTACACCTTTGGAATTGCCTTTTCAAAGTGATCAAAGGGTATACTTCAGTTTGTATTTTACGCAATTTTTGATTTCGAGATATCTCGAGCTAGGCATCTCGACATCCTATTTCTTCACAGGTTCTGCTACGTTTTTCGAGCTGAAAACTTTACCAGAAGATCTCGACATTCAACTCTACAGGAAACTATCTTCAGATTTTGATTATCTGATTTTTACAGGTTGAAAGATTTCGACATTGAGGATTTCGACATCTAGGATTTCGAAATCTTGATTTCGAGAAAAGGTTTCGACATCTGGTCTCGACATTTGACTCATCAGATTAAGATTTCGAGAGATTAACTTCTCGACATTTCAAATCTCGAGATCAGCATCTCGAAATTTGAAATCTCGAGATCCCAAATCTCGAGATCCTTAATCTCGAGCCCAAATCTCGATACCGGGCCTCCTTTATCGAAATCTGAATTTTCGATATTCAGATCTCGACATCTGATTTTTCGAGACTCTGCCTCTGAAAATCTTTTGATCAATTTTCTCGAACGGTCAGTTTAATACAGCAATGGGTTCAGAATACAATGCACAAGGGAACAGCAGTACCCCTCCTAGCCTCAGGAAGGGAGAATATCAAATGTGGAGGAACAGATTTTTAAACTTCCTCGAGCACAAAGAGAACTCTTCTGCAATGCTCGAATCTTTGCTTGAAGGACCAGCTGAACTTTTAATTTCAGTTGGTGGAGATCCAGAGAACAATCCTCTTATTTTTCCAGAAATAAGGAGAAAAGTGCCGTCTGAATACACAGAAGCTGACAAGCTCAGACTTCGTGGTGACCTTATGGCCAAAACGTACCTCCTTCAAGCAATACTGAACGAGGTTTATGTTCTCATAGATAGCATGCAGACAGCTAAGGAGATGTGGGATGAAATTGAGAAGCTGCTACAAGGCACAAGTATCAGCCTCAAAACAAAGAAGACTACGATTCTCATCGCTTATGACTCCTTCAAAGCAGGACCAGGAGAACCATTGAATGAGACTTACAACAGACTTGTTCAACTGGTAAATGAACTCAGAAAAATCAAAGTATTCAGGTCCAATCTGGAACTAAATATTAGATTCTTATCCAGCCTGCATCCTGCTTGGGAAAAGACAGTGAAGGATGTCAGATCACGGATAGATCTGGACGAAATTGACCTCTGCACTCTCTATGAACATCTGAAGCAATTCGTCAACGAGGTTGCCTGTGCTGAGGATCATCACACCACAAACCCCTTAGCTCTTGTAATGGATGCTCAGCCTAGAAGGACAACCACTTCACTAAAGAAGAAAAAGAAGAAGGTGGTGGTTTAATCAGATGATGATGAGAGTGACGATGACAAATCTGATCTAGAGGCTGAGCTAGCAGACTTACAGAAGAAGATGGCAATGCTGGCCAAAAGATTTGCTAAGAAGAACACTTCCTCCAACAGGCTGAGAACTTCCTCCTCAAACTACAAACAGAAGAATCATGATCAAAGATCTTCTAGGAAGGCATCATCAGCAGAAGAAGCACCTAAATGCTATAATTGCGGCAAGCCTGGACATGTGATCAAAGACTGCCGCCTTCCAAAGAAGAAAGATTCTAACTTCTACAAGCAGAAGATGTTGTGGAATAAGCAGAAAATGCTGATGGTGCAGAAAGAAGAAGAAACCTCTGCCATGATTGCTGAAAATGAGAACTGGGCAGAAGATTCTTCTGAGGAGGAGGAAGAGGAAGACAACTATGCTCTTATGGCAAGTGTGGAGGGAGATGAAATAAAGGGTGATGCTGCGATCCCCGAAAGCAAGTGTTCAACAAGCTCTGTAAGTACCTCCCATACTTCTTTAAATAATCAAATGCAGTCCTTACTTGAAAAGGACAATCTAATCAAAGAACTAAAGGAGAGACTAGACAATAATCATAGAGTTCTGAAACAGAATCTAGACCAAAAGTCTTCCTTAAGTATTCAACTTGAAATTGCAAAAGATCAAGTCAAAAAGGTGTCTTCAGATTTTGAAAGCTTTGAACTTAAGATAGCTGAATTAACTAAGAAATTTGGAGACAGTGAACGGGAAAAAAGCACAGCAAAGGCTGAATGCGATTTTTTGCATAACAAAAGAAGAACGCTTTTAAATAAAGTAAAAGAACTAGAAGATCTAGCTGCTAGAAGAGGTCAATCTGAACAAACTGTTTTTCTGCTTAACAACAAACAAAAGGATGACCGATTCTACAATGCTAAAACAGGTCTGGGCATAACCAACCCACGTAATCTTAAGAAAGTTAATTGCCTTCAATTCTATAACAAAGATTACATGGGACTAGGGTTTGGTGAGAAAATGTATTTTCGAAGTGATGAAGATTATGCTGAAGCAGAAGAAGAAAAGAGAAAGAAACCAAAACCTGCGATTTCTTGTGATTATCCCTCTGTAAATGAAAAACAACTTTCAGAAGAAAAACCGACTTCCTGCTTTAGTGAATGCCTAGACCCCTATGCTAAAGATATTCCTCACATAGGACACCCTCTAGACCCTCCCCCAAGAGTTGGTATTGCTAAAACTGGTGAGGAACCATGCATTTTTCCCATGGCTCAAAAGCTCAAAAACCTTCAAAAAACTCTTGATAACGAGAGAGAGAGATTTGAAACTGAAAAGAAAGGTTTTGAGCGCAACTGGCAGGAACTTCTTCAAAAATTTAATGATTTGAGTGAGAAGTTTCATGCTAAAACAGACCCTTCTATGACCAAGCCTGACAGCTCACACACCTCACATGAGAAAAACAATGCTTTTAAAGGTTCGCCCACTCATCTCTCTTCTCCTTTGTTTATAGGGAATGAAGTGAATAAGGAAGGAGAAGAGAAGAATGAGTGAAGGAAAAAGAGGAAGGAAATCACAGAAGGCAAAAAGAAAGTTTTTGAGAAAAGTGCCAGCCCTAGATCTAGTTCTATTTTTTATTCAAAAGTTAATTGTAATTCTGTCTCTACAAAGCAAACTTCTAACAGTTCAGTCTTGAGTCCCAAGCTGAATATTTCTGAGACATCTTCTAGACAAAGTTCTATTTTTAATACAAGTGTTGCTTATGGTTATTCTGTTCCAGATCCCCATAATTATGAATGTGATATGAATGTTGTTAAATCTAAGCCTTCCAGAAAGCTTAAACCTGAAAAAGAAACCAAGAAAGGAACTTCCAAGGGAACGTTTTGTATTCCAGATATGAAATATGCCCTTAGAGTTCATTCTAGGAAACATGTTAATCGGCTTTCTAAGGAGGAGATTTTCAAAACCAAACTCAAGAAACAACCGTTCAATCACAAAGCACCTGTCTACTCTCCTCCTGAACCTAAAACGAAAAGATGAGTCCCCAAGATAAGACCCGTCAAAACTGAAACTGAAAGGTGGGTCCCCAAGATGAGACCTACCAAACCTGAATCGAATAGGTGGGTCCACAAACGAAGACCCATCCAAACTAAAACTGAAAGGTGGGTTCCCAATCGTAGACCCATCATAACTGAAACTGATAGGTGGGGTCCAAATCGAAGACCCATCATAACTGCAACTGAAAGGTGGGTCCCCAAACTTAGACCCACAAGGACTAAAATGGAAAGGTGGGTTCACAACATCAGACCCACCAAAAAGGAAAGTGCTAGGTGGATTCCAAAAACCAGACACACTGCAAAAGCAGATCTGGCAATTGGAAAGCCCATCGAAGATAGATCTTTTGTTGAAAGAGCAGCTGACCTTGGATCACTGCTCAAAACAAGTTTTAAAAAGGTGTTTCTTGATAATAAGGAAGGACCCACTCCAAGTTGGGTACCTAATCTTATTTGATTGTTTTGCAGGACGGTCATGTGTGGCACTTAGACTCAGGATGCTCAACCCACATGACCGGAATAAAGCACCTTTTGAGCAACTACACCAACTGCTACGGAGGAAATGTCAGATTCGGGAATGACGCCTCATCTCCTATCCTTGGGTATGGGGACGTCGTCTGTGCCAGTGTCACAATAAAAGATGTTTCATTCGTCAAAGGGCTCAAACACAACTTACTGAGCATTGGACAATTATGTGACAGCGGGATGGAAGTAAGGTTCTTTGCAAAACAATGCTGTGTTCTTGACAGCACAGGGAATACATTATTAACGTGTTACAGAACATCAAATCTGTACACTATTGATCTGAAAAGCATCCAATCCACCACTTCCATCTGTCTGCTGTCCAAAGCTTCAACTGAACAGAACAACCTATGGCACAGACGTCTCTCCCATCTGAACTTCAAACATCTATCAACCTTGTCCTCCAAGAAACTTGTCAAGGGGCTTCCTCTGCTAAAGTCTTCCGCTGAAAATCATTGTAGTGTCTGCAAAATGGGCAAAATGACGCGAAGCTCCCACAAGTCTAAAACCGAACCTTCATCTACTCATCAGTTGCAGCTAATACACATGGATCTGTGTGGACCTATGAGAGTACAAAGCATCAACGGTCGCAAATACACTCTGGTGATCGTTGATGACTTCTCTAGGTATACATGGACAAAATTTCTTCGATCAAAAGATGAAGCTGCGGAAAACATTATGACCTTTATCAGAACGATCCAGAAACTGCTACAGCACAGTGTTCGAATTGTGAGAACTGACAATGGTACCGAGTTTAAAAATCAGACTCTCACTGAGTTCTATGAATCACTCGGTATCACTCAGCAATTTGCAGCAGCTAAAACTCCCCAGCAGAACGGAGTTGTTGAGAGAAAGAACAGAACCCTTGTTGAAGCAGCACGCACCATGTTAATCCAATCAAGACTGCCTCACTTCATGTGGGCAGAGGCAATCAATACCGCGTGCTTCACTCAGAACAGAACCTTCATCCACAAGCGCTTCGACAAGACTCCATATGAGATCCTATTCAACAAAACTCCTGATATTTCTTTCCTCAAGGTTTTTGGCTGCAAGTGCTTCATACTCAATGATCGGACAGAGAGAAGTAAGCTGGATCCCAAAGCCAGAGAAGGAGTGTTCATTGGCTACTCACTGCAATCCAAAGCTTACAGAGTCTATCTCAGAGACAAGCGGACTGTCATCGAGAGTGTAAACGTTACATTCTATGAAATGGCAGACTTTGCTATTGAACATCTCCAGACCGATCCATCCACTGCTGTACCAGTAGCTTCTGATAAAGCTGAACCAAACACCGAACACGACGATGTGATTCTCGACTCTCTCTTCAAAAACTTTTACGAGAACTCTCAATCTCCACCTCCTGCATACACTCCAGAGACAACATCAACGCCAACAGCAGAGATTCCGCTCCTCACAGGACCAGATGATGTACCATCCACACCCTCAACCCCTCAAACCAATCCCAGAGGTGTGGATGATCACGGCTTTGCCATAAGTCTGGAATCATCTCCACTACACACCACAACTGCCCCAGAGCCTTCAAATTCATATCAGGACTCAGATCAACCAATAATTACTCCCACTCCTCTAGCTCATGAGAGGAAGTGGACAAGAGCACATCCTGTTGAACAGATAATAGGTGATCCAAGTCAAGGTGTGCGAACGAGATCAGCAACAACAAATGAATGTCACTATGCATGCTTTCTAAGCAAGAATGAACCTTCCAAAGTCTCAGAGGCACTCGCTGATCCAGATTGGGTGATTGCCATGCAAGATGAGCTCAATCAATTTGACAGACTAGATGTATGGACACTCGTGCCTAAACCCCCTCAGAAAACCATCATTGGCACAAAATGGGTGTTCAAGAACAAGAAGGACGAAGAAGGCATAGTGATAAGGAACAAAGCACGACTGGTCGCCAAAGGATATAATCAGCAAGAGGGCATAGACTATGATGAAACATTTGCACCCGTAGCAAGAATTGAAGCAATCCGCCTTTTTCTTGCGTACGCAGCCCACAAGAACTTTACTGTTTTTCAAATGGACGTCAAGACTGCCTTTCTGAATGGAGTCTTGGAAGAAGAGGTCTATGTCGCTCAGCCCGAAGGATTCATAGATCCCAGATATCCCGACCATGTGTACAAGCTGAAGAAAGCTCTGTATGGGTTAAAACAGGCACCAAGAGCTTGGTATGATGCCTTAACCGAATTTCTGGTTGATTCAGGTTTCTCAAAAGGGAAGATTGATACCACACTTTTCATCAAGCGACAGAAGTCTGACATCATCCTGATTCAGATCTATGTTGATGACATTATCTTCGCCTCCTCTAATCCACGCCTGTGCAAACACTTTGAGAAACTGATGAAAACCAAGTTCGAAATGAGCATGATGGGTGAACTGAATTTCTTCCTAGGCCTGCAAGTAAGACAACTCTCTGACGACATTTTCATCAATCAGTCAAAGTACATTCTGGAAATGCTTAAGAGATTCAACATTGATGGCAAATCTTCCATGACAACCCCCATGTCCCCAAACAACAAACTGGACTCAGACCCCTCCGGGAAGCCAGTTGATGCTACAAACTACAGGGCCATCATTGGATCTTTGCTATATCTCACATCAAGCAGGCCTGACATTGTCTTCTCCACATGCTTATGTGCTCGCTTTCAGGCAAATCCGAAGGAATCCCATCTGACCGCTGTTCGAAGAATTCTGAGATACCTCAAAGGCACTGTGAATCTAGGCCTTTGGTATCCCAAGCACTCAGGTTTTGACCTAGTCGGATATTCGGATGCTGACTTTGCTGGTTGCCGGATGGACCGCAAAAGTACATCGGGAGCTGTCCAATTCTTGGGCGATAAGTTAGTCTGCTGGTCTTCCAAGAAACAGAACTGTGTGTCAACATCTACGGCCGAGGCAGAATACGTCGCGGCTGCTAGCTGTTGTTCACAAATATTATGGATGAAGACCTAGCTAAAGGACTACGGTTACACACTCCGTCATATCCCGATCTACAGTGACTCTCAAAGCGCCATAGCCATCACCAGCAACCCGGTTCATCACTCCCGCACCAAACACATCGACCTGCGCTATCATTTCATCAAGGATCATGTGGAAAAAGGAGACATTGACATGTATTTTGTAAGCTCAGAGCTTCAACTGGCTGACTTGTTCACTAAGGCATTGGATGAAAAACGATTCCAGTTCCTAGTCTCCAAGTTGGGCATGTTGAACCTCGAGCCCGTTTAATTATGTCTCCACTGATCTACAAAAGTGTGTGTGTGTGTACGACTTGTAAAAAGTGTGTGTGTGTGGGATTTGTAAATAGTGTGTGTGCGTTGCATGTGTTGAGGGGGAGAAAACCAGAAAAATAACAAAAAATAGTGTGTGTGCGTTGCATGTGTTGAGTGGGTGAAAAATCAAAAAGAACAAAAATAGTGTGTGTGCGTTGCATGTGTTGAGTGGGTGAAAAATCAAAAAGAACAAAAATAGTGTGTGTGCGTTGCATCTGTACATATTGTTCGTTGCATTTTTTTTTGAGGGGGAGAAAATTTTCACTGTTTGAGGGGGAGCTAATTTTCACTGATTAAGGGGGAGCTCTAAGTTTTTTTCTATTTGGGCCTCGAAAATCTTTTAAAAGGGCACTGTGTGTCAGCCCAATAATTCGGGCTCAAATGTTTCGGAAGAGGTCCAAAATTTCTCGCGTATATAAGCCTAGCAAAAACCCTTCTCCTTCTTTCATTCGAATTTTTCACAAAGACAGAGCTCTCAGACCCTTCTTCTTCCTCTCAACCTTACGATCTCGCAAACTCATTCTCTCTTTCTCGACTACTCTTCGAAGGTAGTTAACGCTCAATAGCAATCACTCTCTCAAAAACGAACGTTCGATCTCGAAATCCAGTTGAAATTTGTTTGTATTCGAAATCTAAAAACGAACGTTTTTTTTCCGAAAAACCTTGTAACTTCTCAAAATCGAAATCAAATCAGGTTGTTTTTGTTTGAATGTATGTCGCAATCCTTATGTGTTCATGTTTACTATATCTGTTTATGTTTTTGCAGGTGGATTAAAACTCTTCGAAATCGTCGGTTCATCTTCTCGAAATCGAGATCTCGAGATCTTCATCTCGACATCTTGATCTCGAGATTTGAATCTCGAAATCAAGATCTCGAGATCTTCATCTCGACATCTTGATCTCGAGATTTGACTCTCGAAATCAAGATCTCGAGATCTGCATCTCGACATCTTGATCTCGAGATTTGAATCTCGAAATCAAGATCTCGAGATCTGCATCTCGACATCTTGATCTCGATATTTGAATCTCGAAATCAAGATCTCGAGATCTGCATCTCGACATCTTGATCTCGAGATTTGAATCTCGAAATCAAGATCTCGAGATTTGGATCTCGAAATCATAATCTCGAGATTCAGATTTCGAGATTTGGACTTAGAAATTTTTTCAAAACTCCACCTGCATAAACTTATCTGACAACTGAATCAAACTCTTTCAAATCAAACTGTTGAATTTCATATGCTGACCCCCTGCTTCTACAGTTTAAAATGGCAGGAAACACTACAGCACAGATCAATGATGCCATCTACTCCAAAGGGAAATGGATCAAGGTGCTGGACAACAATTTCCAGCTAGACCTGGCAGTCTTCAAGTGCCAGAACCCAATCATTCCGGCCATAATGAAAGGTCACTATCTCTGGCCTGCACTTCACAACGCCAAACCAGTGCCAGAGATATACCTACAACAGTTCTGAGGGCACATGCACACGGATTCATTGAAGGATCGTTCCAAGATTAAGACCAAGTTGAACGGCATGCGGGTGATTCTGACACCATCCACTCTACGGACTACTCTAGCGCTGCCAGTACACGATACGTATGATGCACTCCCAACCATCCCCGATCTGCTCAAAGACGTGGCATCCCTTGGCTACACATCATTACTGCCACAACTGTCAAATTTCAACGGTGCATATCTCCGTCACCCATGGAAAAATCTTTTCGGGCTGGTGAACAAGTGCCTGTCGCCGAAGCATGCCGGATTCGACAAATGCAACAAGCAGATACTGCTCATCTTCCATGGCATTGCCTTCAACAAGAACAACGACATGGCACAGCTCTTCTTCTCAGAGCTAATGGACCTGGTCAAGGCCAAAGAAAAGAATAGGCAAGGTACCATTCCGTACGCTAGGTGGCTTGGGTTGATCATAAACGACCTCATGGCTGAGCATTCAACAATCCCAAAACGCAGCTTCGATCCACATTTCAAAGCCCCAAAGCTGCAATACTTCAAAGCGGACAAAAACCCGACCTACGGTCTGAGGATTCCTGGGTTTCTGCTCAACCTTGTGAGATCTTCAAACCCAGCTATTCAGCAATACAAGGAAGCAATCGAGAAGACCGTCCCTATGGTTCAGCAAAACCCAGTTGGACCTACCCAAGGGACAAAACCGAGTGTTAGTAAGGGTTATAAGAGAGCCCAAAAGCCACAGAAACCAGTGGCCGGTTTGCCCAATGAAGGGAAGTCTGACGACTCTCTAGAGACGAGTCAGGCGGCTGAGGGCACCGAAGAAGACGCTGAGGAAACGGCCAGTGAATCGTCTAGTGGAGCCCAAACAAACACTGACGACAAGGCTTCCGAGAGCGTGGGCACGGAGAGTGAAAAATCGGACTCGGATGATGACGGTGATGACAATGATAGTGATGATGTTGAGCTCACATATGCACTGATCAGAAAAGGGAAGCTGCCCATCGAATCTCCAAAGAAGAGAAGAATCACTGCTGAAGACGCAGCACCAATCATAGCTCGCAGACCTCAAGTCTTCACCATAAAAGAAACAGCTAAACCAAGAGCTGATCCGAGCGAGACTAATTGCTCAAAGGATGATTACGACGAGGCAGCTCACTCCATCAAGACATCAATCAACCAGGAAGAAGTTGTCATCCGAGAGACCAGGGCTAAGGTCAAAAATGACAAGGTTGCTAAGGCCAAGCCCCAGCCCCGAGCGAAAAAGAGTCTGTTTGATAAGGCAGACGAGCACATCTTTGCGGGCTGCGACTCCTTTATCCAGATAAGCCGAGCTGAATCCTTAAGCACATGAGCCGATCTTTTCGGTTCCCGAGTAGAAGTCGCAGCATCTGGCTCAACTGCGCATGCACAGCCCTCTCCCAGCCACTCAATTGCCTCCCAAAAGGCTATTGTTTCAAAAGAACGGGACTCAACCCCCTCGTTGGTTCCTTCTGAATCAGTTGAGCATACAATTGACCTACATCCCGAGGTCAAAACCCCTTCTTCACTCACATCGAGTCTAGGTGTCACATTTCCCACATTTTCTTCCTTTTCTAGGACACCTACACTATTCACAGCACATACAGGTGCACTCACCCTGAACGCAACAACCAGAGCGCAAGCTATGACGGTTGGAAGCCCTGCTACGCCCATAATGATTCCATCATTAAATGCAGGCCACACATCAGCAATCTTCACTGATGCTGTGTCAACAGTTACAACCCCCGTAACTGGTCACCCTACCTTTGAAGACGTAAACGTTCTACTAAATCGCTTCCTAGATTCCACCATTAAACCATGGGTGCAAGATGCAATGACCGCTCTAGCACAGGAATTTAGGACCACCCAAGCGGTTCGGTCTGAACAGACACCACCCCAACCTTCCCCTGAACCGTTCATCTCCCATACACAACCCATATCCTCCACCCCTCTATCCCACCAATCCATCAACCAAATTCCTATCCCTTCTATTTCTCGGGGAACCCAGAATACAGAACCAGTATTCTCCCCACACCCGACCACACCCTCCATCGATCTCTCCTCCCTATCCTTTGACACCCTGGCTTCGGCTTTGCTGAATAACCTCTTAAATACCCCAGAAGACAACCTCACTCTTCATCAGCAAGCCATACTAGAAGCTCTTCTTTCCTCACCCGAAACCAAGAGTACTTGCAAGGAGAGTCTTCATGGTCGCAAACGTTCCCATGAGGACCCCGATGATTCGGATCCTCATGAGGGGGAGAACAAGCGACCTCGATCACTTGAGCAAACTACTCTCCCAAGCCAAACTCCACAGCCAATTCAACCTGAAACCTCATCAAACCAACAGCCACCATCCACAGCCAAACTATCTAGCGTGGTCGAGCTAGAAATAACATCCCGAGGCGTATCTCCCAGAGATACCAACCGAGGAGGGGATGGAAGTCCTGATGATGATACCACTGGTACATCTTCTCCATCAGGCCATCAGTTGGAACCCAGTTCTAAGCTGATGTCAACGGGCAATCCTAGTGAACCCGGTAGTGCTACACAGGAACAATCACCGCCTGAACAAAGAACTCCGTATATTTCCCCAGGCAAAGACATCCATAATGCACTTGAAGAGGCGGTGATATACGACAAATGGCCGAGAAAATGGACAGAATGGGATGATCTCCGGGTTGAAGCCGAGCAAGAGGACATGCAAAGAAACTGGTGGCTACGAGAGCTTATTAACAAATGCTCTGAAGATATCATTAGGCTCGAGGACGATGAACGCAAGGAAGGGGAGAACTACAAGGAATCCCAGAAAGCTCTTGAATCGGTCGTAAGACAATCAGCGGGAAGACTTCCCAAGACAGAGAAACCCTGGGACAACGTTCGAATCAAAGCCCCCTTCGAAGAAGAAATCAGAGAGCATATCCGGCGTAGACCAGACAAAGTCAAGCCACTGAACGAACTGAAGCTTAGAGGCCTTACTCACTTGAAAGGTAAGCAGGCTGGAGGTCATCTGCATATGTTGCTGCAAAGGTCAACTGGTACACAGAGAGAACTAATGGAACAAGATCTGAAGTCGAATATTCTCCCGATTCATCAAATTCTACAAGTGAAGGCTGAAGACTATCATGGAGTAACATTCTACACATACAGACTTCAACGCACCGATGGGAGCGAATTCACTTGTCAAGAGAACGACTTCATCATGCTGAAACCAGATGACATCTACCAAATGCTCATGGCCTACAGATACCTTCCAGTCAGGCAGAGCATAGTATACAGCGAAGGCCTCGCAGCTATCAAGAGATTCATGCTAAGACAGATCCGAGTACACTCCTCACATGACCTACAAATGGCTATTGAATGCAATCTGAAGAAGACAAATCTGACAAAGCCAAAACTGTATGGTCCAGAACTTGAAGATTTCCCAGCCTATCACATCTTCTTCAAACCGCCAGCAGTCACCTACCTGAACCACAAGAACGAAAAGCGTCTGATGGTAGTCAGTGAAATCGAGAAATACTGCGACGGAACACTAAAGATAATCAGAGAGCAGATTCTACAGATGAAGGCAAAGCTGGAAGAAAATCTTCAAGAGGCATCGTCTTATGTTCAAAAGGAACACTCTACTGTAGAGACAATTTTAAAGGCCATTGACGATCGCCTCGAAAAGAGAAATATGCTAAGGCAGTATGAACATGCACTTGGATTGAGGAAGCACTACTTCAAATCACAGAAGCAATAAAGAGAATGGCACTTGATCACAAAGGGAGAGATTGTTGGAGATATTTAATTGTGAATCAAGTTGGTCATAGATTAGCTTTATATTTAATCCTTGTATTTAAATAGTGCATAAATTAGATAGAAATCAGGCCAAGTGTTAGGTCCATTTAAACAGGGCAAAAGCCTGGTACGCCTAACCTAAACCTCGCCTATAAAAAGGGAGCCGAGGTTTAGGAAAAGGTTGAACGTCGTACTTATTATTTCATAGCCTTACGCTTATCATTCTGCTGTACGTTCCACGGTTTATCAATGAAGGTTTTACGGTGATTCATTCTGTGTTCATCTTTAACGTTTAATCTTCCTTGTTAGATCGATTATTCATTGCTGTTACAGAAACAGGGACTAACAAGCCCCCAATACAATTATCAAGCGTACTAAATTTTATAAATAATACTAGTAATAACTATGATAGAGAACACATAAATCTAGTTTAGTTACTTTGTTAGTAACCTTGATTACTCTGCATCCTCTAGAAGACCAGAGCTATAAATTTAAAATAGTTTGACTATTAATTTTGTATTTCAGTTAGGTTGATTGCATAAGGATAGTTTAACATAGACTTTTCAATCATGCAGTCCCTTCAGTTCTCTTAAATTTTTGTACATGTACTTACTTATAAATGTTAAAACCTAAAATATTTTTGATTTCGTGAGAGTTAATATTTAGGAATCAAGTAGTACCGAAGAACCGTACCAAACTGTACTGAAAATTGGTGCAAAACGGGACAAGTTCTACATATATTCAGAACGGTACCGGTTCTTTGATTTTTAAAAGACCCATACTTTGGGACGGGACAAGTTTTTCAAAATAACCGTCCCGTACCGTCCCATACTCACCCGTAGTAATAATAAATACGAACCAAAAAAGTATGGGGTTGATTCAAAGGGAGAACTTAGAAGATATACTGTTGTAATTTGACGTTCGAACTACAGTGAGACGCTCTGTCTTCTCTCTACGCTTGCGCAGTTTAAGTTGTCGGTGACCTGAAGCCATGCTCATACCTCTGTTGTTACCTCTGGTGAATTGGCTACTATTGATTTAAAATCTGCTCATATACCCACTAATACCCGGACTGATACTCTAAATACTGATATTGATATGCAATCTGCTGTTGTGGTTATGAATCTTAGGCCTGTTGACACTGGGTTTACAACCACATATGAAGACCCTGTAATTGCTGAAACTAATTATTCTGTCCTTGCTGATGACCATTTAGCCAAGGCTAGTTTAGATGCTTCCACTGTACATATTGAAATTGGTTACACTACCAGTAATGGCTTAGGAATCAGTCAAGACTGCCTGAAACTTTTGGATGCTAAGGTTGTGTTTGATGGAACCCCGGTGGCTACCTCTCACCAGGCAGTAACTGTTGGTGTGTTCCATCCCCTATTGATGCTAGCCCTGATTCTAACAATGATGAAATACATGCTGCTCCCTCAGAAAATACTACTAATATGGGAGATGATGAAATCAATTCTGATCCACCAGATGTTTTTACTACACCTATCCCGATGTTGTCCAATGATGAAATTCTTTCTGAGGACCCCATTTGCTTTAAATAAATTTTCGAATGTTACAGACTTTCCCGCAACTGAGGAGGAATGCCACGACGGATTCACACAAGTAAGGAACAGGAAAAAACTGTCAATGAGAAACGCCAATAGACCAACCACACTTCAAGAGGACCCCCAATTCTTTCTTACCCACTAATTGTATGTTTACTTTATAGGACACAATTTAATTGTATTGCAACTTTACTTGACTATGTAAATCTCTAGATGTTTTTTAATGAAAATCATTAATATTGAATTACTATATCAAACATTATTATAATAGATTGAAGATAATTTTAGCTTCAGAAAGAATTGAAGCCCAATGATCAGATCAGACTTAGAGTTTTGTCCACTCACAAATGAGTCACAAAAATCGATAACCATGTAACGAATAAATGGAGGCTTAATTTGATCATGTCAATCTGTATGTTTCTAACATAATATGAAAAACCTACAATTTCTCCATAAAAAATTAAAATGAATGAACAACAAATAATAAAAAGTGCATAAATAAGCGAAATTGTAAATATGGTTGAAAATGTGAAATAATGGAAGATGTTACTCCTATAGAAGCCCTGACTGATATATTTATAATAGGAGTAATGTCAATTACATAAATATGTCTAAGAAGTATATTATTTCACCCCATCAAGTTGTGCGGGAGATACAATGCACATGTTGTCTTTTAAAAAATGAAATTGCTGACTAGATAAACTTTTGGTTAATATATGTGCCAGCTGAAGATGAGTAGGGACATCACACGACAAAGTCTCCATGCACAACTTGCTCACGAACAAAATTATAGTCAATCTAGATATGCTTGCTCCTAGCATTCTGAGCAAGATTGGCAGTCAATTAGGAAGTAGAGATGTTATCACAAAAAAGCTGAACATGCACCGTGTTAGGAAAACCGAGTTCGAAGATCAAATATGCAAGGTATCCTGTACTGTGTAAGCAATCACATGATATTCGGCCTCTGTAGAAGACATGGAGACAATACGCTACTTTTTGGACTTCCAAGAAACCAGGCTAGGGCCCAAGAAAATAGAAAATCCAGTGGTGGAATGAGAACTATTCGGACAAGCATCCCAATCCGCATCAGAATATGCCAAAATACAAGTAGGCTGAGTGGAAGATCAGAGCCACAATCCATGATCAATCGTGCCCTGTAAATATATGAAAATTCACTTAACTACAAGCATGCGAGTAGTACAAGGGGCATGCATAAACTGAGACACTAACACTTAATGTATTGCATAAGTAGTATCACATCGTGTCAATGTTAAATAGTATAACATACTTACCATACTACGATACTCAGTGGCATCTGACAGAAGCTCACCTTCAGCAGAGATAATGAAGTATGTGTAGGAAGAGGTGTGTGAACCGATTTAAGAGTGTGAAAATGAAAATGAGCAAGAATATGAGTGACATATTTTTGCTGAGAAAGAAACAACCCTGTAGAGGTATGAACAACCTGGACTCCTAAAAAATAATTAAGATCACTCAAATCGTTTATTGTAAAATGAGTAGCAATAAGACGAATAAAAGAGACGCATTAGAAGGAGAATTGTCATTTAATTATAATATCATTCGCATATAACAACAAATAAATAACAAAGCCATCATGACGATAAATAAACCGAGAATGATCAGACTTACTACATACCAAATTATAAGTAAAAAGAAAACTACTAAACCTGTGAAACCAAGCCTGCGGAGTATGCTTAGCGGAAGAAACAGAAAACTAATGAAGCAGACACACCAAGAAGAGTTTGTAGTCTGGACATCACGAAAAATTGTTGCAAATAACCACGAACGAATTGTTTGATCCACACACAAGTAGTGATAATATCAGTATTAATAACTCGGCGATTATTAAATCAACGATGTACATGAAAGGTGGAGCAATAAATCATACCAAAGAGGCCATGGGGCACCAAGAATGACTCAAACCGAGTCTTCCCTGTGAGGTAGCCTTCAACAACTTTGAGTTTTTAGTAAAAATCATCATGACATTGGCAGAGACATGAGAGAGTGATTGAGCCAAAGATGCCTTGGGGAGACATGATAGTTTTTAGTAGCATGTACACAATATTAAAATAATTAGCACACAATTTATTAAATTAATAAATATTCATCTTAAAAATAAAAATAGAAAAAATTGATTTATAAAGTATTTTGTAATGCAAAATTTAAAGAAATATCTAAGTTATAAAAAAGAAGGAATGTGAGGTGTTAAATCATATGGAAATTTTATATTTTACATTTTCATAAATTAAAATTATAGTTAAAAGTTGTTAAAAAAAAAAGAAAAAGGAAAGCAACAGGAAAGACTCAAAGAACAAAGACCTTAGCATGCTAGTTGCTACGTATAGTACGAAGGTAAAAAAAAAGACCACATGAGTGGGGGTAAGTGCACAATGGAGGGATGAGAAGAGCTTTATTAAGATGCTCAAAGTTCAAACATATTACAAAAATATCGTGTGTACAACTACACCCGATCGTAGGATATAATTTGCGTCTCTAATACACGTGATGCTTAATTCCAAAAGCATTTCCTATGCGGTAAAATCATTAATTATATAGTTGCAAATTTCATATTAAATACTTGATCGATGCATGCAGTGGTGAATCTTGCAACCAAATATACTAATATAGGGTGTTCAAAAGTATTTTATCTATTACACAATAATGTTGTTTGGTCCACCATTTGAGAAATGTAACTTTTCCAACGTTAAAATCCCAAAAATAAGGTTGAGAGCAAGAAATATTACATAAAAACCAATATATAAATTATTACATATGTTCTATATATGCATTTTTTTCGTAAAGCAAAATGATAAGTCAACAATAATTTCTAAGTCAGTCATTGTTTGATAAATTTACCGATGGAGTTAGGGTATTGTCATTTGTGAGCATTTGTCTTATACCCTAACTCCATCAGTAAATTTATCAAACAATGACTGACTTAGAAATTATTGTTGACTTATCATTTTGCTTTATGAAAAAAATGAAATGATAAAAGTTTTTAAGAATGGTAGAATATTAAAAAGCATTTGTCGGTCCCTTCTAGAAAAAATCAAAACCATTAATAAACTTTCAATTTTCAAAGTTTAGAATTCAATAACTCTACTGCTAGATCTTGATCAACAAAGAATAAGTCACAAGGAGGGTAAGGAACTATGAAGAGTTCTTTTTATTCTAATATTGAACTATGAAGAGTTCTTTTTCTTCATACTTTATGTTGTTTTATAAATCGGGGTAAAAAGAGGCACTATATCATTTAGGGAAAGTATCATAAATAAGACAAACAACGTTTGTATATTCCAAAATAGGACTATCATGCATGTGACGATAGTGATGATGATGGTGGTGGTGGTGAGGATGGTGATGGCGGTGATGGTGATGGTGGTGATGATGGTGATATTGATGGTGATGCTGATTATATGTCAAGTCTCACAACTTCATCCCCAACTTATCTCCATTTAATTATTTTCATTTTATATGTTCACAATTTTTTAAATTCTCTTTCTCCTCGTTTTCACTCAAATTACTTTATTTAACCACTTGTCTAAAAAATCGTGACATTTACTCATGAGAACCTTCCAACGGGATGAAGGGAGGTAATAAAAGCACCTAATCAACTATAATAAAAAATCAAACATTTTCTTTTAATATAAATTTGAGTAGATTATATGAAAAATGTGATTTATGTAATATAAAAAGTATAAATAAAAAACTAAATAACACTCATTTGAAATATATAATTACCGGTCAGGTAATATTTGAAATATCCAATATAAATAACAAGAAAAAAAATAGAAAGATGCGGACCAAGGGGTTTTAAAAAAGAAGAAAACCTATTTGGAATCTCAAATCCAGACCGTGGTTTTTTTGGTAATTTCCTGAAACCCCTACTTTAGTCGGAATAGGCCCTTTCGACTCCCGTGTTTTGAGAAAACACCCTTATAACACAAATTATATCGTGGGATCGACCCACCTTCTGCATGGTGTGCTGATCCAAAACAGTGTCGTTTTTGTTTAGTTTAGGTTCGTTATTCGTTATTCTCTGGCCGCTTCTATTCGTTATTCGTTATTCTCTGGCTGCTGCTACTCTGCTTCGTTTTCTTCCTTCTCTTCTTTTTCTCTTCATTCTCTTCGTTCTCTTGATTCTTGTCTATTACGATTTCAATGGAGTTTTCTTGTGGTGATTCAGTTATTTTGAATTCAAATATTCAATTCGGCGATGTTGTTCCATGTAATATACAAGATAGTTGCGCAATTGATTCATCCGGCCGAACTAATATTTATGGTGATCAAGTTGTTGATGTTGAATTGATCGGTGAGCGTTAACGTTTTCTGTTCGTTCTGCGTTTTATACTTTTGTTTTGTGTTTTGTACTTTTGTTCTCTTTTTTATAATTTTTGGCATTGTTTGAGAATTTGTATTTTTCTATTGATATTTTCTGAGTTTTTTATTCAGGAGAAGAAGATACTGCTGCAAGCGCTTCTAAATTGTTATATCTGCTCAGTAGAGGTACACTTTTCATTGTGAAGCTTCGTGTAACTTTTGGTTATGAGTTGTGTAACTACAGTGAAAGTTTATGTAATATGCATTCGTAGATATGTAACTCATGGTAGTTCTTTTACTTTGGACTTTGGTTAAACTTTGGTTATGTGTTTTTGCACCTGTCGTTAACTATTATGTTAAATGAGGTCATGGATATGTAACTTTGGTTGATTAAAGTGTTTTAGTTGTTGTTTGTTTTCATATGTCTTGTTGTTATAATTTCAGATACATCAGAAATTGTTAACAAGTCAATTGAGAGTAAATCACTTATTGGATTGATTGTCAAGTCTGAACTGTTGGGAATATTTTATGGTGTCCAATCTAATTAAATATCTTTGTATTTGTGTAGTTATTAATTAAATGTGTAATATGGGCCACAAATGTATTTCAGCCCATTAGCCCACTTGTAAGCCTTAAGTTAGACATCCTTATGTATAAAAGGATGCTAACTTAAGAAAACCACAAGTCTCGAACAAGCCTCAACGCACATTAACGCTCATATCTTTCTGAGAGCTTATACGGTATATCAAAGAGGGTTTCACCGATCATCTGCTTCATATCATTATTTGATCCCCCGGTTGTATTACTGTTAGATCATATCATTGCTCTTAGATCTTTATCTGTGAATCAGGGACCAACATGAACTGGAAGCTTACACTCATTATAACAATCATGCTTTTGAAAATGGATTTGGCATTCGAAGATACAAACAGAGATTTAGGAGTGGGAATTTGATTTTGTCTATGAAATCTTACTGTTGTTGGAAAGAAGGGAAGAAACTACAAAAGGGAACAGAAAACAAATCATATACTAAATTAGATTACCGTTCAGGTTGTAAAGCAAAGTTTGCATTTTTCCATTAGCAGTGATGGTGAATGGACTGTTTCTAAGCATATCATTGATCATAACCATCCTTTTTGTCCAATTGGTCAGAGACACCTCCTGAAATCACATCGTGTTGTTGATGAAGAGTATCTAGAATTTATTATGCTGATGAAGGAAAGTGGGACAAAGGTTTCTGATATTCATCATATGCTTGAAAAACAGGCAGGTGGTGTTAGGACTCTTGGGTTCACGAAGCGTGATGCTTATAACAGACTAGAATCTAAAAGGCGTAGAACATTTGATGGTTCTGATTCGAATAGTTTGATTGGTATATTCAAGAAAAGGACTGATTCTGAATCTGACTTTTTTTTTATTTTGATCTGGAAGATGGTACACTATGTTCCTTTTTTGGAGGGATAGACAAATGAAATTTGATTACGAGCGATTTGGAGATCTAGTTGTGCATGATACAACATACAGGACTAACAAATATGATATGATATGTGCTCCTTTTGTTGGTATGAATCACCATTGCAAAAATATTATGTTTGGATTTGGGTTTATTCTTAATGAAACGGTGGAGTCCTTTATTTGGCTATTTCAAACATTTTTGAAATCTATGGGAGGTAAACATCCCATCACTTTCATGACAGACTAGTCTTTTTCGATGTGAGCTGCTATAAAATCTGTTTTCCCTACTTTAAGACATAGACTGTGCACTTGGCATATTGATGAAAATTTAAAGAAACATATCATGTTTCTAAGAAAGAAGTTGAATTTTGTACCTTTGTTTGATCATGTTGTGAAACGACGCGACACCATTGCGGAGTTTGATTTCTACTGGACTGAGTAAGTTGTTTATGCGTATGTAGATTGTTTGTTAATTTGTGTAACTTGTGTTATTGTTATATGTAACTGGTCTTTGTTTTTCCATTACATGTGAGATTGAACAAACTTTATGATCGCAATGACAACGATTGGTTGAAGAGGTTGTACAAGCATAAAGAGAAGTGGTGCCCTGCCTTTTCAAAGGATTATTTTTCAGGTGGCATATTATCTTCACAAAGGAGTGAATCAACAAACAGATCAATATCAAGAAGACTTTCAAAAACAGCAACATTGTGTGATTTTTATCGGATGTTTTGTGATGTGGTTGATAAGTGGAGGTCAGAGGAAAATGGTCTTGATTTCAGATGTTTGGAAGGTACTGTTGAGATGATACTTTGACAGGACAGTGTTTTCTCTCATGCCAAGGATGTATGTACGGTTGAGATATTCAAACTTTTCCAGGAACAATATTTGAAGGGTATGTCCCATTTTCATCAGTTTTTGAATCAGAGTTCTCATGATCGTATTTATCATGTTTGGTTGAATGATATTGATATGATTAGACACATTGTTACTTTTAATGAGCATGACCACACAGTGACTTATACTTGTAAGATGTTTTCGGAAATTGGTATTTTGTGTAGACACATTTTGCGAATATATAACATCCATTGTTTGAAATGTATTCTCCAAGCTTATATAATGCCTAGATGGACAAAGGCTGCTATTTTGCCAACAGTCAGCTCTTTTCTTACACAAGCTACAGATACTATGGTTGGTAAAGTATTGGAAGATTCTATTTGGAGATTCCAAATGACTAGGAAGTTCAACACAGTATTGGCTGGAAGTGCTGGTATACCGGAAGCTAGGGTATTATGTGAACAATGTTATGACTCTATCAGAAACTTCTTAGACATTCAAATATGCGTTTCTGCCGGAGATAAAACTGCTTCAGAACGAAGGAGCATTTTGGATCCTCCACGCTCTCGTCCTAAAGGTCAGCAAAATACACGAAAGAAAAGCACTGTTGAAAAATAGTGTAAAATAATCAAAGCTCACAGGTCCAAATCCCAAAATGTTGCCAGTAATTCTAAAGTAGTTGCCCAATCTGTTGTACAGGTAAATTTGCTATTTCTTTCAAGTTTTTTATATTTAATCTATGTTTTCTCATACTGGTGTTCTTCTCTTATTTTAATTTCAGGATACTGTTAATTTGATGGTTCCACATGACTATCTTGCTCATCCAGTTGGGGAATGACTTCTTTGATGCCTTTTTTGGATCTCCACAAGTTTTCGAGCCGTACTTTGTGCAATCAAATGTTGTGAATCAACAACACATTTAGTTGAAGTAGTTTTTATATTTTTACATTTTGTTGAGAAATGTTCCCAAGTTATTTTCTGTTTAAGCCATGAGGCAATGTGATTGAACATTACTGTGTTTGTTTCTATAAGTTACATTTGGTTTGTAAATACTGAGTCAAATTATGTAACTCGTGAACAAGAAGATGTAACTCGCGCATAAATATGTGTAAATCTTTCATTACACGATGTTACTTAATATAATATTAAATGTAAATAGTGATAACAAGGAGTCCAAACTAAATACTTATAAGTTTACGTAAATAGTGAATATACTTTTTTTTTTATATTTGAGGCCATTTTTTTTAAAAAAATATTTTATTTTTGTAACTCACTCATAACAAGATGTAACTTATGTACAAAAAGATGTAATTTCATTATTATCAAATGTAAGTCCACTAATTGTACCTCATTTTTCACCCAGTAACATCTTTTTATCAACACGAGATACATCATGTTTAGCCTATAGTTACATTATTTAGTCCAACTGTTGCAATCCAAAACTACATAAATTTGCTATGAAAGACAAAATACCATTTATAAGAAGTTGCTCACCAGTTTACATCACATAATATGTGTTGGTCCCATTTATTTCTGCACTTATAATGTGAAAAAATAAATGCGTAAAGTAAATGACACCGGGGATTTTTATAGTGGTTCAAGGAACAACGTGTTCCTCTAGTCCACTGTTCCACTAAGCTTGCAAGTCAACATTTTTTTTTGGAAAAAGGAAATTTTTATTGATAGAGTAAAATTAGTACAATGCGAAAAATAAACTAAGGAAAGAAAATAAAAACAATAAAAGTGCAGGGAAGGAAAAGCCTCAAAACTAAATCCAAAGGAATCCTCTAGACTGAGACATAGTCTTCATACTGTGGCGCTTTTTATTTTTTTGTGATTTCCTGTATATCTTGAGTTGTGTGTTCAAATTTTCTGTCGGCAGACAGTTTTCTGCGGTAACAAACTTGGATTTCCTGCAAATTGCCCTGTTGAATTTTGATTTCTTAATTTCTGCTGTAGTTGAGATAGGTGGACGACGCTCACTTTCAGTAGCATGTCCTAGAAAGTCGTCCATGTAAAAAGAGCCATCTCAGTGGTAAAAGCAGTCTGAAGCATCTGAAAATGCCTGAATTAGCCTGTTCTGTTTCTCGGGAGGTGGAGACCAATGTTTCTCTAGATAGGCTCCCTGAATTTGAAAATAAAAAATGAGCTTGGATATTGATGTGGGTTCCTCTGTAATTAACGAGGTTTCTTGAGAGCGGTGCATTGGTTCCTCCAGCTCTAAATTAGAAATCCCCACAAAGTTTGAAAATATCGCTAGAAAATCGAGTAGCCCTGAATTTTGTGGACCCACTGGGATCGCAATGAAATATCCATTATCTTTGGCCATTGTTATGAAGCCACCAGCCTTGTTAAAATTTGATGAGACCGAGATAGGTCCAAATCGCCTCAGTTGCCGACAGAAAAAATCTTCTGTTGTGAGCTGATAAATATAAAGGATGATTTGAGGAGCCAGTTCAAGATTAAAACTAATCTTGTGAAGTTGAGATATCTTGATCTCAAAAACTGTGATTTCCTCATTTTTTATTCCGAACTTAAAGAGTTTAGATTCCAATTTAATAGAATCAAATCCTTCTTCACCAAAGAATTGGAATTTTTCTACCTCGAATAAGCCATCATTTGTAACCGTGATTATTTCGGCCTGGCCAGTGGGTGATGATTCCCTGGGAGAATATGGCATTTCTCTTAGAGTTAAATTGTTTGGCGTTATTATTGAGAGGGGGTCAAGGAGCTTGTCGATTTTTTTGGCCGTATCAGACCGTAAGAGGTCCGCCCATGTGATGGCTGGGAGGAGGGCCTATCGTAGTGTGCCCAAGCTACTCTGGCTGTCTGAGGTTGCTTTGCCAGCCGTGGGACCTGTATCACAGGGACCTGTACCTGAGGATGGTGGGCATCTACTGCACAGGGATGCGCTGTACCTGCTGTCGGCTGGTGATGCGACCTTCTTCAATGAGCTTACCACCATTCTTTGAGTCGGAGTAACCATTTTCGGTAGGTTGCCGGTCATCGGTGAAGATGCCGACTTTCGGCTGATTTCAGGAGGTATCGTTAACATCTTCTCCCGCCTGAATTGTTGGTAGTTCGCAAATCGACGCCCTTCGACCCTGTTGTTGTTCCTTCTTATTCTGTCGCTATCATTGATATTGAGCAAGTAATCATTTTCGATTGCAGAATTCAAGATTTGGACTGAGGAAGGGAGTTCACTGTCGAATCCGAAGCTATTATGACGATTGGCATTGCCTTTACTAAATTCGTTCTCTGAATTTGGTCGGAATGTCTGACCTGGGTATTTGGGGTATCGTCGTGCCCTGTGTGAGACCATACGCCATCCTTCTTCTTCCTGATTCATGGCCACTGGTGTCCAGTCCAGATGACGTTTTTTAGCATAATATCGGTCCCAAATGTGATTTCCGGTACGACGAGTTCCGGTTTTGAGTGGGTGTCCGGAAAATGGTTTTGAATAGGTGTTGGATTTCCTTTTATGTAAAGGAGCAGCTGGGAATCTGGCCGGGGAGCTCCAGTAGTAGGAGAGGTGCGCAGGTCTCCATGTCCTACCTAGTGGAAGACCTCTGGTGCTGTTCAGTTTACTAAGCTCAGAGTAGTTGTATAAAAAGTTACCTGGTCCGTCATCTCTGTGTTTTGTGGAATTGCAATTCGAATAGCAGGTGAAGGGATTCTAGAAATGATGTTGTTGATTTCTAGTGGTGAAGTATTCTCCATTCCGGTGGGTGCATGAATTGGAGTTTCGCCATGTGAATTTGGCCTTTCTGGGTTCCCTGAAGCCGTACCCATCTATGTTGTGAGGATAATCCCAAGAATTGTAGTTCCCAATGTTAATGAACGGGTGGTGAGGATTCCGGCGAGGCTGCCGGAGGTCCATTTTCGGTAGTCAAGAGGTGGCCTGATTTTTAGAGAGATGGCAGAGCTTCTCTCTCTTCATTTTTGTATTTTTTCTCCCCTATCTGGTCCACCCGACTTTTGATCATATTTGGTGTTCTTTTTGCACTTCTCATCACATATGGTAGCTTGTAAGTCAACAATTACAACGCCTTAGTCCCTAGCACTTAAGAAACACTCCTCGTCTTTTTCAAGTCTAGTTGCCACCCGGGATGCAGTCCTGCTTCCTGATGGCTGGTCTCGTTTAGCTGAGTGTCCTGGAAGTATCCCCACTTCACTTACTCCAGCTAGTTTGAGACGTCCCTTCTTTTTCAAGAAGTGTTTGATTTAAGATCAGTTTTCTCCAACGTAGCTTCTTCACAAAGGATGTGTAGATGAGGCTTTCGAAGTGTTGAAGAACTGTTGGAACTTTGCTTTTGTAGGAAGAAGGGTTTGTTCCAACGTAGCTTTTGTATGAAGTTATAATCTCAGAAAAGCTTGGAGTATGTTTTAAATTCGTAGCAAAAGTTATCCTCGTAGTTCTTTGAAGTGTATCTTATATACTGGGAGCGGTCTTCCCGTTAGAGTGCAGAAGACAGCTTCATTAAATGCTTGTACTGTTGATTTGACCGGTTGGACCTTCGACTTGCAATTTTGGGGGCGAAAGAATATCCGCATGGTCAATCATCAGCTTTAAATATATCTTCGTACGTACCGCATTAATTGAGCATTTAATGCGTGTACAGTACCATGTTCCCGTTGAGCGGCTCCTAGCCGTTAGGGTATTTCCCGTTAGTTTCACGGCAGTTGGAAAGTGCCACCGAACTCTGCTAAGTAAAAGCAAGTCTGAAGAGGTTCACTGGTTCAAACTCTGATGACCGTCTCTGATGCCAACTCTGGTACTTACACTGGTACCCAGCTCTGGTAGCTTCTCTCATGAGCAACTCTGGGAGCAACTCTGGTAGCAACTCTGATCAAGAAGTCCAAGAGTGTCTCTGGCACGTCGACTAAGCTAATACTTACAGAAAGAAATTCTAATACATAATTTCTAAAGGGGGTACTTTCAAATTCTAATTATCCTAGCATCATCAAAATCTAAATACATTTATTCCTTACAATTTCCCCCTTTTTGATGATGCCAAAACCCTTTAACTATTTCCAGAGAAGTGCCTTTCACCATAAAGAGATAAAGTTAAAAAACAAACTTTCATTTAAATCTTTGTGGGAAACTTAGCATAGGAAAATAGTAAGAGTACGGTACATTCAGATAGCAGAGAATAAAGAAAGTATCAGAGCATAAAAGAGTCGTAAACAAAGAGTGCAAATAGGAACATATATTTGAAAGTGCCATGCAAATTAGAGGCAGAGTTGGTATGTTATTATCAGAGAGTTAATAAAGATACAGAGATAGAAGAATTTAAGATTCTTCTTCATCTACCTGTGGTCCTACTTCATCAATTCTCTTGAGTTCATCATTGACTTTGGCTCTGATGGAGGCTAGGTTCCTCGGATTCTAGTAATCTGACCTGTGAGGCTCAAGCTGGCAATCCAAGTAATTTCTTACTGCTTCTGAGATATTCTTGCCCGGTATGACCTTCATTTGCCACCACATATCAGCTTCTTGGATGGATCCTCCATGATTGATCTGGACAAGTCCATCATTGTCCGTGAAAAGATTTTCTTGCTGAAGTGGGGTTATGAGCTTCTTCATCTGCTCATGTGACACTCCAAAAATTTAAAATAATTTTATCAGTGAGATAGAATGTTACAAAAAAATAAGATTTTAATAATCAAGTGATGAGACAAAAAACTTCAAAATTTATGACGTTTTAGTCAGATAAAAATACTTCATTGATGGAAGTAACATTTTTATAATAATTATGAAAATGACGTTTTATATCTAGTACCGGTTATATGGCATAAGTAATAAAGGTTACAAGATAACTATTTTGATTTAAGGTAATTTGTGTATAAAATACACAAAATACAAATTAGACTTTTACTAATATACTCCTAAGAGGTAAACTCCGACTCTAACTTATGTACTACAATAATCCAAAGAAAGAAAATTTAACCCATACGTAGTAATTAATTATACAAAACGTGTGATAATAATATACCTTAGCATGATAAAATGAGCCTACCTAATTGATACTACATACTCGTAAAACTTATGAACTAGACTTACGTATTAACCAAGAAGGAAACCAAAATATTACTCCGTAACATACACACACTCGTACGAACAAAATTGAATATAGCGACTAAATGCATTCAAACTCTACGCACCTTCTATAAACCAGCAAAGGAAAGCTTATAAATGGAATTAAAGGCCAAAGATTCTTGCCATATGAGCGTCGAACTAAAACCATCCTCCTAGGTTATTTATACCCTTCGATCGACGACCTTCACTGCACCAATACGAGCCAAGGCATGCGTTGCAAAGAGAGAAAAAATGAGGGAAGAAAGAAAGAAAAAGAGAGGGTAAAAGAGAAAGATAGATGAAGAACGGGTGTCGCCGGAAGAGAGAAAGCACGTGAGAAAACTTTTACAATCCGTTGGACCTCCGTTGTGGATGCCGAATCAAAGTCCACGCCGCTGGGAATCACCGGACTGTGCCGCTAGGTCATTTTACCCCTCAGTGATCGTTTCAGCCGCCGCAGGAGCTGATACTTGTACGCCGGTTAAGGGCCCAACCTGTTACGCTAGAGAGTTTACCGCTGGACCACGTCCCCAGGAGAAGGAGCTCCATGGAATACTTATCGGATCACGTCACCTCCAGACCGACATGACGCCACTAGAATCACCGTTCGGACTACGCTACAAGAGCCACCTTCGTTGGACCCGCTTCTGTCGACGAGGAGAGCTGCGAACGGATCCCTATTCTTTGAAAGCCAAAGAAGACGAGTGAGTCCACTCTGTTATTTTACTTACTACGTAATACCCATAGTATTATGAGTATGGATTGGACTGATTACTCTCTTGGACTAATTAATTAAATAAGTTAATCTAAGGTGGGATAATAAATCTCAATTTCTAAATAAATGACTAATTCTATAATTCTAATATTTTAGAAGGATAAATTGTAGAAGATCAAGATAGAAGCTTTGATTAGGATTAATCGCGAATCGAGGTAAGTTTCTCTGCCAATCTAAAATTGTTTCCTCGTATTATATGCTTATTATGCATTATGTGAATAAGTGTGAATTGTTGAATTTTGTGTATGAGAATTGTGAAGAGATATTATGTATATGGTTGTTGAGAAATATAAATTAAGTACTTTTGGGGTATTAAATATTTTTAAATACCTTCAAGACTTTTTAGAGAAATTAAGAAGTATTTTTGAAGTATTGTTAAGCGAAGATAAAATTTACATTTTTATAAAAAGTGAGCATCTCGGGAGTAATCCGGGGTGTCGGTTTTCCACATCCGGATAAATGTGGAGGGTGATTAGGTTTGCTACTACTAAGAAGTACAGTTTGAGTTTAAATTGATATTTGGATCGATGATCCCCTTTAAGAAGAAGTTATGGTAGTAGTAATCCCTAATCATTCAAAATATCTTATTCAGGGGTAGTTGGTAGACTGAGTCCCGACTACTTGTTACGACTTACTACTCGGAGGGCTTGGAATCCCTTTTAGGGGGTGTGCACACTTAAGGTAGTCGTTTCGTTTCCAACAGAGCAGTTGTCGTACCGGCACTTGTTCGGGGTGGCCGTCCTTAACCACGGTCCACCGGGCTCTACCGAAAGGTTGAGCACCGCCCTTCTAAATTACTAGGAAGTTAGAGAAGAAGTGATTTTTGAGGAAATCAAAGGGAAGAGTTATTATGAAGTTTTATAGAGAAGTTGAGGATTTTTGTAAAGAAGTAGTCTTGATAAAAATCAAAGTGAAAAGAATTTCGATGGTGTGAGTATTTTTATATATTATTATATAAAAATCTATTTTTGTCAAACATGATTATTTTACGGGGTTGGGTAGTACTTACTTAGCTCTAAAGCTAATTTTTGTTTTCTTTTCCTTGTTTTGTTTCTGCACTTTACTCGTGCAGGTGAGGATGATGTTGTCGAGTGATGATTGCTTGCATGGCCGAGAGCGAGTTAGAAGTCGCCTTAGTTATACTAGTCATGAAATAAACATTTACTTTTCAAACACTTTACTTTTATTAAATTAGTTGTTATGTTCTAGTTGCCTGTGCATCCGGTTGAGAGATGACCGGATGTGGCGGTAACACCCATTTCCCTATTTTAGACTTCCGCTGTATTTCTTTAACTCTTTGATGAATAAATAAAAGTTTTATTTCAATTATGTCAACGTTTTGGGTGGGAAATTTGGGGGTGTTACAAATCCTATGCGACGAGCAGAAAGTGGTCTTAAGAGGACCCAATAAAAAACGTGTATCCTACAAAGCAGTTACATCTAAACCGGGAGTGAAGCTAGCAACCATGCAACAAGTCAAACGATATGCCCGAAAGGGGTATGAAGTTTACTTGTGCAGGATCAAAGACTTGAACTCCGAGGACCCGACCATTGACCAAATCCCAGTGGTCAATGAGTTTCCGGATGTATTCCCAGACGAGATTCCAGGGATGCCACCGGAGAGGGAAGTCGAGTTTTCAATCGACCTTCTGCCGGGCACCGCACCCATCTCAAAGGCACCATACCGAATGGCACCGAAGGAGATGCAAGAACTGAAAGAACAACTTGAAGAATTATTGGATAAAGGCTACATCAAACCGAGTATCTCACCTTGGGGTGCTCCGGTCTTGTTTGTGAAGAAGAAGGATGGGAGTCTGAGACTCTGCATTGACTATAGGGAGCTGAACAAGGCGACCATCAAGAACAAATACATGCTGCCTCGCATTGATGACCTCTTTGATCAACTGAGGGGAGCTAGCACGTTTTCCAAAGTTGATTTAAGATCCGGGTACCATCAAGTGAGGATTTCTGAAAAAGATATCCCGAAGACGGCCTTTCGAACGAGGTACGGACACTATGAGTTCACCGTAATGCCGTTTGGCCTCACAAATGCACCTGCGGTATTTATGGATCTCATGAACCGTGTGTTCCGACCCTACCTCGATCTGTTCATTGTGGTGTTCATTGACGACATCCTGGTGTACTCCAAGACACCAACTGAGCATGAAGAACATCTGAGGATAGCACTACAAACTTTGAGAGAGAATCAACTTTATGCCAAACTCTCAAAGTGTGATTTCTGGAGGGACCAGGTAGCATTCTTGGGCCACATCATCACCCGAGAAGGGGTATCCGTTGACCCGTCAAAGATCGAAGCAGTGATTGACTGGCCTGCGCCCAAAACCGTGACGGAGGTCCGGAGCTTTTTAGGTTTGGCGGGCTATTATCGTAGATTCGTGAAGGATTTCTCAAAGATAGCAAAGCCTTTGACTAATCTCACGAAGAAGACCACGAAGTTCATATGGAGTGAAGAATGCAAACAAGCTTTCCAAGAGCTGAAGCAAAGGTTAACAACCGCGCCTGTCTTGACCCTACCGTCCGGTACCGAGGGGTTCGAGATCTACACCGATGCTTGTTTAAAAGGGTTGGGTTGCGTATTGATGCAAAATGGCAAAGTGGTGGCCTATGCATCAAGGCAACTAAAGACACATGAGGTCAACTATCCGACTCATGACTTAGAACTGGCAGCGGTTATCTTTGCTCTAAAGCTGTGGAGGCACTATCTCTATGGGGTACACTGTAAAGTTTACACCGATCACAAGAGCCTGAAGTACATCTTCACCCAAAAGGAGCTTAACATGAGACAGAGACGCTGGCTAGAACTCGTCAAGGACTATGACTTGGAGATCCAATATCATGAAGGCAAAGCAAACGTGGTTGCCGATGCGCTGAGCCGGAAATCAACCCACTCCTTCAAAGCAGCATGGGTACTACCTGATGAACTTTACCGGGACTTTCAAAAGCTAGACTTGGAAGTTCGGGATTTCGGAGAGGTAGAGCGGGAAACACGGTTACTCACCATGACCGTTACCCCATCTATCTTCGACGAAATTCGTGAAGGGCAGCCTGGAGACATAAAGCTAGACCGAATCCGAGCAGGTATGACAAATGGCGTGAACGGTCCGTTCAAACTGCACGAAGACGGGAGCATTCGACACAAAGAAAGGTGGTGTGTCCCAATGAAATGTGAAGAACTTAAAAGGAAAATTCTGGAGGAAGGGCACAACACGCCTTACTCGGTACACCCTGGGGGCGATAAACTCTACAAAGACATCAAAAAGAATTTTTGGTGGCCAAAGATGAAGAAAGAGGTAGCCGAGTTCGTGGCCCGATGCTTAAACTGTCAGAAGGTGAAAGCCGAACGTTGCAAGCCCAAGGGACTCGTACAATTCTTGGAAGTACCAAAGTGGAAGTGGGATTCCATCTCCATGGACTTTGTTGGGGGCTTACCCCTAACCAAGTCTGGCAAAGACAAGGTTTGGGTCATAGTTGATCGGTTAACAAAGACCGCTCGCTTTATCCCAATGAACGAAACTTGGAGCATGGAGAAATTAGCCCGAGCCTACATCAAACATGTGGTTAAGTACCATGGAGTTCCACAAGACATCGTTTCTGACCGTGATTCTAGATTTCTATCTCAATTATGGAAGGAATTGCAAGCCGCCATGGGGACGAAGTTGAAGCTGAGTACTGCCTTTCACCCGATGACCGATGGACAGACGGAACGAACCATCCAAACACTCGAGGACATGCTGAGAGCATGTATGTTAGACCTACAAGGGTCGTGGGACGAACACTTAGACTTAATAGAGTTTTCGTACAACAATAGCTACCATGCCAGTATCAAAATGGCCCCGTACGAAGCTCTATATGGTCAAAAGTGTAGAAGCCCACTATGCTGGGGTGACATGGAAGATCAAGTGGTGTTAGGGCCGGATTACCTCCAAGACACCATAGAGAAAGTGAAGACGATTCAAGCAAGGATGAAAGCTGCACAAGATCGTCAGAAGTCTTATGCAGACCTGAGAAGGAAGCCAGCAGAATTTGAAGCGGGAGAAAAAGTCCTACTCAGAGTCTCTCCGACCAAGGGAGTAATGAGGTTTGGAAAGAAGGGGAAGCTAAGCCCGAGGTTCATTTGCCCATATGACATCCTCGAGCGAGTGGGAAGAGTGGCATATCGGCTAGCTCTACCCACCGAGTACTGCCGAGTGGGAAAAGTACTATGAGCATCTCACCCCACACGACCCGAGGTAGCTACTCTAGACCAATAGTACTGCCCTCACAAACCACCACGAGCCTTTACCGCGCACTTTGTCCTCACTCATGCGCGCCCTGAGAAACTTCCCAAGGGGTCACCCATCCCAAGACTACTCTCATGCAAGCACGCTTAACTTTGGAGTTCTTGGGTGATGAGCTCCCTTAAAAGGAGATGCACCTCTGTTGGTATGAGTAGTACTATTAATCCTCTTAAATTAATCTCGGGTATTACAATCACCCCCACTTAGGATCGCAACGTCCTCGTTGCGCCCTTAAACCAATCTCAATAAAACCCCAGAATCTTGGCCCGCTAAGTGCCCGCCCAATATCTAACGGGTCAGCACACTGTCGCAGGGTTGCTCTGATACCACCTGTAACACCCCGGGGCCCCACACGACCCGAGGTAGCTACTCTAGACCAATAGTACTGCCCTCACAAACCACCACGAGCCTTTACCGCGCACTTTGTCCTCACTCATGCGCGCTCTGAGAAACTTCCCAAGGGGTCACCCATCCCAAGACTACTCTCGTGCAAGCACGCTTAACTTTGGAGTTCTTGGGTGATGAGCTCCCTTAAAAGGAGATGCACCTCTGTTGGTATGAGTAGTACTATTAATCCTCTTAAATTAATCTCGGGTATTACAGCTCAAATTGAGCTCTGTCAGGTCTGGATAGTCCACTCTTCATCCACTCATTAAAAGAGAAGTTGGATGACTTCTTCTTGGAGCTTCTAAGAGGTGGAGGTGGATGTCTGTGAGTTCCCGCAGCAAGTTTCTTTTTCTTAGCAGCTTCAAAATATGCAGCAGGATCAACAGAGGATGGCTTTCTGATGTTCAGAGTCCTGGAGCTAGGACCTTCTGCTTCTCTGGTTCTTTCTTCTCTGGTCTCTTCCCCCTTTTTGGCATCAACAAGATTGCCAAGGAGGAGCTGAATCTTAGAGAACTCTGAAGCCTGAGCATCTCTGATTTCTTCAAGAGCTTGAGGGAGAGTTTGTGTTACAGAGGCCAAGCCCTCAATTAAGCTTTGTTGCTTTTCCACTACTGATTGGATATCTCTGGTGCTTGCCTCAAGAAGTACCATCTTCTGGTATCGTTCCTTGTCATTCTTCAGTATGTTAGAGGCTTTCTCTTTGTGATCTTTGCAGAGAATCCCTATTTCCATAAATCGCTCTGAAGATTGATCAGCATTCCACTGTAGAATATCTATGGATTTAGAGATCTCCTTGAGTTTCTTGTTCTGTTTGTTCAGAGTCCGAGAGTGAGAGTACAGAACAGAGTTGACACCATCCACTTCTCTTGCAACTGCATCAATCTTGGCATTGGATGAGTGCATGAATGCATTCAGGTTCTCTGACAGAGTTGCAACCTTTTCTGAGATCTGTTGAAGTCCAAATTCAAGGTGGATGTTGGTGTGGGTGAGATGCTCATAGTACTTGTCGTTGATGCGGATAAGCTGATTCATATTCTCCAGTATCTGACCACCAAATTCTTCTGCAGACTGTAGAAACTGGTTAAAGGTTATTTGAGGCTCTGCTGGTGTAAACCCTGGCATCTCCAACCCTTCACCCTCAGGTAGTGGAGGGTTTCTGCCTGTGGGTTGAGGAGATTGGTCTCTTGGAGATGTTCTTCTTCTTTTAGATGTGAGATCAGCAACAAGTGAAGATGGGAGGAATCCATCATTATCAGCATCTGAGGAGAGAATTCTGATGGGAATCTCCTTCTTGGGCGTAGAGGCTACAGAGTGTTGAGTGGACCTCTGTGGGGTAGCAGCTTTGGAGTCTGATTTCTGTTGAGGGGGTGTGGCAGATTTGGTTCTCAGATGAGGTGAGCTCTGGTGAGAGGGTCTCTGTGGAGGGGAGCTCTGTTGAGTGGAGGTTTTCCGTTGGTTGGATTTCTGAGGTTGAAGAGAGGGTGGAGGTGGAGGTGATCGGTTTCTGGTGGGAGTTGGAGACTTGGATTTCTGAGGGATTAGATTTCTGATGGGTGAGGGAGTTTTCTGTTTAGGTGGGGAAGGAGATTTATTGAGAGGGGGTTGAGGAGGTGTGGAAGGTTTAGGTGATGGGGCTTTAGGAGAGGGAGGAGGGAGTTCTGTGAAGTTAAGAACAGAGGGGGGGTTAGGGATTACCTCCATGACAGTTTCCTCGAACTGTGAGTCCCTACATTCTCCGATTAGCTTATCCATGGCCAATGGAAGATCATTAGTTGTAGATGGTTCTCCTTCTCCATGAGCGCTGGGACGAAATTTGATAAGGGATTCCTTTCTTTTCTTTTCTAATCAGCCAGGTTTCAAAGTCAGCCATTTCATGTTCTTTCAAAGCTTTCACATGCGTTTCTAGTGAGGAAGTGAGCTGAGTTGTTTTTCCCTTGTTCTTGTCTTTCTTCTTCTCTAGGATGGATGTAAGGACGGCAAGATCAAAACATTGAGACACATCTTCTTTGCTTACCCAATGAAGGACTTGGGCTTCCTCTGGCTCATAGAAGTCAAAGTATTGGATAATTTGTTGAAGTGGCCCCATTCTCCATCTTCTCCTAGCTAGAACCCTTTCAAACTGTCTGTCCAGAATAACATTAAAATCAGTTGGAGGAGCTCTGTCAGATGTGGTTTGATGTTCTGATGTGGGGTCATCAATGGGCATCTCTGGTACAGAAGAGGGTTGAACCTCTAATTCAGGTTCCCCCTGAGTTTCTGATCCCTTAACAGGGGTGCTAGCCCTTTTCTTCTTCTTCTTCTTGCTTTGTTGGGGTGCAGAACCATCAGAGTCCTCACTCTGGACAACCAACTTCCTTCTTCTCTTCAACTTTTGCTTTTTAGCAGGAGATTTTCTGGTTGGCTTAGGAGAGGCCAACTCTGATGCAACTTCCTCAGGTGCATCCTTCTCTGGCAGGGTTTTTTTGTCATTGGTTTTCTTTGTCCTGGTCTCCTTTTCGACCTTTGTCTTCTCAGGTTGATCAGAGATCTCAATGGACTTCTTGGAGATCCTCTTGGGAGCAAGTTTGGGTTTCACCACTTGTTGTTCTCTTTTCTTTTCAAGTCTTTCTTCCCTTTTTAATTCAGCAGTAATGGCTATGTTCAGTTTGGGGGATGCAGTGAGAAAGATGGTCTTGGAGTGGTCAATTGGAGAGAGGTTTATGAGTTGAACTCCTTGGGCAGTGAGGATTGCAGATAAGGAGACCATGACCCATCTTGGTTGAGAATAGGCCAGTGTCTTTGTCCTTCTTCTTAATGAATTCAGTTAAAGAACCGAAGATTACCTCGCCCCAGTTGATGTTCATGCCATGATGAACTGCGAAGATTTCTTTGGCATTGGCTTTGTTCATCTCATCAGTTGAGCCAGTTTTGCACCATAAGCACTTGTGCAAAATGCTGACTAGCTTCTCGTAGTCCTTTTTCAGAAGGAACGTCTTCATGTACAGCTTCTCCAGACCGGCGGCCTCAGGGCGGCAATAGGTTTTCACAAATCCTTCAACAGAAACATTTACAGACTCCAGGTCTATGAGAGTAGGTGTTTCCGGGTCTTGAGAATCCAGTTGGACACCGAAGAATTCATTTAGAGCATCTGCATTCAAGGTGATGCTTTTTCTCTGCACTTGGGAGTGAACATCATTCTTGGTGATAGTGGCGTTGAGGTAGAAGTCAGCCACATCCTTTGTGCTGAAGTGCTCGTAGGGATGAGCGACAACCTTGCTCAGTTGAGACTCATTCATCCATTGGATGATTTTTTGCATTCTTTTCTGGTTTTCAGCCAACAAAGGTAATGCTGACATAGCAACCCTCATGCCAGTGACAATATTGCTGACGATGGTCTTGGCTTCCTCTTTAGTGAGGTCATTGATGTTGAGAAAGTTCATTTTCAGAAGTTTTGAGAATTTCTGAAGATTGAGAGTTCTGGGAGGGTTTGAAAGCTTGAGAGCAAAAGCAGTTTAGAGAGATAAAGTTGCAGTAGCAGTTTAGGTTGAAGGAGATGGGTATAAATGGTTTTGGGTTAGTGGACGTTTGAGATTATTGGGGATTTTGAGGTAGCATTTAATGAAATGCGGGCGGAAAAAGTTTCCGTTAAAAGAGTAATGATCAGGGGTAGAAGGGTGAAAGACATGTTCAAGTAATTAGGTCTTGCTCGTTCCTCGATAAAAAAATGACTAAGTCCACAACCACTCAGGCGAAATTCTGATAAAAGTTTCTGTACCAGAGAAGGGGTACTCTGATGGGTGGAACTCTGGTGATCAAAGAAGGAGGTATTCTGATAAAGATTCTCTGGTCCAGAGTCAGCAGTTCTCGTTCAAAGCAACTCTGATTCAAGCATATCTGGGAAGATCGTCCATCATTCCCAGTTCTTCCCTTAGCTTGTTAAACCTTGCCTCATGTAAAGGCTTGGTTAGAATATCCGCTAGCTGATTTTCTGTGGGTACATGTTCCATACAGATATGCTTCTTCTCTACATGATCTCTGATGAAGTGATGTCTGATCTCAATGTGCTTTATCCTGGAATGAAGTACTGGATTCTGGGTGATCGCAATGGCACTGGTGTTGTCACAGAGAAGCTTGATCTCCTTTGCTTGAATGCCATAATCTCTCCATTGTTGCTTCATCCACAGAAGTTGAGCACAAAAGCTTCCAGCATCAATATATTCAGCTTCTGCTGTACTGGTTGAGAATGAATTCTACTTCTTGCTAAACCAGGAGACAAGTCTCCCACCTCGCAGTTGGCAGTGACCATAGGTGCTCTTCCTGTCTAACCTGCAACCTGCAAAGTCTGAGTCAGAGTAACCAATTAGTTCAATGTTACCTCCCTTTGGATACAATAGGCCTACATTTGGATTTCCTTTGATGTATCCGATGATTCTTTTTGCAGCACTTAGATGGCTTTCCTTGGGCTTTGATTGGTATCTGGCACAAATTCCAACAGAGAATGATATATCTGGTCTGCTTGCAGTTAGATATAGAAGAGATCCAATGATTCCTCTTTATGTGGTTACATCCACATCTTTCCCTTCATCATCTGGACCAATTCCTTGAGAAGTGTTCATGGGAATCTTCACTGAGGATTTGCCTTCTACTCCAAACTTTTTTATCATGTCTCTGGTGTACTTCCCTTGGTTGATGAAAATTCCTTCCAGAACTTGTTTCACTTGAAGTCCTAGGAAGTAGCTGAGCTCTCCCATCATACTCATTTCAAATTGACTCTGCATGACTTGAGAAAATTTCTTGCACAATTCTGAATTAGTACTTCCAAATATAATATCATCAACATATATTTGTACTAACAGAATATGATTAGCAACAGAGATTTGAAATAGAGTTTTGTCAACCTTTCCCTTAGTAAACCCATGGTTTACTAGGAATAGAGATAATGTGTCATACCATGCTCTGGGAGCTTGCTTAAGACCATAGAGGGCCTTTTTAAGCTTGTAGACACAAGAGGATTGAGTAGGAATGACAAAACCTGGTGGTTGTTCCACATAGACTTCCTCTTCAAGATCTCCATTCAGAAATGCACTCTTGACATCCATCTGGTAGACCTTGATGTTGTTGTAGGCGGCATAGGCTAGAAAGGTTCTGATGGCTTCTAATCTGACAACTGGTGCAAATGTTTCATCAAACTCAATTCCTTCTTCTTGGCAGTATTCCTTAGCTACCAGCCTTTCTTTATTCCTTACAATGTTGCCTTCTTCATCTGCTTTATTCTTGAATACCCACTTGGTTCCAATGACATTCTGGTGCTTTGGTCTATGAACGAGTTCCCACACTTTGTTCCTTTCAAATTGAGTAAGCTCTTCTTGCATTGCATTGATCCAGTCTGAGTCTGGAAGAGCTTCTTCTACAGTCATAGGTTCCATTTGAGATATGTAGCAGACACACATTGCTTCTCTTCTGGTTGTAGCAGATCTGGTCTGTACACCACTTCTGATCTTTCCAATCACTTGGTTGGGAGGATGATCTTTTAGCCAAGTTAGATCAGGTTCTGATAAGGGCCGTCTAGGTCTTTCATGTTCATCTTCTGATTCTTTATCACTGTCTTTGTCTTGCAGGATGGGATTCTGAATGTGAATTGGTATAGCAGAGTTGGTGGCCAACTCTGGTGTGACCATTTCTGATGTGACCACTTCTGGAGTGACCACTTCTGGTGTTTCTTCAAGATTCACTTCCTTCACATTTTCTGTTAGTTGTTTGACAGTGTTGTGATCATCGAACTTAACATGAGTAGATTCTTCAACAAGTAGAGTCCTTTTGTTGTGTATTCTATAGGCTTTGTTTGTGCTTCAGTAGCCTAAGAACATTCTTTCATCAGCTTTCTCTTGGAATACTTTGAGATGTTCCTTGCCATTGTTGAGTACATAGCATTTACATCCAAATGCATGAAAATAGCTGATGTTGGGTTTTCTTCTTTTCCAGAGTTCATAGGGGGTCTTCTGGTGAACTTTGTGGATCATACTCCGGTTTTGGGTGTATCTGAGAGGTAGACCAGATTCAGCAATCATGGTCCTTGCAGCTTCCTTCAATGTTATATTCCTTCTTTTTGCAACTCCATTCTGTTGAGGAGTTCTGGCTGCAGAGAGTTGGTGCATGGTTCCATTTTGGTCACAGAAATCCTGTATGACTCTGTTGACGAACTCTGTTCCTTTGTTTGATATGATGATCTTGACTTTCTGGTTCTGTTCATTTTGAAGTAGTTTCAACAGAGATGGTAGTCTCTTTAGAGTTTCATTCTTTTTCTTCAAAAAGATTGTCCAAGTGTATCTTGAGTAGTCATCCACCATGACTAGAGTATACCTTTTGCCACCAACACTTGGAGTTTCTACCGGTCCAAATAAATCCATGTGGATCAGATTTAAAGGACTTGTAGAAAGATCTCCAGCAATGGGTTTGAAGGAGTTCTTCACTTGTTTTCCTTTCTGGCATGCACTGCACAGATTCTCCTTCTTGTACACAATGTTGGAGAGTCCATCAACAATGTGATCCCTTGATTGATTGTTGATTGTTTTGAAATTCAAGTGACTCAGCTTCTTGTGCCATTCCCAGCTAAGTTTTGAATCTCCTTTGGCTATCAGGCAAATTCCTTCTTTTGCAATAGACCAATCAACAACATATATGTTTCTTTTTCTGGTAGCTGTTAGAACCACTTCCTTAGTTGTCTCATGCTTGACAGAACAGCTATCTTTGGAAAATTCAACTGTGTAGCCTTTGTCACAGAATTGGCTAGCACTTAGCAAGTTGAATTTCAGGCCTTTGACATATGAGACATCTTCAATTATTATCTGGTTCCTGATCAGCTTGCCTGTTCCTTTTGTTTGACCTTCTTTGTCATTACCTCCAAAGGTAGCTCTAGGTCCTTTGCATCTCTGGAACTCTGTTAGGCAACTCTTGTCACCTGTCATGTGCCTGGAGCATCCACTATAAATATACCAATCTTGCTCAGAGATAGCTCCATCACACAGTTCCTGCAAAATTAAAAAGAAGATTTAGGTACCCAAGCTATGTTAGGTCCTAGGGGGTCATGCGGTCTTGGCAACCGGTCCCACTTTGGTCTCATCAAGTGAAACCTTGGTGGGTGGTACACATTGTCCACCTGGTAGTCATAGTGAACAGAAGTGTGATTCACTTTGGACATATGCTTGTGAGGATCATGCTTCCTGTTTACGTACTTCTGCATAGCCTTTTGGTTGGGTAGAAGTCCCATATACTATCACGAGCAGAGGGGCGGTTAGCTCTGGGCTTCTGAAGTTGACCAGCCAACCTCTTCTGCCTGAAGTTAACTTTCTCTTGATAATTGCCTCTCTGGTGATCATTTCTGGTGCAGTAGTCATTAGAATGTCTGGTAGAGTTTTGTCTTTGATTTCTGTTATTTTGAAAACCTTTTCTGTTGTTAGGTTTTCTGCCAGGTTCATTAATTTTTAAAACTTGTTTTGGTTGAACCTTTATCTTTTCCTTTTCTGGTCTGACTTTCTCATGTACCACCATGGTACCAGATACACCAGCTTGGCAAATGGGACTAGAAATTAGTGGCACTATGACCTTATCTGCCTTAGCAACTCTGGTGCTAGGCATTACAGAAGGCTCACTTGATCCTGTTGAACCATAACCAAGACCAAAAACCAATGTAACACCCCTAAATTTCCCGCCCAAAAACAATGATATATTTAAAAGAAATACTTTATTCATTCATCAAAGAGTTGAAGAAATACAGCGGAAGTCTAAAAGGGAAATGAGTGTTACCGCCACATTCGGTCATCTCTTAACCGAATGCACAGGCAACTCAAAGTAAAATAATAAAAACTAATGTAATAATAAGTAAATGTTTGATTTATGACTAGATTTAACTAAGGCATCTTCTAATTCGCACTCAAGCTCGAGCAATCCGTCAATCCACATAGGTATCCAACTCATCACCTGATAAAATTTAAGGGAGAAGAGAGAGACAAGAAAAATAACAAAAATTAGCTTTAGAGCTAAGTAAGTACTACCCAACCCCGTAAAATAATCAGGTTTGACTAAAAATAGATTTTTATATAATATCATATAAAAATGACGCACTCCACCAAAATATTTTTTTAAAATTACTTCTTTACTAAAATCCTCAACTTCTCTTGGAAAATCTCTTAGTAATTCTTCTCTTTAAAATTCTTAAGAAAATCACTTCTTCTCTAACTTCCTAGTAATTTAGAAGGGCGGTGCTTAACCTTTCGGTAGAGCCCGGTGGACCGTGGTTACGGACGGCCAACCCGAACAAGTGCCGGTACCACAACTGCTCTGTTGGAAACGAAACGACTACCTTAAGTGTGCACACCCCCTAAAAGGGATTCCAAGCCCTCCGAGTAGTAAGTCGTAACGAGTAGTCGGGACTCAGTCTACCAACTACCCCTGAATAAGATATCTTGAATGACTAGGGATTACTACTACCATAACTTCTTCTTAAAAGGGATCATCGATCCAAATATCACTTTAAACTCAAACTGTACTTCCTAGTAGTAGCAAACCTAATCACCCTCCACATTTATCCGGACGTGGAAAACCGACACCACGGATTTCTCCCGTGGTGCTCACCTCTTATGAAATCATTCTTTTATCTTGAATTAATATACTTCAAAATATTTCTCAACTTCTCAAACTGCTTTAAAAATATTTAGATAAAATATTTACCCCCAAAAGCACTTAGTTCCACGAATAATCTCAGAATCACATGCATAAAAATCATACTTCACACTTAAAATCACGTATCACATAATACATATATAATACGAGGAAACGATTTTTGATTGGCAGAGAAACTTACCTTAAGTCCTGATGCTCCTAGTTATCCTCTTCTAATCCGATCTCTAGATAATCACATTTTTAATCAAATATGATAAATTAGTCACTTATTCTATTTGTAATTACTTTACCCGATTTTCCCCTTTTTTATTCTTTTATTCGAATTTATTAATTTAATTAATTAATTATTCGAGTTAATCACTTTTATTAATCAAATACCTTATTAATTTCGTCATTAATTACAATATTTGAATTCTAAACCTAAATAAAATATCCGAATATTATTGACTACAACATCCAATTTTTATTCAATAATCACCATTAATTTTCTCTAATTATTATCTAATTACTTTATTTACATAACCGAAAATATTTATTTTCCTTATTTTATTCAAACATTATTTTTAGTCCAGAATATTATTTTTCAACCTCAGTGATTTATTTATTTCATCATTAATATTAATATTTCCTTATTTAATTACTTAACTAGTCTTATATGGCCTAATTTAAATAAATAGACTAAGAATCGACTTTATAAATTAGTAACTGTCTATAACTATATTTTGGGTCTATATTTGACCTAGTTTGTCCAGATATCTATTTTATAGATATTTTCCATAATTATTCCCTTAATTTCATATATCTATTAATCGGTTTAATTACAATTAAATATACTAAACCTTATTTTTATTAATTATAAATGGTCCATAAGGTCCTAGTTAGTCATATATTTATCCTAGTTTACTCCAATATTTATTTCATAATTATTTTCGTCATTTAGTTAATTATTTACTAAATGTGTATAAATTGGCCCAATTAGCATTAAATCCATTAAAAATAGCTAAAAAATTTATTTTCCAATTCTGGTTGGTCCGAATATGTATATTTATACTAGGTATTTAATTTATATTTTTCCAGATTTTATTTATTTCATTTACTATTTTATTTTTAATTTTTATTGCAACTGGGACGAACTGGCCCAAATTAAATTATTCTGGCTTAAAAAAATCAGGCCCAAGACAGACCAGCTGGGTCTTCTTCTTCTTCCCCAGGTCGCCGGAAAAACGGGGAGAGAGAAAAAAAACGGGGAAAGAGGTTTTACCTCGTCGGAAACGGCCAACGGGGTAGCGGTGCACTCCTCTCGGGACGGCGAATGACGGTGGTGGGTTGGCGGCAGTGGCAGCTCCTCCCTCTTCTCCGTTTTCCGTCGAAAAGCTTTTCTCCGGCGAAACTCCGGCGAGGCTTTTCTCCCTCGTTTCACGACCGTTTTCGACGATTCTTTTTCCGTTGGATTCGTATCACGAAGGGGAAGGTTTGAGAAGTATTTTCAGGGCTTGTTTCTGGCTAAAACGCTGGGTCGTAAAAAGATATATAAATACGTATATATGTATATTTCTTAGTTTTTGGGATGAAGAAAACGCAGGTTCTGGCCTATTATTTATAGGGGAAGATGAGGGTTTTAAGCTGAGATGTTAGAGTTGGAGTTTAATCAATTTCGTTTTTTTTTTGAAGTTGCCGGCCAACAAATTAGGTATAGTATTGTAATTAGGTTAGGTAGTTGAATATGTATTATAGTAGGAGTATAGTATTATAGTTAGGTTATAGTAGTTTATTTAGGAGTATAGTAATTATATTTAAGTTAGGTAGCTTAGTTTAGTTATATTACGTATGTAATATTACTTAGGTTATACTACTATTACTACGTACGTATATCTATATATATATATATATATATATATATATATATATATATATATTAAGATTATTTTAATTATTTAGTTTATATTTTGTATATTATACAATCTAAAATAGTTATATAAAAATTAATTTTATACTAAAACATAACTTCTATTATCGGGCCATTTTTATCTGATTAAAAAGTCGTAAACTTGGAAATTTTCTGTCTGGTTTACTTGTTTAATAAAATGTTGTTCCTATTACTGAAATATTTTTATCTGACTAAAACGTCATAAATTTTGAAATTTTATCTGTTTAGAATTTTACAACTGTTGAATTTTTGTCTGACTCAATTAATAATTAAAATGTTATTTTCGTAAAATTTTTATCTGACTAATAAAAATTATTTTTATTTTTTATTTAAATTTTTGAAGTGTCACAACCAATGCCAATCTGTTGGTCAAGTAATAACTTTTCCATTGAAGACTGGGCCTTCTGGTAGGTGTTATACTTGATCTCAACTGACTCTATTTCTCTTATTCTCTTAAGAAGAGAAACATTTCCAGCTTCCAGCTGATCTCTTTCCTTAATGAGAAGATTGATTTTGGTCTCAACCTCCTTTCTTAAGTCAAGAATCTCAACTTTCACCTTACTGTTTTCTTCTTTGACAGAGGAATAAGTGGCTTGGACGGCTTGAAACTCTTTCCAAAATTCTGACATTGAATCAGAATCAAAAGCATTGCCTACCGAAGAAAAACTAGACTTAGAGGTAGAGGATACCTCATCATCAGATTAAACCATGAGACATAGGTCTTCAGTCTCTGTATCCAGGCAACAGAATGCCTCATCAGATTCTGATTCTGAGCTGCACTCTGTCTGAGAGAGAGGGTCCTTCTCTGGTTGCTCAGTGATGAGTGCCTTCCTCCTTCTGTGCTCGAAAAATGACGACACGATTAAAAAAAATGACAATGACGAATCGACAAAAAAAATGACTGACGGCACGATCAAGACGAAGTATCTGGTCGTGAGGAGGGGTGTTAGAATCCCACACCGGAAAAGTTTGAATCAACAAAGTGCTATATTAAGACATGTGCACTCCTCGTATCAAGTTGACCTTTTAGGATGGAACCTCAAGTCTTAACAATTATACGCCCTCCGTCCCTTATAATTTTGCCAACTTTCCGTTTTTGGATGTCCCACTAACTTTGCCACTTTCCTTTTTAAGTAAAGAATTTATGGTTCCAGTTAATTCTCTCTCATCTGCACAAACCTCAACTACATAGTTTTTATTTTATTAATCCTCATACCGGTTAAACTTGGCAAAGTTATTAGGGACGAAGGGAGTTTTTCTCTTACATAAGGTCAGAATATGAGGATGTCAATAAGGACATATGGTTGAAAACGCACTAAAAAACAACGATTTTATAACGGATTTTGTCACGATACCCTTTTGAAAAAATCTCTGATAAATTATTTTGTCACAGATTTTGTCCGTGACAAAATCCGTGATGCCACGAAATCGGGTCCCGACAAACTTTTGTCACGAAATCGGGTCCTGACAACTTTTAGTCACGGTGTTGTCAAGGTCTCAACGCTCTGACGAATGCTCCCTCCGATCGATCAAATTCTTTTTTGTTACTGCTATTTCCGTGACAAGTTGTGACAGAGTAAGTTATCTTGTGTGCAATTGTGAATTTAGTACGGATTGTTGGAGCAGTTGAGATTCACATCTCTCATATATTTAAGTGGATTCTTGGAAGCTGAGGACTACTCTAGCAAAACCGAGATCACCTAACGCTAATGAAGAAAAGATTAAACTCCTATTATTATTATTAATTGAAATACATTTAAGAGTACACTTCTTTTAACAACGTATGATTAATTTTTCCAAAAGTTGGAGAAATTTAGGTGCAAAAGAATCTACTTTTTGTACTTTGAAAACAAACACACTCATTTGCAAAGGTTTCACCTCTTTTCAAAAGTTAAGATGTACGCGCAAACCAACTTCCTCGAAACTCTTTTTCTCAACAAAAATATAGTAGAAACATTCCAAACACAAAGTCTTGAAAGTGACCACATTACCTTGAATCATTGTCTTGCTAGGTAACATTTTCTCGCAATTTTTTACACCAAAGAAGCAAAATCATAGAAAATGAAACAAAAAAGAACGGAAAAAAATGGTTTTAAAGTTCAAAAAGTATATCATGTGTTTTATTATTATATTTTTTTGCAACCAGTATGGTGTATTGTTTTGTTTTGATTAAGGTAAAAAAAAAATGTTTGTAACAAATTAAAGAAGTGTTTTAAAACGCTAAATACCGGAAGCAGGTGGAACATTACATTAAATTGTTTTTAACTATTTCTATTACACAAAAATCACATGTCTTCCCAACACTACCAATGCAACTTTTGCTTTTATAGATGCATTTTTTTCTGAAACACCACCAACTTTTGCTATTAATTTTTCTCTAAAATCACTTATAAAATTCATTTTTCTGAAGTCGGCCCATTCGCAAAGACTCTTTTAATAATTTACTTACAGAAGCCACGAAACCGCAATTGAGATTTGAGAGTTGACTATTAATTTTGCCTGCCTCCAGTTTGCTGTTTTCTTCAATTGAAAACATAGCTAGACTTGAAGATACTACGTAGTACGGACTACGTAGATATTTTAGGGTCTGTTTACTAACAGAGATATTTTCTAGTTTTCTGAAAAATTGAAAAACTTGAAAAAGGAAAACAGAAAACGTGTTTACCAAAGAAAATTGCTGGAAACTGGAGAAAGGAAAACAGAGAAATGCGTTTGCCAAATCGTTTTTCAAAACCAGAGAATTTGCATACCTACACCTAGTGGTGGATACGGTCCCACTCCGGTGTCAGTTCTAGTCCGGTCCGGCTAACGACCCGACGGTCCGATCCAGTCATTGACCCAACGGTCCCTGTCAATCCGGTCAACGACCAAGCAATCTTAGTCCGATCTGGTCGACGACCCGACGATCCAAGTCTGATCTGGCTGATGACCCGGCGATCTCAGTCCGGTCCACGACCCGGCGATCTCGGTTCGGTCCATGACCCGGCGGTAGGTCTGAGCAAAACCCGATCCAACTCGAAAACTCGGCTGGGTATTTTGGATTTTACCAGACCGGATAGGGTCAACCGACCCGAACAGGTACCCACCCGACCTGTCCGAAAACCCGAACCCTCAACCTAGTTCCCAACCCATATATATAGTCTCCTAAAAACCCTAACCCACTTCCGCCTCCTTCTATATATGTCTACTATCTTCTCTAACTCCCCGCCTCTCTTGACCACTTCATCTCTTCGGATTGTGTTTGTGAGACGGTCACTTTGTGAGGGTCTCAGCCTGTTCCTCACGCCTCAGTGGTTTAGTATACTCTCTCCGCACTCTTATTACTCTCACCCTCTGTCCGTTACTCCCTCTCATATCGTCACACGCTTCTGAATTTGAAGTTGAAACCCTAAAGTTAGGGTCGAACGGTGAACTGTGGAAGCTTTGCCCCTATAAGCTCACTCTCAGTCTCCCATCCTCTCATCTAAGTCACACTCGAGCAGCAGGTATAACTTCTATTCTCTACTTGATGAATAGTGTGTAAATTGTGGTTGTGACTTGAGTTGTTGTTTATTGTGTGACTCCAAGTAGCCTTGAATGTCAAACTGTGGAAGTAAAAATGATGTTTGTATGTCAGTGTTTGTGCTTCATGAATTGTAGGCATGTCTGTGAGTCTGTCCGAAACTATATTTATGTATGAATTGTGTACATAAAAGTCTGATTGTGGCCCCAAAGAACTATGGTTATTGTTATTTTAGATGTTGCCTATTACATAAAAGAGTAGAAGCTGTGTAAGGTTGTGTACTTGTGTGTATAGATGTTGCCTATTACATCATTATGTGTTGGTTATTGTTGTTTTAGAAGTTACCTGATTGACTCAAACACTCAAGCTGAGTAGTAAGAGTTAACTGGTTCTTCTAAGTCTGTAGAGAATAGTGAAGCCTACTGCTTATATTATTCTGTAAATCACCTTGGTGATTGTTCCAGACTTGATTTCTATGCTTGGATTGACTGGAAAAGATTTCAAATGGAGAAAAATATGTACAAAAAAAACTGATTGTGGCCTCAAAAAAAAGGATGGCAAAGGGGCGGATTGGGGACGGTTTTACATATAACCGTACCTGCCCCGTTTGGTAATTCCCCTGCCCTATAATTGCCCCATTACCCAACAGGTAATTTTTACCCAAACCATAACCGCCCCAACGGGTAACGGGTATAACTGTGGGTAACCACGGGTAATCACTTTCTTAAATGTGTCATTGGTATTTTAATATAAAAACAATGTTTTAAAAGGCAAAAAATGGCATCACCTAGACGACTCTAGACTCAAACGCCACTTTAAAGTTTCACATATCTACAAGACGAGAAAGAAGACAACCTAAATGAGTTTGTGATGGAGTATATGGGTCTGAGCCCCCGGACCCACATACTCGGAAGAACAGAAAGCACAAGGCACAGAGTGGCGCCCTCGTCGGCCAGGACGCCCCCGTCGGCCGAAAAGGGGCCAACTCGGATTATGGTCCTGAGTCCAAGGAACCCGGGTGCCCTCGTCGGCCGCGCCCTCGTCGGCCGTGCCCTCGTCGGCCACGCCCTCGTCGGCCACGAAGACCTCACAGAATCGGATTTTATACTTACTCATTTGTACAGCCCATTAGTGGCTTTGTATTCGGCCCAGTAGCGGTCCAGTTGTAAATGGGCCTCCCGAGCCCAAGGCTTGGGAGCCCAACCCTAATTTTCTCTATAAATACTCCCCTTGGGAGTAGTTATAGGGGTTACAAAATCATTCTATTGAAGCATATTATTGCACTTCTCTCTCTAGCTCTCACTTCTCTCTAGATATACTCTATCATTTGGTGCTCTCGTTGAGAGCTAGAACAATCAAGTTAGCACCCCTCGTCGCTACCAAGCACAACTAACCACTGATCATGGGGAGAACTAAGTCAAACCGCAACCTCGTCAGCAAAGTCATCCCTGAGGACCAAGAGCCCAGGGAGCACGATGAGGACGCCACGGCTGACCAGGCCGGCGGAGGAGATCTCTTCCAGGAGGCCTTCAACCTCACAACGGACCTCCGCAACCAACTCAACGGCGGCGCCCCTGATGCCCGCCTCGGCTTGGACAAGAAGCGAGCTGAAAAGACAGATCACGCCCCGGCCCAGCCTATGGCCGCGGCCTCTCCATCCGTAGATCCTCAGGTCCAGGCCGCACTATCGGCTATCATCGCCAGCTTGGCTCAGAACCCCACCATCCTCAGCGCACTCTTGCCAAGGACTGGGGGGAACGTCACTCAACCTCCTCAACCCCAACCGTTGGCCGTCCAGATTGGCAACGACGAGGGGGTGGTGCCCCAGGACACGGCGTCGTCCCACTCCCACCCTGCTTCCCCTCTTCGGCCCGGGCAGACCCCAGCGCGTGGAAAAGCCTCTGCCTTCAATAGGCTAGGTGACACGCACCGTCGTCCGGTTTCGGAGAGGATGGCGGGACGGATTGGTGATCCTCGTCCTGGCTCGCCAAGGGAAAGCTTGGGGTCTGTGTCCCGGACAGCGGACCAACCCCGCCCGGATAAGGGCAAGGGGAAGTTGCACGAGAATGACGTGCGTCACCAGATCAACGCGGCTCACAACGAGCGCCTAAGGAACCAGCCGGGTGCCGCTGCGGCCAACAGGGACCCCCGGGACGAGGTCATCGCCCAGCTGGAAAGGAGGCTGGCTCAGATGGAGGCCAAGCAGTCGGCCAACATCCCTACGGCCGGCGCCTCCAACGACCCAGGCCTCAACGCGCTCATGAACAAAGTTAGCGCCCTGGAGAGGGAGCTGGCCGAAGGGCGGGGTGACCCCATCATCCAGGTCAGGACTAGGACCCCTTTCACCAACAAGGTCCTCTCGGCCCCCATCCCTGAGAAGTACAGGGGGAACACCATCAAGTCCTACGATGGCCGGTCGGACCCCCAGGAGCACTTCAGCCGTTACCAGAACAACATGCTGATGGTGAACGCGTCCGACGAATACCTCTGCCGTTGGTTCCTCTCTACTCTCGAGGGGCCAGCGTACGAGTGGTTCAACGGGCTCCCAGAAGGAAGCATCGACTCATGGCAGGATCTCGCCCAGCGTTTCCTCACTCACTTTGCCGGGAGGAAGCGCGCAAAGAAGTATTTCACCCACCTCCTCTCCATCAAGCAGCAGCACGAGGAGTCCATCCGGTCATTCATCGATCGGTGGACGAGGGAGACCGAGGAGGTCGAGGGGGCCGATGAGCGCACCCTCCTTGCCTTGTACCAGGGAGCCCTCCGCAGCTCCCCGTACGCTAGGAGCCTCATCACCGACCCCCCGAGGTCGTACGCCAAGGCACTCCAGCGCGGAGGCTTGTACGCCGACGCCGACGAGCTCCACAATCACAAGAGAGAGGGGGGCCATCCCCCCAAGAAGACAAATCCTTCGCCGGCCCCGGGTCCGTCCCCGGCCGGCCAGGGTGCCCAGGGCCGTCACGGCTCTGGTAGACAGAGTAAGAAAGACCGCCACTGGCGGCCGAGGCTGGAACGGCCGGGGGTAACCCTCACCCACCCGGTCGGCACCATCCTCGATTATGCCGAGAAGCACGGCCTCATCGAGCAGGCTCCTCGGCCGGCCGAGGAGATCATTGCCATCCAGCAGGGCGGCACATACTGCCGGTTCCACAAAAACTCGTCGCACAACACCGACGATTGCATCACACTGAAAAAGGCCATCAAGCACCTTATTCGCTAGGGGGAACTCTCCCAGTTTGTCAAAGGTGGCCCACGCAAGAACACTTGGGTAAACACCGGCAAACATGGGGGCGAACCCTCTGCGAAGAAGCGGGAGATTGGTAGGCTCAGCGACGACGAGGACTTCGAAGAGCCTCCACCGAAGAAGAATCACATCCACCTCATCGTAGGCGGGAACACTGGGGGGGACTCCGCCACTCAGAGAAAGAAATGGGCCCAATCCCTTTACATTGGGGAGGTATCCCACGTTCCCCCCCAGCCAAAGAAGCAGCGAACGGAGGCGATCACCTTCACCGACAAGGATCTGCCTCCGGGTACGGAATCACACAGGGACGCCCTCGTCATTCGATGTGAGATCGGCGACTCCATCATCCACCGTACTTACATCGATACGGGGAGCTCCGTCAATGTGATGTACTTGGACACCTTCAAGCAGCTGAAGCTGGACAGAGCTCTGCTGAAGCCGATCAAGACCCCGTTATCCGGCTTCACCGGGGACTCTATCGACGCCGAGGGCACGATAGTCCTCCCCGTGGAAGTCGGTGACGGCCCCCACCATGCCAAAATTAACATGGAGTTCATGGTGGTCAACCTCCAGTGCGCCCACAACCTGATCTTGGGCCGGCCAGCGCTGGAGGACTTGGAGGCCATCATCTCCATGAAGCACCTATGCTTGAAGTTCCCCACCAATGACGGCATCGGCTACGCCAGAGGAAATCAGAGGATAGCCAGAGCTTGCTACCTCAAGCTAACGAGGCCGGCCGAAAGGGAAGGACAGCGGATAGACACCATTACGGCCGCCGTCGCCATGGACGAGGAGAGGCCACATGCGGAGCCGGCCGAGGAGATCGAGGAAATCCCCCTGGATACCTCCCGGCCGGAGCGGGTTCTCAGGATCGGAAAACAACTCCCCTAGGACCAACGAGACGCCATCCTCCTCGTCCTACGGTCATACGCCGTTGTCTTCCCGTGGGGCGCGGACGATATGCCAGGCATCAGCCACCAGGTGATCACTCACCGGCTGACCGTCGACCCGGCCTCCGCGCCGGTCAAACAGAAGCGGCGCTACTTGTCCGCCGACAGGCGGGACTTCGTCAAAGGGGAGGTCGCCATGCTCCTCTCAATCAAACACATCAAAGAGGTGAAGTACCCGACATGGTTGGCCAACGTCGTCCTCGCACAAAAACCGCCGACGTTCAGAATGTGTGTTGACTACACTGACCTGAACAAGGCGTGCCCCATGGACCCGTTCCCTCTCCCCAACATTGATCAGCTGGTGGACGAGACGGCGGGGTGCGAGTTGATGTCGTTCCTCGATGCTTTCAGAGGGTACCACCAAATCTCCATGCATGAAGATGACGCTGAGAAGACGGCATTCATGACCCCAGAGGGAATCTTTTGCTACCTCGTCATGGCCTTCGGACTCAAAAACTCCGGCGCCACCTACACTAGGATGGTGGCCAAGATCTTCAGAGCGGTCCTTGGCCGGACGATGGAGGCGTACGTCGACGACATGATCGTCAAGAGCAGGCAGGCCACCTCCCACGCCGACGACCTCCGGGAAATCTTTGAAATAATGAAGGAGTTCAGGCTCCGCCTCAACCCCAAGAAATGCGCCTTCGGCGTCCAGGGTGGCAAGTTCCTCGGCTACATGGTCAGCCGGAGAGGCATCGAGATAAACCCGGAGAAGACGCAGGCCATCATCAACATGGAGCCGCCCCGCAACGTCAAGGAGGTACAGCGACTGACGGGGCGCCTTGCGGCCTTAAACCGGTTCCTCTCCAGGTCAGCCGAGAGGGCACTCCCCTTCTTCCAGATCATGCGTAAGGCAAACAGCTTCAAGTGGACAACGGAGTGCCAGGAAGCATTCAACGAATTGAAGAGGTACCTGTCGTCCCCACCTGTGCTCTCCAAGCCCAAAGCCGGCGAAACCCTCTTCTTGTACTTAGGGGTGAGCACGTCGGCCATCAGCTCCGTGCTCATCCGTGAGGATGAAGGGGTGCAGAGGGCCATCTTCTACATCAGCAAGACACTTAGGGAGGCCGAGCTCAGGTACTCCCCCATTGAGAAGACGGTGCTGGCCATCGTCCACACAGTGAAGAAGCTGGGGCACTATTTCCAAGCCCACACCGTCCATGTGCTGACCCAGCAGCCTCTTGGCGCACTCATGAGGAGCCCCACAAGCTCCTCGAGGATGGTGAAATGAGCGATCTTCCTCAGCCAGTTTCAGATTGAGATCAAGCCAAGGCCATCCATCAAAGGGCAAGCCTTGGCCGACTTCGTCATTGAATGCACAGCAAGGGAGACGGCCGTCGCCAACCCCGGGCCGGAGCCGGACGATACGTGGACCCTGTTCACTGACGGCTCGTCGGCCGCGAAATCATGCGGCGGCGGCGGCGTCCTCATATCCCCTGAAGGGTTCAGAGCTTACTATGCCATCCGCTTCAACTTCAGGGTATCCAACAACGAAGCCGAGTATGAGGCCCTCCTCAGCGGTCTCAGACTCGCCGCCGGCCTCAAGGCCAAGCACCTCAAAATCAAGTGCGACTCCAAACTGGTAGTGGGCCAGGTGGAGGGATCGTACGAAGCAAAGGAAGGCCGGATGAAGCAGTACAAACAAGCGGCGGAGGAATTGCTGAAAGCGTTTGAAACCCACGAGATCACTCAGATCCCAAGGGTCGAGAACGCCGAAGCCGACATCCTCTCCAAGCTCAGCTCGGACACCCCGGAGCACATCTCCCAGTTGGCCAAGATCGAGGAGTTGAGCATGTCCAGCATCCATGCCAGCCCCGTCTTGTGCGTCCAACAGCGACCAGAGAACTGGATCTCCGACATCGCCACCTTTATCGCAACGGGGGAGCTGCCCCCGGACGAGGAGAGGGCCAAACTTGCCAAACTCAGGGCCCCAAGCTACACCATCGAAGATGGCAAACTCTACAAACGGTCCTATAATGGCACTCTCCTCCGATGCCTGCACCAGGACGAGGCTGACACAGCCATGGAAGAAGTTCATTGTGGCGTCTGCTCCTCACACCAGGGCCCTTTCAGCATCTCCCGGCGTCTCGTCGTCCAGGGTTTCTTCTGGCCGACGATGGCACGCGACTGCGCTGACCTGGCCAGGAAGTGCACCACATGCCAGGTACTCCAGAAGGCCCCTGGCCGGCCAGCTGTCAACTATGCCCCTGTCAGCACCGCAATTCCATTCTCCAGGTGGGGGATTGACCTGGTCGGCCCCCTGCCCAGAGCCGCCGGGAATAACCGCTACATCATCGTCGCCGTCGACTACTTCACCAAGTGGGTCGAGGCGGAACCCTTGGCCAGCATCACGGGGGCCAGATGCCAAAGATTTGTTTACAAGAACATCATCACACGCTTTGGCGTCCCCCAGGAGATTATATCAGACAACGGCACCCAATTCGAGGCAGCCCCTTTTCAAGAACTCCTCCGGGAGTTTGGGGTAAAGCATCGTTTCTCCTCCGTTGCCTACCCTCAGGGCAATGGGCAGGTCGAGAACGCCAACAGAACAATCATGGAGGGGCTGAAGAAGAAACTCCAGGCCGCAGGAGGTAGTTGGGTCGACGAGCTCCCCAACATCCTGTGGTGCTACAGAACCACGCCGAGGAGGGCGACAGGTGAAACGCCTTTCGCCCTGTGCTACGGCTTTGAAGCAAAGGCGCCCACGGAAGTTGCCATCCCCAGCCGACGGGTGGAACAATATGAGCTTGACACCAACGAAGAGAACATGAAGATTGACCTACACCTGGTTGATGAGAGGCGTGAACAAGCTTACGTCCGAGCAGAGAACTACCGGCGTCAAGTAAAATCATACTATGACGCCAAGGTACGTTCCCGGGAATTTCAGGTGGGGGACTACGTCCTCCGCCGAAGGGAAGCAAGCCAGCCGACAGAGGGTGGCAAGCTAGCATTGAAGTACGAAGGGCCCTACATCGTCAGTGTCGTGGTCAAACCTGGCACCTACAAGCTTAGACGCCCGAGTGGGTCCAATGTACCACGAACGTGGAATGTACACCATCTGGTGAAGTTTTATCAGTGATCCGAAGGAGGTGCAGACGGCGAAGCCCTCACCCCTTGACGGGTTACTGATTGAACGCCACCCTCGGCCTCGAGCCACTTATGAATAAAATCATGTTCTGATTTTTTCTCTGGAATTTAAAGTAAAACATTAGCAGGTGCCCCCGTCGGCCACCTTAGAGCGAAAGGCTCAGGCATGGCCGACGAGGCCCCATTGCATTTGAAGCCTACGAGCAACAAGCTCAGGCGCTCCATTGTATTTTGTATCAGCGAAGGGCTCAGGCTTAGCTGAGAGAGCACATCGTCCTGGCCCTGTAAGCCTAGAAGTGAAACGCTCAGGTATGGCCGACGATGTCCCCAGGACGAGGGGCCCGCAAACGGCCCACGTCTTGAAACGGGAAGCTCACCGCGTCGTCCACGCGCCAGATCGCAGGACGACAAGCCTGAAATCATGGCCGAGGTGACAAAATCCCAAAACTCAGGGATGGGCAACGACAGCCGTTGGAAACCGACCAAAAGTCTAGCCCGCGTCATAAATAGGCGACGGGACCCGCCCTGAGATCACGGACGTTATAAACGAAGTCCGAACCGGCCGAAGGACGAGCACACCCTTCGGCCGAAGCCTGAAAGAAGGATACCCCTGAAAAAAAAAGAAAAAAAAAGAAAAAATAATAATATAAGGGAAAAAGAGGGAAGCCGACGGCCGCGCACACTAGCCGGCCTCGAGCAATGAAAAAATAAAATCCCCACAACTCAGGCCCAACTAGGCCAAGTACATATCAGTTGAACACAAGTGTAGTACCACTGACAGGCAACATGGACGACACGTCCACACAATACAAGGGAATAATCAAGGCCGATACACACGCCTATAAAACCCTAACCGCATCGGTTGGGTGACACGCGAGAGGTGACCTTCATCGGCCATAGTCCTTTGAGGCACCAACGCTTGGTATGAAACAAAGCATCGCAATCCTGAGGATGACCAGGACGAAGCGGGCACTTATCACACCCGCGAAAGGATCAGGCAATTAAGAAACAACCTCTACTTGCCACAGAATTTCGGATGGCCGACGCAGGCACTGGAACCAAGGCTGTTGGTCAAGCGAAAGTTCTTGGGGAATTGGCTCAAGTGTTTACCAGACACTTAGAAAAAATCCTGAGAAGAAAAAAAAAAGAGGGTTCATACCTTGGCCGACGAAGGTAGGACCATCTCCTTGGAAAGCCATTCCTTATCCAGCACCCTCATCAGCCACAAGCCAGACCTTGGCCGACAGCGGTACCGCAAAGAAGCAAATGCCTGACATTTATACTTGGAAAACTCTCCAAGTACTCAAGTGGAAGAACTCTAGACGAAGCTGGTACATATATATTCCAAGGCCGTTAGCTACCTACGCCTTGCATATGTACTTAGGACAAATTCAAAGTCCAAAAGACTAAGGTGAAGGTGCCCTTATCGGCCACAACACAGGAATGCAGGCCGACAACGACACTGGTTCAACACTTGGCAAATCACCCAAACCATCTGCCAATAATGGGGAGAGACTCAGCGCCAGGACGGAGCGGACACCACGGTCAAGGCCGAAAGGAAAGCACCCGAGTGGATCCCAAAACACTTAGAAAATTTTTGCAAAAAAATTCCTAAGTGTTATGATAGCAACGAAACACCGGTCAGGCCGACGAAGCCACCAGGCCGGAAAGAAAGCAACTTCGTGGATCCAAAAAACTAAGTGTTATGATACTGCATCAACACCGGTCAGGCCGACAAGGCCACCAGGCCGAAAGGGAAGCAACTACAAGAATCCAAAACACTTAGGAAATTTTTGGAAAGTGTTATGATAGTACAGCAATGACGGTCAGGCCGACCAAGCCACCAGACCGGGAAAAAAGCAGCTTAGTGAGCCCAAAACACTTAGGAAATTTTTGAAAAAATTCCCAAGTGTTATGATAGTAAAGCAACGACAAACAAGTCGACCAGGCCACCAGACAGGGTGGACTACCTCACGGACGTAGCGGACACTCGCGGGTGACCCAAGTTATGACCTTGACACTTAGACAAATTTTAGAATTGAAATAACAAAAGGCAAACAAGCATACAAGGAATTCAAAGCCGGGCAGGACGGCAAAAACTTTTTCATTCAGCAAGTTCATTACAATTGGGGGGCGCTTCGGCCGTTACATCATTTGGCAAAAATAAAAACTAACTACAAAGGAGAAGCCAATCAAGTCTCTTGGGCACCTCCATCTGCGGCGGGCTCTTCGGCCTCGTCGGCTCCCTCCTCAGCCTCCGTCTCCTGGCCGGCGGCGGCCGCAGCGCTAGTGGCATCGTCCAGGAAGTCAAAATCCTAAGCCTGTTCTTCGTGTTCTTCGTTGTTCAAGGTTCTTACCGCTCTCGCGGCAATCAGATTTGTACTCTACGTCAATCAGCCTTAGATCTGGTCCCCTAAATTATTGTACTCTACGTCACGATCGTGCCTGGCATCTAGTGGCTTCGTGACTTTATTCTTCGGGCACGATCGTGCCTAGGCCCAGGCACGGTCTTGCCTGGCCTATCCTTGACTGTTTCACGCTGTTTCTTGCCCCAAATGCTCCCGGATGCAAATAAGATCGATCCAAATGCTCTTTCTTCATCAGAATTTTGTCGTGAATCTCCCGGTGACCTCCAAATCTCTCAAATCTTCCTCGAATGCTTCCAAACTCTTCCCGATTGCCTCTCTAAGCGCCGATGCCGATCTCTAACTTCTTCAATTCAACTCCAAATGCAACAAAACTCAACCCAACGCCTGATAATCACATCTTGAGCTAAAATTGAGACTTGCAACACCTTAAAGCTAGGAAAACCATCAAAATCCGATTCCAACACGCATCAAATGCGTGTTGTAATACGAACTTATCAGATTCCCCCACACTTAATCTTTTGCTTGTCCTCAAGCAAATCGAACAACAGGACTTACGATAATCTCCACACGGAATTAAAACAGTTAGCATGCACACATAGCTAAAGGGATATTCACAGAACAGACAATCTAAACCAAGAAAATTCTTCCCTAAACTACATCTTTGTACTCAAGCTAAACTATTCGACAAAATTATTCACAACATCCTTAAAATAATGACAGCATACACAAATAAACTAGCTATTGATCAGAAGGACTTGTGAAGGCGGTGGTGAATGGCGGATGGTAAAGAATAAAAGTCCCTTTCATTGAGAGTTTTGGGAATAATCTAACACAGACTTGATGCATTCAGGAATTTCAGGGCTATTCTTTAGGATCAGGGAGTTCAGCAGCACACAAATTAGAAACTATCATTTAAACCTATGCAAAGAGTAGACATGGTGTACAAATAAGCTAAACCGCCGCAGCACATTGGTGCTTTCACGTATACTTGAAGTACGCGGAGAACTAAAGCTCATTTTTCTGAAGCCTCCAAGTTCAGTTAATTAAGTTTAGTTTTCCTTGTCATGTTGGCACGAGAACGCCATTTCTTTCGAAAGATACCCAAGTCTCATCTCATTGTGCAAACACTTACGCTTTTTGACCGGGGCTCCCATTCTCTTTTTCGCAAGGTAAGAGGTCTAGCTATATTAATTTTTCACCTTTTGGATTCTCACTAGACATTACCCCATTCTAATCTCGGCCTCATCAAGGAAAAATAGCAATTAAAGTTCGTTAATTCAAAGTGAATCCATGCCTACAATGCAAACCTTGAAAGTATCAAATTCCTAAAAAGTGACTGCTCTTACCCCATTTAGGGCATAAGAACAGTGCCTAAAATGGCTCCTACACAAAATTCCCTAAACTTAGCAAATTCATCCTTTAGTTCCCTAAACATCAAGACTATGTACGAAAAATTCTCCGGTAAGGAAACGCAAGCCATTTGGCTATGGAGCTTAATTAATTGGGTAAACAATAAATGATCACGCTCAAAATGGCTTCTCCTAAAGGAACTTACTCAGGTCAATGGAAAAATTGTTAATTCATTACATAGGTGACTAATGCCTTCATCCTTTCAATAACCAGATTATAGTGCAAGCAATTTAAGCATAAACACTTTAAGGACATTTTAAAAGCATAGTCAAATGCTAGCCAACTCACAAAGACACAGTTTACAGAAAAAATTTCAAAATTTTGACATGAATTTCCTACGAATATACAACTAACACCTGTGCATGCTAACTCTAAAAATCACATGTAACAACTACTGCCCGAATGCCCAATTCACTCCCCCGCACTTAAACTTTGGCATCGCCCTCGATGACCAAAAATGCACTATGCAAAGGGGGTAAAGAGCAAATGGTCACGCGTGCTCAAAATCAACTCAAGTCAACATTACATAGCGAGTAAAAGAGTCATTGAAACTTCCCTAAGGTGTCGGTCGGTCTGGAACTAAACTGAGTCTTTGAACTCTCGGCACGTCATTTATTAATCATTCTTTTGATCTGCAACACATCATTTACAACAAAGCATAGCATAATAGATAGTTAAGTGTAAGAGTGTGAGAGTGTGAGAGTGTTTAAGGTGTACACTCATCCAACAGAATATAAAAAATACTCTACTGCTCAGGAGGGGGAGGCGGCGGGTATCCGTCAAAGAATGAACGCCAGCTATACTCCAATGAATGGAGGCACTCATCAATCTGTGTGTACTGGGACTGCAGCTGTGCGTAGTGCATCGCCGGATCCTCCCTCATTTTTCTGTAGAAGTCTTGTTGCTCGAATCGCATCTGGTCAAACCGCTCTGCAGAAAGCTGATGGTAAACAGTGTCCTGATGCGCGTGCACCCCCTCCCAAGTATTAGGAAACGTGCGGCCATAGGGGGTGCATCATCTGGAATGTCGTGTGCAGCTTCCTCCATCTCCTCATTGCCCTCATCATCATCATGGTCATCATCATCATCTCCTTCCCGATGTACTCCTGTTGCTGCTACTGCCGTCTGCACCTGTGGCCTCCTCCTTGCCACTCTAGTGTTGACCTCGGGAAGCCGGGTCAATGCAAGAAAATTGGAGATCTCCTCCATCCTCTCAAACCGGTCTCCAAAGCCCATCCCTGTCAGTAGTCGAGTGACGAATGGGCCAACAAATATGGACTTAATGTGATTGGTGGCTTGGCGGTGAAGGAGCTTGGCAAGAACAAAACCCATATGAGGCTTGTAGTTGTGGACCATGCAGTAGAGGCAGAATAGGTCTGTAAAAGTGAACTTGTCGGCAACCTCGGCTTTGCCGGTGATAGTGGATGAGAGGAGGGCATGAATGATACGGTACTGTCACGGGAAAAGTAACGTGCTCGGGGTCTTCTTCGGATTGTACTCTTCTCTCCCCACAGAAATAGATTCCCAAAAGGCCTGGCGGTTAAAGTTGAGTGGGAAGTCTGTCCAAATGGCCTCATCGCGGCCAGAATCCTCACATTGCTCGAAGCCTAGGTACCGTGAAACCATATACATAGAGATAGCGTGATCTTCTCCGAAGGCCCTAAATCTGATGATAGGCCGATGATTCTCTTCTAATGGAATGACCAGTGGCATCTTGAATGTAGCCAACACCTCACAAGTGATCTCCCTAAATGTAGGGTCTCTAATCCCGTAGAATAGATGCCTCCACCACCTCCATCGCAGGAGGTGCATCACCTCATCTCTCACTCCTGCTGCAGTGAGTGAGTCCTCGTCGGGGTAGTACAAAGTGCCCATGCTTTTGGGCAACAACTCAACATACTTTAGCTCGTCCTTGAGTATTGGAAACTGCGGTTGGTACCGGGCAGCATTGGCCCTGCTAGAATTGGCACCCGCTCCTCTAGTGTGCTTTTGTCTTGGCATCTGTCAAAACAAGTCAAAAACAAGAATTCCAACGGGGCGTCCAAGTGTTAGAATAGATTCACAAATCAAAGTAATGGTCCCGTCAGCAATTAATCAACCAAGATCATCATTGTTATTGAAACAACCCCAAGTTTAACCAGAATAGTTGAAAATTTTGAACTTTTATCAAAGAAAGGTTCTTTGAATAAAATTCAAATTTTCAACGACACACGGTGTAAACAAGGTCACAAGCAAGCATCGGTTATCATCACAAGTTTTTAGAAGGAAGTGCTTCCCAAAAGAATTAGAAGGAAAATCAAAATTAGGGAAAGAACTCCCAATTCTCAAAATTGACAAAGTTTGGCCTAAACATTGGGTATTCATGCACAAAAGGACTCAACAAAAATCATAGATCATCACAAGCATACATTAAACCTCATAGACAACAAAGAAATAAAAAACCCCCACATTATGATCACATTGGCAAAATTTACCCTAATTTGGCAAAATCAACTCAGAAATTAGGGATTTCATATAATAGAGGCAAATTAATCCACTGAGAACATCAAAATCATCAATACAAGCCTCGAATTAATTATAGATAATCAAATCCCTAATTTTCGAGCTCATGCAAATTTCGGACATCTCAAAGCTTCAAAACCTCCATTAATGGAGAAAAGAAGAAGAGGGAAGAAGAAGATTACCTTGAGTGAGTAGAGGAGAGAGAAGGGGGTGCGGTGGTTCGATTGGAGTCGAGGCGGTGGTCGGAGGTGCGGTGGGTCGGCGGTGGCTTTGTTGTTGGCTGCGGTCGTAGGAAGAGAATCGCAGAGAGTGTGGTGCTTGCGTAAGGGAAAGAAGAGCTTGGTTGGGTTAAAATTTACGCGGGGGTATTTTGGGAAATTCGCCAGGAACGATCGTTCCCGGCCTAGACACGATCGTGTCTGGCAGGCAGTAGGTATCCCCCTTTCGCGTCCGGGGCACGATCGTGCCCCCCAGACAGATACGATCGTGCCTGGCTGGCAGTGAGTTTCCGCAGTTTCCTTCAATGCAGGCACGATCGTGCCTGCCCAGACACGACCGTGCCCGGCCAAAAACACATTTTTTTTGTGGTTTTTTTTGAAAAGCAGAAAAATCTAAGCTACTGAAGCAAAAATGAAGCTCCGTTTGCCTCCCGAGAAGTGCTATTTTTAACGTTGTTTGCCCGACGCAACTATGCACTCATCTCTCAAAATTCGTGACAAAGGTCACTTCACGCTCGCGTTCTAGTGGTCCTCCGTAGTATTTCTTCAGGTGATGGCCGTTAAATTTAAAACGGCCCTTCTCAGGATGGTCAATTTCAACAGTTCCGTACGGAAAAACTTCGCACATTACAAAAGGACCGGACCACCTAGACTTCAATTTTCCTTTAAAAAAATTCATTCGGGGATTGAACAGCAGAACTTGATCCCCCTTACAAAACTCTTTTCCTTGTTTGATATGCCAATCATGATAGGCTTTGGTACGTTCCTTACTAATCTTAGAGTTCTCATAGGCCAGAAGCCTCCACTCATTCAACTCGTTGAGCTTCCAAAGCCGCTCACGACCCGCCAAAGAAAGATCCTTATTCAGCGTTTTAGAGGCCAAGTACGCCTTATGCTCAATCTCTACCGGAAGGTGTCATGCCTTCCCATAAACCAAGTGAAACGGAGTAGTGCCAAGGGTGTCTTATACGCTCTACGCAATGCCCACAACGCATCATCTAACTTATCGGACCAATCCTTCCTATGGGTTTCAATGGTCTTCTCAAGGATGGTCTTAATGTCCCTATTCGAATTCTCAACTTGGCCACTAGTTTTAGGGTGATATGGGACGCCCCCTTTATGATTGACCCCGTATTTTGCCAAAAGGAGCGTCATGGGATCATTCCTAAAGTGGGTGCCTTGTCACTTATCAAGACTCGTGGCACTCCAAATCTAGAAAACAATTTCTTCAGAAAACGAATCACAACTCTAGCATCATTCGTGGGCAAGCTTCAGCCTCAACCCACTTAGAAACATAATCCACAGCAACAAGAACGAATTTATTACCTTTAGAACCTGGAAACGGTTCCATGAAGTCAATGCCCCAAACATCAAATACCTCACAAGCCAATATAAAATTCTGGGGCATCTCATCCCTCTTGGTAACCACTCCGGTGTGTTGACACCTGTCACATTGCTGCACAAAGGTTAGAGCATCTTTAAACAAAGTGGGTCAGAAGAAACCACATTCCAAGACCTTACGGGCTGTCCGGTTGAAAGAATAGTGTCCCCCGGTCGGTCCGAAGTGACAATGTTTAAGAATTTCAGCTCCTTCACAAAGGGGAACACATCTTCTAACAACCTGATCAGCACAAATACGACACAGATATGGTTCCTCCCAGAAATAATACTTCAAATCAGCAAAAAAATTCCTTCGTTGATGAGGTGTATAATCAGAAGGGACAACACCCCCAACCAGATAGTTGGCGATGTCAGAGAACCAAGGCACCTCATCAACGATACGCAAAAGTCTCTCATCAGGAAAAGTACCCTCAATATCTCTCTCACTCAAGGAATCAAGAAAGGGGTTCTCTAACCTACTCAAATGATCAGCTACTAAATTCTCAGCCCCTTTCTTATCCCTTATCTCAATATCAAACTCCTGGAGTAATAATATCCACCGAATCAATCTAGACTTAGCATCCGCTTTTTGCATCAAATATTTAAGAGCAGAATGATCGGTGAATATCACTACCTTAGACAAAATCAAATAAGGACGAAACTTGTCAAGAGCAAACACAACAGCAAGCAATTCTTTCTCGGTGGTAGTGTAATTTTCTCAGGCACTATCGAGACTCTTAGAAGTATAAGAAATAGGTTGAAAATGTTTCTCTCGACGCTGCCCAAGAACGGCTCCTACTGCAAAATCACTAGCATCACACATAATCTCAAACAGCAAAGACCGGTCAGGAGCTACTACCACTGATGCCTTGACCAGTTTCTCCTTCAAACACTCAAAAGCATCTAAACACTCCTTTGAGAAGTCAAACGGTGCGTCCTTCTCAAGGAGCTTAGTCATGGGTCAGGCTATCTTAGAAAAGTCCTGGATGAACCTACGGTAGAAACCTGCGTGACCTAGAAATCACATCAACCTTATCCGGATAAACCTCAATCCCCCTACTCGATATCTTATGCCCTAGGACCACTCCCTCACTAACATGAAGTGGCACTTCTCCTAATTAAGCACCAAATTCACCTCTCGACACCTAACCAGAACTTTCTTCAAATTCTCTAAGCACTCATCAAAAGTATCACCATACACAGAAAAGTCATCCATAAAAACCTCCATAAACTTCCCAATAAAATCCACAAGAATAGCAAGCATGCATCTCATAAAGGTAGCAGGGGCATTACATAATCCAAACGCCATCCTCTGATAAGCAAAGGTACTGAATGGACATGTGAAAGTGGTTTTATCCTGGTCCTCGGGGGCTATGGGGATCTGGAAGTATCCCGACATCCCGTCAAGGAAACAGTAAAACCTATGCCCTGCTAACCTTTCTAAAATCTGATCAATAAAGGGGAGGGGGAAGTGGTCCTTCCGGGTGGTGGCATTTAATTTTCAGTAATCAATGCAGACCCGCCATCCGGTGACCGTACGCGTAGGAATCAACTCATCTTTCTCATTCTTAACCACATTCATCCCCCCTTTTCTTGGGAACCAACTGGGTCAGGCTGAATGAAATCGGAAAAATAATTCCTACATCTAACAGATGGATGACTTCCTCCCTAACCACCTCCTGCATATTAGGATTCAGTCTTCTTTGCGGCTGCACTACCGGCTTAGCATTATCTGCCATCAAAATTTTATGAGTGCAGAAAGCAGGACTGATTCCTTTCATGTCAGAAAGTTTCCGGGTTAGAGCTTCCCTTTGTTCACTAAGTAGATCAAGACATGCAAATTTTTGAGATGGCTCAAGCCCGGATGCAAGAATAACAGGGAGGTCAGAACTTTCATCTAGAAATGCATACTCAAGGTGGGAGGGAAGAGGCTTTAGATTTAATGGAGAAGGAGTAATAACAATAGAAGAATCAGTCTGACAGCCTTCCTTCTCGACCTTATCTAAGTCATTTTCCTTCCCCTTCACATCACTAGCATCACTTGAGTCCTCCTCTCCACCTATCATAAGATAATGAAAACTAGGGAGGAGCTCAAGATCCTCTGCTCACAAACCATCATCCAAAATTAGATCAAAGAAGGCTTCATCAGAAACCATGTTAGGCATGCAATCCTCCACCAAAGAATCCATCACATCCATGTAAAAACACTCTCCACTATCCTGAGAGGGCCTCTTCATTATTTTGGACATGTCAAAGGTGGCAGACTCATCTCCCACGCGGAGGACAAGCTTACCGTCTCCAACATCAATAAGTGCTCGGGCAGTTGCCAAAAATGGTCTGCCCAATATCAATGGTATCTCACGATCCTGATCCATGTCCAAAATAACAAAGTCTACCAGAAAAATAAATTTGTCCACTTTAACCAACATGTCTTTAATAATCCCTTGGGGATATTTGACTGATCGATCAATCAACTAAATGCACATACGTGTAGGTTTAAATGGACCGAGTACAAGCTTTTCATATAAAACAAGAGGCATCAGATCAATGCTTGCACCCAAATCAGCCAGGGCCCTATCAAAAGTAAGATCTCCTATAAAGCAAGGAATAGTAAAAGAACCTGGATCTTTAAGCTTCTTCGGTAGATCTGTTCGTATCACAGCTGAGCACTCCTCATTAAGCGTCACAGTTGACGCTTCTTCCAGCCTCCTTTTGTTCGTCAATAGATCCTTCATGAACTTCGCGTACTTTGGCATTTGTGCTAGTGCATCCACGAATGGTAAGTGAATCTACACTTGTTTCATGAGATGCAGAAACTTAGCAAACTGGTCACTTTCGTTCTTCCTAGTCAATCGCGCCAGATAGGGAAGATGTGGGGTGTAATTCTTGACCGGAGCGGGCTGTTTCGGTGCAGCTGCCACCTCTCTTTCCTCATCTTTCTCTTTCTCTTCTTTCCGGGCAGCCGACTCAACTTCTTTGGGCTTCTCTGTCGTGGCAGCAGGTTCTAGCTCTTTTCCACTCCTCAAGGTGACTGCCTGAACATGTTCTCTTGGGTTCGGCTCAGTGTTGCTAGGGAGGGATCCCTGATACCTTTCGGATATAGCCTTTGCAAGCTGCCCCAATTGATTTTCTATGTTTTGCATCCTTAGTCCGCCCTCGGCTGATTTTGCGCTAATTGTTTGAGCGTTTCTTCCAAGCTAGACAATTTTTGCTCAGTTTCCCTCCTGAAATTCTCTTGTGCCGGCTGAGGTGTTTTTTGCTGACCTTGAGGTGCTTGGGGCTGATTATAGTTCCTAGACTGCTGCTGCTCATGATTTCCTTGCCCGTAATTCCCCTGCTGTTGCTGGCCGTAGGGCTGGTTGTAATATCCCTGCCTCTGAAAATACATTGCATCTACTTGCTCCACTCCAGGGACTGCCGAGTGTGCCATCATATTACATTCATGTGGCCAATGGCGTCCCCCACACATAGTACAAGAAGGACTCATAAGACTGGGGGCTACCATATTTACACTGGGCACCGAGTGAGCAAGTTCCATCTTTTTCCCTAGATCGGTCACGCTGGTTGTGAGTTTCTGCATCATGCTTGCTAATGTATCTACTCGTGCAGAGAGAGCAGAATTATCACTAATCTCCTATAGGCCCAGAGCTTTTTGCTGAGGAGAACTCATGTCGCTGTACCAAGATGCATTATTTGAAACTATCTTCTCCACTAGTTCTTGCCCAACCTCAGATGGTAAATCAGGAAAGGCTCCGCCACCCGAAGCATCCAGCATCATCTTTCCTTTATTGTTGAGTCTGCTATAGAAGTAGAAAAGAACCTCACAATCAGTCAAATTTTCTTGAGGGCAAGCTCTTCTCAGCACCTTGAATCTCTTCCATGCTTCAGTCAGTGTTTCTAAAGATCTCTGTCTGAACTCTTGTAGTTGCTTCTTCAACTTCAGGGCCTTTGACGTAGGGAAGTACTCTTTAACAAAGGCACTATCCAGCTGGTTCCAAGTCTGAAGGTGGTGGTTTGGATTGATGTCAAATTACCTCTGCGCATCGTCCCTCAATGAGAAAGGGAAAAGCATCATTCTTACCTGATCATCAGTTAACCCAGGTATCTTGAAAGTCTGGCACATCCTCAGAAAGCGGGTAATATGCGCCACTGGGTCTTCGGTAGGGCCTCCTCCAAATTGGTTATTAAACACCATGCTTATCACTGCCGGCTTGATCTCGTAACGAATGGCAGTAATTACCGGCACTTGAATGCTATCATACTCTGAAACATCTGGCGTAAGGAACTCTGTGTTAAAGATCATTTAATTGTGAATCATGTTTGTCATCTATCTTGTAATAGATTAGCTTTATTATTATTCCTTGTATTAAATAAGTGCATTCATTAAATAGAATATGGGCCAAGTGTTAGGCCCATACAAACAGGCTAAAAGCCTTTCACGCCTACCTGAACCTCGCCTATAAAAAGGGAGTCGAGGGTTCAGGATTAGGTTAACTTTCGTACTTATTCATTATAGCCTTAAGCGCAAATCTTTCTGTGTACGAGTTCACGGTATATCAAAGAGGGTTTTACATCGATTCATCTGTGTTCATCCTTACGTTTAATCTTCTTTGTTATACTGCTATTCATTGCTGTTACAGAAACAGGGACTATCAATTGGTATCAGAGCCGATCGAGAGCCGATCAGAAGAACGCCTGCAGAAGACTCTGTTTTTCTTTACGTTGTTCTTTCTGTCGATTTTTTACTCTGTAATCTTGTTTCTTGTTAAAAAGTTGTAAAAGTTACACCCTTAGAATCGTCGTTTCGAAGCGATCAAGGGGTATACTTCAGATTTCGATTTCTGCAATTTCTGTACTTGAGATATTTCGAGTAGCTATGTCGACATCTAGGATTTAAACAGGTTTTACCAAGTATTTCGAGCTGAAAACTTTACCTGGGGATCTCGACATCATACTCTACAAGAAACTACCTTCAGATTTTGCTTATCTGATTTTTACAGTTTGTTGGATTTCGACATTGAGGATTTCGACATCTAGAATCTCGAGATCAAGATTTCGATTTTAAGGTCTTGACATCTGGTCTCGACATTTGACTTCTCGAAATACGATTTCGAGCTTAACTTCTCGACATCTCAAATCTCGAGATCTTCTTCTCGACATTTGAAATCTCGAGATCTTTAATCTCGACATCCTAATCTCGACATCAAATCTCGAAACCGGGCCTCCTTTATCGAAATCCCAGATCTCGATATTCAGATCTCGACATCTGATTTTCGACATTCTGCCTCTGAAAATCTTTTGATCAATTATCTCGAACAGTCAGTTTTATACAGCAATGGCCTCAGAATTCAATGCCCAAGGGAATAGCAGTACTCCTCCCAGTCTCAGGAAAGGAGAATACCAAATGTGGAGGAATCGATTCCTTAATTTCCTTGAGCACAAAGAAAACTCCGTTGTGATGCTTGAATCGTTGCTTGAAGGACCAGCTGAACTGATGATTTCAGTTGGTGGTGATCCAGAAAACAACCCACCTATTCTTCCAGAAATAAGACGGAAAGTGGCATCTGAATATACCGAAGCTGACAGGCTCAGGCTTCGAGGTGATCTCATGGCCAAGACGTACCTCCTTCAAGCAATCCCTAACGAAGTATATGTTCTCATCGATAGCATGCAAACAGCAAAGGAAATGTGGGATGAGATAGAGAAACTGCTCCAAGGCACAAGCATTAGCCTTAAAACCAAGAAGACAACAATTCTTATTGCTTATGACTCCTTCAAAGCAGGCCCGAGAGAACCATTGAACGAGACTTACAGCAGACTCGTCCAACTGGTCAATGAACTTAGAAAAATCAAAGTATTCAGGTCCAACTTGGAACTGAATATAAGAGTTCTATCCAGCCTGCATCCTGCATGGGAAAAGACAGTGAAGGATGTTAGATCTCGCATTGACTTGGATGAAATTGACCTCTGCACTCTATATGAACATTTGAAGCAATTTCTCAATGAGGTTGCTTATGCCGAGGATCATCACAACACAAATCCCCTGGCTCTAGTGATGGAAGCTCAGCCCCGAAGGACAACCACACCACTGAAGAAGAAGAAGAAGAAGAAGAAGAAGAAGGTGGTGGTTGAATCAGATGAAGATGAAAGTGATGATGACAAATCTGATCTAGAGGCTGAGCTTGCAGACTTACAGAAGAAGATGGCACTGCTTGCCAAGAGATTTGCCAAAAAGAACAGCTCCTCCAACAAACTGAGAACCTCCTCCTCAAACTACAAACAGAAGAACCATGAACAAGGATCTTCTAGGAAGACGCCATCAGCTGAAGATGCCCCCAAGTGCTACAACTGTGAAAAGGCTGGACATGTCATCAAAGACTGCCGCCTCCCAAAGAAAAAGGATGCAAACTTCTACAAGCAAAAGATGTTGTGGAATAAGCAGAAAATGCTGATGGTGCAGAAAGAAGAAGAAACTTCTGCAATGATTGCTGAAAATGATAACTAGGCAGAAGATACTTCTGATGAGGAGGAGGAGGAAGATAACTATGCCCTGATGGCACGAGTGGAGGAAGAAGATGAAAGAAAGGGTGATGCTGCGATCCCCAAAAGTGAATGCTCAACAAGCTCTGTAAGTACCTCTCATATTCCTTTAAATAATCAAAATCAGTCCTTACTTGAGAAGGACAGTCTAATTAAAGAACTAAAGGAGAGATTAGACAATAATCACAGGGTACTGAAACAGAATCTAGACCAAAAGTCTTCTCTAAGTGTTCAACTTGAATTGCGAAAGATCAGGTCAAAAAGGTGTCCTCAGATTTTGAAAGTTTTGAACTTAAGATAGCTGAACTAACTAAGAAATTTGAGGATAGTGAACGAGAAAAAAGCACAGCAAAGGCTGAATGCGATTTTTTGCATAATAAGAGAAGAACACTTTTAAACAAAATAAAAGAACTAGAGGATCTAGCTGCTAAGAGAGGTCAGTCTGAACAGACAATTTTTCTTAATCGAATAAAGGATGACCGATTTAACAATCCTAGAATAGGACTGGGCATAACCAACCCATGTAATCTAAAGAAAGTTAACTGTCTTCAAATCTATAACAAAGATTACATGGGACTAGGGTTTGGTGAGAAAATGTATTTTCGAAGTGATGATGAAAACTGGTAGAGTATATACTCCTAGATTCTAGAGAGAAGTGAGAGCTAGAGAGAGAAGTAGTATATTTGCTTTGTATTAATGAATTCCCAACCCCTACAACTACTCCCAAGGGGAGTATTTATAGAGAAAATTAGGGCTGGGCTCCCAAGTCTTGGGCTTGGGAGGCCCATTTACAACTGGACCGCTACTGGGCCGAATACAAAGCCACTAATGGGCCGTTCAAATGAGTAAGTGTAAAATCCGGTTCTGTGTGGTCTTCGTGGCCGACGAGGGCGTGGCCGACGAGGGCACGGCCGACGAGGGCACGGCCGACGAGGGCACCCATGTTCTTTGGCTTCAGGACCATATTCTGAGTTGGTACCTTCTCGGCCGACGGGGGTCCCTTAGCCGACGAGGGCACCACTCAGTGTCTTGTGCTTTCTGTTCTTCTGAGTATGTGGGTCCGGGGGCTCAGACCCATATACTCCATCAGGAGTCCCCCACTCTCTAAGCTGAGACGTAGACGAAGTGAAGGAGAGTAGATTCCCGTGCTTTGGTGCTTTTGGCCGATGCGGGCACTCCCAGGCCGTTAGCTATTGCGGCGTTGGCGCTGTTTCGGTTTTGGTGATCTTGTTCTGTGCTTGGCCGTTACCTGTTCCTCGCTGTGGACGGGGAGGCCGTTGTTCCCTTGGTGTGTTCGTTTGGGGATGATGAGTGTCCTGCTTCGATGGTGGCCGTTGAAGACGCGTTCTCCCTTTCTTGGACGTTGATGGTTGAAATTTATATTTGGGCCGTCGAGGCCGTTGATGTTGAACTTTGCTTCGAGGACGATGGCGTCCTTTCCTTTGGGTGGCCGATGAGGGTGCTTGTGCACTCCTTTTGGCTGTCGCTGATTGGTTTTCGTGTCCTTGATCGAAGAGCCCATCATGATTAACTGTTGGTGGAGGACGGTGAATGTCCTTGCCTTAGGTGGCCCATTGGCCGTTGCTGGTGATGTTATGTGCCATTGGCCGACGAGGCTCTATGTGATATATGGACGGTGTGGCCATGCTTTGTGGTTACATTTGTGTTTGCATTCTTCCTTCGTCTGTATTGTTGAGGCCGATGTAGTCCCCCAGTCCCCCACTGCTTCAGGCCAAAGCGTGTGAGGGGTGAAGGAGTTGCTTGAGTCCCTGGCCGAAGCGGCCTCTCCGTAGTTGTAATACCCGAGATTAATTTAAGAGGATTAATAGTACTACTCATACCAACAGAGGTGCATCTCCTTTTAAGGGAGCTCATCACCCAAGAACTCCAAAGTTAAGCGTGCTTGCACGAGAGTAGTCTTGGGATGGGTGACCCCCTGGGAAGTTTCTCAGGGCGCGCATGAGTGAGGACAAAGTGCGCGGTAAAGGCTCGTGGTGGTTTGTGAGGACAGTACTATTGGTCTAGAGTAGCTACCTCGGGTCCTGCGGGGCCGGGGTGTTACAAAATGGTATCAGAGCAACCCTGTGACAGTGTGTTGACCCGTTAGATATCGGGAAGGCACTTAGCGGGGCAAGATTCTGGGGTTTGATTGAGAGTGTTAAGGGCGCAACGAGGACGTTGCGATCCTAAGTGGGGGTGATTGTAATACCCGAGATTAATTTAAGAGGATTAATAGTACTACTCATACCAACAGAGGTGCATCTCCTTTTAAGGGAGCTCATCACCCAAGAACTCCAAAGTTAAGCGTGCTTGCACGAGAGTAGTCTTGGGATGGGTGACCCCCTGGGAAGTTTCTCAGGGCGCGCATGAGTGAGGACAAAGTGCGCGGTAAAGGCTCGTGGTGGTTTGTGAGGACAGTACTATTGGTCTAGAGTAGCTACCTCGGGTCCTGCGAGGCCGGGGTGTTACAGTAGTGCCCCTGGATCCAACCCTTATGGCGATTTTCTGGCCAAGGTAACCCTGTGGGAGAACCCTTGCGCGCAGATCGCTTGTAAAGAGTTATCACCAAGGGTCGTTACGGAGAGCCGATGGCTGTGGGTTCCTTATTCCTTTGGTTCTGTGGCCGTTACGGGCGTTCATGACGTTCCTAGCCGTTGCCACCTCCTTTTTGTTGGCATTTGTGAACTTGGCAAGCATATAGGCCGTTGTGGGCGCTTGCTGGCACTTGTGAAGCAGGCAAGCATATAGGCCGTTGTGGGCACTCGTTGTCCGTAGAGTTCTTGTTCCGTAGAGCCTGATTTGCCAGCGGGCTCTTGATATGTAGTTTGGGCTTGGCCCATTGGTGACGTGGTGGTCTACCGTTGGTGGCCGTTGATGTGGCCACTGGGAGGGTGCCACGTGTAGTGACCGTTGGGTGGGGGGTTCTATAAATACCCCTCCCCATCCGACGAGAATTTCTCACTTGCAATCCGAGTTGTCGAAGTACTGGCCAAATTTCTAGAGAGATAAACTCCCAAGCTTGTGTTCTTCGTGTTCTTCGTGTTCAAGGTTAGTGTTCATCGAAATCTTCTCTGTACTTTGCATATTTTGCTTCCTAGGCTAGTGATCTAGTGTTAGGCGCTTGAACACCCTTAGATCTTGAAGTAGGCTGCAGCATACCCGAGATAGTGTTTAAGATGAAGAACTTCAACGAAGAGTACTATCCCTATGACGACGAGCCCTCCGTCCCGTCCCTTGATTATCATGTGGTCGAGGAGTTCTGTGAGGAGCTTGAGGATCTGAGCTCGTTCAGGACCGGGGAGCCGGCCGAGGAGGACGGTGAGGACGAGGGGTCCGCGTCATCGTCTGGAGATGGGGACGCAGGTGTCTCCCGAACTGCTGATGGGGCGTCCACGTCGGCTGCCATTCCCTGCCCGAAGCCTGTGTCTGCGGTGAAGGGCGTCACGCCGCCGAAGAGGGTGAGGAGGCCGAAGAGAGGGCCAGCTTTCTCTTACTTGGATTTGACGAACATCTATGTCATCAGGCCGCAGAGTAATGCAGGTGAATACCTGGTCGCCCAGATGTATGTAGGGCCGTATGGCAGGGTTAGGGCCCCCAGGCCGACGGACCATGTCCTTAATCCACCCCCCGGCTATTTCGGAGTGTACCCGATGAGTTTTTCTAAAGGACTTAGTTTCCCGCTTCATCCCTTTATCACCGAGTACCTAGATATGGTGGGGCTCCCTTTATCGTCGGCTTCCTTCTGCGGTGTGCTGAGTTGGATTTCAGGCCGACGACGGCGCTGTTCATGAATCTTTACCAGATAGGACGCGGGAGTCACCAGAACTGTGCGTCGTATGCCACTCTCCAACAACTGCCCAAGAAGAGGAGTTTTACTGACCTGCCGACGTCCATCCATGGCTGGAAGGGAAAGTTTGTGTTCGTGTCTTTGGGCGAGGGGGGCACAGAGATCCCCTCTGTCGGCCATACCGGCCGTTTTAATCTTCATGACACGCCGAGGGGCTCCATCTTGGACGCTCAGGTTGAGGCTTTCCTGAAAGGAGGGCCGAGGAGTGTGAAGACGTATATTACAGAGTACAAAATGGCCTCCCTCGGCTTTGTACGGTATTTTGTGTATGGTGATCTTGACGACGATGTGGAGTTGTGGCCGAAGATGACCACGTCGTATGAGGAGGCTGATGGTCCCGATATGGGGGTGCCAGCTGAGGCCGATGGTAAGTCCTTCCTGATGCGCTTCCTGTCGTCTTACTTTTGTATTCCGTTTTTCTAACCCATAGTGTTTTTGTGATGCAGGTTTTGTGATGGATCGCATGTCTTTTATGAAGAGGGCGCAGCTGAAAGTGGCCGAGGAGCTGAAGGCCCAACAACCTGGAGCTACTGCCGCGGCCAAGCCCCCGGTACAGCCGAAGAAAAAACGGCAGGCCGATGAGGGCCAGCAGAAGTTGACCGAGGTGGGAATGAAGCCTCCCAAGAAGTCAAAGAGGGCTTCCTCTGCTGGTGATGCTAGGACGTCGGATGTTCCTTCTGGGGACGGAGGGGGTTCAAACCCTGACGTTTTGGTGGACCATCCTTCGGGCCCTTCGTCCACCACTCTCTCCACTATTCCTGCTGTTGTAACGGTTGCCCGGAGGAAAGGGTCCGGCCGAGAGCTGGTCAAAGGGACCTACAAGCTCGAGGTGGAGTACCCTGTCAAAGGGGGCTGTTCAACGAGATTGTTGACGGCCACGAGGTGATTTCTCAAGCCATTCCTGATGAAGACCGGGCTTATCTGAAGAAGCTCGGCCATGTGAAGATGTACGATGGTGGGATGGACCACATCGTCCAAGTAAGTAATCCTTCCCGCTTCGTCTTAATCTCCCCATTTTTATTTGTTTTTTCTTTTTTCTGCGATGTCGTCTAACCCCTTTTTTTGCTTCAGGGTGCCTTCATGTTGATGGAAAACAACAGGAGGCAAGAAAGGGAGATTGCTCGCCTTAGGCAGTTCGAGCAAAAGGTGGCCTCAGCCGATGAGGCGCTAGGCAGCTTGGAGAGGCTGCGTCTTGAGGTTGAGAGCCTGAAGAAGAGGGCTGACGAGGCCGACCAGTTGGCCGCTGAGAAGGAAGGGGCCCTCCAGCATTTGGCCGACGTGGAGCGTGCTCGCGACGAGCCCTCCGGCGTGCGGAGGAGGCCGAGAAGGGCAAGGCCAGTGCAGAGCTGGCTCTTAGCGCCGCCGAGGAGAAAGCCGCTGATGCTGCTGTGCAGAAGTTCCTTGAAGTCGGCTGGAAGGACGAGGCCCGACTTCCTTTTTGCTTTGAGGTCGTGGCGGTCAGGCTTGTTGACTGGGTGACCCAATCCCCCGACGGCCAGGCGTACTGGGAGAAGGAGATGAAAGTCTTCTACGACCTTGGCCAATACCGGATGCAACGGCTGTTGTATAGGAGGCTTCAACGGCGTTTCCTGGATATGGGTGTGACCAAGGAGTGGGCCGTCGGCCTTGGGCTGCCTTCGCTAATGAGGCATCCTGAAGCAGAGTTGGAGCTTCCGGTGGCTGAACGGCAGCTCCCCATCGAGAGCTCACGCATCAGCGATGACTGGGCGTACGAGCGGAGCAGGTTTGAGGATACTGCGACATCGGGTGTCGCTGCTGGTATGGCTGTTGCCCCGGCCGAAGAGGGAGCCGAGGCCGAGAAGGACTCTGAAGCCCCTCCAGAGTCCTGATTCCTTGTAGTTTTTTTCTTTTGACTTTGTACTATGTAACGGCCTAGAAGCCCTCCTTGTACTTCCCAATCTGATGAATGAAAAGAAATGATTCATTCAGACTTTACTGTTTTCGCGTTCTTTCCTTGTCGTATTTGTACGACGTCCTCGTGTGGGTGTTTGCTTGCCTTGTTGCCAGAATACTTAGGATTGTACAATTTTCCTAACTACTAAGTCAGTCATTGCTTCGTCTTGGCATTGTCCCATTCTTCTTTTTTGTTAGCATTTTCCTAAGTGTCCAACTTCAAGTAGATGGGTGTTCTCATCGTCCTGGTATTGAATCTCTCCTCAGTGTTGACAAGTGATTTGGGAAATTCCCTAAGTGTTGAACCAATGTCGTTGTTGTCGGCCCAGTGTTCGTCGTGGCCGTCGTGTTCCCTTGTTCCTGATCTGATTCAGGAAGGTCGGCCTGGATCCCTGTGTTGTGGCCGATAAGGGCAACTTAAACTTAGGTTTTTGAACATAGAAATTTTTCTAAGTACACATGTAAGACGCAGGTAGCTAACGGCCTGCGAGGATACAGGTGCCCGCTTCGTCTAGAGTTTCTCCATGTAAACACTTAGAGATTTTTCTAAGTATGAATGCAAGACAATTCCTTCTTTGTGGTACCGTTGTCGGCCAAGAGATGGCCCTACCTTCATCGGCCAAGGTCTGGCTTTGTGGCCGATGGGGGTGCCTTTTGCTTTCCCCAAGAGTTCCTCTAAGTGTCTGAATTCTCTCAAGGAACCTTTTTCCTCAGGAATTTTCTCTAAGTGTTTGGTAAACACTTGGATAAATCTTCCGCTTGACCAACGGCCTAGCTTTCAGTGCTTGTAACGGCCATTCGGAATGCTGTGGTCGGTAGGGATTGTTGCTTGAATGCTTAGTTCTTCCGCGGGCGTGATACTGCCCGCTTCATCTTGGTCATCCTCAGGATTGATACGGGCGTGATACTGCCCGCTTCGTCCTGGTCATCCTCGGGATTGATACTGCCCGCTTCGTCCTTGACGATTCCCTTGTCTGTGATGGACGTGTGGCTATATCGTCCATGTCACCTGTTAGTGGTACTACGCTTGTGTTCAACTGATATGTACTTAGCCAAATTTGGCATGAGTTGTGGGGATTTTATTTTTCCATTGCTCGAGGCCGGCTAGTGCGCGCGGTCCTCGGCTTCCCTCTTTTTTTTCGTTTCTGTTCCCTATTTCGGGGAGTATCCTTCTTTCAGGCTTCGGCCGAAGGGTGTTCTCGTCCTTCGGCCGGTTCGGACTTCGTTTATAACGTTCGTGATCTCAGGGCGGGTCACGTCGCCTATTTATGACGCGGGCTAGACTTTTGGTCGGTTTCCAATGGCTGTCGTTGCCCATCCCTGAGTTTTGGGATGTTGTCACCTCGGCCATGATTTCAGGCATGTAGTCCTGCGATCCGGCGCGTGGACGACGCGGTGAGCTTCCCGTTTCAAGACGTGGGCCGTTTGCGGGCCCCTCGTCCTGGGGACATCGTCGGCCATACCTGAGCGTTTCACTTCTAGGCTTACGGGGCCAAGACGATGTGCTCTCTCAGCTAGGCCTGGCCCTTCGCTGATACAAGATACAATGGAGTGTGCCTGAGCTTGTCGCTCGTAGGCTGCAAATGCAAGGTGTCACGTCGGCCATGCCTGAGCCTTTCGCTCTAAGGTGGCCGATGAGGGCACCTGCCGATATTTTACTTTCAATTCCAAAGAAAAAATCAAGAACATGATTTTATTCATAAGTGGCTCGAGGCCGAGGGTGGCGTTCAATCAGTAACCCGTTAAGGGGTGAGGGCTTCGCCGTCTGCACCTCCTTCGGATTACTGATAAAACTTCACTAGATGGTGTACATTCCACGTTCGTGGTACATTGGACCCATTCAGGCGTTTAAGCTTGTAGGTGCCGGGTTTGACCACGGCACTGACGATGATGGTGTCTATCCTCTGTCCTTCCCTTTCGGCCGGCCTTGTTAGCTTGAGGTAGCATGAACTGGCTATCCTCTGGTTTCCTCTGGCGTAGCCGATGCCGTCACTGGTGGGGAACTTCAGGCATAAGTGCTCCATGGAGATGATGGCCTCCAAGTCCTCCAGTGCTGGCCGCCCCAAGATCAGGTTGTGGGCGCACTGGAGGTTGACCACCATGAACTCCATGTCGATCCTGGCGCGGTGGGGGCCGTCATCGACCTCCACGGGGAGGACTATCGTGCCCTCGGCGTCGATAGAGTCCCCGGTGAAGCCGGATAACGGTGTCTTAATCGGCTTCAGCAGAGCTCTGTCCAGCTTCAGCTGCCTGAAGGTGTCCAGGTACATCACGTTGACGGAGCTCCCCGTGTCGATGTAAGTGCGGTGGATGATGGTGTCACCGATCTCACACCGGACGACGAGGGCATCCCTATGTGATCCCGTACCCGGAGGCAGATCCTTGTCGGTGAAGGTGATCGCCTCTGTTCGCTGCTTCTTCGGCTGGAGGGGAACGTGAGACACCTCCCCAATGTAGAGGGATTGGGCCCATTTCTTTCTTTGGGTGGCGGAGTCCCCCCCCAGTGTTCCCACCCACGATGAGGTGAATGTAATTCTTCTTCGGCGGGGGCTCTTCGAAGTCCTCGTCGTCGCTGAGCCTACCAATCTCCCGCTTCTTCACAGAGGGTTCGCCCCCATGTTTGCCGGTGTTTACCCATGTGTTTTTGCGTGGGCCACCTTTAACAAACTGGGAGAGTTCCCCCTGACGAATAAGACGCTCGACGGCCTTCTTCAGCGTGATGCAGTCATCGGTGCTGTGCGAGGAGTTCTTGTGGAACCGACAGTATGTGTCGCCCTGCTGGATGGCAAGGATCTCCTCGGCCGGCCGAGGAGCCTGCTCGATGAGGCCGTGCTTCTCGGCATAGTCGAGGATGGTGCCGACCGGGTGAGTGAGAGCAACCCTCGGCCGTTCCAACCTCGGCCGCCAGTGGCGGTCTTTCTTGCTTTGTCCATCAGAGCCGTGACGGCCCTGGGCACCCTGGCCGGCCGGGGACGGACCCGGGGCTGGCGAAGGGTTTGTCTTCTTGGAGGGATGCCTCCCTCTTTCTTGTGGTTGTGGAGCTCGTCGGCGTCGGCGTACAAGCCTCCGCGCTGGAGTGCCTTGGCGTACGACCTCGGAGGGTCGGTGATGAGGCTCCTAGCGTACGGGGAGCTGCGGAGGACTGGGCATAACCAACCCATGTAATCTAAAGAAAGTTAACTGTCTTCAAATCTATAACAAAGATTACATGGGACTAGGGTTTGGTGAGAAATTGTATTTTCGAAGTGATGATGAAAACTGGTAGAGTATATACTCCTAGATTCTAGAGAGAAGTGAGAGCTAGAGAGAGAAGTAGTATATTTGTTTTGTATTAATGAATTCCCAACCCCTACAACTACTCCCAAGGGGAGTATTTATAGAGAAAATTAGGGCTGGGCTCCCAAGTCTTGGGCTTGGGAGGCCCATTTACAACTGGACCGCTACTGGGCCGAATACAAAGCCACTAATGGGCCGTTCAAATGAGTAAGTGTAAAATCCGGTTCTGTGTGGTCTTCGTGACCGACGAGGGCGTGGCCGACGAGGGCACGGCCGACGAGGGCACGACCGACGAGGGCACCCATGTTCTTTGGCTTCAGGACCATATTCTGAGTTGGTACCTTCTCGGCCGACGGGGGTCCCTTGGCCGACGAGGGCACCACTCAGTGTCTTGTGCTTTCTGTTCTTCTGAGTATGTGGGTCCGGGGGCTCAGACCCATATACTCCATCAAAAACGCTGAAGCAGAAGAAGAAAAGAGAAAGAACCCTAAAGCTGCGATTTCTTGTGATTATCCCTCTATTAATGAAAAACAACTTTCACAAGAAGAATCTAGTTCCTGCTTTAGTGAATGTCTTGACCCTTATGCAAAAGATATTCCACACATAGGACATCTTTTAGACCCACCCCCAAGAGTAGGTATCTCTAAAACTGGAGAGGAGCCTTGTATTTTTCCTATGGCTCAAAAACTCAAAAACCTTCAGAAAACTCTTGATAACGAGAGAGAGAGAGAGAGAGAGAGATTTGAAACTGAAAAGAGAGGTTTTGAGAGCAACTGGCAGGAACTTCTTCAAAAGTTCAATGAATTAAGTGAACAGTATCATGCTAAAACAGCCCCTTCTACTTCTAATAATACGTCTGACAGTTCACACACCTCACCTGAGAAAACAAAGTTTTTAAAAGGTTCGTCCACTCATCTCTCTTCTCCTTTGCTTACAGGTAAAGAAGTGAAGAAGGAAGGAGAAGAGAAGAGTGAGTGGAGGAAGAAGAGGAAGGAAATCACAGAAGGCAAAAAGAAAGTTTTTGAGAATAATGCCAGCCCTAGATCTAGTTCTATTTTTTATTCTAAAGTAAATTGTAATTTTGTCTCTGAGAAACAAACTTCTAGTAGTTCAGTCTTGAGTCCCAAGCTGAATATTTCTGAGACTTCTTCTAGACATCGTTCAATTCATAATTCAAGTATTGCTTATGGTTATTCTGTTCTAGACCCCCATAATTATGAATGTGATGTGAATGTTGTTAAAGCAAAGCCTCACAGAAAGCTCAAACCAAAAAGGGAAACCGAGAACAGAACTTCTAAGGGAACATTTTGTATTCCTGATATGAAATATGCTCTTCGAGTTCATTCAAGGAAACATCTTAATCAGCTTTCTAAAGAGGAAATTTTTAAAACCAAACTTAAGAAACAACCATTCAATCACAAAGCTCATGTCTACTCTCCTCCCAAAACTAAAACTGAAAGGTGGGTTCCCAAGATAAGACCCACCAAAACTGAAACCGAAAGGTGGGTCCCCAAGATGAGACCTACCAAGCTTGAAACAGATAGGTGGGTCCCCAAACTCAGACCCACCAAAACTGAACCTGAAAGGTGGGTCACCAAGAACAGACCCACCAAGACTAAAACGGAAAGGTGGGTTCACAAAATCAGACCCACCAAAATGGAAACTGCCAAGTGGGCTCCAAAAACCAGACCCACTGCAAAAGCAGATCTGGCTATTGGAGAGTCCACAAGAGAAAGATCTTTTGTTGAAAGAGATGCTGACCTTGGATCACAACTAAAAGCAAGATTTAGAAAGGTGTTTTTGTTTAATAAGGAAGGACCCACTCCAAGATGGGTACCTAAATCTATTTGATTGTTTTGCAGGACGGTCACGTGTGGCACTTAGACTCAGGATGCTCAACCCACATGACTGGAATAAAAAACCTGTTGAGCAACTACACCAACTGTTACGGAGGCAATGTCAGATTTGGGAATGACGCCTCATCTCCCATTCTTGGGTATGGGGACGTCATCTGTGCCAATGTCACTATAAAAGATGTTTCATTTGTCAAAGGGCTCAAACACAACTTACTGAGCATAAGGCAATTCTGTGACAGCGGGATGGAAGTGAGGTTCTTTGCAAAACAATGTTGTGTTCTAGACAGCATGGGGAATACATTATTAACGTGTTACAGAACATCAAATATGTACACTATTGATCTGAAAAGCGTTCAATCCACCACTTCCATCTGTCTGCTGTCCAAAGCTTCAACAGAACAGAACAACCTTTGGCACAGACGTCTCTCCCATCTGAACTTCAAGCATCTATCAATCATGTCCTCCAAGAAACTTGTCAAGGGGCTTCCTCTGCTAAAGTCTTCCGCTGAAAATCATTGTAGTGCCTGCAAAATGGGCTAAATGACGCGAAGCTCCCACAAGTCAAAACCAGTACCATTATCTACACATCACCTGCAGCTAATTCACATGGATCTGTGTGGACCTATGAGAGTCCAAAGCATCAACGGCCGCAAATACACTCTGGTGATCGTTGATGACTTCTCTAGGTACACATGGACAAAATTTCTCCGTTCAAAGGACGAGGCTGCAGAAAACATTATGACCTTTATCAGGACCATCCAGAAACTGTTAAAGCACAGTGTTCGAATCGTGAGAACTGACAATGGTACCGAGTTCAAAAATCAAAATCTCACTGATTTCTATGAATCTCTCGGTATCACTCAGCAATTTGCAACAGCTAAAACTCCCCAACAGAACGGAGTTGTTGAGAGAAAGAACAGAACCCTGGTTGAAGCAGCACGCACCATGTTAATCCAATCCAGACTGCCTCACTTCATGTGGGCAGAGGCAATCAATACGGCGTGTTTCACCCAGAACAGAACATCCATCCATAAACGCTTCGACAAGACTCCGTATGAAATTCTCTTCAACAGAACTCCCGACATCTCCTTCTTCAAGGTTTTTGGCTGCAAGTGCTTCATACTAAATGATCGTACAGAGAGAAGTAAGCTGGACCCCAAAGCCAGAGAAGGCGTGTTTATTGGCTACTTACTGCAGTCCAAAGCTTACAGAGTCTATCTAAGAGACAAGCGCACTGTCACCGAGAGTGTAAATGTTACATTCTATGAAATGGCAGACTTTGCAATCGAACATCTACAGGCTGAATCATCACATGCTGTACCAGTGGCTTCTGATAAAGCTGAACCAAACACAGAACACGAAGATGTGATTCTCGATTCTCTTTTCAGAAACTTCTACGAGAACTCACAATCTCCACCTCCTCCATGCACACCAGCTTCAACATCAACTCCAATAGCAGAGATTCCGCTCCTCACAGGTCCAGACGATGTACCGTCCACACCCTCAACCCCTCAATCCTATCTCAGAGGTGTGGATGATCACGGTTTTGCTACAAGTCCAGAATCATCTCCACTGCACACCACAGCTGCTCCAGAGCCCTCAAACTCCTATCAGGACTCGGATCAACCAATCATTACTCCAACTCCTTTAGCTCATGAGAGGAAATTGACGAGAGCACATCCCATTGATCAGATAATAGGTGATCCGAGTCAAGGTGTGCGCACAAGATCCGCAACGATGAATGAATGCCACTTCGCATGCTTCCTAAGCCAGTCAGAACCATCAAAGGTCTCTGATGCACTACTTGATCCAGATTGGGTGATTGCGATGCAAGATGAACTCAATCAGTTTGACAGACGGGATGTATGGTCACTAGTACCCAAGCCTCAGAGAAAGACTATCATTGGCACGAAGTGGGTATTCAAAAATAAAAGGGATGAAGAAGGAACAGTTGTAAGGAACAAGGCAAGGCTTGTCGCAAAGGGATATAATCAAAAGGAAGGCATAGACTACGATGAAACGTTTGCACCCGTAGCTAGAATTGAAGCAATCCGGCTCTTTCTTGCGTATGCGGCGTACAAAAACTTCACTGTCTTTCAGATGGACGTGAAAACAGCTTTTCTAAATGGGACTTTAGAAGAAGAAGTCTATGTTGCACAACCTGAAGGATTCGTAGATCCAAAATTCCCAGACCATGTATACAAGCTCAAGAAAGCTCTCTATGGTCTGAAACAGGCACCCAGAGCTTGGTACGATGCCTTGACTGAATTTTTGATTGATTCAGGTTTCTCCAAAGGAAAGATTGATACTACTCTGTTTATCAAGCGACAGAAATCTGACATCATTCTGATTCAGATCTATGTCGATGACATCATCTTTGCCTCATCAAATCCGCGCCTTTGCCAACATTTTGAGAAACTGATGAAAACAAAGTTCAAGATGAGCATGATGGGTGAACTTAACTTCTTCTTAGGCCTGTAAGTAAGACAACTCTCTGATGGCATTTTCATCAATCAGTCCAAATACATTCTGGATATGCTAAAGAGATTCAACATTGAAGGCAAATCTTCCATGACGACCCCTATGTCCCCAAACAATAAACTGGACTCAGACCCCTCCGGGAAGCCAGTTGATGCTACGAATTACAGGGCCATCATTGGATCTTTGCTGTATCTCACGTCGAGCAGGCCTGACATTGTTTTCTCCACATGCTTATGTGCTCGGTTTCAAGTCAATCCGAAGGAATCTCATCTGACCGCTGTACGACGAATTTTAAGATACCTCAAAAGCACGGTGAATCTAGGCCTTTGGTATCCCAAGCATTCAGGCTTTGATCTAGTCGGATACTCGGACGCTGATTTTGCAGGTTGCCGGATGGACCACAAAAGTACATCGGGAGCCGTCCAATTCTTGGGCGAGAAGCTAGTCTGCTGGTCTTCCAAAAAGCAGAACTGTGTGTCAACATCTACAGCTGAGGCCGAATACGTCGCGGCTGCTAGTTGTTGTTCACAAATATTATGGATGAAGACTCAGCTCCAGGACTACAGTTACACATTCCGCCATATCCCGATCTACAGTGACTCTCAAAGCGCCATCGCCATCACAAGCAATCCTGTTCACCACTCCCGCACCAAACACATTGATCTGCGCTATCATTTCATCAAGGATCACGTGGAGAAAGGAGACATTGATATGTACTTTGTAAGCTCAGAGCTTCAACTGGCTGACTTGTTTACTAAGGCATTGGATGAAAAAAGATTCCAGCTCCTGGTCTCCAAGTTGGGCATGTTGAACCTCGAGCCTGTTTAAATTTCGTCTCCACTGGTCTGAAGAGTGTGCGTGTGTGGGACTTATAAAAAGCGTGTGTGAGTGTGATCTGTAAATAGTGTGTGTGCGTTGCATGTGTTGAGGGGGAGAAAATCCGAAAAAGAACAAAAAATAGTGTGTGTGCGTTGCATGTGTTGAGGGGGAGAAAATCCGAAAAAGAACAAAAAATAGTGTGTGCGCGTTGCATTTGTACATATTATTTGTTGCATTTTTTTGGGGGGAGAAAAAGAAAATTCTCACTGTTTGAGGGGGAGCTCTAATTTTTACTGACTTTGGGCCTCTAAATCCTTCTAAATTGAAATTCTTTGCTAACCCATAAATTCGGGCTGAACTGTTAAGGCCCAACCTTTCTCGCGTATTTAAAGCCTCGCGAAAACCCTTCCGTCCCTTCTCACTGTTTTCTCGCTTTCAGCTTCTCGCAAACTCAGAGCTCCTCGACTTCTTCTAAAATTCTCTCCATCTCCGATTTCTCTCCATCTTAGTCTTTCGAAAAAGGTAGTTTAACGGCGAACGTTTCTTGGCACCCTACTTCTCCTTCGCCATCGCCATCTACTTTGTTTTTCAAACGAAAAAACCTCTCGAAATCGTTCGTAAAGAATAAAAAAAGGGGTTTTAAGTTTAATTTGAAGGTCGAAATCCAGCTGTATATTGTTTTTGCGTTTCTGTTATGTATGTTTTTGCAGGTGGAATCATCGTTTCGAGATTTATGATCTCGAAATTCACTTCTCAAGATCTCGAGTTCGTCGATTCGTATTCGAACGAGATCTCGAGATTTGAATTTCGACATCGTGATCTCGAGATTTGGATCTCGAAATCCTGATCTCGAGATTTGAATCTCGAAATCCTGATCTCGAGATTTGAATCTCGAAATCCTGATCTCGAGATTTGGATCTCGAGATTTGGATCTCGAGATTTTGACTTGCAATATTTTTTCAAAAATCCACCTGCACCCTTTGTCTGAAACTTGCAAAAAAAAACCAAAACTCTTTCAATCTAATCTCAGAGCAATCAAAGCAATGAATTTCATATGCTGACCCCCTGCTTTTACAGTTCATAATGGCAGGAACACCTCAACCACAGATTGACGATGCCATCTACCCTAAGGGCAAGTGGATCAAGGTGCTGGACAACAACTTCCAGCTAGACCTCACCGTTTTCAAGTGCCAGAACCCGATCATTCCGGCCATAATGAAAGGTCACTATCTCTGGCCTGCACTTCACAACGCCATACCAGTGCCAGAGATATACCTACAACAATTTTGGGGCCACATGCATACTGAATCAGCGAAGGATCGCTCCAAAATCAAGACCAAACTGAATGGCATGCGCGTAATCCTGACGCCATCAACTCTGCGATCTACACTAGCGCTGCCAGTTCATGACACTTATGATGCGCTGCCATCCATCCCCGATCTCCTCAAAGACGTGGCATCTCTCGGCTACACCTCACTACTGCCACAACTGTCAAACTTCAAAGGAGCCTATCTCCATCATCCGTGGAAGAGTCTATTCGGACTGGTGAATAAATTCATGTCGCCAAAGCATGCCGGGATTGACAAGTGCAACAAGCAGGTCCTGCTAATCTTTCACGGCATTGCATTCAACAAAAACTACGACATGGCACAGCTCTTCTTCTCAGAGCTCATGGACCTGGTCAAAGCAAAGGAGAAAAACAGGCCAGGTACCATCCCATACGCAAGGTGGCTATGGCTGATTATCAACGACTGCATGGCAGAGCACTCCTCCATCCCAAGACGCAGTACTGATCCACACTACACTGCTCCGAAGCTACAGTACTTCAAAGCATACAAAAACCCTGTCTTCGGTCTACGGATTCCTGGGTTTCTGCTCCAACTCGTCAAATCATCAAATTCAGCAGTCCAACAGTACCAAGAAAATATTGAGAGAACTGTCCCTATGGTTCAGCAAAACCCAGCTGGATCTACCCCGGGGACAAAGCCGAGTGTAGGTAAGGGTCCTAAGAAAGTCCAGAACCCACAGAAACCAGTGGCCGGTTTGCCCCAAGAAGGAAAGTCTGACGACTCTCTAGAGACGAGTCAGACGGCTGAGGGCACCGAAACAGACGCTGAGGAATCAGCCGATGAGTCGTCGAGTGATGCCCAAACTAACACTGACGATGAGGCATCCGAGAGCGTGAGTACGGATAGCGAGGAGTCTGGCTCTGATGGCGATGATAATGACAGTGAAGACGTTGAGCACACCTATGCTCTAATCCGAAAAGGAAAGCTGCATGTCGAATCTCCAAAGAAGATCACTGCTGAAGACGCAGCACCAATAATCGCAGGCAGACCCAAAGTCTTCACCATCAAAGAGCAGAAGAAATCAAAAAGCGATCCCAGAGAAACAAACTGCTCCAAGGATGACTATGATGAAGCAGCCCATACTATCAAAAATTCCAAAGATGTCGTTATCCGGGAGAAAAGGGCTAAGATTAAAAATGACAAAGCTGCTAAGTCAAAGCCCCAGCCTCGCGTCAGAAAGAGCCTCATAGATAAGGCTGACGAGCACATATTCGCCGGCTGCGATCCATTTATCCAGATAAGCCGAGCCAAATCCCTAAGTACAGGAGCCGATCTTTTCGGTTCCCGGGTAGAAGTCGCAGCATCTGGCTCAACTGCGCAAGCACAACCCTCACCTAGCCACTCGATAGCCTCTCAACAGGCTATCGTTTCAAAAGCACGGGACTCAACCCCCTCACTGGTTCCTTCCGAATCAGTTGAGCCTACTATTGACCTATCGCCCGAGGTCAAAACGCCTCCTTCAAACACATCGAGTCTATGTGTCACATTTCCTACATTTTCTTCTTTTTCTAGGACACCTACACTATTCACAGCACATACAGGTGCACACACCCTGAACGCAACAACCAGAGCGCAAGCTATGACGGTTGGAAGTCCTGCTATGCCCTCAATGATCCCATCATTACACGCAGGCCACACATCAGCTATCTTCACTGATGTTGTGACAACAGTTACAACCCCCGTAACTGGACACCCAACCTTTGAAGACGTCAACGTTCTGCTAAACCGCTTCCTGGATTCCACCATCAAACCATGGGTGCAAGATGCAATGACCGCTCTAGCACAGGAATTTAGGACCACCCAAGCGGTTCAGTCTGAACAACCCCCACCCCATCCTTCACCCGAACCCTTCATCTCCCATACACAACCAGTATCCTCCACCCCTCTATCTCACCAACCCATCAACCAAATACCCATTCCTTCACATTCTCGGGGAACCCAGGTTACAGAACTAGTATTCTCCCCATGCCCGACCACACCCTCCATCGATCTCTCCTCACAACCTTTCGAAACCCTCGCATCGGCTTTGCTGGATCATCTTCTAAACATCCCAGAAGCCACTCTTACCCTCCACCAGCAAGCCATTCTCGAAGCCCTCCTTTCTTCCCCTGAAACCAAAAGCAAATGCAAGGACAGTCCTCGTGGTCGCAAACGTTCCCATGAGGACCCCGATGATTCGGATCCTCATGAGGGGGAGAACAAGCGGCCACGACCACTTGAGCAAACTGCTTTACCTAGCCAAACTCCACAGCCCATTCAACCAGAAACATCTACCAACAAACAGCCACCACTCGCAACCAAAATCTCTAGCCTGGTCGAGCTAGACGCAACATCCCGAGGCGTATCTCCTAGAGATACTAACCGAGGAGGGGATGGAAGTCCTGGTGATGCTACCACTGGTACATCTTTTACATCAGGCCATCAGTTAGAACCCCGTTCAAAGCTGATGACAACAGGAAATCCTAGTGAACCCGGTGTTTCGATTAACAGGCCTCCGTCTCCAAAAGGTCAACCTGCCACTACCATTCTGTCTTCAGATGAAATGCATGATCAGCTAGAAGATATCATTATTCACGACAAATGGCCCAGACAGTGGACGGAGATGGATCAAATCATGCAGGATGAAGAATGTGAAGATATGCAGAGGAACTGGTTCCTACGAGAACTCATCAACAAATGTGCAGAAGATATAATCAGACTCGAGGACGATGAACGAAAGGAAGGGGAGAACTACAAGGAATCTCAGAAAACACTTGAATCTGTCGTCAGACAATCAGCGGGAAGACTTCTCAAGACTGAGAAACCTTGGGACAACGTACGAATCAAAGCCCCCTTCCAAGAGGAAATCAGAGAGCGTATTTGGCGTAGACCAGAAAAAGTCAAACCGTTGAATGAACTGAAACTGCGAGGTCTCACACATCTCAAAGGAAAACAGGCTGGAGGTCATCTACATATGCTGTTGCAAAGGTCAACCGGTACTCAAAGAGAGCTGATGGAACAAGACTTGAAATCCAATATTCTCCCTATTCATCAAATCCTGCAGGTTAAGGCCGAGGATTATCACGGAGTGAAATTCTATTCTTACAAGCTTCAACGCACTGATGGGAGTGAATTTACTTGTCAAGAAAATGCTTTCATCATGCTTAAACCAGACGACATTTATCAAATGTTTATGGCATATCGATACCTTCTAGTCAGGCAAAGCAAAACATACAGCGAAGGCCTTGCAGCAATCAAGAGATTCATGCTCAGACAAATCAGAGTGCACTCATCTCACGACCTACAGATGGCTATTGAGTGCAACTTGACAAAAACAAATCTTACAAAGCCAAGACTGTATGGTCCAGAACTCGAAGACTTCCCAGCTTACCACATCTTCTTCACACCGCCAGCAGTCACATATCTCAATCACAAGAACGAAAAACACCTGATGGTGGTTAATGAAATTGAGAAATATTGTGATGGAACGCTGAAGATAATCAAAGAACAACTGCTAAAGATGAAGGAACATCTAGAGCAAAATCTTCAGGAGGCATCGTCATACGTTCAAAAGGAACACTCTACAGTGGAGACCATTTTAAAAGCCATCGACGATCGCCTAGAAAAGAGAAACATGCTAAGGCAATACGAGCATGCACTGAATATGAGGAAGCACTATTTCAAATCACAGAAGGAATAACTAAGTGGCACTTGATAACAAAGGGGGAGATTGTTGAAGATCATTTAATTGTGAATCAAGTTTGTCATCTATCTTGTAATAGATTAGCTTTATTATTATTCCTTGTATTAAATAAGTGCATTTATTAGATAGAATATGGGCCAAGTGTTAGGCCCATACAAACAGACTAAAAGCCTTTCACGCCTACCTGAACCTCGCCTATAAAAAGGGAGCCGAGGGTTCAGGATTAGGTTAACTTTCGTACTTATTCATTATAGCCTTAAGCGCAAATCTTTATGTGTACGAGTTCACGGTATATCAAAGAGGATTTTACATCGATTCATCTGTGTTCATCCTTACGTTTAATCTTCTTTGTTATACTGTTATTCATTGCTGTTACAAAAACAGGGCCTATCACTCTGCAATGGTCTGGCGCTGATAGAGTGGATTATTGTGCGGTAAATAAGCATTTTGTGGAGGAGCCTGCTGTCTAGGCTAGGGGGCTGGTTGTGGCTGAGCAGGTGGGACTTGGGTTTGGTTGTGATAATGATTGGGGTACGAATTCTGGTACTCGGGCTGATTTTGGAATGTAGGTTGATTGATTGGAAGTGGATTCTGTCTCGGTTGGAAAACGGGAATACTCTGCCCTGCTCCTTGCATCCCATAAACTTGATTTTGGAAATTAGTTTCAGGAGCAGTAGGGGTATTTTGAAAAAGTTGATATAATGGAGGGAGGTTAAATTGCGGTGAAGGCTGGTTTTGGGAAAAGATCGGAGTATGGTAGTTTTGAAAACCAGGAGGGTTTCTAGGTGAAATTGGTGGTGAAGATTGGGGTGACGTGGTAACGTAGAAATCTTGTTGAGAAGTGGTGTTAGGGATACCAGAATCACTGCAGTTTCAGATGAAGATTGATGGTCCATGGTGATTTTCTCCTTTTGGGCCTTGCGGTTTTGTCTGGCGAGCTTTTAATTAACGACGAAGGGAACGGGGATTGATTCTGGGGTAATCAGATTTCTGGCAGATCAGGCTTAATTACATGAAATTAATTTAATTGAGCCTAGCTAATCAATACTAAGTTATTACCGCTCTCGCGGCGTAGAGTACAATAATTTAGGGGACCAGGCTGATCTCTCATGCGACAGGTTCCTAAATTATTGTCAAGACGAGCGAGCTTATGGACCCTTAATCGCTACTAATCTCTTAGCGAGCGATTAAGTGTGTGTGAAGGTGTCCTAGAATAAATTAGATCTCTCTTAATTCATTCTACAACAATTGTAATTCTAGTGGGCATCTAGGTTACAAGAGATATCAGTTAAATTATTCAAACACAAATTAAACGGCATTCATGCAATTTAAACCATCAAGAAACTAGTCATACATCGTGATTAACCCCTTCATCAATCCCAAATCCCTAAGTAAAACTACTCCCGACTCATAATTGAAGAATCAATAGAATTGGGAAAAATTGAAATAATTGTCATTAATTAAAAAGTAGGAACTTACAAAGAATCTTAAAGAATTGAAAAACCAGGGCTGAAAAGCTCTTAAATTCGTCCTTAAGCTTGCTCTCAAAGTTCCATCCCCCTTTAAAAGGATTAGGGAGGTGATATTTATAGGAAACAAAGCAATTTGGGCTAAATTAGGACAAATCAGGGCCTGGCACGACGCCAGGGACGATCGTGCCTGAGACCGTGCCTGTGGAACCCACACTTGTTTCGTAAAGAGGCACGATTGTGCCTCCCTGCCAGACACGATCGTGCCTGGCATCCAGTGGCTTCGTGACTTTATTCTTAGGGCACGATCGTGCCTAGGCCCAGGCACGGTCGTGCCTGGCCTATCCTTGATTGTTTCACACTGTTTCTTTCTCCAAATGCTCCAGGATGAAAATAAGATTGATCCAAATGCTCTTACTTCATCAGAATTTCGTCGTGAATCTCCCGGTGACCTCCAAATCTCTCAAATCTTCCTCGTGCTGCCCCTTGGTCATATGCTGCACGAGGCCGATGATCCTAATGAAGAACAGGTCTATCTGTTGGGATTCCCTAGCTCCAGGAGTTATGTTTCCCTCTTCCCCCATTTTTTTGAGGGGTCTTCGTCTTTGTTCAACTATCTTCTTACCGGTCCTTCGTGCTACCCCTTGGTCTTATGCTGCGCAAGGCCGATGATCCTGATGAAGTACAGGTCTATCCGTTGGGATTTCCTAGCTCCGGGAGTTATGTCTCCCTCTTCCCCCCATTTTTTCGGGAGGAAGGAATTTTGTAAGATGGTCTCATTGATAGAATTTCTTCAAGTACTCTACATTCCATACGCCGGAGGCGTTCCCTTCCATTGTGTGGAGGATGAACGTCTTGTGAGCGTATTTCTTGAATACTCTGTATGACCCTTCCCAGTTCTTGGCCATTTTTCTGCCTTCGAGCGGTTTGCTTTTCTCTCGTTTCCTTAGAACTAGGTCCCCGACCTCTATTTCTTTGATCCTCACCGCCTTGTTGAAGTATCTCTGGGTGGTATTCTTCCATCCGCTGGGCGGCGAGATCTCTTTGTTCCTCGATGAAGTGAAGTTCCGCACGTAACATGTTTTCATTGTCCTCTGGCTGGAAGTGTGTTGTTCAGTGTGTTGGTACGAGCACTTCTGTAGGGACCTTGGCTTGAAACCCGTATGCTAATGCGAAGGGAGTCTCCCCGGTAGTTGTCCTCAGGGTGGTCCTGTACGTCCACAAGACGTAGTTTAGCTACTCTAGCCAGGTGGATGTGTAGTCTTCCAACTTCTTTTTGATTCCATCCATGATGGTGCAGTTCATTTTCTCCACCTGGCCATTGGATTGGGGGTAGGCCACTGAGGCTTTGGAGTGGCTGATACACCATTTTGCCAGATATGCCTCGAATCCCTTCCTGACGAACTGTCGTCCGTTGTCTGTGACAATCTGCTCTGGGATTCCGAAGCAGCACAAGATGTTCTGCCAGACGAAGCGCTGTCACTCCTTTTCTGTGATTGTTGTTAGAGTTTCGGCCTCCACCCATTTCGTGAAATAATCGATTGCCACGATTATGAACTTCTTCCCTCCGGTCATCCTGGGCAATGGACCCAGCAAATCAATTCCCCATCTCGCGAAAGGTAGTGTTATGGTCATCAGGGTATAGAAACTAGCTGGACGTCTTGGCATTGGCGCATATTGTTGGCATATTGTGCACTTCTAAGTGTGATTAAAACAATCTCGTTGAATCGTCGGTCTGTAATAGCCCTGCAAGATGATCTTCCTTTCCAGCATTTGGGGCCCCTGGTGGCTAGAACAGATGCGTTCATGGATCTCCTCCATGATTACGGCAGCTAGGTTTGGCGAGAGACATCTAAGATATGGCCCGCCGAACGTATTCTTGTATAATTGCTCGCCGATGATCTCGAAGCTCGGAGCCCGCCTCTTGATCCAGGCGCCCCTACCAGCCGGTCGGCCATCTGGATCCAAAGGAAGGGTTCCGTCCCTTAGGTAATCAGCTACTTCGGTCGTCCAGTTTGGGTCTGTAAAAGAAATGGTTGATACCTGAATAGTCTTTGTCGCCAGGTGGAGGAGCACTTCGTGTTTGGCAAAACCCCTGATGTGCCTGGGGACGAGCGTTGCCTCATCCTCGGTTAGAGGATTTCTTAGTTTGGACAGGATGTCCGCATCAGCATTCTCTACTCGGGGCACCAGGTCGATGACCACCTGCTCAAACTGCGCCGTCAACTCCTCGGCCAGTTCCTTGTAGGCCTTCATCCGCTCCTTCCGGGTCTCGGCAATGCCGTTCATCTGCGTGACCACTATCTGGTTGTCCATTCTTACCTTCAGACGAACTGTGCCGGGGCCTTTTGCGCATCTCAGTCCAGCAATCAGAGCCTCGTACTCAGCCTCGTTGTTGGTAACCCTGAAATCAAATTTCATTGAGTAGTAGGCCTTGAAGCCTTTGGGGGATTTGATGACTGCTCCCCCTCTACATCCCTTCACACTGGAGCCCCCATTGGTGTACATCTCCTCCGTGCGTGCCGTGCACTCCACGATGAATTCCGCCACGGCCTGCCCCTTGATCGTCGGCTTCGGCTTGAATTCCACATTATACTGCCAGATCATAAGGGACCACTTGGTAATCCTCCCACTCGCCATATGGTTCTTGAGGATGGTGGTGAGGGGTTGCATAGTGAAAACTGTCACCGGGTGCGCCTGGAAGTACAACGCCAACCGCCTGATAGATGCGATCAAGGTGAGGATCGTCTTCTCCATCGGCATGTACCGTGTCTCGGGGCCGTTCAGCGCTTTGCTCACAAAATATATTGGCACTGAACGCCATCTTCTTCGTTTAGCAGTACGGAGCTTACGGCCAGGTCGGCTACAGCCAAATACATGTACAGCTGCTCCCTTGGGTCCGCTTTTGTCAAGACGAGCGGAGAGGAGAGGTACGTCTTGAAGTCTTCAAATGCTGACTGACACTCCGGGGTTCACTCAAATGGATTCGCCTTCTTCATGATCTGAGAGAAGGGAATTGCCCTATATGCCAGTTTGGACATAAAATGGCTCAGAGCTGCCAATCGGCCGGTAGGCCTCTGCACATCGTTCAAATTCCTAGGGGCCTCCATGTCCATGATGGACTTCACCTTTTCGGGGTTGAGCTCAATTCCACGTTCACTCATCATATATCCGAGGAACTTGCCTCCCTTGAAAGCGAAGGTAAATTTCTTCGGATTTGGCCTCATATTGGCCTCCTGCATAATGGTGAAAACCTTCTCCATGTGACGTACATGGTCTTCCTTCTTCTTGCTTATGATCAGGATGTCATCCACATAGGCCTCCATAATTTTGCCGAGGACCTCCTTGAACAATATCCCGATCATCCTCAGAAAAGTTGCCATCGCGTTCCTCAGGCCGAACGCCATGACCACATAACATTACACGTCGTCCATCGTCACGAACGCCGTTTTCTCCGCATAATCCGGGTGCATGAAGACCTGATGGTACCCTCTGAAGGCATCCATGAAGTTGATCAGCTCGCACCCCGCTGTCTCATCCACCAACAGATCAATCCTAGGGACCAGATAAGGGTCCATCGGGCAAGCTTTGTTGAGGTCCGAATAGTCGACGCACATCCGCCAAGTGGGACCCTTGGGTGTCAGCACTGCGTTGGACATCCACTCAACGTGGATGTCTGGTCGGATATGGCGGATGTTGAGCAAGGTGGTCACCTCTAATTTGATGAAGTCCCGACGTTCTGTCGCCATGTACCTCTTCTTCTGTTGGACAGGTTTGGCGTCGGTCCGAATGGCCAGCTTGTGGCAAATGACGTCCGAGTCTATCCCCGGCATGTCCTCTGGTCCTTTGGAAAATAGAATTTTGAACTTCCGGAGGATGAGGATCACCCCTTCCCTGATCTCGAGCTCCAGGCCGGCCCTAATGGACACCTTCCTGTCAGAAGGGTCGTCCAAATCCACCTCCTCAAGGAGGGTTGCTGGCTCCCGCCAGGACACGATATCTGCCCGCTGGGCGGTTTCGGCAATGCTATTGACCCGCATTTTGTGGTCACTAACCTTCTTCATAGCCTCCTGCTAGCAAGCTCGGGCCGTGTGCGGATCTGTGCGGGCCACCCCCATCACAATCTCTGTGGGGAATTTGATGCAGGAATGTCGCACGGAGCAGATGGCTTCAAGGACTTCTAGGCCCGCCTCCCCAGGATGGCATTGTGGGCACATTTCAAGTGGACGACGACGAACGTCATGTGGGTCGCCGCCTTGTGCCGTCCATCCCCAATATCCACCGGCAAGGTGATTGTCCCTTCAACGTCTATGTAGTCCCCGATGAATCCAGCTAACGGAGTTCATAGAGGGGTTAGCTGAGACCTACTGAGGTGCATTCTATCGAAAACCTCCCAGTATAGGACGTTCACGCTACTGCCCGTATCCACTAGCACTCGCCGTACAATGGCGTTTTTGACGTCCATGCTGATAACCAGCTCGTCCCTGTGTGGCAATGGGAATTTGGGCAAGTCTTCTGGGCCAAAGTAGATAGGCTCTGACCACTGCTTCTTGGTGGGGGTGCAGATATGGCTCCCACATAAAGAGCCCTCTCAAACTTCTTCCGTTCTGCTGGGGTATCCCCAGTTTCCGCGCCCCCGAATATTACTTTGATCTCCATCTTCTTCTTATGGCCGTCCGACCAGAGGGACCCCTCGGGCCGTTTTTCGGCATGGCGGTAGTCGATGCCCCTGACCTCCACCTCCTGTCGGTCGTCCCGCTGCCAGATATGCGGCTTCTTGTATGCTCCATCTGGTTTTGGGAACCTGGCCTCTCTATGTGTAAGGAATAAATGTTATTAGATTTTGATGATGCTAGGTTGATTAGAATTTGAAAGTACCCCTATAGAAATTTTGTATTAGAATTTGTCTTTGTAAGTACTAGAATAGTCGACATGCCAGAAAACCTTTTGGTCTTCTTTATCAGAACTTCTACCAGAGTTGCTCCCGGAGTTGCTCTCCAGAGAAGCCATCAGAGTTGGATACCAGAGTTGGCAGCAGAAGCTGCCATCAGAGTTCTGATCAGAAAACCTCTTCAGACAAGCTCTTATCTAGCAGAACTCGAGGGCATGTACCAACGGTCGTTAAACTAACGGGAAATCCTCTAACGGCTAGGAACCTTTAGACGGGAACATGGTATTGTACACGCATTAAATGCTCAATTAATGTTGTACGTACGAACATATATTTAAAGCTGATGATTGACCATGCGAGTATCTTCGCGCCCCCAAAATAGCAAGTCGAAGGTCCAACCGGTCAAGTCAACAGTACAAGCATTTAATGAAGTTGTCTTCTACACTCCAACGAGAAGACTGCTCCCAGTATATAAGATACATTATGAAGAACTACTAGGATAACTTTTCTATAACGTTTGCCATACGAACTTGCTCAGATCATTCTACTCTGAACAAAATACCTCCAAGATTTCTTGAGATCAAAGACTCACTTACCTCAACAAGAAAAGCTCAAGTTGGAAGATATACTTTCTTATCTCTCATCCAACTAGCAAGTTGCATAGTTCCTCAGTTCTTCAACACTTCGAAAACTTCATCTACACATCCTTTGTGAAGAAGCAACGTTGGAGAAAACTGATCTTGAATCAAACACTTCTTGGAAAAGAAGGGGCGTCTCAAACTAACTGGAGTAAGTGAAGTGGTGATACTTCCAAGAGACTCAGTGAAACGAGACCAGCCATCAGGAAGCAGGACTGCATCCCGGGTGGCAACTAGGCTTGAAGAAGACGTGGAGAGCTTCTTAAGTTCTAGGGACTAAGGCGTTGTAAACTGGTGTTTTTGCAAGCTTAGTGGAACAGTGGACTAGAGGAACAAGTTGTTCCTTGAACCACTATAAAAATGCCCGGTGTCACTTACTTTACTTATTTCATTTCTGCACTTAAGAACTTGACTGCATAACTCAAAAGGTTGGACTCTGTGTTTAGCAGATCTTCCTCAAGAGTTATCAGAAAGGCATTTGCCTTAGTGTTGTCTGAGGCTACCCGGATAGAATCTAATCCGCTGCCAGGTCTAGTTCTACCATCAGAACTTGACCTTCTCTGTCACCAGAATTCGACCATCTCTGATAAGTCAGTTGTGACTCAGAGAAAAGTTTAAATTCCTGAACAGTCTATTCACCCCCCCCCCCCCCTCTAGACTGTTCCCATTACAAACGGGACCAACAAGTGGTATCAGAGCTTCCTCGTTCTTGTAATCTTTTAGGTTACTCGCTGAACAAGAGATCCACTTATTTTAGCCTCTTTAATCTCATATTATGGATAACACTCTTTCAAAGAATCTTATGTTCTCAGTGACTAAGTTTGATGACTGGAGGATTCACATGAAAGCTCACCTCTGCGCACTCCATGATGAAATTTGGGAAGTCCTTGATGTTGGTCCTTTCACAGAGTTTACCAAGATGAATCCTGAATACATTGCTGGTGGTGGTCTACCTCAGATGATCACCAAACTACGGCATGAGTGGTCCAATGAAGAAAGGAGGAAATACAACCTTGATAACATTGCCAAGGACATCCTCTACAAAGCCATAGATGACAAAAATATTTCACAAGAATCAAGAAGTGCACCTCTGCCAAGGAAATCTGGGATACACTCACCCTGATAGGAGCTGGTGATGAGCAAGAAAAAGATAACAAACTGACCATTGCCATGAAGAAGTTTGAGGACTTCAAACTTCTACCCAAAGAGTGCATAGCTGAGATGTATGCACGCTTGCTCACACTCACTGCTGAGATATCAGAACTTGGGAAGGAGCTTACTCCCAAGGAAATCAACCTGAAGGTTCTCAGAGGCTTACCTTCACCCTGGAAGATGAAGGTCACTGCCATGAGAGATAGCAAAGATCTCAGAACCTACAGCACAGAGAAGCTTATCTCTGATCTCAAATCTTATGAGTTCGAGATGAATGAAGAAGAAAAAGAAGAAGTTGAGGACAGAACAACTGCTGCCCTCACAGCCAGCACATCTCAGGTAAATAACTTTGACCCTTCTATCCTTTTAACTGACGAATATATGGCTTGCTTTGCCAGAAAGTTCAGGAAATTCTTGAAGCCAAAGGACAACAGAAGTCCATCCTCAAGCAGAAAGCCGCACCAGAAACCCAAAGCATCAGAAAGTAGTGGAGAGCTTCTCTGCTACAACTGCAGACAACCAGGTCACTTCAAAGTTAACTGTCCACACCCTATAGTCTCCAAAAGGCAAGGCCAGGAAGGAGAGAAGAAGTATGAGTACAGAAGAAGGAAGGCACTCATCACTGAACAACCAGAGAAGGATCCCCTCTCTGAGACAGAGTCCAGCTCAGAATCAGAATCCGATGAGGCATTCTGTTGCCTGGATACAGAGACTGAAGACCTATGCCTTATGGGTCAATCTGATGATGAGGTATCCTCTACTTCTAACTCTAGTTTTTCTTCGGTAGGCAAAGCTTTTGATTCTGATTCAATGTCAGAATTTTGGGAAGAGTTTCAAGCCATCCAAGCCACTTATTCCTCTGTTAAAGAAGAAAACAATAAGCTTAAGGTTGAAATCCTTGACTTAAGAAAGGAGGTTGAGATCAAAATAAATCGTCTGATTAAGGAGAGAGATCAGCTGGAAGCTGAAAATATTTCTCTTCTAAAGAGAATAAGGGAGATAGAGCCTCTTAAGATTAAGTATAAAACCTACTAGAAGGCTCAGGCCTCAATGGAAAGGTTTGTACTTGATCAACAAATTGGCGCTGGTTTTGGCCTTGGTTATGGCTCAACAGAATCAGGTGAGCCTTCTGTAATGCCTAGCACCAGTGTTGCTAAGGCAGACAAGGTCATAGTGCCACTGATCTCTAGCCCCATCTGCCAAGCTGGTGTATCAGGCACCAAAGTTGTTCATGAGGAAGTCAGACCATAAAATGGGAAGATAAAGGTTCAACAGAAACCCTTTTTGAAAAATAATGAACCTGGCAGAAAACCTAACAACAGAAAGGATTTTCAGAATAACAAAAATAAAAGACCATTAATTGACAGACAACCTCATGATAACTGTGCCAGAAATGACCACCAGAGAGGCAAATATCAAGAGAATGTTAACTTTAGGCAGAAAAGGTTGGCTGGTCAACCTAAGAAGCCCAAAGCTAACCACTTCTCTGCTCTTGATAGTATATGGGACTTCTACCCAACAAAAAAGGCTATGCAGAAGTATGTAAACCGGAAGCATGATCCTCACAAGCATCTGCCCAAAGTGAATCACACTTCCGTTTACTATGACTACAAGGTGGACAATGGGTACCACCCACCAAGGTTTCACTTGATGAGACCAAAGTGGTACCGGCTGCCAAAACTGCATGACCCCCTAGGACCCAACATTGCTTGGGTACCTAAATCTTCCTTTTAATTGTGTGTTGGATCTATCTCTGAGCAAGATTGGTACATTGATAGTGGATGCTCCAGGCACATGACAGGTGACAAGAGTTGCCTTACAGAGTTCCAGAAAATCAAAGGGCCCAGAGTTACCTTTGGTGGTAATGACAAAGATGGCCAAACTAAAGGAAAAGGGAAGCTGATCAGAGACCAGAAAATCATTGAAGATGTCTCTTATGTAAAAGGCCTGAAATTCAACCTGCTTAGTGCTAGCCAATTTTGTGATAAAGGCTACACAGTTGAATTCTCCAAAGAAGGCTGTTCTGTCAAGCATGAGACAACTATGGAAGTGGTTCTGACTGCTACCAGAAAAAGAAACATCTATGTTGTTGATTGGTCTACTGCAAAGGGTGGAATCTGTCTCTTAGCTAAAGGAGATTCAAAACTCAGCTGGGAATGGCACAAGAAGCTGAGTCACCTGAATTTCAAAACAATCAACAAACTAGCAAGGGATCACATTGTTGATGGCATACCTAACATTGTGTACAAGAAGGAGAGTCTGTGCAGTGTATGCCAGAAAGGAAAGCAAGTAAAGAACTCCTTCAAACCCATTGCTGGAGACCTCTCTACTAGTCCTTTAAATCTGATCCATATGGATTTATTTGGACCACTGGAAACTCCAAGTGTTGGTGGAAAAAGATATACTCTAGTCATGGTGGATGATTATTCAAGATACATTTGGACAATCTTTCTGAAGAAGAAAAATGAAACTCTGCAGAAACTACCATCTCTGCTGAAACTACTTCAGAATGAGCAGAACCAGAAAGTCAAATCTATCAGATCAGATAGAGGAACATAGTTCGTCAACAAAGTCATACAAGAGTTCTATGATCAAAATGGAACAATGCATCAACTCTCTGCAACCAGAACTCCTCAACAGAATGGAGTTGCAGAAAGAAGAAATAGAACACTCAAGGAAGCTGCAAGGACCATGATTGCTGAATCTGATCTGCCTTACAGATACTGGGCTGAAGCTATCAACACTGCATGCTACACCCAGAATCGGAGCATGATTCACAAAACTCATCAGAAGACCCCCTATGAGCTCTGGAAGGGAAGAAAACCCAACATCAGCTACTTTCATGCATTTTGAGGTAAATGTTATATACTCAATAATGGAAAGGAACATCTCAAAGTGCTCCAAGAAAAGGCTGATGAAGGAATATTCTTAGGCTACTCCAGCACAAGCAAAACCTATAGAATACTCAACAAAAGGACCCTACTTGTTGAAGAATCGATTTATGTCAAGTTTGATGATCTCAACGCTGTTGAGAACATAACAGAGAACTTGGAGAAACGAATCTAGAAGAAACACCAGAAGTGACAACATCAGAAGTGGTCAACAACTCTGCCATACCAATCCACCTTCAGAATCTCATTCTACAAGACAAGGATAGTGATGAAGAACCTGAAGAAGAGCAAGAGAGACCAAGACAACACTTATCAGAACCTGACCTAACTTGGTTAAGGGATCATCCCCCAAACCAGGTGATTGGTCAGATCAGGAGTGGAGTACAAACCAGATCTGCTACAACCAGAAGAGAAGCAATGCTTGCCTGCTACATATCTCAGATGGAACCTATGACAGTAGAAGAAGCTCTTGCATACTCAGATTGGATTAATGCAATGCAAGAAGAACTCACTCAGTTTGAAAGGAACAAAGTATGCGAACTTGTTCCTAGACCTCAACATCAGAATGTCATTGGAACCAAGTGGGTATTCAAGAACAAAGCAGATGAAGAAGGCAATATTGTAAGGAATAAGGCTAGGCTGGTAGCCAAGGGTGTAATACCCGAGATTAATTTAAGAGGATTAATAGTACTACTCATACCAACAGAGGTGCATCTCCTTTTAAGGGAGCTCATCACTCAAGAACTCCAAAGTTAAGCGTGCTTGCACGGGAGTAGTCTTGGGATGGGTGACCCCCTGGGAAGTTTCTCAGGGCGCGCATGAGTGAGGACAAAGTGCGCGGTAAAGGCTCGTGGTGGTTTGTGGGGAAAGTACTAGAGGTCTAGAGTAACTACCTCGGGTCCGTGTGGGGCCCCGGGGTGTTACAGGTGGTATCAAAGCCTTTGTTTTTCAAAATCTTTTAAAGATTTTCAAAAACTTTTTGAATTGAAATATTATTTTAATTAATTAGGATTAATGAATATTATTAGGGAGGAATTTTATGGCTTAGGACGCGGTGAGGATGGTGAGATTGCATAATATTGTTATATGTCTGATTTCTTGGAAAGTGATATGGATTTGAATTCCTTGAGACTTATTTGTGTGGTACATGACCTTTTAATATGCTTATATGTGATAGAGTTTAGATATGAACTTAGTGAAGACTTATACGCTTAAGATAGTAGAAGTTAACTGGTCAAAACAGTGAAAGTCTTATATTGGACCAAATTAAAGATGCTACTATAAACCAAGAATGTTATGCGAAAGTACTATTTGGAGTTACTGAATTAAGTATTATTTTAGTTACGGGGACGTAACCTTTCTTTAAGGAGGGTAGACTGTAATACTTAAAATTTTGTCATTTATTTTAGTTAATGTTTCGGGACGAAACATCTTTTAAGGAGGGTAGAATGTGACACCCTAAAAATTTAAAATAGAAATATAATAATAAAATAAAATATAAGCAAATCAGATATAACCTATCTGATAAAAATGAAATAAATATTTTAAATGACTTTATCAGTACTCAAAACGTTAAATAATATTTTGATAATAAAAGTACCTTTTATAAGTCTTAGACTTTGAGTATAGTAGAGTGTACAATTACGTGTACAAAGTTAAAAATACATTGGGTTACTATTCAAATAAATTATAGTATTATTGATGTGATTTTACAAGCTACGTGGTATTCTAAGTCCATAACGGACATATACATAATACCCATACTACATAATTACTACACATCATGATACATACATGCATTACATACATACAAGTAACGTACATGCTTTATAACAAGTGCTAATTACTACACAATTATAGGAAGCATTTACAGAGTTATAACGTACGACTGTTATACTTGTAAATCGACCGGCCAAATTAAACAACCCCTACGTACGAGTATATACATATATGTTGTCGAGGATGAGCAACTGGGACCCGTGCGCTCATCTCTTGGTCTAGGAAGTTTGAAAACCAGAAATAGTGAACCACATAGTCGTCGCAGAGAAAGAGAGCGAGAGCAAGAGTTGCCAGGGCGTAATGGACTCATTTCCGGAGAAGGTTGGGGGTTCGCCGTAGTGCAGTTTCAAGACGACCGGACAGCTCAACCGCAGAGGGGAGTGAAGACGGCCATTTAGAGAAATGAAGAGGGTCCTCGACTACGGGAAACTGGTACATAGCTCGCCGGACTAACAACTCCAGTAACATGCTATTGAAGGGTCTCCAAGACGCCGACCACCTGCGTGAACCGGAGGTGGAAGACTGCCATACTTGTAGCTGCATTAGAGGGAGTACGGGAGCGAGTTTCAAAAGCCGATGTTGATCACCCTGTCGCTGAGCTACTTTTTTTCGTCAGAAAAGAAGGTCGATGAAAAGAACAGTATGGCCCTGCTTCTCTTTTACACACGTTCTTTTTAGTATGGGCTGAGTTTTCTTCTTTTGGGCTGATCAACCTTGGTGCGGGCTGGTGAATTGGATAATAATAATAATAATAATAATAATAATAAATAATAATAATGGATGATGTAAATAGTGGACTAAATTCTGGACTATTATATTTATAAAGAAAGGGGTAGAGGAATTAACATATAGTTTTGATAAGATATTGATATTAGAATTTTAATATTTTAGAAGGTGAATTTGAAGAAGACCGAGGTAGAGGTTTCAGTTAAGATTTATCGCGATTTGAGGTAAGTTTCTCTGCCAATCTAAAATTGTTTCCTCGTATTATATGCTTATTATGCATTATGTGAATAAGTGTGAATTGTTGAATTTTGTGTATGTGATTTTTGAAGAGATATTATATATATGGTAGTTGAGAAATATAAATTAAGTACTTTTAGGGTATTTAATATTTTTAAATACCTTCAAGACTTTTTAGAGAAATTGAGAAGTATTTTTGAAGTATTATTTATTGAAGATAAAATTTACATTTTTATAAGAGGTGAGCATCACGGGAGAAATCCGTGGTGTCGGTTTTCCACGTCCGGATAAATGTGGAGGGTGATTAGGTCTGCTACTACTAAGAAGTACAGTTTGAGTTTAAAGTGATATTTGGATCGATGATCCCTTTTAAGAAGAAGTTATGGTAGTAGTAGTCCCTAGTCATTCAAAATATCTTATTCAGGGGTAGTTGGTAGACTGAGTCCCGACTACTCGTTACGACTTACTACTCGGGGGGCTTGGAATCCCTTTTAGGGGGTGTGCACACTTAAGGTAGTCGTTTCGTTTCCAACAGAGCAGTTGTGGTACCGGCACTTGTTCGGGGTGGCCGTCCGTAACCACGGTCCACCGGGCTCTACCGAAAGGTTGAGCACCGCCCTTCTAAATTACTAGAAAGTTAGAGAAGAAGTGATTTTTGAGGAAATCAAAGAGAAGAGTTATTATGAAGTTTTATAGAGAAGTTGAGGATTTTTGTAAAGAAGTAGTCTTGATAAAAATCAAAGTGAAAAGAATTTCGATGGTGTGAGTATTTTTATATATTATTATATAAAAATCTATTTTAGTCAAACATGATTATTTTACGGGGTTGGGTAGTACTTACTTAGCTCTAAAGCTAATTTTTGTTTTCTTTTCCTTGTTTTGTTTCTGCACTTTATTTGTGCAGGTGAGGATGATTTTGTCGATTGATGATTGCTTGCATGGCCCGAGAGCGAATTAGTAGTCGCCTTAGTGATACTAGTCATGAAATAAACATTTACTTTACAAACACTTTATTTTTATTAAATTAGTTGTTATGTTTTAGTTGCCTGTGCATCCGGTTGAGAGATGACCGGATGTGGCGGTAACACCCATTTCCCTTATTAAGACTTCCGCTGTACTTTCTTTAAATTTTCATTATCAATAAATAAAAGTTTTATTTCAATTATATCAACGTTTTGGGTGGGAAATTTGGGGGTGTTACAAATTGGTATCAGAGCAACCCTGCGACAGTGTACTGACCCGTTAGATATCGGGCGGGCATTTAGCGGGGCAAGATTCTGGGGTTTTATTGAGATTGGTTTAAGGGCGCAACGAGGACGTTGCGATCCTAAGTGGGGGTGATTGTAATACCCGAGATTAATTTAAGAGGATTAATAGTACTACTCATACCAACAGAGGTGCATCTCCTTTTAAGGGAGCTCATCACTCAAGAACTCCAAAGTTAAGCGTGCTTGCACGGGAGTAGTCTTGGGATGGGTGACCCCCTGGGAAGTTTCTCAGGGCGCGCATGAGTGAGGACAAAGTGCGCGGTAAAGGCTCGTGGTGGTTTGTGGGGAAAGTACTAGAGGTCTAGAGTAACTACCTCGGGTCCGTGTGGGGCCCCGGGGTGTTACAAAGGGATACTGCCAAGAAGAAGGAATAGATTTTGATGAGACATTTGCACCAGTAGCCAGACTTGAAGCCATCAGAATATTCCTAGCCTATGCTGCCTTCAACAACATCAAGGTCTACCAGATGGATGTCAAGAGTGCATTTCTGAATGGAGATCTTGAAGAAGAGGCTTATGTGGAACAACCACCAGGTTTTGTCATTCCTACTCACTCCTCTTGTGTCTACAAGCTTAAAAAGGCCCTTTATGGTCTTAAGCAAGCTCCCAGAACATGGTATGACACATTGTCCCTATTCCTAGTGAACCATGGGTTTACTAAGGGAAAGGTTGACAAAACTCTATTTCAAATCTCTGTTGCTAATAATATTCTGTTAGTACAAATATATGTTGATGATATTATATTTGGTAGCACTAATTCAGAACTGTGCAAGAAATTTTCTCAAGTGATGCAGAGTCAATTTGAAATGAGTATGATGGGAGAACTCAGCTACTTCCTAGGACTACAAGTTAAATAAGTTCCAGAAGGGATCTTTATCAATCAAGGGAAGTATACCAGAAATCTGATCAAGAAGTTTGGAGTGGAAGGCAAATCCTCAGTGAAAATTCCCATGAACACCTCACAAGGAATTGGTCCAGATGATGAAGGAAAGGATGTCGATGCAACAACTTACAGAGGAATCATAGGATCTCTCCTCTATCTAACTGCAAGCAGACCAGATATCTCTTTCTCTGTTGGAATCTGTGTCAGATACCAATCAAAGCCCAAGGAGAGCCATCTTAGTGCTGCAAAAAAAATCATCAGATATATCAAAGGAAATCCAAATGCAGGCCTATGGTATCCAAAGGGAGGTAACTTTGAACTAATTGGTTACTCTGACTCAGATTTTGCAGGTTGCAGATTAGACAGGAAGAGCACCTCTGGTCACTGTCAAATGCTAGGAGGGAGACTTGTTTCCTGGTTTAGCAAGAAGCAGAATTCAATCTCAACAAGTACAGCAGAAGCTGAGTACATTGCAGTTGGGAGTTGCTGTGCTCAGTTACTCTGGATGAAGCAACAACTGAAGGATTATGGCATTCAAGCAAAGGAGATCAAGCTGCTCTGTGACAACACCAGTGCCATTGCAATCACTCAGAATCCAGTACTTCATTCCAGGACAAAGCACATTGAGATCAGACATCACTTCATCAGAGATCATGTGGAGAAGAAGCATATTTGTATGGAGCATGTACCTACAGAAGATCAGCTAGCGGATATATTAACCAAGCCTTTACCAGAGGCAAGGTTCAACAAACTAAGGGAAGAACTGGGAATGATGGATGATCTTCCCAGAGATGCATGAACCAGAATTGCTGTGGACCGGAACTGCCTTCTTGATCAGAGGAGCCTATACCAGAATACCCCTTATCTGATCACCAGAGTACCCTTCATCAGAGAACCTCCTTCTCTGATACAGGGACCCTTATCTGTAGTACATCAGAGATCCATGTGAACTTGATTATTTTTCGAGGAACGGACAAGACCTTTTAACTAGAACAGGTCTTTTACCAGAATACCCCTGATTATTATTCCGTTAACGGAAACGTTTTTCCGCCCGCATTTCTTTAAATGATACCTCGAAACCGTAAATTATCTCAAACGTCCACTAATCCAAAACCATTTATATCCACCTTCTTCAACCTAAACCGCTACTGCAATTCATCTCTCCAAACGTACTAGCTTCAAACCTCCTCAATCTCCAGAATCTCTCAGAAACTTCTCAAAAAATGAACTTCATCAACGACCTCACCAAGGAAGAAGCTAAGGCCATTGTTGCCAATGTGGTAACCGGCATGAAGGTAGATATGTATGCACTACCTCTACTCGCAGAGAATCAGAAAAGGATGGCCAAAATCATCCAAGGGATGAATGAATCCCAACTGAGCAAGATTGTTGCTCATCCCTATGAAGAGTTCAGCACCAGGGATGTGGCTGAATTCTATCTGAACGCCACCATCACCAAGAGCGGAGTCCACTCCAAGGTGCAGGGAAAGAGCATCTCACTCAATGATGATGCCCTAAATGAAATCTTTGGAGTTCAACTAGACTCTCAAGATCCTGAGACTCCCACTCTCATTGACCTAGAGTCAGTGGAGGTCTCAGTTGAAGCGTTTGCCCAGACCTACTGCCGCCCTGAGGCCGCCAATCTGGACAGACTCTACATGAAGAAGTTTCTGCTGAAGAAGGACTTTGAGAAGTTGGTCGCCATTCTGCATAAGAGCTTGTGGTGCAAAACTGGCTCAACTGATGAGATCAACAAGGCCAACTGCAAAGCAATCTTTGCTGTTCATCATGGGATGAACATAAATTGGGGTGAGGTAATCTTCGGTTCCTTAACTGAATTCATCAAGAAGTAGGATAAAAAAACAGGCCTCTTCTCAACAAAGATGGGCCATGGCCTCCTTCTGTCTGCCATCCTCAATGCCCCTAGAGCTCAACTCAGGGACCCTTCCCCGGTTGACCACTCCAAGACCTTATTCCTGACTACATCCCCCAAGCTGAACATAGCCATCTTTGCTGAACTAAAGAGAGAAGAAAGGCTGGAAAAGAAAAGGGAACAACAGACTGTCAAATCTAAACCTGCTCCCAGGAAAATCATCAAGAAGCCCTCTGTGACTTCAGAACAGTCTGAGCAGTCCCAGGTTGCAAGGGACATAAGGAAGAAGAAGAAAAATGATAGAAGCATTCTATCAGAAGTGGATGCACCAGAAATGGGCGCATCAGAGTTGGCTCCCCAAAAATCTATCAGAACATCTCCTGCTAAGAAGCAGAAATTGAAAAGGAGAAGGAAGCAAGTTGTTCAGAGTGAGGACTCGGACAACTCTGGTCTGAGATCCTTGAAGAAGAAGAAGAAGAAGAAGACAACCACACCTGCACGGGCATCAGAAACTCAGGGGGAACTTGAATCTGTTGCACAACCCTGCTCTGCACCAGACTTGGTCTTCACTGTAGATTTATCAGAACCCCAACCCATATCTGACGGAGCACCAGAGACTGATTACAACAATGTTCTTCATAGGCAGTTTGAAAAGGTTCTGACTTGGAGAAGATTGAGAATGGGGCCTCTTCAGAAGATCATATAGTATTTTGACTGTTTTGAGGCAGAAGAAGCTGTTGTTCTGCACTGGGTGGGCACAGAAGATGTGTCTCAATGCTTCGACCTTGCCTTTCTCATTTCTGTCCTGCAGAAGAAGAAAGAGAAACATCAAGGTAAAGCACCTTTGACTACCTTATCTCCAGAAAAGCATGTCAAGGCTTTGGAGGAACATGAGATGGAAGTATTTGATGAATGGCTGATGGAGAAGAAGAGAAAGGAATCACTCATCAAGTTTCGCCACAGTGCTCATGAAGAAGGGGAACCCTCCACAGCTAATGATGTTCCTCTGACAATGGAAAAGCTGGTCAAGGAATGGAGAGAATCCTTGTTCTCTGAAACTGTTCTTGAGGTAATTCCTACACCCCCTCCTTCCCCTCTCAAATCTCCTTTTACTCATTCACCCCCTCCTAAAGTACCTTCACCTAAATCTTCCTCACCTCCCAAATCACCCTCAAAACCTTCAACCCCACTCAAACAGAAAACCCCATCACCTCAGAAAACCTCCTCTCCCCCACCATCACCCATCAGAAATCCAACCCCTCAGGAGACTAATTCAAAGTCTCCATCACCCTGCAAACAACCGTCACCTCCTAGAAACCGGTCACCCTCACCACCACCCTCCCCCAAACCTCTGAAATCAATCACCCATCAGAACTCCCCCCATCAGAGCTCGCCCCATCAGAAAACCCCCTCACACTAGAGTTCACCTCCACAGCAGCAACCCCTGTCAATCCCCAGAGCTGCTACACCCCCACTCTCTCCTCAGCTCTTTGTAGCCTCAACACCCAAGAGAGAGATTCCCATTCGCATATTGTCCTCAGATGCTGACAATGATGGGTTCCTCACATTCTCTCTTGCGGCAGACTTCACATCCAAGAGGAGGAAGACACCTCCCAGGGATCAATCTGTTGAACCCACTGGTAATACTGCTCCATTCCCTAAGGGAAGAGGTTTGGAGATGCCTGGGTTTGCTCCAGAAGCCCCTCAGATGGACTTCAACCAGTTTGTCCAATCTGCAGAAGAATTTGGTGGTCAGATGCTAGACAACATGAACAAGCTCATCGTTATCAATGACAAACACTATGAGCATCTGACTCACACAAACATAAATCTCAATCAGGGCCTACAACATCTGTAAGAAAAGCTTGACACTCTGACAGAATCCCTGCATACTTTCATGAGCTCATCCAACAAGAAGATTGATACAATCTCCAGAGAAGTAGATGGAATTAACTCTGTGCTCTACTTTCACTCCCAATCTATGAATAATCAGAATGAGAAACTAAAGGAGATCACTGAAGCCATTGACATTCTACAATGGAATGCTGATCAAGCCTCAGAGCGCTTCATGGAGATAGGAAACATGTGTACATAACACAAAGCGCAAGCTTTAGATCTTCTTCACAAGGACAAGGAGCGTTACCAGAAGTTGGTACTCCTTGAAGCCAGTACACTGAGCATCCAATCAACTATGGAAAGACAACAGAGCCTGATTGAAGGACTGGCTTCTGTTACCCAGACTCTGCTAGAAGCTCTGGATGAGATCAGAGATGCTTAAGCATCAGAGTTCTCAAAGATTGAGCTCCTCCTTGGCGCTCTTGTTGATGCCAAAAAGGGGGAAGACACCAGAGAAGAAGAAGGTCCAAGCTCCAGAACCTTATCTATCAGAGGACCCTCATCATTTGTTGATCCTGCTCCTTATTTCGAAGCTGCCAAAAAGAAAAAGCAAGCTATTGCAGGCACCAGACCTCCTCCTCCACCTCCCAGAAGTTCTAAGAAGAAGTCCTCCAACTTTACCTTCAATGAATGGATGAAGAGTGGAATGTCTAAGCTGTTTATGGACAGTGATGCACTCGTCCAAATCAATCATGGTGGATCAATTCAAGAAGCTGAAATCTGGTGGCAGATGAGAGTTCTATCTGGCAAGAACATATCAGAAGCAATCAGAAACTACTTAGATTGCAAACTTGCATCTCACTGGGCAGACTATCAGAATCCGAGGGACTTAGCCTCCATCAGAGCAAAGGTCAATGCAGAGCTTGAAAGAATTGACAAAGCAGGACCTCAGGTAGATGAAGATGAATCTTAACTTTATCCATCTCTGTTTTTGTACTTAATCATCTGATAATAAGATACAATCTTTGCCTCTAGTTTGCATAACATCTTAAATTATCTGTTCTTTCTTACTTTCTGTGACTTCTTTGCGTTTGCTCTGGCTCTTTATGTCCTTTTATTGCTATCTGATTGTACTGTACTCTTACTATTTTCCTATGCTAAGTTGCCCACCAAAATTTTAATGAAAGTTTTTAACTTTATTCTTTTATGGTGAAAGGCACTTCTATGGAAATAGTTAAAGGGTTTTGGCATCATCAAAAAGGTGGAAATTGTAAGGAATAAATGTTATTAGATTTTGATGATGCTAGGTTGATTAGAATTTGAAAGTACCCCTATAGAAATTTTGTATTAGAATTTGTCTTTGTAAGTACTAGAATAGTCGACATGCCAGAAATCCTCTTGGTCTTCTTTATCAGAACTTCTACCAGAGTTGCTCCTAGAGTTGCTCTCCAGAGAAGCCATCAGAGTTGGATACCAGAGTTGGCATCAGAAGCTGCCATCATAGTTCTGATCAAAAAACCTCTTCAGACAAGCTCTTATCTAGCAGAACTCGAGGGCACGTACCAACGGTCGTTAAACTAGCGGGAAATCCTCTAACGGCTAGGAACCTTTAGACGGGAACATGGTACTGTACACGCATTAAATGCTCAATTAATGTTGTACGTACGAACATATATTTAAAGCTGATGATTGACCATGCGAGTATCTTCGCGCCCCCAAAATAGCAAGTCGAAGGTCCAACCGGTCAAGTCAACAGTACAAGCATATAATGAAGCTGTCTTCTACACTCCAACGGGAAGACTGCTCCCAGTATATAAGATACATTCTGAAGAACTACTAGGATAACTTTGCTATAACGTTTGCCATACGAACTTGCTCAGATCATTCTACTCTGAACCAAATACCTCCAAGATTTCTTGAGATCAAAGACTCACTTACCTCAACAAGAAAAGCTCAAGTTGGAAGATATACTTTCTTATCCCCCATCCAACTAGCAAGTTGCATAGTTCCTCAGTTCTTCAACACTTCGAAAACTTCATCTACACATCCTTTGTGAAGAAGCAACGTTGGAGAAAACTGATCTTGAATCAAACACTTCTTGGAAAAGAAGGGGCGTCTCAAACTAACTGGAGTAAGTGAGGTGGTGATACTTCCAAGAGACTCAGTGAAACGAGACCAGCCATCAGGAAGCAGGACTGCATCCCGGGTGGCAACTAGGCTTGAAGAAGACGTGGAGAGCTTCTTAAGTTCTAGGGACTAAGGCGTTGTAAACTGGTGTGTTTGCAAGCTTAGTGGAACAGTGGACTAGAGGAACAAGTTGTTCCTTGAACCACTATAAAAATCCCCGGTGTCACTTACTTTACTTATTTCATTTTTGCACTTAAGAACTTGACTGCATAACTCAAAAGGTTGGACTCTGTGTTCAGCAGATCTTCCTCAAGAGTTATCAGAAAGGCATTTGCCTTAGTGTTGTCTGAGGCTACCCGGACAGAATCTAATCCGCTACCAGGTCTAGTTCTGCCATCAGAACTTGACCTTCTCTGTCACCAGAATTCGACCATCTCTGATAAGTCAGTTATGACTTAGAGAAAAGTTCAAATTCCTGAACAGTGTATTCACCCCCCCCCCTCTAGACTGTTACCATTACAAACGGGACCAACAAGTGGTATCAGAGCCAAAGGAATATACCCGGGATCCTTATATCATACGTCAGGAACCTACCCATGTGCCCCTATGGGGCGTAAACGTCGTTCGTCTTCTTCTTCTTTGCCTCGGGGGATTCTGATGGCCCTGGCCCCAGGTGATTTGATATCTTGCAACTCGCAGGAGCGGAAACTCCATCCCACTGGGCAATCTCATCTTCGATTGCCGCAAACTTTTTGTGCCCTAGCCAGCACTTCGACGTAACTCCTCCTGGGGTTCCTCCTCAGATCCCGGTAGAGATCCCCTGTTATGAGTGCGTTGGTGAAGAGGGTGATGCTCGTACACTCTAGGAGGTCTTAAACCTTTAGAGTTTCGTCCCTCCATCTAATTTGGAAGGTTGATAGTGACTCCCCCTTGTTGTGGCGGACGTTGGTCAGCCAGCTGAAGTGCTTCTTCGGTGTGGAGGCTAAGACGAACTGTGTCATGAAGTGCCTTGAGAGCTGTTCAAAACTATCAATGGATCTGGGTTTGAGCTGCCCGAACCATTCCTGCGTCGGCTCTCTGAGGGTGCTGAAGAAAAGCCTGCAGATGGCCTCATCAGAGGCTCCCAGCATGGAGAGTCCTCCCTGGAAAGAAATGAGGTGAGCTTTAGGGTCCTCCGACCTGTTGTACGTCAGCGCGCCGCACGGCCTGATGTCCCTGGGAATGTCTACCGCCATGATCCTGGCTGAGAAGGGAGAGGATAAGGAAATCCTAGGTTGGGCCAGATCAGTATCCGTTCGTCGGCCCAACTCGTTGATCTGCCTCTGAAGGTCCACGAGCATCGCATCTCGTGGGTCGGTGGCAGTGATTGTAGGGGTTAACAGGGCTAAGGCATTCCCGGATGCACAACATCAGCGCCATGCTGCCTATTGATGACCCGCCCCCCCTGCCTCAAGTCGTTGATAATGGGGTCTGCTCCCTGGTCGCACGGTCATTATGGGGCATCATGTAACACCCCGGGGCCCCACACGGACATGAGGTAGTTACTCTAGACCTCTAGTACTGTCCCCACAAACCACCACGAGCCTTTACCACGCACTTTGTTCTCACTCATGCGCGCCCTGAGAAACTTCCCAGTGGGTCACCCATCCCAAGACTACTCCCGTGCAAGCACGCTTAACTTTGGAGTTCTTGGGTGATGAGCTCCCTTAAAAGGAGATGCACCTCTGTTGGTATGAGTAGTACTATTAATCCTCTTAAATTAATCTCGGGTATTACAATCACGCCCACTTAGGATCGCAACATCCTCGTTGCGCCCTTAACAATCTCAATCGAACCCCAGACTCTTGCCCCGCTAAGTGCCCTGCCCGATATCCAACGGCTCAACACACTGTTGCAGGGTTGCTCTGATACCACCTGTAACACCCCGGGGCCCCACACGGACCTGAGGTAGTTACTCTAGACCTCTAGTACTGTCCCCACAAACCACCACGAGCCTTTACCGCACACTTTGTCCTCACTCATGCGCGCCCTGAGAAACTTCCCAGGGGGTCACCCATCCCAAGACCACTCCCATGCAAGCACGCTTAACTTTGGAGTTCTTGGGTGATGAGCTCCCTTAAAGGGAGATGCACCTCTGTTGGTATGAGTAGTACTATTAATCCTCTTAAATTAATCTCGGGTATTACACATCACCATGCTGCAGTCCTGGATTTCATGTTGTTGCGCACCGCTGAAGATCCTATGCCTGGTTCCCCCTGCTCCGCCCGTCTCCGAAGAGCGGACGTTCCAGACGATCCTAGTACGTGTGGACCGAGGAACGAGATTCCGCGGTCTCGCTTGTACGCTCGTTGAGCGTCTGCATGGTGCGGATTGGGGAGAACGGGGTACGCTCGGTGTTTGCGGAATACACCCGCTCTGCCTCCCGCTCGTCCGCCAATTGGCAAATGGTATCCGCCATCTGGCCCATCTCCTCAGTGCATTAGGGTCCCTCCTGAGTCCGTGGGGAATTATGTCAGTAAGCGCGCCAAGGTACCCGCTGCTCCACAAGCTGCTGGACTGGGTGCCTGTCGCCTGCTGGTGGTCCCTTATGCTGTGTGACAGCCGTTCAGAGAGATCACAGGAGTTCCCTTCATTGTTCCTTACCATACTACTTGTTTTGAGTGTTTGAAAATGATTTTCAGCTGAGAGCTTGGTTTTGGAAGAACTTCTTGATCAGTTTCCCACCGACGGCGCCAGTGTTGAGGGTTATTCCCTTCAACCCGTAGGCCCAACACACAACCTATGGGTTTCGAGTAGGTATCTTAAGAGAGTAAGATCAAACAAGTAAGATGATGCCCAATAAGAAGTCTCTATATAATTTTAAGGTGTGAGGCCGTTCATCCCACTGCTATGCTACGAGCTACAATGAATGCTACTCCCTCCGTCCCTTAAAACTTTGCCATCATTCCTTTTTGGGACGTCCCAAAAAACTTTGCCACTTTCCCTTTTAATCAATTATTTTGTGGTTTCTGTTATTTCTCTCTCCTCTGCACAAACCTCAACCACACAGTTTTTACTTTATTATTTTCCGTGCCGGTCAACTTTGGCAATGTTTTAAGGGACGGAGGTAGTATAATACTAGAGTGCTAAGTTCCGATCCGTTACAATGAAATAAATGCTCCCTTTTATACCACCAATGGGTGGCTAGATGCATTGAACCCAACTGTGGATGATTTGGTCCCGATTACCAAATATTCTGCATTAAATGCGTGACCCCCGGAATCTTGGCTTCACGCTAAGGGGTGGGCACGTTCGTCCCCATGGGCTTGCATAGCTTGATCTTGATCATCATATCTTTTGCATTAAATGCGCAACCACCAAATATCATGTATTAAATGTAGAATCCCGTCAGGATCTTGGCTATCCGCCAAGGGGTGGGGACGTTCATCTCCGTGAGCTTGCCTCTGGTTTCCTGTTGGACCCGAAGTCCTTCGAGACGTACGTCTAGTGCTGCTTCTGGGCCAGGATACCTGCCACGTTAGGATAAGTACATCCCCTGGATGGGGAAGGGTACCCCGTTGTCCTGGGCCTTCTGGGGACGTCCGTCCCCATGGGCTTCCTGCTAAGCAAAGTCCTTCGAGACGTACGTCTAGTGCTGCTCCTGGGCCAAGGTACCTACCACGATAGGATACGTATGTCCCCTGGATGGGGATGGATATCCCGTTGTCCTGGGCTTTCTAGGGACGTACGTCCCCATGGGCCTCCTGCTAAGCAAAGTCCTTCGAGACGTACGTCTCATGTTGCTCCTGGGCGAAGGTACCTGCCACGATAGGATATGTACGCCCCCTGGATGGGGACGGGTATCCCATTTTTCTGGGCCTTCGGGGAACGTACGTCCCCATGGGCCTCCTGCTAAGCAATGTCCTTCGAGACGTACGTCTAGTGCTGCTCCTGGGCCAAGGTACCTGCCATGATAGGATACGTACGTCCCCTGTATGGGAAATGGTATTCTGCTGTCTTAAGCCTTCTGACGAGCACTTTGTTGTGGTGCGTCAAAATACATTCAATACTTAACACTTATACGCAGTATAATGTAGTAGAGTTCGTATCCACAGGGAAAGAAATAATTCTCTTTTTATGAACTAGTAAATAAAAGGGGGGTTTTTGGATTGAGTGATTTAGCTTAATTAAACACTAAGTTGAACAACTTATATGAGTTTTAATTCAAAAATAAAAGGGACTTGGCTTTGCTACTTTCCACTTTTTGATATATTCAGTCGATCCTTGTTATATCTATAACTTATCCCCTCTCGAATACTCAATCGAGGAGTATCTCCAATTCATTGAGGGTAGTTATTAACAACGACCGTTCATTAATAACCCTTACTACTAATCAAATATAGAACAACGCCTTATACCGATTTAATAGTAGCATTTAATCTTTCTAACTCCATGATGAAATCAATTGAGATTGATAACCTCAACACAACGGTTTCGGTTTAACCAACAAAATTAATCCCTCTTAAGTTTATTAACCACGACCGTGCATTAATAAACCGAAATTACTTACTTGTGAAACCATCAACGGTTAACCATCGGTTCGTTGATCATTTCTAGTAATAATTAATATTGAGATGTTAACTAATTGTCATCTTAGCAACACTCCCCAACATTAATATAAAGATAGATTAAGGGAAGAATTAATATTCAAGGAGAGAAGTTAAGAAAATAACTCACAACTTTAATAATCAACAAGCTAAGCTTCAAGAGCAAAACCAAGAAATAGAAGTTAAGCTCCTCTGTTGGAGACTAAATATGCTAGAAAAATATAAAGAAATGCTATTCTAAACTGAGTTTAAGAGTATATGTGAATTGGTAATCAAATGGGAAGGAAAAGGGGTGTATTTATAGGTGTTTGGAGGTGGCAGGGTCATTTACCCGACCGGGTTTTTCAGAAACCCGGTCGGGTTTCCTGAGTAATTGCTCGGAATCTTCATTAGTCACATCTACCCAATCGGGTTTTTGATTTACCCGATCGGGTAAAAGACAAATCTTTTCCAAATCTTCGCCATGCATGTTTAATTGCCTCCAAATCAGATTTGATCTTCGGGTCAAGTCAAACCCGATCGGGTTTTTGCTTTACTAGACCGGTTTTTTGACTATTTTCCCAAATTTTCACTTTTTCTTGTTCCCTTGCACTTTACTTGACCTTTCCAAGATCCTTTTGATGATCTTTATCTAGTTTAAGCTAAGAAAATTCCTAATCTTAACAAATTACAAACAAATACGAAAAATAAAGCATTACACCTAGAGTGTGTAATTTCCCAAACAACAACAAATAAAACTAGTTAAAATTACACACATAAACAAACATAACTCTATACTATCAAACTCCCCCCTACCTAGGCCATTACTTGTCCTCGAGTAAAACTCAATGTTACAGTATGCATCCCATAGAACAGATAAATCCGAAGGAATTAAATGTTCAGATTTTCATCCATCCTCAAATTAGAAAGGAAGAGGGTCTTCATGATTTTCAAGAACAACTGTTCTTTTCATTGCTTGTATCCAAAAGCTCCCAAGTGAATTGAGTTCCTATTTAAATACAGATAAAATTTCATCTCATTCTCTCATTCTGCCTAGGAACCATTTCGGGTTTTCATCCTAGCCTCTCATTTTATTTTCCTTTTTCTCCCAACTCACTCATTTTAGCCACTTTTGCTTAGATTGCCCATTTTGGGTTTTCAAAATAACTAGCATTTTTTTCTCTCTTTTATTTTGTTTCTCTTTTTTTTTGAAGAAAATAATGCAAGTTACAAGGTAGAAAATGAATGAGTACATACCAAATGAGTGACGTCCACCTACTTACTCCGAGCACTGTCCCTAGTGCTCGCTCCATCATCCTCGTTTTGGTAGTCATGTATTTTTTTGTTCTTGAGAAATTGGGATTTTGAGGAGTTTTGGGCTAGTTTTTCGTGTTTAGGGATTGGGGGAGGGATATTGGGTTTTGATGATATAGGAGTGATTAGAGAGATAAGCAGAAGTTTTTTTTTGTGAGTTTAATTTGAGATTTTTTTTGTGATGGAATGGGTTGATTTGGAAGAAGGAATTTCGTGGTTATAGGTCTTGGGGAAGATTAGTTTGAAAGTTGGGGAAGATGGGGCTTGGTTCGAACTGATTTTGTGATGAAATTGGGTTAAACCCCCATTTACCCTATCAGGTAAACGAAAAATCCGACGGGTTTTCCTTTTTTTGGTGGCAGTGGCTTTTTCCCCGTTTACCCGGTTAGGTAAATGAAAAACCCGATCGGATTTTTGTTATTTTTCATGTTTGTTTTTATTTTTTCGGAAACCAGGCGGCTTAAGAGGTGATACCCGGACGGATTGTTGTTTCCAGGCCTGACATTGGCGAAATCCTCAGTTTACCCGGTCAGGTTTTTGGGAGACCCGATCGGGTAAAACGTTATTTTCAGGTTTTTAGTGTTTACCCGACTCGTTTCTTGCTCGAGCATGATTTTTAAGCCTATTACCCGACCGGGTTTTGTGTTTACGCGGCCGGGTTTTCCCCCAGGCCTTATGAAAACTGTTTTTTAAAATGTTTTAACACACACACAACTGAAAATAAATTAAAATAATCAAAATATAAACTTGGGTTGCCTCCCAAGAAGCGCTTGATTTAATGTCGTGGCACGATGTTATTTTTTTATGTTCTATTTTAATTGGGATCGTGAACATCCATTGTTTCATTTTTAAAGGCCAAGTTTGGCCTAATTTTAGCTTTCTTCCTCGGCCTTTTCCAGTAACACCGAGTTTTCTTCCATGTTACCACCTCAACAGTAGGTGGTTTTACCCTGTGTTGAGGTGACTTTTGCGGTTCTTCTCCTTTCAAAATAGATTTTTTTGGCTCAATTTCTAATTCTTTAAAAATTGGGAATTTATTTGTTTCCACATCAACAAAAATATTTAGTGTTGGTGGTTCAAAAACATTTAAAGAACAAAGAGATTGATCTTTAATTTGTTTTTTCGTAGAGTCAAAGATATTGAACTCTACTTTTTGGTCATTGAACTCTAAAGTTAATGAACCACTAGACACGTCAATTTTTGTTTTTGCGGTTTTCAAGAAGGGTCTACCCAAAAGGATGGGTGTTGTTTGGTCAGCATCCCCCATTTCAAGAATATAGAAGTCAACAGGGAAAACCGTATTTTCTACTTCTACTAGCACATCTTCTATTACACACTTCGGGTAAGTACTAGAATGATCCGCTAGTTGAATCACTACACCGGTTTGATGTAGTGGGCCGAGTTGTAGGGATTCATATACAGAGTAAGGAATGACATTTATGGATGCCCCTAAATCAAACAAGGCCTTAGAAAATGTGGTGTCCCCTATCTTGCAAGGTATAGTGAACATGCCCGGGTCGCTACATTTTTCGGGGAGTTTATTTTGAAAAATAGCGGAGTCACGCTCACCAACCTTAACCTCTTGTTTCCCTTTCACTTTATTTTTCCTTTTCATTGTGCATAGTTCCTTTAAAAAAATTCATAAAGGAGAACGCTTTTGATTAGTTTGAAGAGTGGAATATTTACCTCACAATTGGCGAAGATCTCATAGATGTCTCGATCATTCTCCAGCTTCCTTGTGTCCTTTAGTGCCTCAGGGAATGGAGGGAGTGGTTCATATGATGAAAGTGGAGGGAATTTGAACTTCGTTGGCTCCTCCTCGTTGTGGCCAACCTCATCTTTGTCAACCTTCTCTTCTTCAACTTCCTTTGCTTGCAACTCCTTACCGCTACTCAACATGATTGCATTGACATGTTGTCTCGGGTTTTGCTCCGTTTGAGAAGGGAGCTTTCCCTAGTCTTTTGCCTCAAGCCGGCTCACAGCACTTGAAATTTGGCTCATTTGGTTCTCCAAAATTTGGATGCTAGATTTAGTCGTTTCTTGGAATTGGGCCACACTTTTTTGTATCGTTGATACACTCACGGCAAGTGACCGAATCATGTCTTCGGTGGACATATTTGAGCTTGAAGTTTGGCCATGGAAAGGTTGTTTGTATTGTTGGGAAGAAAAATTTGGTTGTTGAGGATTCCCATACCTCAAATGTGGATGATCTCTCCACCCCGGATTGTATGTATTGCCATGCGAATCGTACCTATTTTTGACCTTGGAACCCCAATGCATTGACTTGCTTGGGATTATCCTCTTGTAATGTTGGACAAGAATCGGTAGGGTGCCCTTTTGTTGAGCATATGCCGCAGACCTTGACTTCTTGGGTTTTTGGATTTAAGAGAAAATCTTTGACCAAAGAAGTCAAGCCGGCCATTTGACTTTCCAACGAGGTGTTGGACTCCGCTGCGACAACCCTTCGGGTTGAGGACCACCCATTGTAGTGTCTAGAATTCTCAGCCAACTCTGAGATGAGATTCCTAGCTTGGGAAGGGATTTTGTTGACAATCCCCCCTCCAGATGCTGCATTTACCATGCGTCTATCTTGATCCGCAAGACCATCATAGAAGTAGAGGATGAGGTCTTGCTCTGTGTACCCATGGTATGGGCAACTAGCACATAACTTTTTGAATCGCTCCCAGTATTCATATAAGGAATCATCTTTTTGATCGATGTTGCTTATTTGTTTTTTCAAAGATGATGAGACGGAGGCAGAGTAGTACCTTTCTAGGAAGCATTTTTCATTGACGCCCATGTATCTATACTCCCCGAAGAGAGATAGAATAGCCAATCATTAGTCGTGTCCTTGATGGAAAATGAAAAAGCCCTCAACTTGATTTGGTCCTCGGTGACTCCATTTGGGCACATGCTTGTGCAAACAATATGGAACTCCGACAAGTGTTTGTTCGGATCTTCCCATCTTAGGCCATGGAAGGATGGCAGTAGATGAATGAGGCCATATTTTAGCTCAAATGTATTACCTTCATTGAGTGTAGGGAAGGTAATACACAATGGGTGTTGATTTAGATTCGGAGCTGTGAGCTCCCTTAGTGTTCTTGTCTCGAGAGCCATAGTTAATGGTTCTCCGGATTTGCTAGAGCTAGAGCTAGCGTTTGATGATTCCTCCGAGGGTGTGTGTGGAAATAAATTTCGCAACCTCTCGAAGGCTTATTCTATCTCCGGATTTGTTTGGTATGTGAGCATGTTTATAGAATGAGTTTTTACCATATACTCAACAAAGCTCAGAAATAGAAGAAGTAAGAACTCTTTATATTTTGTTTATTTTTTTTCTAAATAAAAAGAAAGATTAATTGTCTTTCCCCGGCAACGGTGCCAAATTTGACGAGAACTTTGTCGTAGTGCGTCAAAGTGCTCAAAAGTGCGTCAAAAGTTCTCAAATTTGATGAGCACTTTGACGAGCACTTTGTCGTAGTGCGCCAAAAGTGCTCAAATTTGACGAGCACTTTGACACACTTTGTCGTAGTGCGTCAAAGCACTTTGTCGTAGTGCGTCAAAATTATTTTGTTAGTTAAACCTTCTTAAGTTTATTAACCACGACCGTGCATTAATAAACCAAAGTTATTTGTGAAACCATCACCGATTAACCATCGGTTCGTTGATATCGTTTCTAGTAATATTTAATATTGATATGTTAACTAATTGTCATCTTAGCAACACTCCACAACATTAATATCAAGATAGATTAAGGCAAGAATTAATATTCAGGGAGAGAAGTGTTAGGAATATTTTATGGTGTCCAATCTAATTAAATATCTTTGTATTTGTGTAGTTTTTAAGTAAACGTGTAATACGGGCCACAAATGTGTATCAGCCCGTTAGCTTCTTTGTAACCCGTAAGTTAGCCAACTTCTCCTATAAAAGGAGGCTAACTTACGGGAACCCTAACATTTTTTAGGCTTTAGAGAATAGAGGCGGGGAGATAAAGAGATTAGGGTTTCCGCTGCTCTCTCTCTCTCTCTCGAGGGAGAGCAGCGGCGTTCTACACGGTATACTAGATTCGTTTGTTCATCTCATATCTTTCTATCTGCTTCTTCTTTACCTGTTTAGATTGTTTGATTGTTAGAAACTGGGTTTATCAAAAAGTTAAGAAAATAACTCACAACTTTAATTATCAACAAGCTTCAAGAGCAAAACCAAGAAATGGAAGTTTAGCTCCTCATTTGGAGACTAAATATGCTACAAAAATATAAAGAAATGTTGTTCTAATCTGAGCTTAAGAGTATATGTGAATTAGTAATCAAATGGGAAGGAAAAGGGGTGTATTTATAAGTGTTTGGAGGTGGCAGGGTCATTTACCCGACCGGGTTTTTCAGAAACCCGATCGTGTTTCCTTAGTAATTGCCCGGACTCTTCATTAGTCACATCTACCTGATCGGGTTTTTGATTTACCCGATCGGGTAAAAGACAAATCTTTTCCAAATCTTCGCCATGCATGTTTAATTGCCTCCAAATCAGATTTGATCTTCGGGTCAAGTCAAACCCGATCGGGTTTTTGCTTTACTAGACCGGTTTTTTGACTATTTTCCCAAATTTTCACTTTTTCTTGTTCCCTTGCACTTTACTTGACCTTTCCAAGATCCTTTTGATGATCTTTACCTAGTTTAAGCTCAGAAAACCCCTAATCTAAACAAATTACAAACAAATACGAAAAATAAAGTATTACACCTAAAGTGTGTAATTTCCCAAACAACAACAAATAAAACTAGTTAAAATTACACACATAAACAAACATAACCATATACTATCAAACTCCCACCTAGTTTCTTGGGACCAAAGAAAGCCCATTCTTTAGAGTTTTCTTCCTATCTCTATAAATAGATCATTAGTGAACCCTAAACCAATATCACCAAAAATTGTAAAACCATTCTCTCAGTAATAAAATCTCTCTAATTCGCACAGTGGACTAGCCGGTCAGTTTGACCGGTGAATTACTTTAAATTCTTGTGTTCTTCTTTAGATCTCGCATCTTACAATCGTGTGTGCTTGTGTATTCATCGAAGCCTTAATTCCTAACACGGTCCACGACTCGGCGGTCCTTATCCAGTCCGATCAATGACCTGACGATCCCAGTTTGGTCCGATCCACTACCACGCGGTACATATTCGTTCGGTCGATGGCCGGGCAGTACCGATCCGATATGGCTTGGTCAATGACTCGGCAGCCCCCGCCGAGTTTGGTCAACTACCTGGTGGTCTCCGTCGTGTCCGGTCGACCACCCAGCAGTCCTGTCTTAGTCGATCAACGATCCGGTAGTCCCTATCGTGTCCGGCCAATGACCGGATGGTCTTGTTCGGTCCGATCGACAACCGGGTGGTTCCGGGCCAGTCCCGTCAATGACTCAAAGGTCCCTGTCTGGGCCGGTCAATGAGGTGGTGGTTTGGTCTCGGTTTTTTAAAATCATGTTTAAAGTGAAGAGTTTTAAAAGAGTCGTTGAATTGTCGACCAATAGAGAAATGAGAAAAGAATTCGTTAAACTAACCGTTGAGATCGATCGGGACCAACCGGTTTGATCCCGACTTTCCTATATGTGGGATCTGGTACCTTACTTGGATTGTACTAGGTTCGGTTCCGGACTGGTACCATACTTTCGATTTTCTGGTCGGTCACAGAATCGGGTGAAAAAAATTGATGAACATGTTTTCAGATTTGAAAATGGAAAACTTAAAAATGAAAACAGAAAATTGGAGATAGAAAAACAGGAAAATGAAAACAGAAAATTTGAGAATGGAAAACAGAAATAGAAAATTGGAAAATATCTCTTTTAGTAAACAGGCCCTTAAGTTTTTTTTTTTTTTTTGAAAACTTTAGACTTTTAAGTTCTATGCGCAATTTTATTTCGTGAGGCTTAAACATACTTTAAGTCTCTAAAATAGAGAAAATATGAAAATAAGTTCACAAACTAATATCCATTGTGCTATTAAATTTATGAATTGAAAAACTTTACAAATACACTCTCACTCATTGAAACTATAAAAAAAGGATGACACCCCATCCCTGAGGGCCCCCAATCCCGACCGAACGGTAAATTGAAACTATGAGTTTACTTGTTGGTGTCAGAAATTTCTTACAAAAAAATACCTCCTTATCGATACGTGCAGGTAGAATTGTAGAATTGAGAGGGCTCAATTGCTTAATTAAATGGATTGACAAATGTGTTTATGAGGGTTTTTGAGTTCGGGGGCCTGGTTGCAAATTTAATAAAGTTTGAAGACACTTAATTGTCCCCTTTCTCTCTAAAATATACTACCTCCCTCCCTCTTATATTGGGTCGGAAAAGAGTGGCATGATTATTAAGAAAAGTGTGGTTGTGTGGTTGATATTAATTGATAAAGTAAGAATAAAGTAAGAATGATTTAGAATCACACAAACTTGATCAAATATGGTATGGGACAATTTTAGTGGGACTTCCCGAAAAGGTAAAACGGGACAATATAAGAGGGACGGAGGGAGTAACTTTTAGTATTTATATTATTTTTCTTCTTGGTCCATCAACAATTAAATAATTAATGATAGCAATCTAATTTTGAAAATGAAACATACTAAAGGAATAAAGTTTGTTTCTTGCTTTTTAAAGTTATTCTAAAACACTTCCAACCTGTTTAGTAATCTTATATTCTGGTTATCAATCATTTTTTATCAAACGTAAAACTTTTTTTTAACATCCTAAATTATATAATAATCAAAATAAGTGAGATGTAAGTTATTTTCCATGGTGAAATTGTTGAAGAAGGTTACTCCATTTCAAGTTGTATCATCATAATTCTTTTTCTTTAATTTATTAAATCATTTTAGTTATTTTTTCATCTATTGATTAAGCTAATATTTTTATTACCAAACATGCTCTTCATGTATTTCATTAAGGCCCTGTTTGATTGGAGGGTTTTGGAGGGGAGGGGAGGAAAGTGGGGGATTCTTGTGTGTTTGGTTGAAAGAAAGAGGGGGGGAAGGGGAGGAAAGTGGAAGACTTTCAAAATACTCCACTTCCTCCCATTCTAAACCCCCCAAATCGGGGTATTTCGGAGGAAACGTGTTGATAACAACAAACTATCCATCTTCTACGTGAATGAACAAAATGTTATAATATAAAAAGGTAAAAAAACAAAAAGTTTTGAAAAAATAAAAAAAATAAAAATTTAAAAATTTAAAGATTAAAAAATTTAAAAATTAAAAAATTAAAAATTTTAAAAATTAAAAAATTTAAAAATTATAAATTAAAAATTTTAAAAATTAAAAATAAAAAAAATTAAAAAACAAAAATCAAAAATTCCAAATTGAAAAATTATAAAATTAAAAAAGTAAAAAATCAAATAAATTTAAGTTACGACTCATGACCATAGGAGTAATATTCACAATAGTTAGACATGTATCTATTTTTTGAAGTAAGCTATCAAATAAAAGTAAATTGCGAAAATTTTTCATTAAACCTTTCCTCCTATTTCCTCCAACCAAACACAATTTTTTATCAAAATCCTTCCTTCCCCTTCCATTCCCTTCCCTCCTTGACTCTCCCCTTCCCTCCCCTTCTTTGAACCAAACAAGACCTAAATAAAAGTTAAAGGAGAAGATATAAACACTCTATAAAGCAAATTGAAAGGTGAAAAACATAAGAAGTGAACATGGTAAAAGATGCAAACCAAAACTTAGAATCCGTTTGGTAATGACTGATTCTGCTGATTTATGTAAAATTATATGAAGTGACTGGAATGACTGATTCTGCTGATTTATGTAAAAATTATATTTAAAATATGTTTTATTAATAAAACAATGAAAACATTATATGAAAAATAACTAAAATAGTTATCTACAGTAATTTCAGCCAATACAACCAGAAAAATAATTTTAACCTTATTTTTTCTTATTATTATGCAATCCAAAGCGAAATCAAAAGTTAGTGAAAAAGTTAACTGATCTGCTGAAAAACATGCTCACTAAATGGGTTCAACGGGCTCTTAATTAAACAAGAATATAAGGGAAGAAAATATTTTAATAGACAGGGATAAATCTTTAAACAATTTTTATAATACGGAGTACATCACAAGCAAAAGAGTGATAAAAATGCAACAAAAAGTAAATATTTGGGTATAAATTGTCAAATGATACATGTGGGATGTGGCAACAGGCAACAGCCAACCTTCAAAGCTCAACTTCATTGATGCTCACTCTCACTCAAAACTACAATAGAGATAACTAATTTACACTTTCTCTCTCTATATTTCATAAACACGGAATTCTTTCTCTCCGGCAAGTATATACCGCCGGTGACTGATATTTTCCGGACTACGCGGAGAGGAATCCAATGAATCGTCGCGGAGGCTGTGGAGGGCAGAGCATGAGAGTGATGGCCGCCGACGTGGATGCCGACCACCGGGTTGACTCGGCGGCGAAGGTGAAGAAAATGAAGAATCGGGTGAAATTCGAGCGGAAATTGGTGAAATACGAGGCGTTGCCGGATTATTTGCAGGACAACGAATTCATCCGCGACTACTACCGCTGCGAATGGCCGCTCAAGGATTTGGTCCTCAGCGTCTTCTCTTTGCACAATGAGACTCTCAACATCTGGACGTGAGAATAATTTTCAATTAGTAGAGTAAATTCAACTTAAAATTTTGAAATCGGAGTAAAACATATTCCCTCCACTAAATTTCTTTTTTAGTCCATCTCAAGATGTTTGATAGTATTAAAAAATCACATCTTCATAAGAAAAGACTAAGAAGTCTGATTTTAGAACATTGTTTTTGCAGGCATTTGGGAGGAGCTATGATATTTGTGGCGTTGACGGTCATGAGCTTGACGGAGAAAGCTTCGGTGGAGAATCTGCTGGCTGCCGGTAATTTCCTCAGGTCAGTGTCAGGATATATGTTTGATCTTGTCCCCTGCGTGCACTATATCGTTTTCATGGCTATTTTTACTGTTATGTTATTCAAACAAATGTTGTTTTTTGTGTAAAAATGAAAAGAAAAAGACTCCGTACAAGTTGAAGTATATTTATCGGATATATATATATATATATATATATATATATATATATATATATATATATATATATATATATATATATATTTTGAAGGTTGAGGGTTGAAGTCTTTTAAAAAGAAAATAAATTTTGATTTCGGTTTTTGTTATGGGTGTATTAGCTTTATTACTTTTAATACTCCGTAATACAAGTATAAGGCTCGAGGAATATTGAAATAACGACAAAGTTACGTCTATAGTTTTATAAAGTGAGGGGCTGGGGTCTGAAGTAATCAGAGTTGAAACTCACTCCATTGAGCTTCAAACCCTTATGTGTCTAGCGGGTTTCGAACTCGAGGTCTCCCACTAGGCACGGTAACCTCAGAACCTGCTGGGCTGGAATGCTTGGTTTATAAAGTACGCTACATCTTAGACGCCGTTTGATAACACTGGAATCGGTGAATTAGTTGATTGTGTTGAAATTTATGAAGTTCTGGTTGAAGTGCCTATATTGGCTGATTCTGATGATGTATGAAAAAATTATATTTAAACATATATTTTATTAATAACATTAAGAAAAAGTTATATGAAAAATAGCTAAAATGATCATCTACCGTAACTTCAGCCAATACAATCAGAAAAGTAACTCTAATCTTACTTTTTCTTATTATTACACACTTCAGCGCGCCAAATCAAAAGTTATGTGTTTGGTTAAAAAGTTGATTGATAAGCGTGATAAGCCGCAAAACATATGCACCAAACGAGCTCTTAATTTTTATAATTGGAAAATTAAGATTTATCTAAAATCGTATTTAAGTAATGAACTTTATGCATAACGACCCAAGTACCTTGTGGTCTGATAACATCATTGTTGATCTTTCAAAGGGGAGGTTTAGAAGAATATTCCAAAAAAACTTTATACATAATGAGCTCAAAGGAAAGTAAAAGCTGTGTAGTTGAGATTTGTGCAGATGAGAGAGAAATGTGCAGAACCACAAAATAGTTACTTTAATAGGAAAGTAACAAAGTTTTTTTGGACAAAGAAAAAAGGAAAGTTGGCAAAGTTTAATAGGACAGAGGGAGTAATACCTTTTCAATTATATAAATCTCTTTATTTTGAATAAGATTTTTTTATGTTTTTTAATTCAATAAAATTATCATGTCCCAGCCAAATAACTAAATCTCTTGTTCCAATAATAATACATGTTCACTAAGTTTGCATGTTTTGCCAATTCTCCACGATGATAATTATTTTATTTATTATTTTAATTAATAAATTATACTACTTATCTTTATATTATATAAAGCAATTGGGTGGCCAATTGATTTTGCAATTTTCCCTCCTAAAGCAATTGCGGTGCTCTGTTTATCTTCATAACATGATCATTGATCGATTTAATAACACTTCAAGAATGAAATAAGTTTGTAACAAAATAATCAATCTCCTTTCATCGTCTAATATTGTATAATGTTGGTTTAGTATAATCTAAACAATCAAATCCGGTCTATATTGGAATCAGAATCACCACGCCTAATTGTTTGTTAAGTAGTACTGTATTGTTTAGCACTTGTTCAATCATATGATTGTATATTTTAGGGTTCTTTTAGACAATAGAAAGAACAACTATCTTTATCTTTATATTATGTAGAGCCCGTTTGGTAACACTAAAATTGGCTGAATTGGCTTATTCTACTGAAATTTATGAAGTTCTGGCTGAAGTGGCTGTATTGGCTGATTCTACTGATTCATGAAAAAATTATATTTAAAATATTTGTTGTTAATAAATTCAATTAAAAATTATATGAAAAATAGCTAAAATGATTCTCTACAGTAACTTCAGCCAATACAGCCAGAAAAGTAACTCGAACCTTACTTTTTCTGCTTATTACAAACTTCAGTGCGCGAAACCAAAAGTTACGTGTTTGGTGAAAAAGTTGGCTAATAAGCCTGATAAGCCGAAAAAAGGGGTTACCAAATGGGCTCATAAAGCAATTGGGTGGCCAATTGATTTTGCAATTTTCCCTCCTAAAGCAATTGCGGTGCTCTGTTTATCTTCATAACATAATCATTGATCGATTTAATAACACTTCAAGTATCTTTATATTATATAAAGCAATTGGGTGGCCAATTGATTTTGCAATTTTCCCTCCTAAAGCAATTGTGGTGCTCTGTTTATCTTCATAACATGATCATTGATCGATTTAATAACACTTCAAGTATGGAATAAGTTTGTAACAAAATAATCAATCTCCTTTCATCTCATTAATGTATATTGAGTATTCTCGTGCAACGCACGGGTTCATCGTCAAGTATTGTATAATGTTGGTTTAGTATAATCTAAACAATCAAATCCGGTCTATATTGGAATCGGAATCACCACGCCTAATTGTTCGTTAAGTAGTAATGTATTGTTTAGCACTTGTTCAATCATATGATTGTATATTTTAGGGTTCTTTTAGACAATAGAAAGAACAACTATCTTTATATTATATAAAGCAATTGGGTGGCCAATTGATTTTGCAATTTTCCCTCCTAAAGCAATTGCGGTGCTCTGTTTATCTTCATAACATGATCATTGATCGATTTAATAACACTTCAAGTGTGGAATAAGTTTGTAACAAAATAATCAATCTCCTTTCATCTCATTAATGTATATTGAGTATTCCCGTGCAACGCACGAGTTCATCGTCTAGTATTGTATAATGTTGGTTTAGTATAATCTAAACAATCAAATCCGGTGTATATTGGAATCGGAATCACCACGCCTAATTGTTTGTTAAGTAGTACTGTATTGTTTAGCACTTGTTCAATCATATGATTGTATATTTTAGGGTTCTTTTAGACAATAGAAAGAACAACTATTATCCATTATTTTTTAAAATTGATTAAATTGGATGGATCTACTGAAATTGATGATGTTGTGACTAAAATGGCTGGATCTGCTTAATTATAGAAAAACTAAATTTAAAATAGAATTTATTAATGAAATAAAGAAAATTTATATAAAAAATAGCTAAAAGCTAGGATCATGTAAAGTAACTTCAGCCAATTGAGTCAGAAAGTAACTTCAACCTGACATATTTTGATGTAACGTGAATCTTACCTATTTTGATGATTACAAAACTCAACGCTTGAAACCAAAAGTGAAGTGTTTAATGAAAAAACAGACTAGTAAGATTGAAAATCTAAAAATAAGGTCAACAAACGAGCTCTAAATTGATATTAATATAATTCATGAATTCGGTTTTAAAACCTAATCCGAAGTACTACATCCGTCTGAGATTGTCTCCCTAACATTAGCACAAGAAGATGTGGTGCATTTATTATGTGTTTGATATTGAATCGATAGAATGAAAATAATATACTACCTCCGTTCCCATTTTAACTTCCAAATAGGTTTGGCACAAAGTTTAAGATAGTGGATATTGTATGGTGGAGAGTTGTGCATAGGAGAGAGAAATGTGTAAGAAATGTTGTGAACCACAAATTCTTTACCAAAAAGGGAAAGTGGAAGTTTTAATTGAAACGGACGAAAAAGGAAAGTTGGAAGTTTATTTAGGAACGGAGGGAGTAATAAGGATTTTGAAACACAAACATTATCAAATTTAATATGTAGTATGTAACAATCTTAGTGAAACAGATCAACAATCTTCGTCATTCGCCATTTGTTGGATGGAATATATACTCCGAATCACTCCATATATTGTACGGAGTATTATTACTATCAGTGGCGGAGCTAGAAATTGTAGGTTATGAGGATCGGTGTTTAAAGAATTTAAGTTATAGGGACCAAAGTTTAAAATTTCACTATATACTTTGCTACATATAAATATTTATACATATGTATATACATCACAAATTTTTTCCAGCGGAGACCGAGGCCCCCTTCAGCCTCCCCTGATTACTATTCTCACCATGACACCATCTGAAAATTGGATATTGAAATGAACAGGTGGGAGGCCACAACAGTGAAGCACAATGATTCAGAAACTGCTTTCCGGGTGAGCTATTGAGCTATTCCACATTTCCACTCTGCCTCACTTGGTAGCGATTATTTAAATTTGTATGACAATTGTGATAGGTAAAATAAAAGTTACCTACATTTTTAAAAAATATGATTAATCAACAATCACCATTGGTGTCCATGGATTAGCAATATAGGGAGTGTGTAAAAAATTTAAATAGCGCAGTTCAAGTTTAGATTTAAGAAAAATTAAAATGAGTATTTTTAAGTGAGAGTTTCTACTTAATTGGGCATTTGAAAGTTAGAAGCGTAAAGCGGTAAAAGGTGCTTTAAACTACTATTTTTCACTTTTTTTTATGGAGTTTTATATAAAATATATTTTGTATCAAACACTTATCAATTTTTACTTTTTCAAAACTATTTTTTTCCAGACGCACTACCAACTTTCACTGTTAATCATTTTCTCACAAATCGGTTTAAAAAGATTGATTTTTTAGAAAAAAGCAACCACAAACATTCAACATGACAATATTTACTGTCATCTTCGAGTCTTTACAGTCAAATAGTTGCAGTACAAGATATTCAACATGGAAGTATCCACCACCATAAATCACAGTATTTTTCAATCATGACAGTAATGATTCTTATTTCGAAAAGAAAAACACATACAGCAGTCCTATGTTGAAATTTCAAAACCTATTCATGACAATTTCCTTTCATGGGATGTGATAGTCTGATGTTACTCCGTATATATTACTCTGTGATTCATTACTTTATACTAAAGCGTAGGAGAGAGGCATTGAATAGAAATTTGAAAATTATATGTGTGGGAGTCAAATCGAAAACACGATTCAAGACCGGAAAGAATACATTCATATGCCCACCCATATGTATTGTTTATGCTAAGATTATTTTACTTGTTTTTAACTTTGTCAACAAAAAATTACTCGTGTTATATATAAAAGACTTTTTCATATTTTTGGGTAAAAAAAGAGTGATTCAATTTGATCTGAGGCTGAACGAACTCTTTCCGTCCTCTAGAAGTAATAATAAGAAGTACTTGTAAAAGAAAAAAATGATATTTAGAGTCCTTTCACTTCACGCGCCTAATTGTTTAATAATCAAAAAGTAAGATTAGAGTTAGGTTGGAAAAGTAGCGGAGTTATGCACATTTTGGCCAGAAATTCTAGAGTAGATTCCGTTGGACAAGGGTCATCTAAATCCACTAGGGTTATGGTTTTTCTGATTAGTTAAAGAGCAATAAAATTTCAATCCATAAAACTTGACTTTATTTCAACTTTTGTCTAACCAATCACACTAAATACCACAATGCTAGATCACATAATTTAGACTAGAATATGCAACATAATTACGTCTATCATGTCACCATATGGTGCATAAACTAATATGAAGTACTTCGTAAACAACAAGTCATGTGGGAGTATCTAATAATTTATTAACATTGTTAGTTGTTACAATAACAAGTCAATTAGTCCATGTATACGTTGCTTGATCTACGCAACATGACTCAAAATTTCTCCATTTTAGTTGAATTGAAGACTATATTATAAACATTCTTTCTCCTCTTTCATGCATGCATGTTCGATCTGCTATGTCCAGGAATCTTATCCAAGAAAATTTCCAGAGTCATCAATCCTGTATAACGTGATCAACAACAATGGAGCTGATTCAGTTATGATTCCCACATGGCCTTGGTTTATATTCCTTGGAGGGGCGATCTGCTGTTTGGTAGTAAGCTCGGTATCCCACCTCTTTGCGTGCCACTCACGGCGGTGCAACCTCCTCTTCTGGCGCCTTGACCACTCCGGGATCTCACTAATGATAACCACCTCCTTCATTGCTCCCACTTACTACATCTTCTCCTGCCACCCAGTTTGGCGCCTCTTTTACTTCACTTCCATCACTCTGTTAGCCACCCTTGCCGCCATCACGCTTCTATCGCCCGCCCTCTCCTCGGGTCGCTTCAGATCCTTTAAAGCTACCGTTTTTGTGACGCTGGGGCTCTTTGGCATTGTCCCGGCCGCACACACCGCATTACTGTACGGGCACCACCGTCATGTTGCGGTGGCTCTCGGTTGTGAGGTTGCCATGGGGGTTTTGTACGCAGTGGGGGCAGGGTTCTATGTTGCTAGAATCCCAGAGAGGCTGCGACCGGGCAGGTTTGATCTTGTTGGGAGTAGCCACCAGATCTTCCATGTGTTTGTCGTTGCGGCCGCGCTGGCACACTGTGTGGCCACGCTTGTGGTTATGGACTGGCGTAGGGGATTGCCACTCTGCAGTCTTTAGCCGGTCTTAGTGTGAGTCTGTGACCTTAGGGGCGTAGCTGAGTGAGGATTTAGCCGGGCCCCACCCACCCCGAATGTGAAAAAAACTTGCATGTATGCTATATGTAAACCGTTATGACTAAAAAAATATCTGAAAAAATTGTTGGGAAAGTTCCCGAAATAGGACTAAAACAGTTTTAGTCTTATTTCGGGTAATATTCTCAAAATTGTTTGTACCAGTTCAGACTAAGTTCTTCTCCTGGCTAAACCCCTGGTGACCATATCATATAGACATACAGAGTATAAATATATCAACAGGTGCCTGTAAGGTTCCATTTAGTGGAATTTGTCTTTCCATATATGTATGTATACACGCACACAGTAAATAAGATACCCAAGTTGTGTTACTTCTATGTATGGCTTAAGGCACTTCATTAAGAAAACAGTTGTTCCTTAGTAATAGCACACTTGTATTACATTGTTCCTTGATCATTCATTCTTAGTGTTCATCTTTCATTTTATACTACGCAGTTCGGATTCATCAATTGCATATTTATTAGTTGTAAATGTACTGCTTCTAGGATGGTTAGATAAGGTCTATTTCTCGCCGAGGGCAGATAAAACTGGGAGCAATGATGGTCTCCATACCGAGACCGGGACTGGAATTTCCAGATAAGATTCGATACATGTCAAATTATCATAGTAGCTTTGGTTCGGTTTTGTACCCTGACCTGTTTTTGAGGAACTGAAACTGAACTCAATTAGGCCAGTTCTAGATATTGGTTCTGCTCCAGTTTCCATTATTTCAGTTTTCGATTTGAGTCAGCCAGTCAGGATGATCCCGGTCCTAGTTCTACATCTAGAGCCCATGTCAAACCCTAGACAGTAGAGTGTAGACACAATGAATCACAATTACAACTCCATGAACTATTCAAAGGTCAGATTTTAGAAATTTGAATGAAAAATGCAGAATAACTTATGCACCAGGTACTAAAATTCTCTCCTAGCTTAAAAGCTAAGCGGAAAACAGGAACGAATCAAGTTCAACTATGTTATGGCTGATTGACACAAAGCAAAGAGCAAAATAACATAAGAAGAGACAAACCGATTTACATGGTTCACCAGCCTTTTGGAGGTAGAAGGAGATCTGATTTTTTTATCAAGGGATTAAGTTTTCAAATTACAGAATACGCTATGGGCCTCACTATACTAGGTCTCAACTCACCTGAAATTTGAAACATGACTATGTATATTGTTTTAAAAAAATTATGTACATAATTGTCAGGAAAAAATATGGAAAATTACATTTGTAGACAAAATTAGTACACAAATTGTACACACACCCCACTAGTCGTCTGTATACATATGCAAGTTTTTTAAAATAAATCAATAATTTTCTGCCAATTCCTTGTGTACACAGGCAATTTATAATTTGTGTACAAATTTTGTGTACGAGAATGACCCAAAAAGTATTACTCCCATGTGTGAACATTCCAATTCCAAGGGATTACCTCTACTTCAATATGAACACTATGTGATCAGATTCAAAAAATACCAACAGGATAGGTCAATGAATTCTGGGAATTTGGGAGGGTGAGAAGAGATACTACTCTTGAAATTTCAATCCTCTGATTTCTTGGAAAAAGAAAAAATGATAAATAGGCACAAAGGAACCACAAAAAATGCTGCAGTTTTCAGCACATCTTCGCTCTCCTTAGGGATGACCCCAATCCGTGACCAATCTCCACTGTACCTGATTTACATACCACATGTATAAAAACATCAAATGACAAGACACAACAAAAAAAAGTTCAAATTTTCTTTAAAATAGAGAAAGAAATTACCCAGCATCTATAAATCCCAATGCAAAAACTCCGAGGGCAGACTGAGCAAGAGTAGTTTTGGACAGTTTCAGAGGCAAAATGGGGTTTTCTTGAGGTGGTGGTGATTGTCTCTTTCCTGCAAGTGCAAGAATTCCATGTTTTCTTGAGCTGATCTTCCCTTCATGAACAAAGGGATAAGATGAAATGGTATTTCTGTAGGAGATGGGGTGGATATTTGCAATGAGCATATTTTCTTATCACGCAACAAATCCTGTCTACTTCTCTCGGGTGGCAGGCTGGCAGCTGCTATGTTTTACCGAGTACTCCGTATTATCTTTAGAATTTTGTTTCGTGTACATGCCCCTTTACACGTCATCTCACACGCCCGAGTGTAATTATCTGTGCACAAAAAAAATACATTTGGGTTTTAGTACAATTCATTTTTGGACTCACGAACACTTTATTAAAACTCAAGTGTAATCGTGTGCGCATAGGCAATTCCAATTACACTTGGGTGTGTAAGCCGTCGTGCAATCGTGAGTCTACACGAAGCAAAATTGTTATCTTTACATTATACTTCGTATTCTCTTTGTCCCTATTTAAAATTCCTAATTTGATTTGCGCATATTAAGGAAATATGTCATTCTGGAATGCGATTTCATTGAGGATAAATTTTATTGTACAATACATTGTTTTGACACTATTTTGAATTGTTTAACATTGTACTATCATTATTATAAAAAGGTAGTCTAGTAAATTGGTATAGATTTTTTTACCAAATAAGAAAACAATATTTGATTAAGGGGCATTCAAAAAAGAAAGTGAAAATTTTATTTAAGAACAAAGTTATAAAGTAATAAAGTTGTTATTACTTTTGGCTCCAATTTTCCCTCTTATACATGCGAAAATAAAAGAAAAGTAAATGTTAGAATATTCTGTAAGTTACTCTTATTTAGGAAAAAACATAATAATAATAATAATAATAAGTGCTGAAAAAAATTATTAAGAAGAAAGATAATATACTGAGGAATTCAACAACAACTCATATATATGCATTAATACATTTTTCATATATTCATGTATGTATGAATTGTTGTTGAACTCCTCAGTGAATTATTTTTTAATTAATTGATGCTATAATCTTCACTTTACAAACTTTTACAAGCTTAAAAGAACTTATAAACGCTTTCACACCCTTTTATGTTGCCGGTGTGGGAAATAAAGTCTCTCATAGATTTGTGCTACATGTATGATCTCCTTTTATGACAATTGGAAAGATTTTTCTTCTATAGATACTCATTAATAAACTCAATGTATGTGCTAATGGAATTAAAGAGTGTAATTATTAGGTCTCATAAAAGTACAAAACAGAAGAATCATAAATGTTTATACTTTACAAAAAATATCATAAATTTTAAAGAACTTATTTATATATCACAATATTAATGGTGTTGATAGCACGACCTTTCTTATATTACATATAAGAATCATTAACCCACTTTTTAAGGTTTATCATTGAAATATATGCCACTTGCTGAGATTGTCCTTTACTTTTGTTTATCCTCATTGTAAATGAAACGACGAATGAAAATTGCCTATGTTTATATTTGAAAGAAGTTATGCTATCTGACGGGACTAATAATAATCATGAAATCAAAATCTTTTGAGTTTTGATCAATACTTTTGTCCGATATAACCTTCACCAAAATTGGTAAATAAATTGGAAAGATGCCATAAATTAATTATCCAGTCCAAGACATTAAAAATGTAATCAAAGTCATGTTCAAAAATTTAGTACTAAAATAGACTAAAATCACCCATCATATATAAGGTACGGAGTATATATTATCTCGGATAAGGCGGTGGACCAAACCTTCAACGGGAAAGATGAAGCTGAGTTGGGCGGTCTTCAGGCAGAATGGCAGGTCAACGGATGGCTTCCTCTTAAGAGATCATTCGGGTGCAGCTGTAGCGGCGGACGGTTTTCCTTTGAGTGGCTCGTCGGCGAACTGGGAGGAAATAGAGGAAATTTTCCGACAGGCTCTAGACTAGGGAGTGTCCTTTCATTTCGCGCAGCTGGAAGTGGAGCTTTTTTATGCGAAGCTGATGGGGCGGTGTCTATTTATGCGGCCCAATATGCGTGGTTGTCCAATTTGGGCCTATTTCAGGCCAGTGCAACATGCCTGCTTACGTGGTTGCGAAATTGTGATGGGAGGGTCCGTTTTTATGGCGGGCTGAGGATCCCATTCCAAATGATCTGCAGGAAGCCTTACACTTGGAAGCTGTGTAGGTTCCTTACATTTTATCATAATTTTTTTAACCCGGTGTCAAACCAAAAAACCATAAAGGCATTTGGGATAAGGGTCGGGGAACACTTTATTTGAGAAAAGGAAAGTACAATGAGTAGGAGGATCGAACCAAAGCCTACTCGGGAACAATTACATGTGAGTAACTAATAACATCAAATTTAAGAATACCAAGGAACCGGTTATAGTGCTGCAACTCTAATGGAAATATTTTTAAGTGCTAGGTATTATGCTGCCCGATTGATCTTAGGGTGAATGTGCGTGATTGTGCTGTCGTAGTTCCTCGGTCTTCTCTTTATTTCATGAATCGTCAGTATTTCCAGTGTTGACTTGCCATCCCCGTGATACCATCACAGTGTCCCTATAATCAACTTCAAGAACAAAATTAGTGAAATTATAATCCTTGATATTAGCATCCTTACATTTTATCATAATCTTTCCTACCATCAGATTATAGGAGGATTTTTGTTGAGAACATAACCCCTTCTGGTCCAGACAGAAACGGAGTGATTCTTGTCAGCTTGGAAAAAATAAAAGAACGGTACGGTAATCAACCAAAACATTAATGTATGTTTTGATTAATGTATGTGAATTATTTTTTTTGAAAAATATTGTTGAATTCGTCTCATTACAAAGTTTCATAATTTGATTTTTATTTTTTTTTACCAATAGGGAATTAAATATAATGATGATCAAAGTTGTGCATTGGTAAGCGTGAAAGAAGGAATGTTGCAATTAAAAAAGAACAGAGGATAGTATTTAAAATAATCTGTATTTTGTTACTAACATGAAGAAAAAGTTACATGCCAAATCTTAAGCCAATGCACCCAATAAACATCCAACCTTACCTTTTTCATATATATTAATTTAGCGCGTAAATAAAAAAAAATAGTGTTTGATAAAAAATCTAGTTGGTGTGCAAAAAAATTACCCAAGTAAATTCTTCTAACCGTCAAAATAAATAGCCTTTCACTTGGTTATTTTTGCTCAAATGATTTTCCTTAAAAACCAATTTCAGAAAAATAACAATTACCAAAAGGACCCGGAAAATGTCATATTTTCCCTGTTCAACCTTTTGTTTTACGCACAAAAGAGCTCATATTTTTTTTTAAATTTGAAACTCATTCACATCCTCACACTACAAACCAGTCCAAAAGAAAACACTTACTCGCAATAGATAATTGTTTTCAACGACGACAAAATTGGGAAGTCTAATACAAAGGTAACTGCCTATAGGATAAATACAAGAGATAATATCAATAGATTATATTTAATTATAGTATATCTCTAACAGAGACCATAGGAGTAGATGATTTAGGGTCCTGAAAGAAGCGAAGACTAACAAATAGTAAGTCAGGGTTGTAAAACAATCTTGCCATTAGTTATAGCTTAACATGGTTTCTAAGGAAAAATGTGGAGCACAATTCAACAAAAACAAACTACAGATTCTTACATCTTTTTCTCCAATATCAAGTTAGACCTCATATGAGACGTGAGAATGCAAAATCACGAAATATAGACGACACAGTCATCATTGAAAAAAACAAGAAATTAAATGATTCTCATGAAAAAAACCTAGTTGTGTTTTTACTAATATTTCGCTACTTGTTAGCCTTAGAATTGAAAATCATTTTCATTTTCAACCATCAACAACAACAACAACATCCAAGCCTTAATCCCAAAAGAATTTGAGGTCCGCTAACATGAATCGATCTATGATATCGATGCCAAAAAGAAAAGACGAACAAGAAAAGGAAAAAAAAGTAAGATAAAATGAATAAAATAAAGATAAATAAATATAAGATAACAATAACACAAGAATATAATAAAGATAAAAGATAAAAGAGCATAAAAAACAAGAAGATAAAAATAACATAAGAATATAAAAAGATAATGAAGATAAACGATAAAAGAAACAAGAGATGAAAAGTAGACAAGACATCAATCGTCCACATGGATGTGCGCCCTCCACTTTGCTCTTTCCAAAGCCATACTCTCATCCAACCCAAGAAGACGCATATCAGTTCTGATTACTCTAATCCAAGTCTATTTGGGTGTTCCCCTCCTTCTCTTCTCTGACTCTTCTCTCCACTCCTCAAGTCGTCTAACAGGTGCATCACTCGGTCTTCTATGCACATGCACAAACCACCGCAAACGAGACTCCTGCATCTTATCTTCTATAGGTGCTACTCCCACCTTTTGTCTGATTACCTCATTTCTCAAGCGGTCTTTTCTGGTATGTCCACACATCCAACGCAACATACGCATCTCTGTCACACTCATCTTTTGAATGTGGCATTGCTTCATCGCCCAACACTCTACGCCATACATTAATAACTATCACTCCTCTCCTTGACTACCCTTCAAAACCTCCCACTAAAGAAGAGTAAGTGAAGGTGAGATATAATGGCATCATTCTATGACATTTTGATTCTACAATGTCATGCATACCGAGATCCACTTTTGTGAGCAAATGATATAATGGGTGCATGTATTAGAATTACAACTCAGCCTTGTTGTTTTGTTACGGATTACTGTTATACTGTTCTAATTAAGCCATTGGTATTCACATTAGATTCTCAATGGCAAACGAGTCAACAAGATGTTTTCGTCCCATCGACGTGGTAGAAAGATCGAGAATAGAGTTACAAGCAACCATTGATCTGAGACTATTAGAACTCTTCAACAAAGCAACCAGCCCCTTCACAATCTGCTCTTCAGAAGCTATCTGTTCGTTCATCTCAATGGACATCAATGATAATGCTCCCACAATCTCTATGCTTTTGCAAGCAAGTTCGTCACTTCTTTGGTTCAAAAGAGTATATGTAATGTCACTGCATTTCTAAAGCAGCATTTATTCATCCAAGATATTAAAAATAAATCTTTAATCATTTTGTCCTTTGTGGGTTGAGGTCTAAAGAGATGGGGGACACAGATAGGCTAAGGTAGGAGGTCCCAAAAAATAACTATATATATTACCGTTGGATATTTGATTGGTTTATCTAGTGGAGGACCTAGGCGGGCATGGACGCATGCGCCCCCGCTTCCGGTCCCAAAAAACAGCGCAGCTCTATTACTTATGTCATAGATGAATTGTGCCCCGTTTCTACTCTCGTTGAATGATACTAGCTTCTAGATGAGTGTTTAGATCATATTAGTTTCTAAAAAGAAATATTGTTACCGTTGAAGAAGATAAATAATAATTATTGTAAACCATGGTTTAAAAGGGCTAGTTCAAGTATTGAGGGGGTTTTTTGCGGAGAGGCGAGGCGTATTGAGGCGTAAGCCACAAAATGTACCATACCTTTGTTCACATGGACCAATCAGAATGATGTAGTTGAATTATTTAAATTTAAATTAAAAATGATGTAATGATTTGAACCAATCAAGTGAGTGATAGATACGGTACCCCATTTTTTAAATGGGTACCGGAGTTGCCACCTAAAACTTAAACTAGTTAAACTCGTAATAAACAACTAAAGAAATGTTGGAAATAAGTGAAGGAAGATTTGGGAAATTGGGAGGCTAAATTAGAAATATTATGGAAGAGATATTTGAACAAAGGGGAAGAACTCTTTTTATTAGAACAACTCAATTTGCTTGATTTGCTTGATACAAAGTGAGTGTAGGAGACCTCTATTTATACTAGCACAAAGATATCTAGAATCTTCTACAATTAATACATTCTACACAATTCTACTCAATTAATACATTCTACACAATTAATTGATTTCCTTCTACATTTTTCTATCACTTGGGCCTTCCCAACAACAACTAAAACTAAATAATAATTAGGCCCAAAAACAAGTTTAATTTTCAACATCCCCCCTTAAACTTTTTTTAACTCCGAGCATGGTCCTCAACCTTCGAAAATCTTCGTGCTTGAGCGGCTTCGTGAAAATGTCGGCGATTTGATCATGAGACCTTACATACCTTACTTCAACCTCTTTTCTTTCAATGCATTCTCGAATGTAGTGATAGCGGGTATCAATGTGCTTGCTACGATCATAGAATACCGGATTCTTTCCCAATGCTATTGCCGACTTATTATCCACATATATCTCCGTAGCTTCCTTTTGTGGCATGCCTATTTCCTTGAATAGATTTCGAAGCCATATAGCATGACAAACACATGAATTGGCGGCAACATATTCAGCTTCACATGTGGAGAAGGTCACAATGGGTTGCTTCTTTGAACTCCAAGTAAAAGCCGTATTACCAAAAAAAAAAGACAAATCCGGTGGTACTCTTGCGATCATCAACGTCTCCGGCCCAATCACTATCACTATACCCAACAAGCTTAAAATCTTTACAAGAATTGTAAAACAAGCCAAAGTTAAGAGTACCTTTGATGTAGCGAAGAATTCTCTTGGCGGCCTTCCAATGAGAGGTTCTTGGATCTTCCATATACCGGCTAATGAGACCAACTCCGTACAAAATGTCGGGCCTTGTACAAGTCAAGTATCGTAAGCTCCCAACTAAGCTCTTGAACATTGTGGGCTCCACTTTTTCTTCATCACCAAACTTGGATAATTTTACACCACAATCCACCGGGGTATTGATTGGATTACAATCATCCATTTTAAACTTTTCAAGGATTTTCTTTGCATATCCTTCTTGACCGATAAAAATTCCACTTTCCCTTTGTTTCACCTCAATTCCCAAATAATAAGACATTAAGCCCATATCGATCATTTCAAATTCTTGACTCATTGCCTTTTTGAAATTCTCAAATAAATTCTTGACTCGTTGACTCAGTAAAAGAAGGAGAGGAGGGAAGAAGAAGAAGTGAAGGAGAGATGTGGAAGAAGAGGAGCAGATGAGAAGAAAGGGGTGTAGAAGAGAGGAGAAGCTACCTGGAAGAATGGAGTGTGTGTAACATTGTAAGAAGTTGTGGAACAGGAGTATGCAAACTTCTTTGTGCAGAAGTATGCAAACATTTTAACGATAAATGAATACTTCAAATGAAACAGGGCTTGTTAGGGGTTTAGTGTGGATTACCGACGTATGTTTAATGTATGGGCCTTTTATTAAATAAAAATACACCGGGCTTTTTCTAAGTACAATCCATTAAAAAGATAGAAAAAATGAAATCGCGTCTCATAAACGCCTCAAGGCGTACACCTTAACTTTTGGAGCGTAAGTCTCTTGACCTGCGAAAACAACCTAAGCCCTGATACCTTCTGTGTACGCCTCACCTTGAGGCGCACCTCAAAACCCGCCCTGTAAGCACCTTTTTATACCATGTTCCAAACTCATGGACAAAACGCGTATGATTTTGATTTTGAATATTGTCTAAATAAAATAATCTAAAATGACATATGTTGGTTTCAATAAGGGATTCTAATGAGCCGAGTCGAGCCTCAACATCCAAAACTCTTGTTTGACTTTTTGAGGTAATAATGATGTTTGAGTTCGAGCTCGAAACTCGACGAGTTGTGCAAATGGGGTTTAGGTTCGACTCGGTAGATGTTCTATGTTTGATTGGAGCGCACGGTAAGCTCGATAAATATGCTCTGGTGTAGAAGTCTACTTATGTTCATTGACAAGTTCGTGATCGTAGTATTCGACAAGTGCCAGGACTTTTAACAAAAGTAATATTGAGCGACAAAAATAAAATAAAACGGGGCTGTTTGTTTGTTGGTGTTTTCCACTCAAAACACTGGATCTACCAGTGTTTTCTTTGTTAAAAATGGCGTTTTTCAAATAAAAAAGGTTTTTCATCGAATCTAGGTATTTTCAGGGTTGATGTGAGTAGTTGATTGTAAGAACTAATTTTATTCAAATAAATTAGTAATATAATGAAGTACCTTGCACGTGGAGGATGATCATTTGACTTATACAAAGATGACTGTGACACAGCTTTTGGCAAAGGGAAATACCTGTAAATATACATTTGAAATTCCATTTTGGTGTCTAACTACACACTATTATACATAGAGCCTCAAACATTGAATGGTCTACATCTTACAAATTGATGTTGAGGACTAAGTTGTTAGCTGGAGATTGTTTAGGCAGCTACAACTTAATTTCTGAATTCTACATTAATGTTTAAACTTTAGAGTTATTTTCATGAAGTTGGGGCAACTAGGAATAATGAATGTCAAGTGAATTAGCTTTGAAAGTCAAAATAAAGAAGTGTATGAACTAAAGCAACCATTTTAAATAAAGTCTATAAGAAATTAAGAACTTGGAAAAAGTATAGCGTAGAATTGGTCAACTTTAAAACACTTAAGTAAGCTTTTTATATTTACTCAATGATTAAATAGTACTCAAAGCGTGTATGGTGAGGTTTTGTTAAGCAGGTGCAGCAGTGCAGCTGAGATTATTGGATATCATGTGAATTAAAATATCTTATTTGATCCAAGGGTACTAATAATCTCTCATTCTGAAAACCTCTTTTTTATTATATAAAATAGCAGCAAATGCAATTATAAATGAGCTTTCATTTCTTCGTCCTATGATTAAAAACAAAATTAGAAAAGTAATTAAACTGAATTTTTGTGAAGTATATTAAATTGTTTATATCTAGATGTTAGGTGGAACTCGAGTGTTGAATATTTAATAAAATTAAAGAGCTTTGAAATTTAAAACAAAACCAAAACGAAGCCCACTTTGAACACCAATGCAGTTTGATCTGACCAATTAAAATGACTAGGTAGATGCATTCAAACCTGAATATGTATTAATTTACATGAATAATAATAGGATTGATAACTTCAACTTTGTATTAATTTAAGTATTCAATCAAATAAATTACCTTATGAAAAAATATCATCTACACATAGTATTTGAAAAGAGTGTTCCAAACTGTCATGAATAGTCAATTTTTGTGTGAATAAGATATTAAGAGTGATGACTTCAAATACGTATACAAAAACCTGTAAAATCCAACAAAATGAAAGATCTAGAGAACTTAGCTGCAAAATGAAGACTTGAGATGATTGGAAGATGAAATCAAATCGGTCCTTCATAATTCTTGACCTGGATGCTTTGGAGGTTTAATGCAGTGACGAGAGATACGAAAAGGTGGATATTGGGTCATAAAGGGGTTGGAAGAAGCGGTGGCGTGCAAAGTGGAAGGAAGCGGGGGAGGCTGTTTGGCCGGGAGGATTTTCTGATGACCCAGAGTGTGAACTGTGGTCGGTGCCGTTATTGAAGCGACCAGAGTCGGTACGCGTTATCTGGGCTGCTATTTTGGGTCGGCCGATTGTTAGGCCAGCCTAAGGAAATTATTGCTAGAAATTTCCAGCTATTTCCATTTTGATCGTTTTTAATTACTCCTTACATTACATGGCATTTTATTGTATTTGGCATTGTTCTAAATTTACACCATTTTGTTGCATTTGATATTCGATATGCACTTTGAGAAATTTGAAAAATAAAAACTGCACTTCAACAAATTTTAATTGAAAAAACACTAATTCAAACTAATAACTTGGATGAAGTATACAGCCACACGGTTCATGTAGTAAAACAGAACTGATCTTGAAAAATATAAAAAGTTTAAAACTAAAATATAAATAATGTACATGTGATTGTACTTATTGACTTTCTAACAATTCAAAATGCGTAACAGAGAAATTAGAGGATATTTATGCTTTCAATGCTATTTTCAGATCATTTTTAACTACTTTCAAATATTTATCATCAACTCTCTTACTGGTAGAGTGAGCTTATGATTCTGTGTAGCATTGATAAATGACGTTAACCATACTTATGAACTACGACATAGAGCCCGTTTGGTACTACCCAAATCGGCTGTATTGGTTGATTTTGCTGAAATTTATGAAGCTCTGATTGAAGTGGCTGGATTGGCTGATACTGCTGATTTATGAAAAATTATATTTAAAATATATTTTATTAATTACATAAAGAAAAAATTATATTATATGACATAATAGATAAAATAAGGGTATGCGATAATGGTGGTGGCAGTAAGATGAGGGTGGCGGGGGGTGTCATCGTGGCCGGACTCGGCGTGTCACTGTGACCTGAGGTGATGTGTCACTATGGCCGGAGGTGGCATGGCGTGTCACTGTGCCGATCACAGTGACACATGCGACAACGACAGTGACATTGGCGGTGGAGGTGCCACTGTGTAGGTGCCATTGTGGCCGGCGGTGGCGTGGCGTGTCACTGTGATCGAAGGCGGCATATTAGTGTCATCGGAGGTGGCGTGGCCTGTCACTATGGCGATCACATTGACACCAAACGACAACGTCAATGACACCGGCGATGGAGATGTCACTATGGCTGGTGGCACTGATCGGGGGAAGGGGGCAGTGACACAGATGATGGCGGCAGTGACATCTGACAGCGACATGAAAGTGGTGCAGTGACATGAATAAAACATCTTGGTCACATTTTTGTCCATATGTAAATGCGATCACTTTGTTGTAAATTAGCTTTTGTTTAGTAATATTCAAGGAGAAACCCCAATTCTAAAACACTTTTTAATATAGTTTTATTATGAAAATTTTTGGTTTCTTAGTTTTTTTCCTATCGTTTATATTTACAGTTCATGTTATTACATTACGACAATTAAATTCATCTATGTGAAGTTATTAAACTATTTACTCCGTATATATTGTTTGTATTACTCCCTCCGTTCTTAAATATGAGTCCTCTTAGGCTTTGACACGGGGTTTAAGAGGAAAATAATAGGGGTAGTGTAAAAGGTGTAGTGGGTTGTGGGTAATGAAAAAGTAGGAAAGAAACGGGTAATAGTAATAAAAGTGGGAGTATAAAGGTATTTTGATTAAAAAACTTACCAAAAAGGGAAAGATGGACAAATAATTAAAAACGTTCCCAAAAGGGATGCGAGACACTTAATAAAGAATAGAAGGAGTATTAAAACCCTACTTTTTTAAATGAGAAATGTATTTTCCCGTGCATCGCACGGGTATAATACTAGTAATAATTAAAAACGTAAAAGTGTTTACAAAACTGGAGATGGAGGGATATGGAATTAGATCTGCCGTGTGAGGACACTCCATTTAAGCAACCCGAGTTCGAATCATATTGATAGCTGGATGGAAGAAGAGAGGGATTCTTCTTTCATACATACTCCGTATCTATTTAAACTGGATCTCCGAGCTGAATGGGCTTTTGAATATTAGCCTAAAAATCAATTAGTTCAATTAATCAATTTGAAAATTGGTGTAATGTTTATGGGCTTGAGGTGTTTTATGTATTTGATTTTGAAAAAAATTCTTATTCTTATAATATTTGTTTTTGTCTATGACAAAAAAAATATTTGAACAATTTTGACCCCACGTGAATGTAAATCCTAGATCCACTCTGGTCCTAATATAATAGATAATACTACTAGCAGTATACATGTAAACTTTACCTTGGCCTTGTTTGGTTCAAAGGAGGGAAGGGGAGGGAAGGGAAGGGAAGGGGAAGAAAGGATTTTGATAAAAATTTGTGTTTGGTCGGAGGAAATAGGAGGAAAGGTTTAATGATTTTTTTTTTTTTGCAATTTACTTTTATATGATAGCTTACTTAAAAAAATAGATACATGTCTAACTATTGTGAATATTACTCCTATGGTCATGAGTCATAATTTTATTTTAATTTTTTTTTTACTTTTTTTATTTTATAATTTTTCATTTTTCAGTTTGCAATTTTTAATTTTTAATTTTTATTTTTTAAATTTTTTTATTTTTAATTTTTAAAATTTTTAATTTTTAATTTTTAAATTTTTTGATTTTTAAAATTTTTAATTTTTTAATTTTTAAATTTTTAATCTTTAAATTTTTAAATTTTTAAATTATCTAATTTGTCAGAACTTTTTATTTTTTACCTTTTTATATTATAATGTTTTGTTCATTCACTTAGGAGATGGATAGTTTGTGATTATCAACATGTTTCCTCCGAAATACTCCGATTTGGGGGTTAGAATGGTAGGATGTGGAAGATTTTGAAAGCCTTCCACTTTCCTTCCCTTCCCCCCTATTTTCTTTAACCAAACACACACAATCAAATGACACAAGCTTAAACAAAGTATGGCCCAAGAGATCACATTTAATTTAAGTAGACAAAAACAAGATGAAGGGAGACTTTAAACAAAGTAATATAGCCCAAATAAAGGAAACCAATCAAATAAAAAATATTGATCCGATACAGCCAAAGGACAGAAGCTTTCTAATTTCAGAAAATTACCAAATCCTTCTACGAGCTATTAGATTTTCTCGGCCGTATTAGTTAACATCCTAAATGAATTGAAACTTGGCTTTCCTTTTTAATACAGACTACGTAATTCTTTCATACGGAGTACATTGGTATAAATATACGGTAGATTGTCGGGCAGATGATACAATTAATCAATAATCAACCTCATCTCTCACAGCCATGGAGGATTTCGAGTGCCACAAACACTCAATGCGAGCACGGTACGCGTTCGAGACCCCATGGCCGCGCCACAAATCGCGATCACCGAACCCCAACCACCTCCGGTTCGATTTTGGCTGGAAGACGATGCACCACTATTACAGCTTCCCGGAGGACGGATCGCCGCCGCGGCCCGTCCACACCGTCACCGATCCCTGGGATGCCGTCTCCTACGACATTGACCGCCGCGGCTTCGCGACGGACGACGAGTACTCGCGACGGGCGGTGATCCGCCTGCTCCAGCACAGTAAGTCGTGGGAGGACGAGAACTTAGTCAACTGGATCGTCTGGAGGGCGCGTCAGATTCTCGCGGCGAACGAGTGGTGCGGGGGGGTGGTGCTCCGGATGATAGCGCAACGGGTCCACGCGTGCTACGAGAGCGTATTGGTCCGCGGCGTATTGGGCCGGTCGTTCGAGGAGGCGAATGTGGGGATGCGGCCCGCTAGCCAGTGGGCTATTGATTCGTTGGAGAGAGTCTGTTTTGGGGAGGACGAGGAGGAGGAGCAGGATTATGGCGGCGGTGGGAAATTCCAATGTTCGGTGTGTATGGAAGATGAAGATCTGCGGTGGGCGTGCAGAGAAAAAGGGGTGCTTAAGATGCCCTGTTCTCATCTGTTTCATGGAGATTGCATCATTCCGTGGCTAAACAACAGCCATTACTGCCCCCTTTGCCGCTTTGAGATGCCGGTCCAGAATATATATTATACTCATAATTTACAATATCATCATTAGTTTTATTACAACTTTTATTATACGGAGTAGATATGTTTTTCCTTTTATTATAACTTTTATAATAAAAGATTCATTAGTTTTATCATCGTTGTTATACTCATAATTTACAGTATCATCACTAGTTTTATTTCAACTTTTATTATACGGAGTAGGGGGACATCGGGCCATAATCATACGGTGTGAATGACTTTTTTGCTTCAAATGGGACTAAATTGTTCCTAAAATTCCTAAATAGGACCATGTAAATTTTTATTCCCCATATAGGACAAGATTACCCATTTGCCCTTATTTTCCTTATTCTTTAATTTGATTTCCCTACGTCACACAATCGATCCCTTCCCCTGCGCGTTTCTTCTCCCTCCCCGGCAGATCTTCGCACTTCTTCTCCCTCCCCTGCAGATCTGCGCACTTCTCCCTCCCCTGCACACCTGCACATCTTCTTCTCCTTCCACTTCACATAGGAAAAACGAACATATGGCACCAATATGATACCCATTAGCCCAATGATAGTCATTGATGCCGCCGCCACGAAGTCCATCGCCACCATCGTGAAGTCCACCGCCGTGAACGGTCATCCGCGAAAATGCCATCAATATGGCAACGACTAGCAGTGAACGGTCATCCACGAACGGCGAGCTTGGAGGTGCATAATCACGAACCTTTGCTCATCTTTCTTCTCCTCTTCTTGATTCTTTCTTCTCTGGTCCAGGTGTTATTTGAAAACATTGAGATGCTCTATTTCTTTTTGTTTGTTCAAAATGCCAAGTTAGATCTGAAAATGTCATCAAAATGGCATTTGAACTCTTCCAAAATTTCGCATTTTCTATTCAAAATGCCATTAAGATGGCATTCTCAATCTGTGTTTGGCATTCTAACTAAAATGTTGGCATTATCAGTGGCGAAGGCTGGATCTGCACCGGCTGAGGCCGAATCTACAGCGGCGGAGGACGGATTTGCCGTGACAGCGGTCGGATCTACAGGACTGGCTGCCGGCGAGTCGGCGATGGCCAAATCTACGTCGGAGGTGGCCAGATCTGTACTGGCGGTGGTCAGATCTGTAGAGGTTGTTTCCAGATCTACTACGACAATTAGTTTTGAGGCGGTGGCGGTGGCTGGTGGCTGCCGGCGGCGACAGGAGACCAGCGGGGGGGCAGCGACCGACGAGAGGCGTTCTGGTCCCAGCAGTATCAATTCCAAGCATCAAGGGCGTTTTTGTCCAATTACAGATTATTAGTCCTGTTTAGGAAAGTTTTAGACTTTAGTCCTATTTTGGCAATTAAAAGTTGATTTACTCCTATTTAAGTAAATACCTCGGTGTGAATTTGGTATTTCAATTTCTTGGTGCCATGGATTTATAGTTATGTTGATCGTGAAGATTTTGGATTTTTTTGTTGCTGGTTTGATTAATGGACTGGATAAGATCCGAACAAATGATAACATACTTAACCAATACTCAATAAATAGTACTGGAGTTAGGGGTGGGCACAAAAAACCGTAACCGTTTAACCGTACCGAAAAACCGGAAAATCGGTGTCTTTTTCGGTTAACCATACCGGAATTTTTAAAACTCACGGTACGGTTAACCAACCGGGAGGGAAAAATGGTTAGCGGTACGGTTACGGTTTTGGAAATTGATGGAGTATATGGGTCTGAGCCCCCGGACCCACATACTCGGAAGAACAGAAAGCACAAGACGCAGAGTGGCGCCCTCGTCGGCCATGACGTCCCCGTCGGCCGAAAAGGGGCCAACTCAGATTATGGTCCTGAGCCCAAGGAACCCGGGTGCCCTCGTCGGCCGCGCCCTCGTCGGCCACGCCCTCGTCGGCCACGAAGACCTCCCAGAACCGGATTTTACACTTACTCATTTGTATAGCCCATTAGTGGCTTTGTATTCGGCCCAGTAGCGGCCCAGTTGTAAATGGGCCTCCCAAACCCAAGGCTTGGGAGCCCAGCCTGTATTTTCTCTATAAATACTCCCCTTGGGAGTAGTTATAGGGGTTACAAATTCATTCTATTGAAGCATATTATTGCACTTCTCTCTCTAGCTCTCACTTCTCTCTAGATATACTCTATCAGAAATTATCTCACCGGTTAACCAGTAACCATAGACCTCGAGAAGTTCTTTGGTGGGCCTTAACTAGGAAAGGCATATCACGCAAGTATATCAGCATCATCATGGATATGTATGAGGATTGTACTACAAGTGTTCGTACTAGTGTAGCGAGGACTGAAGAGTTCCCTATTACTATCGGAGTGCACCAAGGATCGGCCTTGAGTCCTTTCTTATTTGCCATAGTCATGGATGAACTTACGAAGTCAATTCAAGACGATATATCGTGGTGCATGATGTTTGCCGACGATATTGTATTGATTGATGAGACGCAATCAGGTCTTAAAGCAAAGTTGGAAGTATGACGAAAAACATTGGAGAATAAGGGTTTCAAACTAAGTCCGAGCAAGACAGAGTACATGGAGTGCAAGTTTGGTGGAGGTAGAAGTAGTGGTAATAGCGGAATTACTCTGGATGGTAAGGAGATACTAGTCAGTGATATGTTTCGTTACTTGGGCTCCATAATTCAGAAGGACGGTGAGTTAGATGAAGATGTATCCCATAGAATCAGAACAGGGTGGATGAAGTGGAAGAGTGCGTCAGGATTTCTATGCGACCGAGGTATGGCGACTAGACTGAAGGGTAAATTTTATAGGACAGCAATTAGGCATGCATTACTGTATGGCGTAGAGTGTTGGGCGGTGAAACAATGTCACATTCAAAAGATGAGTGTGGCAGAGATGCGCATGCTGCGTTGGATGTGTGGGCATACTAGGAAGGACCGTGTGAGGAATGAGACAATCAGACAAAGGGTGGGAGTAGCACCTATTGAAGACAAGATGCGGGAGTCGCGCCTACGGTGGTTTGGTCATGTGCGTAGAAGATCGAGTGATGCACCTGTTAGGCGAGTTGAGATGTGTGGAGAAGAGGCAAGGAAGAGAGGGAGAGGAAGACCCAAACAGACGTGGGTTAGGGGAGTTCGAAGTGATATGCTTCTTCTGGGCTTGGATGAGGGCATGACTTTGGAGAGAACTAAGTGGAGGGCGGGTATTCACGTGAAGGAGTGATCTTGATAATCTTTTTCCCTCATCTTTTTTTTTCCTAGTTTTTTTTATCCTTATATATATATGCATTATTTGATGCCTTTTTATTTTATCATTTTTATATATATTCATCTTTTTTATATTATCTTTTCATAATTGCTTATCTTTTTATCTTTATTCCTTCTTTTTCTTTTGGTTGTGATATCATGTATCGATTCATGTTAGCCGACCCCAATATCTTTTGGGACTAAGGCTTGGATGTTGTTGTTGTTGTTGTTGTTAACCAGTAACCATAAGATCATACACAAACACTACACACGGACAATAAATTTCAACAAAGGTATGGGGACGGGAAAGTGAACACCTTGTATCAGTTTTGGAATTCCGGTGTATGTATATTCACGTTCAGGCATGCATAGTGGAATAATATACACACTTTACAATCAATTATTCCGTACATAATCTACTAAAATGTATACATTTTCTTTAGTACTATACATATATAAATAGTATAATTAACCTAATAACCATATAAATACATATATATAGGAACATATAATATGGAATAGTACACATGGAAAGATAATACGGTGTATACAGGCTAACTAAAGTTTTGGAGCCGGGGAGTTTTTTTGGAAAAGTTTCCGCTATATAAAATTTCTAATTTAATCTTGAACTGCTTATGTATTTTTTAACAAATCAAATATTTAATACGGAGTAGTTTGATGACTTTATTCTTTTCCTTTTCATGGTTTTTGGTTAACCAATTAGTGGTTAACCGATATTTTGGTTAACCGAGTATCGGTTAACCAATATTACGGTACGGATAATGACATTAACAATATATTAACCAACATCACGGTTAACCGAAAATTGGTTAACCAAAGTGCGGTTAACCAATCATGCCCACCCCTAACTGGAGTATGTAGGCTATCTATGTGAACCCTAACCAGCACGGCTGATCCTGTTCATTTCTGAGCCTATGGACGACAAGTTATTTTGAGCTTATATCTAAGACAAATCATAAACAATATACTTATTTGAAATATGAATCACACGAAGTATGAAAGTATCCAATAAAGTTCATAAAATAAAGGTGAGAATCAATTTGTTATTATTTAAATTACATATTTGGGCAAAACTAACAACACGAGTATCAAATAAAAAAAAAAAACATTACTTAAAAACTTTTCTCGTAGAATAAAGCAAATCATCAATAATCGTTTCATAGGCAACATTCTTCCCATTAATAAATATGACAAACAATTAAATTGTCACATATAACAACACTAAACTTTATTTTAGTTACAACTGAAAGGATTAATGAAAAGAAATATTACTACCTATCGAATTCATAAGTTGAGAATGATTTATTGACCGCTGAGAGTATGAAGCCTCCAAAGAATGAAGGTTTTCAAAGAGACGAAACGTTTGGCCGCCAAGCAAAATTGACCCCCTCTAAAACTACTATCAGGAACGCATATATAGTTTATTGAAATTTGGAAACAAATAAATCATTGGGATGAGAATTAAGAATCACAAGCTCTAAAATAGTTATATAAAGAATAAATGACGTCCGTATTATCATTTGACTTTTGAATTCCAAAAACATAACCTTTTCTCTATTTTCCAAAAATACGACAAATCTGGAGAGAGCACAACCCTAGAGCACATCTCCTTCACATAGATCCACGACGTCCATTGCAATTTCCAACACAGATGGACATCTACTCCACATCATCTGCTCGGAAGGGGAGCTCGGTCGACCGCGGCTTGCATCATTGCCAATCTCTTGCCGTCACCGCCCTGCCGCTACTGTCTTCTACTCATTTCTTCTCCACCACCGTTGCTACAAATGAAATCAACTAGAGATGAAGATCTAGGCATCATCATCAATGGCCGCGCCACCACTGGGTTCTTCTTCTTCCTCTTCTCCGAAGACCTCTCCATCGGCGACGGCTGCTGCTAGGGTTCGGTGATGGCGTCTCGAGCCTCGGAGATGAACCCCACTACTAGTCTAACTCTTTTTCATCTCCTTTCTACATCGATTTGGTCTCTACATCCGCAATTGGTTTGACTGTGACCTAGATCCGATAGGTCACTGTTCCATATTTGAAAAGCGGCGGCCGGCGGCGGTACGCGGTGATGCCATGCGATGATTGCAGGGCTGAGGAGGGTGTGGTTTTGGGCCGCGATTGTGCAGAAGTTGGTGGCCAGGGAGGGGGATGGTGGGCTGGGTTGGAACTGGGAGGGCACTGGTGGGTTGGGGAGGGGTTGGTTTGCTGGGGAGGGGGTGGTGGGCTGGGGAGGGGGTGGGACGTTGGTGACAATGACTGGCGGTCACTGAACGGAGTCACTGTGGCCGGTGGGGTCACTTTGGCCGGAGTCACTTTAGCTGGGGTCACTTTTGGCCGGAGTCACTTTGGTCGGAATCACTTTGGCCGGAGTCACTTTGGCGGCGTCGGCAGTGGCAGTGGTTCCGGCGGCGACGCCGGTAGAGGTGGTGGTGGCAGTGGTGGTGGTGGTGGTGCTGCGGTCGGCGGTCATAAGACTACTAATCAAATATATAAAATGAATAATAAAATAATAAATGTATATGATTAAATACAAGGAATATGACTTTTAGTCACATTTTTGGAAAAATTTAAAACATGTCACAAATTTGTCTTTTTCATTCATTTTAGTAATATTAGAATAAAAGGCCTTATATAAATTTGTTATGTTATAATTAAAATAAATAAAAAGACTTAGATGCTGAAGACCGAAGAAGCGTGTTTTTAATGGATCCAACAACAATTGTATTGCTTTTAAAAACTACAATCGATCTTACTTAAAATTAATTTATGTATTCTTTTGAGAAAATAGTCAAATACAACCTTCTACTATTACGAAATCATCACATAAGGCTGTGTACTCAATAAAGTGTCATATAAATACGTTTACTTATAAAAAACAATCAAATGAGTCTTAAAGACCTTTTGACAACCTCGTAATCCCGATTTTAGCATACGTTCGATTATCTTTTTAAAACAAATTATAAGACTAATGTGGAATATTTGGTCAGAATTGACTTAAATACTTCATACAAGGCAAAAATAACAACACATAAGATAATGTTGGGATTAGGAGGTTGTCAATGGACCGCTATGACTCATCCAATTGCTTTTTATAAGTAGACATATTTATTAGACACTTTATTGATGACATGACCTTATTTAACGATTTTGTAATAATAGAAGACCTTATTTGACTCTTTTCCCTATTCTTTTTTAAAATTGGCTTTGTTTAAGACCTTTTATTTATGTTTTAAATTTTCAAATTGTCAACAGAATTAAACATTAGGCTTAATTCTTTGAATTTAAAAGTAAAAAAGAAGACTACACACGGTGTATATATATATATATATATATATATATATATATAAATTTGGGCCTATTTTTTCTTCTACTTTTTTGGGCCTAGAGCGGTCGCCCCCATTGCCCGCTCAGAACCGACCCTGCTAACCAGCCCTGCTAACTAGTTGTAGACGAGTACGTATATAATGTGTATTTAGATCTTCGGTATTTAGATGACGCAGATCTATCTATATATGTGTGGGGGGTGATAGCGTGTCAATGTCATTATTAATTATACATCGTATATACTATCATACTCCCTCCGTCCCATTTAAATCTTTACATTTTCCTATTTGGGACGTCTCATTTACTCCTTTACGTTTCTTTTTTAGACAACTCATTTTACATTAAATGTCCTAGCTACCCTTCATTCTAGATGCCGGTCAACTTTGTGAAAGTTATAAGGGACAAAGGGATTATGATAATATGACTGTGTATTATACAAGTATAATAGAGATTTAACTAGTTTAAAGTAACTTACTTCACTCTTTCTATTTGAGATTATTTCATCCAACTTCACTTAAACTTGCGAAAAACGAAAAACCTTCTTAGATTGTCTCCTTTCACCCTAAGTAAGTTCTTCATTTACACTTCACACGAGATATGTTTGGATTCTCTTCTTTCACAAAAATGTTATCTCTCACCTTTCTTGAGAAGGCTCACACGTTCACTTTTTAAGAGTCGTCATCAAAATTGCTTATGTGTAAGGAGTTTAACCCCTCCCTATTTATACTAATATGTTCATATTTCTCTAAAACTTTCTATTCCCCCCTCTACGCTTTTTGAATCTTCCAAGAAGTACCTACATACTTCTATGATCTTCTAGAAGAATCTAGAGGACTACACATTTATGCAAAGTGTTCAAGAGGCTCTCACACAATTCCACACGGTTCTCCAAAATTTCACAATTTCGTTAAGTAGCTCCCTAGCATCATAATGTTCTAAAATACTCCACACTTTTCTAGATCATTCTTCACCTCTAAAATGATGTAGGATATGTTATAACATTGAATACTTCTCGACATTCATTTAGAAAATTCTTAAATTCTCTTGAAGTTTTCAAATAACTAGAGATCCGAACACCTTTCGTATGTCTACTTTTAAATAGCATGTGAAATTTTGTTAAATTTATGTTGAAATGAGCTGTTTCCGATCCCAATTTAATCAAATTATTATTTTCCAAGTAAATTTGAGGTACCTACAAGGCTGCAATACAAAATTGTGTGTAAAAATAGTAAAACAAAATGAGATAAAGATGAAATATAGTTATATAAATGCATTATTTCCACTCTTTAATTACCACTTGAATCGATAGAGATGGAGGACAATGGGGTCAAACCAAATGATGTAAGTTATGGAGTGATGATAGAGGCTTTGTGTGCTGGGAAGAGACCAGGTGAAGCAGTCAACTTGCTTAATGATATGCTTGACAACAAATATCCACCTAGTGGATCACTTTGTTGTAGGGTTATTGATGCTATGTGCAAGGAGGGACACATTTGGGAAGCAAAGAAATTATTTGATCAGCTTGAGGGAGGTTCGGCTCCCAGTGTTTTGATGTACAACACATTAATTGCAGGAATGAGTGAGAATGGAGACATACTTGAAGCTGGGAGGCTGTGGGATGACATGGGTTGATAAGGGGTGCATACCTAATGCTTTTACTTATAGCATGCTGATTAGGGTAATCCAACAGAAGGAATTAGAGTTCTACAGGAGATGATAGATAATAATTGTTCCCCAAATAAATTCACTTTCTCTGCTAATAGTCAAAGAGCTTTGTTGCTCAGGATCTGAAAGAGATGGTCAGGGAATAAGATATTGTTGGAAATTGCTGCTTAGGGAATGCTTTATCAGTTTTTTTTTTTAATACAGAAGATAGTGGCATCTTTATGATTGTAGAAGCAGAGGCATCCGTTTCAAATGGATCTAAGTGCTTTTGGTGACAATATATCATACTGCAAGATTTGCTCTCTTCTTGGGCATTGGTTATTAGCAAATCGTGTCTAGCAGTGTCTAGCAATGCATCTAGTGATTTTAGAGCCCCCAAAAGGATGAGAGTAAAGTTATGTGCTATAAATATTTCTAGTCATTTTGAAGTGTGATAAAATTTAGTGTCATATTTGTGAGTTATGACCATGCTCTTTCTTTTAGCAAAATGCAAGCCCAGATTACATTCCAATTATGTGTTGCAATGTGTTCGGCTCGTGCATATTGTTTAGGGTTTTTGGTAGAAATTTTCCTACTCCTTTGATCCTTTCCAAATGCTAAACTTGTAAAACATCAACATATAAAAATAGTCAGCAGAACTATAATGCAACTGTAGAGCAAAATAAATGATGAAATGTCTGTGTTGACAAATTCGTGTATATTCAAAATAATCGTATAAACGTCAAAAAAGCATTCAGCAGACCTATATTATTTAAAAGCAGTAAAAATAATTATTAAATAAAAGTGCACACAAATTTCAACATGTTAATAGTGGTAATAGTAGCAATTTGCTGTTGTTGAGTTATCAATGGGATGTCTGAACATAATTATTAATTAAGTTGTGTTTCTGCTTACTTCTCTCTTTCTGCACAACCACAAACATCAAACACTTGAGTTTTACTTTTCTTATTTCACACACAACTCAAAGTTGGCAATGCCCTTTGAGATGGAGGTAGTATAAGAACAATTGAACAAGTGAGATGATACATATATATTTCAGTATGTGAGTGTGTAAAAATGAAGGTATATATATCGGGTTGGAACCAAGTATATGTGTATGACCCATTGACCCTTCCAATGGATTAGTCCTTCAATACAATATGAAATGATGACTGATCGTTACATACTCTGTAATATTTAACAATTAATGTTACAACTGTATAATATTTGAGCGCTGTTGGATGTTACCTAGTCTTCGGGCTTCCTCATGTATAGCCGTCCAATCTCTAATCTTCAGTTTGCCTTAGCCGGCTGCTTGATCGAATGGCTTACTAAGATAATTATATCCATCACAGCATCACTTGTAAGTTGTAACATTTGTTATTTTCATATGAGAAAATTTTCAAAATAGGAGTAAAACAATGTGAAATTTTAAAATAGGAGTACTATGTTTATCCCCTTAAATAAGAGTAATTAATGTCATTTTGAAATTATACTTCCAAATTTGTCATGTCGGGCATTAAGATGGCAGTAACGATCAGTCAAAAAAATATTTTAGGCAAGTTAGTTTTGCGTAATTTACTAGTCCTATAGAACATATAGTCAGATATAGATAAATAATTAAGAGCATACCTTTATTTGTTAAATACGTTCGACCCTTTGTAAGGCTGAAATAATTCCTTCTTTCTTGTTAGGGTTTATTGATGCTACCGCCCTTGCATTTCAGCATGGGATTGGAGTGGATGTTTTTTAGTTTTGTTCTCTCTATTATGGTTTAAGGAGAAGCGGGAGTCTAGCGACACCTTGCATCATCGTTGTTGGAATTGGGGTTGAACTATTGCAGCGGAGGCGGCAATGATACTAACATAAAAGTGGTCTCCTCCATATAGCTTTTGTCTAGGGTTTGTCTATCCGGCAGACGGCTTGCGTCGTTTCTTGTCTGGTGAATGGGTTGTAGCATAAGTGGGAGGGCGGTCGTTACCACATTCTGCCTCTCCATGGTTTGGTTCTCTATGGTTAATGTTTCTGGATGTGTTGCTATGGATCGAATATGGAGGTTTGCGATTGATACTTTCAATGGGAAAATCGCCTGACAACTTCTGAATCAAGTTCTAAGCAAGGGAGAAGACAGATCGACAGACCGTCCCCCTTCTGAATCGTTGCCCTGGAGCGACCGAGGTGATAGGTTTTGGAAGATGATACGTCAAGAATACTGGCGAGAACGAGACTGAAGTATTTGTCATTCATTTTATTTTTTATTTTCTTACTTTCGCGTTAAGTTTGTTAGGTCACTCCGTTATTAGCTTTTATCTGCATTTGGTTGATAGTTGATACTAATGCTTATTAAGTTCGAGTTAGAATTCTATTCATTGACTTCTCTCCTTGGTTCGTTGGCAACACATTTGAAGAATTGTGGGCTGAGAGAGGTAAAAACAGGAAGATTTATCGGTGTTGGTATGTTGAGATTGGAAGCAGTGATGCAAAAGTCACTAGCCCTCGGATGGTCGAGTGGCACCTAGCCTGCTTAGATGCAGTTAGTCTGAATGTAGTTGGTACCTGTGCAATTGACACTGCAGGTTGTTAAAAATGGTTCTGCTGTATTGGAATCAATAAAGCTGCTTTCTGCCTTGAGGCCTTCATCTGTCTATCAGGTCAATGATCACCCCTCGTGTAAACGTATAATAATACCTTTTCTAAAGTGTGACCCAAATGATAGTGCTATATTTAACTTGTTTGGTTTTAATGTTTTAGCTTACATTAGAGGCTTAGATATGTAACATTACTTTTTTTGGAGATAATATAGAGCGTAATTTGATCATATTCTATTTCTTCTGTAATATTGGATAATCTTGAAATGTTCCCATTTTACCCTCTTATTTAGACTTCCATTTTGTGTGTTTATTTGTTATAAATACACCGGTACCAGTTATTTACAATTAAGTTTTATTCGCAGACATTTATTTATGCTCTTTTAGATATAAAACAGTAAAAACCCACATTTCCAACCACATCTATGTTACATTATTTCACGAGTTCAACCAAATACAAATATGAACATCTACTCAAAGACAATCTAAGTCTTCCAGCAGTGCTACATCACACAATCTCATGACCTTACAACTCTCCAACAGTTTATGTGGAGTCAAAACGTGATAGCTGATTATGTATTAGGAGTATGTAGAACTCTTGTTAATGCAGTATATATTTTTATGAACTGATAGCCTTATTGTGCCTATCATAGGTTAGCCTTTTATATTTGTTTATACAATCTCATGACCTTACAACTCTCCAACAGTTTATGTGGAGTCAAAATGTGAAAGCTTATTATCTATTAGGAGTATGTAGAACTCTTGTTAGTGCAGTGTATATTTTTATGAACTGATAGTCTTATTGTGCATTTGTGCCTATCATAGGTTAGCCTTTTATATTTGGTTATGTACAAATTTATTTTTCATCCAGAAACAATCTCTCTATGTTTTTTATGGTCCCATGTGAGGTAGAAGTCTAGAGGGCCGGGGGGTGAATAGACTTATAAAAATCTTTTCTTTTTCAACCCTTTTTCCTCAAACAGAATGTGTTCCAATATCTTTTGAGAGATATTGAAACATACAGCGGAAGTCTTGACCTCAAGAATGTGACACTTTATAGAAACAAAGGTTATGACCCTTTTAGTTGTAACAGAGATGGGTGGACAGAACACCTTTGTGTGAAGGATTTAGACTTGTTGATATAGATCTCTTTGAAGTACTTAGGTAAGGAGTATTGATTTACAGAAAACTTTAGGGAGTTTTCTGGACAGTGAATATGCAAGCTTTTCGGATAGCATGAAGGTGAGTTTGTACTGAAGTATGTGTTAGGTGCTGAATGTAAAAGGTACACAAGATATATCCTAGTTCAGAGGTGGTGTAATCCTCCTACATCCAGTCCCAACCTATTTCAAATGTATTTCCACTAAATGAATATCCCATTACATTTAGTGCCCAATCTACCCCTGACCCGGACGTAGATTGTGAGGTTTTTCACGAGGAACCAACCTGTTCCAAGCTACTCATGTCCTCCAAGGTTTTTCACTAATGGCATTGTCCAGCCAGAAGCTACTCATGTCCTTGCCTCACCTCTTGGATGATCACACACATACCAGAATGAATACACTAGACTAGTTTACATGTGTATAAGCTAGTCTACCAACTAACCTAAGCTCTATAGATGTGTATGAATAATGAGCTATTCTAAGAGCATTAGATGAGTGGGGTGGTAACTAGAGTGGTGAAGGTGAATCAACTAGCTGGATGTTTTCGTGTATACCTTGATTCCCTTCAGTTCCACTGGATTCCAATATACCAGGGTTTGTTGCCATCTGGTGCCACACTTGGTCTTCCCGCACTCTTTCTGTATTTATAGACTTTGTTGTTGAATCTCCTCCGTTGGCTGAGTGATCCAATCTTGATCGTTGCTTGATCTACTTGCTTTGTTCCGCTTGATTGGGGCAGCATGGTAGATTCTTGTCTTCTTGTGACACGGATCATTTATGCTCACTCAACTTGATTCCTCATTTCTAGGCAAAGATAAAGATGATTTATCTTTTATTTCTTTAGCTCGTAGAAATTCAGTATCTAGGTCGAGTGTTGTTCAATGCTTCCTCATGATAGAATTACTTGCTTTTAGTAAATAATTTTATAAGAAATTTTGTCACATAATTTCTTATAATATTATTTTCTATTCTTTTTGTCATTTTGACTGCAAGTGAGTCTTCTGTTTTCTTGTTTCTGTGCTAAGAGAAGAATAGCAGATGTCGAGTACTTAATCAGAATACTAATGAGGTCTTCTGTTTTGGTGTCACCAGAGAACCTCTTCTGTTGCTAAGGTTTTGTGATACAACCATGACAGAAGGTCATAAGATGGTCTTCTTACTTAAGTATCTGATTCCGTTTTAAGGGTTTCAGTTGACTCTTTTCGTACCTTTTCTTTTTGTTTCTTCTCTTTTTGTTTTATGGTACATTTCTTCTCTTTTTAGTACTCTTTGTTTTTCTTGAGTACTTTATCACTATGGAGCACATTACAATAAACAAAGTAGAACAAATACAAGCTCTAGTCTATTACAGGGATAATATAAAAAGGGGTGGCATCATCAAAACAATATATGATTATCAAAATCTAGGGGACCTAACAATTTCCCTCTTTTTGATGATGCCAAAAACTAGAATACAAACACTAAATGATGGAAAAAATTGTCCTATGTGTTTGATTATATTTCCCCCCTTTTTGGCAGCAACAAACACCTATGCGAATTGGTGTCTTCTACCTGATGATTCTCCAGGGAGGAAGTTTCTGCCTGCTCTCCTTCTCCGTTTTGCATCACCTTGTTTGAGATTATCAAGTTTGACTTGGTAGACCCTATTGATATAGCTTAATGACAATGACATTTCAATGTTTCTTGTCTTCAGCCATTCAAACGCAAACTTCTTCTTGAGTCATTCTAGGTGCATTAAGAAGAAGAAAGTTGATTGGAGAAAATCTCCATGTCCTCCGAGCCATAACTCTGAGTGTCTCATGTTACATTATTTCATTCTCCTTTTCGAAGATGATTCTTGATTCAAGAGCAGAATGACACTCCTCTTGAATATGGGTTTGAACTGATCTTCGTTGAGTTGATAGATGTGGAGGAGCTAGGTTTAGTTCAAGAGAAATATTGTGAGATGAAGAATTTGAGGGGTTCGTCATTTGATGAGGATGATGAAAAACTTTTTGTTTTAAGATTTGAAGAAGGTTTTGAGCTAGTTTTGAGAGATGGAGCTTAAGTAAAGAATGCGGTGAGGTAAAAGTGATATTTATACCTCTTGATGATAACTGTTCTTAATTACCGTTGGATAGTAATTGAACATTTTGTAACTTGATTAATAGTTGGCGGCAGGCTCTGTTTTCAATGCAAAAAGCAACTTAGATAAGTGAGTGAGTTGGGAAACTCACTAATTTAATGAAGTTGCTTTTATTCGAATAGTTAACCCAGCTTCTTCCTAGCAACCAACATACTATTAGGATGGTGAGCCACCACAAGATGATCCCTCCCACCAAACCGCTTCCACTCGTCTCTACTTTTCAAAAACTCGACCACTCTATGTTGCAGCAGTTGGTCCTTGCTGATCTCACCATCGTTCTGAACCTTTGAATGGCGGTTGTAACTCAGGGAAGCGAAAAACGGTACAAATATAACGTCTGCTTCGGTTGAGATTCGAACTCTCACAACCGTGCATGGCCTACTAAAAGCAGTTGGGGTATAATAGGTATTTGACGATAAAAGGTCGAGGGTGAGCCAATACTCTATGCTGTGCTGTAAGTTCAACCCACCAGGATATCGTGGGATTTTGCTCGGCTCATCCACACCAGGCCATATTTTATCGTTCCTACTTCCTTTCCATCCTAAAAGCCCAAAGTGGAATTCCGGCGGCAAGTCATACATATAAACTCTAAGAATAGTTTGATTCCCTTCACACACTCTGTTAGGGTTTTTACTGGAATTAGGAAGCAAAGGCATCTCGGTTTCAGCATGGGTAGTGCTTGAATTCCATTTATCTGATGTGATGTTGTTAATGAGAATTAACTGGAGAACTGATTTGGGGATGAAATAATTGGTATCAAAGTGGAGGAGGGAAAAAGAAGAGATGGTCAATAGAAACAAAGAAATGGCTATAAGGAATGAAAGAAGCCTTACTGGATTCATACTCTTTTCTGCCCTTGGAGACATATCTAGATGGCTATATGGAATTTTTGTAAGGAAAGAGGGAAGAACAAGAAAACCCCAACTCTAATACAGAAACTAGCAATTATGGATTCCTAACAGAAAATTTTGTCAAACATAAACACCTATAAAATGAACAAAGACAAAATCAGGAAGCTTGAATTCCACATCATACAAAAGAAGATGGTGAAAAACATCCCTTTCCTATGACAGGTTTGACAATCCTGAGGTACTTGTTTAAGGAATTAGAAACACGGACGCATCAGCTATCTCCAAAACACCTCAACATTCAGTTCTGCAAACAACAAATAACCCCAGGAATTTTAAAGGGTTTTGATAAACTATACTACTGGGGAGGTTGCTTATTCTAATAGAGCTTCACCTTTCACCCTTTTTAAACAGACTTCTGCAATTTAAAGACGCAAGAATTCTCCTGCGAAATCAGATATATATAAATATGAAAGAACAGAAGCGGAAGAAATTAAAAATCAAAATCTGGGATTCCAAGATTTTTGTGTATTCACGAAAGGGCTCACTGATGTTTTCTTTACCTTCGTTTTCCTTTAAAGAATCCGGTCATATCCTTGCTCAAAAGAAAGTTAAGAGACAAAAATACCTGATCTGATGGTTTTGGTGCACTCACATGTCGCCTGACGCTTTCCCGATGAGAAAACTCCAATTCCCGGCACGTCGGCTATTGCAGAGAAACGGCGGCATGTCTGGAACTCAGAGAGAGTCAGAGGTGAAGTGAAACTATTGTTCTCTTTGACTGGCAATTGTGAGTTGCAGTACTGTTACTATGATTATTCGGTTAGGCAGTGTGGAGTGGTTTTTCAACTCCCTTTCCAGCCGTTTCTTCCCGAGTTTTTATGTTTCTGTCGGTAAAAGTGATTAATAACTTCACGTATGTTTGTTAGACAGTGACTCACAGTTCATTGAAAAGAAGTAAATTGGAGTTATAACCGGGGCGGACCTAGCCTTGTCAATCGGGTAGGGCCAAAATTTAATTAAACAACGTACTCCGTATATTGCAAAAAAATGTTAAAATGTAGTAAAATAGTAGTATCTCCATCTCTTAAATTTTTGACAAGTTTGATCGGCACGCAGAATAATAAAATAAAAATTATGTGATAGAGATTTATACAATTGAGAGAGAAATAATAAGAAACATAAATTGATTGATTAAAATGAAAAGTGTCAAAGGTTTTGGGACAATAAAAAAAGGAAAGTTAGCAAAGTTATGAGGGATGGAGGGAGTATGTTATTTAACAAAATTTATTTTCAAATATTAAATAAAATCTTTTGCAACATAAATGTCAAAGACAAAAAGAAATATAACAGGAATAAGAATTTTTGCCGAATACAAAAATGCCTCAAATGCATACGTATTAAACTAATACTCACCTAACAAGCCCAATGAATTGAACAAATTAATTGTTCAGGCTAATACTCAAAAGCCCAAGAACATTCACAATATTAGCATCTAGCTCATTCACCGTTTGAGATTGGTGTTAAACTTGTACTCGGTATTAATTAAACTTAGAAGACCAAGTTTAAATTTAATGGTGACAACTATGGTGCCCTGGCAAAATTTAAAGGTACAGTACCCGATACAAATGGCCCACTAAATTTCCGCCATGCGTTCCACATTTACACCTAGGATATATTATTAAAATCTGATTACATAATCTGCTCGTATACTCCTGAAGTATTCCATATTTGTTTGAATCCATCCTCTGTTACATGAGTTACCTTCCTCCTTCAACTCTCTGCTTTATTTTTCCATTTCTGTATCATCTATTGCTTTCGTTCTTGATCGGTCTAAATTTGCAAGTGTACAGGTGCCGATATAGTAATAAATTCCGGTAAACTATCGGTCCGAATCCACAGGGAAACGTTGTTTAATTTAGTCCGAGAGTAGATGACTTTTAAATAAATAAATGAGTAAGGTGCAGAGATTTTAATTTGTGTTTTGTATTTTTGGCTTTTCACTTTTAATTCAAGGAAACAACTTTAATTAATTCGGGTTTAAAATGAATGATAACAACGGCTAAGGTTTCGGGAATCAATTAAATGCTTTATTAGGGTTGAATATTAGTTCTTTACCAATAATTATGAATACGATGTCGCTAATATATTCTCAACTCCGGTTAAGGCAGCGAGAGCGTTGTTTTCGTTACGTGTAAGTCCCGTTACGGCTTACATTCATCTACCGAAAACCCCGTTGAATATCAAGACATCACACTCGTATCATATAATACCGGATATATTTCTATTCTCGGTAATATATATGTTTATCCTTTAGTGTTCATAGTTTAAAGGAAATATAAAAACTGAAATTTAATCTTCAAGAATGAAATGATGATCTTGTTTGATGAATTGGATGTTTTTACTTGGATTGAAATTTGTTGATCTGATCTGGTATGTTTAAGTATGGTCTGATATGGTCTGAACTGTTCGGGTTTGGTCTGGTAAATGTCTGGTCTTTAGGTATTTTATAACTATGAAAGTGTGATCTGGTCTGGTATGTTGAAGCTTGATTTGTTGTGGTCTGGGACTGAAAACAGTCCAAGTAAACATAATATAAAATACTTCTTATATTACTTTTTAACTTTTTAATGTCCCTAAGCTCTTGAGAATCAAAATTACTTTTTCATTTCCCACATGATCTTAATTTTAGGAAGAAAAAAACACCTACATTTTAGCGTTATGAATACACATATAATTTGTATATATAGATATGCATAACTTAACATGTATACATATTTATATAAAATAATTAGCTTATATAAGAAAAATATTACACACTTCATCACATTTAGCATTCTATATAATTCTATATGATTTTTCCCTCTTCGCTAATTATATCTTTTATAGCACAACGTAACAAATTTGGACTGGATTTCATCTAGATGCATTGTTCTTACCGGGATTGTTAATGAAAGGTGGAAAATTAAGTATATATACAGAGTTTGAGGATGTGAATTGAAATTTTGTTGCTATTTATATAAGCAATTAAATTATTTAGGTTTTAGAAACTTAAAATCGCTTCAATGGTATTCCCTCTGTTCCCCTATGATTGTCCCATTTTTTTCATTTTGGGATGTCCCCCTATTATTGTCTTATGCCGTATTTGATAACATTTGTATGATCACTTTAATTCATTCTTACTTTATTCCCACTTTATCAACTCATTATCAACCACACAATTATATTTTTCTTAAAAACCACACCACTCTCTTCCGTCCAAATATTAGGGGTCAGAGGTAGTACTATTTTTGGACAAAATTTGGACAGAATAATTTAGGCATATTTATGCAAGGGGAGAGAATATGGATTATTTAGATTTTAACAACCTAAAGTAGTTGCACTTTCTTTTTTTATTGTTTAGGTGTAATTACCTATACGTACATAACATATACAACATATACTACCTCCATCCCGCTATGATTGTCCCATTTTACCTTATCGGTCCGTCCCAATAAGATTGTCACATACCAAATTTGGTAAAGTTTGTGTGACTCTAAATCATTCTTACTTTATTCTTACTGTATCAATTCAATATCAACCACATAAATCACTTTTTATTAATTTGCGTGTCACTTCCTTTTGTCCCATTGATAGCGGGACGGAGGGAGTATTACATATAAGGCAGTACTTTTTTTTGTGGTTCGTATAAGCAATTTGAAAAGTTGACATATATAATCTAGTCAAACCATAATGCATTTATACGCACAATGCATATATGTCAACTTCAAATGTGGACATAAATAAATGATGTGTGTGTGTCTTCCTTCTTTCCAAAAATCATTGAACAATATAATACTTTTTTGATTGGTGATCGTAAATTTCAATAGCAGGTTAGCGAATCTAATATCTTGATTGCATATTTACTTACACTATTTTGATTTTTAGTTAATTTGTTGAATATACACTTTTTATAGTAAGTTGGTAGTTTATCCTATTATATCTCAGTTTGCAGATTAATATACACGTATTGTTTGATAAAAATTGGTAGTGTTTGGTAAAATAAGTGATTTTTTCTTAAAAAAAACAAAAGCACTTATCAGATTGCAAACAGAGCCTAAGTGGGTGAAATTGGATCATCATCAATACAATTCAACTACACCAAATACAGAGCCTAGGATGGTTTTACAACTAGATGAGTAATTGCATCTTCTGTCTAAAAATTTATACCCCAATACATAATCCTTTTCATTATTCTTGTGTTCTCAACGCTATAATTGTAATTCTCACTCATTTCAAGCCTAATTAATTTGATTGGTTTGATTAATACTTATTAGTATATATAGAGTAAAGTATTAATCTACTATTATCTTGTAAAATTTGTACACCTAAATAAAATACATCACATGAAGAAATAATTTCTCTCAAAGCCTCAAATGGTAAACACCTGATCTTTAGTACAATAGGATACTACTTACTGTCTTTATATTAGATTTAGGTAACTAACAAAACACCCTAACGACATTAGAGACCTTTAGAGTGTGTTTGGGAGTTGGGTTTCGGAGGGGAGGGGAAGGTTAATGGGGGTTTATGACCCTCCTTTTCATGTTTGGGAGTTTAAAAAATTGGAGGGGTGGTTTCGGAGGGCTTTTGTAACCCTTCAAAACCCTCCAAATGCTTAATTTTTAAGTTCCCCAATTTGGAGGGTTTTGGAGGATAATTAACAATACGGTAATTTAAGCTAAATTAGAAACGAATATCAGCTCAATGATTTGAATTCGTCATATCTCAAAGTGATTTAGATTATAATTCCTTCAAAAACCCTCTCCTTCCAATTTTATTACTCCCAAATACAAAGAAGGGCTTCCTCACCCTCCCCTCCCTTTCCCCTCCAACAACATACCTCTAAACCTTCCCCTCCCCTTCCCTCCAAACTCCCAAACATACCCTTACAAAACCCTCGCACAATCTCTACATAACCTATGACAAACTCTTCCTTCAAAACTGCGTCAACCCTGCGGAAAACTACAGGAAACCGCTCATCATATTCTGATCACAAAAGTCCCTTCATCAAAACGGGCAAGGATCGTCAACTTAGATTTGCATTCTTGCACATCTCCCAACTAGGTGATTCACATCTTTCTAGCCAGCCATCATATTCTGAACTCCTATCAATTCAGAGAAGAGAGAACTAATAAAATCAAGTATCAATAAAAAAAACAACCGGAAAAGATTCCATCGGAAAAAGCTCAAACTAGAATTTCTTGATTTATTTTTTATATTAATTAACCACATTAATGCCTTAGACTGTGTGAGCTAATTACAACTATCGTAAGATTTTTCCCATGAGTAAAAATGTAGTATCAGAAGAGGTTAATGTACGGTTAAAATGGATGTGATTTTTACTGGACTTTATAACCTTAATCCCGTATTCAGTTGATTACAAATAAAAAGATGCAGCTTACTCATACATGACTCCTTTGGTGTGACATAGCAATAGTAATGCACTTAACTAGGGAAAGACATATAAAAAAGCAGTGGAAGCTTAACCCAATATTGCTTACTAATTCCAAGCTATCTCTAATGTCTACGTCATGCCCTATTTATATCCATGTAAGAGATAATATTAAACAGAGTTCCACTTGAATGCTAAGATTAGAGTTCAAGATTAATGCATGTTAGTATATATGTCCTAGCGACAATCACTTTTTAGAGAAATGTGTACTTGATCACATTCAGTTTTATATATTTGATATATACGGTACTACACATTGATGATTAAGTATTTCGATTGTCAATATCTTATTCATAATTGTGTTCCCTTGGACTTATGTTGTCAATAAATAAGTGAGAGCTTATATGATGTAACATAAGGTCCTAAAATAGCCCCAATCAATGATCATCAAGAATGGGATATTGATGATATGCGATAAGATTGGTATGTGGACTGCATCATACTTTTAGAATGTATAGTTGATCTCACGACTATGAGTTCCTTAATTCATGATGGTCACATAGATATTTTAGAGAATATTGGCATACCCACCGAGAAATCATTTGATAAGTTCTATTCATGTGTCTATGGGATTATCGGCGTATAGAGTAGTGTAATAGTCCTCCGCCTTGAGGTCAATGCGTACTACATGTGCGGAGTGATGTACTTTGACCATGATCAACGCTTGCACTCCAATCGGGGTAGATACGGCATGTGTTGGGTGCATCACGAAGCATATGGAGTAGTAGTTGAGCCAAGAAAGGATTCATTCCTCATAATAGATTAAGAGAGAACATTCTACTTCTCATATCTAGATGGATCATAAAGTCATTGGCCAATGCAAAGATATATTCGTTTTGGATATCGAATATGATCGTTATGGATCAACTAGAAAGATTGAGAGACAGAGACTGAGTTATTGGGATAGACACTATATCATGTTCTAGACTTAGTTGAATGTTCGTTGAATGAAAGGACCGTATCACTATGAGCTCTATATTACAGGGAGTTTGAATAGTCCTCGCAAACGTCCTTATATATTAAGTTTGTCTGGTAAATCGTCTAGGGATTCTACTAAGACCTTAATTTGATTAGTGCTTAATATATAAGGCCCTATGGGTCACACAACAAGTGATTATACCTTCCGATTGATTTGTTATAAGGAATTAAATATTATTAATTGGATCAAATAATATTTAATTAGTAATACTGAAAATGGATTAAATATTAATTAGATTAAACATATTTAATTCATGAAGCTGAAGGAGAGTTCTATTTGATAGAATTAATTAAATAAAATAAATTAGATTTATTATACTTAATTAAGATGTATATATAATTAAATAAAGTTGGTATTTTCTTTTAATACAATTGGAATTAGATTAAAAGAAAATTCAAAATAATAATAAATAATAATATAATAATAATAATATATGGAGTAAAGGTAGGGTAGCCGCTAAAGCCACTCCCTAGCCTTTCTCTTATTGTTATTTTATTATTATTATTATTTATTATTTATATTATTTAATTAATATTTAATTAATAAATGAAATAAAATAAATAAAATAATGAGGGTGGAAAGTGGCGTGCAGCCCACTTCCCCCTTATTATTAATTAGTTTGTTTTATTTGTTTATTTAATTAAATAAATCAAATTTGGTCCTAATTGGATTAGAACTCGTTAATGAGAACGACTTTCATTGTGATTGGGAAACTAGTTTAGAACTAGTATAAATACATTCTCCCCCTTCATAATTCATAGACCAGTTTTTCCAGATTCAGTATTACCAGTTTATTTCCCTTCGAAGAGATTTCCTAGCCTTTCTCTATGGGAGATCTAACCGTTCTTTCGGAAAGGAGAAATCACGTGGATACCTAAGGTCAAGGATTATTACCGCTAGGCTGGAAGATCTGTAAGTTCTAACTCAGATCTGTTATTATTATCATATTCATTGTTTTGTCATAATCAGGGAAGATCTGTTTGGGAAAATTTTAAACTTCCGCTGCTGTACTTTCGAGGTACGTTATATCAATTTCCTAACAGTGGTATCAGAGCCAAACTGATTCTAATGACATTATACAAATTTTGGTTGATATGTTCGTATATCAAAATACGTGTTCTTCAAGAAATTGTATTCTATCCTGAATTGTTTTAAAAAGAATTGATTAGATCTGTTTGAAAACGATTCAAGGAGTATCTATGCGTATGTTTTGTTATTTAATTGATTTTAGAAATTGGAATTAAAATACCAATACTAACAGATCGCCTAGCAACACAGATAAAGGAATACATTTTTTTTCTCTTCTCTTCCGATCTGCTAGCATTAGTTGTGATTCGACTTTGGAGATTTGCGAAGTAAAGTCGACGACTTCTTCGAAAATCTGGAGCTTCGTTTACTTTGTTGATGGGCTTGAAATCAATAATTAAATAAAGTTGAGGATATAGCTGCAGTTTTTATAAAGTATTGGACTTTGATAACCCTTCAAACTATTGCTTTTTATACGGAGCACTAATATATTTGAATTTGTTTTTGAGCAGGAGTTTAAGTACTCCGTATAGTAGTACTAGTTGATTATAGTACTGATAGTTAATTTTAACTAACTTTATACGTAGTATTAATTAGATTAAATATCTTAGATATTGAATAAGTTTAATTTTAATAAACTTGGTTTATTCAATAATTATATCATTATGGTTTTTAAGCATGCTTATGTTATTAATGTTTGAACATTGTATTTGTTCATAAATTAGATTTATATATATTGCATGCTTTAATTTTACACGTCTGAGTTAGATCTCGTTAACATATTATTAGATAATATGATGTAAGCATCTTGATTAAATAAACAGTTTAATAACCGCTAAACGTTCCCCATAAATTAAAATTTAAGTCTTATCTAGGATAACGACATCACCCTTCATAATTAAATTAGTAGAAATATTTTTTCGTTGAAGAATATTTCACCCAAGTGTTTATTCCATTCGACAAAATATAGAACTAATTTATAGATACATATATTTGTGATCGTGTGATGGTTTTGACTTACTTAAATTAGCTCGAGTCGCCCAAGCGTCAGTGTTAATTTAGGGATGTCGATCAATTTAAAAATTGATCAACCAAGAGTTGTTTGGACACAATTGGTCTAGGGACCTACCCATTATATTATTGCAGTGATCAGCCCAAGCTGGGGCTGTTATAGTATGAATGTGGATCTTGGCCACTATGATTGTGTAAACAATCTATGTTCTTTTTATTGGGGTCAAAGAGCATGAAAAATAGTGAGAGCTAAATAATTAAAAGTCCGAATTATTTAGTTAACTAAATGTGATCATAGGAATTATTATATGATTTTAATTCCCGTTTTATTTGAACTTCTCTAGTTTTTTTTTAAGAATGTCGAATTTATCATTGAGAAGTATCTTGGATAAAAATAATCTGACTCGATCAGACTTTCTAGACTTCGAACAAAATGTGTGTTTCGTGTTTAGGCAAGAAAATATTAAGAATGTGTTTGACACATGTGTGCCCGAGGTTCCTAATGTCAACTCTTCTGAATTAGTTATGTTTGACATGGACATTGAGAAGAATAACATTGCTAAGGTAAGCTCTACTGCTGAATCTTTTCTTACGGGAAAGAACAAACATAAGAAGAGAATTAAGGTTGGACCTAAGCCTCTAGCTTTGAAACCTAAAGGTAGGATTCAAAAGAAATCTAAGGTACTAAAGAACGTATGCCTCTACAGCAAAGAGAGGGAATTGGAAGAGAGGTTTTAAGCTATGTAGGGCTAATCTAGCCAAAGCACCGAGTGCTTTTAGCTTAGGTATTTTTGTCATTAATATTAATATGTCTACAAGTAACTCTCACTGTTGGGTATTAGATACAACTTGTGGCTCACACATTGGAATAATGTGTAACGTCTAAGTGACAGTAAGCAGTTAGGCTGGGTGAAATTGGCTTACGTATAGAAAATGTAGCAATAGTTGTTGTTAGGCATTTATAAATTAGATTTACCCAGCGGTTATAGTTTAGAACTAAATAATTGTTATTTTGTTCCTTCTATAACAAAGAATATAATTTCCATTCATATGTTAGACATTAAGGGTTTCCTTCCATTTTGCTGATAACACTTGTTGTTTTTGACAAAATGGCATTGTGTATGGGAATGCCCCTCTTATGAATGGTTTATATATTTTACTTGTAGGCATGGCATATTAAATGTACAAAATAAGAGACCAAGATTAAGTAATCAGAAAAATACCACCTATCTTTGACATTGCGAATTGGCCATATTAGTGAAACAAGAATAACAAGGTTAAGTAAATTAGATTACTTAACACCATTTGATTTTGAATCACATGGTAATTGTGATTCCTGTCTCTTAGCTAAAATGACCAATAAATCTTTTCTTGGAAAAGGATTGCGGGCCAAAGAAGTGCTTGAGTTAATTCACACATATGTGTGTGGATAGTTCCAAACTCAAGCTAGAGGAGGATTTTCTTACTTCATCATTTTACTGATGATTTCTCTAGATTTGGACTTGTGTATCTTATGAGATACAAATCAGAAGCTTTTGAGAAATTCATGGAGTATAAGGCTGAAGTAGAGAAACAACCTGACAAGAGTATCAAGACTTTACGATTTGATCGTGGAGGGGAATACTTGAGTAAGGAGTTTGTTGATTACTTGAAAGGTCAAGGAATTCAGTCACAATGGACTCCTCCAAGAACACCTCAATTGAATTGGGTTTCTGAAAGGAGAATGGAACTTTGTTGGACATTGTTAGGTCCATGATGAATTCCACGTCTCTTCCGACATCTCTTTGGCGGTACACCTTTGAAACCTCAATATACATTCTGAATAGAGTTCCATCTAAGTTAATCCAAAAGACACCCTATGAGTTATGGTGTAATAAGACGCCTATTCTTACACATATTAAAGTGTGAGGTTGCCTTACATATGTGAAGAAAATGGACATTGACTAGTTGGGACCTAGAAGTGAGGGATATTATTTTGTGAGGTATCCTAAGGAAACTAGAGGATACTAATTTATCTTCCCGAGGGATATAAAATCATTATTTCCAGACAAGAGAGATTCCTGGTACAAGCGTTGGTCTTTAAGGAATGTAATCGTGGGAGGATAGAACTTGATGAAGTTCAAGAATCACAAAATAACATAGAGGACGAAGACTTGTTAGATGGTCAAAAAAAGGATTCAGTGGGAGAGTTGAATGGAAGCATGTCTCTAGGAGGATGTCTTTCAACTAGTGGGAGTAACATAGGAATCACCTTGCACCAGCAAGTGATTCTTATTAAAGAAAGAGTGACATGGTTATCATTCCTTCTGCACCCACTTCTCTTTCTCTGGAAACACTTAAAAGTGTAGCACTAGAAAACTCTCCGAGCATTGGATAGTCCAATGAAAGAGAACCTCTTCACAATCAGAATGAATAGCCTGAACAAAATGCAAAACTTTCAACTCTGTGGGTCTACAAGAATTCGTCATGAACTAACTAGGTTTGACTTCCTCATGGAGGATCATGATGATGTTGAGATTCTTAATAAGGATGAACCGAAGACCTACACTAAATCAATATTAGATGTTGATATAGAGAGGTGGCGAGAAGCAATGAAATCTAAAATGGACTTGATGTATATCAATCAAGTATGGAACTTGGTTGACTTGCCTGTTGGGTTAGACCCATTGGATGCAAAGGATTTTCTAGAAGAAAATTGATGCTGAAGGTAAGGTGCAAGCATACAAAGCTAGGCTAGTGGCTAAAGGTTATAGTCAAAGAGAAGGAATTGACTATAGTGATACCTATTCGCCAGTTGCAAAACTCAAGTCCATTCGGATTTTGCTTGTGATAGCTGCATACTATGATTATGAGATTTGATAAATGGATGTCAAAACTCACTTCCTTAATGGAAACCTCAAGGAGGAGGTGTACATGGTACAACCTGAAGGTTTTTGCATCCAAGTCAAATTCTAAATCACTATGTTAATTAGAGAAATCTATTTATGGGCTAAAACAAGCCTCTGGGAGTTGAAATATTAATTTTGATGAAATAGTCAAATCGTTTGACCTGGTCAAATGAAATGAGGGTGCTTGCGTGTTTAGAGTGTGCAACAAGGATAGCGTGGTCTTTATAATCATATATGTTGATCATAGAGAATGATATCCCCTCATTGAAGTCCGTGAAACAATGATCACCCAAAATCTTCATGAATATCTTTTTGTCTATGGTAGATAGAAAGAACTAGTAGAATTTAATTATTCTAACATTAGTTTCATGTATGATAAGAAAGACTACGAGTCACAGTCAGTATATGTTTTTAGTCTCAATATAATAGTAGTGCTGGAAGAGTTGCAAGTAAGAAACTACTATAAATTTGACAACTAGAGCCTAGTAAATTGTTGCATTCGATGCAACTTAGGTAAACGTTTAGATACGTTAGTTCCTTAAAGAAATAGGGGTAGTTCCTAGCAACAGTTATCCAATAATTGTTATTATGATTATACCGGTGCGTTTGCACAAGCTAAGGAACCAAGATGCAAAGTAAGGAACTAGAAAATACCTATGTGCTATCATGTTTTTGATAACAAATAGCAAGAGGAGAAGTTGCAATAGAATGCCTTCCCATAGAGGACAATTTGGCTGGTCCATTCACCAAACCTTTGAGATGCGAGAAACATACTAGATTTTTGAGAGTCTAGATGTTAGACGCATCGGTGATTGGCACTAGGCCAAGTGGGAGATTGTTAGTATATATGTCCTAGCGACAATCACTTTTTAGAGAAATGTGTACTTGATCACATTCAGTTTTATATATTTGATATATACGGTACTACACATTGATGATTAAGTATTTCGATTGTCAATATCTTATTCATAATTGTGTTCCCTTGGACTTATGTTGTCAATAAGTAAGTGAGAGCTTATATGATGTAACATAAGGTCCTAAAATAGCCCCAATCAATGATCATCAAGAATGGGATATTGATGATATGCGATAAGATTGGTATGTGGACTGCATCATACTTTTAGAATGTATAGTTGATCTCACGACTATGAGTTCCTTAATTCATGATGGTCACATAGATATTTTAGAGAATATTGGCATACCCACCGAGAAATCATTTGATAAGTTCTATTCATGTGTCTATGGGATTATCGGCGTATAGAGTAGTGTAATAGTCCTCCGCCTTGAGGTCAATGCGTACTACATGTGCGGAGTGATGTACTTTGACCATGATCAACGCTTGCACTCCAATCGGGGTAGATACGGCATGTGTTGGGTGCATCACGAAGCATATGGAGTAGTAGTTGAGCCAAGAAAGGATTCATTCCTCATAATAGATTAAGAGAGAACATTCTACTTCTCATATCTAGATGGATCATAAAGTCATTGGCCAATGCAAAGATATATTCGTTTTGGATATCGAATATGATCGTTATGGATCAACTAGAAAGATTGAGAGACAGAGACTGAGTTATTGGGATAGACACTATATCATGTTCTAGACTTAGTTGAATGTTCGTTGAATGAAAGGACCGTATCACTATGAGCTCTATATTACAGGGAGTTTGAATAATCCTCGCAAACGTCCTTATATATTAAGTTTGTCTGGTAAATCGTCTAGGGATTCTACTAAGACCTTAATTTGATTAGTGCTTAATATATAAGGCCCTATGGGTCACACAACAAGTGATTATACCTTCCGATTGATTTGTTATAAGGAATTAAATATTATTAATTGGATCAAATAATATTTAATTAGTAATACTGAAAATGGATTAAATATTAATTAGATTAAACATATTTAATTCATGAAGCTGAAGGAGAGTTCTATTTGATAGAATTAATTAAATAAAATAAATTAGATTTATTATACTTAATTAAGATGTATATATAATTAAATAAAGTTGGTATTTTCTTTTAATACAATTGGAATTAGATTAAAAGAAAATTCAAAATAATAATAAATAATAATATAATAATAATAATAATATATGGAGTAAAGGTAGGGTAGCCGCTAAAGCCACTCCCTAGCCTTTCTCTTATTGTTATTTTATTATTATTATTATTTATTATTTATATTATTTAATTAATATTTAATTAATAAATGAAATAAAATAAATAAAATAATGAGGGTGGAAAGTGGCGTGCAGCCCACTTCCCCCTTATTATTAATTAGTTTGTTTTATTTGTTTATTTAATTAAATAAATCAAATTTGGTCCTAATTGGATTAGAACTCGTTAATGAGAACGACTTTCATTGTGATTGGGAAACTAGTTTAGAACTAGTATAAATACATTCTCCCCCTTCATAATTCATAGACCAGTTTTTCCAGATTCAGTATTACCAGTTTATTTCCCTTCGAAGAGATTTCCTAGCCTTTCTCTATGGGAGATCTAACCGTTCTTTCGGAAAGGAGAAATCACGTGGATACCTAAGGTCAAGGATTATTACCGCTAGGCTGGAAGATCTGTAAATTCTAACTCAGATCTGTTATTATTATCATATTCGTTGTTTTGTCATAATCAGGGAAGATCTGTTTGGGAAAATTTTAAACTTCCGCTGCTGTACTTTTGAGGTACGTTATATCAATTTCCTAACAATGCATCTATTGCTAACCCAAACTATAATGAAAGATTGATTACAAAAAATGCAGAAATACTTGAAAATTTAAGCAACAGTCTGAATTTTGTTATCAAATCAATAAAGCTATAGATTTTAGTAGAACAAATCGATTCTTTAAATCATACTGACTCATTTCTTCGATTCTTCAACTTATCAAGTAATTTCTTGAAATTTGAAACGAGAAAACACCAGAAATCCCATTTTTTAGAGCAGATTGACTAAACCCCATTATTAAAAAAAAATCATAGTAGCAACCCGAAAGTTAAAACTGTTTTTTAGTATGCATTTTAGTTTCATTGTATGAAAGTTTGAATCTGCAGATAAAGAGCTGGAGTTTTTACTCCTGACAGATTTGCCCCAAAAGATAAAAGACGCAACAATTCACTGTTGATGGAGAGAAACTTCAGATTTTAATCAAAATACAAGAGAAAACATGTACAATGTAGTAGGCTTGGATAACATATTGAAAACAGGCTCTTACATATATAAACTAATCTGACTACTTCATAATACTATGCCTTTATAAAGAAATAAAGAGTTTAATCTTAATGGAATATAGGCTATTTGACTATGAGTTTAACACACAGGCAAATCCAAATTGTTCTCCTATATGCTGGTAGTGATTGTGTGAATGAAAGAATTGGGTAAAGTAGTTGTTCATGGTGACCTGTGAAAATATTAACATGCTCCAGTGGTCAAAGAGAAGAATGGGATGTAAATGTTGCTTGGGAGAAAAAAAAATTCTTTCAAAACAGATGCCTAACCTACATAAATTCAGGGTCATTGGTCCAACTCAATGAGGACATTTAAAAATCTACATTTAAAAGGAAATAATCAAAAAAATGAAAATTTGAAAACTAAATAATTGTATCCATAATCATATGTTTCAAGATCTGCTCATCATTTTTCAGTAATCCCAGAGAAAGACCAATGCTAATTCACAGTTTCACACAACATATATGCATAACTTTCAAAGCCCTAAATTGGATATGATGATTGAAATACATACAAATTTTGGCATAATATGATCAATCATACCTTCAAGGGCGTCAAAATTCCAAAGTGATTGGGATTTGGGCTGCGCTCAATCCTGGATGAGGTTGGTCACAAGCTTCTCGCGATGATGGTATGATTACACTGCTAGTTGTTTGAGAGAGAAGGAAACCAGAGTGACGCCTTGACGGGAAGAGAGGAAACGTTTGAAATTCCTTCTATCTACTTTATTCTAACGAGGACTAAACAGCAAAATTGATTTATGGGAAAAGGGGCAAAAACACGTCTGAGGATGTCAGAAAAGTGCATCTATGCCCTTACACTTTTTTGTGAACAAAAACCTTTTAAATCCCTGAATTGGAGAGCATCCATACCCTCTGCTTAACGGCGATCAGGTAATACATACGGAGTATGTGCAGTGAATAATAGGCTGACATGGACTACTTTTAATACTCCGTATAAATTATGGAGGAATAAAACAATGGGTGGGATCTGGAAAAAAAATTACGTAGTAATTAGTTTGATACCTGATGGAGTATTAACTCCTAGAGAGAAGGGAGAGCTAGAGAGATAAAGTGATATACATAATGAATTTCCAATCCTTTACATGACTCCCTAAGGGAGTATTTATAGGAGAAAAGCGGGCTGGGCTTCCAGGCTTGGGCCTGGAAGGCCCATTTACAATAAAAGGCCAATAAATGGCTAACAAATGGTATTTAATCTATTCTAACGGGTATACATGAATAAAATGGAGTGTACAACTAAATAAATGCTATCTACTGAGCGTATGTGGGCCGCTGTCCGGGTCCAATAGTCATGAGACCCGGGGGTCCGAGTCTATATACTCTATCAGGAGTCCCCCACTCTCTGAGTCGAGAGTATTCGAGGCGAAAGAGAGTAGAACTGTGTGCTGATATGTCGTCGTCTGGTGAGTAAACTTCGTAATCAAAAATTTGAATTTCTGCTTCTTTGGTTAACGGGGGCGCTAAGTCCCCCGCTCTTCCAGTCCCCCACTCCTTGAGGCGAGTGTAATGAGGTGAAGAGGAGTAGAGTAATGCGTGTCGGATGATGTCTTCAACAGGGGGCCGAGGGTTGACACCCTTTGATCCACGATGGGGAGATGCCTCGTTAAAAACCTCATTAGGAAAAACCCTGTGGGAAAAAATCCTAGTGAGGGAAAAAGAGTACACCGGATGCCCCCAAAATGAAACAAAAGGTGCGAACCCTTCGGCCTGGAGATGGAGCTGCAACGGTGCCCGTCTGCTGGGGCAATGGTCGAGGCCGATCTCTAGATGTGGGTAGCTCATCATGATCAGTAGTCCTAGTCATCAAATAAAGATGACTAAGGGATGGGTCGTGCGACCGTCCACAATATGATGTCTGGTTCATCAAATAAAGATGACCAGAACGTAAGGCCGATGGGCCGAGAGGCCTGTACGAGAGCTCCATGTTGTCGAATAAGGACGACGAGGCGATGTATGGCCGAAGGGCCTGCATAAGAGCTCCACGTCGTCAAATAAAGACGACGGGGTGATGGTGCGGCCGAGGGGCCTGCATAAGAGCTCCACGTCGTCAAATAAAGACGATGGGGCGATGGTACGGCCTAGGGGCCTGCGTAAGAGCTCCACGTCGTCAAATAAAGACGACGGGGCGATGGTGCGGCCGAGGGGCCTGCATAAGAGCTCCACGTCGTCAAATAAAGACGACGGGGTGATGGTGCGGCCGAGGGGCCTGCATAAGAGCTCCACGTCGTCAAATAAAGACGACGGGGCGATGGTACGGCCGAGGGGCCTGCGTAAGAGCTCCACGTCGTCAAATAAAGACGACGGGGCGATGGTGCGGCCAAGGGGCCTGCATAAGAGCTCCACGTCGTCAAATAAAGACGACGGGGTGATGTATGGCTCAGAGGCCTACAAATGAGTTCTACGTCATCAAATAAAGATGACAGAACGACATATGGCCGATGGGCCTGTAGATGAGCTCGACGTCATCAAATAAAGATGACAGAGCGATATATGGCTGATGGGCCTCTAGATGAGCTCTTCGTCATTAAATAAAGATGACAGAGTGATATATGGCCGATGGGCCTACAAATGAGCTCTTCATCATCAAATAAAGATGACAGAGAGATATATGGCTGAACTCTGGGCTCCTTTAGCCTTTCAGCCGGAGACCGCAAGATGTTCACTATATCTGAATAGGAGGACGAGGCGGTCGACGCCTGTCTGAATATGAGGACGACGACGTTGATGAGTCGGTCCGAATATGAGGACGACAGCGCTGACGAACCGGTCCAAATATGGGGACGAGGCGATGATAAGCCATGCGTCATATGAAGGCGACGGTCACCATCCAGGAAGGGAGTGGCGAGCCTGGTCGCTAGATAAGGAATTCGGCGCTGGGGCCGGTCTAAATGTGAGGACGAGGCGATGATGAGCCGTGCATCATATAGGGGCGATGGTCGCCGTCCGGTAAGGGATGGCGAGCCCAATCGCTATAACAAGACTTCGGCGCTCGGAGCCGGTCTTGAGATAAATAATCACGTCGCGGCGGAGAGGCTAATCGCGATGTGCGGATGACAATGATGAGGAGCCAGTCCAAACAATGATGACGAGGCGATGCTGAAGCCAATCGTCATATAAAGGCGATGGTCACCATCCGGGAAGGGATGGCGAGCCCGATCGCTAGCTCAAGACTCGCGGCGCTGAGGAAGCTGGTCTTGAGATAGATAATCACACCGAGGCCGAGGGGCCGGTCGTGATATGAGGACGACGACGATGAGGAGTCGGTCCAAACAATGATGACAAGGCGATGGTCACCATCCAGGAAGGGATGGCGAGCCCGATCGCTAGCTCAAGACTCGCGGCGCTAAGGAAGTTGATCTTGAGATAGATAATCACGCCGAGGCCGAGGGGCCGGTCGTGATATGAGGACGACGACGATGAGGAGTCGGTCCAAACAATGATGACGAGGCGATGGTGAAGCCGATCGTCATATAAAGGCGATGGTCACCATCCGGGAAGGGATGGCGAGCCCGATCGCTAGCTCAAGACTCGCGGCGCTGAGGAAGCCGGTCTTGAGATAGATAATCACGCCGAGGCCGAGGGGCCGGTCGTGATGTGAGGACAACGGCGATGAGGAGCCGGTCCTATAATATGATGACGAGGCGCTGATGAGGCTGATCATCATATAAAGGTGATGGTCACCATCCAGGAAGGGATGGTGAGCCCGATCGCTGGCTCAAGACTCGCGGCGCTGAGGAAGCCGGTCTTGAGATAGATGATCACGCCGAGGCCGAGGGGCCGGCCGTGATGTGAGGACAACGGCGATGAGGAGCCGGTCCTATAATATGATGACGAGGCACTGATGAAGCTGATCGTCATATAAAGGCGATGGTCACCATCCAGGAAGGGATGGTGAGCCCGAATCGCTGGCTCAAGACTCGCGGCGCTGAGGAAGCCGGTCTTGAGATAGATGATCACGTCGAGGCCGAGGGGCCGGCCGTGATGTGAGGTTAACGGCGATGAGGATCCGGTCCTATAATATGATGACGAGGCGCTGATGAAGCCGATCATCATATAAAGGCGATGGTCACCATCCGGGAAGGGATGGTGAGCCCGAATCGCTGGCTCAAGACTCGCGGCGCTGAGGAAGCCGGTCTTGAGATAGATGATCACGCCGAGGCCGAGGGGCCGGCCGTGATGTGAGGACAACGGCGATGAGGAGCCGGTCCTATAATATGATGATGAGGCACTGATGAAGCTGATCGTCATATAAAGGCGATGGTCACCATCCGGGAAGGGATGGTGAGCCCGATCGCTGGCTCAAGACTCGCGGCGCTGAGGAAGCCGGTCTTGAGATAGATGATCACGCCGAGGCCGAGGGGCCGGCCGTGATATGAGGACGACGACGATGAGAAGTCGGCCCAAATAATGATGACGGGGCGATGGTGAAGCCGATCGTCATATAGAGGCGATGGTCACCATCCGGGAAGGGATGGCGAGCCCGATCGCTGGCTCAAGACTCGCGGCGCTGAGGAAGCCGGTCTTGAGATAGATGATCATGCCGAGGCCGAGGGGCCGGCCGTGATATGAGGACGACGAGGACGAGGAGTCGGTCCAAATAATGATGACGAGGCGATGGTCACCAACCGGGAAGGGATGGCGAGCCCGATTGCTGGCTCAAGACTCGCGGCGCTGAGGAAGCCGGTCTTGAGATAGATGATCACGCCGAGGCCGAGGGGCCGGTCGTGATGTGAGGACAACGGCGATGAGGAGCCGGTCCTATAATATGATGACGAGGCGCTGATGGAGCTGATCGTCATATAAAGGCGATGGTCACTATCCAGGAAGGGATGGTGAGCCCGATCGCTGGCTCAAGACTCGCGGCGCTGAGGAAGCCGGTCTTGAGATAGATAATCACGCCGAGGCCGAGGGGCCGATCGTGATATGAGGACGACGACGATGAGGAGTCGGTCCAAACAATGATGACGAGGCGATGGTGAAGCCGATCGTCATATAGAGGCGATGGTCACCATCCAGGAAGGGATGGCGAGCCCGATCGCTGGCTCAAGACTCACGGCGCTGAGGAAGCCGGTCTTGAGATAGATGATGACGCCGAGGTCGAGGGGGCGGTCGTGATGTGAGGACGACGACGATGAGGAGTCGGTCCAAACAAAGATGACGAGGCGATGGTGAAGCCGATCGTCATATAGAGGCGATGGTCACCATCCGGGAAGGGATGGAGAGCCCGATTGCTGGCTCAAGACTCGCGGCGCAGAGGAAGCTGGTCTTGAGATAGATGATCACGCCGAGGCCGAGGGGCCGGTCGTGATGTGAGGACAACGGCGATGAGGAGCCGGTCCTATAATATGATGACGAGGCGCTGATGGAGCTGATCTTCATATAAAGGCGATGGTCACTATCCAGGAAGGGATGGTGAGCCCAATCGCTGGCTCAAGACTCGCGGCGCTGAGGAAGCCGGTCTTGAGATAGATAATCATGGCGAGGCCGAGGGGCCGATCGTGATATGAGGACGACGACGATGAGGAGTCGGTCCAAACAATGATGACGAGGCGATGGTGAAGCCTATTGTCATATAGAGGCGATGGTCACCATCCGGGAAGGGATGGCAAGCCCGATCGTTGGCTCAAGACTCGCGGCGCTGAGGAAGCCGGTCTTGAGATAGATGATCACGCCGAGGCCGAGGGGCCGGTCGTGATGTGAGGACGACGACGATGAGGAGTCGGTCCAAACAATGATGACGAGGCGATGGTGAAGCCGATCGTCATATAGAGGCGATGGTCACCATCCGGGAAGGGATGGCGAGCCCGATCGCTGGCTCAAGACTCGCGGCGCTGAGGAAGCCGGTCTTGAGATAGATGATCACGCCGAGGCCGAGGGGCCGGTCGTGATGTGAGGACAACGGCGATGAGTAGCCGGTCCTATAATACGATGACGTGGCAAGGCGCTGGCGCCGGACTGAACATGTAGGACGGTGGAGCTGGTCCGAAGATGAGGGACGGCGCTGGGCGCTCGTCTGAGATGAGGGACGGCGCTGGGTGCTCGTCTGAAAATGATGGACGGCGCTGGACGCTCGTCTGAGATGATGGACGGCGCTGGGCGCTCATCTGAAAATGAGGGACGGCGCTGGGCGCTCGTCTAACAAATGAGGGACGGCGCTGGGCGCTCGTTTGAAAATGAAGGACGGCGCTGGGCGCTCGTCTGAAGATGAAGGACGGCGTTGGGCGCTCGTCTAAGGATGAAGGACGACGCTGGGCGCTCGTCTGAAAATGAGGGACGGCGCTGGGCGCTCGTCTACAAATGGAGGACGGCGCTGGGCGCTCGTCTAAGATGATGGACGGCGTTGGGCGCTCGCCTAAGATGATGGACGGCGCTGGGCGCTCGTCTGAGATGAGGGACGGCGCTGGGCGCTCGTCTGAAAATGAAGGACGACACTGGGCGCTCGTCTGAGATGAGGGACGGCGCTGGGCGCTCGTCTAAGAATGAAGGACGGCGCTGGGCGCTCGTCTGAAAATGAGGGACGGCACGGGGCGCTTGTCTACAAATGGAGGACGGCGCTGGGCGCTCGTCTAAGATGATGGACGGCGCTGGGCACTCGTCTAAGATGATGGACGGTGCTGGGGGCTCATCTGAAAATGAGGGACGGCGCTGGGCGCTCGTCTAACAAATGAGGGACGGCGCTGGGCGCTCATCTGAAAATGAAGGACGGTGCTGGGCGCTCGTCTGAAGATGAAGGACGGCGCTGGGTGCTCGTCTAAGGATGAAGGACGGCGCTGGGCGCTCGTCTGAAAATGAGGGACGGCGCTGGGCGCTCGTTTACAAATGGAGGACGGCGTTGGGCGCTCGTCTAAGATGATGGACGGCGCTGGACACTCGTCTAAGATGATGGACGGCGCTGGGAGCTCGTCTGAGATGATGGACGGCGCTGGGCGCTCGTCTAATCTGCATGTATGGTCTTGCTTCGTCCATAATGTGTAGTATTTGCCTGATATGTAGTTAGTATTGTTGTGGGGATTTCATTTTTTGTTGCTCGAGGCCGGCGAGTGCGCGCGGTCCTCGGCTTCCCTCTTTTATTTTTTTCTTTTTCCTTTTCTCTTTTTTTTTATTTCCGTTTCCGTTCCCTAATTCGGGGAGTATCCTTCTTTCAGGCTTCGGCCGAAGGGTGTGCTCGTCCTTCGGCCGGTTCGGACTTCGTTTATAACGTCCGTGATCTCAGGGGGGTCCCGTCGCCTATTTATGACGCGGGCTAGACTTGTTTGGCATCGACGATAACCAGGGATGACGAGGGCCTCCCTTTGGCCGAAGGTCTGCTGATTTGGCCGAATCTTACATCGCCATTGCGGGGGTTCCGCTGTTTGACCGAACTGATTCCGATTGACTGGCCGAAGGTGACCCTGCTTTGGTTGGTATGAGGCTTCGCCGAGGGGTAGAACGCGGGTAACCCGGGACGAAAGAGGTACTTGTTAGTCCCAGAATTCTTAACAATCATACAACCATAACAGTGATAAAGAAGCAGATAGAAAGAAATCGACAAGATTGAACGCGAATCTGATATACCGTATGAATCTGCCGCTACTCTCCCTGGAGAAGGAGAGCAGCGGCAACCTAATTTCTCTCTATCTCTACGCCTCTGCGTCTCTAAGCCTCTCTCAATCAGTTAGTTTCCCGTAAGTTAGCCTCCTTTTATAGGAGAAGTTGGCTAACTTACGGGTTACAAGGAAGCCCACGGGCTGATATACATTTGTGGCCCGTATTACACGATTAATTAATAACTACACAAATACAAAGATAACTAACTAGATTGAACACCATAAAATATTCCCAACAATCTCCCCCTTGGTGATCAATCGTGTTGAATCAGCATTGCAGCGCAGATATCTTTGTCTTTGTTGTTATTGAGCTTCCTTTGTCTTTGAACTTGACTTCTGAGGAAGGCTATCTGAAGAAATCCTTGCAATCTCCCCTTTGATGTCTTCTTGACAATTTGATCTTTGATGTCGGGGGTTGAGGGACCTTCTGTATCTTGCATGTAATCCTTGCCTTCCAGAAGTTGCTCTTGATCAGCTTGGATGAAGTCCGGTGACGCCTCTCGAATGAATATTCTTTGGAGAATAGGAGACGCCCATGGAATTCATCTTCAGGACACGAGTATTTGACCTCTGTCTCCTCCACAATGTAGTCTTTTTGACTATTTGGAATGAATGCATTTGAGGAGAACTTGTCGGTGGCACAGCGGAACATAATGATGGTTGATTTTTGAGTGTAGCTGACCATTTGATTTGAGTTGCGGAGATAGTAGAGAGGGTGTTGAATTTTGTGATGGAGGAGTGAAGTGTCCCAGAATGATTTGTTCAGTGTTAACAGCATGTGGACCACTCTCCCCCTCATGACGATCCGATGAATCGGGACGTCATGCTTTTATTCTTTTATTCTGCGGAAATAAAAACATGAAAAACAAGCAGAATCTAAAAAAGATAACGTAGCCCCCCGGGGTCGTGAAGACACCCGTTATCATCACTATAGAGATAAACTCTAAAGCAATGGCCTGAAAATGTTGGTGATTCTTATGTTGCAACAGCAGGACTTCCTTCCAATTATTGGTCTACATCTGTAATAGATGAGCCCTATGGAAGTTCTCGCAAGTCTTGAAGACTAGCAACTGACTCTAAAATGTGTCTGTGTCCTAGAAAATTCAAAACATTTGGGAAGTGAGTAACTAGACATGACGTGATCAATGAAAGTTCAGTGGCATGGGGCTGAGGCCACTGTAGTCAGTATTACTTGCCTTGGAAGGAGACAGTAATGAGAGATGCGGTTCCCCGTGAACTATGATTAAACACCTGTCTGTTGGGAGACAAGTGAGTGGTCTAGGGTAGGGTTGTGCATGCGCCGTTTGGACAAAATGCAGCGACTTCTACCCGGGATCTGAATAAATTCAGTCCTGAACCTATGCGGATAGTCCAGAGTATTTTAGTGGCTAGGAGCAAATGTTCAATTCATAGCAGGTAATTGAGGTAGCAGACTCATCATTGATAATTGTTTTTCTTCTCACTTGAGCCTTCTGCTTCCTAATGCTCATAATGTTCACTCACTCACTCGCTCACATACGCACTTACGCTCGGCTTTGTCCTTTGGGTAGGCTTAGTTGGGTTTACTAAGCCATAGGGACATGTTCTCTCATTACTTTCTTCATTTTCTCTCTGTACTCCCCCTCAACTGGAGCACTCGGTATGCTTTGTCATTGTTAGGCACCGGGGAGGATTACTTTGAACACTCCTCCTAGAATGTTGCATCCGTTGAGAGATTCCTTGCTTTGTCGGTGTAAGGCGCCAGGAGGAGAAAACTGAAACTCCCCCTCAGAATGTGCAAGGTTTGATTGCTCACAGCTCGTCATACCCGCCATGTGTGTGGAGCAATCTGAACATGTACCACACATGACGGTTTCCCTGACCTCATCATGTAGAATTTCAGCATATTGATGATCACATAATGTTGACGAGTCAGGAGAGGCTTCATCAGTTGATTGTTGATTGTTGTAAGATGACCGTTGACGCGAGGTTGATTGAATTATCTACGATTTTCAGACCTTTACATTGAAGTTTAGAAAAGCTTTGACTTCAGGGTTGACATTGAAAGAATTTGAACAGATTTGCCTAAGTTTTGACCTGGACATCGGTGATTTACAAAGTTTGTCGGAAAACTAACGTTTTGACCCTCAAAGACTGCGAGTGAGGGCGCGTGAGAATGGGTTCTGGGGCGTAGCCCAAGAATTAATGTAGATCTTTTCGTTAGCTTTCTAACAAAAAAATGTTTGCTCAAATCGGATCACCGAGTCAAAAGTTATGGCCAAAACAGTGCGGTGTCGCAGAAAATCTCTAATTTTGAGTTTTTGAGGAATTTCTTCGAAAATGAGGTGCTCGATGTTGAATGTCGAGAGCAGGTGGATTTTAAACAAAATTCTAGAGATTGCCTCGAAGAATAATGGCCAAATCCACCTGCAAAACAAACCTCAGAATATCGAAATCTGCAGAATTTCAAAATGTTTGAACATCGAAAACTTTGGAGTTTCGAAAACCTCATAATCTCGAAAACTTGCTGTTTGAAAAACATCAGAACATCGAAAACTCATGAAACATATATAAGCAGGGAATCATTTAGAGATCCTTATAATGTAAAGCTTCGATGAACTGCAAAGGATGTCAAGATTCGAATTATGAGTTCCAAGAAACTGCAAACTTTGAAAGATTCAAAACATCGAGAAATTTTGAAAATCTCGAAATCTTCAGAATGTCGAGATCCAAAACATCGAGATCCCAAATGTCGAAATCCCAAAACTCGAAATCCTAAATATCGAAATTCCAAAACTCGAGATTACAAATCGCGAGATCTTGATTTCGAGATTCAAATCTCGAGATCTTGATGTCGAGATTCAAATCTCGAGATCTTGATTTCGAGATTCAAATCTCGAGATCATGATTTCGAGATTGAAATCTCGAGATCTTGATTTCGAGATTCAAATCTCGAGATCATGATTTCGAGATTGAAATCTCGAGATCTTGATTTCGAGATTCAAATCTCGAGATCAAGATGTCGAGATGCAAATCTCGAAATCAAGATTTCGAGATTCAAATCTCGAGATCAAGATGTCGAGATGCAAATCTCGAGATCAAGATGTCGAGAAGAGGAAATCGAGTCCCTAAATGTCGAGATCCTGCAAAACAAAAACATTGATTTTTGAAAATCTGAAACCTGTTCTGAATAGCCCTGAAAGTCGAGATTCTCCTGTATCAGTTTCAAGCCAAAAACGTTTCTGCAGCAGTGAAAAATAAAGATTTCGAGATCTCAATGTAGAGATCTTCGAAATATAAAAATTGCAGAAAACGAAAAAAGAGGTATGCTGCTGGATCGGTTTTGAAAGGCGAATCCAACAGTATGATTTTTACAAAATTTCGTTCACAAACGAGATTACAGGAGCAAATCTCTACATATAGAAAAACAGAAGAAAAAACAGAGCAGTTCTTCGTTAAATCCAAAAATCGCAGACAGATTCAACCTGTTTCACGCCTCGGCTCTGATACCAAATGTTAGTCCCAGAATTCTTAACAATCATACAACCATAACAGTGATAAAGAAGCAGATAGAAAGAAATCGACAAGATTGAACGCGAATCTGATATACCGTATGAATCTGCCGCTACTCTCCCTGGAGAAGGAGAGCAGCGGCAACCTAATTTCTCTTTATCTCTACGCCTCTGCGTCTCTAAGCCTCTCTCAATCAGTTAGGTTCCCGTAAGTTAGCCTCCTTTTATAGGAGAAGTTGGCTAACTTACGGGTTACAAGGAAGCCCACGGGCTGATATACATTTGTGGCCCGTATTACACGATTAATTAATAACTACACAAATACAAAGATAACTAACTAGATTGAACACCATAAAATATTCCCAACAGTACTGCTCTCCGCTTTTCTTTTCTTTTCTGAATTTTGGCAGAATTGCGGAGTGCTGGCCGAAGGTGCACTGCTGGCCGATGAAGCGCCACGGTCGATGACATGCTGCTGGCCGGTGGCTCACTGCTAACAGTCTTGAGGATGAGGGCGAGAAAATCTGTCCAACCCTCTGTTCAGGTTTGGCCGATGGTTCCATTAATGGTCGGGGCCGTCGCGGGCGACATACATCGAGAGGAGCTTTCCCTTGCCGAAGGAACTGCCGCTCCTCTATTTGAGACAAGGTTGTTGTACCACCGTTCGAGCTGTTGAAGCCGAAGAGAGGTCATCTACCTGCTCGATGGAGAGGCCCCATTCGGCCGAGGGAGGAACATCATGACGGGTTGCAAGACGAGGGGTGGCAGAACTCTCCTCCCCTTGTTCAGTTCTGACCGATGAATTGCTGGCCGACGGCGTTACCGGTCGAAGCGTTGTTGTCCGATGGCGTACAGGCCGATGGTGTTTCGGCTGACGGTGTGTCGGACGATGTGTGTCGGTCGATGTGGTCAACTGTGTTGAGCGGTTTAGCCGAGGAGTGGAGCATCACCGTTGCTCCGTTGTTTCCCTTTTCCTGTCACTTTGGCCGAGAAGGGTACCACTATCGTTCCCAGGATGAAGGGATGATGGCCGGTGACTTACCTGACCTTGGAAGCTGACTGGGCGACGTTGGGGCACTACACCGGATTACTTGCTCGGGCGAGGGATGCTGAATGATTTCTAGCCGACGTGATTCCTCCATTTCTTGCAGCCGATGGAGCAGATGAAGGCCGCTGTGTACAGGGGGCGCTGAGGGGCCTTGCCGAAGGAACTGTCGTTCCTCATTTAGAGGTGACGATGGTGTTCTTTTGTGTATGTCGAAGAGAATCCCTCTGACGCTCTTGGCCCTATTTGGCCGGGGCATGGTGATGATGCCGTCAGTTGGGTGAAGTACGTAGCGGGTGAAGCATGCCTCTTTTTCTTTTGTTAACTCCTGGTAAGGGAAGGAAGTGGAGCCGTGGTGATACCTGGCCGACGAGTGTATTGTCGTTGACTTCCAATTGGTGGACAAGGTTATGCCCAGTGATGTCACTCTGAAATGGGCTCTTGGCCGAAATAATTGCATCCGGCACATTGATTTGTTTTTTTTTCTTTTTGGCATAATGTGCTACTTTGCCTTGTAATTGGATCAGGATTGAATTGAGGCCATATCTGGCCGAAGGGTAATGCTACCCCAGCTAGGGTCGAGGTGGCATCTTGCCATTAATGGATTGGGAGGATCTCACTTGATATATTCTAGCTCTCAATGAAAGCACCATTTGATGGAGTATTAACTCCTAGAGAGAAGGGAGAGCTAGAGAGATAAAGTGATATACATAATGAATTTCCAATCCTTTACATGACTCCCTTAGGGAGTATTATTGGAGAAAAGCGGGCTGGGCTTCCAGGCTTGGGCCTGGAAGGCCCATTTACAATAAAAGGCCAATAAATGGCTAACAAATGGTATTTAATCTATTCTAACGGGTATACATGAATAAAATGGAGTGTACAACGAAATAAATGCTATCTACTGAGCGTATGTGGGCCGCTGTCCGGGTCCAATAGTCGTGAGACCCGGGGGTCCGAGTCTATATACTCTATCAATACCCTAAATTCGTTGCTGCCAAATTGTCTTCACAGACCAAATTCCTTCAATTGATGGCATCTCTCAGAAATTTACAGTGAAGTCGCCTTCCTCCACTCTCAACCTGATTCAATCGTATACTCGCATCTCACATCTCCTTTTCCTTTTAAACATCCAATATATATATACGATAGTATATTTATGTGTGTGTGTGTATATATATATATATATATACACACACACACATAAATATACTATCTATCATATATATGTATAAATGATCATGTTCAGCACTCTCTCGTCCTAACACCGTCCGAACAACGCCATTTGGGTACTTTCTGGTGGAAATTTGTGATGAAATTTGTTGGGCATGTTCCACGTCAAGTCTAGTTTATACACAAAAAAATCGACCGAGAAGGCCGTCGAATCATTTTTTGAAGTTGATGCGCCAAAATATACATATAAAAACGCAGTCAATTTCAAAAATTGATTTGATTGCCTGCCTGATCGAATTCTGAGTTGAAATTATTTGTGGATAAACAAGACTTGACGAGGAACATGACCAAAAAAATTCATCAAAAAATACGACCATGAAATGCTCCAAACGGCAATGTTCAGACGATGTTCAGACGGGAAAGTGTTGGACAAGATCATTTCTCTCTGTGAGTGTTTTTGCACTCTCTCTCTATATATTAATATATATACTCCGTATATATATATATATATATATATATATATATAGAGAGAGAGAGAGAGAGAGAGAGTATTGATGCTATAGTTTTAAAGGCATGATTATTTCTTTTGCACCAACTGAGCATATTGATGCTATAGTTTTTTATCAATCATCATTCCTGAGATGATTTAGAACATAGCTATAATATTCTTTTTTATAAAGGTGGTATTTGTTTTTTGGGGCTGACAGATTTTGTTATGGATGAATATTTGTGCATTTTAGTTAGACCACATTTGTTGTAGAGCACAAGCTGAAATTAAAAAAAAATATCAAAGCTACTGCATATTTGTTGTATATACGGTTCATAGACCATAGCAGCTAAAGGAGTAAGTTTTATCTGTTGTACATAGTATATACTAATATACGGTCCATAGACCATAGCAGCTAAGGGAGAAATTTTAACGGTAGTGAGTGCTGTTAAATTGATTCAGTTAGTTAAAGGGGGTTATTGCCCTTCAATTCATGGATTTTAAAGGTTTTTGCACACAAAAAAGGTTTAAGGGCATAGATGCACTTTGTTGGCAACTTCAAGGGGGTTTTTGCCCCTTTTCCCTTGATTTATTTATTGGATGCCTTGTCACAATTTTAGCTATCAACGTGTCATGTTCTTATTTGGCCACATGAGCAAGTACACTTCCATCTAGCTAACACGGAAAATACGTTCATTTTTACTTTCTTTGTACTTATACCATTATTTAAAAACACTACATATAGTATAATACATATATATACTAGTAAATTTATTTTTTTTGAGGTAGGGCGTAGGCCCTCCCTGGCCCAGAGCCAGATCCGTCTCTTGTTATAACTAGTCCGATTCTCGCCTATAAATTGGAGTCATCATCGTAATTGTCACAGTACGAATACGAGACTTACTTTGTGTCACATCTTATCTATCAGTTCAGTTATGCCTATCGGTTTTTTTAACAATAGTAATTTCATGTATGTTAACTAAGCTATGATGATAGGGTGTTTGGTTAGTGGCCGATTAACCGATTTTTGGTTGTTTTGATCATTATTTGGCTTTTTGACTAAATTAATCAGATAATAGCTGATGGAGTATATGGTCCGGGAACCCCCGGCCCACAGACTCCTACTACTCCAGCGAAGGCCCAACAGGCCCAACAGGCCCAAATCACAGCGCCCAGAGTACCAAGCAGTCCGCACAACGCGCCAGGGGTGCCTTCGGCCCCCTGGCCGAAGGCTCCAAATTCTCACAGAACGGGTTTCTCAAGCAAATTAAGAAACTGGGAGAAAACGGCAAAAACAGTAGCCCTCGGCACTGTGAGCCCTCGGCACCAGGGTGCCATCGGGTGGAAGAGCCCTCGGCTACTGCACTATAGCCGAAGGCATCTCACTCGACAAGATATTCGCCTCACATGCGTACAGATCACCGTACCCCGCACAGACGTCCCATCCAACAGCCGCATTAAATGCGGCCACATGCGGCTGCCAGCGCCAACCAGTTGAGGTGACCCCTCGGCCAATAAGCGCTTGACACGTGTCCCTGCCCGGCATTTATTGCTACTATAAAGAGCACCCCATTTCCTCATTTGTAACCACGCTGAAAACGGCATTCATACTGAATACACTCTCTCTCTACTTTTACTTACTTGCTCTGACTTCTCTCTAAGTTATTCCCCGTAATAACCCTTCGGATATATACCCCCAGGTAGACTATCCATCAATAGCATGTTTGGTTAAATAGCTTTTTTATTTGACTTTTTGTCCCAAACAGCTAAAATTAAAAAAGTTAAGAAACATAGCTTTTAGGCAACCATTTTTAACATACGTACGTACTAGGCTATTACGCAACCATTTTTAACATAATGACAATTTACTACGAGTAATAAATTTAGAAAAACATGAAATATTTAAAAGAATTGTTGTTTGCATTTATCATTTTTATTTTTGAAACGTAGTAAATAATAATGGTCTAAGTAATCGTACATAATAATAACATCAATGACAATACTAGGTAAAACTATAAATTAAATATTTATAATATTTGTAATTTTGTGTTATATTAAAAAAGTGCAACATGCTATGGAACCAACAAAAAATTATGTCCTTAAGGGTCATTTTATAAATTTTCAGCTGACTTTAAACAGTCATTTAACCAATCATCATTTTACAAACCGTTAATTCTATCAACTCACTAAAACATCCAATTAAATCAGCTATCGTCAGCCAACAGAAACTGCTATCAGCCAACAGCCAACAACCAATTGCCAAACACCCCCGATGTTATTTAGGGTTGGGCAAAATGACCGAACTGGCATGGTACCGAACTGGACCGGTATGGTACCGGACCGGAAAACGATGTTTGAAACGGTTCTAAAAAATTTTGTCCCAAACCGGACCGTACCAGTTCCAAACCATGCCATGACCGGTTCTCATTTTATGAGAACCGGTACCGGACCGAATCGGACCGAATTATAATTTTATTAATTTATATAATTTTATAATTATATATACATGTATACCATATTACCATTAAGGCAGACTTTATAGACAAGTACTTCTTTCCTACTAATTTACCAAATTGATTGTTAGCATCTTATTTTATACATTAATAATTTATTGGGAAAGTTCTCGAAATAGGACTAAAACAGTTTGAAAATTCCAAAATAGGACTGACATGTTTTTATTCCCAAAATAGGACTAATTACTACCATGTTTTGGCAGTACAAGACTTCAAACATGGTAGTATTTTCTAAACTTTGCAGTAATTAATCCTGTTTTGGGAATAAAAAACATGACAGTCCTGTTTTTTGAATTTTCAAACTGTTTTAGTCCTATTTCGGGTAATATCTCTAATTTATTGTGCTTAGAGAGCGGTTGTCGTGAACGTTTTGTTATTTATGTTTTGTACTATTATAGTTTATATGAAATTCATCAACTATGTAATATGAAAAATGATAATTGTGTGAATTTTTGGATGATGACTAAGTTTTAATTTTTCGAAAAAGTGGCATTGTTTGGTATTGGTATGGCATGGTACCGGACCGTTTGAAAATAGAACCATACCGAACGGGTTTAGGTCTAAGACCGAACCGAACCGTTTCAATAGTAACGATCTGGGTACGGGTTCGGTAAAATATTGGACAGGACCGGACCGCGTCCACCCCTAATGTTATTAAAAGAATAACACACATAGGGGTTGTTTACTTTTTTTCTCATTAAGTCCTGAATGGATTAAGACGTCTGTCTGCATTAAACTATCTGTCAGGATTAAGTTACACTGAGATAACAAGTTGTTTACTAAGTGTGTTGAATGAGAAGTCTGAATAATGTCTAATGACCAAATAACCCTCCTGTCTGTAACAAGTGTTGAATGTATATTGTCTATTTACTTTATTTGTTCTGAAAGATAAAATTTATATACCGGAAAATAATAATACTATGAATTACTTAAATAAAAGAGTCATATTGCATGATCCTCTACAGTGCTATTTAAAATTTATTACGTTTTTATGTATAAAATATTGGTTTTCATATAACATTTTAAAATTGTTATTAAAATATTAGTTTCAATATGGAAATTATTTATAAATTTATAAATATTGGATTCTTATCAGTACTCTACACAGCCGGATGCATATTTTCCCACATTTACGGATTCGTCATTTTACCATGAAGACACAACGGGGGTTTGGAACACCGGAGCAAAACATGGTTTTTTTTCTCAAAATAGGAGCACGTAGTTTAAACATCCTTAAATAGGAGTTTTTATTTATGATTGGACCAAAATACCCCTCACCTGCCCTTGGGCTGTCGGACCGCCACTTGCCGCCTACCGCCAGATCTCCGGCCACCGCCGTTGGAGCACTGCCGGAAAATTCCAGTTTTTTTACTGGCAACCTGCCAGATTTGTGCCGCCGGCGCCGCCGCCCGCCGCCGCCTCGGAGTTCGCCGGCGCCGTCAGAATCTGCCGCTGCCACTGCTACCTCCACTGGATTGCCTCCGCTACCAACGGACTGCCTTGGTTGTGCAAGAGAACTAGGGGGGCAATTAATTGGGTTAATTAATTGTCGGAGTTCGCCGCTGCCGCCGGAATCCGCCGCTGACCACTGCCGTAGTGCTGCCGCCACACAGACTGCCCTGCCACCGACGGATTGCCTTGGTTATGCAAGGAAACTCGGGAGGACAATTATTTAGATCAATTAATTAAATAAATAGAATTACGGGTAAAAAAGGTAAGGTTAGTCCTATTTAGAGAAAAACATACATGGAGTGCTATTTTGGGGAAAACTTGAGTTTTGGTCCTATGTTGGACAATTTTCTCTTTCATATTTCCTTTTTTGGCTCACCCAAGAACTTTTCCACTTTCTCTTTTAAACGATTAGTTTGTGATTATCATTCCTTCTCTCTTTTCTACACAAATCTCAACTGCACTCTTTTTACTTTATTAATCTACATACCGACCAAGCTTGGCAAAGTTTCATAAGGCGGGGAATAAGCGATTCTAGTAAGAACGGACTCCCAGGAGAGAAATGATAATGGATCTGGATCGTTGGATTGTATTATGTGGATTTGAGTTGTGCATTTGGTGAAAAATGAAATGTGCGTTAGATGATATTGAAATGTGCAGAATAAAAATTTAAACTCAAGTGTTCATTCGGTGGAAGTGAAATGTGCAGAATAAAAGGTACAAAACTAGCATCACATTGTACCTTTTATTTTGCACATTTCGGTTTCACCTAGTGCACATTTCAATTTCACATAATGCACAATTCAGCTTCACATAATGCCATTATACCGTACCCTTTGTGTTGCACATTTAGATTTCATCTAATGCACATTACAATTTCATCTAATGCACATTGTATTTCACTTGAAGCAGATCTAATGGTCCATATTCATACTCATTTCTCTCCTAAGATCATGTTCTTATTTGAACCAAAACATATATATATATATATATATATATATATATATATATATATATATATATATATATTTCTCTCCTAAGATCATGTTCTTATTTGAACCAAAACATATATATATATATATATATATATATTGATGGATAGTCTACCCGGGGGTATATATCCGAAGGGTTATTACGGGGAATAACTTAGAGAGAAGTCGGAGCGAACAAGTAAGAGAGAGAGTGTATATTCAATATGTATTTTTTGCGTGGTTACAAATGGGGAAATGGGGTGCTATTTATAGTAGCAATAAATGCCGGGTAGGGACACGTGTCAGGCGCTCATTGGCTGAGGGGTCACCTCTACTGGTTGGCGCTGGCAGCCGCATGTGGCCGCATTTAATGCGGCTGTTGGATGGGACGTCTGTGCAGAGTACGGTGATCTGTACGCATGTGAAGCGGATATCTTGTCGAGTGAGATGCCTTCGGCTATAGAGCAGTAGCCGAGGGCTCTCCCTCCCGATGGCACCCCTGGTGCCGAGGGCTTACAGTGCCGAGGGCTGCTGTTTTCGCCGTTTTCTCCCAGTTTCTTAGTTTGCTTGAGAAACCCGCTCTGTGACAATTTGGAGCCTTCGGCCAGGGGGCCGAAGGCACCCCTGTGCGTTGTGCGGACTGCTTGGTACTCTGGGCGCTGTGATTTGGGCCTGTTGGGCCTGTTGGGCCTTTGCTGAAGTAGTAGGAGTCTGTGGGCCGGGGGTTCCCGGGCCATATACTCCATCAGGAGTCCCTCACTCCTTTTGCCGAAAGGTACTTGAGGGAAAAGGAGTAATTTGTGCTTGCCCTTTGATGTTGTCCTGTCGTGATCTCTGAAGTTGGTGAGGAGTTGTTGCTCTTATGTCCCTGCCGAAGGTAGTCCCTCAGTTACCCACATGTCGGGACTTGAGGGCTTGCTTTGTTGTTTGTTGGATTTTCACAGATTTTGTAATTTAATGATTTTCCCGAGGGGGTCCTCCAGTCCCCCACTCCTTGAGGCACTTGTAAAGTGGTGAAAAGGAGTAAAGTAGGTACGTTGCTGTTGTGGGCCGAAGGCTGACGCTTTTCGTTTCATTTTGGGGGGATGCCTCGTTAAAAACCTCATTAGGAAAAACCCTTTGGGAAAAAATCCTAACGAGGGAAAAAGAGTGCACCGAATTCCCCCAATGATGAATCGAAAATGTCAAACCTTGGTACAAAATGGAGAATGACGGGAATGCCGAGGGCTCTCTCTTCTGAGGGCTCCTGTGTTGATTAGCCGAAGGCTCGCTGTTGATGTCCTGGTGGCGCCGAAGGGGAGCCCCTCAATCCAGAGATCGAGGGCCTGCCAGATGAGGGCAGCAGTGAAGCGTTTACCGGGGGGTCCACTGTTTGTTGATTTGTTGGTGATGAAGATACCCGAGGGCTCCCCATCTGTCAATGAGGAAACTCCCCGGGGGCTACCCAGTTTTGCAGTGCTGAGGGGGAATCCCCGAGGGGGTGTCCTGCTATGAAGCTCTGGGTCTCTGAAGGAGTGATCTCGAAGGCGTCTGTTATGTGCTGTGTGGGGCGCAACCCGGGGGCACTTCTGAGTGATTGTACCCGGAGGCTGTCTTTGATGAAGTGGAGTGAAGTAGAAAACCCGGGGGCTTCCAGAATATAGCCGTTGGAAATATAGCCGTTGGAATACGTAACGACAGGATATAGCCGTAGGGGGGATGGCACACGTGGTGTGTGATGGCTGGTTGTTCGTGGGCGGCGTCACCGGTTGGGTGAAACGACGGCGCGTAATGATGGCATCCATCCGGAGGCCCGGAACCCAGGCCCAAGCCCGGATTCCAGCGCCTATAAATACCCCAAGGCCAGGCATTCCTCCGTGTGCGATAAACTTGTTAGCGAAGCTCTGTCAATTTTTCTAGAGAGAGAAAGTTCAGCCTTCGGTCCAAAACTCAGCTTTCGAGGTCAGTGCTCCCTGCCTTTCTCCTTCTAGCATAGCTGTACTGTGCCCTTAGTTTAGGAGATAGAGAAGTTAGGAAACACTACCGTCTACGAGCCCTCGAACAAGAAAGCGAATGTCGTCCCAGAGTGACTCTCAGGACATCTCGAGGACGCCCTCGATGGAGGACGAAGGCATCTCCGATGTGGAGTCAAGCAGTGATCAGCCCTCGGATTGTGGTGATGCAGCCCTCGCCACTGAGGTGCAGAAAGATCTGACGGCTGAGGCCGAGGCGGAGGAATTCGAGCGAACTGCCGAGGATGAAGAGTTGGCCCTCGCCGTCCAAGTTGCTGAAGAGGAGGAGGAGAAGGAGAGGGCGAAGGTCACTGTGGCCGTCCTTCCCCCTCGGGGTGCTGGTGAGGCTAGTACTTCCCAGCCGCTGAACGCGGTTCCCATCCGGGTGGCCCCCGGGAAGAAGAAGGCCAAGGCGGCTGTCCCTAAGAAGAAGGTCATAGCTGCTGATCAGGGGAAGCCCGTAGATATGCCGGAGGGGTATTCCTGGCTCAACACGGCTGCCCTGGAAATAAAGTCGAAGGCGGACAAGGCGGACCTCTACGTGACGCAGCTACATGTAGGGCCCTCGGCCGAGGTGGTCGAGCCGGGAGTTGACGATGTGCTCTCTCGGGCGCCCGAAGGGTGCATTGCAGTACACGTGCTGTCGGTATCCATGGGCCTTCGGTTCCCGCTGCACCCCTTCCTCCGGGAGTACCTGAGGTTCGTCGGCTTGGTGCCCTGCCAGCTGACACCTAATAGCCATTCCTACGTGGCGGGTTTCCTAAATCTCTGTAGGGACCGAGGGGTGACCCCCAGCCTGGACTTGTTCTTCCAGAGCTTCAACCTCTGTCAAGGGGGTCACGCGAATGCGGAGGGCTTCGCCAACCTGCAGCAGGTGGCCAGGTGGAAGCTGTTTACGGAGGCGCCTTCGTCAAACAAGGGCTGGAAGGAGCGCTGGTGCTATGTCAGGGTTGCTGAGAACCCATTCCCGGCGGAACTTCGGGATCGCTTCCGTCGGCATCCGAAGGTTGGAAGCGCCGCCCTTGAAAAAGACGGCCTGGTGATAGCAAAAATCCCGGAGGGTCGCACCAAGCAGGTCTCCATTAAAGACTATACTGCCGACAAGGGATTCTACGCCCTCGGCTTTCGCAGATACCGGTTTATTGGTGAAGCGGATGAGAAGTACCCCCGTTTTTGCTGAGGCCTTCGGGGGAACGGGAGGTAGTCTACGAGGTCCCTTAGCACATAGCTTATCCTGTTCGTTTTTTTTTTGTTTTTTATTTTGTTCTTTGTGCCTTCGGTCAGCGTCCCCTCGATTCTAACCCCATTCCTTTGTTTCTTCGCAGGTGTCCCAGTGAAAATGATGAATGTTAGAGGCCTTGCAGACTTGAAGAAGAAGAAACCCTCCAAGGGCCCGAGGGGGACGGACGCCGGTGTCCCAAAACCCGCCGGTGACTTCTTCAAAAAACCGGAGGGGCCGTCGGCGGGCCCAAGCGCTGATGCTGCTGCTGCCGCCAAAAGGAAGGGCTCGGGTAGAGATCCCGAGGGCAAGAAGCCCAAGACCAGGGATGCCGGGAAGAAATCCCCCCCGGTGATCATTGTTGATGAAGGCCCTGCCCCCGGGCCAGATGAGGACATGCAGGTGGCGAAGGTGCCGTCGGGAGTTCAGGGGCCATCTTCCGAGGTCCTCATGGTTTCCCTCCCGGCTGGTACGGCCGTGATGAATGGTACCGCCGACCCGAGGGCGCTTCTGCGAGGCATCACCCTCGAGATTGACAGGGTTGCCCTCGGGGCTGATGAAGACGAAGCCCTCGAGGACAGGATCCTCCGGTCCTCCCTTACAGTAAGTCTTTCACGCCTATTTCTTTCCGTTTTACTTGGAGCTCAGAAACCATATTTGGCCTTGCTAACCCCTTTGTTTTTGTAGACCTGCATTGCCCTCGGGGAGCAAGCCCGGCGGCTAGAGGAGTGGCGCCTTCGCAAGGCCGAGCAGGAGGCCAAGATGCAGGAGCTCATCCGCCAGAATGCAGACGCTGTGCGGCAGATGGCCATGCTGGAGGAGAGCCTTCGGCAAATGACCCTGCGAGCGGAGGCCGCGGATCGGGGTAGGGCAGAAGCCGAGAGGTCCGCAGCTGAGGCCTTGGAGAAGGCTGCCAAGGAAGCCGAGGCCGCGAAGGTTGAAGCCGTCGAGAGAGCCCGGGAGGACGCAATCTCGGGGTTCTTGGCAGGGGGATGGCGGTCCGAGGAGCACAAGCAATGGCTGTCCTCGGTCGTCGAGTCCTCGGTCGACGAGTGGTGCGATGGGCCTGGCGTGGAGTGGGTTTCCCGAAAGGGTAAACAATACTACGATGGGGGCGAGTTCTTCACTCAAGCCCTCATCTATCGGAGGATGGCTCGCCACTTGAAGATCGAGCCAAAGGACTTTGACCCGGCAGCATACGGACTCCCCCCCTGCAGCCAGACATCCGCGTTCCTCTTCCCCCCGATGTCGAGAGGCCAGACCTAGAGGACTCTGAGCTCATGAAGGAAGCCGAGGGCGACGAACCTGAGGCCGACGCAGAAGTGACCTCGAAGCCATCGGGGGAGGCGGCCCCCGGGAGTAACTTAGAGAGAAGTCGGAGCGAACAAGTAAGAGAGAGAGTGTATATTCAATATGTATTTTTTGCGTGGTTACAAATGGGGAAATGGGGTGCTATTTATAGTAGCAATAAATGCCGGGTAGGGACACGTGTCAGGCGCTCATTGGCTGAGGGGTCACCTCTACTGGTTGGCGCTGGCAGCCGCATGTGGCCGCATTTAATGCGGCTGTTGGATGGGACGTCTGTGCAGAGTACGGTGATCTGTACGCATGTGAAGCGGATATCTTGTCGAGTGAGATGCCTTCGGCTATAGAGCAGTAGCTGAGGGCTCTCCCTCCCGATGGCACCCCTGGTGCCGAGGGCTTACAGTGCCGAGGGCTGCTGTTTTCGCCGTTTTCTCCCAGTTTCTTAGTTTGCTTGAGAAACCCGCTCTGTGACAATTTGGAGCCTTCGGCCAGGGGGCCGAAGGCACCCCTATGCGTTGTGCGGACTGCTTGGTACTCTGGGCGCTGTGATTTGGGCCTGTTGGGCCTTTGCTGGAGTAGTAGGAGTCTGTGGGCCGGGGGTTCCCGGGCCATATACTCCATCATATATATATATATATATATATATATATATATATATATATATATGTTTTGGTTCAAATAAGAACATGATCTTAGGAGAGAAATGAGAATGAATCTAGATCGTTAGATCTGCTTTAAGTGAAATACAATGTGCATTAGATAAAACTGTAATATGCATTAGGTGAAATTGAAATGTGCAGAACAAATGGTACGATATAGTGGCATTATGTGAAGCTGAATTGTGCATTAGGAGAAATTGAAATGTGCAATAGGTGAAACTGAAATGTGTTGCAATAAAAGGTACGGTGTGATGTTATTTTTGTACCTTTTATTTCGCACATTTCAGTTTCACCTAATGCACCCTTGAGTTTAAATTTTTATTCTGCACATTTCAATTTCATCAGATGCACATTTCAGTTTCACCAAATGCGCAATCCAGATCCACATAATACAATCCAACGGTCCAGATTCATTCTCATTTCTCTCCTGGGAGTCCGTTCTTACCGGAACCGCTCCCTATATATATATATATATATATATACTTATATATATTTATATATATTTATATATATTTTTGTATATTTATATATATTTTTGTATATTTATATATATTTTTGTGCCTTTTATTATGCACATTTCAATTTCATGTAATGCACATTTGAGTTTTATTTTTCATTCTGCACAATTCAATTTCACGTAATGCACATTTCAGTTTCACCAAATGCGCAATCCAGATCCACAGAATACAATCTAACGGTCCAGATTCATTCTCATTTCTCTCCTAAGATCATTTTCTCACTTGAACAATATATATATATATATAGACACACATATATAGGGAGCGGTTCCGGTAAGAACGGACTCCTAGGAGAGAAATGAGAACGAATATGGACCTTTGGATTGTATTATGTGGATCTGGATTGTGCATTCGGTGAAACTGAAATGTGTATCAGATGATATTGAAATGTGTAGAATAAAAATTTAAACTCAAGTGTGCATTAGGTGAAACTGAAATGTGCAAAATAAAAGGTACAAAAATAACATCACATCGTACCTTTTATTTTAGCACATTTCAGTTTCATCTAATGCACATTTCAATTTCACCTAATGCACAATTCAGCTTCACATAATGCCACTGTATCGTACCATTTGTGCTGCACATTTAAATTTCACCTAATGGAGCTGCGCACATTACAGTTTCATCTAATGCACATTGAATTTCACTTAAAGCAAATCTAACGGTCCAGATTCATTCTCATTTCTCTCCTAAGATCATGTTCTTATTTGAACCAAAACCTATATATATATATATATATATATATATATATATATATATATATATATATACACACACACACACACACACACATGTATGTATGTATATAGATTAGAGATCAGATACCAACCCTTCTTAATTTACTAACCTACAAACTAATCCTAGCCCTCTATTTTAGTTGATCATGTGTGTCTTTCAATCTTAATTAGATTGGACAATTGAGGGCTTATTGATATGTTTGTAATTTCCATATGTATGTTTGTGTTTTTAAATAGTTTTGATTGATTTTTACTTTGGAAATTACACACTTTTGGTGTAATAGTTTAGTTTGCTAAATACTTGTAAATTGTTTAGATTAGGTTTATTCTGAGCTCAAACAGGCCTTGATCAATCAAAGAACAGTTGGTGAACCCCAAAAATGGAAGGAAGGTGCAAAATCACAAGACAAAAGGAAGATCTTAATTTTTTGGTCTATACCCGGTCGGGTATCACCTATACTCGATCGGGTATGTTGTTGAAATTTCAAATCGGATCGGATCCGAAGACAAAGGAACATGCATGGAAGATTTTGACCACGATCGAGTGTCTATACCCGATCGGGTACACCGACACACCCGATCGGGTATCCCTTCTGAATTAAACCTGAAATCGATCGAGTATACCTCGGATCTGAGGTTTTAGGCATACTCGATCGGGTACAAGAATATACTCGACCGGGTATGCTTATATAATTTCCTCTTGTCTCTAAAGGAAATTCGCCCTTGGTATGCACATATTGTTAATTTCCTTGTTCTAAACAGGTTCCCGCCAAGCTTCTCTAAAGCTCAAAAAGAGAAGCTCCAACACGATGCAAAACAATACGTATGGGATGAACCATACTTATGGAAACACTGCAAGGACCAAGTAATTCAAAGATGCATTCCTGAAACAGAGATAGCATCCATCCTCGCATTTTGCCACTCACATGCGTGCGGTGGTCATTTTGGAGGAAAAAGAACATCAATGAAGGTGCTAGAGTGCGGTTTTTGGTGGCCAAGCTTATTTCGAGATGTCCATGTCTTTTGTCGATCTTGTGACAATTGCCAGCGCATGGGCAACATCTCTCGAAAACATGAAATGCCGCAAGTTCCTATGCTCTACGTGGAAATCTTTGATGTGTGGGGAATAGATTTCATGGGACCTTTTCCTAATTCCCATGGAAATCTATATATATTCTCTTGGCGGTGGACTACGTGTCAAAATGGGTGGAAGCAAAAGCCACCAAGACCGATGATGCCAAAGTAGTGACGGACTTCCTCAAAACCTGCATCTTCTCAAGGTTTGGAGTTCCACGAGTTTTAATAAGCGACAGGGGCACTCACTTCTACAACAAAACAGTGAGTGCCTTGTTGAAGAAGTATGGCATCACTCATAAACTCTCCACCGCCTATCACCCTCAAAAAAACGGCCAAGCCAAAGTCTCGAACAGGAAGCTGAAGTCTATACTCCAAAAGACGGTGAATCCTAACCGCAAAGATTGGAGTCTTCGCATGGATGATGCCTTATGGGCATATAGAATCGCTTTCAAGACCCCAATTGGAATGTCACCCTATAGACTTGTATTTGGGAAGGCCTGTCACCTCCCAGTCGAACTCGAACATAAGTCTTATTGGGCGGTAAAAACATTCAATCTTGACATGGAGCAAGCGGGGAGACAAAGGAAGCTACAACTCCAAGAGCTAGAGGAGCTTCGACTGGAGTCCTATGAGAACGCCGCCATCTACAAAGAGAAGACGAAGGTATGGCATGATAAAATAATAACAAGAAAGGATTTCCAAATTGGAGACAAAGTCCTTCTTTTTAGATCACGCCTTCGTCTTTTCCCCGGTAAGTTGAGATCACGGTGAGAAGGACCATTTGAGGTGGTCAAGGTCTACTCACATGGAGCGGTTGAGATCAAAAGCCTTGACACTGATAAAATCTATAAGGTTAACGGGCATCAACTCAAACCATTCCTTGAAGGTTTCCAAAAAGAAAGCATTGAACGCATGGATCTTTTCGATCCAATCTATGAAGGATGAACACTACAATGACGTCGTGCCGCGACGTTAACTAAGGCACTTCTTGGGAGGCAACCCAAGCAAGGTATGTAGATTTTCTTTTAATTTGTTTCAAAGTTTCATTTGCTGTTTTGAGAGAACGGGAGAGAGGGCACTAATCACTTGTTTCAAAGGAGAATAAAATGCAGGTTGCAGACGATCTGGGGATATACCCGATCGGGTACCACACAGTACTCGGTCTGGTATGGCTGAAAAAGGGGAACCGAGTCATTACCCGATCGAAGGAGTATAAATTTTTCACGAATGCATGTATACTCGATCGGGTACATTTACATACCCGGTCGAGTATTCATAGAAAAGCGAAGCTAAAAAAAGCCTGCCTCGAAGACTCGATCGAGTAAGGAGCTCAAAATGTGCAAGAAGACGAATACCCGATCAGGTATGACTTCCTACCCGGTCGGGTAGTGCTGGAAAATACAACGGCCAAAACCCCTGCCTCCTATACCCGATCGGGTATAACACAATACTCGATCTTGTATTTCTGAAAAACTCAACTTCCAGAACCCCTGCCTCCTATACCCGATCGAGTAAAACAGGATACCCGATCGGGTACACCTGCGTTTTAACCCCCAAAACAGCCTGAATCACTTCATCTTCCCCAAATTCCCAACCCAATTTTCAAACCCCTCTCCCCCAACCTCCATTTTCAAACCTTCTCTCTACCATATCTCCCTCATTTCTCCATCAAATCACCCCATTCCACCACCAAAATACTCCCCTCACTCTCCTCTACACACCCATACCCACAAACCCAATTTCCCCCCCAAAATCTCAAAGGTTCGAAAACCCTACCCCATTTTCGAAATTTGGAGTTTTCAAGCCTCAAATCACACCAAAATGGCACCAAGGAAGAGCAAAGGAGACAGCTCCAACAACATGACACCCATCCCGAGCTACGAGGACCTCCAATTCGCCAACACCGAACACCGAACTCGACTTCTCGCTACAATAACAAGGCAAGTAAAACCTTCCCATTTTCTATGCCATGAGGCTCTACGTGAACTAGGCATTTATAGGAGTACTAAGCAATTCTTTCATGAGTTGGACATGAACCGCATTTTCAAAATGAAATACAACTCTAATGAAAGAATTATCTATGAATTCATGAGTTCGGTGCACTTTGAGAAGAATGAGGAGGACTTTAGGGATGACAAACTCACGTTTTGTCTATTCAACCAAGAATATTCAATAACGAAACTTGAGTTTGCCGAACACTTTGGCATCCCTGTCCCCTACGAAAAAGCCATTTCCGATAATACCGTGTTCGGGCACACACTTTGGACAAAGATGACCGGTGAACTGCGCTTTAGCTCCTCCCAACTGTACATAAGCCATGTCCAACACCCCATCCTAAGGTTATTTTTAAAATTTTTGGCGAATTGTTTACTTGGACGTCCCAACAATCACCATACAAGGATGGGGGACATATGCTTGATTACTGGGGTTTTGTTCCGTCAAGCTGTGGACTTCAATCTGTGCAACTTGATGTGGGCACACTGGAAAAAAGAGAGCACGGCCAAAGGGCCAATTGTTGTGGGTGGGGTGATCATGCATTTGGTGACCAAGTTCGGGTATACGGATAACTCTCCTATACCCGACTACTGTTTGATGAATATGGCTTGGTTAGGCCACTCGGGGTGCACGGCATTCTCTCACACGGTGTATGGGGATGACCATCCACGAAATGTTTACAATTGGCTCATACACCCCAAGCCTATAAGACACTTCCCCATGCCTAACCCGGAACTCCCCCGACTATTGTACAACGTAGAAGTGCCCCATTACTTATTCCCCAATGCCTTTCCACCTCATCTCCAAGACCCTCAACACGAACATAACGCTGAACCCCATGACCATGAGGACATGGATGCAGACATCCCCGAACAGCCCCAAGACCCTCCACCACCCAACTATCTCCAACAACTTTTGGAGGGTCAACAACTACTTGCAGGGTTCAACCAAATGAACCTCAACTACATGGCTATGGGAGAGCGGCTCACCCGAGTAGATGAGGAGCAAAGAGCAGGATTTCAACGAATAGAGGAGCTTCGGCAAGCCGACAATCGGAGATATGAGGAGGATCAACGTAGGTTCTATGAACCTATGTACTCCTACATAGCCCATCAAGGCTCTTTTCATACTATGGCCACTCCTCCACAACCACCCTCTTGGTATGACCCCGCTCATTGGGGTAGCTTTGGCGGTTCAAGCTCCGGTGGTGGAGGCAACGACACAATGGGGGATGGCGGCAGCGGTAGCGGATTTGATGGCAGCTTTGGGGGCGGCTTTGGAGGAGGCTACTATGGTGGTGCGGATGGGCACTAAGGATAGTGCCTTGACCCAAGTGTGGGAGAGGAAAACTCATCTTTTGGTATGTTGGATTCTTTCTTGTTTTTACCTTATACTAAGCATTACTTTCTTGTAATCTTTGTACACAAAAAAGGAATAAATAAAAGAAAAGAAATGCTAGTTAGGTTGAAAACCCAAAAACAAAAGGGCAATCTAAGCAAAAAGGGCTTATAAAAAATGAGTGAGTTAGGGAGAATGGAAAATGAAAAGAGATGCTAGGATGAAACCCTAAAAAGGCTCCTAGGCAAAATGAGAGATATGAGAGAAATATTTGTTTTTGCAGGCACTCATTTGATCTCTTTGGAGAATGAGAAGACTCGCGAAGAAGAAGAAGAAGAGGCAGAAAGCGGGAGCATAGAAAACCAAAAACCCTAGAAGAATGTCTTATTTGTAAAAACATTTGTAATCCCTTGGTTGTTTTTATGTTCTTTCTTACTTGAATTCATGGAAAACTCTTGGACCATTTGGAAACATTTTACTTTACTCGAGGTCGAGTAAAGAACTATGTGTGGGGGAGTTGATATGTTTGTAATTTCTATATGTATGTTTGTGTTTTTAATTAGTTTTGATTGATTTTTACTTTGGAAATTACACACTTTTGGTGTAATAGTTTAGTATGCTAAATACTTGTAAATTGTTTAGATTAGGTTTATTCTGAGATCAAACAGATCTTGATCACTCAAAGGACAGTTGGTGAACCCCAAAAGTGGAAGGAAGGTGCAAAATCACAAGACAAAAGGAAGATCCTGATTTTTTGGTCTATACCCGGTCGGGTATCACCTATACTCGATCGCGTATGTTGTTGAAATTTCAAATCGGATTGGATCCGAAGACAAAGGAACATGCAGGGAAGATTTTGACCACGATCATGTGTCTATACTTGATCGGGTACACCGACACACCCGATCGGGCATCCCTTCTGAATTAAACCTGAAATCGATCGAGTATACCTCGGATCTGAGGTTTTAGGCATACTCGATCGGGTACAAGAATATACTCGACCGGGTATGCTTATATAATTTACTCCTTAATCGATCGAGTATACCTCGAAATTGAAGTATTACACATACCCGGTCGGGTACCGTGTATATACCCGATCGGGTACCCGAAGCTGCATTCCAAAAAGCCTATAAATACACCTTCTTTCCTTCACAATGAGATCACCAATTCACATATACTTCTAAGCTCAGTCTAGAATAGTTCTTTCTTTATATTTTCTTCATGTTTAGTCTCCAAATGAGGAGCTAAACTCTTCCATCTTGGTTTTGCTACTTTGAAGCTTAATGAATTTGTATGTTGTGAGTTATTTTCTTTAATCTTCTTCCTTGAATATTAATTATTTCCTATTCATATTTCATATTAATATTTTGAGCATTACTTAAAGGATCAACTAGTTTTGTTTCATATATTAATTATTACTAGAATCAATCGATTAATACGCTTGTTATTAATTCGGTTCTTTCAACGGTAGTAAAACTTGGATTATTAATGCATGCGTCTCATGGTTAATAATCTAAGGGGAATTAATTATATTGATTAAACCAATAAACCGCTTGTGTTGAGGTTATCAATCTCAATCGTTTTCATCTTAAGTTTATTGCTACTATCGGGCTAATATACGGCGCGTGTTCTATATTGACTCGGTAGTAAGTTTTATTAGTGAACGCGTCTCGTTATTAATAACTACCCTCGATGAACTGGATATACTCCTCGATTGAGTATTCGAGAGGAAGATAGTTAAAGATATAACCGGGATCGTTGAACATTTCCTTAAGTGCATAAATGCAAAACCAAGTCCTCATCTCTATTAATTAAACTCATATAAGTCGTTCATCTTAGTGTTAATTAAATTGATTCAAATCAAACTTAAAACCTCCCTTGTTACTATTCATATAAAAGAAAAGTATTCTTTTCCCTGTGGATACGAACCTTACTTCAATATACTACGTATATTTGTTGTATTGTATTTATTTTGAGTGCACCTCACGACAAGTGCACGTCACTTATTATTCTTTTAGGTTTATTTTATATTTGGAAACTAAATCACGTTTACTCACATAAACAATCTCATTCCGTTATTATTTCCTTTCTTGCACGTTCGACATGCTCTTCTACAGGAACAAAGCTTCATCATCTCCACAATTCCCTGCACATGATTGGTCTCCTTCAATGATTTCCTTCGCTACACATTCGACCATCAATCTCTCCATGACCAGAACTTCACAATCTCAATCTTTATCTACTTTTACGTCTATGTTTCAATTTTCAACTCCATCTCCATCTCCATCTCCATCTTCTATCTCCATCTCCATCACCATCTCCATCTCCATCACCATCTTCCATCTTCATCTACAACATCTCCATCTCCAATTTAAAATATTTTCATTGGTGTTCTTCTGTTCAAATGACATCATGTTCATGGAATCCGTGTGCACGCCGGATTTTTTAATTGTTGTTTTTTTCATTTTAGTTTTCAAACAAATCAGCAATTTCATATTTATGCAAAAAATTTGTAATTTTAGTATCCAACATGTTATATTATTTACCGTTTAAAACATGTTTCTCATATATTATATTATGCATCATGTGACACCATGAAATTTATATGCATTTCGATTGAGTATACAATGCAAATGTCATAACGATAAGATGCAGGAAATGGTCTTCTACGATGCACATGTCATCAATTTTATGTTCATGCAAAATTCTTGTAATTTTAGTATGCAAAAATTGTACCATTTGGAATTGAAGACGTTTGTAATATACTCCCTCCGTCCCTAATAACTTTGCCAAGTTTGACCGGCACGGAGAATAATAAAGTAAAAACTGTGTGGTTGATGTTTGTGCAGAGGAGAGAGAATGAACTGGAACCACACATTCTTTACTTAAAAGAGAAGGTGGCAAAGTTAGTGAGACATCCAAAAAAAGAAAGTTGGCAAAGTTATAAGGGACGAAGGGAGTATTATGCATCTTGTGAAGCCATGAATTTCATATGACTTCAATCTAAAATGCAGATGTCATAATTATAAGATTCATAAAATGATGTTGTACAATGCATATGTTACCTTACTAAAATGAAATATATGAACTTCTATTGTGCAGACATTATAAATATATAATGCACATCATGTGCTCTTAATATGCACATCCAACAACCTTAATATGCACATCCCGTAACCTTAATATGTAGACTTATCTACCTCTGATGAATTCTTAATCTATATCTATACATACATAATAACAATACAATTTTTTACTGTTCACCGAACAATATTATCACCATTCATTGAACAGTAATCCCGTCCATCACCTATTCACATCTCAACTTGTCTTCCCGTCTTCCCTTCACCCGTGCTTTCTCATGGGATTCATACTTCGCCTCACTGCCCCCTCTCGAATCTCGATTTGTTAGTCATCTCCCCCACATCAATTTCCATACTATCAATCTCAACTGCTTCCATCCTCTCCTCCATCGTCTTCGCCAAGTGACAGACATGAACGACTTCACCTTTTCATCTCATTTCGTTTGACATTCTCCACCTGTTTCCCCTTCTTACACAAGAGAAGCCCACCTATTGCCATAGAACATCACGAAACATTACAGTGAGATGTAATTAAGAGATTCGTCAAGCCTCACAGTGGTATGCTTTAATTTTTAACATTTCACATAAACGATCGTTATTTCACACCCATCTGGTATAGTTGAACATCTCCAAGTTTAGTTTCTTTGTATTTCTTTCTTGAATTATTTAATTTTTGCATTTCACTTTAAAGTTTTGAGATTGAATTTGGATCAATACTTTGTTTGGAATGCGTTTGCTAAAAGTCCTCAATGACATTTCTTACTTGTCTGCTCTTTGTGTTAAAAAATGTCCACTTTTAATATGGGGTAGGATATTATGTACGATGACTACTAAAAATGTTACTTATGGAGTATGTCTAAATGGCTCATTTTCAAAGTAGAAGGATGCAAGGTGGATTTACTAGTTTTAGCTTTGACTAAATTGGGTCGTTGTGATACATCTCAATCCTAAGTTAGCAAGCTAATCCTAAACTTGAAAGTCAGATGAATGAACCACCAGGAGCTCGTATGAGAGTTGGTTTGACTGCCCTAACTATGGCGGAATATTTCCGAGATGTTAATGGGCAAGATGTACTTCTATTTATTGACAATATATTTCGTTTCATCCAAGCGGGATCAGAAGTATCCGCCTTACTGGGCAGAATGCCTTCTGCTGTAGGTTATCAACCGACCTTGAGTACAGGAATGGGTTCTTTACAAGAAAGAATTACTTCCACCAAAGAGGGTTCCATAACCTCGATCCAAGCAGTTTATGTACCTTCAGATGATTTGACTGATCCTGCTCCTGCTACGACATTTGCGCATTTAGATGCAACTACCGTACTCTCAAGAGGTTTAGCTGCTAAAGGTATCTATCCAGCAGTTGATGCTTTGGATTCAACGTCAATGATGCTGCAACCTCGGATCATTGGTGAGGAACATTATGGAACTGCGCAAAGAGTCAAGCAAACATTACAACGTTATAAAGAACTTCAGGACATTATAGCTATCCTTGGGCTCGACGAATTATCCGAAGAAGATCGTTTAAACGTGGCAAGAGCACGAAACATTGAGCGTTTCTTATCACAACCTTTTTTCGTAGCAGAAATATTTACAGGTTCTCCAGGTAAATATGTAGATCTCGCTGAAACGATTAGATGATTTCATTTAATCCTTGCTGGCGAATTAGATGGTCTTCCTGAACAGGCTTTTTATTTGGTAGGGAATATCAATGAAGTTACCGCCAAGGCAATTAACTTAAAAACTTAGAAATTTAAAAATAGGGAAGGATTTGAATAAATGAATTTAAAACTTTGTGTACTGACCCCTAATAGAATTGTTTGGGATTGAGAAGTGGAAGAAATCATTTTATCCACTAATAGTGGGCAAATTGGAATATTACCCAATCACACACCTATTGCCACAGCTATAGATATAGGTATTTTGAAAATACGCCTTAACGGCCAATGGTTAACGACGGCACTGATGGGGGGTTTGCTCGAATAGTGAATAATGAAATCACTGTTTTGGTAAATGATGCTGAAAAAGGTAGTGAGATTGATCCCCAAGAAGCCGAGCAAACTCTTAAAATAGCAAAAGAGATTTTAAAAAAAGCTGGAGGAAAGAGACAAAAAATTGAGGCAAATCTAGCTCTACGTCGAGCTCGAACACGGGTAAAGGCGATCAATATTCTTTCCTAAAAAGCCGTTCTTTTAAAAAAAAACGAATCTCTATTCAAAAGGATAGGTCACAAACTTATTAGATATCTTAGTGGATGGTATCTAATAAGTTGTTCTACCTACTATTGGATTTGAACCAATGACTCCCGCCGTATGAAAGCGGTACTCTAAACCGCTGAGTTAAGTAGATATTTTTTTATGCTTCAGAAAATAAAATAAAATCACACCCATCAATATAAATTCAATTTATTATAAATATTCTATTCCGGATAAGCAATGCCACTCAAACTTCTCAAATATTTGGGTTTGGACATTTTTCATATAATTAATAATAATAATAATAATGTGAATGAATCCTGACAATAAATTATTTACATCAATCTCTGCCTCTCTGGGTGCAAAAAAAAATAAAGATGATATCTTTTTGTCAAAAAGGCTATGGGTATATAAGATTTCTCATCCTGTGACAGACCCTTTCCGACCTGGTAACTCACAACCTATTCATTTTGATTTGTAATTTAGGTCATAGTTCTTCAGTAATAATACGATTGGATATGCTATTTTAACTTGGATCAAACAAGTCTAAAGGAATTGTGATAAAAAGTATGATATGTGAAAAATACAAGTTCCAAATAGCTTGAATTTGGTGCTAAGTGAACTTTTCAGTTTTGTTGGACCCTGATACTGCAAATTTCGATGATTTCTAGAAGCCCATAATGCTAAAGTTTCAATCTTTAATTGCAGTGTTGCCTTTTTGTTGGACTGATTATATTGGGTCTGAAGAGATTACATTGACCCAGATATGGGGACTTTGATGAAAGCTCTTTAGGTTTCTTTAAGTTTATTGATGTGATGTGTAATGTTTAGCTTCTATGATGCCAACTTTTATTAAGGCAGCTTTTTTCGGAGGACTCTATTGACACACCCTATATTATTTGCTAAGTTTTTTCTTAGCTTTTTTCGGAGGAGTTTTCGTTTGGTCCCCTTCTCCTTTTGTATCTAATCGCATTTTTAATAATATTTTGGCAGCTGACCCCCGGCTCCTGCCCCACTGATTTTGGTGGTTTGTTTTCCGGGGTAAAAAAAAAATCTAAGGCAGAATAGTATTATTAAAAACATGTTTAATCTTTTTGATTTCATACTTTTTTATTAGTAATCAGTTTGAAAAAACAGGTTTGATATTTAATGTTTACAAACAAACTGCTCATAAACAATATGTTTTAAAATAACATTTTTATGGTTTATCATATGTTTAGAAACAATTTCACTTTGGGCTTGATATGCTTTGTTTCGAAAGCTATATCAGTTAATAATTTATGAGTATTTCAGTTAATAGTTATTTTATACTTTCAGTTACTAGATTAGAATACTGAGCACTTCTTTTTATGTCTACTTTTGGCATTGTTTCAAGTAAACTTTGAAACTCATATGATGCTAGGAGACCATTTACAGTAGGTTTCATCTCATTTTCCTGACCATCAAGCCATTTCATAACATATTTTCCAAATTTAGTTTTAGTTTATTCAACGGGGTACATTGTTTCCATCCATATTTTATAATATATGCAGTTTGGATAGAATTTTTGAAGGATGAATTTCCTACCTATATATCCATTTTATAACATATTTCTAACTTTAGTTTTAAGGTAATCAACGGGGTATATTTTTTCATCCATATTTTAATCTCCTAGCTGCGGCCATTGCATTTTGGGGACATAATACTTGGTTAGAGTTCAAAGTTTTGCATTTTCCTGGTGTTTTTCATAGTTTTACCTTTCAACTCAATATGAATTTTCATTTTTAGGTGTATGCTCTCTTACTGTTCTTAGCACTGTGGCTCATAATAAACATAATGAGAGTTGAAGTTGGGCACTCGCAAATTAACATGCTTTGCTCAGGGAGCAGAACAGGGCGAAGGATCTTGAGTTATTTGCACAACATGATGGCCCAAGTTATTTCCATCATTTGCAATGGAGCCAAAGATTCATTATTTTTTGGCTTGAGATTATGATGGAATATAGCAAAATGGCTCACTAAACTGTCTGCGCTTCTTTGTTATGGAGCAACAGTCAGTCAATGCAATTTTGGACGCGATTTTCACTATGGGTCATCCGAAAACAATCTCTTTGTGCTTTAGTACAGGGCTAAGACTGCGTACATCCGACCCCCTCTTACCCCACCGTAGGTGGGAGCCTTTGCGGCACTGGGGTAAATGAAAATGATGAAAATGATGAAAATGATGATGGCTCGAGTCAGTTATATGGAAGATACCATACTTTCAAGTGAGTGGATGATGCTGCTTGCTTGAGTTTTACCCTATAATTTTAAAATTCACAAAATGAGAGTGGATTAATCCTGTAATTGTATCATTATTACTCAGTATTATCATTAACTCAATACTTCTCTATTATTAACACACATGACCGCAATATTTCAGTTTTCCTTTCACAGCACATCGAAACAAGCACCTTGCTGCCACATTGAGATATCTCTGTGATGATTTGCAAGCGAAAGAACCCCAAACTTGGAGGAAGTGTAGGAAAAGAACAAAATAGCTAGATAAGATTGCTACAAATGAACTAACTCTTTGCTGGATGGATATTGTGTAGCACATCTGGTCTCTTAGGTTCACTAAGTAAACCCGTGTTCCACAAATCCACTTCATGCATTGTATTATTCCTTGAAAGGTGTTTTATTTATCAAAGCCCGAAGTAGGTGTATATTTTTTCAAACAAAATTGTTACAAATTGTGTGTTCTTTCGTGATATCTCGTTTTTACACATGGATGGATAGTTGTATGCCGAAGCTTCGAAGGTGATAAGTCTACCTGAATTAAAGTTCGTAATATGTGGCGACAGTTGATATAAAAAACTTTAAAAAAAATCGTTGAGAAGGTCTTTAATAATTTTGTAATGCATGTACTTTTTAAACTTCTAATATTTCTGATTTTTTATTTATGATTTGTCTCATATGTGTGATAAATGCATTTATATATTGGCATTTATAATATCTGCATATTACATCCCGTGTTATACCAAATTAAATAACTTTTTATTGATCTTTCATATGACACCAATATTGCCTATATAATTTTTAAAAATAAAATATGTATAAGATGTATACAATAAAGCACAAGAAACATCTTCAGCTACCTCATGCACAAGAGCATGTATCTAATACACAATCACCAATATCTAATGCATATGAACTGGTCTCGTACTCAATAATAGCTACCAAAAAGATCAGCAAAAAAAGTGAAAGCTTTCTTTTACGGAATATAATATATACAAACCAATATCTAACGCACTAGAGAGTTATACATATCATACATGTATATAAGGCACAAAAACCAGTATCCAGTGCATAATGTGTATAACAAAAAAAATATCGAACCCATAAAGACTTCATATAGTACACATGAACTAATATCTAAAGCACAATATGTATATACGTTACAAGACTCGTATCTAGCACATAGTATGGTCATAATGAATCACAACAAGTATAATTTTGTTTTTAAAAAATAAGTATAATATGTGTACAATTAACCACAAGAAATATGCATCTTCAGCTACGCATGCACATGAAAATGTATCTGACACATCAGCACTAATATATAACACACAAGAATCATTATCTAACACACAATACATATAAGAAAAACTAAAACAAGTATCTTAAGCACACCATGCAATATCTAATACACAAAGAACAATATTTGACACAAAATAATTAAAAAATAATTAATATCTAACGCATTAGAATTTCACACAATTTAAACTAATACATAACAACACACAAGAATCAATATCTAATGCACAATACGAATATACGCCCTCAAACCAGTACCTAACATACTACGTATAATATATATAGTGATCATAACTATTTAAATCAGTATTTTACAAACAAAAACCAATATTTAATGCACATGAACCAATCATCTTTCTATTAGCTAGGATATAACACACTAGAATTGGTATTGGATGCACAATAAATGAATAGAAAATAAATTATAGTTTAATGGAGAAGAATGTGACCGAATGACAAATTAAATAAAAAGAAATGATAATTTATTTCTATAATTAGATAACTCAATTGGGGTGACAAATAAAATAGAAATATTTATTGTTATATGAATAAGTCAATTGACGTAACACATTGATAGAAGGAAAGTTATTCTTTCCATCATGGAGAACTAAAAGATCGGTTCTTCAAATAAATAAAAAAAAACTGAAAGTTCGGTCCATGTGATTGCCAAAATAGAAGAAGACGTATGTAATACTTGAGATTAATTTAAGAGGATTAATAGTACTACTCATACCAATAAGATGCATCTCCTTTTAAGGGAGCTCATCACCCAAGAACTCCAAAGTTAAGCGTGCTTGCACGGGAGTAGTCTTGAGATGGGTGACCCCCTGCGAAGTTTCTCAGGGTGCGCACGGGTGAGGACAAAGTGCGCGTGGAAGGCTCGTGGCGGTTTGTGAGGACAGTACTAGAGGTCAGAAGTAATTACCTCGGGGCCGGGGTGTTACAACGTAAATGTCCTCTATTACTATGTATTTGATCACATATCGTTACTAATTTTGAAGGGCCACGATGTGGGTTAAAGATTCTTATATGTAATAAGAAAGGTCGTGCTATCAACATCATTAATATTCTGATATATAAATAGGTTTTTGAAAATTTATTATACTTTTTGTACCGTATAACATTTATGATTCTTTTGTTTTGTACAGTTGTACTTTTATGAGACCTGATAATAATTACAATTGAAAAATGTACTACATTCCATTATAATATATGGATGTCATTGTGCTTGCTCCTCTCCATTCATAATCTTATGAAAGAATTTTATGTTAGGTGTTATAGTACTAATACCTGAAAATGATTATGACTACAAAAAACAACCAAATAAGTGGAAAATATGCATGTGAAGTAGAGTAAAATTATATACTGTGGAGTATTTTATATAGACTGATTTTGCACATAAGAAATAGTATCATTTTACAATGGAATCCTAATTTTCTTAGGAAACATTATCATATTAGATAATAAACTACTTTGTGTGAAAACGCACATTCAAATCACAAAAACATTGTTTATTTGTAGTGGAATTGACCTGTCTAAAGGCGGTCTCTCCCTCTCTAGGGTTTTGTTCTTCCTCTTTCGTCATGACGAAGAGCAACCGTCAGTGAATTTTGTTCGTGCAAGCAGGCTCTTGACCAGGGATGCAACGCTTTGGCAGTCGTGGCTCGTCTTCTGCTGCTGTTTCTGGTCGACGGGCGAGGGTAGACAAAGAAAAGGCGGATAAGTTGTGGCGGAGCTTGGGTTCAATTCAACAGCAAGGGATATCAAAGGAGGATATCGTCAATCAATACAAAAGCATGACTATTGAGATGGATGAACGGCAGGCTCGTCCCCCTCCCGAGCCACCGCCATGGAGTGCAAGAGAGTCTAAGGTTTGGAAGAAGATAAATGAAATTTGTCTTGATTCCGTTTTATTTTGTTTGTGTTTTTCTTTCGAATTGCATGTTGTTTCGAGTGTGTTCTTATTTCCTAGTAGAAAAATTCTAGAATTTAGGTCGGGTGATGAGAAGTCTGGTTTGCCTGTCATTGGCTCAGTGCCCATTACAGAATCAACGAATTTTATTTCTTCTACAGAGGTGATAGATTCTAAGTCTGAATCAAGAGCGGACGATAAACAAAAGGATTTTTATCATTTTGTCTCTTGCTTTTTCTCTAATTGTATTGTCAACCGAGTAAAAAACATTTTGTTGATTTAATGTATTTGTTGGTTTAACGTTAAAAAAACTACTTTGTGCCACTTATCATTAAACTTCACTTTGTTTAGGATTTTCAAAGTATTACTCATGATTCATGAATAATTGCTGATGAACTACCGCTCTTTATTTCACAAATATTACCTCATTGCAAGTGTATCTAAAAAATGTATAAACTTTTGCCATGTAATGTAGGAAAAATAATGAAAATGTAGATAAAGAATTAAATATTACCTCATTGCAAGGACATACATATTTTACCAAGGAGCAACCAATGGGGTAAAATCGTTCTCCATTGATTAAATATGCTAAATTTGTAGATAAAATGACAAAATGCACCAATATGAGCTACCTTATCTAAAAATGCTTTTAAAATAATACTCTATCAAAGAGTGAAAGGAAAAGATCATTTATATTTACATCATTTCAGGCCAAAAAAAAAAACACTTGCACATACTTTTTCATTCTCAGTCAATTAAACCAACAGGGCGAATTAAGTAGGAACTAGGAAGTATGTTATAAGCATAAAAATCATACTACGTAATACCAAACGAGAGCATGAGGTGTTGCAATGACGGTGGTCAGGAAAACTTGAATGACAATGAACAAAACTCAAGCCCGATCGTTGACTAGCAGCATTCTGTCTGCTCTACCTAGAACAGTAACATAAGCACAAAATGTATCAAACTTTCCTTCCGATAATGCCCCTGTCCTCCGAGAGTTTCATTTGCATACAATGACCACGGGATACATGACAGAACACTGACACATTCACCAAAAATGGTTGTAACATCTTAGTTGTCATTGCAATGTAGAGAAAGCATTCCATTAGCATATTGCTTGCGTGCCTTCCTATAATCATCAAGCAGTGTGACATAGTCCGGCTGCACATCCTCAAATGCTACTTCATTGCAGAAGTTTGACTTTACCCGGTAAAAAACAGCTTCAGCCACGTCTCTGTTTTGACTAATTTGATGAATAACATCATTAGCATCTACTAAATGAATACTATTGGTGTCCGTTTCATGTTCCCCCTTTAACAAATGCCTTATCCATTTGAAATGAGAGAAGAGATCTTCGTGTTTCTCAATGCCGACTTCCACTTGTTTCAACACATCTACAAATGTTGCCTCGCTTCTTATTTTACAAATAATGTGGCTGAAAATCTCCTTCTGGTTAACTACGAGCCAATCTGTATGTTCACATGCACGGGAAAGTGCACCAACCAAACAAGCCTTCCGAAATATTGGGTCAGTATCACCGAAAAGTTTCACGGCGATATGAATCAGGATTGCTGATATCTTATGTAAAACCAGTGATTCTGAATTTGCAAGTATATATCGAGTTATACTTTGTCTCCTACACCAATGATCCAAGGCAACATGGGCAAAGCCTTCCCACCTGCAATCACACAAATATACATTTTTTACAGATATACAGATTTCATAGTATCATATAACAGAAATAAATACAATGAGTTTGAACCAATATATTAATTAATTTGTTGATCTAAACTTATATTTTATTCTCTCCAAAATTTCTTTCTATTTGCCTTCATCCTAATATTTTCAATAGATAAGTAAAGACATAAGAAATTACCTTTGATTGGCATTAAATATTTGGAATACTCTAGCGTTCGAGGTCTACGTTGTTCATTGTGCAGTGAAAAAAGGCTCATCTACATTAATACATACGGTGATACGGAGTATGATTTATAAATGGAAATTTTTCAATGAAGGTACAAAACGAAAGAAAAATGAAAATCCTCGGGTATTTCTTCACTAATGTAGGTTGGTCCAAATTTAGGCCCCATTTAGTTACACTAAAATTGACTGAATCTCCTGAAAATTACGTAGTATGAATTTATGGCTCAATGACTGAATCTATTGAGATATGAAAATATATATTTAAAATAATCTGTATTTTATTACTAACGTGAAGAAAAGGTTGCATGCCAAATCTTAAGCCAATCCAGCCAAAAAACATCCAACCTTACCTTTTTCATATATATTAATTTAGCGCGTAAATTAAAAAAATAGTGTTTGATAAAATATCTAGTTGGTGTGCAAACAAATTACCCAAGTAAATTCTTCTAACCGTCAAAATAAATAGCTTTTCACTTGGTTATTTTTGCTCAAATGATTTTCCTTAAAAAACAATTTCAGAAAAATAACAATTACCAAAAGGACCCGGAAAATGTCATATTTTCCCTGTTCAACCTTTTGTTTTACGCACAAAAGAGCTCATGTTTTTTTTAAAATTTTAAACTGATCACATCCTCACACTACAAACCAGTCCAAAAGAAAACACTTACTCGAATGGGGGCTCAACTTCAATAGAAAGAGTTAGATGCAAGGAAAAGCCAGGGGATGTGTCAAACCCTCCACCATAACCGATAGTATGTGCCTCGTGAGGGTGGCCTCTGGGAATATATAAAATGTCACCCTCTTTCAGCAAAACTTCTTTGTGTGCGTCCATTATACCTCTTTCCTTCTTCTCAAGAGCTTCGTACAAGCGAGGTAGGCGATTACCAGCTGGGGAGAAAATATTCCATTTTTTTGCCCCAATGAGTTGGCAGATAAAGACACAGTGATCATCACTGTGACAAGCCAACCCCTGACAGCCAGGAGGTGTCAGGTACAAGTTTACTCCTATTGAAGGTTGACCAAACATAGATGCCACTTCATCCGCAACGGAAGCAATGCTCGTATATCGAAACCCCATACCGCGTAAAGCAATTGTGTAACCTTCCTTGTATGCTTGCTCACACTTGAGTATATCGGCACTGCTAAAGATGATGGGGAACTCGTAGTTTATATTATCTGTTTGTGTTTGAAAATAGTGCAACTCAGATTCTGAATCATGTGTTTTGACAACACGAATATCCTCTTGGTGAACAATCGGACAACCTAAACTATTACTTACCTCATCTAGGAAATGTAGAATGTCATGTTCGTCTGAAGGAATAGGTGGACAATGAATAAGTCCTCTTAACATCGAGGATAAAAAGGAAGGGACCGACTCCCTTAATTTACTGAAGTCTATAAAAGAACTTATTACATTTTTCAGCTTAGAGTTTGTTAACAGAAAGGGTGATGACTCCCAAATGTTCGACATAAAATTTTCCAAACTCGTATCTTCTGCATTAAAAAAACCAACTGAAGGTGCTCTACATGGATTAATATCCATGGAGAGCCTGAAAACACTTTCAGCCAGATTGTTCGTCCGAATACTGTTTATGTAAGAAACTCCATCCTGTGTGCAATTTCCAGAGATACCACAAAGCTCCAGTTGATGAACTTCTTCCCACACCTTTTTTAAATGCAACAGCAAACCCCTTGAGAGGGTTACTGGGATCTTATGTAGCTGTTCGATTGTGCATGAATTAAGAAGAATTATGATAGCATTCACAAGCAATATTGACAACTTGTCATCCTTGAAAACAATTTTGGGGCATGTTTCAGTACACTTCCCATCTGAAAGAATAGACACCATAGGAGTAGATGATTTAGGGTCCTGAAAGAAGCGAAGACTAACAAATAGTAAGTCAGGATTATAAAACAATCTTGCCATTAGTTATAGCTTAACATGGTTTCTAAGGAAAAATGTGGAGCACAATTCAACAAAAAGAAACTACAGATTCTTACATATTTTTCTCCAATATCAAGTTAGACCTCAAATGAGACGTGAGAATGCAAAATCATTAAATATAGATGACCTAGTCATCATTGAAAAAAACAAGAAATGATTCTCATGAAAAAAATCTAGTTGTGTTTTTACTAATATTTCGCTACTTGTTAGTCTTAGAATTGAAAATCATTTTCTTTTCCAACCGTATAATGTAAAAATAAATTAACAACGTAAGTATCACTCCTCTCCTTGACTACCCTTCAAAACCTCCCACTAAAGAAGAGTAGGTGAAGGTGAGATATAATGGCATCATTCTATGGCATTTTGATTCTACAATGTCATGCATACCGAGATCCATTTTTATGAGCAAATGGTATAATGGGTGCATGTATTAGAATTACAACTCAACCTTGTTGTTTTGTTATGGATTACTGTAATACTGTTCTAATTAAGTTATTGGTATTCCATTATGACAAGGAAGGATGACAATGGTACTCACATTAGATTCTCAATGGCAAACGAGTCAACAAGATGTTTTCGTCCGATCGACGTGGTAGAAAGATCGAGAATAGAGTTACAAGCAGCCATTGATCTGAGACTATTAGAACTCTTCAACAAAGCAACCAACCCCTTCACAATCTGCTCTTCAGAAGCTATGTGTCCGTTCATCTCAATGGACATCAATGATAATGCTCCCACAATCTCTATGCTTTTGCAAGCAACTTCGTCACTTCTTTGGTTCAAAAGAGTATATGTAATGTCAGTGCATTTCTAAAGCAGCATTTACTCATCCAGGATATTAAAAATAAATCTTTAATCATTTTGTCCTTTGTGGGTTGAGGTCTAAAGAGGTGGGGGACACAGATAGGCTAAGGTAGGAGGTCCCAAAAAATAACTATATATTACCTTTAGACATTTGATTGGTTTATCTAGTGGAGGACCTAGGCGGGCATGGGGGCACGCGCCCCTGCTTCCGGTCCCAAAAAACAGCTTTATTACTTATGTCATAGAATTGTGCCCCGTTTCTACTCTCGTTGAATGATACTAGCTTCTAGATGAGTGTTTAGATATCATATTAGTTTCTAAAAAGAAATACTGTTACCGTTGAAGAAGATAAATAATAATTATTCTAAACCAAGGTTTAAAAGGGCTAGTTCAAGTATCCAGGGGGTTTGTTGCGGAGAGGCGAGGCGTTTTGAGGCATAAGCCTCCAAATGTACTAACAAATAAAACTTAAACTAGTTAAACTACTAATAAACAACTAAAGAAACACATAACTATAAGTCCAAAAAATCTGAAACACAAACACCGATATGAACACAAGCCCTTCATCATCGGATGGCAAATCATCAACCAAAGATTTTACTCAGCATAGGTTAGGGATCTTAATTTAAGGTGTCTATCTTTCATTCTTTTATAATACCTTGACCAGTTCTAGGAAACCATGACCAACAACTCAGTAAAAGAAGGAGAGGAGGGAAGGAGAAGAAGAAGTGAAGGAGAGATGTAGAAGAAGAGGAGCAGATGAGGAGAAAGGGATGTAGAAGAGAGGAGAAGCTACCTGGAAGAATGGAGTGTTTGTAACATTTTAAGAAGTTTTGCAATGCAATATGTCAAGTTCAATACTTAAAGTCAAATTATTAAGTAGAAATGTATGTAATAATGGAATAGTAAGCCTAAACTCTACTTCATTTTTGAACACACTAGTATTATAATATTTCACACACTAGTCCTCACTCAGATTTCTAACTGCAGCGAGCTTGAGAAAACTTCTGGTTCCACCACTAGGTTTATCGATATTACCTTAAGATATTTGATGGGTTCATCCATATTAACTTAAGATATTGGAATTAATATAAACCTGTAAACGTACACATTTTATGATTTTGAACTAAAATATTTGTATTTGGAGTTTTTACACCATTGCCCAGAGAGCTATGGTTAGTAATAATCCTTAACTTTTTGAAAAAATATCAAACAACATATTAACAGATAATACTAAATAAGCAAAACGGAGACATCGGAATCTTACTTGGATCTGATAAGGACGGGAAGCAAGGACAGGATAGGTGTGGAGAGACTTTGCGAAAGAGACCGGTGCAATTTCTTTAAGCATCGTTGAATGAGAGCTAATTCTTCACCTCCGTAGTTATTACCTTTGGAAATAGCTGCGAGAATGGTAGCAAAGGCATTGGCGTTTGAATCTGGAAGGCGCCGCTTGTTTAGTCGGCGGCTCTCTTGTCCCGCCTTCGCCCTCTTCATTTCTTGGAGATCCTGAAATAGAAATTGGTTGTTTTTTATTTTTATTTTTTATTTTCTGATGGGGACGATAAATCAGGAGTGGGAAAGGTTGAACTCGAACTACAAAGCCAATGTGGGAACTAGGAATGTTAGAAACAAGTCATGAGTTCGAATATCTTTGGGCGGTTCATTAAAAACTAAATATAGGGAAAAAAATTCAGAATAGACGCTATTGAGTTTTTCTAAAAAATAAAACAAAATAACCGAATACTAATTCAATAGTATCTCTGAAACATCCTTACGTGGCTTATGGTAATAGCATGCACTTGCTTCTTATATTTATATAATGCATTGGTTTAATTAGAATAGGTTAGGTGTACATGTCAGTAAATAATAAAACGAAACACGTGACGACCGAAAAGGTAAGATTGCAAGTTTCTAGAATAAGACCTGTGATAGAGGCATGTCTAATATACGGAGTATGAAGGGTGGTAGGGTAGTTTACGTACTTTACTTCAATTTTTTTTTAGCTTATCTAGCTATATTACATGCAATAGCATCTTACTCATCCCGTAGCTAGTCCTTTCTACTTTCGTATCCTCCTAATTACTTTATTCTCTCCTCCATTTCTTCAGTATCCTCCAATTCTTATCTAGTTCTTTTTTCTTTTTAAGTCATATATGCATCCCTATCGGTATTCCCTTTTTAACTCATAGAGACCGTTTGGCAACCCTCATTTTCAGCTTATCAGGCTTATCAACCAACTTTTTTACCAAACACGCAAATTTTGCTTTCACGCGCTGAATTGTGTAATAAGCCGAAAAAGTAAGGTTGGAGTTACTTTTCTGGCTGTATTGGCTGAAGTTACTGTAGATGATCATTTTAATTATTTTTACAAATAATTTTTTCTTTATTTTATTAATAAAATATATTTAAAAAATATTTTTTTCTTGTATCAGCAGAATCAGCCAATGCAGCCACTTCAGCCAGAACTTCATAAATTTCAGCAGAATCAGTCAAAACAGCCGATTTTCGTGCTACCAAACGGGCTCATAATCTCCTGCTACTTTTGTTCTACGAAGAGTTTTTTTCAAGATTAAAGGCACTCCATTAAAAGAGGTAAACTTCTATCCCTTTAATTATGTAAGTTTAATTTAGGAAACCAATTACTCCGTACTATGTATACATAGTATTATATTCTGAAAACTATTTTAATGACTTGAGAAGATAATTAACAATGATGCTCATACCTGTAGGAAGATGATTTCTTAGAGAGTTTGAGCTGATTCGTGCTAATAACGTGTTGTAAAATGAAGAAGATAAAGACTAAATTTGAGAGATAGATATATTAATAAAAGCTCTAAATATCTTCTTCTTAATATCTGAGAATTTCTGAATTTCTAAATGAATTTACAATGCCTCATCAAGCTCCTATTTATACTGTTTGAACTTGATGATTAGTCACTTAAGGGATGAATCTACAGATTTGGTGGCAATAACAATTTGAGCCATCTGTTCTAACTAGATTACAAGGATTAAACATAATTTCTGGATTGATGACAAGGATGAACAATTCACACTTGTCATTTCCAGGATTTTACAACACTATTGAGTTTTTCTAAATACAGAGGATCTCATTTATATTAAATTATTAAATGATGAAAATATTCTTATTTAAAATAAGTGTTATTTGCATTATTTTCGTATAATTAAAATATTGTAGTTTATATTACAATTATTGCACGACATTACTACACATTGGTTCATAATCATTGCATTCGCAAATTATATCGTACACCCGGATGTACGGTCCTCATCGTACATCCGGTTATTTTTGCAATTAATTACAAATCTGGTGGTAAAGATTAGGGATGGAGAAGGCTGCTCGGCGCTCGCTGATGTCTTGGTAATTGATGGATGAGGATCTGCGCACATCTCTCTTCTCCGCCCACAATGGCCTTCCACGCACGAAGCAACAACACCATCGCCATCTGTGTGCAATCGCCGCTGCACAGCCTTCGGATGGAGGCTGTTGATTCCGAACCTAAGGCGGCGGATTCGAGCTTCATTGTCTGGTGCGCTGTCGGATGAAGTTCGCAATCTGTCTGCAATCGCCGCTGCACAGCCTTCGGATGGAGGCTGTTGATTCCGAACCTAAGGCGGCGGATTCGAGTTTCAGTGTCTGGTGCACTGTCGGGTGAAGTTCGCCCGCCACTGTAGACCACGCTTGATGCTAAAATGAGTTTTATGCTAAATTAAAATGAGTATAACGTCCAAAATGAATGAGCACACAAAATGCGTTTTTAAAATTTTTGATACTCATTTCGTAAGTTATGTATGCTCATTTGGTGTAATGGTATGCTCATTTAACAGAAAGCTTGATTTTCATCTCATTAAACTAGCACAGTACCCGTGCATACGCACGGGAAAAAACAGTTGGTCCATTTATATTTTTATTTACGATCTGATTAAATGTTAAAATAGTTTTTTTTTTACAATTTTACATCCTTTCAAAAATGGAGTATAAATTCATACAACAAATATTCAAATGAAAAGAAAATGAAGTAAAAATAAATCAACACCATCCCATTAGAATTTGATATGTAATAATAATTAGTATTGCTGGTAACAAATAGTGAAATATTAAACTTAATTGTTAGAGTTTTGAAAATGTAATTTAAAGAAAACTTTTAGTGGTAATGTCTAATGATTTTCTTTTCTTATCATGTATTAAAATCATCAATTCATGTTTTCTAAACCCTTGATAACGTCACATATATAAAACTTTAAAGGATTAAAATGCATCTAGGTAGAAATATTGCATCCTTTTCCAGTGACAGAGCTTGATATTGATTTGTTGTTATAACATAGGTGACAATTATAGGAAAATGTATTCCCATAAGTTTAAAACGTCATGAGAGACAAACAATTTCCAATAAATTATTAGTTTGCTTATCTTATATTTAAAAGCATTACATGTGATAAAGAAAATCTCCTGGGATGCTCAATTTTTTTTTGCTTTGCTTTGCTTATCTTATTTATTTTATTTAATACTTAAAAGGACTACGTATGAGAGAGAATATTATCTCGCTCAATTATTAGCACGTTTACCTTCTTATATGTAAAAGCACAACGAATGAGAGAGAAAATTTATCCGCTCAATTATTAATCCGCTTATCTTATACTTAAGCACTACATATTGAAAGAAGAAATTTTTCTGCTCAATTATTAACATGTTTGTCTTATATCTAAAAGAACTATATATGAGAGAAATTCTCGCTCAGTTATTAGTTCGTTTATCTTCGTATACTTAAAAACACTGCATATGAGAGAAAATTCTCTCACTCAATTATTAGTCTGCTTATCTTATACGTAAAAACACTACATATGAGACATAAAATTCTCATGCTCAATTATTAGTCTACTCAATTATCTGTTGTTACTAAACATATTGAAGTTGAAATCCACCTATTTAATATGTGACATAGACACACTAATAATTAAATAATAAAGAAATATAATGGTGTAAAGATAGAATTGCATCATGGTCGGTTTCTGCATTCTCAATTGAAATTTATGATGTGCATGCATGATTGTAGATAACCGGTCAAATATATGTTTGGACATTGTATATGGGGAAGTCTATAATTATGTGATATCTTCTTATATATATATACCTAAAAGCACTACGTGAGCGAGAGAAAAATCTCCCGCTCATTTATTATTCCGCTTATCTTATACGGAGTACCAAAAATCACCACATATGAGAAAGAAAATGGGAAAGTTCCTGAAATAGGACTAAAACAATTTCCAAATTCCAAAATAGGACTGTCATGTTTCTTATTCCCAAAATAGGACTAATTACTGTCATGTTTAGAAAATCCTGCCGTGTTTGAAGTCTGGTACTGCCAAAACATGACAGTAATTAGTCTTATTTTGGGAATAAAAACATGACAGTCCTATTTTGGAATCTTCAAACTGTTTTAGTTCTAGTTCGGGTAATACCTCAAAGGAAATTCTTCCGCTCAATTATTTGTTTTTACTAACCATATTGAAGTTGAAATATACCTATTTGAAATGTCACATAGACACACTAATAATTACTCCCTCCGCCCCCCTATAATTGTCCCATTTTTCCATTTTTGGATGTCCCCTTATTATTGTCTCATACCATATTTGGTAAAGTTTGTGTGGCTCTAATTCATTCTTACTTTATTTCCACTTTATCAACTCATTACCAACCACATAATTCTACTTTTCTTAAAAACCACACCACTCCCTCCTGTACCAATATTAGGGGGACGGAGGGAGTATATAATAAAGAAATATAATGGTGTAAAAATAAAATTGCATTATGGCCAGTCTGCATTATCTATTGAAATTTATGATGTACATGATTGTACATTATCTATTGAACTTTCTCTCTCATATGAGTGAGAAAAAATTGTGCTCAATTTTTAGTCAACGTATCTTATACCTAAAAGCACTACATGTCTTCTAATACTAAAACAATATATATGAGAGAAAATACTTCCGCCCAATTGTTAGCTAACTTATCTTATACTTAAAATCACTACATATGAGAGATAAAATTTTCTTGCTAAATTGTTAGTCGGGTTATCTTTATACTTTAAAAAGAACCACATATGAGAGAAGAAGTTCTTCCGCTCAATTGTTAGAAAACATATATTCTTATCTCCTCATACCTAAAAAACATTACATATGAGAGAGAATTATCCCGCTCAATTGTTAGCCGGCTTATTTTTATACTTAAAAGAACTACATATAAGAGAAAATTACTCTGCTCAATTGTTAGCAAGCTTATCTTCTATCTTCTATCACCTAAAAGCACTACATATGAGAGAGAAAATTATCTTGCTCAATTTGTTTGCTCAATCGGTAGCAAGTTTATCTTCTAATACCTAAAAGACTTCATATGATAGAGAAATTTGTCCCGCTAAATTATAAGCAAGTTGATCTTCTTATATCTTAAACCACTACATTTGAGAGAGAAAGTCTTTCACACAATTGCTAGCCGGCTTATCATATAACTACCTAAAAGCACTACATATAAGAGAGAAAATTACCCTACTCGATTCTCTGCTCAATTGTTTGCAAAATTATTTTCTAATACCTAAAAGCAGTACATATGATAGAGAAATTTTTTCCGTTCAATTATTGGCAAGCTTAATTTATTGTACCTAAAACCACGACATATGGGAGAGAAAATTATTCCGCTCAATTGTTAGTCGGCTTATCTTCTTCTTATACCTAAAAACAATACATATGAGAGAGAAAATTCTCCCGTTCAATTTTTAGCCGACTTATCTTATATTTAAAAGAACTACATGTGAGAGAGAAAGCTTTCACGCACAACTGTTAGCGAGCTTATCTTCTAAAATCTAAAAGCACTACACACGAGAGAAAAATTTCTCCGCTCAATGGTTAGTCGGCTTATCTTATCTTATATCTAAAACAAATACATATGAGACAGAAAGTTCTTCCGCTCAATTGTTAGCTGACTTATCTTATACAAATTTTTTTTTTTTGAATATTTACTAAGCAACTTTCCATTTTCCATCATGGATACGGACTATTTTGTATTAAATAAATAAATAATTCATAATTATGACCAGAATAAGGACAATGGATGAAAATGTGACTTCTTAATTTTTGGGAATTATAATTATGTTTTACGTAGTATTTAGTTACATCTTTGTTCACAAATGTCTACTACAGAAGTTCTGTATTGAGGTTGGAAAATAGGAAGATTGTTTAATAATCCTCCATATATTTTTTTAAATTTTATATATCCAATATTGATGTCATATGAAAGATCGTAAAAAATTATGAATTTTGATATAATTTTTTATAAAAATTAGATAAATGCTAAAAACGTTATAACAATTTAAAAGAAATGGTGTTTTTTCATTACTATGGCTATATATTGACTTAATGATATGCATTTAAATTGTCATAGTATCATAGTTTAATACCAACTAATAATTGAAGGCATAGAAAATTATACTTTTAACAATATATTTTCTCATTTTCCATCATTTGCAATGAAGTCAAAGATTCATTATTTTTTGGCCTGAGATTATGATGAAATAAAGCAAAATAGCTCACTAAACTGTATGCGTTTCTTTGTTATGGAGTTGCAGTCAGTCCATGCAATTTTGGACGCGATTTTCACTATGGGTCATCCGGAAACAGTCTCTCTGTGCTTTAGTACAGGGGTAAGACTGCGTACATCCGACCCCCTCTTACCCAACCGTAGGTGGGAGCCTTTTCGGCACTGGGGTAAATGAAAATGAAAACAAATTATTTTCTCAAATATGATAAGAATATTGTGTTTGTGTGTGTTACACAATTCGCACACACCGACATGCATTAATGATAGTACCCGTGCATACACACCACAAAGATGATATATTGAATATAACTAACTTACTAACTCTATTTATAATTATGTCTTAATTAATCTTTACTGTTAGATTCATGAAGTTGAGAATGTTAATTTGTGTATATTCATCAAAATTTAAAATCTAAAGTTTAAATAAAAGTATATTGTGATGTTGACAATATTGACATTTTCAACACTTTTCTTTACTTTCAAGGGTGATATGATTACAATGCAAATAGATACAATGCAAATAGCTAGTATTTATAAAAACGTTTGTTTTTTCATTTATACTTCAATTGTTACAAAAATATATGCAAATTATATCTTTAATTTTTTATTATCTTTCATATGACACCAATATTTCATATATAAATATAAAAATTAAAACTTAAAAAAATGTTTTATCATGTGATATACCTTTTTAATTATTTGTACTCCATTTGTTATAAAAAAATATACTGAAAATAGGACGGATGAGTATGATATACGGAAAAAAGTAATAAGAATATAAGAATATTTGACCAAATAGAATATTATATTGTTTGTGTATTAATAATCTTAAACTCATAAGCTCTACTTTTTTACGAAGATGATATATAGAAAGTTGTTTTGAATTTTGTTTTGGAGAATGATCGTAAATTTGTATTTGAGTAATAATGAGTAATAAAAAAAACCTTGAAGATCAAACAATTAAATTGTGGTGACTGAATTTTAGACTTGGAAACAGAATTGCAAGGTCACAGAGTCGCAATATATGGAGTATGATTGATTAAAAAAAAGTTGTGAATTGGCCGTATGATTGATTAGGTATTTTAGAATTGTTAAAAAGAAACTCTAGAACTGGCCGTTATTGCTCTGCGTTTTTTAGTTGTGAATTCATTTCATCATCCACGTGTTATCTTCCTAAAAATCCCACTTCTTTCTCTATTTCTTCCACGTGGCTTCATGCCTTTTTTCTAAATAAATGAAATTAATTCACACAACTTAAAAAACACAGAGCAACAATCGTCAGTTACATTCTAGAACTTTCTTTTTAATCATTCTAATTCTATTTTTTTTAATGCGAGCAGACACATATAAATTCATATATTTCTAGTAATAATATGTTAAATATGACTATTTATTAGTTATTTTAAAAGTCTACTCCATTTAAAATCTACTCCATAACTCAACTTCATATGACTATTTATTAGTTTTGTTTAAAAAATTACTCCATGGTTATTTAAAATAAATGTAAATATAATTTTTAAAACCTTTTCAAAGACTTATTAAAAATAAAAAAATAAGTTAAGATAAATATATAAACTTTTAAATTCAAATCTTTAATGATAATTTTACGTCTTAACAATTAATTGCAAACAGTTAAGTTACTAACATTTTATTTCAAATGCTAATGAAAGCGGTTAGTTATAAAAGCTAACGGAATCTGCTATTAAGCTTGTTTGGATTTCAGCGGATGGAGCAAACCGCCATTAGGAATTGTTTTACTCATATACTCCGCATTAGGAATTATATATTTATTTGATACAGAATAATAAATTTCAATGTTTGAAAATAGGAAGATTATTTATGAAATATTCAGATTTTTTTCTAACTTTTATATATGCAATATTGATGTCATATGAAAGATCATAAAAATGATGAATTTTGATAATTTTTTAATGAAAATTAGAGAAAAAATGAAAAAGATAAAACAGTTTAAAGAAAATAGTATTTTTATATGTGATGGGTCCCATTAATTAATACTCACTTAATAGATGCCATGTTTGTTAAGGCATCAAAAAAACGTTACTTCACTATGAGGAAGCCACATGGCATTAGTATAGCAAAGGAGAGAAATTAGGATTGAGTGACATGTATGCTTATGTAGGGGTAAAATAGTATTTGGAGGAGCTCTTTGTTTTCTTATATATAAATAGATGACATTTGGTGCTCAATGAACATATCGTTATGTTAAACTAACAAATCTTACGATTTTCATATCAATAAACATTTTATAAGTTACGTATACTCATTTGGTACTGATGTTATGTTCATTTTAAAATGTTATATTAATGCATATTTTAAAAGTATCATATTGCATTAAATTCGCATATGGAAATTCATAGAAGTGTATTATAGATATAATTCAATTAGTTTTTATAAAAGAAAAAATAAGGAAAAAAAAGAATTAGAAGATATGAAGCACAAATCATGATACTCATTGTTAGCCTCTAAATACTCAATAAAATATGTCAGATGCTCACTAAATGTACAATATTGCTCATTAAGCGGAAACCGTAAATTTTCACTTATATTACAGAAATGCCACCGAATTTTTTTTGACTTGTATTGATTGTTGGGCTGTCTTTCTTATTTGGGCCGGGTGTACATACACCCGGATGCACCATATACGTACTGCATTGCACTTTCGTCAACATAAATTTTCAAGAAAAGGTGTAAATAAGCCCTCGAACAGTCGAACCAACCAAAAAAGTGCAAATCACCCCTTTTATAGAAGGCTATGTCCGCTCATCACTATTTAGGGAGGTTCCCGGTGAAATTTTTTGATGATTTTTTTTGATTATCTTCTTCATTAAGTCTTGAGGTGATCGGACGAGGCTCCTGTCCGTCTAGGCCGGACAGGAAGATTAGTACACACACATATATAATATCTTTTACTTTTTAATACACGTTGACTGGGTTGACCCATCATTAACCCTTGACCCCCGGTCGCTCGTCCGAGTCGCCTCCCTATCCAATTTTAACAACATAACTTGTTTGGGCGTTTCCAATTCGGAGCTAGAACGCTCTTCCCAAAACAGCTTACACACACATCTATATGATATGCATTTTTCTTCATTTAATGGAATGATAAATGGTCTAATTTTAGGTTTGATTATTCTCTTTTGTTTTATAAAATACGTACTAATAATCTTATTTCTTATATTTTGTTATTCTTTTTTTTTTTGTTTTAATTGAGTTTGAATGCTTTAGTACGTAGATAATTATATTTGGATGATTTGTAATAATTGAACTTAGCGAATCACCAAGTTCAGGTATTAGGTTATTAGTCTATTAATTTATAATTCAGTTTAACAAATAAATGAAGTGTATTTTGGTAAGGAATACATTTAATTTAACTATTATGTTAGTGAATAACTTGTATTTTAATATTTTAAAAAATAGAACTTGCATTCTGATATAAATTATTATTGTAGCAAATTTTTACATATATAAACTTCACTTATATTATATTTCTATTTTAGAAAAAGGCCACATTTTATTTTTGTACAGGACCCGTGTTTTCTCAGGATCGGCCCTTGAAGGCCGTATTGTAGTCCATTTTAAAATATCACAAACGATAGACATTGCATTCCTAAGTATTTATATAAAGGATAATTAATTTTGAAGAAAATGATCAAATTTGTCACTTTTGCTATTTTCAATTTTTTGCTCAAGTCTACATGCTAACAAAGTACTCTCTGTATCCCCTAAAATTTTTCGCACTTACCTTTTTGGGACGTTCCAAAAAACTCTTTTCACTTTCTTTTTTTTGAAATTTTTTACTATGTATATGATTAATATTCATTTACAACCCCTTTTCTTACTCAACTACAATCATACATTTGACTGAATTTTGTGTGACAAAAATGTATCACATAAGTATGTTTACTTTAAGTAGACACTAAGAACCTGTTTGGTAACCCTTTTTTTTGGCTTATCAGACTTATCAGCAAGTTTTTTCACCACACACAACTTTTGATTTCGCGCGTTGAATTTTGTAATAAGCAGAACAAGTAAGGTTGGAGTTACTTTTCTGGCTGTTTTGGTTGAAGTTACTGCAGAGAATCAATTGAAATATTTTTTCATATAATTTTATATTTAATTTATTAATAACAAATATTTTAAATATAATTTTTTTCATGAATCATCAGAATCAATCAATACAACCACTTCAGCCAGAACTTTATAAATATAACAGAATCAACCAATTCAGTCAATTTTGATGTTACCAAAAGAGCTCTAAATAAGTTATTTCTCAAACTAGGGTACTCTTTTGCCACATCATTCACCCTGCCGCATGGATACCCTAGTCATTCCATGTCATCATTTTGTGCGTGTTGTACTTATTAAAAAAAATAAGTCACTGGTAGGAGTTGAACTCAAGACCTCTCCCAACTTCATAGTAGTGCAAGAACCATTGAGCTACAATGCTCATTTGGTATAACTTCTCATTTAAATATCTTTAAAATATAGGACAATATAAATTTTAAGTTCTGAGATGTACTTATTTAACTCGTGCATTACTCGTTCCTTTAGAATATATTACTTCTCTCTCTAATAATTAAAGAATTTGTGAAAATCTTAACTTGAGATATTCAATTAAAAAATAAACATTAAAAATTATGATAAAAAAGTAATATGATATATCTAATTATAAAAACAATTGTATTTTATATGTTCGAATTCAAATAAGATGCTTGTAATCGAGCTAAGCAAATAATGAGAAATTGAAAATTAATTAATTAAATAAAATAAATAAATAAATGAATGGATACATAAATAAATGAAAAAATTAATAAATTAATAAATGTATTAATGAATTAAAAAAAATTATTTATTTATGTATTTATTTATTTATTTATATTTTTCAATTTTCATTATTTGTTTAGCTTGATATTGAGCATCTTATTTGAACTCGAACATATAAAATACAATTTTGTTTATACTTACATATATCCAGTTACGTTTTTATCATAATTTTTAATTGGATTTTTATTTTTTAATTGAATAACTCAAATTAAAATTTTCACAAATTATTTAATTATTTTTGAAAGAAGTAAAATATTCTAAAGGAACGAGTAATGTACAAATTAAAAAAGTAAATTTCAGAACTTAAAATCTATATAATGCTATATGTTAAAGTTATTTAAATGCAAGTTTATACCAACCGATCATCCTAGTTTATACGAGATGTGGGTTGTTGCTACAAAACTAGAACTTTATTGCGTGGAAGTGGAAGTGTGGAAAGCACCCCTCAGAATCTAGTGCTAAACAACACAATATTATCCAAACACAAGCTTGAGATTGAGGATGACAATGGCCTCTTCTTTGCCCTCCTCCTACCTCTGCTCCCCTACTTTCTACTGCTATAGAACCCGACCATTCTTCCCGTCTCGTATCTCCACTAACCCTCCTCTATTCACGAACAAAAATCCCCTAAATCTCAGTTCCTCAAACAGCATCTCAACCTTCGCGCCGATAATTATCAACCGATTCCCCTCTCCCCTGCAAAAAATCTCACAAGGATTCGCCGTAGTCTGTTCGAAAGGCTACAAAATGAAGACACACAAGGTAATTTGTTGCTAGCTGTCAAAGTTCGGCTGCTTCTTCCATGTTTTTTGTGCTTCAGTTTCTGGAGATTTGCAGGCGTCTGCAAAGCGTTTCAGGGTTTCAGGGAGTGGGAAGATAATGAGAAGGAGAGCCGGGAAGCAGCATTTGCTTAGGAAGAAGAATACTAAACGGAGATTGAGGCTCTCCAAGATGGTGCAATCTCTTATCCTCATTATTTACTCTTTTTTTAATTTTAATTTTTCTAAATGTTTGAAGGGAAGTGGGATGAAAATTAAATAAAAACAGGCGATTTAACTAAAAACGTACTCCCTGTAGGGAAAAATTAGAACAAAAAACAATCTTCCACTCGCATGTAAGGATGTTTTCTTTGGACTACTTTCTTTGGACAATTATAAAACATCCCTTCATATGCTGCTGCAGGTGATTGTTTTTATTTGTTTAAACTTTCTCATCCTAAAGCCCTTTATTTGTTTGATTCTCTGGAAAGCTGCAATTATGTTTAGAAGGTGTAGTCTGAAATGTTGCTTCATAAAAATGTTCACCCAAACGTGGTGTTATAAGAATAGTGATAAGGTCACATAAGTAGTCTTGACACATAAGTAGTGTTGGCGTGTAACCCTGCCTGCCTCTATTAGTGAATGTGACTATGTTGCTATACACTACCTCCTTCCTTAACACAATTTTCTGGCTTTGATTGAGTACACTTATAAATAATGGTGGTCGAAAATGGATGTGTGTGGTAAAAGGAAGCAGGAATATCTAATTGGGGCGTGCCAAAAAAATCTTTCGGGAGAAATGGAGCTTTTGTCGAAAAGGTTTTATTTTTATGGCATAGAATTTGTTGATTAAGGTAACAGAGAAGGTTAACCATCAAGAAACATTTCATTTTTCCTTTTTAGAGTGAAAAGCATTCTTATTCTAACCAAGGACAGTGAACCCATACTAATTTGTTATAATTAGTTCATCTTCTTATTGGTTCAAGACAAGAAATGTATTATAAGTAGAGCACCCAACTAGGGATGATCTATTGTTGTGGAGATTTGATAAATATGAATCCATTGTTTCCTGATTACATTTTATGTCATTCCTTTTCCATCATTTGCAATGGAGCCAAAGATTCATTATTTTTTGGCTTGAGATTATGATGGAATAAAGCAAAATGGCTCACTAAACTGTCTCCGCTTCTTTGTTATGGAGCAGCACTCAGTCCATGCAATCTTGGATGCGATTTTCACTATGGGTCATCCGGAAACAGTCTCTCTATGCTTTAGTACAGGGGTAAGACTGCGTACATCCGACCCCCCCTTACCCCACCGTAGGTGGGAGCCTTTGCGGCACTGGGGTAAATGAAAATGAAATGAAAATGAAAGAGGTTTATGTGTCATGAGAGAGTTTCTCCCCTAAGATCTTTAATTTATTTGTTTTGCTAGGAATCTCATAAGAATAATTTTTCTAGACATTCACCCCCCTGCAATCAAATACCTCAAAATGACCGTTAATACAAAAAAAGTAGCTAATAATCATCATATTATTCATTCAAGGTGCATATGCATAAAGAGCACCATCCTTAAGAGCATAAGCATTCAAAGCATGAGCCCACTATCCTGAATCTGGAAGTAGCCCGTAGCGCCCCCTTCCCTCTAAAAACACCTAAATACCCAACTAACCATATGATGAATGTAAAAAGAAGTACATAATTTCCTTTTACTAAGTAACTTGTGGAGTGCTTGCAACAACATCCAAGGTTAACATGAATCAACATATGAAATCGGAACTAAAAAGATAAAATGAGATCAATACGTATGTTCCCTTTCCGCTTCACTCTCTTCAAAGTCATACTATCATTCAACCCAAAAAGTATCATAATTCACGTCTATTTGAGTTTCCTTTTTCTCTCCTCCGTTCTATTCTCCCCACCTCCTAACAGGTGGATCACTCAATCTTCTATGCACATGACCAAATCACCCAATCGAGACTCACATCTTTTCTTCAATAGGTGCTACGCCCACCTTTTGCTTAATTGGCTCATTTTTCAAGCGGTCTTCTATAGTATTCATACATCCAACACAACATGCACATAAAAGTCACTCATTTTTTAATGTGGCATTGTTTCCCTGCCTAACACTCTACCCTATATATTAATGCAGATCTAATTGTTGTCCGATAAAACTTATCCTTTAGTCTAGTCGGCATACCTCGATCACATAGAAATCCAGACGCGCTCTTCCATTTCATCCAACATGTTCTGATTCTATGAAATGCATTTCATCTAGTTCACCGTCCAACTTGTGGAGTACCCATTTCAGAATTTCGAGTGTTTCACAGGTACTATGAGGACCTATTTCACACACACCCCAGAAGTATAATAGCTTGTGTTAGAGCAGTACCAATTTGTTGGAACAACACGTTTATCTATCTAATATCTATATACCCATCACAAACCAGATATGTTTTGAGAAGCTGCCTGTCCATAGTTCATCTTTTAGTTGGAGCCTTTTCATCTAGTTTGTGTGTATGGTCTTAGTAGTTTTTGTGCTATCTTTGTGTTTGTAATTGTTTTATACCATTTTTCTTGACAGTTTTTCTTATTGAAACAAAGTTTAGTTATATTGGTGCTGGATATTAAGCCATCTTTGAATTAAAACTCACATCATTTTGATTTGGTATATAGGTACAAGTAGATCGCAGTGACTACAACAATGTGATAGGTGCATTGCCTTATCTGAAGGTGAATCGGGCTAACTAGAGCATCAACAGTGACATGAACCAGTTGATTGATTTAGTTCTTTATAAGTAAATGAGTAAATGCATGGATACTTTTTTTTTACTTCAACCTCTCCAAGAAGCACATCTTTCTGGCTTTTATGTCCAAGTTGTGATGTTTTTAATTATAATGCTAATACTTTCACATTAAAGCAATTGGCGTGATTGACATCAAAAGCATCCCCGATATCTGGTTATTATGTCCAAGTTGTGGTGTGCATGATGAGCACAATTCCAATTCTGATGTATATCAATATTACTGCTTAAAGTGCTTACTAGTGTTATACGGAGTATCAGACAAAAGATTACGATAGTTAAATTGTGTATACTTTATACTTATTCACTTCTACCAGCCATCATAGTGATCATACCAACTAATATCTAAGCAACTTTAAAATTTAAATTTTCTATTTTTGATTTGTTCGGTTTTTGTCGTGTTCTGTCAAATTTAGTCTAATTTGAGATCCAAAATCATTTCTGAGTAAAACATGCTTAATTATCCCTCCCTTAAAATATCATGTTTCAATTGCTTTGATTTCCAAAAAAGGAAGCCTATATTTGTAAGTCTTTAATCTTCAAGTAAAATTGATGCAAAGTCAAGGATTTTGGTATTAATCAGCTTCGTAAAACAATCTTAGGAAAAAGTGATTAAGACCTATCCTTATTGTACCGACTGAGTCACCGTGATTCCAATCTTCTCAATAACCCTGTTGGGTCGGGGTATGGGGACTCCTGGGGTGGGAGATTCCACCTTTCGGAACAAGAAAAAAGTGATTATCTGTAACATATATTGATATACTATGTACTGCGTATAGGCTTGGACTCGGTGCGGGCCACCCGGCCCGGGAACTGGCCTGGCCTGCTACTGTGCGGGACCGGCCCGGCTCGGGAAACTGGGTCCGGTTCCGGTTCGGGCCTAGGCCTGGGGGGTCTACCGGTTCCGAGCACGGTAAGGGAAAAGGGGAACCGGCTCGATTCGGGCCTTTTTTGATTTTTTATTTTTTTTTTGATTTTTTTGGTTTGGGCTGGGGTTAGTTGGGCTGGGCTGGGTATTTCCGAGGGGTTTGGGGGATTGGGGGGGGGGATGGGGGGTGGGGGTGAAATAAATAAGAATAAAAAAATGAACCGGAACCGGCCCGGCACGGAACCGGTCAAGACCCGGGCCGATCTCGGGCCTATGGATACGGAACCGGCGGCCCAGCCGGGGCCGACCCGGCCCGAGTCCAAGCCTAACTGCGTAAGAGTTATACCTTGAATGAGTTGATTAGAGAAAATACCTTACCTGAACCTAACTCCTTTAAAATGGGGTACATTCTTGAGATTTCTTGTCATGTGTAAATTGCATCAATGCTTTCATGTCTTTTTGTTTCCCTATATTCATTAGATGAAAAAGCACAGTGCTTGGCAATCAGTACCCATTTGGTTGGAGCACAACTCATAGCAACTGACCAGTCATGGTTGGAGGCTTGGAGCACAACTCAACGCCAGTGAATAGTCAATGCAGCTCGTATAGATATACAAACTCGTCACCCCTTCACATGGTACACCCCACACTACTGATGGTCTAATCTGTATGTGGTCAAGCCTAGGGTCCCAATTCTATAAGTTGAAACTAACCATTCTAATAGGGGTGAGCATGAAAAACTGTAACCGAAATGGAAAATCGAAAAACCGCCATTTTTTTAATTAAATGTACAAAATCTTTAAAAACTCGTGGTATGGAAAAACGGTTGAATAGAAAAGCGGTTCACAATATGGTTACAATTTTCAGTTTTGAAATTCACCTTCCATCCATCAAGTGATAAGTGATAACCTAGAGTTAATCACACGATTTCATATTTCAGCAACCCTACTCTAAGCCTGAGTCAAATCATCCCCTTCTTTTATTTCCTTCTCAACACTCATCTTCTTTCCTTGATTGGAGAACTGGTTGCCCTCATGGCGAGAACTCGTTGACTTGCTACTTCCAGTTTGCAGATTTACCCAACCTTACTCGTAGATGAGGAAGAAGCTGATGTAAACTGCAGGAGTTCCACTACGTAAGCTCTAACATAGCTAGGAACGTATCTCTAAGTTTTCTGAAAAATCAGCCATTCTTTCCCATAATGTTCTTCCTTATCATCAGTAGGGTCTCTATATCCCCTTCTAATCTGCTCAACGATGCCAAAAAATGTGTAGGTGATGATACTCGACTACTCGTCGAGGGAGTGACTTGACAGATCTTGAAGAATGGGATTTAAGATGATTAGGTAGAGATGTTGATGATCGTGTGTTATTTCACATATTGTTGCCTCAGAAAATACATCAGTTAAAACTAACCACTTCCGTTTTTTTTTGAAGGACTAACCTCTTCCGTTTAAATCTTGATTTTAAACAATGTTATGGTACAAGTAATGATATTGAAACTATACTAACCAAAATCCAAATTAACCGAGAATTGGTTAACTCAAATTGCGGTTAACCATTTGTACCAATCCCTACATTCTAGGCAATCACACAGTACTAGCAAGAAATTTGTTGTGTTCAAAGTGAAACCTCGAAAAAGCTACCTAACCTTACATTGAAAAACTTTCATTACTTCACAATTAGGGCCCACAATAATTATTTCAAAAAAGAATGTATACAAATCTGTTGAAATTAAATTGTGAAGAGTTTCAAGTCTCGTAGCTGGCACATAACACGCAAGGAGGATCGAAACACAGTTCATCAGGTATAGAATAAGCAAAACATCTAATGTGGAAAGAATGACCGCATTGCAAAACAGCAACTTCTGGGTAACTCATAGGTCCAGACTCTTCCTGATCCTCATAATATTGATATTCATAATCTGACGAGAGGCAGGACAGATCTTCCTCACATAGAACACATGTAACTCCAACCTTTTTTAGTTCTTTAGAGAACCCTGCAATGCAGGAGGATGTATTATTATTTGTTAATCTTGACACACTGTCACAATTATGTAAACTTAACAATCTGTGAAACATTAAATGCATATTTACCAAAATAAGTATGAACGCTAGCAATACTTGACACGTTAATTAGGAGTGGATAGTTCATATCTTACTCTCCCTCATTTACAAAAGTTGGCTATGAATGAAAAAATTGTACCCCGTAGTAGTTATTAAGGTGATAATACACTTTTTTATAAATTCACAAACATGCCCTCAATTAGGGTTATGTATTAAATATAACCAAAAGTGAAATACAAATATGAGAGGTCAGCTTCATCATTACACTATGTTTTGCTTTATTGGTGTGCTAAATGGACAATAATTACTTAGTTGATGAATAGTTTATGGAGGGAGAATTGCTTGTTGACGAAAAGAGCTCAATATTAGTGATAGGGTGTTTAATAAAAGTGCTTGTTAAGCTATTTTTGAAATACAAAGTGCACAAAAAGAACGTTGAAATATCTTTTTAGAAATAATGTTAAGAACGGAGTTATAAAAAAACAAATGGGCCTTATTTTAAAATTGCTAAAAGAAGCTTATGAAATAATCTCAGGTTTATCAAATAAGCTCATCCAAGGCTCCAACCAAACAGAACGTATTTGAAAAGCTTCACCTAAAAAACTATGTTATAGCTAGCTTATAACATTGACTAATGCACTGCAGTGGAAGTGCATATAACTCAAATATAAAAGTGAAAATCAATCATGTATAAAAGTGAAAATCAATCATGTAAAAAAATAAAGAACATTTGATTAACCTTAGAGAACTTACCATCATATTTGACATGATAGATGTGCTCTTTATTCGATAAGCTCTTTTTCAGTGAGGAAGACCTCTTACTGCGTGTGGACGGTCTAGACTCAATACCTGACATGTGTGTTTTCCCCTTTTCCATTGAACTCTGGTGAGATGTTGAAGTTCCAGCTGTGGCATTGCCTTTCTTACATTTTGTTGATGCTTTGGTTGTAATAACAGAATTGGTGTTTACTTGTCCCTGCTGGAGGTCTGAAGTCTTCTTGGCTCTACTTTTTCGGGACTCAGTCAAAGAATCTTTGGTGGGCTGAGAGGATTGGACCTTGACCGGACCCTCCTCTTTAAGGGTCAAACTCTTACCATTTCTTTTAGTAGCACGTGTTGAGACTCTGTTAGCTGGATCAATTTTCTCTCTGCTATTATTATTATTTTGTAGTTCACAAGTTTTCCCTGACAATGGAGGCTTATTGTATTGAGTTTGAGGCTGTCCTGATAGCAGAATAATAAAACACGAGTAAGCAAAACTAGATGAGGGTTAAAAGGCAAATAAGTATGTGAAAGCATATTCGTGTTATCTTTATATTTTTATAGTCAATTAACAATCTAAAATTAATTACAGATTAATCAGTTAACAAAAACTTTCACGCAAATAGAACAGCGTCAATATTTTCTAACAAAGAACTGCTGATGAGAAATTCAGATGTCTTCTTCATCTTGCAGATTACTATCCCAAATCACATTAACCAAGTAAATTTGCATGACAATAAACATATACATCAAGGCTCCTAAGTTGGGTCAAGTTTGAGTGACCATATATCAAATTATCACTATTAACAGTTAACACACTAGAGTGCTTCCCTAAATCAATAACTGCAAACCAGGTCCAAGTAATAACATTACCACAGAAAGGTATTTCTAAATACAGCAAACGAGTGTGTCAGGAAGAACATCCAAAATATCATAAGGAATGTCACAAATTACACAATGATAGAGTAAAATAAAAAGCATCAATCTCACCTATCTTCATAGTGTTTACTTTTTTAGAAGAACTAATTGTAGGGGCGAACAAACTTGACCTACGTTTTAAGACCGTATTACTTTGACAACACTGTTGATCAGGGGATTCAACTTCGCAGCAAAAGTCATCAGATTGGAGGCCATTGGCCACTTGATCCATTTTTCTCCCTGTATTAAACCAAAATTAGAAACGATAATTTCTTCATATTTCCCCCATACACTGCTTCTGCGATAAATATCAAATACAACTGCAATAACTGTGTCTCGCATTCATATCCTCACGTATATCGATATACCCAATCACACCGCAGAGAACGTGATTCGATGAATTGATATGCAGTTATTACAATTTAAGGAAAAAAATAATACTAAAATTTATTCCATTTCATTTGATGAAATCGTTGTTAAACAGAATTAGGGATGAAAATAAAGAGAAAGACGAAATCTGAAAATTGCGAATTTGTTCCGACGAAGATCGTAAAAGGATTATACGTACCTCTAGCCTAGTAGATAAACGGCGGCGGAGGCGGGTGAAACGGAGGAAAAGGCGGTTAATAGCGGATTTGACGATAGAGTTCGTTGAGGCTTGGAGGGAAGAACTGAAGAAGGGGTTGGCTCCGAGCGCAAGAACGGACGGGAATTTAAAGCTTCTGGTTGTGGGACCACTAGGGTTACTTTTGAGTTTTGATTGATCTCCCTTGCCCGAACAAAAAAACAAAACTGGGGTCGAATACCTTGGGGACGAACATTCCGATCAAATCACGATCAAGAAAGTTCACATATATATTTTTGAAAAAAATCCACATTTGGTCCCAGGATTATTATACCACTTCCACATTTAATTCTTCACTTTCAGATTGTTCACATTTAGTCCGTAACTATTATCTCATCATCACCCCTCGTCCTTTCAGCCAAAATTCCGTCAAATTTAGCCCACTTATCAGACTCAGAATCAGTCTTTGCATTAAATTTTATATAAGGTTGGATTTTTCATATCCGTCTTTACATTAAATTTGATTTTTCATACCTAAAATCTGCATTAATTTTACCGGAATTTTGGCCTGAAGTATGAGGGGTGGTGAGGAAATAAAGGTCACGGACTAAATGTGGACAATCTGAAAGTAAAGTACTAAATGTGTAAGTCGTATAATAGTCATGGGACCAAAAGTGGAATTTTTTCTATATTTTTACATTAAACATGAGCAAATTTAGCAAATTTTATACGGAGTTATAAGTTTACAAGAATATGTTAAAATAAGATCGTAACTATTTTTTGGTAAATAATCCTAATTTGTGATACGGTTATTTGAAAAATAAAAGTACATCATTCATTATATCGATAATACTATAAATGTCACGCATTCCTTATAAGTCATATCAAATTAATTGTCGATGTATTACAATAAACAAAATTTTGGTTATAACATGCCAACATCAAATAAATGTAGTGGCAAATTCGTAAATATTTTATCAACACGAAAACGGGTTTAATGCACCAAACTCCTCTATGATATGGAAATTTGGCTCATTAATCCTTTGTGATTTCAAAAATGCGTCAAACCTTCCTGTGTTTTAATTAATCATGCACATAACCTCTTTTATGAATAAATTCAATTGTCAAATAAAAGAAAAATGATTAACATTTTTTTATGATTTAGAGATTTTGACATATTTACTTGCATATTCAATCAGAATATTAGGAAAAGTGGTTTTGAAATTGTTAAATTTATTCATAAAAGAGGTTCTGTGCATGATTAATTAAAACACAAGGGGGTTTGACACATTTTTTAAATCACAGGAGGCTAATGCGCCGAATTTCCGTATCACAGAGGGATTTGGTGCATTAAACCCACACGAAAACATGTATACACGATATAGTATATCACATTTTCTAAAAAGTGGAGTTCTCATATTCTTACGTTAAGCATGTTTTTCATTTGATCCAGGGGCGTTTGGTTGTTTGCACATTAAAACTTTAAATGCAAACTGATTGCATGTAAAATGTAGGGATACAATCCTCTTACATGTACTTCGTGAAATATAAATACTTCCTCTATTCCTATTATAACTTCCAACTTTTCTTTTTCGCTCGTTCAATTAAAATTTCCACTTTTCATTTTTGGTAAAGAATTTGTGGTTCCGCTATCTTAAATTGTGTGCCAAACCTATTTGGAAGTTATAATAGGAACAGAGAGAGTACATTGTTTGGTGAGATGTACAATCTATATTTAAAATACATGCAAAGTAAATGCATTGTTTGGCTCGAAAAATAATTAAGTTCACACGTAAAGTTCCAATTAAAAATCAAAATTACCCTTTTAACATGCCATCATAACATGCAAGCAGAATGCAAAATTGTGAACTTGTTAAATAACACACTACAAAATAGCAAAATAGAAGAACTTCCACTATTGAACCAAGAAGAAAAAAGAATTTCCTAAAGAAGAAAAAGCTATATGAGTATACACCATTATTATACAATAACTCACCGTGCTAATTAAGCCAAAGAAAGTAGTATTTGGCAAACACATTTAATGATAATCGACATATAGTCTTTCTTATTATACTCACTTTTGTACGCACATTTATAGTCACCCCTTATTTTGTCTGTGTACACAGCCAAACACAGACAAAATGATGTCTTCTTCTTAAAGAATTGTCTGTATGCACAGGCAAAATAGGGTGCAAAAATGGGTACAAATCAAAAGTGGGTATAAACAGATTTTTTGTTCGACGGATACTGCAGTTTGCTAAGGGTGTACCTCAATATTGATCAAAATATTGATCACTGTGTTGAATAATGATCGACTACATTGACATACCATAAAATTGGTCAAAATTGGTCTAATTAATTACACTCCGCATATGAATGGTGCTCCGGCAAAGAGGGCATGTTTGGTTTCTCCCGAGCCATTGAAGGATGCATTTGTTATGAAATCTATGCGAACACGGCGTCAACGGAGTGATCACGGCCCCCTTGCAAAACCCTTCCAAACACACGCTGCATGATTCGCCGCCGTCTTCCCCGTCAAAAACTTCTTCCGTCAAACCCAACCGCTCGATATTATCATCACCGACTTCATAATGATACGCCGCCCCAAGAGCCAGAACCAAACTATTATCCAAATCGGGAATCCACAACGTAAAGGGTGGCGGCCTCCGTTCTGCTTCCGGCGGTTCATTGACGGCTTCTAACACCATCTTTACCAGCAACCCGAAACGTCCGTCTTGACCGTCAAGTTTTTCGAGAGCGCCCGAAGCCGTCTGAGAGCCGATGGGGTTGCCCCACCGACGGTCAACGCCGAAGAAGGAGGATAGGATGAGGGAAACCCTGTCTCCGAGTGAGGGCAAATCGTGGAGCGGGTTGAAGGTGAACTCATTCGGATTGGATTGGGTCATCATTCGGATACTCAGTATGCCCAGAGTTGGGTCCATGACCGTGCTGAAGTCCATGCTTCTAACCCTAACCTCATTATTCATATTGTAAAAAAGTTTAAGCTGATGGATCGAGATGTACGGAATAATAAATGGTTTATGAATGAAGTTTGATCATTGATCACATATTTATACGTATGTACTTGCCATATTTCTTGAGATTGCGTAGGAATTAAGGTGGGAGATCATTAATTAAAAGTCGGTTTGGTGACCCTATTTTTGGCTTATCAAGCTTATGAGCTAATTTTTTCACCAAACACGTAACTCTTAATTTCGCGGGCTGACGTTTGTAATAAACAGAAAAAGTAAGGTTGAAGTTACTTTTCTGCATGTATTGGCTGAAGTTACGATGATCATTTTAACTATTTTTCATACAATTTTTTATTTAATTTATTAATAACAAATATTTTATATATAATTTTTTCGTGAATAAGCAGAATCAGCCAATACAGCCACTTCAGCCAGAACTTCATAAATTTGAGCAGAATCAGCCAATTCAGCCGATTTTAGTGTTACCAAACGGGCTCTGATTTCTACCTTTTTATTAACGTGCCTATGTGTATATATGTCCTAGGGCAATGTTTCTACCTTTACACTATCTATTAACGTTATGTGAATGTGTATGTTTTTACTTGGGACCGTTTCAGTCTCATATCACAGATCAGACCAAACTTAAACAAACCAGATGAGACAAGATCAAACCAGACCAGACTGAACTTCCTTAGTTATAAAATACACAAAGAACAGACGTTTACCAGACCAGACCAGTTCAAACCAGACCAGATCAGACTTAAACAGATCAGATCAGACCAGATCAGAATTATACAAGCTAGATCATACCAGACCAGCAAATTACAATCCAAGTAAAAACAATCTTAGACTAAACTGTTTATTTCAATCTAAGCCCTAAGTGGCTAAGCCTTTTCCTTAAGGAGCGCCAATTTAGGTCTAATAAAGTGTTTTTTTGGAAATAAAGCACTTCATTAATCAATATTCCTCAAAAAGAACATGAATACATATCGGAGGATTCCCACTTCAAATATTATCAACTTCAAGAATAGCTTGCCTAGCTAAGGTATGGGCAACCCTATTCGCTAACAGTTAAGCATGCTGGACGGAAATATTAGCGTTCAACGTCATCATGTGTCCAATATCACAGAACAGGAATAATTGAATAAGACTAAACCAGACATTAGAAAAACTCCCTAGTAGTCTAGGGTTTTAAGCCTCCGTCAGTTTTTCGGCGGCCGTCGTTTGTAGATTATTGGTGTCATTGATTTGGATAGCTCGCAGCATGACTAATGAAATGGATGAGCTATATGCACGTATGAACCTGGAGGATGAAGACGGTGATGAAGGGGTGGATATTGATGCAGTAATTACGGATGACACACTGGCGGTTGCTCCCTTATGCATGGTGGGTCAGCTTCTCACAGACAAACCCATAAAATTCCCATTTTCCGGGACACCATGGCGGATGTTTGGCGGTCGAGAAAAGGGGTTTATATTCGAGAGCTTGATGAACGCAGGTATTTATTCCAGTTCTATGATCAAGTCAATTTCGAGAGGATCTTGGAGGATGGTCCCTGGTGCTTTGAAAACTCCCTACCAATCCTTAATAAACTGGATACAAAAGAAAATCCTAATACTGTCACGCTGAACCGAGTTCAGTTTTGGGTTCATACTTTTAATCTGCCATTTGAGCTCTTCACAGAGAAAATCGCCAAGATCATAGGGGATAAAATAGGGTCCTTTATAATGGACGATGAAGCGAATTTCAAGGGGGGTTGGAAGGAATTCATGCGTATAGGAGTGATAGAGTATATATTCTAGAGAGAAGTGAGAGCTAGAGAGAGAAGTGAGTTGTATTAACGATTTGTGAACCCTTACAACTTCTCCTAAGGGGAATATTCATAGGAAAAAGTGGGATGAGCTCTGTAACACCCCAGCCCCGTAGGTCCCAAGGTAGTTACTTCTGACCTCTAGTACTGTCCTCATAAACCGCCACTAGCCTTTTCCGCACACTTTGTCCTCACTCATGCGTGAAAGCACGCTTAACTTTGGAGTTCATGGCTAATGAGCTCCCTTAAAAGGAGATGCACCTTGTTGGTATGAGTAGTACTATTAATACTTTTAAATTAATCTCAAGTGTTACAATCACCCCAACTTAGGATCATAATGTCCTCGTTGCGCCCTTAAACCAATCTCAACCAAACCCCAGAATCTTGCCTCGCTAAGTGCCCGCCCGATATCTAACGAGTCAGTACACTGTCGCAGGGTTGCTCTGATACCATTTGTAACACCCCGGCCCCGTAGGCCCCGAGGTAGTTACTTCTGACCTCTAGTATTGTCCTCACAAACCGCCACTAGCCTTTTCTGCGCACTTTGTTCTCACTCATGCGCGCCCTGAGAAACTTCCCAGGAGGTCACCCATCCCAGGACTACTATCGTGCAAGCACGCTTAACTTTGGAGTTCATGGCTAATGAGCTCCCTTAAAAGGAGATGCACCTTGTTGGTATGAGTCGTACTATTAATACTTTTAAATTAATCTCAAGTGTTACAGGCTGCACTGTCTTGGGCTTGGGAGGCTCATTACAATATAGAGCCTCTATTGGGTTGATTACATTAGAAGTCTAGTTCTGTGAGTTCCTTCTGGCCGACGGAGACACTCGGCCGATGGAGACATGGCCGACGGAGACATGGCCGACGGGGGCACTGGCCGACGGAGGACAAGTCTTCTCCTTGGCTTCTGAAGCGTATTCCAGGCAGACTCATCTACGGCCGATGAGGTGCCATCTGGCCGACGGAGGGCCCACTGGATGACAGTTGTGCTCCTCTTAGTCTTCTGAGTATGTGGGTCATGGGGTCTGGACCCATATACTCCATCAGGAGTCCCCCACTCTCTAAGATGAGATGCAGACGAAGTGAAAGGGAGTAGATCCTTGTTGTTCTGACGCTTTGGCCGACGAAGGATTACCTGGGAGTTCTAGTGTTCTTGGCCGAGGCGGTGCCATAATTGTTGGCTGTCTTGTCCTTCATTTCGAGGATGATGAATGGCCTTCATTTCGAGGATGATGAATGCCCTTCATTTCGAGGATGATGAATGCCCTTCATTTCGAGGACGATGACTGTCCTTCGCTTCGAGGACGGTGGATATCCTTCACCTTGAGGACGATGAACGTCCTTCGTTTCGAGGACGATGGATGTCCTTCACTTTGAGGACAATGAATGTCCTTCGCTTCGAGGACGGTGGATGTCCTTCACCTTGAGGACGATGAAAGTACTTCGTTTCGAGGACGGTGGATATCCTTCACTTTGAGTTTTGATTGATCTCTCTTGCCCGAACAAAAAAACAAAACTGGGGTCGAATACCTTGGGGACGAACATTCCGATCAAATCACGATCAAGAAAGTTGACATATATATTTTTGAAAAAAATCCACTTTTGGTCCCATGATTATTATACCACTTTCACATTTAATCCCTTACTTTCAGATTGTCCACATTTAGTCCGTGACCATTATCCCATCACCACTCCTCGTCCTTCCAGCCAAAATTCCGCCGAATTTAGCTCACTTATCAACCTCAAAATCAGTCTTTGCATTAAATTTTATATAAGGTTGGATATTTCATATCCGTCTTTGCATTAAATTTGATTTTTCATACCTAAAATCTGCATTAAATTTGCCAGAATTTTGGTCGGAAGTACGAGGGGTGGTGAGGAAATAATGGTCACGGATTACATGTGGACAATCTGAAAGTAAAGTACTAGATGTGGAAGTGATATAATAGTCATGGGACCAAAAGTGGAATTTTTTCTATATTTTTACATTAAACATAGCAAATTTAGCAAATATTATACGGAGTTATAAGTTTACAAGAATATGTTAAAATAAGATCGTAACTATTTTTTTGGTAAATAATCCTAATTTGTGATACGGTGATTTGAAAAATAAAAGTACATCAGTCATTATATCGATAATAATACTATAAATGTCACGCATTCCTTATAAGTCATATCAAATTAATTGTCAATGTATTACAATAAACTAAATTTTAGTTATAACATGCCAACATCAAATAAATGTAGTGGCAAATTCGTAAATATTTAATCAACACGAAAACGGGTTTAATGCACCAAACTCCTCTATGATATGGAAATTTGGCTCATTAATCCTTTGTGATTTAAAAAATGCGTCAATCCCCCCTGTGTTTTAATTAATCATGCACAGAACCCTTTTTATGAATAAATTCAATTGTCAAATAAAAGAAAAATGATTAACATTTTTTATGATTTAGAGATTTTGACATATTTACTTGCATATTCAATCAGAATATTAGGAAAAGTGGTTTTGAAATTGTTAAATTTATTCATAAAAGGGATTCTATGCATGATTAATTAAAACACAAGGAGGTTTGACGCATTTTTTAAATCACAGGAGGTTAATGCGCCGAATTTCCGTATCACAGGGGGATTTGGTGCATTAAACCCACACGAAAACATGTATACACGATATAGTGTATCACATTTTCTAAAAAGTGGACTTCTCATATTTTTACATTAAGCATGTTTTTCATTTGATCCAGGGGCGTTTGGTTGTTTGCACATTAAAACTTTAAATGCAAACTTTATATGTAGGGATACAATCCTTTTACATGTACTTCGTAAAATATAAATACTCTCTCTGTTCCTATTATAACTTCCAACTTTTCTTTTTCGTTCGTTCAATTAAAACTTCCACTTTCCCTTTTTGGTAAAGAATTTAAGTAATTGCCCCATATAGGACTAAAAGAGAAGAGAAAATCTCAAATAGGACCATGTATGATTTTTTCTCTTAATAGGACTCTTTTACTCCTATTTGAAAACATCCGTATTTTTCATTCCATTATTACGGGCATCTTCTCAAGGCCGATACGGGCGTCTTGAGAATTGCCATTAAGCTGATTGCGTAGGTCCGTCGTGGGGTCAGTAGCCTCCTGGAAGACCTCCTCGTCCGTGACCTTATCGGCCGTGGCATCACCGGAGCCTTCATGCTCCTCCTGAGTTTCAGGGATCGCCATGCCGGAGTGTTCATGCTCCTCCTCACCGGAGCGTTCATGCTCCTCCCGAGTTCAGTTTTGGGTTCATATTTTTAATCTGCCATTTGAGCTCTTCACAGAGAAAATCGCCAAGATCATAGGGGATAAAATAGGATCCTTTAATGGCGGATGAAGCGAATTTCAATGGGGGTTGGAAGGAATTCATGCATATTGACGAGCACTTTGTCACGGTGCGTCAAAATAAATTCAATACTAGAACTAATACGTAGTATAGCGTAGTAGAGTTCGTATCCACAGGGAAAGAAATAATTCTCTTTTTATGAAACTAGTAAATAAAAGGGGGGTTTTGGGATCGAATGATTTAATTTAAAAACTAAGATGAACAACGTATATGTGTTTTAATTCAAAGATAAAAGAACTTGGCATTTAGGGCTGAGCACGGGTCGGGTTCGGGTGGGTCGGGTCTATGGACCCTTAACCCGTTCGGGTTTTTTAATTTAAATAATAGGCCCGACCCTTTAATATTTTAAATCGGATATTTCGAATATTTTTAAGTCGGTTATTATCGGATATCGGATTGGGTTTCAGATATTGCGGTTTTATTAAAACACATTATAATTGGATAATTAAAGTGTTGAAATGCCACTTTGACAAAAATTATACACACTAGTGCATTATACATTTAAATTACACAAATAATTCAACACAAATTACACAAATAATTGAACACAAGTATTAATTTAACATATTCAAAGTACACACTACATAATTTAATATATTTTGGATATTTTAGTTATATTAAATCACAATAGAATTAGATAATTAAAGTGTTGGAATGTGTTAGTACCCAATTTTTATAGATTTTGATGATGCCACTATACATTGCACTAGTACATTGTGTCTAATTTAATTCAAGTATTAATGTTCAAAAGTGACAAAACAAATGTACAATTTTTGAGACTAATAAAATTATATTGGGAAGTTAAAATGCAATAAGGTAATATTTTTTACCTTAAAAAGGATATTTAAATCCTACCAGTATAAATTTATTTGACACAAAAATTAATCCTGTCACAAAAATAATAAAGGTTCGAAAATCATATACATGTATGATTGGAAGACAAAACTGGACTGGCCTTAAATGCTAAAACGAGTACAACATGGACGCCTTTTTGGAGTGAAGTTGTAGCGGCTGAACTATGCCTGAACACACCCATGCTGCGGCCCAATCATTCAAGACAGAATACAAAAATCAATCAATGCTCAAGCACAAGAAGACGAATGTACAATTCGTCCTTGCCAGACATTCAACGAACAAGCTTGAACATCCTAAGTAGAGAAATACTTCCATCAAAGCATATACGAGCTATCTAGCAAAAGAGAAAGTGCAAACTAACCTTTACTCTCTGCTTGGACTCATGCTTCACTAAACTCCAGTTTACAAGTATTCGTTGCTAAATCATATAAGTTTAGTTCCTAGTTGGAGGTTAGAACTTTCTTGTAAACAAATCACAAATTGTTGTAAACACTTAGGAGAACAGTTGTTCGGATCCTAAAGTGTGGTTAGATAGATAGAGTAGCTTTTGATCCCCACTGGATCACCTGAGAAAAGTCTAAGGACTGAGTAACTTTGAGTGGTGTTATACTCATTGTGAAAAACCTTCAATCTAGGCTATAAGTGTTGTAAAGGCTAGATTGGCACTAAGTGTATTGGGCTTAATACTTTAGTGGAAATCCATCTGAAAGAGGGTGGGACTGGACGTAGGAGGATTACACCACCTCTGAACCAGGATATACTGTGTGTTGATTTATTTTCATTCAAGCACACACCAAACACTTCTCGCAAAAGATTGTAGTTTGCCAGCAGCATCCTAAGCAATAAGTCTTAATTGACCCTACTGCTTATCCTACTGCTTAATAACTCACTTTCTTTGAGACACTCTTTCCACAAGAGCCTTGCAATATCAACACTAAAAGGTGTGTTCTATCAAATCTCAGGAAATCATATTAAGGTACAGCAGTTGCCTTAGCAGTCCCCTGGTGACTACCCAACTGCTGAGCCCACTGCTCATACAAAAGTACTTTCTTGAACATATCAAACTTCACCAAGACCTTCACAACACTCCCACCGAGGAGTCTGTTCAAACTAATCTCTGAAACTTAAGCTGAAACTCAGCAGGTGCCTCAGCAGTTCCCTCATTGCCACCTAACTGCCAAGACCACTGCTCCAGTAAAACTCCCAGTTACTTGTATTAAAACACATCTTCAGAAAGCCCTCATCACCCTGAGCAATATTATATAATCAGTCTTCCCATATCTTCATCTTCACTTAAGCAAGTACCTCAGCAGTTCCCTGGTTACTACCCAACTACTGAGACCACTGCTCTCATTAAGATTGATTATCAACCCATCTCATTACATCATCAAAAATCCATTTTCATTCTGATAAAGATTCTGCTTGCATTTTCATCATACACTCAACATTTCCTCAGCAGTTGCCTCAGTAGTTCCCTGCCATCCAGTCCACTGCCAAGCCAACTGCTCACTACATAAAGTCCAAACTTCATCCATCATAGAAAGTTGTTATACACTATTTATCTAAGAGGTTAAAGACTTCCATTGTGCATCTGCAAATCTCCCAAAAGATTATAGATCAACTTATCAAGAAGGGAAAAATTTTTAAAGTTGAAAAAGCTTTAAAAGTCTATTCACCCCCCCTCTAGACTTTTACCTCTATCCGGGACCATCAGAATGCCACTTTGATAAAAATTGTACACACTAGTGCAATACACATTCAAATTACACAAATAATTTAACACAAATTGCACAAATAATTACACAAATAATTCAACACAAGTATTAATTGAACATATTCAAAGTACACATTACATAATTTAGTATATTTCGGATATTTGGGCATGTCGGTTGGGATTTTACAAACCCTACCCGCCACCCGGTCTAGGTCCAATACTAATCGTATTTTTGGCATTGCTATTGGCATTTCGGATATTTGGGCAGGTCAGTTCGGTTTTTGCTCAGCCCTATTGGCATTGCTACTTTCCACTTGTTGATATATTTTAATCGATCATCGTTATATCTATAACTTCGTCCCTCTCGAATACTCAATCGAGGAGTATATCCAATTCATCAAGGGTAGTTATTAACAACGACCGTTCATTAATAACCCTTACTATTAGTCAAGTATAGAACACCGCCATATACCGACTTGATAGTAGCATTTAATCTCTTAACTCCTTGATGAAATCAATTGAGATTGATAACCTCAACACAACGGTTTCGGTTTAACCAACAAAATTAACCCCTCTTAAGTTTATCAACCACGACCGTGCATTAATAAACCGAAGTTACTTACTTGTGAAACCATCAAAGATTAACCATCGGTTCGTCGATCGTTTCTAGTAATAATTAATATATGAAACAAAAGTAGTTGATCCTTTAAGTAATGTTCAAAATATTAATATGAAATATGAATAAGAATTAATTAATTTTCAAGGAAGAATATTATTAAAGGAGATGAATCCTACTATAATTAATATCAAGATGTTAACTAATTGTCATCTTAGCAACACTCCCCAACATTAATATAGAGGAAGAAAATACTACTCTAACTAATGTCAAGATGTTAACTAATTGTCATTTTAGCAACACTCCCTAATATTAATATAGAGATATCCGTTGAGCGAAGTTGAGAGCTCGGTAAGAGTTCGGTAAGATATCCGTTGAGCGAAGTTGAGAGCTCTTTCTCTCACAAACCATCCGCGGTTTGTCTCTTCCCCAACGGAAATCACTCGTTTCTTCACCGATTCATCACTTTGAGCTTGGATACTTGCTTCGTTACTCTACACAGTTCTTTTCTCCAAAAATTTTGACCCATTTTGATAGTGTTCTGAGTTCTTAGCTCAAAAACCAGTCGCGGTTCTACTATTCACGAGAAGAGGTCAACGCCTCTTCCTTCAAATCTACTCGTTCAAATCCGAATCTGAGCATAGATATAGCTTCCCCTGGTTGAGGAGATCAAGAAAATCCACTTTGTTTCATCATCAAGAACGTCCGTACAATCACCTACTATTCACCCGAGACTCCATTGGTACGGATTTCAAGCTAAAAAGCAAGGTACATTCTCGTGAACTCAATCAGGAGGGGTTGCTACTTCCAGCTTCCCCTTCCATGTGAAGTAACGGTTTGGGGTCTAAGATGCCTAAGCCTAAGTCTACGGCCAAGAAAAAGAAGACTCCATCAAAAGCTTCTACGAGACTAAAAGCGAAAGCTCAAGCTAAGGAGGTAGATTCATGGCATGGACCAAGAAATTGACAACAACTTTGAGGAAGACAATAATGCTAGGGTGGCCGAGAACTCTCCTTTAAACCATGAGGAACATAGTAAGGTAATTCTTTCACAAACTCAAAGCATGGATATGGTAGTAGTCAATGGTGTGCCTAGTGATGCAATTGATATGGCCGTGAATGCAAATATTGTGAATGTCAATGAGCAACCTTTAATTGAGCCTATGGGGGTGCACACCGAGAGTGATATTGTCAATGTGGTTACTCATGAAGTTGATGATAGTATAAATGTGCCTACGGAGGAGGTTAATGCTATTGTGAATGCTATGCCCACTAGTGAACCCCTTGTTGATAATGCCATTGTTATGCATACTACCGCAACTGCTATTTCAAATGTTGTAAACGATTGTGATGTACAAATTGTTGATGATGTGCTGGACCCTAAGAGCAGAGTTGGGGTTGTAAATGAGGTACAAACCAAGGTCCACTCCACTGACCCTAATGCAGCTTATGCCGCGGCATTGGGCAAGACTATTGTCCATGGGGAAACTCAACCCAAGAAAATCTTTGCATCACTTTTCAAAGATAATAATAGGCAACCGGACAAAGGGATGAAGTTGAGGTATATTGAGCATAAGGGGGATGTTATTGACCTTAGAACCCGAAAGCTTCCTTCTATGATTGAACTTTGGGGGCATTGTTTGGTGGCTTACTTTGATGGGAGATTTCCCGGGGTTAAAAATATTCAAAACATGGTACAAGGGTGGGCTGTCCCTTGCAAATTTAGATCTCATGACAAGGGCTGGGTGATCTTTAGGTTCCAGAATGAACAAGATAGGGAGAAGGTTCTCATGGAAGGCCCCTACTCTTTATTTGGTGAATCAATTAACCTTAAGGTGCTCTCGGATGATTTCTCCACGGATGATGAAGAATTCTTAAAGGTGCCAATTTGGGTCCACTTCCCCCACCTTCCTATGAGGATTTGGGAAGAGGACATCATAAGTGAAGTAGCTTCCAAGGTAGGAATCCCATTGACTACGGATAGAGTTACCCTTGAGAAGGCAAGATCTAACTTCGCACGACTGTTGATAGAGGTAGATGCATCTAAGCCTCCTCCTCTTCAATTTCAAATCTTGATGCCAAATGGCAAGCTTCACACTCAATAAGTGAGGTATGAGACTTTCCCAAACTATTGCTTCCATTGTAAGAAGTTTGGACACCACCCTTTTACTTGTAAGGTGTTAGCCGAACTTGAAAAGAAAGAAAAGGAGAACAAGATCAAGGCCAAGGGTGTGACCGAAGGGGGCAGCACCAAGGAGAGTGAGGTTGATCCTAATGCCGCGGAATATGAGGCTCCAAAAGGCAAAACCGAGGGTTCTAAAAGAAGAAATGGAAAGGGTATTATGGAAGAAATCAAGGGCAGACCTCAGGGCAGTAGGGTGGATGAACCTAACCAAGGTAAAGAGAAAGAGATTCACCCCTTTCTTAAGAAGAGAAGATTGAGTCCGGGTTAGAGATGAGTCCGGGTATGAAACTCAATCAAGTAAAGAGGATGATGATAGTGAACCGAGAGTCATTAAGGGCCTTGAAAACATATTTGATGATGAGGTCATAATTGAGATGGAAACGGAAGAATACCGTGAACCAAAATACAAAGTTAAACATAAAGATGAGGTGGATGAGCCACTAGTTCGAATAGACCACTATTTGAGACTTGTAAAAGAAGATGAATCCGGAGTATGGTTTACTCAAGCATGTTTTGAAGGGATGCCGGGGGTAAGTAAGAAGAAGAAGGGATATGCATACACGGATGAGTTCATGCGTAGTCTTCTTAAACACTACCTTCATGGATACTTTGAAGATGGGCACCTAATGGGAAATGTCAGCAAGGTGAAGGATATGAGGAAGTTTAAAGGGAAGGAAAACAGGGTTGTACATGACATTCATGAGGCTTATATGGATGATGTAATCACAAGGGTGGCGTTTGACAAGGAGGGCAAAGCGAGCATCCATCTTATGCATGGGGAACATGTCACGGAGAAAATGACAAGGCTAGACAACTATTTATCCGTGGATTGTTATGTCACTAGGAAGGGAATCATCTTTACAACCTCGTGCTTGGAAAGTCTTCCCGGAATCAAACGCACAGAAGAAGGGTATGAATTCTCACCTATCTTTATGACTCAAATTTACCAATTTTTTCTTGATAGGTACAATGTTTGTGATCAATACCGCCAATGGAGACAACAAGAAAGGGAGAAGGTGAGGGGATACAAGAGGAAGGGGGGCTCGGCCAATAAATAATTTTATGTTTTTAGCATCTTGGAATGTTAGGGGGCTTAACCAAGCCTCAAAACAAAACACTATAGCTAGGTTTGCAAAGGCCAATAAGGTACGTATTTTTTGTCTACTTGAAACTAAAATGTCTTCAATTGCTTTTGATAATTTTTTAAAGTTTAGGTTTAACACATGGAAATCTATAACTAATTTTGATAAAATGAGTGGTGGCCGAATGGCTCTTATATGGGACCCTATCTTTGTTGAGGGTGTTATTCTAGAGATTGATAAGCAACATATCCATGCTAGATTTACATGTAACACTACACAATTGCCATTTTATGTGACTTTTGTATATGCTCTCTACACAATTGTGCAAAGGAGGGATCTTTGGGAACACATAACCGGGCTAAGTACTAATACACTTGCTCCTTGGGTGGTTTTGGATGATTTCAATTGTGTAGGCTCTCCAAGTGAGAGGAGGGGGTCTGCCCCTCCCTCGGCCTATGCAATGAAACACCTTAACGATATGAAAATACAATCAACTCTTTTTGATACCCCATCCACCGGTGAATTTTTTACTTGGAATAGGGGTGCAACTTGGGCAAAATTGGATAGGGTTCTTATTAACTCTTTTTGGAACACACAAAATGTGACATGTAGGGCCCACTACTTTGACATGGAATGTGAGTTTGATCATGTTGCATCCTTGGTTACTATTGGGGCCGAAACTACTAAAAGCTCAAAACCCTTCAAATTTTTCAACATGTGGCTAAAACATGAAAGGTTCCATGCTATTCTTGAAAATGTTTGGGATAGGGAGGTGGTTGGTACAGCCCAATTCAGGCTTGTACACAAACTGAAATGGTTAAAACAGCTCCTAAAGGAACTAAACAAAGAGGAATTTAGCCACATTTCCTCTAGGGCAAAGGTGTCTAAAAAGGAGTATAAGAGAATCTATCAATTAGCCCTCTTGTCTCCTTTAGATGAAGGCCTTAAAGAGGATCTTTTGGTAGCAAAGAAAAGAGCTATTTTCTTGAAAGAGGCCGAGGAAGCTTATGTCAAACAAAAAGCTAAGGCTGTCCATCTTGTACAATCGGATAAATGTACCAAATATTTTCACTCTATTGTTAAAAAGAAGAATGCCCAAAACTCTATTGCTTCCTTGAGATTGGAGGATGGAAGTCTGACCCAATCCTTGGACCAGGTAGTAAATGAGTTCATTGTGTTCTTCAAAAATCTGTTTGGTACTAATGTACCCATACAGGATTATGATCCGGGGGTGATAACCACTGGTAAGATCATTGACCAGGCACTCATTTGTGACCTTATTAGCCCTGTGACTGATAAGGAAATAAAGGAGGCGGTATTTGATATTAGAAATGATAAAGCCCCCGGGCCAGATGGGGTTTCATCAGTTTTCTTTAAGAACAATTGGAATTTAGTAGGAAAAGATGTCTGTGAGGCTGTTAGAGAGTTCTTTGTTTCAGGAAGGATGCTCAAACAGGTCAATCACACTGTTGTGTCCCTTATTCCTAAGACAAGACACTCTCGTATGGTATCTGATTTTAGACCAATCTCTTGTACAAATGTGACTAAAAGGTTATTACTAAGATCTTATCAGCACGTTTAGGGCCGTGTCTTGCTAGTGTTATCAACCCTTCATAGGGAGCTTTTGTTGATGGAAGGTTGATGTCTGACGACATCTTTTTGGCACAAGAGTTAGTGAGGGTGTTGGTCCCGTTTGCAATGGGAACAGTCTAGAGGGGGGGGGGGGGTGAATAGACTGTTCAGGAATTTAAACTTTTCTCTAAGTCAAGTCTGACTTATCAGAGATGGTCGAAATCTGGTGACAGAGATGGTCAAGTTCTGATGGCAGAACTAGACCAGGCAGCGGATAAGTTTCTGTCCGGGTAGCCTCTAGAAGAAAGCTAAGGCAAAATGCCTTTCTGATAACTCTGAAGGAAGATCTGCTGGACACAGAGTCCAACCTTAAGAGTTAATCAGTAGAATCTTAAGTGCAGGAATTAAAAGCTTAAAGTAAATGACACCGGGGTTTTTATAGTGGTTCAAGGAACAACTTGTTCCTCTAGTCCACTGTTCCACTAAGCTTGCAAAAACAACTGTTTACAACGCCTTAGTCCCTAGAACTTAAGAAGCACTCCTCGTCTTCTTCAAGTCTAGTTGCCACCCGGGATGCAGTCCTGCTTCCTGATGGCTGGTCTCGTTTCACTGAGTCTCTTGAAGTATCCCCACTTCACTTACTCCAGCTAGTTTGAGATGTCCCTTCTTTTTCAAGAAGTGTTTGATACAAAATCTGTTTTCTCCAACGTTGCTTCTTCACAAAGGATGAGTAGATGATGCTTTCGAAGTGTTGAAGAACTGAGTAACTTTGCAGCTTGCTAGTTGGATGAAGGATAGGAAAAAATATATCTTCCAACTGTAGCCTTTTCTTGTTAGGAATGAAGTTTGAATCTTAAGAAGGCTTTGAGCAATTTCGTTTGCCAAAAGTTGTAGCAAAGTTGATTTACGCAAAAGTTATCCTCTTAGTTCTTCAGAGTGTATCTTATATACTTGGAGCAGTCTTCCCGTTGGAGTGTGGAAGACAGCTTCATTAAATGCTTGTACTGTTGACTTGACCGGTTGGACCTTCGACTTGCTATTTTGGGGGCGTGAAGATACCCGCATGGTCAATCATCAGCTTTAAATATCTCTTCGTACGTATAGCATTAAATGTGCATTTAATGTGTGTACAGTACCATGTTTCCGTTGAAAGGTTCGTAACCATTAGGGGATTTCCCGTTAGTTTAACGACCGTTGGAAAGAGCTTCCGGAATCTGGTGGGTTTAGCAGAGTCTTATGAGGCTCTCTGGTCCAAATTCTGAAGTCCGCCTCTGTTGCCAACTCTGGTATCTTTCTGATGACCAGTTTCTGATGGCTTCTCTGGTGAGCAACTCTGGGAGCAACTCTGGTAGAAGCAAAGCGGTTCTCTGGCAGACAGACTAAGCTAAAACTTACAACAGAAATTCTAATACAAAATTTCTAATGGGGTACTTTCAAATTCTAATTAACCTAGCATCATCAAAATCTAAAAACATTTATTCCTTACCATTTCCCTCTTTTTGATGATGCCAAAACCCTTTAACTATTTCCAGAGAAGTGCCTTTCACCATAAAAAATAAAGTTTAAAACTTTCCATTAGAATCTTGGTGGGCAACTTTGCATAAGAAAATAGTAAGAGTGCGATACAATCAGATAGCAATAAAATCAAATAAGATAACAGAATAAGCACAAGAAAGGTGAATAAGAACAGATAATTGAATAAGCCATGCAAAAAGAGGCAGAGTTGGTATCTTATTAATCTGATAGAGAAAAATAGAGCATTACAGAGTCAGAGATAGAGAGTTAGAGGTCTTCTTCATCTACCTGTGGTCCTGCTCTGTCAATCCTTTCTAGTTCTGCATTTACCTTAGCTCTGATTGAGGCTAGATCCCTCGGATTCTGATAGTCAGCCCAATGTGGTGCGAGTTTGCAGTCCAAATAGTTTCTAACAGCTTCTGCAGAATTCTTGCCTGTAAGAATCTTCATTCCATACCACATTTCTGCTTCTTGGATTGAACCACCATGGTTGATCTGGAAGGGTCCATCACTATCCATGAACAGATTCTCTCTTTGAAGGGGAGTCATCAGCTTCCTCATCTGTTCAAACTGAACTCTGTCTGGCCTTCACAGACCGCTCTTCATCCAATCATTGAATGAAAAAGATGAAGTCTTTTTCTTTGAGCTTCTTGGAGGAGGAGGTGGAGATCTGGTACCTGCAGCAGCTAGTCTTTTCTTTCTGGTTGCATCAAAATATGGAGCAGGATCAACAGACGAGGGTTCTCTGATGGATAGGGCTCTGGTGCTGGGTCCTTCCTCTTCTCTGGTATCTTCCCCCTTTTTGGCATCACAAAGATCGCCAAGGAGAAGTTCAATCTTTGAGAACTCAGAGGCTTGTGCATCTCTGATTTCATCAAGGGTCTCTGGCAGAGTTTGAGTGACAGAGGCAAGTCCTTCAATCAGGCTCTATTGCTTGTCTACTGCAGATTGAAGATCCCTAGTGCTGACTTCTAGGAGCACCATCTTCTGGTATCTTTCCTTGTCAGATTTGAGGAGAGCTAGGCCTTGCTCTTGATGTTCCTTGCAGAGGGAGTGTAGGACATTGAGCTTCTGGGATGAACTGTCAGCAGATTTCTGAAGGTTATGCACAGAATCTGAGATCTTGTTGATTGTCTGGTTCTGGGCAAGCAGAGCTTGAGAGTGAGAGTGGAGAACAGAGTTGAGTCCACTGACATCTCTGGAGACAGAATTTATTCTCAGGGTAGATGAATGCATGAAGGAGTGCAGAGTTTCTGACAGTGCAGCAACCTTATCTGTCAAATGCTGAAAACCTATTGTGATTTGCAGGTTGGTATGGGTAAGCTCTTCATGTTGCTTGTCATTTAGCTCAATTATTTTGCTCAGATCATGAACCAACAGACCACCAAATGCTTCAGCAGATTTCACAAACTGGTTGAAGGGAATCTGGGGTTCTTCAGGTGTGAACTCAGGCATTTCCAATCCTCTGCCCTTGGGTAAAGGAGGAGCTCTGGTGGATGGTGGAGGGGAAGGAACTCTGGGGGGTGTCCTTCTCCTTTTGGAAGTTTCATCAGCAGCAATGGAGGAGGTAAGGAATCCATCATTGTCACTAGATGAAGAGGGGACTCTGAAGATTGGTTTCTTCTTTGGTGTAGAGGCTGCAGAGTGATGTGAAGATCTCTGTGGTGAGGTAGATTTGGAGGGTGGTAAGGATTTTTGAGGAGGTGAATTATGGGGAAATGGGATTATTGGTTGAGGAGTAGGTTGATGTGAGGGGGATGGTGGGGGTGAAGGTGATCGATTTCTGGTGTTAGAAGGTTGTTTGCAGGGTGATGAGGGTCTGGAGTTGGGTTTCTGGTGGGATGGAGTTCTGGTGGAAGTTGAGGTTTTCTGGTCTGGTGAGATGGTTTTCTGTTGGGGTGGAGATGAAGGTTTAGAGGGAGATTTGGAAGGTGAGGGTTGAGTAATAGGAGATTTGGGAGGGGAAGGAGGAGGTGTAGGAATTACCTCAAGGACAATTTCTGAGAACATGGATTCTCTCCATTCCTTGATCAGCTTCTCCATAGTTAGAGCAATGTCATTTGCTGTGGAGGGTTCTCCTTCCTCAAGAGCACTATGACGAAATTTGATCATTGATTCTTTTCTCTTCTTCTCCATCAGCCATGCATCGAACTCTTCCATTTCTTCTTCTTCCAAGGCTTTGACATGCCTTTCAGGAGATAGGTCAGTTGTTGGAACTTTACCTTGATATCTGTCTTTCTTCTTTTGTAGGACAGAGATCAGAAAGGCAAGGTTGAAGCATTTTGACACATCATCTGTGCCTACCCAGTGAAGAACAACAGCTTCTTCTTCTTCATAGGCATCAAAGAATTGAATAATTTTCTGGAGAGGTCCCATTCTCCATCTTCTCCATGCTAGGAGTCTATCAAACTGCCTCTGCAGAATGATATTGCAGTCAGTCTTTTGTTCCATCTCTGGTGAGGCTTCTCGTTCTGGTGAGAGAGCAGAACTTGGCATCTCTGGTGTAGATTCCTGTTCAGCCTCTGGTAGAGTTCTAGATTCTGGTGCAAGTTCCCCCTGAACTTCTGATCCCTTTACTGGTGAGATCACATTTGTCTTCCTCATCTTCTGTCTTGGTTGAGGGCTTGAGTTGTCAGAGTCACCACTCTGTACAACTAGCTTTCTTCTTCTCTTCAGCTTCTGCTTTCTGGTAGGTGATTTTCTGGTTGCCTTTGGGGAGGGCAACTCTGGTGCAACCTCTTCTGTGGCTTCCTTTTCTGGTAGTGACAGATTGTCACTCTTCTTCTTCTTCCTGACTTCCCTTACAGTTTGAGACTGCTCAGGTTGTTTTGAAGTCTCACTGGGCTTCTTGGGAGCTTTCTTAGGAGCAGGTTTGGACTTGGCAGCCTGTTCCTCTCTCTTCTTCTCTAGCCTTTCCTCTCTCCTTAGCCCAGAGGAGATGGCTATGTTGAATTTTGGAGAGGCTGTGAGAAAGATTGTCTTGGAGTGATCAACTGGGATGGTATCCCCGAGTTGAACTCCTTTGGCAGCAAGAATGGCAGAGATGAGAAGCCCATGTCCCATGTTGGTAGAAAAAAGGCCTGTATCTGAGTCCTTCTTCTTTATGAATTCAGTCAGGGAGCCAAAGATTACCTCGCCCCAATTGATGTTCATGCCATGGTGAACTGCAAAGATTGCCTTGGCATTGTTTTTGTTCATCTCGTCTGTTGAAGCTGTTTTGCACCACAAGCACCGGTGCAGAATGCTGACAAGTTTCTCATAGTCCTTCTTCAGCAGGAATTTCTTCATGTACAGTTTGTCTAGTCCGGAAGCCTCCGGGCGACAGTATGTCTGAACAAATCCTTCAGTGGAGACTTCCACTGAGTCAAGAGTAAGAAGGTTGTTGGCTTCCGGATCTTGGGAGTCTAGTTGTACTCCAAAGAACTCATTTAGTGCATCTACATTCAGGAAAATGCGTTGACCCTGCACTGAGGAGTGAATTCCAGTCTTGGAGATGGTGGCGTTGAGGTAGAACTCAGCCACGTCTTTGATGCTGAAATGCTCGTAGGGATGAGGAACAACCTTTGAAAGTTGAGAGTCAGTCATCCCTTGGATGATATTGGTCATCCTCTTCTGATTTTCTGCCAGTAGTGGAAGAGAAGACATGTCGACCTTCATGCCGGAGACAATGTTGGCGATGAAGGTCTTAGCTTCTTCCTTAGAAAGATCGTTGATGCTAAGGAAGTTCATTCTGAGTGACGGTTAAGAAAAGTTCTGGGGATTGAAAGGTTTAGGATCTGAAGGCTTTGAATGCTAGAGCAGTTTAAGAGAGATGAAGTTGCAGTAGGGATTTAGGTTGAAGACGGTGGATATAAAGGGATTTAGAATAGTGGACGTTTGATATATTGGCAGTTTCGAGGTAGCATTTAATGAAATGCGGGCGGAAAACGTTTCCGTTAGAAGAGTAACGATCAGGGGTATTCTGGTAAAAGACCATTTCAGTTAATTAGGTCTTGCCCGTACCTCGAAATATTGCTAAGTCCACATCCGTATCTGCTGTCTCTCTGATAGGGATCTCTGGTCAGAGAAGGGGGGGGGGGGGTTCTCTGATGTGAGATTCTGATGAACAGAGATAGAGGTTCTCTGATCTGAGTTTCTGGTCCAGAAGAAAGCAGTTCTGGTTCAGTGAATCTTTGGTTCAGGCATCTCTGGGAAGATCATCCATCATTCCCAGTTCTTCCCTTAGCTTGTTAAACCTTGCCTCAGGTAAAGGCTTGGTTAGGATGTCTGCAAGCTGGTCTTCTGTAGATACATGCTTCATACAGATGTGCTTCTTCTCAACATGATCTCTGATGAAGTGATGTCTGATCTCAATGTGCTTTGTCCTGGAATGAAGAACTGGATTCTGGGAGATAGCAATGGCACTAGTGTTGTCACACAACAGCTTGATCTCCTTAGCTTGGATTCCATAGTCCTTCAATTGTTGCTTCATCCAGAGTAACTGAGCACAGCAACTCCCAGCTGCAATGTACTCAGCTTCAGCTGTACTTGTTGAGATGGAGTTCTGCTTTTTGCTAAACCAAGAAACAAGCCTTCCTCCTAGCAATTGGCAATGACCAGAGGTGCTCTTCCTGTCCAATCTGCATCCTGCAAAATCTGAGTCAGAGTAACCAATTAGTTCAAAGTTACCTCCCTTTGGATACCAAAGGCCTGCATTTGGATTTCCTTTGATGTATCTGATGATTCTCTTTGCAGCACTTAGATGGCTTTCTTTGGGCTTTGATTAGTATCTGGCACATATTCCAACAGAGAATGAGATATCTGGTCTGCTTGCAGTCAGGTACAGCAGAGATCCTATGATCCCTCTGTAAGTTGTTGCATCTACATCCTTTCCTTCATCATCTGGACCAATTCCTTGTGAAGTGTTCATGGGAATCTTCACTGATGATTTGCCTTCCACTCCAAACTTCTTGATTAGATCTCTGGTGTACTTCCCTTGGTTGATGAAGATTCCTTCTGGAATTTGTTTTACTTGAAGACCTAGGAAGTAGCTCAGTTCTCCCATCATGCTCATTTCAAATTGACTCTGCATCACTTGAGAAAATTTCTTGCACAATTCTGGATTAGTACTACCAAATATAATATCATCAACATATATTTGTACTAACAGAATATGATTAGCAACAGAGATTTGAAATAGAGTTTTGTCAACCTTTCCTTTAGTAAACCCATGATTCACTAGGAAAAGGGACAATGTGTCATACCAGGCTCTGGGAGCTTGCTTAAGACCATAGAGGGCCTTTTAAGCTTGTAGACACAAGAAGATTGAGTAGGAATGACAAAACCTGGTGGTTTTTCCACATAAACTTCTTCTTCTAGATCTCCATTCAGAAAAGCACTTTTGACATCCATCTGGTAGACCTTGATGTTGTTGTAAGCAGCATAGGCTAGAAAGATTCTGATGGCTTCAAGTCTGGCAACTGGCGCAAAAGTCTCATCAAAATCAATTCCTTCTTCTTGGCAGTATCCCTTGGCTACCAACCTAGCTTTATTCCTTACAATGTTGCCATCTTCATCTGCTTTGTTCTTGAACACCCATTTGGTTCCAATGACATTCTGGTGCTTTGGTCTAGGAACAAGTTCCCACACTTTGTTCCTTTCAAACTGAGTAAGCTCTTCTTGCATTGCATTGATCCAGTCTGAGTCTGCAAGAGCTTCCTCCACATTCATAGGTTCCATTTGAGATATGTAGCAGGTAAGCATTGCTTCTGTCCTTGATGTAGCAGATCTGGTCTGGACTCCACTTCTGATTTGTCCAATTACTTGATTAGGAGGATGATCTCTTAACCAAGTTAAATCAGGTTCTGATAAGGGTTGTCTTGGATTCTCTTGTTCTCCTTCTGATTCTTCATCACTATCTTTGTCTTGTAGGATGGGATTCTGATGGTGTATTGGTATGGCAGAGTTAGTTACCAATTCTGGTATGTCCGTCTTTGGTGGATCCAGTTCTGGTGATTCTTCTAGATTCGCTTTCTCCATGTTTTCAATTATGCTCTCAACAGAGTTGAGATCATCAAACTTGACATGAATTGATTCTTCAACAAGTAGAGTTCTTTTGTTGAGTATTCTGTAGGCTTTGCTGGTGCTAGAGTAGCCTAAGAATGTTCCTTCATCAGCTTTTTCTTGGAACACCTTGAGGTGATCCTTCCCATTATTGAGTATATAGCACTTGCATCCAAATGCATGAAAGTAGCTGATGTTGGGTTTTCGTCCTTTCCATAATTCATAGGGGGTTTTCTGATGAGTTTTGTGAATCATGCTCCGGTTCTGGGTGTAGCATGCAGTATTGATTGCTTCAGCCCAGTATCTGTAAGGTAGACCTGATTCAACAATCATGGTCCTTGCAGCTTCCTTCAAGGTTCTATTTCTTCTTTCTGCAACTCCATTCTGTTGAGGAGTTCTGGCTGCAGAGAGTTGATGCATTGTACCATTCTGGTCACAGAATTCCTGTATGACCTTGTTGACAAACTCTGTTCCTCTGTCTGATCTGATGGCTTTGACTTTCTGATTCTGTTCATTCTGTAGTAGCTTTAGCAGAGAAGGTAGTTTCTGCAGAGTTTCATTTTTCTTGGTCAGAAAGACAGTCCATGTGAATCTGGAGTAGTCATCCACCATGACTAAGGTGTATCTCTTGCCACCAACACTTGGAGTTTCCACTGGTCCAAATAAATCCATGTGAATTAGATTCAAGGGACCAGTAAAGAGGTTTCCAGCAATGGGTTTGAAAGAGTTCTTCACTTGTTTTCCTTTCTGGCATGCACTGCACAAGTTCTCCTTCTTGTATACAAGGTTGGGTATACCTTCAACAATGTGATCCCTTGCTAGCTTGTTGATTGTTTTGAAATTCAAGTGACTCAGTTTCTTGTGCCATTCCCAACTGAGTTTTGAATCTCCTTTAGCTATCAGGCAAATTCCATCTTTTGCAGTTGACCAATCAACTACATAGATGTTTTTCTTCCTTGTTGCTGTTAGAACCACTTCTTTAGTTGTCTCATGCTTGACAGAACAACCTTCCTTGGAAAATTCAACTGTGTAGCCTTTGTCACAGAATTGGCTAGCACTCAGCAAGTTGAATTTCAATCCTTTGACATAAGAGACATCATCAATGATTATCTGGTTCTTTATCAGCTTCCCTCTTCCTTTTGTCTGGCCATCTTTATCATTACCTCCAAAGGTAACTCTGGGCCCTTTGACTTTCTGGAACTCTGTTAGGCAACTCTTGTCACCTGTCATGTGTCTGGAGCATCCACTATCGATGTACCAATCTTGCTCAGAGATGGCTCCAGCACACAGTTCCTATAAAATTAAAAGGAAGATTTAGGTACCCAAGCAATGTTGGGTCCTAGAGGGTCATGCAGTCTTGGCAGCCGGTACCACTTTGGTCTCATCAAGTGAAACCTTGGTGGATGGTACCCATTGTCCACCTGGTAGTCATAGTAAACGGAAGTGTGATTCACTTTGGGCAGATGCTTGTGAGGATCATGCTTCCGGTTTACATACTTCTGCATAGCCTTTTTAGTTGGGTAGAAGTCCCATATACTATCAAGATCTGAGGAGCGATTAACTTTGGGCTTCTTAAGTTGACCAGCCAACCTTTTCTGCCTAAAGTTAACTTTCTCTTGATATCTGCCTTTCTGGTGATCATCTCTGACACGGTTATCATGAGTTTGTCTGTTATGGGTTTGTCTTTGATTTTTGGTATTCTGAAAACCTTTTCTGTTGTTAGGTTTTCTGCCAAGTCCATTATTTTTTAAAATGGGTTTCTGTTGAACCTTTATCTTTTCCTTTTCTGGTCTGACTTTCTCATGAATAACCTTGGTGCCAGATACACCAGCCTGACAAATGGGGCTAGAAATCAGTGGCACTATGACCTTGTCTGCCTTAGCAACTCTGGTGCTAGGAATTACAGAAGGCTCACCTGATTCTGTTGAGCCATAACCAAGACCAAAACCAGTGCCAATTTGTTGATCAAGTACAATCTTTTCCATGGAAGACTGGGCCTTCTGGTAAGCTTTGTACTTAATCTCAAGAGGCTCTATCTCTCTTATTCTCTTGAAAAGAGAAACATTTTCAGCTTCCAGCTGATCTCTTTCCTTAATTAGAAGATTGATTTTGATCTCAACCTCCTTTCTTAAGTCAAGAATTTCAACCTTAAGCTTACTGTTTTCTTCTTTAACAGAGGAATAAGTGGTTTGAATGGCTTGAAACTCTTCCCAAAATTCTGACATTGAATCAGAATGAAAGGCTCTGCCTACCGAGAAAAAACTAGAGTTGGAAGTAGAAGATACCTCATCATCAGATTGACCCATAAGGCATAGGTCTTCAGTCTCTGTATCCAGGCAACAGAATGCTTCATCAGATTCTGATTCTGAGCTGGACTCTGTCTCAGAGAGGGGGTCCTTCTCTGGTTGTTCAGTGATGAGTGCCTTCCTTCTTCGGTGCTCATATTTCTTTTCTCCTTCCAGGCCTTGTCTTTTGGAGACAATGGGGTGTGGACAGTTGACTTTGAAGTGCCCTGGTTGTCTGCAGTTGTAGCAGAGAAGCTCTCCACTACTTTCTGATGGTTTGGACTTCTGGTGTGGCTTTCTGCTAGAGAGTGGACTTCTGCTATCCTTCGGCTTCAAGAATTTCCTGAACTTCCTAGCAAAAGCTGCCATATACTCGTCAGTTAAAAGAATAGAAGGGTCAAAGTTATTTACCTGAGAGGTGCTGGCAGTGAGGGCAGTAGTTGTTCTGTCCTCAACTTCTTCTTTCTCTTCTTCATTCATCTCAAACTCATAAGACTTGAGATCAGAGATGAGTTTCTCAGTGCTGTAGGTTTTGAGATCCTTGCTCTCTCATGGCAGTGACCTTCATCTTCCATGGTGAAGGTAAACCCCTGAGAACCTTCAAGTTGATCTCCTTGGGAGTAAGTTCCTTCCCAAGTACTGATATCTCAGCTGTGAGGGTGAGCAAGCGTGCATACATCTCAGCTATGCACTCTTTGGGTAGAAGTTTGAAGTCTTCAAACTTCTTCATGGCAATGGTAAGTTTGTTGTCTTTTTCTTGCTCATCTCCAGCTCCTATCAGGGTAAGAGTATCCCAGATTTCCTTGGCAGACTTGCACTTCTTGATCCTTGTGAAGTACTTGTCATCTATGGCTTTGTAGAGGATATCCTTGGCAATGTTGTCAAGGTTGTATTCCCTCCTCTCTTCATTGGACCATTCATGACGCAGTTTGGTGATCATCTGGGGTTGACCACTACCTGTGATGTATTCAGGGTTGACTTTGGTGAACTCTGTGAAAGGACCTGCATCAAGAACTTCCCACATTTCATCATGGAGTGCGCAGAGGTGAGCTTTCATGCGGATCCTCCAGTCATCAAACTTTGTTACTGAGAACATAAGATTCTTTGAAAGAGTTTTATCCATATTATGAGATTAAAGAGGCTAAAAACAAGTGGATCTCTTGTTTAGTAAGTAACCTAAAAGATTACAAGAACAAGGAGGCTCTGATACCACTTGTTGGTCCCGTTTGCAATGGGAACAGTCTAGAGGGGGGGGGGGTGAATAGACTGTTCAGGAATTTAAACTTTTCTCTAAGTCAAGTCTGACTTATCAGAGATGGTCGAAATCTGGTGACAGAGATGGTCAAGTTCTGATGGCAGAACTAGACCAGGCAGCGGATAAGTTTCTGTCCGGGTAGCCTCTAGAAGAAAGCTAAGGCAAAATGCCTTTCTGATAACTCTGAAGGAAGATCTGCTGGACACAGAGTCCAACCTTAAGAGTTAATCAGTAGAATCTTAAGTGCAGGAATTAAAAGCTTAAAGTAAATGACACCGGGTTTTTTATAGTGGTTCAAGGAACAACTTGTTCCTCTAGTCCACTGTTCCACTAAGCTTGCAAAAACAACTGTTTACAACGCCTTAGTCCCTAGAACTTAAGAAACACTCCTCGTCTTCTTCAAGTCTAGTTGCCACCTGGGATGCAGTCCTGCTTCCTGATGGCTGGTCTCGTTTCACTGAGTCTCTTGAAGTATCCCCACTTCACTTACTCCAGCTAGTTTGAGACGTCCCTTCTTTTTCAAGAAGTGTTTGATACAAAATCTGTTTTCTCCAACGTTGCTTCTTCACAAAGGATGAGTAGATGATGCTTTCGAAGTGTTGAAGAACTGATTAACTTTGCAGCTTGCTAGTTGGATGAAGGATAGGAAAAAATATATCTTCCAACTTTAGCCTTTTCTTGTTAGGAATGAAGTTTGAATCTCAAGAAGGCTTTGAGCAAGTTCGTTTGGCAAAAGTTGTAGCAAAGTTGATTTACGCAAAAGTTATCCTCTTAGTTCTTCAGAGTGTATCTTATATACTAGGAGCAGTCTTCCCATTGGAGTGTGGAAGACAGCTTCATTAAATGCTTGTACTGTTGACTTGACCGGTTGGACCTTCGACTTGCTATTTTTGGGGCGTGAAGATACCCGCATGGTCAATCATCAGCTTTAAATATCTCTTCGTACGTATAGCATTAAATGTGCATTTAATGCGTGTACAGTACCATGTTTCCGTTGAAAGGTTCGTAACCGTTAGGGGATTTCCCGTTAGTTTAACGACCGTTGGAAAGAGCTTCCGGAATCTGGTGGGTTTAGCAGAGTCTTATGAGGCTCTCTGGTCCAAATTCTGAAGTCCGCCTCTGTTGCCAACTCTGGTATCTTTTTGATGACCAGTTTCTGATGGCTTCTCTGGTGAGCAACTCTGGGAGCAACTCTGGTAGAAGCAAAGCGGTTCTCTGGCAGACAGACTAAGCTAAAACTTACAACAGAAATTCTAATACAAAATTTCTAATGGGGTACTTTCAAATTCTAATTAACCTAGCATCATCAAAATCTAAAAACATCTATTCCTTACAGAGGGGATACACTAGGAAAAGACCTTCTCCTAGATGTATGATTAAAATAGATCTTAGGAAAGCCTATGATACAGTCTCTTGAGATTTTCTTGAAAGAGTTCTTTTGGATATTGGTCTTCCTAACCTTTTTGTTAAATGGGTAATGGAGTGTGTTACGACTTCCTCCTTATCTATCTCCATTAATGGAGCACTACATGGCTGGTTTGAGGGGAAGAGGGGGCTAAGACAGGGCGATCCTATGTCTCCTTTGTTGTTTGTGATCTGCTTAGAATACTTTTCAAGGCTTATTGGGATTAGGACCTCGGTTCCTAATTTCCGGTATCACCCTTTGTGCTCTAAGCTTAAAATAACACATTTGGCATATGCAGATGATTTGATGCTTTTTTCTAAAGCAAATTACCCATCTATCAAGATCTTAGTTGATACTTTAAATGAATTTGGGCGTGTTTCTGGCCTCATGGTGAATTTAGAAAAGTCTGATATATTCTTAGGGGGTAATGTGGAAAGTAGGATCCCCTACATCCTAGAAAGAGTAGGTCTCCAACTTGGATCCTTTCCTGTTAGATACTTGGGTATTCCTCTTGCTCCTTTAAACATATCTGTAGCTCAATTCTCTCCTTTGATTGATAAAGTTACAAATTATCTAAATGCTTGGAACCCAAAGACTCTTTCTTATGCAGGTAAAGTGGAATTAATTGCATCTGTTATGCAAGGAGTGCAAGCTTTTTGGCTTGGGATCTTCCCTATGCCGAGGGCTATCCTTGATAAGATCACCTCTCTTTGTAGGTTATTCCTTTGGGGAAGTAAACATTCGAAAGTTGCGCGGTGTGATGTGTGTCTACCAAAGAGTGAGGGGGGTTTGGGGCTTAGAGATACGAAGGTATGGAACGATGCCTTATTATCTCGCACTCTTTGGAACATACACTCCAAACAAGATTCGTTATGGGTAAAGTGGGTCCATGGAGTCTACCTCCAAGGGAGGGATGTGTGGACTTTTGATCCACACACTAGAGACTCTAGACTTATGAAGGCTTTGGCCAAGATCCGGGACCTAATAGTGTCTAAATTCCCTTTGGTTGAGATGGTCGTGACCTATCTTGAGAAGTGCTCCCTAAATGGGAAACTTTCCTCATCTAAAGTCTATGAGTTGCTTCGGACTAAAGGCAGCATCCATCCTTGGATGTCATTCATTTAGAAAAATTACATACCCCCCAAGTTCTCTTTTATTACTTGGCTAGCTTTCCGGGGGAGGTTGGCTACGTATGATAGCTTGGGGTTTTTGGATGTGAATAACGAATGTGTTTTTTGTAAGGGTGGCCCGGAAACGGCGTCACACCTATACTTTGAATGTACTTTCATAGGGCAGGTTTGGAAGTTGGTGAAGAACTGGCTTGGATTAACAAGGAGGATGAGTACACTCTTGAGTGCTGCCAAGTGGTTAAAGAAAGAGCATAATGGAGCACATGCAAAGGCTAAAGGAGTTAGGATTGCTTTTTGCTATACCGTATATTGGACATGGCGTGTTCGGAACATGATATGCTTTGAGAAGACCCAAACTACGATTGAAGACATGTTTAAAACTATAAAGTTCATGGTGTATAAAGTTCTCTACTCTATGTATCCGTTTGATAGGATAACATTCTAACCTTTTGCTCACACGTCACCGGTTTTTGTGATGGCTAGTGTGTATATGTAGCTAGATGAGGGTTTTTGAGGTGATAGGGTATCCTTCCCTGGGAGGATCTGTTTTTGATGTTTTGCTATTGTACATGTTGGTCCCGTTTGTAATGGAAACAGTCTAGAGGGGGGGGGGGGGGTGGTGAATAGACTGTTTAGGAATTTAAACTTTTCTCTAAGTCAAGTCTGACTTATCAGAGATGGTCCAAATCTGGTGACAGAGATGGTCAAGTTCTGATGGCAGAACTAGACCAAGAAGCGGATAAGTTTCTGTCCGGGTAGCCTCTAGAAGAAAGCTAAGGCAAAATGCCTTTCTGATAACTCTGAAGGAAGATCTGCTGGACACAGAGTCCAACCTGAAGAGTTAGTCAGTAGAATCTTAAGTGCAGGAATTAAAAGCTTAAAGTAAATGACACCGGGGTTTTTATAGTGGTTCAAGGAACAACTTGTTCCTCTAGTCCACTGTTCCACTAAGCTTGCAAAAACAACAGTTTACAACGCCTTAGTCCCTAGAACTTAAGAAGCACTCCTCGTCTTCTTCAAGTCTAGTTGCCACCCGGGATGCAGTCCTGCTTCCTGATGGCTGGTCTCGTTTCACTGAGTCTCTTGAAGTTTCCCCACTTCACTTACTCCAGCTAGTTTGAGACGTCCCTTCTTTTTCAAGAAGTGTTTGATACAAAATCAGTTTTCTCCAACGTTACTTCTTCACAAAGGATGAGTATATGAAGCTTTCGAAGTGTTGAAGAACTGAGTAACTTAGCAGTTTGCTAGTTGGATGAAGGATAGGAAAGTATATCTTCCAACTGGAGCCTTTTCTTGTCTAAGGATGAAGTTTGAATCTCAAGAAGTGTTGGTCCCGGTTATACTGGATACAGTCTAGAGGGGGGGGGGGGTGAATAGACTGTATTGGTTTTTAGCTTTTTAAACTAAGTACCAGATTTTCAGAATAGCCTGTTCTGTTGAGAGAACAGACTGGCAGCGGATGGGGTTCTGGCAGGGAGTTCTGTTAGCCTCAGAGAAGCAAAGGCAGAAGGCCTTCTGTTGACTCGTAGAACCAGTTATGCTGAACACAGATACCAAGTCCAAGGAGTTATACAGTTCTATCTAAGTGCAAGTATTAAAAGCAGTAAGTAAACGACACCAGGGATTTTTATAGTGGTTCTAGGAACAACTCGTTCCTCTAATCCACTGTTCCACTAAGCTGTAAAAACTGCCGTTTACAAAGCCTTAGTCGTAGCACTTAAGATGCACTCCACGTCTTCTTCAAGTCTAGATGTGTCCTGGGATGCACTGCCTGGCTTCCTTTAACACTGGTCCTTTCACTGAGTCTCCTTGAAGTATCACCACTTCACTACTCCAGTTATTAGGACGTCCTTCTTGTAGCAAGAAGAGTTTCTGTTGAAACTGAGGTTCCTCCAACTAGCTTCGTTACAAAATGTGTGTATGTGAAGAGCTTGAAGAGTTGAAGAACACTTGGAACTTTGCTTGAGTTGGAAAGAGTATTTTTCCAACTTCTGCCTTCTCTTGTAGAGGATAATAAGTTTGAATCTCAAGGAGGCTTTTGCTTTTTAGAGTTTGAATATCTTGCTTGGTTAGCAATGTGATAGCAAGGTTATAGCAAAGTTATCCGGTTGTTCTTCGTAGTGTATCTTTTATACTGAGGTTGTCTTCCCGTTGGAGGAGTAGGAGGACAACTGCATTAAATGAGCGATCAGTTGACTTGACTAGTAGAGCCCGGTAAGGTTGGCGGGTTACTATTTTGGGATAAAGTATTCCTGACATTCCGGCCAATCATCTGCAATTACTCTACGTAGCATGGGGTGCATTAAATGAGCATTTAATGCATGCAATGTAGCTTTTCCGTTTTATACTCCTAGCCGTTGAAGGAATCTTTAAGTTGACTTCCCGGTTCTTTGAAAATCTTCTAAGTGTCAGACCTTCTGGTGTCTTTGTCAGAGAGTAGAATAGAGGAGGTCTGGAGCACTTCTGTTGGGAGTATCCAACAGAGACCCAGAAGGGTTTCTGTCAGAGTCAATACTAACAGAGGTCCTGAGGACTTCTGTTCTGGAGCAGAGAACCAAAGGTCCTTTGTTTCAATAAAGCCTTAAGAGGCACTTCTGCTCTGGGAGCCCTTCTGTTCTTGAAGCACTTCTGTTCTTGAAGCACTTCTGTCAAGTCGAATACATCTAAGAATTTTACAAAGGAAAATTCTAATACATAATTTCTAAAGGGGTACTTCTAAAGTCCTAATGAATATAGCATCATCAAAATCTAAATACAATTATTCCTTACAATTTCCCCCTTTTTGATGATGCCAAAACCCTTTAACTATTTCCAGAGAAGTGCCTTCACCATAAAAAATATTAAGTTTAAAAACTTCCATTAAAATCTTGGTGGGCAACTTGGCATAGGAAAATAGTAAGAGTAAGATACATTCAGATAGCAGAATATAACAGAAATAAACAAACACAAACAGAAAGCAAAAAGAAGACAGGAATTTGAGGAAAAGCACTTCAAAGTAAGAAGGCAGAGATGTGATTTTATTAGATAGGTTTTACAGAGTTTAAGCCTTACACATTCTCCAGATTAGCTGCCTGTAGAGCTTCTTCCTCTAGTCTTTGAAGCCTGAGCAGTTCTTCATTTATTTCAGCTCTGATTTTGAACAGATTGCCCGACCTTTGATAAGATGCCCATATTGGAGAGAGTTTGCAGTCCAAGTAGTTGAGGACACCTTCATGTACAGTCTTTCGAGGGACAATGTTCTTCTTGTACCATTCTTCTGCTTCTTCAAGAGATCCTCCATACCTAACTCTGACAACACCATCTTTGTCTAGATAAAGGTGTTGTTGTTGGGTAGGAGTCATTTTGGCTTTCATTTCCTCAAATTGGGCTCTGTCAATATTCTGAGAGCCACCCAATCTCCATTCAGTAAAGTTGAAAACTTTCTTCTTCTTGGTGCTCTTCTTGACTGGAGATGGGGGTCTTGGTATGCCTGCTGCCCTTTTCTTTTGTAAGGCAGCCTCAAAGTAGGGAGCCGGATCTACTGCAGGCTCACCAGAGGAGGGTGCTCTGGTAGGAGTTCTGTGAGACCTAGGCCTGGTCTTTTGAGGGTCCTCTTCCCCCTTTTTGGCATCATTCAAGTCTTCTATCATAAGACTGATCTTCTGGAATTCTGATGCTTGGGTTGAGGCTATCTGCTCCAGGGCCTCTGGTAATGTCTGAGTGACAGATGTAAGGCCTTCAATCAGACCTTGCTGCTTCTGGATTGCAGAGAAGATGTCCTTGTTGTTGGCTTCAAGGAGCACCATCTTCTGATACCAGTCTCTGTCAGTAGATAGGAGGACTTGAGCCTGTTCTTGATGAGTTCTGCACATCTGCTCAATAGAGGTCAAGTGCCTCTCTGTTCTGGCATCAGATTTCTTCAGAGCCTCAAGATGCTTTGAGATATGGTGGATTGCCTGTCCTTGACTCAGGAGAGTCTGTTGAAAGATTGACAAAGTGTTGTGGATGCCTACCACTTCTGTTGACAGGACATCTGTTCTGGCAGTTGAGGAGGCGATGAAGTTGTTGAGGGTCCCAGTGAGGTTCTCAAAGCGGTCAGAGATGAACTGCATCCCTGAATTCAGATTGTCATTCACATGAGCAAGATGCCCATAGTGCTTATCATTTATCTCTATCAGCTTGTCCAAGCCTTGGAGGATCTGTCCTCCAAATTCTTCTGCAGATTCAACAAACTTGTTGAAGGGAATGTCATTCTTTTGTCCATCTGCTTGAGGCATCTCTAGACCTCTTCCCCTAGGAAGTGGGTGATGTTCTTGGACAGATGACAGAGAGTGAACAAGCTGTTCATGTTCCAGTTGAGTCAGAGGAGGGGTCTTCTGTCTCTTGGAAGTAGCCTTGTATGATTTGCTGATCATGAATCCATCCATGTCAGAGGATATCTCATATGGAGAGTAGATAGGTTTTCTGTTGCGAACCACCTTCTTCTTCTTTCTCAGAGAGGGATTGGGAGCAACAGAGTCCCTAGAATACCCTTTGGGTGCAGAGATGGGGGAGATAGTTGTAGGATCTGAGTCTCTTAGAAACCATACAGGTTTTAGGTTTCCTGCAGGTTGTTGTGGAGGAGGTGATTCTGGTGGAGGAGATTGATGATCTGATTCTGATGAGGATGAGGAGGAGGAGATCTGTTGGGGTGAGGGGTTCTGGTGTTGGGGTGAGGAGTGAATAGATGAGGCATTCTGGTGAGGGGGAGATAGGGGAGGTGAAGGTGAGCGGTTTCTGTAGGGAACAATTGCTCTGCAAGGAGATGCAATTTTCAGTTTGGGTGATGGAGGAGGGGTGGGGGTGTTCTGTTCAGGAGATTTATGTGGAGGGAGTTCTGGTGGAGAGGTTTCTGTGCTGGTGGTAGGTGAGGGAATATGTGGTTCTGTTGGAATAGAGACAAAAAGGGTTGGAGAGTTTACCTCAATGATGTTGTCCACGAGCAAGGAAGTCCTCCATTCCTTGATTTGCTCCATCATTGCTTGTCCTTCTGTCTTGAGTACAGAGGACTCTCCTGGGTTGAAGTTGGGCTGAACAGAGTCAGTTGCCATCTTGGTGAACAACCATTCTTCAAAGGCTTCAATTTCCCCATCTTCAAGAGGTTTGACAGCTTCCTCTGAGGGTGAAGAAATGAGAATAGCCTTACCCTTGTAGCTGGCCTTCTTCTTCTCAAGGACAGAGTGAAGAAAGTTGAGGGCAAAACACTTTGAGACATCATCAGTCCCAACCCAATTAAGGATGGCTTCCTCTTCTGCCTCATAATGATCAAAGAACTGGATTATCTTGTGGAGGGGTCCCATTCTCCATCTTCTCCATTCAAGGACCCGGGTAAACTGTCTGTCAAGCAAGGACAGATACCCATCTTTCACAGGACTGGGGTGCTCTGGTGGAGTTGGCACCCTGTTCTGTTCAGGAGATGCAGCAGAGGTGGGGATCTCTGGTTCCCCCTGAGTGTCTGCCACTCCTTCAGATTCTGAACCCATAGGTTTAGCAACCTTTTTCTTGGGTTTGGAGGTCCTCTTCCTCTTCTCTCCGGCCTTAGGGGGGGCAAGAGGTGCTTCCCCTTCAGTCTTCTTCTTCTTCTTCTTCTTCTTTTCTGCCTTCTTAGCAGAAGTGGCTACAGAGAGAGGTTTCTGTACCTTCTCTCCCTGTTTCCTCTTAGCTTCAAGTTGAAGCTGTCTCTTCAGTTCTGCCTTTATGGCTTTTTCCCTATTGGGAGAGGCAGTCAAGAAAATTACCTTGGTATGATCCAAGGCTGAAGCCTTCCTCAAGCTTACCCCTTGTTTGAGGAGCACTTCAGAAATGAGCAGTCCATGCCCTAGCTTCCCAGAGTAGAGGCTAGTCTTGGGATTCTTCTTCTTGATCACTTCAATCAGGGACTTCACCATGATTTGTCCCCAATTGACATTTACCCCATGATGCACTGCATACAGGGCTTTAGCATTAGCCGTTGTAACATCATCAGTGGAGGTGTACTTGCACCATAAACATTTGTGGAAAATGTTTATAAGTAGCTCAAATTCCCTCTTGAGCAGGTGCTTCTTTATGTTGACCTTCTCAACTTCTTCCCCTTTTCTGCAGAACTTCTTCTTGAATTCTGACAGAGGGATGTCAATATCTTCCAAGTCAAGTAGAGAGTCCCTTCCTCCCTTTTGCTGAATATGGAAGATGTTGTTGATGACGTCAGCATCAACCACCACCTTTTCTCCTTGGACAACGGAGGAGATGACTTCATCCTTGAAGGATGCGTTGAGATAGAACTCAACTGTGTCCACGTTGCTGTATGCCTCATAATCATGAGAGATGACGTTGCTCAGTTGGCATTGTGACAGTCCGTCAACAATGGAGGTCATCCTCTCCTTTTTCTCTGCGAACCTGGGGAGTACGTCCAGTTCGCATCTCAGGCCAGTCAAGACATTCTTGAGAAGTGTTGCCTTTTGTTCCTTTGAAAAATCGGAGAAGCTCAAGATGGCCATGGAGTTTACTGCGGTTAGAAAATTTCTGAGAAATAAGAGTTCAAAAGCTTGAGAGTTATGAGAGCAGTAACGGTTTAGGTTTGCGAAAGGGGGTTTTATGGATATGAGTTAGTGGACGTTTGAGATAATTTACGGTTCCAAGAAACCAATAAATGTAAAAAGGGGCGTAGTAAATAAACGGGGGCGCAGTAAATTTTGTACGGCTGGATACCATTTTAAGGGTAAAAGGGTAAAAGACCTTTAAGAAGTTACTAGGTCACCCGGTTTACAAAATTTTCTTTTCTAAGTCCACCACCTTCTGTTTGACAAGATAGGGTTCTCTGTAGAAAGGGTTTCTGTTGCATAGGTGTTCTGTCAGGGTAGAGAACAGAAGAGGTTGACAGAGGAGGGTTAACAGAAAGGGTTCTGCTACAAGAATTCTGTCAACAACAAATGAGCAACAGAGGGCCTTCCTTTTCAACTTTCCCTTGGAATCTCATCCATCATTCCCAATTCTTCTCTCAATTTATTGAACCTAGCCTCAGGAAGAGGCTTTGTCAGGATATCTGCAAGTTGGTCTTCTGTTGGCACATGTTCCATGCAGATATGCTTCTTCTCCACATGGTCTCTGATGAAGTGATGTCTGATCTCAATATGCTTTGTTCTGGAGTGAAGAACTGGATTCTGAGTGATAGCAATGGCACTGGTGTTGTCACACAACAGCTTGATCTCCTTTCCTTGAATTCCATAGTCCTTCAGTTGTTGCTTCATCCAGAGTAGCTGAGCACAGCAACTCCCAGCTGCAATGTACTCCGCCTCAGCTGTACTTGTTGAGATGGAGTTCTGTTTCTTGCTAAACCAGGAAACAAGCCTTCCTCCTAGCAATTGGCAGTGACTAGAGGTGCTCTTCCTGTCTAGTCTGCAACCTGCAAAATCTGAGTCAGAGTAACCAATTAGTTCAAAGTTACCTCTCTTTGGATACCATAGGCCTGCATTTGGATTTCCTTTGATGTATCTGATGATTCTCTTTGCAGCACTTAGATGGCTTTCCTTGGGCTTTGATTGGTATCTGGCACAGATTCCAACAGAGAATGAGATGTCTGGTCTGCTTGCAGTCAGATACAACAGAGATCCTATGATTCCTCTGTATGTTGTTGCATCTACATCCTTTCCTTCATCATCTGGACCAATTCCTTGTGAGGTGTTCATGGGAATCTTCACTGATGATTTGCCTTCCACTCCAAACTTCTTGATTAGATCTCTGGTGTACTTCCCTTGATTGATAAAGATCCCTTCTGGAACTTGTTTGACTTGAAGTCCTAGGAAGTAACTGAGTTCTCCCATCATACTCATTTCAAATTGACTCTGCATCACTTGAGAAAATTTCTTGCACAATTCTGGATTAGTACTTCCAAATATAATGTCATCAACATATATTTGTACTAACAGAATATGATTAGCAACAGAGATTTGAAATAGAGTTTTGTCAACCTTTCCTTTAGTAAACCCATGGTTTACTAGGAAAAGGGACAATGTGTCATACCAGGCTCTGGGAGCTTGCTTAAGACCATAGAGGGCCTTTTTAAGCTTGTAGACACAAGAAGATTGAGTAGGAATGACAAAACCTGGTGGTTGTTCCACATAAACTTCTTCTTCAAGATCTCCATTCAAAAATGCACTCGTGACATCCATCTGGTAGACCTTGATGTTGTTGTAGGCAACATAGGCTAGAAAGATTCTGATGGCTTCAAGTCTGGCAACTGGTGCAAAGGTCTCATCAAAATCTATTCCTTCTTCTTGGCAGTATCCTTTAGCTACTAGCCTTGCTTTGTTCCTTACAATGTTGCCGTCTTCATCTGCTTTGTTCTTGAATACCCATTTGGTTCCAATGACATTCTGGTGCTTTGGTCTAGGAACAAGTTCCCATACTTTGTTCCTTTCAAACTGAGTGAGCTCTTCTTGCATAGCATTGATCCAATCTGAGTCTGCAAGGGCTTCTTCAACTGTCATAGGTTCCATTTGAGATATGTAGCAGGCAAGCATTGCTTCTCTCCTTGATGTGGATCCTTCTGATTTGACCAATCACTTGATTAGGAGGATGATCTCTTAACCATGTTAGGTCTGGTTCTGTCAGCTGCTGTCTTGGTCTCTCTGGTTCCTCATCTTCAGAGTCTTCATCTTTATTCAACAGAAGGGGGTTTGGTGCAGGTGTTGGAAATGCATGGTTGTCTGCCACCTCTTCTGTTGGTCCTGGAGTTCTGTCTTCTATGCTGACTTCCTTGAGAATCTCTGTTACTTCTTCTACAGAGGTGCTTTCATCAAACTTCACATGTATGGATTCTTCAACATGTAGGGTCCTTCTGTTGAGTATTCTATAGGCTTTACTGGTGTTTGAATAGCCTATAAAGACTCCTTCATCAGCCTTTTCTTGAAATACTTTCAGATGCTCCTTTCCATTGTTGAGAATGTAGCACTTGCATCCAAATACATGAAAGTAGCTGATGTTTGGTTTTCTTCCCTTCCAGAGTTCATAAGGGGTCTTCTGGTGATTCTTGTTGATCATGCTTCTGTTCTGAGTATAGCATGCAGTGTTGATTGCTTCAGCCCAATATCTCATAGGCAATCCAGATTCTGCAATCATTGTTCTTGCAGCTTCTTTTAGAGTTCTGTTCCTTCTTTCTGCTACGCCATTCTGTTGAGGGGTTCTGGCGGCAGAAAGTTGATGAAAAGTTCCATTCTGATCACAGAAGTCCTTTATGACTTGGTTGACAAATTCAGTTCCTCTGTCTGATCTGATTGTCTTCACTTTCAAGTTCTTCTCAGTCTGAAGTTGCTTTAACAGAGATGGCAACTTCTGAAGAGTTTCATTTTTCTTTGTCAGAAAAACAGTCCATGTGTATCTGGAGTAGTCATCAACCATGACTAGGGTGTATTTCTTGCCACCAACGCTTGGAGTCTCAACAGGTCCAAATAAATCCATGTGAATCAGATTTAGAGGACTTGTAGGAAGATCTCCAGCAATGGGTTTGAAGGAATTCTTCACTTGTTTGCCTTTCTGACATGCACTGCAGAGGGTCTCTCTCTTGTACACAATGTCTGGTAGCCCTTCTACAATGTGTTCTCTTGCTAGTTTGTTGATTGTTTTGAAATTCAAATGGTTGAGCTTTTTGTGCCAGTCCCAGCTCAGTTTTGAATCTCCCTTGGCTATCAGGCAAACTCCATCTTTTGCAGTGTTCCAATCAACTACATAGATGTTCTTTTTCCTTGATGCTGTAAGAACCACTTCCCTTGTTGTCTCATGCTTCACATAGCAGAAGTCCTTTGTGAATTCAACAGTGTAGCCTTTGTCACAGAACTGGCTAGCACTCAGCAAGTTGAACTTCAGTCCTTTCACATATGAGACATCATCAATGGTGATCTGGTTCTTGATCAGCTTTCCTCTTCCTTTTGTTTGACCTTCTTTGTCATTACCTCCAAAGGTAACTCTGGGTCCTTTGCATTTCTGGAACTCTGTTAGGCAACTTCTGTCACCTGTCATGTGCCTGGAGCATCCACTATCAATAAACCATTCTTGTTCAGAGATAGCTCCAGCACACAGTTCCTGCAAGATCAAAAGAAAGATTTAGGTACCCAAGCAATGCTGGGTCCTGGGGGGTCATGGAGTCTGGGTAGTTGGTACCATTTTGGTCTCATCAAGTGAAACCTTGGTGGGTGGTACCCATTGTCCACCTGGTAGTTGTAGTAGACAGAAGTGTGATTCACTTTGGGCAGATGCTTGTGAGGGTCATGCTTCCTGTTTACATACTTTTGCATAGCTTTCTTTGTTGGAAAGAAGTCCCATATACTATCAAGAGCAGAGGGACGGTTAACTTTGGGCTTCTGAAGTTGACCAGCCAACCTCTTCTGCCTGAAGTTAACTCTCTCTTGATATTTGCCCTTCTGGTGATCATTTCTGGCACGATTGACATGAGGTTGTCTGTCAATGAATGGTCTTTTATTTTTGTTATACTGAAAACCTCTTCTGTTGTTAGGTTTTCTGCCAGGTTCATTATTTTTCAAAAAGGGTTTCTGTTGAACCTTTATCTTACCCTTTTCTGGTCTGACTTCCTCATGGACAACCTTGGTGCCAGATACACCAGCTTGACAGATGGGGCTAGAAATCAGTGGCTCTATGACCTTGTCTGCCTTAGCAACTCTGGTGCTAGGCATTACAGAAGGCTCACCTGATTCTGTTGAGCCATAACCAAGACCAAAACCAGTGCCAATCTGTTGATCAAGCACAATCTTTTCCATGGAAGACTGGGCCTTCTGGTAAGCTTTGTACTTAATCTCGAGAGGCTCTATTTCTCTTATTCTCTTAAGAAGAGAAACATTTTCAGTCTCCAGTTGATCTCTTTCCTCAATTAGAAGATTGATTTTGATCTCAACCTCCTTCTTTAAGTCAAGAATTTCAGCTTTTAACTTACTGTTTTCTTCTGTTACAGAAGAATAAGTGGCTTGTATGGCCTTAAACTCTTCCCAAAATTCTGACATTGAATCAGAATCAAAAGCTAAACCTACCGAAGAAAAACTAGATTCAGAAGTAGAGGTTACCTCATCATCAGAATGAGCCATCAGGCAAAGGTCTTCTGTCTCAGTATCCAGGCAACAGAAGGCCTCATCAGAATCTGAGTCAGAACTGGATTCTGTTTCTGACAGAGGGTCTTTCTCCACCTGTTCTGTCACAAGTGCCTTTCTCCTTCTGGAGTTGTCCTCGTACTTCTTCTTTTCTCCATCCTGTCCTTGCTTCTTGGACACTCTAGGATGGGGACAATCAGCCTTGAAGTGACGAGGTTGTCTGCAGTTGTAACAGAGAAGCTCTCCACTGCTTTCTGTTGATTTGACCTTCTGGTATGGCTTTCTGTTGAAAGATGGACTCCTTCCATCTTTGGGATTCTTCATAAACTTTTTGAATCTCCTGGCAAAGGCAGCCATATATTCATCAGATAAAAGTACTGAAGGGTCAAAATCATTTACCTTAGATGTGCTGGCAGTGAGGGCTGTAGTGGTCCTCTCTTCTGGTACATCTTCCTTTTCTTCAATCATTTCAAACTCATGAGCTTTGAGATCTGAAATGAGCTTATCAGTTGGATAAGTCTTTACATCCTTGCTGGCTTGGACAGCAACTACTTTCATCTTCCATGCTGAGGGCAGTCCCCTCAACACCTTCAGGTTGATCTCCTTGGTTGTGAGATCCTTGCCAAGCTCAGAAATCTCTCCAGTGAGAGTGAGGAGCCTGTCATACATCTTGGAGATGCTTTCACCAGGGAAAAGTTTGAAGTCATCAAACTTCTTGTTGGCTATGGTTAGTTTGTTGTCCTTCTCTTGCTCATCACCAGCTCCAATGAGCTCAAGTGTATCCCAGATCTCCTTAGCAGTCTTGCATTTCTTGATTCTGTTGAAGTATCTATCATCAATGGACTTGTAGAGGATGTCCTTAGCAATATTGTCTAAGTTGTACTTTCTCCTTTCTTCATTGGTCCATTCTGACTTGGCTTTGCTAATCATCTGGGGTCTGGTATTGTCTATGGCATGTTCAGGGTTGACCTTCTGGAAGCTAGTGAAGGGGCCAATATCTAGAACTTCCCACATCTCATCATGCAGGGCACAGAGATGTGCTTTCATCCGGATCCTCCAGTCATCAAACTTTAGATCTGAAAACATAAGATTCTTGGACAAGGAGTGATCCATTATATCAGATAGAAATGAGGTAAATCAGAAAAACAAGTGGATCTTTTTTCAACAAATAACCTAAAAGATTATTAGAACAAGGAGGCTCTGATACCACTTGTTGGTCCCGGTTATACTGGATACAGTCTAGAGGGGGGGGGGGGGGTGAATAGACTGTACTGGTTTTTAGCTTTTTAAACTAAGTACCAGATTTTCAGAATAGCCTGTTCTGTTGAGAGAACAGACTGGCAACGGATGGGGTTCTGGCAGGGAGTTCTGTTAGCCTCAAAGAAGCAAAGGCAGAAGGCTTTCTGTTGACTCGTAGAACCAGTTCTGCTGAACACAGATACCAAGTCCAAGGAGTTATACAGTTCTATCTAAGTGCAAGTATTAAAAGCAGTAAGTAAACGACACCAGGGATTTTTATAGTGGTTCAAGGAACAACTCGTTCCTCTAATCCACTGTTCCACTAAGCTGTAAAAACTGCCGTTTACAAAGCCTTAGTCGTAGCACTTAAGAAGCACTCCACGTCTTCTTCAAGTCTAGATGTGTCCTGGGATGCACTGCCTGGCTTCCTTTAACACTGGTCCTTTCACTGAGTCTCCTTGAAGTATCACCACTTCACTACTCCAGTTATTAGGACGTCCTTCTTGTAGCAAGAAGAGTTTCTGTTGAAACTGAGGTTCCTCCAACTAGCTTCATTACAAAATGTGTGTATGTGAAGAGCTTGAAGAGTTGAAGAACACTTGGAACTTTGCTTGAGTTGGAAAGAGTATTTTTCCAACTTCTGCCTTCTCTTGTAGAGGATAATAAGTTTGAATCTCAAGGAGGCTTTTGCTTTTCAGAGTTTGAATATCTTGCTTGGTTAGCAATGTGATAGCAAGGTTATAGCAAAGTTATCCGGTTGTTCTTCGTAGTGTATCTTTTATACTGAGGTTGTCTTCCCGTTGGAGGAGTAGGAGGACAACTGCATTAAATGAGCGATCAGTTGACTTGACTAGTAGAGCCCGGTAAGGTTGGCGGGTTACTATTTTGGGATAAAGTATTCCTGACATTCCGGCGAATCATCTGCAATTACTCTACGTAGCATGGGGTGCATTAAATGAGCATTTAATGCATGCACTGTAGCTTTTCCGTTTTATACTCCTAGCCGTTGAAGGAATCTTTAAGTTGACTTCCCGGTTCTTTGAAAATCTTCTAAGTGTCAGACCTTCTGGTGTCTTTGTCAGAGAGTAGAACAGAGGAGATCTGGAGCACTTCTGTTGGGAGTATCCAACAGAGACCCAGAAGGGTTTCTGTCAGAGTCAATACTAACAGAGGTCCTGAGGACTTCTGTTCTGGAGCAGAGAACCAAAGGTCCTCTGTTTCAATAAAGCCTTAAGAGGCATTTCTGCTCTGGGAGCCCTTCTGTTCTTAAAGCACTTCTGTTCTTGAAGCACTTCTGTCAAGTCGAATACATCTAAGAATTTTACAAAGGAAAATTCTAATACATAATTTCTAAAGGGGTACTTCTAAAGTCCTAATGAATATAGCATCATCAAAATCTAAATACAATTATTCCTTACAAGAAGGTTGTTTTTACGCAAAGTTATTCTCTTAGTTCTTCAGAGTGTATCTTATATACTGGGAGCAGTCTTCCCGTTGGAGTGTAGAAGACAGCTTCATTAATTGTATGTACTGTTGACTTGACCGGTTGGACCTTCGACTTGCTATTTTGGGGGCGTAAAGATACTCGCATGGTCAATCATCAGCTTTAAATATCTCTTCGTACGTACAACATTAAATGTGCATTTAATGCGTGTACAGTACCATGTTTCCGTTGAAAGGTTCGTAACCGTTAGGGGATTTCCCATTAGTTTAACGACCGTTGGAAAGGCTTCCGGAATCTGGTGGATTTAGCAGAGTCTTAAGAGGCTCTCTGGTCCAATCTCTGAAGTCCGTCTCTGTTGCCAACTCTGGTATCTTTCTGATGACCAGTTTCTGATGGCTTCTCTGGTGAGCAACTCTGGGAGCAACTCTGGTAGAGGCAAAGCGGTTCTCTGGCAGACAGACTAAGCTAAAACTTACAAAAGAAATTCTAATACAAAATTTCTAATGGGGTACTTTCAAATTCTAATTAACCTAGCATCATCAAAATCTAAATACATTTATTCCTTACAGTACAGATGTACATAAATACTTTTGGATATATATATATATATATACATTTTATCCAAAAAAATATAGAGATAGTATTAAGGAAAGAACTAATAATTAATATTCAAGGGAAGAAGTTAAGAAAATAACTCACAACTTTAATAATCAACAAACTTCAAGAGCAACACCAAGAATGGAAGTTTAGCTCCTCATTTGGAGACTAAACATGCTATAAAAATATAAAAGAAATACTATTCTAAACTGAGCTTAAGAGTATGGAAGAAGGGGTGATTTTTTGTGAAGAAAAAGTGTGCTATTTATAGGTGTTTTTCAACACCTTGGGCCGGGTACCCGACCGGGTCAAGTGCCCACCTGACCGGGTCCAATCAAAATCATATATCCTCCACATTCTGGTGATCTTCGGCACGTTAAAATGTCCCGGGTCAAGTCAGACCCGACCAGGTGAAATACTTCACCCGACCGGGTGATGTAATTTCCTGAGCAGTTTCGCATTTCAAGTCTCACCCGACCGGGTGCAATGCCTCACCCGACCGGGTGATTGTCCTGGGCAGCCAATAATTATTTTTCTTCACATCAAAGCCTTCCTTTCCAACACCATAAATCCTAACTCTACTTTACAATTTACAAATGAGAACTAAAATACAATTAAAACTAAAATCACACAAATGTTTACAAACTAAATAAAATGGTAAACAATCCACACAAATTAAACATAAAAAGATGCATTTATGCACTTCTAATTAGTGCATATCAAACACCCCTACACTTGAACACTTACTCATCTCGAGTAAATGCAATCCAAGAAATCCTCAAATGATAAGATCATCAACACAACCATCATAAAGTGCTTTTAGAATCAAAATAACCACCAAGTATCCCCAACATACAAAAAAAATTATACATTACGGGATCTTCAAATCCAATTTCCTCATGCAACGAACTCTCTTTACTCATCACCCTTAGGATCTTGCAAAATAAAAAAGAAATATTTTCTTTCATTCTCTCATTTTGCCAAGGTGCCCTTTCAGGTGTTTTATGAGAAAAAATAATATCTTTGGTATTTTTCAGGAGCCATGATGTGCAAACTAGTTGTGCTGAGGTAATGGGGCCTCGGTCTACAAAGCCATAGAGTGTAACTAAATGTGTAATCAAGCCCCCTACCCTAATAGTTCATGTGGAAGGTGCCACTGTGTTGAAGTGATCCCATAGAATTGAGGCAACGTCCACTTGATCTAAACCTGGTAAAACAGCTTGTCAGAGTATACAGACATCCCATACCCTTGAGTGATGGTTATTCAGTCTTCCGAGAAAACAGTTCGATAAGAATTTTAAGAAAATTCGGAAGACCGAATGTTTTACACGATTCACACTAAGGTGTCTGAGCTCGACATCCACCTGCACTGTCATCCTTTGCCACAATTCCACACCCACAAAAGTGTCATGTTCACGTTCTTCATTGAACAAGGGGAGACCAAAGTGTTGGGCAAACTCCCACTTGGTCAATGAACGGTCCTCATTCAACAAACGAAATGTGATTCTACTTTCAGCATGATCATCAATATTTTCTATTTGCTTAAATGAACTAAAACATTCATACACCAAATGTGGGTAGGTAACACATATTGCATCTCAAATATCCTAAGCATCCCAATGTTTGTGAAAATTTCACGCATAATCACATCAAGCATGAATGACACTAGCGTAGTAATGCATATGAAACAGGATTGTTTTACCTCCCGTTTGGTTTGCTCTATGAAGCGCTTTTTGTGGACCCCGTTGTCAAATTGCACACTCTCAAAACTAGGAACGAGTGCAATAGCTTGGCCACCCCTTGAAGAAGATGCTTTGGACTTTTTAGAAGCCATGAAAGTAGTTTTTTTTGGATTTTTTTCTTGGTATTTTCGGACTTGGGTATGGTTGGGTTTGGAACTTTGGAGTTTTGGTGGGTTTTGGGTATTTTGGGGTTGTGAGAGTGGAGATGATGATTATTAGGAGAAGAAATTGGGTTTTGTTTGGGATTTTGTGGGGGAAATTCGGACCTTTGGGGTATGGGGGGTTAGGTTTTCAGATTTCCTTTGGGGGGTGGATTTGGGTAGGATTTTTGGGTAAAATATGGAAGAGGGTGTTGAGGAGATGAAGAAAATGTGTTTAAGTGATGGTTTTGGTGGAGAAATGGAGAGGAATTGAAGCTTTGATGTTCGAAAATGGTGGAAATGAGGGAGGGTTTTCGAATTAGGGAGTTGAAATGGGGAAGAAAGGTGGTTTTCCCGACCCCTTATGGGGATTTTTTGCCAGTTCGCCCGGCCGGGTGGGGTGAGTGACCCGGTCGGGTGTTCTTCATTTTTTAAAAATTTTATCGTACCCTGACGGGTTTGCGTTCCAGAGAGTGCAGAGGCAAAACGCTCGGCCGGGTGGTATATCAGACCCGGTCGGGTGTTTTGAATTTTTCTTTTCCACAACTGCCTCGCCTGGGCGATTTTCTGGGTGCTGTGTTTTATGAGGGACCCGACCGGGTAGGGTTTTATACCCGGCCGGGTTCAATCCTAGGCCTTTCTTTCTTTTTTCACACACACAAAAAAATAATTGGAAACAATCAAAATACAAACTTGGGTTGCCTCCCAAGAAGCGCTTGATTTAATGTTGCGACACGACGTTTATTATTATTTTTATTTTTTTATGTGGGATCGTGGACATCCTTTGTTTCATTCTTTATTTTCGGCCTTTTCCAGTAAGCCCGAGACTTCTTCTTTGTTATCGCCTCAACTACAGGTGGTTCCAATTCGTATTGAGGTGATTCTTCTTTCAAAATAGATTTTTCCTTAACCTTTTTCTCAATAAAAATATTTTGTGCTTGTGGTTCAAAAACATTTAGAGAACTGAGGGATTGTTCTTTCATTTGTTTTTTCGTAGAATCAAAGATGTTGAATTCTACTTTTTGGTCATCGAACTCCAAAGTTAATGAACCATTAGACACATCTATTTTTGTTTGGTCCGTTTTTCAGAAGGGTCTTCCCAAAAGGATGGATGTAGCTTGGTTATCAGTTTTCATTTCAAGAATATAGAAATCAACAAGGAAGACCAAATTTTCAACTTTTACAGCACGTCCTCTACGACACCCTTTGGGTACGTGCTGGACCTATCTGCCAATTGGATTGCTATCCCAGTATCATGCATAGGGCCAAGTTTTAGGGATTTGTATAATGAATATGGAATAACATTGATTGAAGCCCCTGGCACTAGGAAATAAAGTGTCCCCTATTTTGCATGGGATAGTGAACATGCCTGGGTCGTTGCATTTTTCCGGGAGTTTTCTCTGGAAAATTGCTGAGACACGTTCACTAACCTTTACCTCTTGCTTTGCCTTCAATTTATCTTTTCTTTTCATTGTGCATAGTTCTTTTAAAAACTTTGCATAACGGGGAACACTTTTGATTAGTTTAAAGAGTGGGATATTTACCTCACAATTGGCGAAGGTTTCTGATGGATAGTGTACCCGGGGGGTAGCTTATCCGAGGGGTTATTGCGGGGAATAACTAGAGAGAAGTCAGAGCAAGTAAGTAGAGAGAGAGTATATTAGGAATGTATTTAGCGTATTTGCTTCTCCTTTACAAATGGGGAAATGGGGTGCTATTTATAGTAGTAATAAATGCCAGATAGGGACACATGTCAAGCATCCATTGGCCAAGGGGTCACCTCAATTGGTTGGCGCTGGCAATCGCATGTGGCCGCATTTAATGCGGTTGTTGGATGGGACGTCGTACTTGGTACGGTGATCCCTGCGCATGTGGAGCGGATATTATGTCGGAAAAGGTGCCCTCGGCTGTAGATGATTGGCCGAGGGCTCTGAGTACCGGGGACCTCCTTAGTGCCGAGGGCTCTAGGTGCCGAGGGCTACTGATTTTCGCCATTTTCTCCTAGTAACTTTGTTTTCCTGATTTAGCCATCCTATAAGAATTGGAGCCTTCGGCCAGGGGGGCGAAGGCACCCCTAGTGCGCCACGTGGGTTGCTTGGTACTTGGGGCGCCGTGATCTGGGCTTGCTGTGCTTCCTGGGCCTATTGGACCTCTATTAGAATAGTAGGAGTCTATGGGCCGGGGGTTCCTGGGCCATATACTCCATCAGGAGTCCCTCACTCCTTTTGCCGAAAGGTACTTGAGGGAAAAGGAGTAATCTGTGTTTTCCCTTTCGGAGTTGTTCCGTTGTAATCTGTAGAGTTTGTGAGTAGTTTGTTGTGTGCACGTTTCAGCCGAGGGCAGTCCCTCAGTTACCCACATTCCGGGACTTGAGGGATCATGCTCGTTGTTTGTGGGAGTTTTTGGCATTTTTTGTATTTTGAGAGATTTTCCCGGAGGGGTCCTTCAGTCCCCCACTCCTTGAGGCACTTGCAAAGTGATGAAAAGGAGTAGAGCAGTGCCTGCCTGTAATATGAAACCGAGGGGTGACGCTTTTCGTTTCATTTTGGGGGGATGCCTCGTTAAAAACCTCATTGAAAAAAAAAACCTATGGGAAAAAAATTTCAATGAGGGAAAAAGAGTGCACCGAATTCCCCCAATGATGAGTCGAAAAGGTAAAACCCTGGCCTGAAATGAGTGGCCATATTTTTTTCCGAAGGCCATCTCCATCTGAAGGCGCGTGTGTTGATTTCCCGGAGGGTCCTGTTGTTTTTCTGAGAGATGCCGAAGGGGGAGCCCCCAAATTATGAGAATGAGGGGGTGATGAATGTGGTGTTTCCGAGGGGGCCCTTGTTTGTTGGTGAGTGGAGGGCGCCTTTTGATGAAGGTGCGCTCCCCCAGGGGCTTCGTGGTCTTCAATGTGTTTGTGGGCCGATGGTTCCCGAGGGGTGTGCCCATTATGAAGTCGTGGGCTTCCGAAGGAGCGAGCCTGAAGGCATTTGTTATGTAGTATGAGGGGCATAAACCGGGAGCATCTCTGAGTAAGTGTACCCGGGGGCTCCTCTTGATGAAGTGGAGTGAAGTAAAAAGCCCGGGGGCTAGTTTCTTGGTTGATGAAGGAGCGGTCTGATGAACATAGCCGGGAGCTCCCAGAATATAGCCGTTGGAATACCTAACGTCAAAAAATATAGCCGTTGGGGGGGGGGGGGGCTTCCACGTGGTGCATGTTCGTTGGCTGCCTGTGGGCGGACGTCACCGATTGGGCAACTCGTCGGTTAGTAATGATGGCTTTGTACCGGAGGCCCGGTTTTCAGGCCCATGCCCGGATTTGGGCGCCTATAAATACCCCAGGGCTAGATCCCTTCCTCCTTTGTGTGATCATTGGGTTAGCGGAGCTCTGCCAAAATTTCTAGAGAGAGAAACTTCTGCCCTCGATTCCAAGGTCAGTTCCTCACTTGTCCTTCACCGTTTTTAACTAGTTGTGCTTAGCGGTCTTAGGAGTTATACTTAGGAAATTGTAGCTTAGAGCACTTAGCCTTCCTGAACCCCTGAGCTAGCACAGACGATGTCTTCACAAAGCGACTCTCAAGATATCTCGAGGGCGCCCTCGATGGAGGAGGAAACCGTCTCGGACGTGGAGTCCACAAGTGAGCAGCCCTCAGTGGGACAGGATGCCGTTATAGCGATGGAGCTGCAGAGAGCCCTCGTTGCCGAGGTGGAAGCTGAGGGCTTCGAACAAGAATGCGAGGACGAAGAGCTGGCCCTCGCCTGGCAAGTAGCTGAGGAAGAGGCGCAGAGAGAGAGAGCGCGAGGGTCACCATCGCTGTTCTCCCCCCTCGTGACGCTGGTGAGGCCGGCACCTCTCGGCCGTTGAACGCGGTCCCTCTCCGGGTGGCCCCCGGGAAGAAGAACACGAAGGGTGCTGCTAAGAAGAAAGGCAGTGTCGCAGACCAAGGGAAGCCCATCGATATGCCCGAGGGGTATTCCTACCTGAATACCGCCGCCCTCGAGATAAGGTCGAAGGCTGATGAGGCGGATTTCTACGTCACCCAGCTACATGTGGGGCCCTCAACCGTAGTGGTGGCGTCGGGTCCTGATGACGTCCTCTCCCGGGCTCCCGAGGGCTGCATCACCGTCCACATTCTCTCGGTGTCCATGGGCCTCCGATTCCCCCTGCTCCCCTTCCTGCGTGAGTACCTTCGGTACGTGGGACTGCTCCCCTGCCAGCTCACGCCAAACAGCCATTCATACATCGCGGGCTTCCTCCATCTCTACAAATCCCGGGGGGTAACGCCTAGCCTGGACCTGTTCTTCCAAAGTTTCAACCTGTGCCGAGGGGGGCATGCGAATGCCGAGGGCTTCGCGAACTTGCAACAGGTGGCCTTGTTCAAGTTGTTCACTAAAGCGCCCTCCTCAAACAAAGGGTGGAAAGACCGATGGTGCTACATAAGACTAGCCGAGAGCCCCTTCCCGAGGGAGCTGCGTGATCGGTTTAGACGGCACGGGAAAGTGAGGAGCGCCGCCCTTGAGAAAGAGGGGAGGGTCCTGGCCAAGATCCCGGAGGGCCGAAATAAAAACATAGCCATCAAGGAGTGCACTCAGCAGGAGGACCTCTATTCCCTCGGGTTCTGGCGGTATCGCTTCCTAGGGGAAACAGATGAAAAGTACCCGACATTTGATGGAGCCTCCAGGGGTTTAGGAGGTAGCAGCTGAGAGCACCTTTATTTTCGTACTTAGCACATAGTTTCTTTTTTTTGTACTTTCATGCCATTTGTTAATGACCCGTCGGCCTAACCCCATATTGTGTTGCAGGTATCCCGGTCTCCAAGATGAACGTCAGGGGGCTCGCTGACCTAAAGAAGAAGTCCTCCAAGGTCCCGAAGGGGACGGATGCGGGCGTCCCAAAGCCCGCCGGTGACTTCTTCAAGAAGTCCGAGGGGCCGTCGACGGTCCCAAGTGCTGACGCCGCCGCTGCGAAGAGAAAGGCCGCGGGCAAGGCTCCCGAGGGCAAGAGGCCAAAAAGGGGGATACCGGGAAGAAGGATCCTCTCGTGGTCGTCGTAGATGAGTGCCCCGCCTCCAGGACGCATGTGGAGATGCCGGTGGCGGAAGTGCCAAGAGGTGTCCGGGAGCCACCCTCCGAGGTTCTGAAGGTTTCTCTCCCGAGGGGAACAGCCGTGATGAACTGCACGGTGGACCCGAGGGTACTTCTTAGGGGCATGACCCCCGAAATTGACAGAGCCGCCCTCGGGGCTGATGATGACCTGGCCCTCGAGGACAAGATCCTCCGGTCTTCCCTCACTGTAAGTTTTTCCCTGATTACCGTTTTACTTTGCGCTAGGATATATTGTACGGCTTCCCTAACTTCTTTATAACTTGCAGGCTTGCATTGCCCTCGGTGAACAGGCCCGGAGGCTGGAGGAATGGCGCCTGCAGATGGCTGAGCAGGACGCGAAGATGCGGGAGCTCGTCTGCCAGAACTCTGATGCCATCCGGCAGATGGCTGTGTTGGAGGAGAGACTTCGGCAGATGACGCTGTGGGCGGAGGCCGCAATCCGAGGCAGGGCCGATGCTGAGAGGTCTGCAGCTGAAGCCCTCGAGAAAGCCGCTAAGGAGGCGGAGGCAGCCAAGGCGGATGCCGTCGCGAAGGCCCGAGAGGACACCGTTTCTGGATTCTTGGCGTTGGGTGGAAAGCCGAGGAGCACAAACAGTGGCTGTCCTCGGTCGTGGAGTCCTCCGTCGATGAATGGTGCGACGGTCCCGGTGTGGAGTGGGTTTCCCGAAAGGGTAAACAGTAATACGATGGGGGTGAGTTTTTTACTCAGGCCCTCATCTACCGGAGGATGGCCCGTCACTTGAAGATCGATCAAAAAGACTTCGACCCGGCGGCATACGGCCTTCCTCCCCTGCATCCAGATGTCCATGTTCCTCTCCCCCGGATGTCGAAAGGCCAGACTTGGAAGACACTGATCTGATGAAGGAGGTCGAGAGGGACGAAGCAGAGGCCGGCACAGAGGTCACCTCAAAGCCCGTGGAAGAGGCTGCCATCGGGGATGTTAATATTTGATTTGTACTTAGCAAATTCTGAACAATCTCGTTGTAATGAATATCTGTATGCTCTCGGCTCCGGCCATTTTGTAATATACATTCTAACTCCTTCTTCTTTTTGATGAATGAATACCCGCCTTCGGGTTTTTGCATATAATTCGTTTCCTTCGATTGTTTTTTTTGAATGTATGCCCTCGTTTTTGTTTTGAATGTATGCCTTCGTCTTCCTTTGAATGCGTGTTAGGACTTAGAAAATAATTCTCTAAGTATAGTGTCTCCTGTAGCCCTCGGCTACTAGGCCTATTTAGTCATCTGAACATTTTGTCGAGGGCCAAACATTCAGGACTTGGAAATTTTTCCAAGTGTTGTTCATCTGTTGGCCCCCGGCTAATTCCTTCCCTCTGGTTCAGTGTAGCCCTCATGAGATAACCGGGGGCAAGGTGCTTAGGACTTAGAAAAATTATTTCTAAGTGTTTGAATACCGTCTAGCCTTCGGTACGTGGGTACCCTTCGCTGCATGGATATATAACCGAGGGCCCAAAAACATTTAGGACTTAGAAAATATTTCTAAGTGTAGTTTCACCAAGCCTTCGACCATGTGGCCCCTCTGGCTGCGTGGAGATTTGACCGAGGGTCAAAAATATTTAGGACTTAGAAAATATTTCTAAGCATTTCCTGTTGCTGGCCTTCGGGCGGGGACCCTTCGGCTATATACTTTGCGGGCCTAGAACAGTTTCCTTTGTCTTGCAATGTTGGCCTGCGGCAACAAAAGCCTTCGGCTGTTGTTAGGTCCCCACAGTGTTGACTTAGGAAAGTTTGTAATCCAAGTCTAGCATAAAAAGACAGACTCCTTCGGACATTGTCTGGGTGTATCCCTCGGCATCTAATGAGGTGCCGGAGGTGATTCTTGCTTTGATTTGGCCAACATCTGATAGCTTTGTCATATAGTAGCCTTCAGAGACGTTTTGAGTTGTCGTTGAGTGAGCCTGTCATGTTTTGTAGGATTTGGGCCTTGGGTTTTGATATAGCCGGAGGCAATCAAGAAGTGGACTTAGCCATTTGTTGATGATGTTTGTTGAATAGTATCTTCGGTAATTAGGAGCTTCCAGGTACCGAAAGGTGTTCCCGAGGGGAGCCCTTGGTATGTTCTTGTAAATTTGTTGGAGTGGTGTACTCATTAATTTCTCGCCGAGTCTACTCACCTTCACCACCCCATTTTTTTTGTAGTGAAGGGAAGGCTTCAAGAAACTTGGTTTCTTGGTAAGGCTTGGCCTATCGGGAGGTAACAGAATACACCATTAGCTCCCCCCTCGGGTTAACCTTCCGAGTTCCGAGGGGATCGTGGGTCGTTTCCTGGGCACAAGACATGGTCCGTAGCCTGCCTCCCCTTGGGAGATGGCACGGAAAGCGCCTCAGTTTTGAAAGTCATCCCCTCGGCGCCAGACATAGTCCGTGGCCTGTCACACCCTTGGGGTAGTGGCGCGGGGAGCGTTTCGATTTGGAAGTCGAATCCTGGGCATATTAGATGCCTGCCAATCCCTTGGGGAAATGGCCCGGAAAGCGTTCCGTTTTTGAAAGTCGAATCCTGGGCATATTACTTGCCTGTCGCACCCTTGGGGTAGTGACGCGGAAAGCGTTTCAGGGAAGGGTTTTCATTTGCACACTGGTTGCAAATGGCCAGGGGCACTACGTGCTGCCGGCACCGATAGGTGGTGCCTTCGGTATAGGCGTCCTCGAGGGGTACGACTTTAGAAACGACACTTGGTGTTTTTTCCGGTGTACGGCGCCCGGCACTTGGTACCGAGGGGGTCTTCTGTGAAAACACTTGGTGTTTTTTCTTCATTTGTCGTAGGTGACTGGGGTGTCTACCCTCGGCACTTGGTACCGAGCGGTCTTCAAAGGAAACACTTGGTTTTTTTTCCCGTTTGTTGAAAGTTGACAGTGGTGTATCCCCCCCCGGCGCTGGGTGCCGAAGGGTCTCCATTGAAGGCAGACGGTACTCTCTTCCTTGTTGCAGGTGATAGTGTTGTCTACCCTTGATACTTGGCGCCAAGGGTTGTTACTTGTGGTAAGGCCTTGGGCCAGGGGGTGATATGAGGGCTTGGCCACTCGTAAGAGTCTTGTTTCATGTTCTGGGTGTCTTCAATATACCTTCATTCTTCAAAAATTTTAGGCCTTGGGCCGCAAAATAATACATTCACTAGTTATGAGGGCTTGGCCGCTCTGATGTTATTGATAAAATTTAACTAAGTGATGTACATTCCAATGTCTAGGGACCTCAGTCCCATTGGGGCGTTTTAGTTTGTAGGTTCCTGGTTTGATGATGGCTGCCACGATGTAGGGGCCTTCGAACTTTAGTGCCATCTTCCCGCCCTCAGTTGGTTGGCTAGCTTTCCTTCTTCGGAGGATATAGTCCCCCACTTGGAATTCCCGGGAACGGACTTTAGCGTCAATGTAACTCTTCACTTGCCTTCGGTAGTTTTCTGCGCGCATGAAGGCTTGCTCTCGGCGTTCTGAAATAAGGTGGAGGTCGAGGGCCATGTTGGTGTCGTTGGCCTCTGGATCATATTGTGTGACCCTTCAGGTTGGAAGAGTTACCTCGGTGGGGGCCTTAGCTTCAAATCCGTAGCAAAGGGAGAAGGGTGTCTCGCCAGTTGCCCGCCGAGGGGTGGTACGGTAGGCCCATAAGATGTTGTGGAGCTCTTCTACCCAAGCACCCGCTCGGCCTCTAGTTTCTTCTTTAGACCCTCGAGCAAGGTCATGTTGGCGTTCTCCACTTGACCGTTGCCCTGAGGGTAGGCAACGGATGAGAAGGTGTGTTTGATGCCCCATGCCTCCAGGAGGGCACAGAAGGGGGCTGCTTTGAACTGAGTCCCGTTGTCGGAAATGATTTGTTGGGGGACGCCAAACCTTGTGAGGATGTTCTTGAGAACAAAATGACGGCACTTGGCCTCAGTAATGCTGGCGAGGGGCTCAGCTTCCACCCATTTGGTGAAGTAATCGATGGCGACGATGATGTACCTGTTGTTGGAGGTACCCCTCGGCAGAGGGCCCACAAGGTCTATGCCCCATCGAGCGAAGGGTATGGATGTGCTGATGGGGGCATAGTTGACCGCTGGCCTGCCGGGGGCTTTCTGGAAGTGTTGGCATACGGAACACCTTCGGGCGAGACCTTCACAATCCCGGGCCATCGTAGGCCAGAAGTAGCCCTGGATTATTAGCCTTCGGGACATGGAGAAGGGTCCCTGGTGAGCTGAACAAGTGCCACTATGCACTTCCTCCATCGCCACTTCGGCTTCATCTTGATGAAGGCACCGAAGTAATGTCCCGTTGTAGGACCTTTTGTAAAGCCTCCCGTCTTCGATAGCGTAGCTGGGAGCTCTCAACTTTGCTAGCTTGGCGCGGGCCTCATCTTCGGGCAGCTGCCTTGTGGTGATGAAGGCGACAATGTCTGAGATCCAGTCATCCTGCCTTTGTTCTACGTTCATGATGGGGCTAGCATGTATGCTAGAGAGGCTAAGCTCTTCCACTTTAGCAATCTTTGAGATATGCTCAGGGGACTCGGCCGAGAGCTTGGATAAAATGTCGGCCTCGGAGTTTTGAGCCCTCGGTATTTGAGTAAGAGAGTGTGCCTCAAATACCTTAAGCAACTCCGTGGCCGCTTCTTTGTATTGCTTCATTCTCCCTTCCTTGGCTTCGTACTCCCCGGAAATTTGGCCGACAACTAATTTGGAGTCGCATTTGACGTGGATCTGTCGGGCCTTCATGTTAGCTGCCAGCTGAAGGCCACAGAGGAGGGCCTCGTATTCGGCTTCATTATTGGAGACTTTGAAGGAGAAACGGACTGCATAATAGGCCCGGAAGCCTTCGGGTGAGATGAGAACCACCCCTCCTCCACATGCTTTGACTGCGGAGGAGCCATCGGTGTAGAGGGTCCACCAATCATCCGAGGGGGCCGAGGGCTCCTCGTCCGTGGCTAATCTTGCCGTACATTCCGTCACGAAGTCCGCCGGGGCTTGGCCCTTGATGGCGGGCCTAGGACGGATGTCGATGTTGTATTGGCTCAGGAAGACAGCCCATTTTACCATTCGAGAGGAGCTGGTGGGGCTCCTCATCAAAGCGCCGAGGGGTTGGTGAGTGAGGACCTGGACCGGGTGAGCCTGGAAGTAATGGCCTAACTTCTTGACGGTCCACACGATAGCCAACACTGTTTTTTCCACAGGGGAGTACCGGAGCTCTGCTTCCCTGAGGGTCTTGCTAACATAGAAGATGGCATGTTGGATGCCATCCTCTTCCCGGATGAGTACTGATTTGAAGGCTGTCGGGCGAATACCCAGGTAAAGGTATAGGATCTCCCCCACCTTGGGTTAAGAAAGCACAGGGGGTGAAGATAAGTACCGTTTCAGTTCCTCGAAGGCCCCCATCCGAGTGTAGGTGGCGCATGAGTTCTTTAGGCCGAAGGCCATGACAAGGTAGCAGAAGATGCCCTTGGGAGTCATCAAGGCTGTTTTTTCTGCGTCTTCCTCATGCATAAATATTTGATGATATCCGCGGAATGCGTCGAGGAATGACATGATCTCACACCCCGCGGTTTCATCTACAAGTTGATCAATATTTAGCAAAGGAAAAGGGGTCCATGGGACATGCCTTGTTGAGATCCGTGTAGTCCACGCACATGCGGAATGAGGGCGGTTTTTGTGCGAGGACTACGTTTTCCAGCCATGAGGGGTACTCTACCTCCTTGATGTGCTTGATAGAGAGGAGCATGGCGACCTCCTTCTTCACAAATTCCCTCCTCTCGGCCGAGAGGGGTCTCCTCCGCTGCTGTACTGGTTTGGCCGAAGGGTCCACCGAGAGGCGGTGGGTGATGACCCTTCGGCTGATCCCCGGCATGTCCTCCGACCCCCATGCGAAAACAACGGAGAAGGCGCGGAGGGCGCTGATGATGCCGGTCTTCAAGTCTTCTGGGAGCTTGGCTCCAATCTTCACGACTCTCTCCGGCTTGGCCGGATCGAGCGCGAAGTCTTCTACCTCTTCGACTGGTTCAGCCCTCGGTCTCCTCTCCTCCGCTTCCACAGCTCCGCTGATGGTGTCAATGCGGAACTCCGTCTTCTTAACCTTCTTTGTCACTTGAAGGTAGCAAGCGCGGGCAAGCTTTTGGTTCCCCCTCGAATAACCGATGCCCCCTCGTCTGGGAACTTGAGGCAGAGGTGCCTCATGGAGATGACGGCTTCGAGATCCTCGAGGGCTGGCCGGCCGAGGATGATGTTGTGGGCGCAGTCGATGTTGACGACGACGAATTCCACCTCGATCTTGGCTCTATGGAGCCCGTCGCCGAAGAGTACCGGGGGGGTTATAACCCCCTCGGAATCAATGGTGTCTCCGGTGAAGCCGGCAAGTGGGGTCTTGATGGGCCGAAGGGACCCCCTCTCCAGATGTAGCTCTCTGAAGGTACTGAGGTACATTACATTGACAGAGCTGCCCGTGTCAACGTAAGTTCGGTGAATAATAGTGTCATTGATCTATGTGCGGATGACGAGGGCATCCCTGTGTGGGGAGGATACTGGGGGGAGATCAGCGTTAGTGAAGGTAATGGGTTCCTCCCTCAGCCGCTTTACTGGGGGCATGTGAGTGACTTCCCCCACGTAAAGTAACTGAGCCCACTTCTTTCGTTGACTTGTGGAGTCACCCCCGGTATTGCCCCCGGTGATCATGAGGATGTGGCGCTTCTTTTCTTGGTACCGGGGGTACTCCTCCTCTTCTTCCAGGTTCCCAATCTCCCTCTTCTTGCCGAGGGGGATGGTGTTGGGGTTGAACCATGCATTTGCTCTCGCAGTTTGCCCTCGGGGTGGCCCTTGGTGAGGGGGGCCCTGTTGTTGAGGGCCTTGAATAAATTGGGACAAATGGCCTGCCTGTATTAATCTTTCGATGACCGTCTTCAGCTGATGGCAGTCATCAGTTCTGTGCCCCTGATGCCGGTGGAAGTGACAGTATGGATAATTTGGATTGATGGCATATACTTCCAGGGGTGCACGGGAATCTCGCTCAACCAGGCCCCTCTCCTCAGCGAAATCAAGAATGACGCCGACGGGGTGCGTCAAAGGTGTCCGAGGGTGCTCCAGGAGAACAGGCTGCGCCCAAGCCCTCGGGTTCCCATTGCAGCCTCCCCTGGGCTTGGCTTGGCCGTGCCGGGGGCGATCACCGGAGGGGGCAGAATCCTTAGGTTGATTACGGGGAGCCCCCGGCCCCCGGTTGCCTTTGTCGTCTAGCCGAGGGCGTTGCTGATTGGGGATGTGATGGCATTTCTCCACTTCCTCGGCTTCGGCATACCGGTCCCCCCACTGTAGGGCCCTTATATAATCACGGGGGGGTTCGATGATGAGGCTCCTCGAGAAGTTCCCGGGGCGGAGTACTGTTTGAAGGAGGGCCGGGAGGGTCCCGTCGTCAGCGCTATCAACTTTATCAGCCTCCGTTCTCTAGCGTTCCAAGAAGTCCCGAAGGGTCTCCTCCTTCCTCTGCCTCACTGTCAGCAAGTGGGAGAAGTGTTTTCTTGTGCGGCGCCTTCCTGCAAATTGCATCAAGAACCGCTGGGCGAGTTCTTGCCATGAGTCAATGCAGCCCTCGGGCAACCGATTGAACCATTCGTAAGCTGTCCCCTCTAAGGTGGAGAGGAACCAGCGGCATAAATACTCATCTGATGCCCCCACCATCATCATGTTGTTCTGGTATCTGCTGTAGTGCTCCTGGAGATCAGTTTTTCCGTCGTAGGGCTTGATGAGCTGCCCTCGGTATTTCTCCGGGATCCGGGCCGCCAATACCCTTGGGGTGAATGGCGTCTGGGTCCGGAGCTGTATGGTGGGTGTTAGTATATATGTCCTAGCGACAATCATTTCTTTAAAGACATATGTACTTGATCACATTTAGTTTTTATATTTGATATATACACGGTATTACACTTTATGAATGATTGTTTTCGATTGTCAATGTTTTATTCATAATTGTGTTCCCTTGGATTTATGTTGTCAATAAGTAAGTGGGAGCTTATATGATATAACATAAGGTCCTAAAATAGCCCCAATCAATGATCATCAAGAATGGGATATTGATGATATATGATAAGATTGGTATGTGGACTGCATCATACTTTTAGAAAGTATAGTTGATCTCACGACTATGAGTTCCTGTAATTCATGATGGTCACATAGATATTTTAGAGAATATTGGCATACCCACCGAGAAAGCATTTGATAAGTTCTATTCATGTGTCTATGGGATTATCGGCGTATAGAGTAGTGTAATAGTCCTCCGACTTGAGGTCAATACATACTACATGTGCGGAGTGATGTACTTTGACCATGACCAACGCTTGCACTCCAATCGGGGTAGATACGGCATGTGTTGGGTGCATCACGAAGCACATGGAGTAGTAGTTGAGCCAAGAAAGGATTCATTCCTCATAATAGATTAAGAGAGAACATTCTACTTCTCATATCTAGATGGATCATAAAGTCATTGGCCAATGCAAAGATATATTCGTTTTGGATATCGAATATGATCGTTATGGATCATCTAGAAAGATTGAGAGACAGAGACTGAGTTATTGGGATAGACACTATATCATGTTCTAGACTTAGTTGAATGTTCGTTGAATGAAAGGACTGTATCACTATGAGCTCTATATTACAGGGAGTTTGTATAGTCCTCGCAAACGTCCTTATATATTAAGTTTGTCTGGAGAATCGTCTAGGGATTCGCTAAGACCTTAATTTGATTAGTGCTTAATATATAAGGCCCTATGGGTCACACAACAAGTGATTATACCTTCCGATTGAATTGTTAGAAGGAATTAAATATTATTAATTGGATTAAATAATATTTAATTCGTAATACTGAAAATGAATTAAATATTAATTAGATTAAACATATTTAATTCATGAAGCTGAAGGAGAGTTCTATTTGATAGAATTAATTAAGTAAGATAAATTAGATTTATCATACTTAAATAAGATGTATTTATTGTTAAATAAAGTAGATATTTTCTTTTGTAATTTGGAATTAAAAGAAAAGTAAATAAAATAAATATTAATATATAATAATTAGAAAGTGGCGTGCAGCCACATCTCAATTATTATTATTATTATTATTTTGTTTTGTTTTATCTACTTATTTAATTAATTAGGAGTATTGGTCCTAGTAGGATTAGAACTCATTAATTAGAAAGACTTTCATTGTGATTGAAAAACTAGTTTCGAACTAGTATAAATACATCCTTCTCCTTCATAATTTGTAGACCAGTTTTCAGATTCAGTATTATCAGTTTATTTTCCTGCGAAGAGATTTCCTAGCCTTTCTCTTAGGGAGATCTAACCGTTCTTTCGGAAAGGAGAAATCACGTGGATACCAAAGGTCAAGGATTATCACCGCTAGGCTGGAAGATCTGTAAGTTCTAACTCAGATCCGTTATTATTATCATATTCGTTATTTTGTCATAATCAGGAAGATCTGTTTGGGAAAATTTTAAACTTCCGCTGCCGTACTTTCGAGGTACGTTACATCAATTTCCAAACAGTGGTATCAGAGCCAAACTGATTCTAATGACATTATACGAATTGTATACATATCTGGTGGGTCAGAATATGTGGTTTACGCAAATGTTCCGTAGTTCTTGACCCGGTTTGTTTTTCTTTAGAAAATAGATTAGATCTCTTTGAAAACAAATTAAGAACTTTTTGTATGCATTAGCTAATTGTTTTTAGAATTTGGATTTTAAAAGCTAAATACAAAGAGATGGCCTGGACCGTAGTTAAAGGAATAGTTTTTCTTTTCTCTACCAATCTGCTCGTTTTTGTCGTCATTCCTTTTGGAGATCCACTATGGCGGACGAGATTCACGGCGAAGGATTCTGAACCTGGAAGATTAGTTCGTAGTGAAATTAGAATTCTTTTCCAGCTGGGTTGTTGAAAATTTTGATATTATTGGGATAATTTTGAAATTTTCGAAATTTAAAAAAAAAAAAAAAGGGTTGATGCTGCGTATGTGAGCACTTGGAGGATGGATCAGTTTACCAAACTCTAATTTTTATTTTAAGAATTAGTTTTGTTTTTGGTAAATTGGATTTTATCAAAAGCCTAAGTTTGTAAATTTGAGTAATTTTAATTTGAAGAGTTTCGGTGTTCTGCGTATCACATGCTGCATCAGCTGTAATATAATAATAACCAATTTAAAATATCCTTAATTTAATTAGATTAGTTATCTTTGAGATTTGGAAGGATTAACTTTAATTTAGCCTATTATTATATTATTGTTTAGCATGCTTTTACTTTAATTATTTGATTATTGTATCTGTTTATAAATTAGATTTATATTGCATGCTTTAATTTTATATGTTTGAGTTAGATCTCGTTAACATATTATTTGATGATATGTTTTAGCATCTTGATTAAATAGAGTAATTTAATACCCCGCTAAATGTTCCCCATAAGTTAAAATTTAAGTCTTATCTGGGATAACGACATCACCCATCATAATTAAATTAGTAGAAATATTTTTTTCGTTGAAGAATATTTCACCCAAGTGTTTATTCCATTCGACAAAATATAGAACTAATTCATAGATACATATGTTTGTGATCGTGTGATGGTTTTGACTTACTTAAATTAGCTCGAGTCGCCCAAGCGTCAGTGTTAATTTAAGGATGTCGATCATTCAAAAATTGATCAACCAAAAGTTGCTTGGACGCAATTGGTCTAGGGACCTACCCATTATATTATTGCAGTGATCAGCCCAAGCTGGAATTGTAATAGTATGAATGAGGATTTTGGCCACTATGATTGTAAAACATTCCATGTTCCTTTTATTGGGGTCAAAGAGCATGTAAAAATAGTGGGAGCTAAATAATTAAAAGTCCAGATTATTTAGTTAACTAGATGTGATCATAGGAATTAATATATGATTTTAATTCCCATTCTATTTGAACTTCTCTGGGCTTTTAGGAATGTCGAATTTATCATTGAGAAGTATCTTGGATACAAATAATGTGATTGAACCAAACTTTCTAGACTTGGAACAAAATATGCGTTTCGTTCTTAGGCAAGAAAATATCGAACATGTATTTGATACATGTGTACCCGAGATCCTTGATGTTAGTTCTTCTGAATTAGCCATGTTTGACAAGGACATTCAGAAGAATCACATTGCTGAGGTACCAAATGATGTATATCTCTACTGCAAAGAGACAGGACATTGGAAGAGAGATTGTGAGATATACAGGACTAATCTAGCCAAAGCACCGAGTGCTTCTAGCTTAGGCATTTTTGTCATTGATATTAATATGTCTACAACTAACTCTCACTGTTGGGTATTAGATACGGCTTGTGGCTCACACATTTGCAATAGTGTGCAAGGCCTAAATGACAGTAGAGCAGTTAGGCTGGGTGAGATTGACCTACGTGTAGGAAATGGAGCAAAAGTTGCTGCTGAACGTGTAGGGACTTATATATTAGATTTACCCAGTGGTTATAGATTAGAACTAAATAATTGTTATTTTGTTCCTTCTATAACAAAGAACATAATTTCCATTCCTATGTTAGACATTGAGGGTTTTTCCTTTCATTTTGCTAATAACACTTGTTGTTTTTCACAAAATGGTATTGTGTATGGAAATGCTCCTCTTATGAATGGTTTATATGTTCTTAATTGTAGACATGACATATTAAATGTTCAAAATAAAAGACCAAGGTTAAGTAATCTGAAAAACACCACATATCTTTGGCATTGTAGGCTTGGTCATATTAATGAAGCCAGAATAGCAAGGTTAAGTAAATTAAATTACTTAACACCATTTGATTTTGAATCATATGGTAATTGCGATTCGTGTCTCTCAGCTAAAATGACGAGTAAACCTTTTCTTGGAAAAGGACTACGGGCCAAAGAAGTGCTTGAATTGGTTCACACAGATGTGTGTGGACCATTCCCAACTCAAGCTAGAGGAGGTTTTTCTTACTTCATCACGTTTACTGACGATTTCTCTAGGTTTGGATTTGTGTATCTTATGAAACACAAATCAGAAGCTTTTGAGAAATTCATGGAGTATAAGGCTGAAGTAGAGAAGCAACTTGACAAGAGTATCAAGACTCTATGATCTGATCGTGGAGGGGAATACTTGAGTAAGGAGTTTCTTGATTACTTAAAAGGTGAGGGAATTCAGTCACAATGGACTCCTCCAAGAACACCTCAATTGAATGGTGTCTCTGAAAGGAGAAATAGAACCTTGTTAGACATGGTTAGGTCCATGATGAATTCCACGTCTCTTCCAACATCTCTTTGGGGGTATGCATTGCAAACTTCGATATACATTCTGAATAGAGTTCCATCTAAATCAGTGCAAAAGACACCATATGAGTTATGGTGTAATAAGAAGCCTGTTCTTTCACATATTAAAGTGTGGGGTTGCCCTGCTTATGTAAAGAAATTGCACACTGATAAGTTAGGAGCTAGAAGTGAGAGATGTTATTTTGTGGGGTATCCTAAAGAAACTAGGGGATACTATTTCTATCATCCTGAGGAACATAAAATCATTATTTCCAGACAGGCACGATTCCTAGAAGAAGGCTTGGTCTTTAAGGAATTCAATCGTGAGAAGATAGTACTAGAAGAAATTCAAGAATCACAAAATAACATAGAGGATGAAGACTTGTTAGATGGTCAAAACAAGGATTCAGTGGGAGGATTAAACGGAAGTATGTCTCTAGGAGGATATCCTTCAGCTAGTGGGAGTAATATAGGAAGCACCTCGCACCAGCAAGTGGTTCCTATTAGGCATGAAAGAAATGACATGGTTGTCATTCCTTTTGCACCTACTTCTCCTTCTCTGGAAACACTTAAAAGTGTAGCACTAGAAAATTCTCCGAGCATTGGACAGTCCAATGCAAGAGAACCTCTTCACAATCAGAATGAGCAGCCTGAACAATCGCAAAATATTCAACTTCGTAGGTCTACTAGGATTCGTCATGAACCAACTAGGTTTGGCTTCCTCATGGAGGATCATGATGATGTTGAAATTCCTGACAAGGATGAACCTAAGACTTACACTGAAGCAATATTAGATATTGATTCAGAGAGGTGGCAAGAAGCCATGAAATCTGAAATGGACTCGATGTATATCAATCAAGTATGGAACTTGGTTGACTTGCCTGTTGGGGTTAGACCCATTGGATGCAAATGGGTTTTCAAGAAGAAAATTGATGCCGAAGGCAAGGTGCAAACATACAAAGCTAGGCTAGTGGCTAAAGGTTATAGTCAAAGAGAGGGAATTGACTATAGTGACACCTATTCGCCAGTTGCAAAACTCAAGTCCATTCGAATTTTGCTTGCGATAGCAGCATACTATGATTATGAAATTTGGCAAATGGATGTCAAAACTGCTTTCCTTAATGGAAACCTCAAGGAGGAGGTGTACATGGTACAACCTGAAGGTTTTATATCCAAGTCAAATCCCAAATCAGTATGTAAATTGGAGAAATCCATATATGGGCTAAAGCAAGCCTCAAGGAGTTGGAATATCCGTTTTGATGAAGCGGTCAAATCGTTTGGCTTCATCAGAAGCAATGAGGATGCGTGTGTATATACAAAACGCAGCAAGGATAGCGTGGTCTTTATGGTCATATATGTTGATGACATTCTGATCATAGGGAATGATATCCCCTTATTGAAGTCCGTGAAAGAATGGTTATCCAATATCTTCATGATGAAAGATCTAGGTGAAGCCTGTTATATCCTTGGGATTAAGATCTATAGAGACAGAGTTAATAGGATGTTAGGTCTTTCACAATCCACGTATATTGACAAAATACTACATCGATTTAAAATGGAAGAATCTAAGAAAGGATTCCTCCCGATGGGTCATGGGATATCGTTATCAAAGAAGGATAGTCCTTCAATTGATGATGAGATCAAACGCATGAGAGGGATTCCATATGCTTCTGCAATTGGTTCAATCATGTATGCTATGATCTGTACTAGGCCAGATGTGGCTTATGCGCTTAGTATTGTTGGTCGATATCAAAATAATCCAGGAGAACGGCATTGGAGTGCTGTTAAGACTATTCTTAAGTATCTTAGACGAACTAAAGAATATTTCTTGGTTTATGGTGGACAAGAGAAACTAATAGCATCTGGTTACTCTGACGCTAGCTTCATGACAGATAAGGATGACTATAAGTCACAATCAGGATATGTTTTTAATCTCAATGGAGCAGCAGTAGACTGGAAGAGTTCCAAGCAGGACACTACAGCTGATTCGACAACAAAAGCCGAGTACATTGCTGCATCAGAAGCAGCTAAAGTGGCCGTATGGATACGTGAATTCCTCAAAGAATTAGGGGTTGTTCCAAATGATAGTCATCCAATAACCATTTATTGTGACAATACTGGTGCTGTTGCACAAGCAAAGGAACCAAGATGCGACAAGAGGAATGGACATGTGCCGAGGCGCTATCATGTGATTCGAGAGAAGATAGCAAGAGGAGAGGTTGCAATAGAACGTGTTTCCACTGAGGACAACTTGGCTGATCCCTTCACCAAACCTTTGAGCTGTGAGAAACATACTAGACATTTTGAGAATCTAGGTGTTAGACGCATTGGTGATTGGCACTAGGCCAAGTGGGAGATTGTTAGTATATATGTCCTAGCGACAATCATTTCTTTAAAGACATATGTACTTGATCACATTTAGTTTTTATATTTGATATATACACGGTATTACACTTTATGAATGATTGTTTTCGATTGTCAATGTTTTATTCATAATTGTGTTCCCTTGGATTTATGTTGTCAATAAGTAAGTGGGAGCTTATATGATATAACATAAGGTCCTAAAATAGCCCCAATCAATGATCATCAAGAATGGGATATTGATGATATACGATAAGATTGGTATGTGGACTGCATCATACTTTTAGAAAGTATAGTTGATCTCACGACTATGAGTTCCTGTAATTCATGATGGTCACATAGATATTTTAGAGAATATTGGCATACCCACCGAGAAAGCATTTGATAAGTTCTATTCATGTGTCTATGGGATTATCGGCGTATAGAGTAGTGTAATAGTCCTCCGACTTGAGGTCAATACATACTACATGTGCGGAGTGATGTACTTTGACCATGACCAACGCTTGCACTCCAATCGGGGTAGATACGGCATGTGTTGGGTGCATCACGAAGCACATGGAGTAGTAGTTGAGCCAAGAAAGGATTCATTCCTCATAATAGATTAAGAGAGAACATTCTACTTCTCATATCTAGATGGATCATAAAGTCATTGGCCAATGCAAAGATATATTCGTTTTGGATATCGAATATGATCGTTATGGATCATCTAGAAAGATTGAGAGACAGAGACTGAGTTATTGGGATAGACACTATATCATGTTCTAGACTTAGTTGAATGTTCGTTGAATGAAAGGACCGTATCACTATGAGCTCTATATTACAGGGAGTTTGTATAGTCCTCGCAAACGTCCTTATATATTAAGTTTGTCTGGAGAATCGTCTAGGGATTCGCTAAGACCTTAATTTGATTAGTGCTTAATATATAAGGCCCTATGGGTCACACAACAAGTGATTATACCTTCCGATTGAATTGTTAGAAGGAATTAAATATTATTAATTGGATTAAATAATATTTAATTCGTAATACTGAAAATGAATTAAATATTAATTAGATTAAACATATTTAATTCATGAAGCTGAAGGAGAGTTCTATTTGATAGAATTAATTAAGTAAGATAAATTAGATTTATCATACTTAAATAAGATGTATTTATTGTTAAATAAAGTAGATATTTTCTTTTGTAATTTGGAATTAAAAGAAAAGTAAATAAAATAAATATTAATATATAATAATTAGAAAGTGGCGTGCAGCCACATCTCAATTATTATTATTATTATTTTGTTTTGTTTTATCTACTTATTTAATTAATTAGGAGTATTGGTCCTAGTAGGATTAGAACTCATTAATTAGAAAGACTTTCATTGTGATTGAAAAACTAGTTTCGAACTAGTATAAATACATCCTTCTCCTTCATAATTTGTAGACCAGTTTTCAGATTCAGTATTATCAGTTTATTTTCCTGCGAAGAGATTTCCTAGCCTTTCTCTTAGGGAGATCTAACCGTTCTTTCGGAAAGGAGAAATCACGTGGATACCAAAGGTCAAGGATTATCACCGCTAGGCTGGAAGATCTGTAAGTTCTAACTCAGATCCGTTATTATTATCATATTCGTTATTTTGTCATAATCAGGAAGATCTGTTTGGGAAAATTTTAAACTTCCGCTGCCGTACTTTCGAGGTACGTTACATCAATTTCCTAACAGTGGGTTCCCCGGAGCCCTCGGTTATCTTCCTCTGCATTTCCTCCATTTTGGCCAACATGGCCTCATACTTGAGGTCCGTATGAGGGGCAGAAGTGGTGGCGTGTGCTTTAAGAACAATTGGAATTTAGTAGGAAAAGATGTTTGTGAGGCTGTTAGAGAGTTCTTTGTTTCAGGAAGGATGCTCAAACAGGTCAATCACACTGTTGTGTCCCTTATTCCTAAGACAAGCCACTCTCCTATGGTATCTGATTTTAGACCAATCTCTTGTACAAATGTGACTAAAAGGTTATTACTAAGATCTTATCAGCACGTTTAGGGCCGTGTCTTGCTAGTGTTATCAACCCTTCACAGGGAGCTTTTGTTGATGGAAGGTTGATGTCTGACAACATCTTTTTGGCACAAGAGTTAGTGATTAAAATAGGAAAAGACCTTCTCCTAGATGTATGATTAAAATAGATCTTAGGAAAACCTATGATACAGTCTCTTGGGATTTTCTTGAAAGAGTTCTTTTGGATATTGATCTTCCTAACCTTTTTGTTAAACGGGTAATGGAGTGTGTTACGACTTCCTCCTTATCTATCTCCATTAATGGAGCACTACATGGCTGGTTTGAGAGGAAGAGGGGGCTTAGACAGGGCGATCCTATGTCTCCTTTGTTGTTTGTGATCTGCTTAGAATACTTTTCAAGGCTTATTGGGATTAGGACCTCGGTTCCTAATTTCCGGTATCACCCTTTGTGCTCTAAGCTTAAAATAACACATTTGGTATATGCAGATGATTTGATGCTTTTTTCTAAAGCAAATTACCCATCTATCACGATCTTAGTTGATACTTTAAATGAATTTGGGCGTGTTTCTGGCCTCATGGTGAATTTAGAAAAGTCTAATATATTCTTAGGGGGTAATGTGGAAAGTAGGATCCCCTACATCCTAGAAAGAGTAGGTCTCCAACTTGGATCCTTTCCTGTTAGATACTTGGGTATTCCTCTTGCTCCTTTAAACATATATGTAGCTCAATTCTCTCCTTTGATTGATAAAGTTACGGATTATCTAAATGCTTGGAACCCAAAGACTCTTTCTTATGCAGGTAAAGTGGAATTAATTGCATATGTTATGCAAGAAGTGCAAGCTTTTTGGCTTGGGATCTTCCCTATGCCGAGGGCTATACTTGATAAGATCACCTCTCTTTGTAGGTTATTCCTTTGGGGAAGTAAACATTCGAAAGTTGCACGGTGTGATGTGTGTCTACCAAAGAGTGAGGGGGGTTTGGGGCTTAGAGATACGAAGGTATGGAACGATGCCTTATTATCTCGCACTCTTTGGAACATACACTCCAAACAAGATTCGTTATGGGTAAAGTGGGTCCATGGAGTCTACCTCCAAGGGAGGGATGTGTGGACTTTTGATCCACACACTAGAGACTCTAGACTTATGAAGGCTTTGGCCAAGATCCGGGACCTAATAGTGTCTAAATTCCCTTTGGTTGAGATGTCCGTGACCTATCTTGAGAAGTGCTCCCTAAATGGGAAACTTTCCTCATCTAAAGTCTATGAATTGCTTCGGACTAAAGGCAGCATCCATCCTTGGACGTCATTCATTTGGAAAAATTACATACCCCCCAAGTTATCTTTTATTACTTGGCTAGCTTTCCGGGGGAGGTTGGCTACGTATGATAGCTTGGGGTTTTTGGATGTGAATAACGAATGTGTTTTTTGTAAGGGTGGCCCGGAAACGGCGTCACACCTATACTTTGAATGTACTTTCACAGGGCAGGTTTGGAAGTTGGTTAAGAACTGGCTTGGATTAACAAGGAGGATGAGTACACTCTTGAGTGCTGCCAAGTGGTTAAAGAAAGAGCATAATGGAGCACATGCAAAGGCTAAAGGAGTTAGGATTGCTTTTTGCTATACCGTATATTGGACATGGCGTGTTCGGAACATGATATGCTTTGAGAAGACCCAAACTACGATTGAAGACATGTTTAAAACTATAAAGTTCATGGTGTATAAAGTTCTCTACTCTATGTATCCGTTTGATAGGATAACATTCTAACCTTTTGCTCATGCGTCACCGATTTTTGTGATGGCTAGCGTGTATATGTAGCTAGATGAGGGTTTTTGGGGTGATAGGGTATCCTTCCTTGGGAGGATCTGTTTTTGATGTTTTGCTATTGTACAGATGTACATAAACACTTTTGGATATATATACATATATATATTTACATTTTATCCAAAAAATATAGAGATAGTATTAAGGAAAGAACTAATAATTAATATTCAAGGGAAGAAGTTAAGAAAATAACTCACAACTTTAATAATCAACAAACTTCAAGAGCAACACCAAGAATGGAAGTTTAGCTCCTCATTTGGAGACTAAACATGCTATAAAAATATAAAAGAAATACTATTCTAAACTGAGCTTAAGAGTATGGAAGAAGGGGTGATTTTTTGTGAAGAAAAAGTGTGCTATTTATAGGTGTTTTTCAACACCTTGGGCCGGGTACCCGACCGGGTCAAGTGCCCACCCGACCGGGTCCGGTCAAAATCAGATATCCTCCACATTCTGGTGATCTTTGGCACGTTAAAATGTCCCGGGTCAAGTCAGACCCGACCAGGTGAAATACTTCACCCGACCGGGTGATGTAATTTCCTGAGCAGTTTCGCATTTCAAGTCTCACCCGACCGGGTGCAATGCCTCACCCGACCGGGTGATTGTCCTGGGCAGCCAATAATTATTTTTCTTCACTTCAAAGCCTTCCTTTCCAACACCATAAATCCTAACTCTACTTTACAATTTACAAATGAGAACTAAAATACAATTAAAACTAAAATCACACAAATGTTTACAAACTAAATAAAATGGTAAACAATCCACACAAATCAAACATAAAAAGATGCATTTATGCACTACTAATTATTGCATATCAAACACCCCCACACTTGAACACTTACTCATCTCGAGTAAATGCAATCCAAGAAATCCTCAAATGATAAGATCATCAACACAACCATCATAAAGTGTTTTTAGAATCAAAATAACCACCAAGTATCCCCAACATACAAAAAAAAATTATACATTACGGGATCTTCAAATCCAATTTCCTCATGCAACGAACTCTCTTTACTCATCACCCTTAGGATCCTGCAAAATCAAAAAGAAATATTTTCTCTCATTCTCTCATTTTGCCTAGGTGACCTTTCGGGTGTTTTATGAGAAAAAATAATATCTTTGGTATATTTCAGGAGCCATGATGTGCAAACTAGTTGTGCTGAGGTAATGGGGCCTCGGTCTACAAAGCCATAGAGTGTAACTAAATGTGTAATCAAGCCCCCTACCCTAATAGTTCCTGTGGAAGTTGCCACTGTGTTGAAGTGATCCCGTAGAATTGAGGCAACATCCACTTGATCTCTGGACCTGGTAAAACAGCTTGTCCAAGAATATAAACATCACATACCCTTGTGTGATGGTTATTTGGTCTTCCGAGAAAACAGTTCGATAAGTATTTTAAGAAAATTCGGAAGACCGAATGTTGTACACGAATCACACTAAGGTGTCTGAGCTCGACATCCACCTGCACTGTCATCCTTTGCCACAATTCCACACCCACAAAAGTGTCATGTTCACATTCTTCATTGAACAAGGGGAGGCCAAAGTGTTGGGCAAACTCCCACTTGGTCAATGAACGGTCCTCATTCAACAAACGAAATGTGATTCTACTTTCAGCATGATCATCAACATTTGCTATTTGCTTAAATGAACTAAAAAATTCATACACCAAATGTGGGTAGGTAACACATATTGCATCTCAAATATCCTAAGCATCCCAATGTTTGTGAAAATTTCACGCATAATCACATCAAGCATGAATGACACTAGCGTAGTAATGCATATGAAACGGGATTGTTTTACCTCCCGTTTGGTTTGCTCTATGAAGCGCTTTTTGTGGACCCCGTTGTCAAATTGCACACTCTCAAAACTGGGAACGGGTGCAATAGCTTGGCCACCCCTTGAAGAAGATGCTTTGGACTTTTTAGGAGCCATGAAAGTAGTTTTTTTTGGATTTTTTTCTTGGTATTTTCGGACTTGGGTATGGTTGGGTTTGGAACTTTGGATTTTTGGTGGGTTTTAGGTATTTTGGGGTTGTGAGAGTGGATAGGATGATTATTATGAGAAGAAATTGGGTTTTGTTGGGGATTTCGTGGGGGAAATTCGGACCTTTGGGGTATGGGGGGTTAGGTTTTCAGATTTCCTTTGGGGGGTGGATTTGGGTAGGATTTTTGGGTAAAAAATGGAAGAGGGTGTTGAGGAGATGAAGAAAATGTGTTTAAGTGATGGTTTTGGTGGAGAAATGGGGAGGAATTGAATCTTTGATGTTCGAAAATGGTGGAAATAAGGGAGGGTTTTCGAATTAGGGAGGTGAAATGGGGAAGAAATGTGGTTTTCCCGACCCCTTATGGGGATTTTTTGCCAGTTCGCCCGGTCGGGTGGGGTGAGTGACCCGGTCAGGTGTTCTTCATTTTTAAAAAATTTTATCGTACCCTGACAAGTTTGCGTTCCAGAGAGTGCAGAGGCAAAACGCCCGGCCGGGTGGTATATCAGACCCGGTCGGGTGTTTTGAATTTTTCTTTTCCACAACTGCCTCGCCTGGGCGATTGGCCGGGTGCTGTGTTTTATGAAGGGACCCGACCGGGTAGGGTTTTATACCTGGCCGGGTTCAATCCTAGGCCTTTCTTTCTTTTTTCACACACACAAAAAAATAATTGGAAACAATCAAAATACAAACTTGGGTTGCCTCCCAAGAAGTGCTTGATTTAATGTCGCGGCACGACGTTTATTATTATTTTATTTTTTTATTTTTTTTATGTGGGATCGTGGACATCCCTTGTTTCATTCTTTATTTTCGGCCTTTTCCAGTAAGCCCGAGACTTCTTCTTTGTTATCGCCTCAACTACAGGTGGTTCCAATTCGTATTGAGGCGATTCTTCTTTCAAAATAGATTTTTCCTTAACCTTTTTCTCAATAAAAAAATTTTGTGCTTGTGGTTCAAAAACATTTAGAGAACAGAGGGAGTTTTCTTTCATTTGTTTTTTTGTAGAATCAAAGATGTTGAATTCTACTTTTTGGTCATCGAACTCTAAAGTTAATGAACCATTAGACACATCTATTTTTGTTTGGGCCGTTTTTAAGAAGGGTCTTCCCAAAAGAATGGATGTAGCTTGGTTATCAGTTTTCATTTCAAGAATATAGAAATCAACAGGGAAGACCAAATTTTCAACTTTTACTAGCACATCCTCTACGACACCCTTTGGGTACGTGTTGGACCTATCTGCCAATTGGATTACTATCCCGATATCATGCATAGGGCCAAGTTTTAGGAATTTGTATAATGAATATGGAATAATATTGATTGAAGCCCCTAAATCCAACAAGGCACTAGGAAATAAAGTGTCCCCTATTTTGCATGGGATAGTGAACATGCCTAGTTCGTTGCATTTTTCCGGGAGTTTTCTCCGGAAAATTGTTGAGACACGTTCACTAACCTTTACCTCTTGCTTTGCCTTCAATTTATCTTTTCTTTTCATTGTGCATAGTTCTTTTAAAAACTTTGCATAACGGGGAACACTTTTGATTAGTTTAAAGAGTGGGATATTTACCTCACAATTGGCGAAGGTTTCATAGAGGTCCCGATCATTCTCCAGCTTCCTTGTGTCCTTCAGTGTTTCAGGGAATGGAGGAAGTGGTTCATATGATGAAAGTGGAGGGAATTTAGCTTTCGTTGGTTCCTCCTCGTTTGGTTGAAAATCTTCTCCAGGATCAACCCCATTTTTAGCTTGCTTTTCTTCCTCGTGCATCTCTTTCAATGTTGTCTCATCCATCAACATGATTGCATTAACATGTTGTCTCGGGTTTTGCTCCGTTTGAGATGGGAGTTTACCCAAGTCTTTTGCCTCAAGTTGGCTCACCGCAATTGAGATTTGGCTCATTTGATTTTCCAAGTTTTGGATGCTAGATTTCGTCGTTTCTTGGAATTGAGCCACACTTTGTTGCATCGTTGACATACTTGTAGCAAGTGCTCAGATCATGTCTTCAGTGGACATATTTAATCTTGAGGTTTGGCCTTGGTGATTTGGGAAGAATTGTTGAAAGGGCTGATTTTGTTGTGGTTGAGGGTTCCCATATCTCAAATTCGGGTGATCTCTCCACCCGGGGTTGTAGGTGTTAGAGTGTGGATCGTACCTCTTTTGTTGTGGTTGAGAACCCAAGACATTGACTTGTTCTTCTTGGAGAGTTGGGCAAGAATCGGTTAGATGCCCTTGCTGTGTGCATATGCCGCAGACCTTGACCTCTTGGTTTCTAGGATTCAAAAGAAAATCCTTAACCAAAGAAGTCAAACCAGCCATTTGACTTTCTAACGATGTAGATGATTCTGCCGCGGCAACTTTACGGGTTAAGGACCGCCCGTTGTAATGCCTAGAGTTTTCGGTCAACTCCGAGATCAAGCTTGTTGCTTGTGAGTGAGTTTTGTTGACAATGCCACCCCCACAAGCGGAATTCACCATTCTTCTATCATCATCAACAAGACCATCGTAAAAGTAGAGTATGAGGTCTTGCTCGGTGTAGTCATGATAAGGGCAGCTAGCACATACCTTTTTGAACCGTTCTGAATATTCATATAAGGTCTCATCATCTTTTTGATCAATGTTGCTTATTTGTTTTTTTTAAAGATGATGAGACGAAGGCGGGGTAATACCTTTCTAGGAAACATTTCTTCATTGCCGCCCATGTATCTATGCTTCCCGAGGCAAGATAGAATAGTCAATCCTTAGCCGTGTCTTTCAGTGAGAATGGAAAGGCCCTCAGTTTGATTTGTTCTTCTTTGACACCGTTTGGACACATGCTGGTGCAAGCGATGTGGAATTACGACAAGTGTTTGTTCGGATCTTCCCCTCTTAGGCCATGGAAGGATGACAGAAGATGAATGAGCCCAGATTTAAGCTCAAATGTATTACCCTCATTGAGTGTAGGGAAGGTAATACATAACGGTTGTTGGTTCACGTTTGGAGCTGTGAGCTCCCTCAAAGTTTTTGTTTCTTGAGCCATAGTGATTGGCTCTTCAGATTCGTTAGAACTAGAGCTAACGTTTGAGGATTCCTCCGAGGGTGTGTGTGGAAATAAATTTCTCAACCTCTCGAAGGCTTGTTCTATTTTGGGGGTTTGATTGGTAGGTGATTTCGTTCAATGAACGATATTTAACCATATACTACAAAGCTCAGAAGAAATAGAAATCTTTATAATTGAATCATTTTTTTTCTTTTTCTTAAAATAAAATAAAAAGAAAAATTAATTGCCTTTCCCCGGCAACGACGCCAAATTTGACGTGCACTTTGTCACGGTGCGTCAAAATAAATTCAATACTAGCACTAATACGTAGTATAGCGAAGTAGAGTTCGTATCCACAGGGAAAGAAAAAATTCTCTTTTTATGAAACTAGTAAATAAAAGGGGGGTTTTGGGATTGAATGATTTAATTTAAAAACTAAGATGAACAACCTATATGTGTTTTAATTCAAAGATAAAAGAACTTGGCATTGCTACTTTCCACTTGTTGATATATTTTAGTCGATCATCGTTATATCTATAACTTTATCCCTCTCGAATACTCAATCGAGGAGTATATCCAATTCATCGAGGGTAGTTATTAACAACGACCGTTAATTAATAACCCTTACTATTAGTCAAGTATAGAACACCGCCATATACCGACTTGATAGTAGCATTTAATCTCTTAACTCCTTGATGAAATCAATTGAGATTGATAACCTCAACACAACGGGTTCGGTTTAACCAACAAAATTAACCCCTCTTAAGTTTATCAACCACGACCGTGCATTAATAAACCGAAGTTACTTACTTGTGAAACCATCAACGATTAACCATCGGTTCATCGATCATTTCTAGTAATAATTAATATATGAAACAAAACTAGTTGATCCTTTAAGTAATGTTCAAAATATTAATATGAAATATGAATAGGAATTAATTATGTTAGTCCCTGTTTTCTATTACAGCAAAGAAAAACAGTATAACAAGTAGAAGATTAACAAGAAAGATGAACACAAGATGATCGATGATAACCTTCCTTGATATACCGTGAACTCGTACAGAGAAGAATTTGCGCTAAGGCTATTTGGAACGAGTACGAAGGTTAACGCAGACCTGAGTCCTCGGCTCCCTTTTATAGGCGAGGCTCAGGTATGCGTATAAGGCATTTAGCCTTTTGTATGGGCCTAACACTTGGCTCATAATAAATACTATTCTCAGAGATACAGTATATCAGTACAGAACGGAAATAGTAAACTAGACTATTATAGACAAAACTGACAGACTTGATTCACAATAAAATTATCTTCAACAATCTCCCCCTTTGTGATCAAGTGTTGTCTTCTCTTACTTCTGAGCTTGGTAGTAATCTTTTTTTATGTTCAGAGCATGCTCGTATTGCCTAAGGATGTTCCTCTTGTCAAGACGATCGTCAATTGCCTTTAGAATGGTTGTCAATGTTGCGTGCTCCTTCTGAGTGTATGACGTTGCGTGACCTTCATGTAATTTTCATGCTTACGTTTATGTTTTTATTAGTTTAGATCGATTATTACCTTGGAAATTACACACTTTTGGTGTAATAGTTTTAGTTGTAAAAATGTTTGTAATTTGTTTAGATTAGGTTTATACTGAGCTCAAACAGGTCCAAGATCACTCTAGGGACCATTGGTGAACATCACAAATGGAAGGAAGGTGCAAAAAATCTCAAGATTCTGATTTTTGGTGTTGTACCCGGTCGGGTATGACCTATACCCGATCGGGTACCTTGTTGAAAAATCAAATCGGATTGGATCCGGGACAAGGCAACGTGCAGGGGAGATTTTGGCACGATCGACTGTTCATACCCGGTCGGGTGGCCGACATACCCGATCGGGTATAACCTAGTTTTTTTATATTTCCGTGAAGCAACCAAGTACCCGACCGAGTGCCCTTACAGCCCGATCGGTACACGACCCTGCAAGCCTAAAACGCCTATAAATACCCCCCTTTCCTTCCCACAAAAACCACCAATTAACATATACTTCTTAGCTCAATTTAGACAAACTCTTTCTTTATATTTTCTCCATGTTTAGTCTCCAAATGAGGAGCTAAACTCTTCCATCTTGGTTTTGCTACTTTGAAGCTTAATGAATTTGTAAGTTGTGAGTTATTTTCTTTAATCTTCTTCCTTGAATATTAATTATTTCCTATTCATATTCCATATTAATATTTTGAGCATTACTTAAAGGATCAACTAGTTTTGTTTCATATATTAATTATTACTAGAATCAATCGATTAATAGGCTTGTTATTAATTCGGTTCTTTCAACGGTAGTAAAACTTGAATTATTAATGCATGCGTCTCATGGTTAATAATCTAAGGGGAATTAATTATATTGATTAAACCAATAAACCGCTTGTGTTGATGTTATCAATCTTAATCGTTTTCATCTTAAGTTTATTGCTACTATCGGGCCAATATACGACGCTTGTTCTATATTAACTCGGTAGTAAGTTTTATTAATGAACGCGTCTCGTTATTAATAACTACCCTCGATGAACTGGATATACTCCTCGATTGAGTATTCGAGAGGAAGATAGTTAAAGATATAACTAGGATCGACGAACATTTCATTAAGTGGATACAAGCAAAACCAAGTCCTCATCTCTATTAATCAAACTCATATAGGTTGTTCATCTTAGTATTAATTAAATTCAATCAAATCAAACTTAAAACCCCCTTGTTACTATTGATAAAAGAGAAAAGTATTCCTTTCCCTGTGGATACGAACCTTACTTCACTATACTACGTATTAGTGTTGTATTGATAAATTATTTTGAGTGCACCTCACGACAAGTGCTCGTCAAATTTGGCGCCGTTGTCGGGGAAAGGCACTTATTTTTTCTTTTATTGTATTTCAAGAAAAAAAATATTAAATAAAAATATAAAGAGTTCTTATTTCTTCTATTTCTGAGCTTGGTGAAGTATATGGTTAAACATCGTTCCATAAACGAAATCACATATCAAACAAACCTGGAAATAGAGCAAACTTTCGAGCGGTTGAAAAATAAATTTTCTAGTACTGACTCGGAGGAATTATCTACCGGAGATACATCCAGCGCTAGTTCTCATTCTAGCGAGACCGAAGAGCCAATAACTATGGCTCTCGAAACAAGAACTTTGAGGGAGCTCACAGCTCCAAACTTAAATCAACATCCCTTATGTATCACCTTCCCAACTCTTGATGAGGGTGCTACATTTGAGTTGAAATCTAGACTCATACATCTACTCTCATATTTCCATGGCTTAAGAGGGGAGGACCCAAATAAACACCTCTCGGAGTTCCATGTTGTTTGCACAAGCATGTGCCCCAATGGAGTCACCGAGGAACAAATAAAATTGAGGGCCTTTCCATTCTCCCTAAAAAATACAGCCAAAGACTGGCTATTCTACCTTCCTTTGGGAAGTATAGGTACATGGGCGGCCATGAAGAAAGCTTTCCTTGAAAGGTACTATCCTGCTTCTGTCTCATCTTTCAAAAAGCAAATCAGCAATGTGGAGCAAAAAGATGATGAATCGTTCTACGAATATTGGGAATGATTCAAGAAATTTTGTGCGAGCTGTCCATACCATGGCTACTCGGAGCAAGACCTCATCCTATACTTTTATGATGGTCTTTGCAATGATGATAGGCGGATGATCAACGCCGCATGTGGAGTGGGGATCGTCAACAAAACTCCTTCTTAAGCTTTAAATCTTATCTCGGAATTGGCCGAGAATTGTAGACATCACAACGGGCGATCATCAACAAAAAGAGTCATGGCGGCGGAATTATCATCATCATTAGAGAGTCAAGTTGCCGGCTTGACTTCTTTGGTTAAGGATTTTATTTTGAATTCCAAGACCCAAGAAGTCAAGGTCTGCGGCATTTGTACACAACAAGGGCACCCCACCGACTCAAGCCCAACTCTCCAAGAAGACAACACCGAGCAGGTCAACGCTTTGGAATTTCCCAACCAAAAGAGGTACGATTCTTATGGCAATACTTATAATCCCGGGTGGAGAGATCACCCCAATTTGAGATATGGGAATCCGCAAGGAAACCCACAACAAAATAACCCTCCACAAAATCAATTTCCTAAAAAACAACCATTCTCTAAACCCCAAGGCCAAGGCTCAAATATGTCCACCGATCACATGATCCGAGCACTCACTACTAATGTCTCAACCATGCAACAAAACATGGTTCAATTTCAACATGAGATAAAATCCAGCATACAAAACCTTGAGAACCAAATGAGCCAAATCTCAAGTGCGGTGAGTAGGCTCAAAGCCAAGGATTCGGGAAAGCTTCCATCTCAAACAGAGCCGAATCCTAGGCAACAAGCCCATGCGGTCATATTGAGGAGTGGCAAGGAGTTGGTTATTGCCAAAGAAAAAGCAAAGAGCCACATTGGCGAAGAAGAGGAAGAAGAGGAGTTTGTAGAAAAAGCTCAACCGGAGGAGGATAAAACTCAAACCTCAAATCCAACGCCGGTCATCCCAGAAATTGAAGCACCTTTTCCCGAGGCTCTGAGGGAAACAAGAAGGGTGGAGAAGGATAAGAACATCTATGAGACATTCTCCAAATGTGAGGTAAATATTCCTCTCCTTAACTTGATAAAGGGTGTTCCTAGATTTGCAAATTTTTTTAAAGAGCTATGTAGAATAAAAAGGAAACATAGGCTCAATGGAAAACAAAAAGTCCAAGTTAGTGAACGTGTTTCAGCGGTCTTGCAAAAGAACTCACCAAAAAATACAATGATCCGGGCATGTTCACTATACCTTGTAAGTTGGGAGGTACTACATTTTCAAAAGCCATGCTAGATTTAGGAGCGTCAATTAATGTCATTCCTTACTCTTTATTCAAATCACTTGAGCTTGGCCCTCTAAATGAAACCGGAGTAGTCATTCAACTTGCGGATAGATCAAATGCTTATCCTAAAGGTATTGTCGAAGACGTACTAGTTATGGTTGATAATTTGATCTTTCCCGCTGACTTTTATGTTTTGGAAATGGAGAATGATAAAAATGCGGTTCCTATCCTTTTAGGAAGGCCATTTTTAAAAACCGCTAGAGCAAAAATTGATGTTTTTAGCGGATCTTTAACAATGGAATTTGATGGAGATAAGGTTGAATTCAACATTTATGACTCCATGAAATACCCAAATGAAGATCATTCTTTGTTTGCCATTGATATTATCGATTCTCTTGTACAAAACACTTTTGAAATAAATGGAGAGGATGAATTGTTGAGCGTGATTGAGAATGATTTCGGGGACAATTCTCTAGAACTTGCCTTGACTCCCAACATACAAGCCATGATGGTGGAGTTGGATAACCATTTCCAACTTCCACTTATGCCACCGGGGTCAAGAGCATTTCCACTAACCATCCCCGAAGAAAAGCCTTTGCCTTCTATTTTGCAGGCCCCCGAAGTTGAGATGAAGCCACTCCCAAAACATTTGAAATATGTGTTGTTGGGAGAAAAAGAGACCTTGCCGGTTATAATCTCCAACAAATTGACCCAAGAGCAAGAAGGAAAGCTGGTTGCGGTGCTCAAAAAGCATAAACTTGCAATTGGATGGACTATAGCCGACATCAAGGGCATTAGTCCATCCATTTGCATGCACCGCATCTTGATGGAGGACGAAGCAAAGCCGGTGAGGCAGCCCCAAAGAAGATTGAACCCACCTATGATGGAGGTGGTCAAAAAGGAGGTCATCAAGCTACTACAAATGGGGATCATCTTCCCCATTTCCGATTCAAAATGGGTTAGCCCAACCCAAGTTGTTCCTAAGAAGACCGGAGTCACGGTGGTGGAGAACAAGCATGGAGAACTTATGCCCACCCGAATTCAAAATGGGTGGAGGGTGTGCATAGATTACCGTAGACTCAATGCGGTGACTAGAAAGGATTTCTTTCCTTTACCCTTCATTGATCAAATGCTTGAGAGACTTGCCGGGCATGAGTTCTATTGTTTCCTTGATGGCTACTCCGGGTACTTTCAAGTACCCATAGCCCCCGAAGATCAGGAGAAGACCACTTTCACTTGTCCATTTGGCACCTTTGCATATCGACGCATGCCATTCGGACTATGCAATGCCCCGGCCACATTCCAAAGATGCATGATGAGCATATTCTCTGAATATGTTGAGCTATTTATGGAAGTTTTTATGGATGATTTTACAATCAATGGAGACTCATTTGATTCATGCCTATACCATCTATCCAGGTAGACAAGGCCAAAGTTGAAGTCATCCAATCACTCCCTTATCCTACCACCGTTAGGGAGATACGATCATTCCTTGGACATGCAGGTTTCTATCAAATATTTATTAAGGATTTCTCAAAGATCGCATCTCCTTTGTGCACACTTTTGCAAAAGGAGGTGGAATTCATCTTTTCCGAGGAATGCAAAAAGGCCATCAAAACGTTGAAGGAAAAGCTAGTAACCGCGCCTATCATTCAAGCACCCGATTGGTCTCTTCCTTTTGAGATCATGTGTGACGCCAGCGATTATGTGGTAGGAGCCGTCTTGGGCCAAAAGGTTGGAAGGGCCTCTCATGTTATCTACTATGCATCCACCACCCTCAATGATGCCCAGCGCAACTACGCCACCACCGAAAAAGAAATGTTGGCCGTCATCTATGCACTTGAAAAATTCAGGTCATACTTACTTGGAACAAAGGTGATAATTTACACCGATCATGCGGCTCTTAGGTTCTTAATGACAAAAAAGGAAGCCAAACCAAGGTTGATACGGTGGATACTTCTTTTGAGCGAGTTCGATGTGGAGATCAAAGACAAGAAGGGCATGGAGAACTTAGTGGCCGACCACTTGAGCCGTTTAGTTCTGTATGAGGGGAACGATCACATCAAAGATGATATCCGAGGGGAATTTCCCGATGAAACCCTTTTCTCTCTAAAGGAAATTCACCCTTGGTATGCACATATTGTTAATTTCCTTGTTCTAAACAGGTTCCCGCCAAGCTTCTCTAAAGCTCAAAAGGAGAAACTCCAACACGATGCAAAACAATACGTGTGGGATGAACCATACTTATGGAAACACTGCAAGGATCAAGTAATTCGAAGATGCATTCCTGAAACAGAGATAACATACATCCTCTCATTTTGCCACTCACATGCATGCGGTGGTCATTTTGGAGGAAAAAGAACATCAATGAAGGTGCTAGAATGCGGTTTTTGGTGGCCGAGCTTATTTCGAGATGCCCATGCCTTTTGTCGATCTTGTGACAATTGCCAACGCATGGGCAACATCTCTCGAAAACATGAAATGCCACAAGTTCCTATGCTCTACGTTGAAATCTTTGATGTGTGGGGAATAGATTTCATGGGACCTTTTCCTAATTCCCATGGAAATCTATATATTCTCTTGGCGGTGGACTACGTGTCAAAATGGTTGGAAGCAAAAGCCACCAAGACCGATGATGCCAAAGTAGTGACGAACTTCCTCAAAACCCGCATTTTTTCAAGGTTTGGAATTCCACGAGTTTTAATAAGCGACAGGGGTACTCATTTCTACAACAAAACTGTGAGTGCCTTGTTGAAGAAGTATGGCGTCACTCATAAACTCTCCACCGCCTACCACCCACAAACAAACGGGCAAGCCGAAGTCTCAAACAGGGAGCTGAAGTCTATACTCCAAAAGACAGTGAATCCTAACCGAAAAGATTGGAGTCTTCGCATGGATGATGCCTTATGGGCATATAGAACCGCTTTCAAGACCCCTATTGGGATGTCACCCTATAGACTTGTATTCGGGAAAGCATGTCATCTCCCAGTCGAACTCGAACATAAGTCTTATTGGGCGGTGAGAACATTCAATCTTGACATGGAGCAAGCGGGGAGACAAAGGAAGCTACAACTCCAAGAGCTAGAGGAGCTTTGACTGCAGTCCTATGAGAACGCAGCCATCTACAAAGAGAAGACGAAGGTATGGCATGACAAAATGATAACAAGAAAGGATTTCAAAATTGGAGACAAAGTCCTTCTTTTTAGATCACACCTTCGTCTTTTCCCCGGTAAGTTAAGATCAAGGTGGGAAGGACCATTCGAGGTGGTCAAAGTCTACTCACATGGAGCGGTTGAGATCAAAAGCCTTGACACCGATAAAATCTTCAAGGTTAACGGGCATCAACTCAAACCGTTCCTTGAAGGTTTCCAAAAAGAAAGCGCTGAATGCATGGATCTCTTCGATCCAATCCAATAAGGATGAACACTACCATGGCGTCGTGTCACGACGTTAAATAAGGCGCTTCTTGGGAGGCAACCCAAGCCAAGGTACGCATTTTTTTTATCTTGTCTTTTCAATTTTTGTTTTGGAATGTCAACTTTGAGAAAATGGGGAGATTCTCAAAAGAAAATAAGGGAAAAATCATGTTGTTGAAAGGCTGGGAAAATCTCCGATCGGTCATCACCACTTATCCGGCTGGATCCATGCCAAAAAAGAGGATAAAATTGGACAAAATCACACCCCAGGGTAGTGTACCCGATCGGGCCCCATTACTGCACCCGATCGGGTATAGATGAAAAAAAAGGAATGCGGAGGAAAAACCCAAGACCCGATCGAGTTAGGGCTGAAAACAAGAGGGTACCCGATCGGGTATGTCGGGCCACCCGATCGGGCATAAATGAAAAAAATTGTGAATTTTTCTTCGTCACGTTTTACCCGATCGAGTACCCCTAAAACTCGATCGGGTAAGAACCCCTGGAGCAAAAAACAAATTAACGAATTACCCGATCGGGTACTCCCATATACCCGGTCGGGTAAAATAATGTTTTTAGTTGGAATTTATACGACGCAATATGCCCGATCGAGTATAACCCAAACTCGATCGGGCCCGATCCTGAACCATGAGAAAATAAGAGGGTACCCGATCAGGTATGTCGGGCCACCCGATCGGGTACACCAACTTTTAACCCAAATCAGACCCAAAAATCGGCCACTTCATCTTCTCCAACCCCAAAAATTCGAACCTCTCTTCCCAAATCCACCATTTTCGAACCTTCTCCCTTCCATATCTCCATCAATACTAAACAAAAACCCATCAAACCACCACCAAAACACTCCCCTCACTCTTACCCATAAAATCCACCCTCTCCCCATATTTCCGAAACGCCCAAACCCCACCCGCCAAACCCCAAGTCCGAATCAAGCTTCACATTTGGTCATCAATGGCTCCAAAAAGAAATCAACCGGAGAGCTCCAACACACGGGGACCAGTTCATGGCTTTGAGGATGTCCGCTTTGGGACGGGAAATCATCGGGAACGATTTTTGGCCATCATTAAAAGGCAAGTAGTTCCTTCTCGATTTCTTTGTCATGATGCCCTTGAGAAACTAGGCTTAGAGGATGGCATGAGGGAATTATTTCATGTATTGCAAATGAATTTGATTTTCAATATGCGATAAAATTGTGTTGACAAAATCATATATGAGGTCATGAGCTCCATGAAATTTGTTCTACAAGAGGACCCGGCGGATTTCAATTCCGATGAACTCACGTTTCGTGTGCGCAACACCGAATACTCAATAACGAGACGTGAGTTTGCCGCACACTTTGGAATTCCCGTGGCCCATGAGAGGGGGATACCGGAAAGCACGCTTGATGCTCATACTCTATGGTCAAAAATGACCGGAGAAGTGAAAGTTAACGCGTCTAAACTCTCAATTAGTCACGTTCAACATCCCCTTCTCCGGATTTTCCTAAAGTTCTTGTGTAATTCTTTGCTCAGCTGCCCCAACAATCACCATACTCGGATGGGGGACGTGGCCGTACTCACTCTAGCCCTTTTTCAGAGACCTACGACATATAACCTTTGTAATCTCATGTGGGATCATTTAGAGGAAGCTTGTAAGAAAACAGGGAACATTGTGGTTGGGAGGGTAATCACTTGGTGTCCAAATTCGGCTATACGGACAATGCTCCAATTCACGCCGATACATTGATGCACATTGGTTGATTATCCAATGCGGGATTAATCTCTTTGGGAAACAAGGACCACAATGGCACCCAACATTACAAATGGCACATGAAGTACCCCGAACCCATCAAATACTTTCCCTTCCCTTGCGACGAACTACCTAAACTTAGGTATAAACTAGCAAGCTTCGAAATCACCCTTTATTTTCTTCCTAATGCCATTCCACCACACCTTCAAGCCCAACCGAACCAACCCAACCAAGCCGAGCACCAAGAGGAACATGAACATGCCCAACACCACATCTCCGACTCCCCTCAAAACCCACCCCCGCAAGATTTTTTCCAACAACTCTTGGAGGGCCAACAAGCACTACTTGCCGGGTTCAACACCATGAACCTCAACTACACGAACATGGGTGAACAACTTGCACGAGTCTGAGAGGAGCAACGGGTGGGTTTCCAAAGAATGGAGGAGCTACGACAAGCCGACCTCCACCGCTATGAGGAGGATTATCGTAGGGCTTATGGTCCTATGTACTCATATATAGCTCATCACGGAGATTTTTCATCTATGACTTCACCACCACTGGCACCTTCTTGGTATAATCCCTCCGATTGGGGAAATTTTGGTGGCTCTAGTTCCGGCGGTGGAGGATACAACGGTGGGGATACTACTATGGGAGACGGTGATGATGTACATGGGAGCGGCTTTGGAGGTGGCTATTATGGCGGAGAAGGCGGGATCTAGGGATAGTGCCATGATTCAAGTGTGGGGGAGGGAAATTCATCTCTTGGTATGTTTACTCGCTTTGTTTTTTTCCTTATTACCTTACGCTAAGCATTACTTTCTTGTAATAGTTGTACACACAAAAAAACAAAAAAAAAACAAAACAAAAAAAAAGAAATGAAATGCTAGTTAGGTTGAAAACCCAAAAAAAAGGGCAATCTAAGCGAGAAGGGCTTACAAAAATAATGAGTGAGTGGTGCGAAAAGGAAAAGAAAAGAGATGTTAGGATGAAAACCTGAAAAGGCTCCTAGGCAAAACGAGAGATATGAGAGAAATTTGTTTTTGCAGGACATCATCTATTGAAGAGAAGAAGAAGAAGAAGAAGAAAAGAAGAAGAGGCAAAGAAGAAGTAAGGAGCATAGAAGACCCTTAAACCCAAGGAAATGTTGTTCTGTAAAACTCATTTACAATACTTGGTGGTCTTAGTTTCTTATTTCTTACTATCTTTGAACTTATGATCTTTTGATGATCATTGTATAAACATTTGGTTTTACTCGAGGTCGAGTAAAGAAACTAAGTGTGGGGGAGTTGACATTCATGTAATTTCCATGCTTACGTTTATGTTTTTTATTAGTTTAGATTGATTATTACCTTGGAAATTACACACTTTTGGTGTAATAGTTTTAGTTGTAAAAATGTTTGTAATTTGTTTAGATTAGGTTTATACTGAGCTCAAACAGGTCCAAGATCACTCTAGGGACAATTGGTGAACATCACAAATGGAAGGAAGGTGCAAAAAATCTCAAGATTCTGATTTTTGGTGTTGTACCCGGTCGGGTATGACCTATACCCGATCGAGTACCTTGTTGAAAAATCAAATCGGATCGGATCCGGGACAAGGCAACGTACAGGGGAGATTTTGGCACGATCGACTGTTCATACCCGATCGGGTGGCCGACATACCCGATCGGGTATAACCTAGTTTTTTTATATTTCCGCGAAGCAACCAAGTACCCGATCGAGTGCCCATACAGCCCGATCGGGTACACGACCCTGCAAGCCTAAAAAGCCTATAAATACCCCCCTTTCCTTCCCACAAAAACCACCAATTAACATATACTTCTTAGCTCAGTTTAGACAAGCTCTTTCTTTATATTTTCTCCATGTTTAGTCTCCAAATGAGGAGCTAAACTCTTCCATCTTGGTTTTGCTACTTTGAAGCTTAATGAATTTGTAAGTTTTGAGTTATTTTCTTTAATCTTCTTCCTTGAATATTAGTTATTTCCTATTCATATTCCATATTAATACTTTGAGCATTACTTAAAGGATCAACTAGTTTTGTTTCATATATTAATTATTACTATAATCAATCGATTAATACGCTTGTTATTAATTCGGTTCTTTCAATGGTAGTAAAACTTGGATTATTAATGCATGCGTCTCATGGTTAATAATCTAAGGGGAATTAATTATATTGATTAAACCAATAAACCGCTTGTGTTGAGGTTATCAATCTTAATCGTTTTCATCTTAAGTTTATTGCTACTATCGGGCCAATATACGATGCTTGTTCTAAATTAACTCGGTAGTAAGTTTTATTAATGAACGCGTCTCGTTATTAATAACTACCCTCGATGAACTGGATATACTCCTCGATTGAGTATTCGAGAGGAAGATAGTTAAAGATATAACCGGGATCGACTGACATTTCATTAAGTGGATAAAAGCAAAACCAAATCCTCATCTCTATTAATCAAACTCATATAGGTTGTTAATCTTAGTATTAATTAAATTCAATCAAATCAAACTTAAAACCCCCCTTGTTACTATTGATAAAAGAGAAAAGTATTCCTTTCCCTGTGGATACGAACCTTACTTCACTATACTACGTATTAGTGTTGTATTGATAAATTATTTTGAGTGCACCTCACGACAAGTGCTCGTCAATGCGTCTACAAGCTTTTTGTCCAGTTTTTCTTTTAGTTTCAGCAGCTGCTCTCTGATGATCTTCAGAGTTCCATCACAGTACTTTGCAATTTCGTTGACCATCATCAGGCGTTTTTCATTTTTGTGATTCAGATAAGTGACTGTTGGGGGACTGAAGAATATGTGATAAGCTGGGAAGTCATTGATCTCTAGACCTTGCAGTCGTGGCTGTGCAAGATTTGTCTTTGGCAAGTTGTTCTCTATAGCCATCTGCAGTTCGTGGGTGGAATGAACTCGGACTTGTCGGAGCATGAATCGTTTGATGGCTTCAAAACCTTCTCTGTATGTTCTACTCTTTCTGATTGGAAGGTATCTATATGCCATGAACATTTGATATATGTCATCTGGTTTCATCATGATGAAGTCATTCTACTGGCATGTAAATATGCTTCCGTCTGTGCGCTTCAGCTTATAGGAGTAGAACTTGATTGTATTATGATCTTCAGCTTTGACTTCTAGGATATCATGAACCGGATGTACGCTGGATCTCAGATCTTTTTCAAGGACAGCTCTTTGAGGTCCGGATGATCGATGCATCAGCATATGTAGATGGCCTCCTGCTTGTTTCCCTTTGAGGTGTGTGAGACTTCGTAGCTTTAGCTCATTCATGGGCTTGATTTTGTCCGGTCTACGCCAGATTCGCTCTCTGATTTCCTCTTGGAAGGGGGCTCTTATCCTGACATTCTTCCAGGGTTTTTCAGCCTTGGGAAGTCATCCCGCCGTTTGTCTTACTACAGATTGAAGCGCCTTCTGGGTTTCTTTGTAGTTCTCCCCTTCCTTGATTTCATCTTGGATTGCCCGTTGGCATCAGCTTAGAACTGGGTTCTAACTGATGGCCTGATTTTGAGGATGTACTCGCAGTAGCATCACCAGGACTTCCATCCCCTCCTCGAACAGTATCTCTGAGAGATAAGCCTCAGGATGTTGTCATCAGCATCGACACAGGTTCTGACTGATGGCCTAAGCTTATTGATGTACCAAGGGTAGCATCATCAGGACTTCCATCCCCTCCTCGGACAATATCTCTAGGAGATAAGCCTCGGGATGTTTCATCTAGCTCCACCACGCTAGAGAGATGGGCTTGGTTTTGGCTAGAGGTAGGTGGTGGTTGGTTAGTGGAAGTCTCGGGTTGTTCGGTTTGGGGGGTGTGGCTGGTAGAGGCACCTTGCTCGAGTATCCGTGGCCTCTTGTTCTCCCCCTCATAAGGTTCCAGATCGTCGGGATCCTCATGTGAACGTTTGCGACCACGGGGACTTTCACGGCAGGTGCGCTTGGTGTCCGGATCAGAGAGAAGGGTAGTAAGGATGCCTTACTGGTAGGGAGTGAGATCGGTGTGGGGTATGTTAAGGAGATGATCCAGCAAGGCCGATGCCAGGACCTCGAAGGGTTGGGAAAGTAGTTCAATGGGGGGTGTGGTCGGGTGTGGGGATGATACTTGGTCTGTATCATGGGTTCCCCGAGAAGAGGTAGGGTTATGGGCTTTGGTGGAGGTGGCGTAGATGACTGAAGAGGGTTGAGATTTGGAGTGAGAAGGTGATGGGTGTGGTTCAGGCTGGCTGTGTTCACTATGCACCGCCGGGGTGGTCTTGGATTCTTGTGCCCAAGCGGTAAATGCTTGTTGCACCCATGGCTTAATGGTGGAATCCATGAAATGATGCATAAGAACGGTAACGTCTTCGGTAGTGAGGTGTTCAGTTATACGGGTTGTAATTGTTGTCACAACATCAGTGAAGAGGGCTGATGTGTGGCCTGCATTCAATGATGGAGTCATTGTGGGCGTAGCAGGGCTTCCGACCGTCATCGTTGGCACTCTGGTCGTTGCTTCCAGGGTGTGTGCACCTGTATGTGCGGTGAATAGTGTAGGTGTCCTAGAAAAATTAGAAAATGTAGGGAGTGTGACACCTAGACTCGATGTGCTCAAGGAAAGGGTGGTGGCCTCGGACTGTTGGCCACTAATTCGCTCAACTGGTTCGGAGGGAACCAGAGAGGTGGGTGAGTCCCGCGGTTTTGAAACGTTAGCCTGTTGGGAGGCTAACGAGTGGCTAGGTGAGGGTGGTGCATGCGCAGTTGAGCCTGATGTTGCGGCTTCTACTTGGAAACCGAAAAAATCGGCTCCTGTACTTAAGGATTCATCTCGGCTTATATTGATGAAGGGTTGACAATCGGCGAAGATATACATGTCGTCCTCGTCAACTAGGTTTCTTTTGACGAGGCGCCGCTTCTTGGGGTTGAGCGACTGGGGAGCATCATTTTTAGCTTTGATGCGTTGCTCCCTGACGATGCCGGTAGCACTTGCTATAGTATGACCGGCCTCCACGGTCTTGATGACGAGCTCTTTGGGGCGTGTAGCAATGATGGGGGCTTCATCCTCAGCGGTGATTTTCTTTGGAGGAGATTCAATAGGCAGCTTACCCTTTTTGATGAGAGCAAAGGTGTGGTCAACATCGTCGATGTCATTGTCATCATCATCATCGTCGTCATCGTCACTTCTGGCCATGCTATCGGAAGCCTCGTCGTCATCCTCTTTGTGGGCCGGGCTGAACGAGTCATCAGCTGGTTCCTCAGCGTTCGTCGGTTTGCCCTCAGTCGTCCGAGTCCTCTCAAAAGATTCATCGGACTCTCCTTCATCGGGCCGACGTACCACTGGCTTCTGTGGCTTTGGGGCTCTCTTGGGACCCTTACTTACACTCGGCTTAGTCCCCGAGGTAGGTCCAGCTGGGTTTTGCTGAACCATAGGGACTGTCCTCTCAAGGTTGTCCTTGTATTTCACAATAGTTGGATTGGACTGATTTGCCAAATTGAGCAGAGCATCTGGAATCCGCAGTCCCTGAGCCGCTTTCTTGTCAGCTTTGAAATATTGGAGCTTTGGGACTGTGAAGTGTGGATCGTCACTGCGTCTAGGAATGGAGGTGTTCTCTGCCATGCAGTCATGGATAATCAGCCCTAGCCACCTGGCGTATGGGATGGTGCCTGACCTGTTCTTCTCCTTTGCTTTTACCAGGTCCATGAGCTCTGAGAAGAAGAGCTGAGTCATGTCGTAGTTCTTGTTGTATGCAATACCGTGGAAGACGCAGAGGATCTGCTTGTTGCATTTGTCAAGCCCGGCATGCTTTGGTGATAGGCACTTGTTGACTAGCCCGAACAGGCTCTTCCAAGGACGATGTAGGTAGGCTCCATTGAAGTTTGACAGTTTCGGGAGTAGAGAGGCATAACCCAGAGCCGCGACATCTTTGAGAAGGTCCGGAATAGGTGGTAGAGGATCGTAGTTGTCATGTACCGGGAGCGCCAGTGTAGAGCGTAGAGTTGCTGGTGTCAGGACTATCCTCATGTTGTTGAGCTTTGTGAGGATTTTAGATCGGTCTTTTGTTGACTCGGTGCGCATGTGTCCCCATAGTTGTTGGAGGTAGATTTCTGGCACCGGCTTAGATTTGTGGAGGGCGGTCCAGAGATAGTGGCGCTTCATGATCCCAGGGATGACCGGATCCTGACATTTGAAAACAGTCAGGTCCAGCTGGAAGTTGTTGTCCAGCACCTTGATCCACCTATCGTGTGGATAGATGGTGTCGTCAATGTTATGTCTCTTTTGAGTGCCTGCCATAATGAGCTGTAGAAGACATGGGTCAGTGCAAAAGTCCTTTAATTTTTTTTTATTAAGAATGTGTGAAAAGATGATTTAGAAAAATGGGCAGGTGGAGATGTCAAAGATCGACTAAGGCAAAAGCTCGAGATTAGGATGTCGAGCTCTAAAACCCGAGATTCAGATGTCGAGGTTAAATCTCGAGATCCAGATGTCGAGGTTTAAAACTCGAGATACAGAAGTGGAGGTTAAATCTCGAGATCCAGATGTCGAGGTTTAAAACTCGAGATACAGATGTCGAGGTTAAATCTCGAGATCCAGATGTCGAGGTTTAAAAATCGAGATACAGATGTCGAGGTTAAATCTCAAGATCCGGATATCGAGGTTTAGATCTCGAGATCCAAATGTCGAGGTTTAAATCGCGATATCTAGATGTCGAGGTTTAAATCTCGAGATCCAAATCTCGAGGTGTAAATCTCGAGATCCAAATCCCGAGGTTTAAATCTCGAGATCCAAATCTCGAGTCTTAAACCCGAGATCCAGATGTCGCGATTTAAGTCTCGAGATCCGAATCTCGAGTTTTAAAACTCGAGATCTCATCTCGAAGTTGAAACGACGAGATCGAGATATCCCGGTTTTAAACCACGAGAGCATGAAGCTCGAGATTTCGCCCAGAAGATCAACGTCGAAGCCACCTGCACAGACAATCAAGACATAACCAACAGATAATCAAAACATTCCAACAACTTTTCGAGATCGACAAAAATTCACAGAAACTGAGTTCGTTATTCTTATGCGAGATTTCGCAAAATTAGAAACTTGAGATGAATTGAGACACACGAGATCCGGTTATGCTTGAAGTACTACCTTTTGAAACTCGAAACACGAACGGAAACCGAACAAGGAAAGAGGAAAAGAAAGAGAGAAGTAAAGGGTTGGGGAGCTCTGGCGTTTTGAAGTCCGAATGCGAGAAAATGAGAAAGAAAATCGAGATACGCCGCTTAAATATGCGAGAACAGAGGCTTTGGGCCAAGAGATTTGGGCCCGAATTTAGCCCTTTCCCTTCCCCCCCTTTTTCTTTAAAAACGAAAGTCCTCCCCCTTGGTTCGTGAATAAGATTGAGAGAAAAACCACACAGAAAAAAAAACTCACATATGCAACTCACACACGAAATGTACAAGAAATACCCACACACTATTTTTGTTCTTTTTGGGTTTTCTCCCCCTCAACACATGCAATGCACATTATGTACAGAATGCGACACACACACACTATTTTTTTGTTCTTTTTTTGATTTTCTCCCCCTCAACACATGCAACACACACTATGTATAGAATCAACGCACGCACACTATTTTTGTTCCTTTTGGGTTTTCTCCCCCTTGACACATGCAACACACACACGCTATTTACAGATCACACCCACCCACGCTTTTTACAAGTCCCACACACACACACTCTTTTCGGACCAGTGGAGATGAAATTTAAACAGGCTCGAGGTTCAACATGCCCAACTTGGAGACTAGGAACTGAAATCTTTTTTCATCCAATGCCTTAGTAAACAAGTCAGCCAGTTGAAGCTCTGAGCTTACAAAGTACATTTCAATATCTCCTTTTTCCACGTGATCCTTGATGAAGTGATAGCGCAGATCAATGTGTTTGGTGCGGGAGTGGTGAACTGGGTTGCTGGTGATGGCATTGGCGCTCTGTGAGTCACTGTAGATCGGGATATGGCGGAATGTGTAACCGTAGTCTTTGAGCTGAGTCTTCATCCATAATATTTGTGAACAACAACTAGCAGCCACGACGTAATCGGCCTTAGCTGTAGATGTTGACACACAATTCTGCTTTTTGGAAGACCAGCAGACTAACTTCTCGCCCAAGAACTGGATGGCTCCCGATGTACTTTTGCGGTCCATCCGGCAACCTGCAAAATCAGCGTCCGAATATCCGACTAGGTCAAAGCCTGAATGCTTGGGATACCAAAGGCCTAGATTCACAGTGCCTTTAAGGTATCGTAAGATTCGACGCACAGTAGTCAGATGGGATTCCTTCGGATTAGCTTGAAATCGAGCACATAAGCATGTGGAGAAGACAATGTCAGGCCTGCTTGACATGAGATACATCAAAGATCCAATGATGGCACTGTAATTTGTAGCATCAACTGGCTTCCCGGAGGGGTCTCAGTCCAGTTTATTATTCGGGGACATAGGGGTCGTCATGGAAGATTTGCCGTCAATGTTGAATCTCTTGAGCATTTCCAGAATATATTTTGACTGGTTGATGAAAATGCCATCAGAGAGTTGTCATACTTGCAGGCCTAGGAAGAAAGTCAATTCACCCATCATGCTCATCTCGAACTTTGTTTTCATCAGTTTCTCGAAATGTTTGCATAGACGCGGATTGGATGAGGCAAAGATGATGTCATCGACATAGATCTGAATCACAATAATATCAGATTTCCGTCGCTTGATGAACAGTGCAGTATCAATCTTGCCTTTGGAGAAACCGGAATCAACCAGAAATTCGGTCAAGGCATCGTACCAAGCTCTGGGTGCCTGTTTCAGCCCATAGAGAGCTTTCTTGAGCTTGTATACATGATCTGGGAATCTTGGATCTACAAATCCTTCAGGTTGAGCAACATAGACTTCTTCTTCTAAAGTTCCATTTAGGAAGGCTGTCTTCACGTCCATCTGAAAGACGGTGAAGTTCTTGTGCGCCGCGTACGCAAGAAAGAGGCGGATTGCTTCAATTTTTGCTACGGGCGCGAACGTTTCATCATAGTCTATGCCTTCTTGCTGATTGTATCCCTTTGCGACCAGCCTTGCCTTGTTTCGTACAACTGTCCCTTCTTCATCCCTTTTGTTTTTGAAAATCCACTTTGTGCTAATGATGGTCTTTTTCTGTGGCTTAGGTACCAGTGTCCATACATCCAGTCTGCCAAATTGATTGAGTTCATCTTGCATCGCAATCACCCAATCTGGATCAAGTAGTGCATCGGAGACCTTTGATGGTTCAGACTGGCTTAGGAAACAGGCGAAGTGGCATTCATTCATCGTGGTGGATCTTGTGCGCACACCTTGACTCGGATCACCTATTATTTGATCAACGGGATGTGCTTTCGTCCGTTTCCTCTCATGAGCCAGAGGAGTGGGAGTGATGATTGGTTGATCCGAGTCCTGATAGGTGTTTGAGGGCTCTTGAGCAGCTGTGGTGTGCAGTGGAGATGATTCTGGAGTTGTAGCAAAGCCATGATCATCCACTCCTCTGAGATTGGATTGAGGGGTTGAAGGCGTGGATGGTACATCACCTGGACCTGTAAGGAGTGGGATCTCAGCTATTGGAGTTGATGTCGAAGCTGGTGTGCATGGAGGAGATGAAGGTTGTGAATTCTCGTAGAAGTTTCTGAGTTCGAATCAGCTTTATCAGAAGCCACTGGTACATCATGTGATGGATCAGCTTGTAGATGTTCGATCGCGAAGTGTGCCATTTCATAGAATGTAACATTTACACTCTCGATGATAGTTCGCTTGTCTCTTAGATAGACTCTGTAAGCTTTCGACTGCAGTGAGTAGCCGATAAACACACCTTCTCTGGCTTTGGGGTCCAGCTTACTTCTTTCTGTTCGATCGTTCAGTATGAAACACTTGCAGCCAAAAATCTTGAAGAAGTAGATGTCGGGAGTTCTGTTGAAGAGAATTTCATAAGGACTCTTGTCGAAGCGTTTATGAATGGATGTTCTGTTCTGGGTGAAGCACGCAGTATTGATTGCCTCTGCCCACATGAAATGAGGCAGTCTGGACTGGATTAACATGGTGCGTGCTGCTTCAACAAGAGTCCTGTTCTTTCTCTCAACAACTCCGTTCTGTTGAGGAGTTTTGGCTGCTTCAAATTGCTGAGTGATACCGAGAGATTCATAGAAATCAGTGAGAGTTTGATTTTTGAACTCGGTCCTGTTGTCAGTTCTTATTATGCGTACACTGTGCTGTAGCAGTTTCTGGATGGTTCTGATGAAGGTCCAGCTTACTTTGAACGAAGAAGTTTCGTCCAGTTTATGGAGAGTTTGGTCACAATGTTTTCTGCTGCCTCGTCCTTTGAATGAAGAAATTTCGTCCATGTGTACCTTGAGAAGTCATCAACGATCACCAGAGTGTATTTGCGACCGTTGATGCTTTGGACTCTCATAGGTCCACACAGATCCATGTGAATTAACTGCAGTTGATGAGTAGATGATGGAACGGTTTTTGGCTTGTGGGAGCTTCGCGTCATTTTCCCATTTTGCAGGCACTACAATGATTTTCAGCGGAAGACTTTAACAGAGGAAGCCCCTTTACAAGTTTCTTGGAGGACAGGATTGATAGATGCTTGAAGTTCAGATGGGAAAGACGTCTGTGCCAAAGGTTGTTCTGTTCTGTGGAAGCTTTGGACAACAGACAGATGGATGTGGTGGATTGTACGCTTTTCAGATCAATCGTGTACAAATTTGATGTTCTGTAGCACGTTAATAATGTGTTCCCCATGCTGTCTAGTACACATCATTGTCTTGCAAAGAACCTCACTTCCATCCCGCTGTCACAGAATTGCCCTATGCTCAGTAAATTGTGTTTGAGCCCTTTGACAAAAGAAACATCTTTGATGGTGACACTAGCACAGATGACATCCCCATATCCAAGAATAGGAGATGAGGCGTCATTCCCAAATCTGACATTGCCTCCGTAACAGTTGGTGTAGTTGCTCAACAGGTGTTTTATTCCGGTCATGTGGGTTGAGCATCCAGAATCCAAGTGCCACACATGACCGTCCTGCAAAACAATTAAACAGGTTTAGGTACCCATCTTGGAATGGGTCCTTCCTTATCAACATAAAACACCTTTTTGAATCTTGCTTTTAGCTGTGATCCAAGATCAGCAGCTTTCTCAACAAAAGATTTTTCTCTCACGGGCTCTCTAACAACCAGATCTGCCTTTGCAGTGGGTCTGGTTTTTGGAGCCCAGTTAGCAGTTTCCGTTTTGGTGGGGCTGTTTTTGGGAACCCACCTTTCCGTTTTAGTCTTGGTGGGTCTGTTTATGGGAACCCACCTTTCCATTTTAGTCTTGGTGGGTCTATTTATGGGAACCCACCTTTCAGTTTCAGTTTTGGTGAGTCTGATTTTGGGGACCCACCTTTCAGTTTCAGTCTTGGTGGGTCTGTTTTTGGGGACCCACCTGTGATTTGATTTGGGAGGAGAATAGACACATGCTTTGTGATTGAATGGTTGTTTCTTAAGGTGGGTTTTGAAAATTTCCTCCTTAGAAAGCCGATTAAGATGTTTCCTTGAATGAACTCGGAGGGGATATTTCATATATTGTATACAAAATATTCCCTTAGAAGTTCTGTTCTCGGTTTCCCTTCTTGGTTTGAGCTTTCTGTGAGGCTTGGCTTTAACAACATTCACATCACATTCATAATTATGAGGATCTGGAACAGAATAACCATAAGCAATACTTGAATTATGAATTGAACGATGTCCAAAAGATGTCTCAGAAATATTTAGCTTGGGACTCAAGACTTAACTACTAGGAGTTTGTTTGACAGAGACAGAATTACATTTAACTTTAGAGTACAAAATAGAACTGGATCTAGTGCTGGTCTTATTTTCAAAAACTTTCTTTTTCCCTTCAGCGATTTCCTTCGTTTTCTTCCTCCACCCGTCCTTCTCTTCTCCTTCCTTCTTCACTTCTTGTCCTGTGTGCAAAGGAGAAGAGTGATGAGTGGACGAACCTTTTGAAAGCTTAGTATTATCAGGTGAGGTGTGAGAATTTTCAGACTTATTATTAGAAGCAGGTTGAGAGGTTGTTTTAGAATGATATTGCTCACTTAATTCATTGAACTTGTGAAGAAGTTCCTGCCAGTTACTCTCAAAGCCTCTCCTTTCTGTTTCAAATCTCTCTCTCTCTCGTTATCTAGAGTTTTCTGGAGGTTTTTGAGTTTTTGTGCCATTGGAAAAATACAGGGTTCCTCTCCAGTTTTTGAGATACCTACTCTTGGGGGTGGGTCTAAAGGATGTCCTATGTGAGGAACATCCTTTGCATAAGGGTCAAGACATTCATTAGAGCAGGAACTAGGTTCTTCGTGTGTGAGTTGTTTTTCATTTACAGAAGGATAATCACAAGAAATCGCAGCCTTAGGGTTCTTTCTCTTTTCTTCTTCTTCTTCTTCTTCTTCTGCGTTTTCTTCATCACTTCTAAAATACATTTTCTCACCAAACCCTAGTCCCATGTAATCTTTGTTATAAATCTGAAGACAGTCAACTTTCTTTAGATTACGTGGGTTGGTTATGCCCAGTCCTATTCTAGGATTGTATAACTGGTCATCCTTTATTTGATTTAGAAAAATTGTCTGTTCAGATTGACCTCTCCTAGCAGCTAGATCCTCTAGTTTTATTACTTTGTTTAAAAGTGTTCTTCTTTTATTTTGCGAAAATTCGCATTCAGCCTTTGCTGTGCTTTTCTCTCGTTCACTGTCCTCAAATTTCTTAGTCAATTCAGTTATCTTAAGTTCAAAACTTTCAAAACCTGAGGACACCTTTTTGACCTGTTCTTTTTCAATTTCAAGTTGAACACTTAGAGAAGACTTTTGGTTAAGATTCTGTTTCAGTACCCTGTGATTATTGTCTAATCTCTCCTTTAGTTCTTTAATAAGATTGTCTTTATCAAGTAAGGACTGATTTTGATTATTGCAAGGGAGATAAGAGGTACTTACAGAGCTTGTAGAGCATTCAATTCCAGGGATCGCAACATCACCCTTTCTTTCATCTTCTTCCTCCACTCGAGCCATCAAGGCATAGTTTTCTTCCTCCTCCTCCTCCTCATCAGAAGTGTCTTCTGCCCAATGATCATTTTCAGCAAGCACTGCAGAATTTTCTTCTTCCTTCTGCACCATAAGCATCTTTTGCTTATTCCACAACATCTTCTGCTTGTAGAAGTTTGCACCCCTCTTCTTTGGCAGGCGACATTCTTTGATGACATGTCCAGCCTTTCCACAGTTGTAGCATTTGGGGGCATCTTCAGCTGCTGGTGCCTTCCTAGAAGATCCTTGATCATGGTTCTTCTGTTTGTAATTTGAGGAGGAGGTTCTCAACTTGTTGGAGGAGCTGTTCTTCTTAGCAAATCTCTTGGCAAGCAGTGCCATTTTCTTCTGTAGGTCTGCAAGTTCAGCCTCTAGGTCTGATTTGTCATCATCACTCTCATCTTCATCTGATTCAACCACCACCTTCTTCTTCTTCTTTTTCAGTGGTGTGGTTGTCCTTCGGGGCTGAGCTTCCATTACTAGAGCCAGGGGATTTGTGTTGTGTAGATCCTCGGCACAAGCAACCTCATTGACAAATTGCTTTAAGTGTTCATATAGAGTGCAGAGATCAATTTCATCCAAGTCAATGCGTGATCTGACATCCTTTACTGTCTTTTCCCATGCAGGGTGTAAGCTGGATAGAAATCTTATATTCAGTTCCAAGTTGGTCCTGAATACTTTGATCTTCCTTAGTTCATTGACTAGTTGGACGAGTCTGTTGTATGTCTCGTTCAATGGTTCTCCAGGGACAGCTTTGAAGGAGTCATAGGCAATAAGGATGGTTGTTTTCTTGGTTTTCAGGCTGACGCTTGTGCCTTGGAGCAGTTTCTCAATCTCATCCCACATCTCCTTTGCAGTTTGCATGCTGTCAATTAGTACATATACTTCGTTTGGAATGGCTTGAAGGAGGTGAGTCTTTGCCATGAGATCACCTCTAAGTGTGAGCTTGTCAGCTTCGGTGTATTCAGATGCCACTTTTTGTCTCCTTTCTGGAGGGATAGGTGGGTTGTTGTCTGGATCTCCTCCAACTGAAATCATCAGCTCAGCTGGTCCTTCAAGCAGTGATTCATGCATTGCAGCAGAATTTTCTTTGTGTTCGAGGAAATTTAGGAATCGATTCCTCCACATCTGATATTCTCCTTTCCTAAGACTCGGAGGAGTACTGCTGTTTCCTTGGGCATTGTATTCAGAGGCTATTGCTGTAGAAAACTGACCGTTCGAGATATTTGATCAAAAGATTTTCAAAGGCAGAATATCGAAATTCAGATGTCGAGATCTGAATATCGAGATTCAAGATTTCGATAAATAAGGCTCGATATCAAGATTTGATATTGAGATATCAAATGTCGAGTTTTGAGATCTCGAGATTTTAAATGTCTAGAAACAAATATCGAGATTTTAAAAATCGAGATTTGAAACTCGAGATATGTTTTCGAGATATCAAAATTCGAGGACCAGAAGTCGAGACCTTAAAAATCGAAACCTCAAACTCGAGATTTGGATGTCGAGATCCTCAGTGTCGAGATCCTGCAAAGTGAAGAACTCAGGTTAGCAAAATCTGAGGGTAGTTTCTGGTAGAGTTTGATGTCGAGATCCTTAGGTGAAGTTTTCAGCTCGAAAAACTAGGCATAACCTGTTCAAATAGAGATCTCGAGTTCTTGATCTCGAGATATCTCGAGTACAAATTTTACAGAAAAACAAATCTGAAGTATACACCTTGATCGCTTCGAAACGACGATTCTAAAGGTATAACTTTTACAACTTTTCGACAAGAAACAAGATTAAAGAGTAAGAACTCGAGAGAAACAAAAGCGTAAAGAAAAACAGAGTTTTTCTGCAGACGTTCTTCTGATCAGCTCTCGATCGGCTCTGGTACCATTTGTTAGTCCCTGTTTTTTATTACAGCAAAGAAAAACAGTATAACAAGTAGAAGATTAACAGGAAAGATGAACACAAGATGATCGATGATAACCTTCCTTGATATACCGTGAACTCGTACAGAGAAGAATTTGCGCTAAGGCTATTTGGAACGAGTACGAAGGTTAACGCAGACCTGAGTTCTCGGCTCCCTTTTATAGGCGAGGCTCAGGTATGCGTATAAGGCTTTTAGTCTTTTGTATGGGCCTAACACTTGGCCCATATTAAATACTATTCTCAGAGATACAGTATATCAGTACAGAACGGAAATAGTAAACTAGACTATTACAGACAAAACTGACAGACTTGATTCACAATAAAATTATCTTCAACAAATTAATATTCAAGGAAGAATATTATTAAGGGAGATGAATCCTACTATAATTAATATCAAGATGTTAACTAATTGTCATCTTAGCAACACTCCCCAACATTAATATAGAGGAAGAAAATACTACTCTAACTAATGTCAAGATGTTAACTAATTGTCATTTTAGCAACACTCCCCAACATTAATATAGAGATAGTATTAAGGAAAGAACTAATAATTAGTATTCAAGGGAAGAAGTTAAGGAAATAACTCACAACTTTAATAATCAACAAGCTTCAAGAGCAACACCAAGAATGGAAGTTTAGCTCCTCATTTGGAGACTAAACATGCTATAAAAATATAAAAGAAATACTATTCTAAACTGAGCTTAAGAGTATGGAAGAAGGGGTGATTTTTTGTGAAGAAAAAGTGTGCTATTTATAGGTGTTTTTCAACACCTTGGGCCGGGTATCCGACCGGGTCAAGTGCCCACCCGACCGGGTCTGGTCAAAATCAGATATCCTCCATGTTCTGGTGATCTTCGGCATGTTAAATGTCCCGGGTCAAGTCAGACCTGACCGGGTGAAATACTTTACCCGACCTGGTGATGTAATTTCCTGAGCAGTTTCGCATTTCAAGTCTCACCCGACCGGGTGCAATGCCTCACCCGACCGGGTGATTGTCCTGGGCAGCCAATAATTATTTTTCTTCACTTCAAAGCCTTCCTTTCCAACACCATAAATCCTAACTCTACTTTACAATTTACAAATGAGAACTAAAATACAATTAGAACTAAAATCACACAAATGTTTACAAACTAAATAAAATGGTAAACAATCCACACAAATCAAACATAAAAAGATGCATTTATGCACTACTAATTAGTGCATATCACGTATACGGGTGATATAGTGTATATTCTAGAGAGAAGTGAGAGCTAGAGAGAGAAGTGATTTGTATTAATGATTTGTGAACCCTTACAACTTCTCCCAAGGGGAGTATTTATAGAGAAAAGTGGCTGGGCTCCCAAGTCTTGGGCTTGAGAGGCCCATTACAATATAGAGCCTCTATTGGGCTGATTACATTAGAAGTTTAGTTCTGTGAGTTCCTTCTGGCCGACGGAGACGCTCGGCCGATGGAGACATGGCCGACGGAGACATGGCCGACGGAGGACAAGTCTTCTCCTTGGCTTCTGGAGCGTATTCCGGGCTGACTCTTCTACGGCCGATGAGGTGCCATCTGGCCGACGGAGGGCCCACTGAATGACAGTTGTGCTCCTCTTAGTCTTCTGAGTATGTGGGTCACGGGGTCTGGACCCATATACTCTATCAACGGGTGTCACTTGAAGTGGATGCTCCTCTCAAACGGAAAATCAAGCTCAAGCGTGGAGGTGAAGATATTTGGGTGAATTTGAAATATGAACGTTTACCACTTTTTTGTTTCATTTGTGGACTAATGAACCACGTTGATCGACTGTGTGGTCGCTGTTTTGAGTTTGCAGCTAGCGACAGAGAGAAGCTCTTTGGGGTTTGGTTAAAAGTGGGCTCCAGGAGGGGGGCGTAAACAAAGGTAGCAGGTGGCTGGTAAACGGGGAAGGAAAATTCTTGTATGGCAATCCAGTTCCGACAAGTAGTGGCTCTTTAATGTTCAATGAGGATGATGTATCAGTTGATGTGCCTTCACAGGAGGGGGCAGCAGCTAAAAACAGGAAGACTCCAGGGGATTCACTTGAGGGCACATCCTCGGCAAGACAGAACATGGACATCTCTTTTCTAAAAAACGGGGGAGCGGCGGGTTCTGGTTTCCAGGCTTGCCGAGAGCAATGAGTTGCCTAAGTTGGAACTGTCGAAGGCTTGGCAACCCGATGACAGTTCAAGCACTAGTGGACGTGGTTCACTTAAAGCGGCCTTCTGTAGTTTTTTTAATGGAAACTTTTGCTAATGCTAGTCGGGTGGAGTTCATCATGCGGAAGATCGGGATGGATCATTATTTTGCGGTAGCGAGTGAAGGTCACAAAGGCGGATTAGCTTTGATCTGAAGAGAGGGAGTATACGTTCAGATTGACGGGTCTTCTAACCACTTTATTGATGCACAGGTCAGCTTGGATACGGGGGCTCCAAGTTGGCGATTCACGGGCTTCTATGGCTGTCCAGAAAGGAATAGACGACGTGAATCTTGAGAAATGCTTAAATCTCTGAGCCTGGGAGCAGATCGTCAGTGGCTTGTGATGGGAGACTTCAATGATCTCATGTTTTCTTCCGAGAAGAGGGGATGGGTTCCTCATCCTCCGTGGCTTCTTAGAGGATTTCGGGGGACAATATGGGAGTGTGGTCTGAGGAATTTTGCCTTTCAGGGCTATCAATTTACTTGGGAGCGTTGGAGAGGGTCTCCAAATTGGGTTGAGGAAAAACTGGATAGGGTTTTGGTCTCTGAAAGTTGGCTCGATATTTTTGGAGACGCGGCTGCTGAATCTATGGAGGGAGCACCTAGCGATCATTTGATTTTATTTATTAAAATCATTCCAACACATAACTTTCGGCGCAGACGTAATTTCAAATTTGAAAATGCATGGCTCCGGGAGGCTGATTGTTGGGAGATTGTTGCTCGTAGCTGGGGGCTGGGCCGTAACAGGGGCATTATGGGTCAGGTGGCTTCTTGTGGTAAAGTAGTTGGGGATTGGGGTTATAACACGACGAGGTCTTATGGCAAGCGCATTAATTTTTGTAGGAAAAGGCTTGCACATCTTCGCCAAAGGTGGGACTCATGGGGAATTAATGAATTTCGGAGGGTCAAACAGGAGTATCTTGAACTCCTTGAAAAGGAGAATATTTTTTGGAGACAAAGGGCCAACGAGTTTTGGTTACAGGAAGGTGATCTCAATACTCGTTACTTCCATAACTCGGACAAACAGAGAAGACGTAAAAATAAAATTGAGGGCCTCAAATTGGAGGATGGTCGGTGGGAGAGTGAAAGGTATGAAATGTCCAAATTAATTGGCGATTATTTTAATCATATTTTTACTGCAGGCATTGGGCGAGAGGAATTTATTTATGGGTGTGTTCGGCGTAGAATTGAGGATCGGGATAACCACGACCTTCTTGGTCTGATTCGAGGTGAGGAAGTTAAAGAAGCGGTTTTTGCTATGTTCCCTGATAAGTCTCCTGGGCCGGATGGTTTGAGTCCGGGGTTCTATCAGCATTTTTGGGATGTGGTTGGTCAGAACGTCATCAATTTTTTCAAGGAGACATTTGCGTCAGGTAAGCTCCCTGAAAATATTAAGCATACTAATATTGTTTTGATCCCTAAAAAAGAGAAGCCTCATTCTATGAATGATTGGAGACCGATTGCCCTTTGCAATGTGATTTATAAAATCTTTTCTAAATTACTTGCAAATCGCATGAAAAAGTTACTTCATGTATGCATCTCAAAGCAACAAAGTGCTTTTATTCCGAGTAGAAATATTGTGGATAATATTCTGCTAGCTTTTGAGTCTCAGCATTTTTTAAAGTGCAAGCGTCAAGGTAAGATGGGGTTTGTAGGCCTTAAGCTTGATATGAGTAAGGCCTATGACAGGGTTGAATGACCTTTTTTAGAAGGGATGATGCGAAGCTTGGGGTTCAATGAAAGGTGGATCAAGTTAATTATGGAATGTGTTACAACAGTTTCCTACTCAATTCCATTTGACGATTCAACAATTGTACTATCCACTCTGGGAGAGGGCTTCGGCAGGGGGTCCTTTATCCCCGTATTTATTTCTGATTGTTGCGGAAGGACTTAGTTCGTTATTGCACAAATATGAGGATATTGGGCGATTGCATGGTGTCTCTGTTGCTCGTGGAGCCCCTATGATTTCCCAATTATTTTTTTGCAGATGACAACTTATTATTTTTTCGAGCTAATCATGGTGAGGCATCTTTGGTTAAGGAAGCGTTGGCTGACTATGAAAAGGCATCGGGTCAGGTAATCAACTTTAATAAATCCAAAGTATTTTTAGTACAAATGTTTCAAAGAATTGTCGGGAGGGCATGATTGATTTGCTAGGTGTCAGATTAGCGGGGGAGGAGGAAAAATATTTGGGCTTACCGGCATTGGTGGGAAGGAGTAGAAAAAATATTTTGGGTTATCTGAGACAGACGGTGATTAGTCGCATAAATAATTGGAATAATAAATTTCTATCTAAGGCTGGCAGAGAGGTTTTTTTGAAGTCTGTTATTCAGGCCATGCCGACCTATGCAATGAATGTTTTTTTGTTGCCTGTGGAGCTATGCCGTGAGATTGAAATAATTATGAATGGCTACTGGTAGAAGGGAAAGACAGGTAGAGGGATTCATTGGAAAGATTGAGCTTCCTTATGTCGATCGAAAAAAGCAGGAGGGTTGGGTTTCAGGAGACTTCGTGACTTTAATTTAGCTATGTTATCGAAGCAAGCTTGGAGAATTTTCACGAATCCTGATTCTCTTGTGATTAAAGTTCTTAAGGCCAGATACTTTCCTAAGGGGGGATTTTTAAAATGCTAACCCGAGAAATAACCTTCTTTTATTTGGCGAAACTTAATTCATACTCAGAATATCTTTCGGGAGGGCTATTGTTGGCGGGTGGGGGATGGTCTTTCTATTAACATTTGGGAGGAACCTTGACTTCCTAAAAGGGAGAATCTGAGGGTTACTACGGAAATCGTGGAGGGATTGAAGGGGGTTGTTGTGGCTAATCTTTTGGTCAGCAATCAAACAAAGAGGGATCCTGATGTTATCAATGATATCTTCGACCCTCGAGATGCATCATTAATCCGTGGTTTACCACTTAGAAGGAGACAAATTCCAGACTCCATATGCTGGAGACAAATTCGTGACAAATTCCAGACTCCATATGATGTTAGTCACGGATTTTTCACACTGCGGTTCGTGACTAAGTCCGTGACTAAAGATGAAATTTTTTGTAGTGAAGATGAGCTAATCGGAACGCCTTTTAGCAGTAATCTTCTTTGTTGACAAACTACCTGTGCAAGCTTGCCAGAAAAATATTTTAACTTTTGGAGGGATGTTAAAACGCCATACCTGAGTCCACACCTGGGTCGCCAAGCTCAACTTAGTAAGCAGCCTTTTGACAACTTCCAACAACAAATAATCCTTTAATATTAAACAATCCTTGCCAACTAAATGGATGTGTTAATCTTAATTTGAAAAATATTACCGATTAATTAAAAGATGGGGTATGGACACTTCAAATACACAAAGTTGGGGGATATTTTTTAAAGCATTAAGAGTATAGTGTGGGGAGCTTACACCAAGGCAAAATTTAGGATATTTTATTTATTTTCTCTTTTAATAAAAGTTCTACCAAATTCATATGTAATAAAAGTACGCTGAATGTATTTTATTGAATGCAGAGAAAAATAGTACTGACAAAGTTTTAAACATGGTTTTTATATAGACAAGGTCCATATTTAACATTTTAGACTCCTTACCACTACAAATGGTCAGATGATGAACAAAATAGAGAGAATTATCTAACTAGGACTAAAGGATAGTCAACGATCACAAATATGACTGCATTAGTTTAAATTCCCCAGTAGGACTAATTATGTGTTTTTGTACAAATATACCTTTGTAGCCTTTGAAATGTTTTAATTCATAATAAAATCGCAAAAACACAAAGAGAATCATAAAAAAGTAATTGAAAATTAATAAAATATTTACTACTAATAAAATCTCGAATTATTATTGTTTCTAAAAAATCAAATTTTTTTGAAATTTATACGAAGTATTTTGTTAATTTTTTCATTAATTTTTACGATTTTTAAAATTTTTTATGATTTTATTATGAATTAAAATATTTCAATAATTCTCTTAGAAGTATTTATGGTAAAAAATTAATTCTGGTCCTATTTGTAAATGATTTAGGACTACTATTTTGTGGCAAAAGTTTTTGGGCCCTCTAACTAGGGGTGCAAATGAGCCGAGCCGCTCGTGAGCCGCTCGTGAGTTGCTCAGTCGAAGCTCGAATCGAGTTTGGTCAAACTCGAGCTCGAGCCGAGCTCGAGCCGGCTCGTTAAGCAGTCGAGCCATAAACGAGCTTACTAATTTAAGGCTCGCTAGCTCACGAGCCTAGTTTTATGTGTGTACATTTATACATTTAATATATACTCCCCGTTCCCCAATTAAGTTACCACTTTCCTTTTTGGTAAGTTCCTAAATTAAGTTCACACTTCCTTACTTTCCTTATTTGGCAAATTATCTACATCAAAACAGTGCCAAACAGTGCAAAACAATGCAAACAGTGTTTGAACAGTGCAAAACAGTGCACTCCACAGTAAAGTCAAATTTATTTTCTTAATACGTGTGAAGTCAAACCGGGAACTTAATTGGGGGACGGAGGGAGTATAATATTAATATAAATTAATATAATATATATATTAGTATATATAATATATATAATATAAATTAATATATGTATGTATATATATAAAATACTGATTGGTAAATGTATATGAGGATCGGGGAGATATTATATTTTCCGTTCCCGTAACTCTAGTTTCACTTAAATCATCATGGTGTGATCATTTTTTATTTATTTTGGACAACATTTACTCTACTTTTAGTTGTTGGACATGTAAATTTCAATTTGCAAATACTAAGCACAAATATTCAAATATTGTTTCATACTTGAGCTCGAGTTCGAACCCGAACTTTCGAGCTAATCGAACTTGTAACAATTAAATTGATGAACCAAAATTATCGAGCCGAGTCGAACCGAATCGAACCATGTCAATATTTTCGAGTTGAACCAGAGCCCGATTTTTTTAAGCTAGTTCTAGAGGAGCCCTAGCTGAGCCAATATATTTGGAGGTCGGAGCCTATGTAAACTCGGGATAGGCTCGTTTGCACCCTACCTCTAATAAACAGAGGAAAGCCTTTCAAACAAAAAACCAGAGGAAAGCTGCGTAGAAGAAGATCGCCGTAGCCACCTCCGGAGAAACCATCGGAATCACACTTCCAGATGAGGGATCCATCTTCAATCTTGCGTTGTAACAAGTAATATACGGAGTATGTTAGTTGTACACCGATACAGTTTCTACTTCAAACAGTATGTTTTAAAATATACGGAGTACTTGTTTCTAAAATACTCAACGGTGGCTGAGTGGCTCGCTCGTCATTCACTTTTTGTTAGCGAAGCTCTCACATTGTGGCTAAACGGATCGCAGGGGCCAAGCTATCAGCGACCATGGAGGACAAAATTGCTGGCCTGGAAAAACAAATGGAGGAACAGAATCGGAAAAACAGACGGAGGAACTGAAGTGGATACGCTATTAATGCTATTACAGAAAAGGAGCAAAGAGGAAGAAGCTCAGCCCATACCTGCATATCACACGCACTCACATGCTCTACAAGCCCTTGGTGAGTAATATTGAAGCAATCCGTTCCTCTCAAATTGCTGGATATGACAGAAGCATTCTGTTCCTTTCAATTTCAATTTGTTGGATATGACAGAAGCATTCTGTTGCTTTCAATTTGGTGGATAAGACATAGGTTAATTTGATGAGTATGATCCAAGATGCTTGTTTTTCAAATATGGTCACTTGATAGAGTATCCTTTGGATTCATGTTGTGAAGAAAGCATCAATTGTTTTATTGCGAGATACTATTATTTTTGAAGAGCTAATACGGAGTAATATTCTAGATAGCATCGTTTGGGGGTGTTAACTGAATTCTGAACTTCCCACTGGGAGGTAGTTGTCCACTAGCCCCCCCACAAAATTCATGTTGTTAAATTTTTGTAATCATTATACTGTTTCAGTAAGTTTAATGATCTTACTGACCACTACTTCCAGCCTCATCAGTTAGGTCAAGGCTCAAGCAGTTTGCGGGGATGAACATATTTAAAAAGATGGCCTTAAGGGTAAGGATATGCCAAAGCCTAATGTCACGTGTGTCACATCAGTTAAGTGTTTATAACTCTGTCATAAGTAATGAACTTCATTAATAGTACAAAATTAATGGTATAGGTCATAGCTGAACATCTTTCAGCTGAAGAGGTAAAATTGATTCGAATTGCGTTCACTCTTTTGGATACTGACCATGATGGAAGGATTACATACACCGAGTTGAGTGCTGGGCTAAGAAGGGTTGGTTCCCCGCTAGATGAGCTAGAGATCTTAATGCTTATGGAAGTTGTAATTTTCTCAGCATTTATACTTATATAAGTGCTAAATCATGGAATAGTTTACATTGCTTATGAAGTGCTATTGGACAAAAGTGTGATCATTAAGCTTGTTTCTTTTGACTCTCAACTACTTTTTTTCAACATAAACTCTGTTCTGGTAGGAAATTGGCTCCCCCCCCTCTCAGATGACATTAGTGGTATTAGTATGTTAGTACTAATTGTAGGTGCTTGCAATCTCAGGCTGATATTGATGGGAAAGGTTACTTGGATTATGGGGAGTTTGTGGCAGTGGCAATCCACCTACAAAAGATGAAGATTGACAAGCACTTTCAAAGTGCTTTTTGGCACTTTGATAAGAATAGAAGCTTCTATGTTGAACCGGATGAGCTACGATAAAGGTTGGCGACCAAATCAGGAGAACTTGATGCACAAATTCTAAATCTGATCATGAGCGAAGTTGATACTGACAAGGTATGCTCCCTTCACTATCCGTAGTGTTTATCCAAATCTTGGATGTTAATGGATCACAAACATGTTTCTGACATCTATCTTGTATGATAGGATGGTCGTATAAACATGATTCATACTGTTTATTCAGCATACAAAAAACAACTTCATATACAAATATCATTTTATCCCGACATACATCTTAACCTACATAGACGTCTTAATTCAGACAGGACTTGCTAGAAAAAGAGTAAAAAACCCTTCAATTTAATATAAATCCCACTTGATAACAATAAAATTGATCAAATCGACTTATTATTTTGAAATTGATTAAGTTGTCTGAATGGGATGCATAATTATATTTTAATTTTAATAGTGAGAAATTCAAATGCCTTTACTCGTTATTTTACTCATTATTTCGTGACATTGAAAATGCTTAAAAGTGTAGTTTTAAAATGAGATTTTTACATAAATTTTACCAATAGTAAATGGGGTTACAAAAAAGTGACTATTAATATGGAACACGTATGGCATCATGAGAGTAAGTTAGGGCAAAAAGTCATATTTTTGTTAGTGGGGTTTAAAGTAATAATATTTGTGTAATTTTTTCTTTTATAAAATTTCAAAATTCTTTTCTCAATTGGACAATTGTAATTTTCATAAACTAATACGGAGTAAAAATAGAAGTTTGAAGAGTCCAGGGATTCCATACATATTCCACCTTCCATGCTCAATTCAAATGCCAGATCCACCCAGAACACTGTAGTCCCTAGCACATTTCTGGTGAGTGAGATTCTTTCGATCTGCATTATTCCAAATGCCATTGGGTTTTTGTTGATGGTAAATGGTTTAAGTAATAATATCACCTCATCGTGTTTATTCGTAATAGGGGTACCGTTGTTCTGTATTCATTGGTGATGGTAATCAGTATTTTATTAACTGATCATTGTTGTCGTTCGTATTCTCGCAGAAGGGGTACCATTGTTTTGTACATTCAATAGAAAATCAACTATGATTAATACTTTTTTTTATCTACTTTTGTATATTTTGTTTTTCAGTCTTGATATAATAAAAATAGATAAAAACATATCTAGTTTGTTGCACTACACGAGTTCGTACAAATTTAAAAAATTGAGTTCAAACAAATGTTTTATCACCACCTTCCAAATTTCTTTTAGAAAATAACACATCTATCTCAAATGCTATCAAAATCCGATATAGGTAAATAAGTAGAGATGTGAAATAAAAAAATCAAATGATGAATAATAAAAAATTAAACAACATGTAAATCAGACCATTCTGGAGAAACACTTCTTCAACTTCCTTTCCATGTCCTTGGCAAGTTTGAAAAGACTTCCCTGTAAACAATGTTTCGGATGTGCCTTTTGTATTGTTGGTTGGAATCATCAATGAAGAAGTGTAACCCTTATGGAGAAGTTGTTCGAGATGCTGCCACATACAATTGGCCGTGACTGAAAACAGGTTTCGGCAGGTAGATTCCCACGTGTTTGAGAGATTGTCCCTGGTTTTTGTTTATTGTCATGACATAACATGGTTTCAATGGATATTGTCTTCTCTCAAGTACAAATGGTATGAGCACTTCCTTCTTCACGCTGGTAAATTTCGAGGAATGCTGCCATGCTGGTGGATCTCTCAATCTAGGCAATCGGACCTTACCCTCATAAAAACACAAATTGAATCTTATGTTGCTCCGGGTACTTGTGCTTTTCACTCTCTCATCGTACCACATAATTGCGTCCCAGTATGTGCACTTATATTCTGCTGCTCTCAAGCTGAGATATGTATGTCTTGTATCTGGAACAAATCACAATATCTATCATTTTTCAGTTGTCTATTTCTCAATCTATCTTGGTTGCTACATCTTATAATCTTATCCTATATTATGATATTCCATTTGCATATATAATTGGATTTTTATCCCAGGCCTAAAAAAACACAGATAAACAATGATGGTATCTGAAGAAGGTATGTCTAGCTCCATAGTTATTTGTAGTTTCATTAAAGGTCTTTTCCACTTAGTACAATTGATTTTCTGAAAATCATAAATCGGGTGTCATTGGTTTCATACAGTTTAAGGCATTAATAATTGTGAGCAGAAGCTTAGTGGTTCTATAGTATTTGTCACCATGGAAAAGTTGAGTATTCATCTAAACTTTATGCGATCTCATATGCATTCTTTACTTCATATAGCATGTACGTAGTATTTTTGTTGCTTTTGTCTAACTTAAATGAAGTACTGTTAACCTGTATTTTGTGTATCTCTGTTTCCATCCGATCTTCTTGTTTTTCTTTTCTCCAAAATTATTTGTCTACGTCTTTTTCTAGCTGTGCGACAGAGCTCAATTTGTGATGCTGCTTGAGACATTTTTTGTATTCCACAGTTTTGTGATGTACTACGTAGTATATACTAGTATATATATTGATATGTGGAGTAGCCTGGCATTTAATTTCTATTAATGTTCGCAGGTATCTATTTTCAATTAGGAAGGTAGTTTTAAACTGGAAACAAACTTAAATGTAAATCATTAATATAAGCACGAATAGGATTACAAATAAATTTTATTCCTCGTCTCGATTAGAAATAGATTTTATTCCTAATCTCGATTAGAAATAGATTTTACTCCTAGTATGATTTGGTCTGATTTGGTCTGGTTTGATCTGATCTGATTTGTTCTAGTTTTCTATGGTTCAATCTATGGTTTGAAGTGATCTAGTTTGATAGTTGTCTATTTTATGTGTATTTTTATTATTATTGAAGTTTGATTTCGTCTGATCTGGTCTATGACTTGAAACCAATCAAATTAAAAACATCCTAAAAGTGAGTTTTTTCCGAAAATAATGTCAAACAAAAAAATATTTCCCAAATTAGGGTTAAGTTAAAAGTATTTCTCAACTTCAGGTTTGACAAAATATTGTACCAAGTATAATGCAACGTAGCAATGCACCTAACATCCAAAATAATACGTAGTATATAATGGTGGGTCCCACCCAAATTAAAAAAACTCCTATTTTCTTCAAAGTGTTTTAACTACTTTATTTGTACTTTGATTGTTATAAAAAATATTTCAAAAATCATAACTTTTTATTATCTTTAATATGACACCAATATTCATTATATAAAAATCAAAAAATAAAACGGAGGAAAGAGTATTACATTTTAGGGATTTAAAAACTATTAGTACATATTTTGTTTTATTAAAATAAGTGTGAAGAATAAAATTAGTAGCAATTTGGCTGATTTATGCTATAAGTGAGCAAAGCACGGATACTTCATGGTACACACTTCGTGTACACACTCTTACACACTCATGTTTGTGAAGACATTTTTTTTGTCTCCAGACAAAACGTATTTGACAAATAAGTGTGTACTCCAAGATTCACTTCGTTTCATTTTTTTTTTTCTAATTGTAACGAATAGCAATATTCATAAAGTCAAGGCAACGAAAACCTAATCAACCACTTAGGGACTTAGGGTCTTACAAGTAACAAAAGGAACAAAAGGAACAGAGATTAAAAAGTAACAAAAGGAAAAGAGATATATTTTACGCAGTAAATACCTTTAGTCCTCTTTGACGCACATTATGACTTGAGACATCAACATCATTTGCAGGATGACTGCGTTTCTTTGCTGCGCCCTTTGAAGATAAATTTTCAAGTCTATTGAAATAATTTACCTGTTATACACGCACACATTAATATTATACTCCCTCCGTCCCATATTTAACTCCGGTTTTGACCGGACACGGATTTTAAGATAGTGAGATTTGTGTGGTGGAGAGTTATGCAGAGGAGAGAGAAATGTGTAAGAATGGTTGTGAACCACATATTCTTTACCAAAAAAGGAAAAAAAAGATAAATTTAGGACGGATCGAAAAAGAAAGAATGAAGATAGATCCGGGACGGAGGGAGTAATAATTTTAAAAGTGGGATACCTCGAGGATAGTCCTATCAGGGACTTTCATGACAATAAATGTTTGCCGTCGAGCTTTTCGATTGTAATAAGTACCTGTGTTTTGGAACAAAAAAGTATTACCGAGGAACACATTATTTATTAGTTTTGGTATTTTGGTGTCATCATCGTAATCATCCTAATAAAACACAAATATGTTATATGTGTTCTCCATGATCTCTTTATGGGAAAATTCCTGAAATAAGAGGAAAAAAGTTTGAAAATTCAAAAACAGGATTGTTATATTTTTATTCCCAACAGGAAGATCTGTGGAATCACAATTTATCTCTCTCAACTTGGATGCCGTGAGGCGGACCTATAATTTCAGGAGTTCATTCATAAGCTGAAGACGGTTTGCCGATCGGCGAATCGTCGCGGATGGGGAAGAAATAGAGAGCGTCCCACCAGTTTGGAAAATACTACCATGTTTAAAGTATGGTACTGCCAAAACATGTCAGTAATTAGTTCTATTTTGGAAATAAAAATATGATAGTCTTATTTTGAAATATACAAATGGTTTTAGTCTTATTTTTGATAATTTCTCTTTATTAAAATATACTTCGTATGTGCTTCATTTGTATGAATGGCCATTGCAGTTTGTCAAATAAGTCTTTTTGCATCTTCATCGAACACAACAAAAATCGTATCCACTATCATCTTGTATCCCAACCTATATTACATTACTAGAAAGGTTAAAATAAATGATAAAGATAATAACCTGAATTTTGGTTTGGTTATTTAAACCATGCAGTGGTGACACCAAAAGTCTGTCATTCTTGGTGTTTCTTTTCTCTTGAAATATGGGCACCTCGTATAGTTTCAAGAATTTTCACAAAAAATGTTGTTCACTTTGGCGTCACAGAAGAACACCAAAAATTCCTATTACAATGTATTGGTAATAATAAATGTCAGATGTAAAATAAATCACCTTATCAATATCATCTTGGCTACGATTAAGAAGAGTGACAATATTTATCTTGTTCAGCATAATCTCGTCACGATTGATCGTATTACTTCGCATTGCAACTTTTGCAATGGCAACTTCTTGCTTTTCACTGTTGCGAGCACAATTAAATTATAGGATTTTTTCCCCTTTGCGGTGTATCCATAAGAATTACGGCAAATTTTCTGAAGGTTGATGAACTTTTTTTATTTTCAAGGAAGTAACATTCGAGTTTTATTTGAGAATAGTACCTCCAAAGGGCCTTCAACTTATTGCATTCATCAATATCAAGATCTATGTGTACCGTATATGCTTGAGGGGGATGTTGATAAACATAGATTTCTTGCCCAATTATAACAAATTTACTGAATATTTGAAGAGGCAGTGTACATGATATTATCACAAAGAACCCAATGCACAATGGATTTCAAACTGTTAACTTTATTGTTGTGATACAGACCATTATATTCTTTAAGGGAAAGTTCCCGAAATATTACTAAAACAGTTTCAAAATTCTAAAATAGGACTGTAGTGTTTTTTATTCCCAAAATAGGATTAATTACTTACATGTTTAGAAAACACTTCCATATTTGAAGTCTTGTACTGCCAAAACATGATAGTAATTAGTCCTATTTTGGGAATAAAAACATGACAGTCCTATTTTGGAATTTTCAAACTGTTTTAGTCTTATTTCGGGTAATATCTCATTCTTTAACTATAGTAGAGGTAACAACTATCACAAAATGTTTTGTAGGCTCGTCGAGTTCATTTCGTTGTTTGGTAACGTGATCAATGTATTGACCCCATAGTCTTATTTTGATCCGGTTCGCCTTGCATGGTAACAAAAGTGAGTACATATGGCTGGACGTTACTTGAATTTTGTAGGAGAAAGAACTACGTAGTATATAATTAGTTAATAGATATAAAACATACCACTGGTCTTCTGTTTCAATTGTTGCACATCCATTAGGATCATAATCGTTCACAACCATGCCAACCACATCCGCAAGAACAATATTTAGTGGTATAAATTTATTATAGAGATATAACACCGATATAATATTTAGTAACAATATTTTTTCATACCAGTCAAAAGATATTTACTCCCAAGACGGCTCTTTAAATTGTTGAAAGATACGAAGTCAAATTTATAGTTTGGCACTTCAATTGCTTCTCATTTGACTTCTTTGATGGCTTTTTTTAATATGTTATAGAAGAATTGTAGCATAATTTTATTTTTCGGCTACAACACGAAACTCTTCTTTATTTGGAATCACTGAGAATTTTTTTTATGATGTGTATCGTTCCTTCCTTTATTTTGGGACGTAATGTATGAACATATCCACTTCTTATAGATGCATGAACATAATTACCTTGAAATCATAAAAAATATCAATAGATTTTTGCATAAAATAGGTGCATTCAAAATTTGAAATTTAAATAGAGAAGTATACCTCTTTAATTTATCAATTAGAACCATGTCTAAACAAATTAACTAAGTTGCCTTGCCTTTTGTGATTGATGACATCACAGAGGTGCGTAACACAAACTTTGATTGTCCAGTCGGACTTAGATGTATCAAGTTGACGTATTAGAGAATAATTTCTGCATTTTATGAAATATTAATCAATCAGGTATAATGCATAATATCATGCATCATAAACATGTGAATGGTAAAGTATCATATGTACATAGTATTCAATAATATATCATTATCACTACTACAAAAGGGACATTCCACGTCGGTTATTTTATACCTTTCACGTCGGTTTTCAAAGAGACGTGTAAGTAAGAGACGTATAAGATGGAAACATTTTACGTCGGTGAAAGAACCGAAGTAAAAGGTTGTTTTTGAAAATTAAATATAACCTACCATTTGTTTTTCCAGGCCAACAATTTTGTCCTCCATGGTCGCTGATAGCTTGGCCCCTGCGATCCGTTTAGCCACAGTGTGAGAGCTTCGCCAACAAAAAGTGAATGACGAGCGAGCCACTCAGCCACCGTTGAGTATTTTAGAAACAAGTACTCCGTATATTTTAAAACATACTGTTTGAAGTAGAAACTGTATCGGTGTACAACTAACATACTCCGTATATTACTTGTTACAACGCAAGATTGAAGATGGATCCCTCATCTGGAAGTGTGATTCCGATGGTTTCTCCGGAGGTGGCTATGACGATCTTCTTCTACGCAGCTTTCCTCTGGTTTTTTGTTTGAAAGACTTTCCTCTGTTTATTAGAGGTAAGGTGCAAACGAGGGCAAATTATACCGTACACTCGAAGGGGTGTTCCTTTGGCCGGACAGAACCCGGGGTGTTCTGTTGGCCGGACAGAACTCTCGAAGGGGTGTCCTCACCGTACATCCGGGTATTTTTGAAATTATGATCAACTTCTCTGTCTGATGATTCAAGCTTTCGTTGCTTCTTTCATGGAGTTGGAGTCCGCTAGCGTGCCTACCCTGTTCTCCGCTCGAAGGATGGCTTCAAATTGGGGAAAACGAAAAACTTACTCAAATTGGACGAAACCGGTGTCAAAAGCTTCGCCTCAGCAAGACGAGTCCAGAACAACTCTCAGAATTTGATTTAAACATGTCGTTTGGGAGATACGAACAAAAATCAGACTGCTCTGAACAGTGGTGGGCATAACTGCTCTTTGCTAACTCCGGTCAAACAGCACCTCCGACCACTGAAAAAGGGTTGGGGAGGTGCACCTAGAGGTGACGACCCCCACAGCACTCTTTGATTCCAACAACAACCGTCAAATTTTGGATTAAAGACCATAAAATCAAAACTGTGAATAGTAAATTGTTGCGCACAAATCTTCAGAAATCCGTCGTTTTCCATCTTAAAAACCTAAATCTTCCAAATCCAATCGGTGGAAAAGAATGAGGAGGAAAATCCGAGCTAGGAGAAACAAGATTTAGGAAGAAAGATCGATCAAAAGAGCCAAAAGAAAATTCGTGTATTCATATGTCATATCAATACACAAATGAAATTTGAACACATATTGAGCACAATAGAAATGAGTTTTATGTTAAATTCAAATGAGTATAACGTCCAAATTGAATGAGCACATGCACAAAAATGCGTTTTTAAATTTTTTGATACTCATTTCGTAAGTTATGCATGCTCATTTGGTAATAATGGTATACTCATTTAACAAAAAGCTTGAATTTCATCTCAATAAATGAGGTTTGGTGCTCAATGAACATATCGTTATGTTAAACTAACAAATCTTACGATATATATATCAATAAACATTTTATAAGTTACGTATACTCATTTGGTACCAATGTTATGCTCATTTTAAAATGTTATATCAATGCATATTTTAAAAGTATCATATTGCATTAAATTCGCATATGGAAATTCATAGGCGGGGCGGGGTGCACCCACCCCATTTGCAAGACGGGGCAGGCCAGAGTGGGCCATTGATGGCCGTAAACAGGCTTGTGTACTTCCCATGCCATCTCCATCTCTCATTCTATCTTTCCAATTCAGTTTTTTAGTTCTTGATTTTCTCCATCTCTCTTGTATCCAATTCATCTAGAAACTCAGTTTTTCCAAAATCTATGTCTATGTAAAGTTAATGATTCATATAAGTTCAATCGAATTTCAATGTCTGAACTGTTGCGAGACATGCTCTGTGAATAAATAAAGTACCCCTTTTAACAAAATACTTCTCTATTCCCTTTTATAAATGACAACCGTCAACATTTCACGTTTGCCAACGCACAAGTTTGACCATTAATATATTCCATTCCTTATTAGTAAAAAATTTAAAAAATTTATATTTTGAAAATTTAGAATGAGAAGTATTTAACAATATTTTTAAAAAATATAATTTATAATACATTAATTAATAAATTATAGTCAAAGTAGAATATGTGAATATTGCAAAAAGTTCAATGTTGCAATTAAAAGGGAACGGAGGTAGTATTTGTGAAGCCTCCTTTAATTCCTCTTTTCATTAAAATAAAATATTCCTTTTAAAATTGATGGCAAAAATTGATGGCAAGCGCTGGGTCAAATGCATAAATGATACTTTAACTATTGGTATTGTTGCATTTTGGTAACTTAATCCTCAAAGCAATCAAGTCAGTATCATAACCGTACATAAATGTTTCAACTTGAGATTTTATTCAAACTTGCGGCCAAAAATCATTCATATCGATCAAAATTCCATGTGTAAAGTCACCATATAGTGATCATATGAACATAAATAAGATGAAATAGACTTTGCGCATACATTTCCGGCCGCCACATGAGAATATTTTTTGGTCAGAAATTTGAATAATATTGCAAGTTAAAACATTTATGTATAGTTAAGGTATTGTTTTGATTCATTTAAAAGTTAAGGTACCAAAATGCAATAATATCATTTATTAAAGTACCATTTATGCATTTCACCCGGCAAGAGCTATATAATGTTACGTGAATAAACCATATGCTATATGAATAAAGAACTACAAAGTCTTTTTTACAATGTATATGGATATGCACCGTATGATTTATGTTGTAAGGGTATTTTAGTATTTTTCAAAAATATTATCGTACATTATAATCACTTTTTATCAGCCACTTTAATTTTACATTTTAATTAAATTCTTTCTATTTCTAAACACTAGCTACTTTTATTGTAAAATGCTTACAATTACAATTAATGACAGTGATGACTGATGATAAGACAATGATTGTTTACTTATATGATAGTACTCCGTATGGACAGTATGTTGAATTAACTAATTGAATTTCCTCTCAGAATTTCAATATTGTAGTTCGTAGTAGTATGTTTGAATATTATTACAAAGTATAATATTAATTACAATTCTCATAAACCCTAAAGTCAGATTAATTCTCAACCAAAATTGATGGCATGGATCACTTCAAAATGGTATGGCCGTAGCTACCAGAGCAATTCTTGGATCATTGAGCATTCCTGGCTGAATTGAGGAGCCGTAAATGGGTCTATAATTGATCGAGAATATCAGTAAAATATAGCAGTATAATTTTGTGTTTGAGAGTGAAAAAGTAGAATATAAATAATAAATAAAATATAATGACTTACTCCTTATTAGATCAGTAGTGTACATACCAGTTAATTATACAAAATGTAAACATTTCGAGATACACATAAAAATGGTAAAAATATAGAAATGGTAAATAAAAAAAAAAATCTGTACAAAAATCTAATCTGATAGAGATATACACTACGTAGTATGTGATGAGTAGTAAAAGTAGGGACAAATGTAAAGTATATTAAGTTTGTGATTCTTAGTTTGTTTGTAAGTAATACTGCTTAAAAGTTACTCGTAGAATGTTTTTACCTGGATTGTTTACGGTCTCAGACCAGATTATCAGATTTATTACATAGTTATAAAATACACATAGATCAGACATTTATTTGACCAGATCAGACTACTTCAGATCAAACTTAAACAACCATATCAAACTTAAACAGATCAGACCAGATCAGACCAGATCAACAAATTTAAGTCCAAGTAAAAACATTTACCTTCCCCGGTTGATCTTGATATGGACATAGGTTTACATACTGTTAATTTAATTGATACTTAATTGGTAGTGTACTAGTGCCACGTGCCAGTTACGTTCCATTGAATCATTAAAATTTAGAAACAAATCCACTAACTAAACTAATAGTGTAAAATCTTTCATAAATCATTTTGTAACCAACAAATAACTCAATAAAAATTACAGAGTATAAACAAGAATTAATTAAATCATAGAGTAATTAAGAAATCACAATAGCTCAACGTACAAAATCTCATGACCATATTGTATGTACATGAAACAAGAACTCACTCATGGATCATATACGGAGTTATAACTTCATATCGTATATATGAAGTTAAGATTCGACAATATAATTAATACTCATGGGCTTGGTTTCTTGAGTAATTAACGATTAATCTAATTAACAAATCAAATATTGGGAGGACAAATTAAAATGGTTCTAATTAATGATGAATGATACGTATGGTGCTTCGGCAAAGAGGGCACGTTTGGCTTCTGCTGAGCCATTGAAGGATGCATTTCTTATGAAATCTATGCGAACACGGCGTCAACGGTGTGATCACGGCCCCCTTGCAGAACCCTTCCAAACACACGCTGCATGTTTCGCCGCCGCCGCCGTCCTCAAGAACTTCCTCCTTCAAACCCAACGTCCGCTCCATTTGACCGCCGCCGACTCCATCATACACCGCCTCTAGCACCACCTCCCCCTGTAGTCCGTAACGGCTGTCACCGTCAAGTTCATCTAGGGCGGCAGTAGCCGCCTGAAGACCAATGGAGTCGCTCCATTGACGATCTACCCCGAAGTGGGCGGAGAGTAGAGAGGAAACCCTTCCTCCGAATGACGACGGCAAATCAAGGAGAGGATTGAAGGTGATGAAGTTAGCGTCATGTGGCGGTGGCTGCTCCGGCACGGCTGTTCCGGCCATCATCCGGACTACGAGTAGGCCCATGCATGGGTCCATCACCGTCTCAAACCTCATACTTCTAACCCTAATATCACTCATCTTGCAAATCAGTAGAAATTAATGAATGAATGAATGATACATACTCCGTATTTACTACACCTATATATACGTACGTGCGGAGTACTTGTTTCCTAATAATGTATTTGTATGCTGATAGGACTTTCTAAAATATAAGACTGAGGTCCGTATTTCCTAATAAGTGGAATTCCGCAGGAGCTGAGGTCCGTATTCTAGAGTTTACTCTAAAGTGGGTTTCCAAAAATATACTACCTCCCAATTAATTTTTAAATTTGCCTTTTCTTAGTTAAACAGTTTCATTTTATTTGCTTAATTAGGATGTCAATTTTTAATTATATTCTAAATTGAAGTTTGCAACTTTGAATATATTTTAATGTAGTTTCTGAATATGCAAATTTTAATTAATAAAAATTGAATTAATTATCCATAGAGAGTATTGACTTTTAATATTAGTTGACCAAAAAATGTTGACTTTGTATAACAATTTGGGACGGAGGGAGTAGGACTTCCGGTGGACTGGGCTAGTATTTCTTGATCCTATCGAAAGTCAGATGAGCTAGGGAATTTTTCGAGAGTGAAAATAATACGAAGTATCAGTTTGTTCAATTTTCAAAATTGTTTTTTTTAAACACTAGTTCAGCTTTTCTTTTCAAAAATAGATCACATACATAAAACCAAGCTATGGGAACAATAGAACCTATACTCCACAAGCATGGCCATCTTTAGAAAAATTGATGCTATAGACAAACCTAAAATTACATGTTCATATTAGTAATTATTAATGTCATACACTATAAATCATACTTAGAGAAATTATATTGCTTAAAAATAAAAGGGAAATGAAAATATGTAATCAAACACAGAAATAATAAAATTTATTAAAATTTGAACTTGCGATGAAAAATGATTTGAGTAACATGTATAATTATTATAATTTGAATTTTAATTACAATTATTATTAATATTATTATAATTATAAATATATATATATTATAATTATTATTATAATTATATATATATATATATATATATATTATATATATATATATAACATACGATATGAAGTTATAACTCCGTATATGATCCATGAGTGAGTTCTTGTTTCATGTACATATAATATGGTCATGAGATTTTGTACGTTGAGCTATTGTGATTTCTTAATTACTCTATGATTTAATTAATTCTTGTTTATACTCTGTAAATTTTATTGAGTTATTTGTTGGTTACAAAATGATTTATGAAAGATCTTACAATATTGGTTAGTGGATTTGTTTCTAAATTTTAATGACCCAAACTTGGAGAGGACGGAAGATGCAAGTTATTGATTCAATGGAACGTAACTGGCACGTGGCACTAGTACACTACCAATTAAGTATCAATTAAATTAACAGTATGTAAACCTATGTCCATATCAAGATCAACCGGGGAAGGTAAATGTTTTTACTTAGACTTAAATTAGTTGATCTGATTTGGTCTGTTTAAGTTTGATATGGTTGTTTAAGTATGATCTGGTTTGGTCTGAAGTAGTCTGATCTGGTCAAATAAATGTCTGGTATATGTGTATTTTCTAACTATGTAATAAATCTGATCTAATCTAGTCTTATCTAATCTGGTCTGAGACTGTAAACAGGTAAAAACATTCTACCACTAACTTTTACGCAGTATTACTTACAAACAAACTAAGAATCACAAACTTAATATACTTTACATTTGTCCCTACTTTTAGTACTCATCACATACTACGTAGTGTATATCTCTATCAGATTAGATTTTTGTACAGATTTTTTATTTATTTACCATTTCTATATTTTTACCATTTTTATGTGTACCTCGAAATGTTTACATTTTGTATAACTAACTGGTATGTACAATACTGATCTAATAAGAACTAAGTCATTATATTTTATTTATTATTTATATTCTACTTTTTCACCCTCAAACACAAAATTATACTGCTATATTTTACTGATATTCTCGATCAATTATAGACCCATTTCCGGTTCCTCAATTGAGCCGGAAATGCTCAAGGATCCAAGAATTGCTCTGGTAGCTACTGCCATACCATTTTGAAGTGATCCATCAATTTTGGTTGAGAATTAATCTGACTTTAGGGTTTATGAGAATTGTAATTAATATTATACTTTGTAATAATATTCAAACATACTACTACGAACTACAATATTGAAATTCTGAGAGGAAATTCAATTAGTTAATTCAACATACGGTCCATACGGAGTACTATCGTATAAGTAAACAATCATTGTCTTATCATCAATCATCACTGTCATTAATTGTAATTGTAAGCATTTTTCAATAAAAGTAGCTAGTGTTTAAAAATAGAAAGAATTTAATTAAAATGTAAAAGTTAAAGTGATTGATAAAAAGTGATTATAATGTAGGGTAATATTTTTGAAAAATACTAAAATACCCTTACAACATAAATCATACGGTGCATATCCATATACATTGTAAAAAAGACTTTGTAGTTCTTTATTCATATAGCATATGGTTTATTCACGTAACATTATGTAGCTCTTGCCGGGTGAAATGCATAAATGGTACTTTAATAAATGATATTATTGCATTTTGGTACCTTAACTTTTAAATGAATCAAAACAATACCTTAACTATACATAAATGTTTTAACTTGCAATATTATTCAAATTTCTGACCAAAAAATATTCTCATGCGACGGCCGGAAATGTATGCGCAAAGTCTATTTCATCTTATTTATGTTCATATGATCACTATATGGTGACTTTACACATGGAATTTTGATCGATATGAAGGATTTGTGGTCGCAAGTTTGAATAAAATCTCAAGTTGAAACATTTATGTACGGTAGAATATATTTCAGGATTAAGTTACCAAAATGCAACAATACCAATAGTTAAAATATCATTTATGCATTTGACCCAGCGCTTGCCATCAATTTTTGCCATCAATTTCAAAAGGAATATTTTATTTTAATGAAGAGAGGAATTAAAGGAGGCTTCACAAATACTACCCCCGTTCCCTTTTAATTGCAACATTGAACTTTTTGCAATATTCACATATTGTACTTTGACTATATTTTAATAATTAATGTATTATAAATTATATTTTTTAAAAATAGTGTTAAATACTTCTCATTCTAAATTTTCAAAATATAAATTTTTTAAATTTTTTACTAATAAGGAATAGAATATTTTAATGGTCAAACTTGTGCGTTGGCAAACGTGAAATGTTTACGGTTACCATTTATAAAAGGAAACAGAGAAGTATCTTGTTAAAAGGAGTACTTTATTTATTCACAGAGCATGTCTCGCAACAGTTCAGACATTGAAATTCTATTGAACTTATAGGAATCATTAACTTTACATAGATATAGATTTTAGAAAAAGTGAGTTTCTAGATGAATTGGATACGAGAGAGATGGAGGAAATCAAGAACTAAAAAACTGAATTGGAAAGATAGAATGAGAGATGGAGATGGCATGGGAAGTACACAAGCCTGTTTACGGCCCGCAATGGCCCGCTCTGGCCCGCCCCATCTTGCAAATGGGGCGGGTGCACCCCATCCCGCCTATACAATGGGGCGGGTCTGGGTATTAGTATTGACCCGTGCTACCCCGTCCCGCCTTGACCCGCTCAATATATAAGTATATACATACATTTTCTTAAATTATACTACAAATATATTTCAACATACAATGTGTGTATACAATATATCATAAATTCTTTGATCTTATAATATATGAATATATATATATATATATATATATATATATATATATATATATATATATATATATATATATATATATATATATATATATATATATATATATATAGGGAAGAGATCAAATAAAAAGAGGTTCTCCCGTGCAAAGTGCGAACGGTTGCACTTTTTCCTTACCGCGTTGCACTTTTGCGTGTTTTTGTTGCACTTTTTCGCGATGAGGAAAAACTTCGTTTTAATTACGAAATTGCCACCGCGTTTTTGATCAAATTTAGTTCACTTTTGGCTCATTTTGAGCCATTAGATCTGGAAATGAATGCACGAGATCAATTCTCACTTTGCATGTGAAGATCTCTTTGTATTTGAATCATCCCCTATATATATATATATGTATGTATGTATTAGATTGAGATGAATGACAGATTATCAATGTCTTCTTTATATATAACATTCTAATACATATATTCTAGTATTAATATAATTAAATAGATTAACTATTCAAGTCTAACTGATTTTTCTTTAACTTTTGAAATTTCTAGCGTATCGTGAATTTGATTTAACATATACTTCCTCTCTTTTTTAGTTGTAACATTCCCTTTTTCATGTTTGTCAATGCATACCTTTGACTGTCATTATATTTAATTCTCTATTAGTATAAAAAGTTAAAAATCAGATAATGAAACTTTGTAATGAGACGAATTCAAAAATATTTTTCAAAAAAATTATTCACATATGTTAATATATAAAATGTAGTCAAAGTAGAGTACATGAATAGTGAATAAATTCTAATGCTGCAATTAATACGATACGGAGGATAGTATTAATTTATAATAATTAATTAAAGATAAAAATTATGTAGATTCAAGTGGTAATAACTTCTCACATAGTGTATATCTCGATCATCACATGATTAGATTTTTGTACATATTTTTTTATTTACCATTTCTATATTTTTACTATTTTTCTGTGTATCTCGAAATGTTTACATTTTGTATAATTAACTAGTATGTACAATACTGATCTAATAAAGAGTAAGCCCTTATATTTTATTTATTATTTATATTCTAATTTTTCACTCTCAAACACAAAATTACACTATATTTTACTGATATTCTCGATCAAGTATGGACGCATTTCGGCTCCTCAATTCAGCCGGAGATACTCAGAGAAGAAGATGTGGGTTCAAATGTTCAAGATCCAAAGAATTGCTCTGGTAGCTACGGCCATACCATTTTGAAGTGATCCATAAATTTTGGTTGAGAATTAATCTGACTTTAGGGTGTATGATCGAGAATTGTAATTAATATTATACTTCCTAATATTATTGATGCACACTAATTGGTAGTGCATAATTATATGTTTTTATGTTTGATTTATGGTGATTGTTTGACGTTTTATTTAGTTCGTAAACATTTGTGTGATTTTAGTTGTAATTGTATTTTAGTCTTTATTTGTAAGTTGTAAAGTTTAGTTAGGATTTGTGGTATTGGAAAGGAAGAATTTGAAGTGAAGAAAAAGAAGATTTGACTGTCCAGGAGCAAATACCCGACCAGGTATAATACTTGACCCGGTCGGGTAAGAAGTGAAAAACCAAAATGCAAAGAAAGTGCATGGCCCGGTCGGGTAAGAAGTGACCCTGGACAATCCGGCGTGCGAAGATCACCAGAACGTGGCGGATTATCTGATTTTGACCGGACCCGGTCGGGTATCCGGCCAAAGGCGTTGAAAAACACCTATAAATAGCACATTTTTCCTTCACTAAAAATCATCCCTTCTTCCATACTCTTAAACTCATTTTAGAATAGCATTTCTTTATATTTTTCTAGCTATGTTTAGTCTCCAAATGAGGAGCTAAATTTCCATTCTTGGTGTTGCTCTTGAAGCTTGTTGATTATTGAAGTTGTGAGTTATTTTCTTAACTTATTTCCTTGAATATTACTACCTCCGTCCCTCTTATATTGGGTCAGAAGAGAGTGGCACGATAATTAAGAAAAGTGGGGTTGTGTGGTTGATAATAATTGATAATGTAAGAATAAAGTAAGAATGATTTAGTTAACATCTTGACATTAAGAATGATTTAGTGCAAAACAATGTCAAACAGCGTCGCTACAGTGCCAAACAGTGTCGCTACAGTGCCAAACAGCGTCGTTACAGTGTGAAGTCAACTTTGTTTTCTTAATATGTGTAAACGTCAAAACAGGACGATTATTTCGGGATGGAGGGAGAAGTTTTTTCCTTAATACTATCTCTATATTAATGTTGGGAAGTGTTGCTAAGATGACAATAAGTTAACATCTTGACATTAGTTGGAGTAGTATTTTCTTCCTCTATATTAATATTGGGGAGTATTGCTAAGATTACAATTAGTTAACATCTTGATATTAATTATAGTATGATTCATCTCTCCTTAAATAATATTCTTCCTTGAATATTAATTAATTCCTATTCATATTTCATATTAATATTTTGAACATTACTTAAAGGATCAACTAGTTTTGTTTCATATATTAATTATTACTAGAAACGATCAATGAACCGATGGTTAATCGTTGATGATTTCACAAGTAAGTAACTTCGGTTTATTAATGCACGGTCGTGGTTGATAAACTTAAGAGGAATTAATTTTGTTGGTTAAACCGAAACCGTTGTGTTGAGGTTATCAATCTCAATTGATTTCATCAAGGAGTTAAGAGATTAAATGCTACTATCAAGTCGGTATATGGCGGTGTTCTATACTTGACTAATAGTAAGGGTTATTAATGAACGATCGTTGTAAATAACTACCTTCGATGAATTGGATATACTCCTCGATTGAGTATTCGAGAGGGAATAAGTTATAGATATAACAATGATCGACTAAAATATATCAACAAGTGGAAAGTACGTAGCAATGTCAAGTCCTTTTTATCTTCGAATTAAATCTCATATAAGTCGTTAATCTTAGTTTTTAATTTAATTAAATCATTCAATACCAAACCCCCCTTTTTATTTACTAGTTTCATAAAATGAGAATTATTCCTTTCCCTGTGGATACGAACTCTACTTCACCTATACTACATATAAGTGCTAGTATCGATTTATTTTGACGCACCGTGACAAAGTGCTCGTCAAATTTGGCGCCGTTGCCGGGGAGAGGCAAGTAATTTTTCTTTTTATTTCAAAGAAAAATCAAAAAATATATTATTCAAAAATAAAGATTTCTATATCTTCTGAGGTTTGTAGTATATGGTTAAATATCGTTCACTGAACGAAATCACCTACCAAACAAATCCCGAAATAGAACAAGCCTTCGAGAGGTTGAGAAATTTATTTCCGCACACACCCTCGGAGGAATCTTCAAACGTTAGCTCAAGCTCAAGCGAATCTGAAGAGTCGATCCACATGGCTCTCGAGACAAGAACATTGAGGGAGCTCACAGCTCCAGACCTCAACCAACAACCGCTATGTATCACCTTCCCTACTCTTGACGAAGGTGCTACTTTTGAACTCAAATCGGGGCTCATCCATTTACTTCCTTCATTCCATGGTCTACGAGGCGAGAACCCAAACAAACATCTCTCGGAATTCCATATTGTTTGCACAAGCATGTGCCCAAATAGAGTCACCGAGGAGCAAATCAAACTGAGGGTCTTCCCATTCTCCCTCAAGGACACGGCTAAGGTTTGGTTATTCTATCTCCCTTCAGGGAGTATAGATACGTGGGCGTCAATGAAAAAATGCTTCCTAGATAGGTACTACCCTGCCTCCGTCTCATCATCTTTGAAAAAACAAATAAGCAACATCGAGCAAAAGGATGATGAGACATTATATGAATATTGGGAGCGTTTTAAAAAATTGTGTGCTAGTTGCCCATACCATGGGTACACAGAGCAAGACCTCATCCTCTACTTCTATGACGGTCTTGCGGATCAAGATAGACGCTTGGTAAATGCAACATCTGGAGGGGGGATTGTCAACAAAACCCCTTCCGAAGCTAGGAACCTCATCTCGGAGTTGGCCGAGAATTCTAGACACTACAACGAGTGGTCATCATCAAAACGAGTCATGGCAGCGGAATCCAACAACTCGTTAGAAAGTCAAGTGGCCGGCTTGACTTCTTTGGTAAAAGATTTCCTTTTAAATCAGAAACCTCAAGAAGTCAGGGAGTCAAGGTCTGCGACATATGTTCAACACAGGGGCACCCCACTGATTCTTGCCCAACGCTACAAGAAGAGAACTCCAAGCAAGTCAATGCTTTGGGGTTCCAAGGTCAAAGGAGGTACGATCCTCAAGGCAATACTTACAACCCGGGATGTAGAGATCATCCAAATTTAAGGTACGGAAATTCTCAACGACATCAACAAACAAACCCTCCTCCTCAACAATATAAACAACAAGGCCAAACATCAAACTCGATTATGTCCACCGAAGACATGATTCGAGCACTTGCCGTTAATATGGGAACAATGCAGCAAAACATGGGGCAATTCCAACAAACCATGATGCAATTCCAACATGAAACCAAGTCGAGCATTCAAAATTTGCATACTCAAGTTAGCCAATTTTTGAGTCCCGTAAGTCGACTCGAGGCAGAAGATTCGGGTAGGCTCCCTTCCCAGACAGAGAAAAACCTAAGACAACATGTCAATGCAATCATGTTGAGGAGCGGTAAAGAATTGCAAGCGCGGGAAGTTGAGGAGGAGGAGAAAGAGGTTGATCTTGGAGAAGGCTTTCTGTTAGTACCCAGTTTTGATAGATTTTGATGATGCCATTATACTTTGCACGTGTACATTGTGTCTCATTTAATAGCATTCAAATTAAAGTGACAAAAATAAATGTACAATTTTTGAAGACTAAAGAAATATTACTGGAAAAGTAAAAATGCAATAAGGTAATTTTTATTTACCTTCATAGGATATTTAGATCCTACCGACAAATATTATTTAACTCAAAGATTAATTAAATGTCACGAAAAGAAAATAGGTTCAAAAATCATATACATTGAATGTACATGATTGAAGACAAATTTGACTAGCATTGAATGCTAAATTTGTACTGGGGCCGGAGCAGTGTGCGCACACATGGAATTGTCTTTGAAGGGATGTTTCATCGGCTGAATAATGAAGGACAAAGAAATAACCGGGAAATCAGCTCCAGCACAAAGAGACAAGAGTACAACTCATACGCACCAGATATTCAACGGAAGAGATCAATCTATCCTAACCAACGGATAAGATTGATCAGCCAAAAAGCCTATAAATAGAGGCTGAAATGAAAGTTTCTAACTAATCTTGAGCATCCTAAGTAGAGAGATACTTCTATTGAGCATTCAAGAAATATCTAGCAAAACAAAAAGTGCTATTCTATCCACGACTCTCTGCTTAGACTCTTGCTTCACTAAACTTCTTATTATCAAGTGTTCATTGCTAAAATCCTAGAAGTTTAGTTCCTAGTTGGAGGTTAGAACTTTCTTGTAACAAGATCAGAAATTGTTGTAAACACTTTAGGAGGACAGTTGTTCCCGGCCTGAGTGTGGTTAGATAGGTCAGGAGTACCTTTTGACCCCCACTGGATCAAATGAGAAAAACCTAAAGGATTGAGTAGCTTGGAGTTGTGTTGTACTCCTCGTGAAACACCTTCAATCTAGGCCAGAGTTGTCAAGGCTAGATTGGAACTAAGTGTATTGGGCTTAATACATTAGTGAAATCCATTTGAACTGGGATGGGTGTGGATGTAGGAGGATTACACCACCTCTGAATCAGGATATACTATGTGTTGATTTATCTTCAGTCAACAAAGCACACACTGAACACTTCTCATAAAAGATTGTAGTTTGCCAGCAGCATCCTAAGCAGTAGTCTTAATTGACCCTACTGCTTATCCTACTCCTTAATAACTCATTTTCTTTGAGATACAAGAGATTCACAATATTACAACTATAAGGTCTGTTCCATTAGATTTCAGGAAATCCTACTTAAGGCATAACAGTTTCCTCAGCAGTCCCCTGGTGACTACCCAACTGCTAAGCCCACTGCTCACACAAAAGTGTTTCCTTTGAACATCTCAACTTCCCCAGACCTTCATAACTCTATCTCCAAGAATTCTGTTCAAACTAATCACTGTAATTCAAAGTGGTAACCCAGCATTTGCCTCAGCAGTTCCCTCACTTTCACCCAACTGCCGAGACCACTACTCCAGTAAAACTCACATTTACTTGGACTGATGCACATCTTCAGAAAGCCCTCATCATCCTGAGCAACATCATATAATCAATCTTCCCATACCTTCACTCTTACTTAAGCAGGTGCCTCAGCAGTTCCTTGGTTACCACCCAACTGCTGAGACCACTGCTCTCATTAAGATTGATTATCAATCTACCTTGTCATATCATCAGAAAGATCTTCCCACTCTAAGAAAGATTCTGAGAGCACTTTCATCATACACTGAGCATTTCGCTAGCAGTTGCCTCAGCAGTTCCCTACTTTCTAGCCAACTGCCAAGCCAACTTTACAAACCTCAAACTTCATCCATCATAGAAAGTTGTTATACACCATTTATCTAAGAGGTTAAAGACTTCCGCTGTGCATCTATAAATCTCCCAAAAGATTATAGATCAACTCATCTAGAAGGGAAAAGTTTTAAAGTTGAAAAAGCTTTAAAAGTCTATTCACCCCCCCCTCTAGACTTTTACCTCTATCCGGGACCATCAAGTGGTATCAGAGCAGAGTGTTCCTAGAGTCAGTTTCTGACTAATTTGAACTAAAGATCCAAGACCACTATTCTTCCCAAACACTTTCTTAGAATGGACAGGCAGCGTACAAAGAATCTATTGTTCAATCAGAACAAATCTGATGACTGGATAATCAAGGATATCTGGGATGAGCTCTCAATGACCCAATCAGAAGATGATCAAAGCAGTTCAAGTGATGAAGGCAGCTCATCAGAAAGTAAGAAAGAGACCCTGATTTGCCTCTTTGGAATGCACCGAGCTGATAGCTCCTTCCACAACCATCCCATGGCCAGATTGAATGAAAATGACAATGATGAGGTATTATCCTGTTCCTCAAGTAGCTCATATGATTCTAGCTGTTCTAGTGTTGATATGGAAGCTCTACTCCATCAACTTGAAAATTTTCAAAAGGATCACCTTCTTTTAATGAACGAGAATTGTAGGCTTCAAGAAAATTTGATTATAGCCCAAGCTCAAATGGGTGAAGTGATTAAAATGAAAAATCTTCTTGAAGTCGAAAACATCAGTTTAAAAGAAAGGCTGAGCTCCCTCACTACCCCTATTATTGAGGAAGTTCAAAACTGGAAGAACACGGGATCAGGATACACACCTTTATCCCAATCATTGAAAGACTCTCCCAAATGCTCTCCTATCACAAAACCCACCACAGATCTACAAGAAACAAGAAAACCAAACCAACAAAATTCCCACTCCCAAACTCTATCAAATAAAAGGAACAAGTCATCTTCCAGACCAAAATCCAAACTTCCCTACAATTCCATCTTCCAAAACAACCAACCAATCAAAAGGACCAACTGCATTCCAAAGAAAAATCTGATCCCTACAATTACACATATTCCTCCCACTATAAGGAATAATGTTCATCAACGTATAGCCAATCCTCAGAATGGCTATAGATCCATCAGCTTAGATCCAAATGGTTCTAAATTGGTATGGATGCCCAAACGCATTCAAGGGAAGATGCCCACCAACTTGTGGGCTGCTACTCAAAACTGACAAATACGGGAAGGTGCTGGAGCAGCCAACTTACAAAAATAAATATTCAAGCTGCTCCATGAACATGACAGGAAGCAGGTGGCTACTGTCAATACTAGATCTGGAGAAGGACCCAAAGCAACCTTTGGGAGTGAGAAAGAGGAGAATCTAAAGGAGCTGGAAAATCCAATCAAATGCAGTCCTTCAATCCAAAACATATCATATGGGATTAAAGTTCAAACTCATAAAGCACAAGCCAGCTCCGCGATAACATTCATAATGTGACATTCTCCATGGACATCTGCTTGATCAGAGATGTCCAAAGCAACAAAATTGTGCTAACTGGTAGAAGAAAGAGGGATACTTGAAAGGCTCCAATCTGCCTTCCCAGCAAAACTCAACAAAAGGACTGGAGTATGGAAGCAGCAGTTGATTCAAATGGCAGTCCACTGCCAACAGTGAACTCAAATGGCAGATCACTGCTAGCAGGTGACTCAAATGAAAGATCACTGCCAGCAATTGACTCAAAATATACGACACTGCGAGCTGCTAACTCATTCTAAAATCAACTCCTCAAGACGCTCCAGCTGAATTAAGCGCAAGGCTTAATAATCCCAATCTTGTTACTCTACCAGAAAAAGAGAAGGATGAGCAGGCAACTCAATTCATTCAAACATCTGACACAAGATGATTCAACCAACATCCCCCTCATCAAAATATTGATCCAAAGGGTTAGTACAAGATCATCAATCCAGAAAGAAGCAATATCTGCTTCCTCTCTCAAACAGAACCCAAAAGGACTGAAGAAGCCCAACAAACATCTGACTGGATACAAGCTAGTTCAACAGGAACAATCCTTGAAGCTTGTATGAAGACCCTATCATCAACATATGATAGAAACAAAAAGGGTGACTAAGGAAGGCATCATTGTTAAGAAGAAAGCAAAATTAGTGGACAAAGGGTACTACAAAGAAGAAGGAATATATTTTGATGAAACCCTTGACACAGTTGCACATTTGAAACTATAAAGATATTCTTAGCATATGCTGCCCATGAGCAACTCACAACCTATCAAATGGATGTGAAGAATGCCTTCCTAATAACTGTCTACTAGAAAAGGAGGTCTACGTAGAGCAGCCTCCTGGATCTAAAATCAATAGAGAGGAAGATCAGGTGTTCAATTAAAGAAAGTGCTCTATGGAATCAAGCAAACTCCAAGAGCATGGTATGATTCACTCTCTAAGCATATGGTGAAGTATGGGTTCATCAAAGGCAAATTGACAAGACACTATTGAAGAAGGTCCCCACACACTCCTTTAATCTTTCAACTCTCAAGCCTATTTTGAAGAGAGCCTAAAAGGAGAGTTGAACTATTTCTTGGGACTACACATGACTCCACAAGGTTTCTACATCAAACCAAGCAAGTGAATGAAACAAGATTCAAAACATCTTAACAAGAGCTTGGAATGATGATCAAAGCAGGAATCTCATGCACTCATTCAGGGGGAACTTAATTCCAAAAACAAGTGGAAACTCTCAGGGGTAGCCACCTGCCGAAGGGGAACTCTCAGGGGTAGCCACCTGCCAAAGGTAAGCTACCCAGAATCAACAAGAAATGAAGCATGAAGATCCAAGAAAGTCTATCTCAGACTTTCAATAAAGAAGAAATCAATATCCAAGCAGTGAGCACAGCAGGTGACTGAATTTCAACAGCACTAGGCTCAGCAGGTGCCTAATAAAGAAGCCCATTGCTACAACTTCTTGATACTTACAATAACTCGGCAGGGTAACTACCAAACGAGCCCACAGGATGATTGAGCTTGATAGTCCCTGTTTCTGTAACAGCAATGAATAGCAGTATAACAAAGAAGATTAACCGTAAAGATGAACACAGATGAATCGATGTAAAACCCTCTTTGATATACCGTGAACTCGTACATAGAATGATTTTCTCTAAGGCTATTATGAATAAGTACGAAAGTTAACCTAATCCTGAATCCTCGGCTCCCTTTTTATAGGCGAGGTTCAGGTAGGCGTGAAAGGCTTTTAGTCTGTTGTATGGGCCTAACACTTGGCCCATATTCAATCTAATAAATGCACATATTAAATACAAGGAATAATAATAAAGCTAATCTATTACAAGAGAGGTTACAAACTTGATTCACAATTAAATGATCTTCAACAATCTCCCCCTTTGTGATCAAGTGCCACTTTGTTATTGCTTTTGTGATTTGAAATAGTGCTTCCTCATATTCAGTGCATGCTCGTATTGCCTTAGCATGTTTCTCTTTTCTAGGCGATCGTCGATGGCTTTTAGAATGGTCTCCACTGTAGAGTGTTCCTTTTGAATGTATGACGATGCCTCCTGAAGATTTTGCTCTAGCTGTTCCTTCATCTTTAGTAGCTGTTCTTTGATTATCTTCAGTGTTCCGTCACAATATTTCTCAACTTCGCTTACCACCATCAGGCGTTTTTCATTCTTGTGGTTGAGATATGTGACTGCTGGCGGTGTAAAGAAGATGTGATATGCTAGGAAGTCTTCGAGCTCTGGACCATACAGTCTTGGCTTTGTAAGATTTGTTTTTGTCAAATTGCACTCAATAGCCATCTGTAGGTCGTGAGATGAATGCACTCTGATTTGTCTGAGCATGAATCTTTTGATTGCTGCAAGGCCTTCGCTGTATATTTTTCTTTGTCTGACCGGAAGGTATCGATATGCCATAAACATTTGATAGATGTCGTCTGGTTTAAGCATGATGAAATCATTTTCTTGGCATGTAAATTCACTCCCATCGGTGCGTTGAAGCTTGTAAGAATAGAATCTCACTCCGTGATAATCCTCGGCCCTAACCTGTAGGATTTGATGAATAGGGAGAATATTGGATTTCAAATCTTGTTCCATCAGCTCTCTTTGAGTACCGGTTGACCTTTGCAACATCATATGTAGATGACCTCCAGCCTGCTTTCCTTTGAGATGGGTGAGACCTCGCAGTTTTAGTTCATTTAGAGGTTTGACTTTGTCTGGTCTACGCCAAATACGCCCTCTGATTTCCTCTTGGAAGGGGGCTTTGATTCGTACATTGTTCCAAGGTTTCTCTGTTCTGGGAAGTCGTCCCACCGATTGTTTGATGACTGATTCAAGTACTTTCTGAGATTCCTTGTAGTTCTCCCCTTCCTTTCGTTCATCGTCCTCGAGCCTGATTATATCTTCTGCACATTTGTTGATGAGTTCTCGTAGGAACCAGTTCCTCTGCATATCTTCACATTCTTCATCCTGCATGATTTGATCCATCTCCGTCCACTGTCTGGGCCATTTGTCGTGAATGATGATATCTTCTAGTTGATCATGCATTTCATCTGACGACAGAACGGTAGTGGCTGGTTGACCTTTTGGAGACGGAGACCTGTTAACTGGAACACCGGGTTCACTTGGATTTCCCGTTGTCATCAGCTTTGAACGAGGTTCTAAGTGATGGCCTGATGTAAAAGATGTACCAGTTGTAGCATCATTAGGACTTCCATCCCCTCCTCGGTTGGTATCTCTAGGAGATACGCCTCAGGATATTGCGTCTAACTCGACCAGGCTAGAGAATTTGGTTGCAGGTGGTGGCTGTTGGTTTGTAGAGGTTTCTGGTTGAATGGGCTTTGGAGTGTGGCTGGCTAAAGCAGTTTCCTCAAGTGGTCGTGGCCGCTTGTTCTCCCCCTCATGAGGATCCGAATTGTCGGGGTCCTCATGGGAACGTTTGCGACCACGAGGACTGTCCTTGCATTTGCTTTTGGTTTCAGGGGAAGAAAGGAGAGCTTCGAGAATGGCTTGCTGGTGGAGGGTAAGTTTGGCTTCTGAGATGTTTAGGAGATGGTCCAACAAAGCCGATGCCAGGGTTTCGAAAGGTAGTGAGGAGAGATCGATGGAAGGTGTGGTCGTGCGTGGGGAGAATACTAGTTCTGTATCCTGGGTTCCCCGAGAATGTGAAGGAATGGGTATTTGGTTGATTGACTGGTGAGATAGGGGGGTGGAAGATAATGGTTGGGTATGGGAGAATAAGGGTTCGGGTGAAGGTTGGGGTGGGGGTTGTTCAGATTGAACCGCTTGGGTGGTCCTAAATTCCTGTGCAAGAGCGGTCATTGCTTCTTGCACACATGGTTTGATGGTGGAATCCAGGAAGCGATTTAGCAGAACATTGACGTCTTCAAAGGTTGGGTGTCCAGTTACGGGGATTGTAACTGTTGTCACAACATCAGTGAAGATAGCTGATGTGTGGCCTGCGTGCAATGATGGAATCATTGAGGGCATAGCAGGACTTCCAACCGTCATAGCTTGCGCTCTGGTTGTTGTGTTCAGGGTGTGTGCACCTGTATGTGCTGTGAATAGTGTAGGTGTCCTAGAAAAAGAAGAAAATGTAGGAAATGTGACACCTAGACTCGATGTGTTCGAAGGAGGGGTTTTGACCTCGGGCGATAGGTCAATAGTACGCTCAACTGATTCGGAAGGAACCAGTGAGGGGGGTGAGTCCCATGCTTTTGAAACGATAGCCTTTTAGGAGGCTATCGAGTGGCTAGGTGAGGGCTGTGCTTGCGCAGTTGAGCCAGATGCTGCGACTTCTACTCGGGAACCGAAAAGATCGGCTCCTGTACTTAGGGATTCGGCTCGGCTTATCTGGATAAATGGATCACAGCCGGCGAATATATGCTCGTCAGCCTTATCTATGAAGCTCTTTCTAACGCGAGGCTGAGGCTTTGACTTAGCAGCTTTGTCATTTTTGATCTTAGCCCGTTTCTCTAGGATAATAGCATCTTTGGAGTTCTTGATGGCATGGGCTGCTTCATCATAGTCAGCCTTGGAGCTGTTTGTTTCTCTGTGAACGCTCTTCGATTTTTGCAGCTCTTTGATGGTGAAGACCTTGGGTCTGCCTGTGATTATTGGTGCCGCGTCTTCAACAGTGATCTTCTTTGAAGATTCGACAGGCAGCTTTCCTTTTCTGATTAGAGCATAGGTGTGCTCAACGTCGTCGCTATCATCATCACCATCAGAGTCAGACTCCTCGCCATCAGTACCCACGCTCTTGGATGCCTCATCGTCAGTGTTAGTTTGGGCATCACTGGACGACTCATCGGCAGATTCCTCAGCGTCTGTTTCGGTGCCCTCAGCTGTCTGACTCGTCTCGAGAGAGTCGTCAGACTTTCCTTCATGGGGAAAACCGGCCACTGGTTTCTGTGGCTTCTGGACTTTCTTAGGACCCTTACTTGTACTCGATTTTGTCCCTGAGGTAGGTCCAGCTGGGTTTTGCTGAACCATAGGGACAGTTCTCTCAATGTTCTCTCGGTACTGTTGGACTGCCGGATTGGATGGATTGACGAGTTGGAGCAGAAAACCATGAATCCGTAGACCGGTGACAAGATTTTTGTCTGCTTTGAAGTACTGCAGCTTTGGGGCGGTGTAGTGTGGATCAGCACTGCGTCTTGGAATGGAGGTGTGCTCTGCCATGCAGTCATTGATAATCGGCCCTAGCCACCTCGCATATGGGATGGTACCTGGCCTGTTTTTCTCCTTTGCTTTGACCAGGTCCATGAGCTCTGAGAAGAAGAGTTGTGCCACGTCGTAATTTTTGTTGTATGCAATGCCGTGAAAGATTAGTAGGATCTGTTTGTTGCACTTGTCAAACCCGGCATGCTTTGGCGACCGACATTTATTCACCAGCCCGAACAGGCTCTTCCACGAGTGATGGAGATAGGCTCCGTTGAAATTTGATAGTTGTGGTAGAAGTGAGGTGTAGCCGAGAGCTTCCATGTCTTTGAGGAGATCAGGAATGGATGGCAGCGCATCATACGTGTCGTGAACTGGCAGCGCTAGTGTAGATCGCAGTGTAGATGGTGTCAGAATTACACGCATGCCATTAAGTTTTGTCTTGATTTTGGTGCGATCCTTTGCTGATTTAGTATGCATGTGACCCCAAAATTGTTGTAGGTATATCTCTAGCACTGGTTTGGCGTTGTGAAGTGCAGGCCAGAGATAGTGACCTTTCATTATGGCTGGAATGATTGGGTTCTGGCACTTGAAGACGGTGAGGTCTAGCTGGAAGTTGTTGTCCAGCACCTTGATCCACTTGCCCTTAGGGTAGATGGCGTCGTCAATCTGTTTTTGAGGTGTTCCTGCCATTATGAACTGTAAAAGCAGGGGGTCAACATATTAATTCATTGGTTTGATTGCTCTTAGATTAGATTGAAAGAATTTTGGTGTTTGCAGGTTTCAGACAATTTGTGCAGGTGGATTTTTGAAAAATATTGCAAGTCAAAATCTCGAGATCCAAATCTCGAGATCCAAATCTCGAGATCAAGATTTCGAGATCCAAATCTCGAGATCTTGATTTCGAGATTCAAATCTCGAGATCTTGATTTCGAGATCCCAATCTCGAGATCAAGATTTCGAGATCCAAATCTCGAGATCAAGATTTCGAGATCCAAATATCGAGATCAAGATTTCGAGATTCAAATCTCGAGATCTTGATTTCGAGATTCAAATCTCGAGATCAAGATGTCGAGATTCAAATCTCGAGATCCCTTCTCGAAGATGAATCGACGAACTCGAGATCTGGAAAAGTGAATCTCGAGATCATTAATCTCGAAACGATGATTCCACCTGCAAAATCATAAACAATATAAACGAAAAGGATATTCAACCTTGAAACAAATGAAGAAAAAACTTTTTGAACTTGTGTTTCTAGAAATTACGAACGATTTGCGGAAAAAAGTTGTTGTTTGTGATAACGCGGACGGCGATGGTGAATGAGAAGAGAGGTGTAAAGAAAAGATCGCCGATATACTACCTTTTTCGAAAAACTGAGATGAAGAGAAATCGGAGATGGAGAGAAATTGAGAAGAAGTCTAAAGGATTTGAGGAGCTCTGAGTTTGCGAGAAACTGTTTGTGAGAATATAGTGAGATAGGGACGGAAGGGTTTTCACGAGGTTTTAAATAAGCGGGAAGGTTGGGCCTTAACAGTTCAGCCGGAATTTATGGGCTAGCAAAGAATTTTTGAGGCCCAAAGTCAGTAAAAAAATAGAGCTCTCCCTCAAATATTGAAAAATTTGTCTCTTTCCCCCCAAACAGAATGCAACAAACAATATGTACAAATGCAACGCGCACACACACTATTTTTGTTGTTTTTCAGATTTTCTCCCCCTCAACACATGCAACGCACACACATTATTTTTGTTCTTTTTCAGATTTTCTCCCCCTCAACACATGCAACGCACACACACTATTTTTGTTCTTTTTCAGATTTTCTCCCCCTCAACACATGCAACACACACACACTATTTACAGATCACACTCACACACGCTTTTTACAATTCCCACACACACTTTTCAGACCAGTGGAGATGAAATTTAAACAGGCTCGAGGTTCAACATGCCCAACTTGGAGACCAGGAACTGGAATCTTTTTTCATCCAATGCCTTAGTAAACAATTTAGCCAGTTGAAGCTCTGAGCTTACAAAGTACATATCAATGTCTCCTTTCTCCATGTGATCCTTGATGAAATGATAGCGCAGATCAATGTGTTTGGTGCGGGAGTGGTGAACAGGATTGCTTGTGATGGCGATGGCGCTTTGAGAGTCACTGTAGATCGGGATATGGCGAAATGTGTAACCGTAGTCCTTGAGCTGAGTCTTCATCCATAATATTTGTGAACAACAACTAGCAGCCGCGACATATTCAGCCTCAGCTGTAGATGTTGACACACAATTCTGCTTTTTGGAAGACCAGCAGACTAGCTTCTCACCCAAGAATTGGACGGCTCCCGATGTACTTTTGCGGTCCATCCGGCAACCTGAAAAATCAGCGTCCGAGTATCCGACTAGATCAAAGCCTGAATGGTTGGGATACCAAAGGCCTAGATTCACCGTGCCTTTGAGGTATCTTAAGATTCGACGTACAACGGTCAGATGAGATTCCTTTGGATTGGCTTGAAACCGAGCACATAAGCATGTGCAGAAGACAATGTCAGGCCTGCTTGACGTGAGATACAGCAAAGATCCAATGATGGCCCTGTAATTCGTAGCATCAACTGGCTTCCCGTAGGGGTCTGAGTCCAGTTTATTGTTTGGGGACATAGGGGTCGTCATGGAAGATTTGCCTTCAATGTTGAATCTCTTTAGCATATCCAGAATGTATTTGGACTGGTTGATGAAAATGCCATCAGAGAGTTGTCTTACTTGCAAGCCTAAGAAGAAGTTAAGTTCACCCATCATGCTCATCTCGAACTTTGTTTTCATCAGTTTCTCAAAATGTTGGCATAGGCGCGGATATGAAGAGGCAAAGATGATGTCATCAACATAGATCTGAATCAGAATGATGTCAGATTTCTGTCGCTTGATAAACAGAGTAGTATCAATCTTTCCTTTTGAGAAACCTGAATCAATCAGAAATTCGGTCAAGGCATCGTACCAAGCTCTGGGTGCTTGTTTCAGCCCATAGAGAGCTTTCTTGAGCTTGTATACATGGTCTGGGAATTTTGGATCTACAAATCCTTCAGGTTGAGCAACATAGACTTCTTCTTCTAAAGTCCCATTTAGAAAAGCTATTTTCATGTCCATCTGAAAGACGGTGAAGTTTTTGTGCGCCGCGTATGCAAGAAAGAGGCGGATTGCTTCAATTCTAGCTACGGGCGCAAACGTTTCATCATAGTCTATGCCTTCCTGTTGATTATATCCCTTTGCGACCAACCTTGCCTTGTTCCTTACAACTGTCCCTTCTTCATCTCTTTTATTTTTGAAGATCCACTTCGTGCCAATGATAGTCTTTCTCTGAGGCTTGGGTACCAGTGACCATCCATCCAGTCTGTCAAATTGATTGAGTTCATCTTGCATCGTAATCACCCAATCTGGATCAAGTAGTGCATCGAAGACCTTTGATGGTTCTGACTGGCTTAGGAAGCAGGCGAAGTGGCATTCATTCATCGTTGTGGATCTTGTGCGCACACCTTGACTCGGATCACCTATTATCTGATCAACGAGATGTGCTCTCGTCCATTTCCTCTCATGAGCTAGAGGAGTTGGAGTAATGATTGGTTGATCCAAGTCCTGATAGGGGTTTGAGGTCTCTGGAGCAGCTGTGGTGTGCAGTGGAGATGATTCTGGACTTGTAGCAAAACCGTGATCATCCACACCTCTGTGATTGGATTGAGGGGTTGAGGGTGTGGATGGTACATCGTCTGGACCTATGAGGAGCGGAATCTCTGCTGTTGGAGTTGATGTTGAAGCTGGTGTGCATGGAGGAGGTGAAGATTGTGAGTTCTCGTAGAAGTTTCTGAAAAGAGAATTGAGAATCACATCTTCGTGTTCTGTGTTTGGATCAGCTTTATCAGAAGCCACTGGTACAACATGTGATGGATCAGCCTGTAGATGTTCGATCGCGAAGTGTGCCATTTCATAGAATGTAACATTTAAACTCTCGATGACAGTGCGCTTGTCTCTTAGATAGACTCTGTAAGCTTTGGACTGCAGTGAGTAGCCAATAAACACACCTTCTCTGGCTTTGGGGTCCAGCTTACTTCTCTCTGTCCGATCATTCAGTATGAAGCACTTGCAGCCAAAAACCTTGAAGAAAGAAATGTCGGGAGTTCTGTTGAAGAGAATTTCATACGGAGTCTTGTCGAAGCGTTTATGGATGGATGTTCTGTTCTGGGTGAAGCACGCCGTATTGATTGCCTCTGCCCACATGAAGTGAGGCAGTCTGGATTGGATTAACATGGTGCGTGCTTCTTCAACAAGAGTCCTGTTCTTTCTCTCAACAACTCCGTTCTGTTGAGGAGTTTTAGCTGCTGCAAATTGTTGAGTGATACCGAGTGATTCATAGAAATCTGTGAGAGTTTGATTTTTGAACTCGGTACCATTGTCAGTTCTAACTATTCGAACACTGTGCTGTAGTAGTTTTTGGATGGTCCTGATAAAGGTCATAATGTTTTCTGCAGACTCGTCCTTTGAACGGAGAAATTTTGTCCATGTGTACCTAGAGATGTCATCAACGATCACCAGAGTGTATTTGCGACCGTTGATGCTTTGGACTCTCATAGGTCCACACAGATCCATGTGAATTAACTGCAGCTGATGTGAAGATGATGGTACTGTTTTTGACTTGTGGGAGCTTCACGTCATTTTGCCCATTTTGCAGGCACTACAATGATTTTCAGCGGAAGACTTAAGCAGAGGAAGCCCCTTGACAAGTTTCTTGGAGGACAGGATTGATAGAAGCTTGAAGTTCAGATGGGAGAGACGTCTGTGCCAAAGGTTGTTCTGTTCTGTTGAAGCTTTGGACAACAGACAGATGGAAGTGGTGGATTGTACGCTTTTCAGATCAATAGTGTACAGATTTGATGTTCTGTAACACGTTAATAATGTATTCCCCATGCTGTCTAGAACACATCATTGTTTTGCAAAGAACCTCACTTCCATCCCGCTGTCACAAAATTGCCCTATGCTCAGTAAATTGTGTTTGAGCCCTTTGACAAAAGAAACATCTTTGATAGTGACACTGGCACAGATGACGTCCCCATACCCAAGAATAGGAGATGAGGCGTCATTCCCAAATCTGACATTGCCTCCGTAACAGTTGGTGTAGTTGCTCAATAAGTGTTTTATTCCGGTCAGCAGTGATCCAAGGTCAGCAGCTTTTTCAACAAAAGATCTTTCTCTTGTGGACTCTCTAATAGCCAGATTTGCTTTTGCAGTGGTTCTGGTTTTTGGAGCCCACTTAGCAGTTTCCATTTTGATGGGTCTGATTTTGTGAACCCACCTTTCCGTTTTAGTCTTGGTGGGTCTGTTCTTGGGGACCCACCTTTCAGATTCAGTTTTGGTGGGCCTGAGTTTGGGGACCCACCTTTCAGATTCAGGATTGATGGGTCTAATTTTGGGGACCCACCTTTCAGTTTTAGTTTCTGGAGGAGAGTAGACATGTGCTTTGTGATTGAATGGTTGTTTCTTAAGTTTGGTTTTGAAAATTTCCTCTTTAGAAAGCCGATTAAGATGTTTCCTCATATCAGGTATACAAAATATTCCCTTAGAAGTTCTGTTCTTGGTTTCCCTTTTTGGTTTGAGTTTCCTGTGAGGCTTAGTTTTAACAACATTCACATCACATTCATAATTATGAGGGTCTGGAACAGAATAACCATAAGCAATACTTGAATTATGAATTGAACAATGTCTAGAAGATGTCTCAGAAATATTCAGCTTGGGACTCAAGACTGAACTACTAGAAGTTTGTTTCTCAGAGACATAATTACAATTAACTTTAGAATAAAAAATAGAACTGGATCTAGGGCTGGCATTATTCTCAAAAACTTTCTATTTGCCTTCTGCAATTTCCTTCCTCTTCTTCCTCCACTCACTCTTCTCTTATCCTTCCTTCTTCACTTCTTTACCTGTAAGCAAAGGAGAAGAGAGATGAGTGGACGAACCTTTTAAAAGCTTTGTTTTCCTAGGTGAGGTGTGTGAACTGTCAGACTTATTATTAGAAGTAGAAGGGATGTTTTAGCATGATACTGCTCACTTAATTCATTGAATTTTTGAAGAAGTTCCTGCCAGTTGCTCTCAAAACCTCTCTTTTCAGTTTCAAATCTCTCTCTCTCGTTATCAAGAGTTTTCTGGAGGTTTTTGAGTTTTCGAGCCATAGGAAAAATACAAGGTTCCTCTCCAATTTTAGAGATACCTACTCTTGGGGGTGGGTCTAGAGGATGTCCTATGTGTGGAATATCTTTTGCATAAGGGTCAAGGCATTCACTAAAGCAGGAATTAGATTCTTCTTGTGAAAGTTGTTTTTCATTAACAGAAGGATAATCACAAGAAATCACAGCTTTAGGGTTCTTTCTCTTTTCTTCTTCTGCTTCTGCGTTTTCTTCATCACTTCTAAAATACATTTTCTCACCAAACCCTAATCCCATGTAATCTCTGTTATAAATCTGAAGACAGTTAACTTTCTTTAGATTACATGGGTTGGTTATGCTCAGTCCTATTCTAGGATTGTAAAATCGGTCATCCTTTATTCGATTAAGAAAAATTGTTTGTTCAGACTGACCTCTCTTAGCATCTAGATCCTCTAGTTCTTTTATTTTGTTTAAAAGTGTTCTTCTTTTATTATGCAAAAAATCGCATTCAGCCTTTGCAGTGCTTTTTTCTCTTTCACTATCCTCAAATTTCTTAGTTAATTCAGCTATCTTAAGTTCAAAACTTTCAAAATCTGAGGACACCTTTTTGACCTGATCTTTCGCAATTTCAAGTTGAACACTTAGAGAAGACTTTTGGTCAAGATTCTGTTTCAGTACCCTGTGATTATTGTCTAATCTCTCCTTTAGTTCTTTAATTAGATTGTCCTTCTCAAGTAAGGACTGATTTTGATTGTTTAAAGGGATATGAGAGGTACTTACAGAGCTTGTTGAGCATTCACTTTCGGGGATCGCAACATCACCCTTTCTTTCATCTTCTTCCTCCACTCGTGCCATCAAGGCATAGTTTTCTTCCTCCTCCTCCTCATCAGAAGTATCTTCTGCCCATTGATCATTTTAAGCAAGCATTGCAGAAGTTTCTTCTTCTTTCTGCACCATTAGCATCTTCTGCTTATTCCACAGCATCTTTTGCTTGTAGAAGTTTGCATCCTTTTTCTTTGGGAGGCGGCAGTCTTTGATGACATGTCCAACCTTTCCACAATTGTAGCATTTGGGAGCATCTTCAGCTGATGGTGCCTTCCTAGAAGATCCTTGTTCGTGGTTCTTCTGTTTGTAGTTTGATGAGGAGGTTCTAAGCTTGTTAGAGGAGCTATTCTTTTTTGCAAATCTCTTGGCAAGCAGTGCCATCTTCTTCTGTAAGCCTGCAAGCTCAGCTTCCAGATCAGATTTGTCATCATCACTTTCATCTTCATCTGATTCAACCACCACCTTCTTCTTCTTCTTCAGTGGTGTGGTTGTCCTTCGGGGCTGAGCTTCCATCACTAGAGCTAAGGGATTTGAGCTGTGATGATCCTCGGCACAAGCAACCTCATTGACAAATTGCTTCAAATGTTCATAAAGAGTGCAGAGGTCAATTTCATCCAAGTCAATGCGGGATCTAACATCCTTCACTGTCTTTTCCCATGCAGGATGTAAGCTGGATAGAAACCTTATATTCAGTTCCAACTTGGACCTGAATACTTTGATTTTTCTTAGTTCATTGTCCAGTTGGACGAGTCTGTTGTAAGTCTCGTTCAATGGTTCTCCCTGGCCAGCTTTGAAGGAGTCATAAGCAATAAGGATTGTTGTCTTCTTGGTTTTAAGGCTGATGCTTGTGCCTTGTAGTAGTTTCTCTATCTCATCCCACATTTCCTTTGCCGTTTGCATGCTGTCGATGAGAACATATACTTCGTTAGGGATTGCTTGAAGAAGGTACGTCTTGGCCATGAGATCACCTCGAAGCCTGAGCCTGTCAGCTTCGGCATATTCAGATGCCACTTTCCGTCTCCTTTCTGGAAGAATAGGTGAGTTGTTTTCTGGATCCCCACCAACTGAAATCACCAGTTCAGTTGGTCCTTCAAGCAACGATTCAAGCATCGCAACGGAGTTTTCTTTGTGCTCAAGGAAATTAAGGAATCGATTCCTCCACATTTGGTATTCTCTTTTCCTGAGACTGGGAGGAGTACTGCTGTTCCCTTGGGCATTGAATTCTGAGGCCATTGCTGTATAAAACTGACCGTTCGAGATAATTGATCAAAAAAATTTCAGAGGCAGAATGTCGAAAATCAGATGTCGAGATCTGAATATCGAGATCTGGGATTTCGATAAAGGAGGCCCGGTTTCGAGATTTGATATCGAGATTAGGATGTCGAGTTTTGAAATCTCGAGATTTCAAATGTCGAGAAGTAAATATCGAGATTTGAGATGTCGAGAAGTGAAACTCGAAATATTATTTCGAGAAGTCAAATGTCGAGACCAGATGTCGAGACCTTAAAATCGAAATCTTGATCTCGAGATTTAGATGTCGAAATCCTCAATGTCGAAATCCTGCAAACTGTAAAAATCAGATAAGCAAAATCTGAAGGTAGTTTCTTGTAGAGTATGATGTCGAGATCCTCAGGTAAAGTTTTCAGCTCGAAATACTTGGCAGAACCTGTTTAAAACCTAGATGTCGACATATGCTACTCGAAATATCTCAAGTACAGAAATTGCAGAAAACGAAATCTGAAGTATACCCCTTGATCGTTTCGAAACGACAATTCTAAGGGTGTAACTTTTACAACTTTTTAACAAGAAACAAGATTACAGAGTAATAAATCGACAGAAAGAACAACGTAAAGAAAAACAGAGGTCTTCTGCAGGCGTTCTTCTGATCGGCTCTCGATCGGCTCTGATACCAATTGATAGTCCATGTTTCTGTAACAGCAATGAATAGCACTATAACAAAGAAGATTAACCGTAAAGATGAACACAGATGAATCGATGTAAAACCCTCTTTGATATACCGTGAACTCGTACACAGAATGATTTGCTCTAAGGCTATTATGAATAAGTACGAAAGTTAACCTAATCCTGAATCCTCGGCTCCCTTTTTATAGGCGAGGTTCAGGTAGGCGTGAAAGGCTTTTAGCTAGTTGTATGGGCCTAACACTTGGCCCATATTCAATCTAATAAATGCACATATTAAATACAAGGAATAATAATAAAGCTAATCTATTACAAGAGAGGTGACAAACTTGATTCACAATTAAATGATCTTCAACAGAGCTACAAAGAAATGATTGCTGAAATACTACCTATTCTTCCAAGAGTATTCTATGCTTCATTTGCAAACTAGTTAACTCCAATTGACAAAGTTCAGAAACGAGATGACTTGACTAACTCTGAGGATCAGATGAGATTTGTTCAATAAAAACAAATCAATATGGCAGAGACTGATCAACGTTATGGATAACAGAAGGAGATGTCCAAAAAGAGAATTAATTATGATTCACCAGAAACTCTAGAAAGAAGAAAAGGAGTGAGAATTCGAACAAATGGCTCAGCAGTTGACTGCATCCTAACAAGCAGTGGGCTCAGCAGGCGACTGGCTACTAGCCCACTGCTACCTGTATAAAGGAAGGAATTGGATTTATATAATTTTTCAAAAAGGAGGGAAAGGACTAGAAAGAGAAGGAAAGCAAACGGAGGTAAAGACACTGGTTTAAAAATTCGCGCAGGTGCCTGCTAGCAGGTGACTGCTTCAGGAGCAGGGCACTGATTTAGGCCAGCAGTTGGCTCAATTTCTGACAAATGTACATGGAATCTCAACAAGTGACATACATCATCTTGATCCCCTCATATCAAGGATTCCAAAAAGGTACCTCTTGTTCTAAGAAATCATCAAAAATACACTAAAAAATGAGCCCCCTGCTACCAGTGTGAACGCAGTTAATGCTAAAAGGAACCAGCCATATTCTCCAACGGCTATATTCCAACGGCTATATTCCAACGGCTAGTTTCCGATAGTCTATAAATACTCCCTCCGTACACCTCCTTCACACTTTTCACTTTGCAATCTCTCTCTTATCAATTCTAAAACTCTCAAACTCTCCCTTAATACTCTCAAAAGTCTTCTTCCGCACTACCTTTGACTCTTCACATACAATATCCATACACAAATGGCTTCCCACATCCAAATCTCCAAATCTATCTTCACTGGCTCCATATTAAACACCCCAAAAATCATTGAAAGAGCCGAGAACCCTGATCTTATGAGAGCACTACTCAGAAAGCTAGAATCAATAGGGCTTATGAAAATGGCCACCTACCCATACCCCTGTTTCTACCCAGAAGTGGTGGCCGAATACTACCTACACTCTCAACAAGGAACTCTTAAATCGGTCATCAAGGGAAAGCCAGTTGAAATTAAAGAAGAGGACATCAGAACATTGCTCTCCCTACCTGGAGATGAGGCCCTAATGGTGGAAGAACTCAATTTCGATGAACAAAGCTTCAAGGAAATGGTATTCATTCCAAGCGCTCATAACACGAAAACCCTCAAGGTCAAGAAGAAAATGATGGTTCCTGAGTACTCCCTCCTACTCAACATCCTATATAAATGCATCGACACCAAAAGCACTGCTTTAGATGAGATCAATGCAAAAAGGGCAGTACCATTGACCGCAATCATCTCAGGCATCCCTCACAACTGGATCAGGTACGTCCACAACCAACTTCAAGAGTACATCAACAAATCTCACGAAGAAAGAAGAAAAGACCAGGTACGGTTTTTTGATTGGAGAAATCCTAAAAAGGAAGGGAGTTCTAGGAACCACTAATGAACCCACCACCTAGAGGAAATTTCTTCATCAGACCTCCAAGGCAGGGGCCCAGAAATTAAAAAGCAGGATGATACTCTCAAATCTCATGAGCCCCTCCAAACTGAGTTCACCCGAATCAAAACCAAGCTAGCAAAAAGACCAAGATCAGGCTGTGCTGAAATCCAATCAAAGAGATCAAAACCAGCAACAAGAAATCTCTAAGAAGAACTCGAAGAGGCAGCGTCATCTTTACAAATGGTTCAAGGAGAGGTAGCCACTCCTCTTCAAATTATTCAGGAAGGAGCAGAGCCCTCTTCTAACTCTTCAAATGGAAGCAACAACTCTGCTCTTCCCCTTTCCATACTTATCCCCAGGATAACTCAACAAGATGAAAGGGTAGATCCCCTAGAAATGGTGCAGGTCACTCAACACAATGAGCAGGTGGCTCCCTCCGAGGCAGAGCAGGTCTCTCAATTTAACGAGCAGGTGACTCCCATAGACGAGCAGGTACCTCAATCACCAGCAGCTGGCTCACGAAAACTAACACCTTTAGAGCAGCTGGAAGTAGATTTTGCCAAGGTCAAGGCATGGAGATCATGGAAGCTCTCAAGAATCCTCCATCAAGTTGAAACCATAGTGTTGGTCCCGTTTGTAATGGGAACAGTCTAGAGGGGGGGGGGGTGAATAGACTGTTCAGGAATTTAAACTTTTCTCTAAGTCAAAACTGACTTATCAGAGATGGTCGAAATCTGGTGACAGAGATGGTCAGGTTCTGATGGCAGAACTAGACCAGGCAGCGGATAAGTTTCTGTCCGGGTAGCCTCAAGAAGAATGCTAAGGCAAAATGCCTTTCTGATAACTCTGAAGGAAGATCTGCTGGACACAGAGTCCAACCTTAAGAGTTAATCAGTAGAATCTTAAGTGCAGGAATTAAAAGCTTAAAGTAAATGACACCGGGGTTTTTATAGTGGTTCAAGGAACAACTTGTTCCTCTAGTCCACTGTTCCACTGAGCTTGCAAAAACAACAGTTTACAACGCCTTAGTCCCTAGAACTTAAGAAGCACTCCTCGTCTTCTTCAAGTCTAGTTGCCACCCGGGATGCAGTCCTGCTTCCTGATGGCTGGTCTCGTTTCACTGAGTCTCTTGAAGTATCCCCACTTCACTTACTCCAGCTAGTTTGAGACGTCCCTTCTTTTTCAAGAAGTGTTTGATTCAAAATCTGTTTTCTCCAACGTTGCTTCTTCACAAAGGATGAGTAGATGAAGCTTTCGAAGTGTTGAAGAACTGAGGAACTTTGCAACTTGCTAGTTGGATGAAGAATTAGAAAACATATCTTCCAACTGTAGCCTTTTCTTGTTAGGAATGCAATTTGAATCTCAAGAAGGCTTTTAGTAAGTTTGTTTGGCAAATGTTGTAGCAAAGTTATGCTCTTAGTTCTTCAGAGTGTATCTTATATACTGGGAGCAGTCTTCCCGTTGGAGTGTAGAAGACAGCTTCATTAAATGCTTGTACTGTTGACTTGACCGGTTGGACCTTCGACTTGCTATTTTGGGGGCGTGAAGATACCCGCATGGTCAATCATCAGCTTTAAATATCTCTTCGTACGTACAACATTAAATGTGCATTTAATGCGTGTACAGTACCATGTTTCCGTTGAAAGGTTCGTAACCGTTAGGGGATTTCCCGTTAGTTTAACGACCGTTGGTAAGTGCTTCCGGAATCTGGTGTGTTTAGCAGAGTCTGATGAGGTTCTCTGGTTCAATCTCTGAAGTCTGCCTCTGTTGCCAACTCTGGTATCTTTCTGATGACCAGTTTCTGATGGCTTCTCTGGTGAGCAACTCTGGTAGCAACTCTGGTAGAAGAAAGATGGATCTCTGGCAGAAAGACTAAGCTAAAACTTACAAAAGAAATTCTAGTACAAAATTTCTAAAGGGGTACTTTCAAATTCTAATTAACCTAGCATCATCAAAATCTAAATACAATTATTCCTTACAATTTCCCCCTTTTTGATGATGCCAAAACCCTTTAACTATTTCCAGAGAAGTGCCTTTCACCATAAAAAAAATAAAGTTTAAAACTTTTCATTAGAATCTTGGTGGGCATCTTAGCATAGGAAAATAGTAAGAGTACGATACAATCAGATAGCAATTAAAGCAAAAGCAAATAAGGTAATAGAATAAACACAAGAAAGGTAAAAAGGAACAGATATTTGAATAAGCCATGCAAAAAGAGGCAGAGATGGTATCTTATTTATCTGATAGAGAAAATAAAGATTACAGAGTCAGAGATAGAGAGTTAGAGGTCTTCTTCATCTACCTGTGGTCCTGCTCTGTCAATCCTTTCGAGCTCAGCATTTACCTTAGCTCTGATTGAGGCTAGATCCCTTGGGTTCTGATAGTCAGCCCAATGGGGTGCAAGTTTGCAATCCAAATAGTTTCTAACAGCTTCTGCAGAATTCTTGCCAGTGAGAATCTTCATTCCATACCACATTTCTGCTTCTTGGATAGAACCACCATGGTTGATCTGGACAAGTCCATCACTATCCATGAACAAATTCTCTCTTTGAAGGGGAGTCATCAGCTTCCTCATTTGTTCAAACTGAACTCTGTCTGGCCTTGACAGACCACTCTTCATACAATCATTGAATGAAAATGAGGAGGTCTTTTTCTTTGAGCTTAATGGAGGAGGTGGTGGAGGTCTGGTACCTGCAGCAGCTAGTCTCTTCTTTCTGGTTGCATCAAAGTATGGAGCAGGATCAACAGAGGAGGGTTCTCTGATAGATAGTGCTCTGGTGCTAGGTCCTTCTTCTTCTCTGGTATCTTCCCCCTTTTTGGCATCACAAAGATCACCAAGGAGGAGCTCAATCTTTGAGAACTCAGAGGCTTGGGCATCTCTGATCTCATCAAGAGTCTCTGGCAGAGTTTGAGTAACAGAAGCAAGACCTTCAATCAGGCTCTGTTGCTTGTCGACTGCAGATTGAAGATCCCTAATGCTGACTTCTAGGAGAACCATCTTCTAGTATCTTTTCTTATCCGACTTGAGGAGAGCTAGGCCTTGCCCTTGATGCTCCTTGCAGAGGGAGTGTAAGACATTGAGCTTCTGAAATGAACTGTCAGCAGATTTCTGAAGATTATGAACAGAATCTGAGATCTGGTTGATTGTCTGGTGCTGGGCAAGCAGAGCTTGAGAGTGAGAGTGAGGATTAGAGTTGAGACCACTGACATCTCTGGAGACAGAATCTATTCTCAGGGTAGATGAATGCATGAAGTTGTGCAGATTTTCTGACAGTGCAGCAACTTTGTCTGTCAAATGCTGGAATCCGATTGTGATTTGAAGATTGGTATGGGTTAGCTCTTCATGATGCTTGTCATTTAACTCAATGATCTTGCTCAGATCATGAACCAACAGACCACCAAATTGTTCTGCAGATTTCACAAACTGGTTGAAGGGAATCTGGGGTTCTTCAGGTGTAAACCCAGGCATTTCTAATCCTCTGCCCTTGGGTAAAGGAGGAGCTCTGTTGGATGGTGGAGGGGAAGGAACTCTTGGAGGTGTCCTTCTCCTTTTAGAAGTTTCATCAGCTGCAATGGAGGAGGTGAGGAAACCATCATTGTCACTGTCTGAAGAGGGGACTCTGAAGATTGGTTTCTTCTTAGGTGTAGAGGCTGCATAGTGATGTGATGATCTCTGTGGTGAGGCAGATTTGGAGGGTGGTAATGATTTCTGAAGAGGTGAACTCTGGGGAAATGGGATTATGGGTTGAGGAATAGGTTGGTGTGAGGGGGATGGAGGGGGTGAAGGTGATCGATTTCTGGTATTTGAAGGTTGTTTGCAGGGTGATGAGGGTCTGGAGTTGGGTTTCTGGTGAGATGGAGTTCTGGTGGAGGTTGAGGTTTTCTGGTTTGGTGAAGGGGTTTTCTGTTGGAGTGGAGATGAAGGTTTAGAGGGGGATTTGGAGGGTGATGGTTGATTAACAGGAGATTTGGGAGGGGAAGGAAGAGGTGTAGGGATTACCTCAAGAACTATTTCTGAGAACATGGATTCTCTCCATTCTTTGATCAGTTTCTCCATGGTTAGAGCTATATCATTTGCTGTGGAGGGTTCTCCTTCCTCAAGGGCACTGTGACGGAATTTGATGAGAGATTCTTTTCTCTTTTTCTCCATCAGCCATGCATCAAACTCTTCCATTTCTTCCTCTTCCAAGGCTTTTTTTTTGGATAAACTGTAAATATATATATCCAAAGTGTTTATGTACATCTATACAGTAGCAAAAACACAAAAAGAGGTCATCCCAAGCAAGGATACCTCGTCACCTCCAAAAAACTCAAAGAACTCACCCAACTAGCTACGCATATATGCTAGCCATCACAAATCGGTGACCAAAACGCAAAAAAAGGATCAGAATGTTATCCTATCAATTGGATACATGTAATAAAGTACTTTATACACCATAAATTTGATATGTTTGACCATATCAGTCACCATAATCTTGGCCTTCTCAAAACAAATCATATTCCTCATGCGCCAAATCCAATAGACGGTGTAGCAAAAAGATAGCCTCACGGCTTTGGCTTTGACGTTGGCTCCAGTTTGCTCCTTCTTCATCCATTTAACCGCACTTGAAAGCGTAGTCATCTGCCTAGTCAGTCCAAGCCAATCCCGGATCAAGTTCCAAACATGTCCTGTAAATACACATTCAAAATATAGGTGTGACACCGTTTCCGGGCCACCCTTACAAAACTGACAAACGTTAACCACATCAAGAAACCCCAAGCAATCATATGTAGCCAATCTTCCCCGGAAGGCAAGCCAAGTAATGAATGAGAATTTGGGGGGAATATAACTCTTCCATATGAAGGACATCCAAGGATGAATTGTGCCTTTGATTCTAAGCAAATCATATATTTTCGAGGAAGACAATTTCCCATTTTGGGACATTTTGCCCATGTGAATCACGGCCATGTCTAGAGAAGGGAACTTGGATATGAGCAAGTCCTGGACAGTCCCAATAGTCTTTATAAGCCTAGAGTCCTTTGTGTGTGGCACAAATGTCCACACATCTCTCCCAAAGAGATAGACTTCATTCATCCATTTCACCCATAAAGAGTCTTTTTTAGCATGTATATTCCAAAGGGTTCGGGACAGCAAGGCATAATTCCATACCTTAGCATCTCTAATCCCTAAACCCCCCTCATTTTTTGGTAAACAAACATCACTCCATGCAACTTTCGCATGCTTATTTCCCCAAAGAAACATTCTACAAAGGGATGTTATTCTATCAATGATGGCCCTCGGAATGGGGAAGATGCCCATCCAAAAAGCTTGCACTCCCTGCAAAACGGATGTAATCAACTCAACCTTCCCCGCATAAGAAAGAGTTTTTGAGTTCCATGCATCTAAATAATCTGTAACCTTGTCAATCAGGGGAGAGAACTGGGCTACAGAAATACTTAGAGGAGCAAGCGGAATACCCAAATATCTAACCGGGAAGGATCCTTGTTGAAACCCCACCCTCTCAAGAATATACGGGATTCTACTTTCCATATTACCACCTAGAAAAATATTAGACTTATCCTGATTAACCATGAGGCCAGAAGCTAGCCCATAATCATTCAAAGCCTCGACTAATATCTTAATAGATGCGTAATTACCCTTAGAAAACAACATCAAATCATCTGCATAAGCCAAATGTGTTATTTTAAGCTTAGAGCATAGCGGATGATAACGGAAAGTAGGATCCAAGGTCCTCCTCTCTATCAGCCGTGAGAAGTACTCTAAGCAGATAACAAACAACAAGGGAGACATAGGGTCTCCTTGCCTAAGGCCTCTCTTTCCTTCAAACCATCCATGGAGTGAACCATTAATGGAGATAGAAAAAGAAGAAGTTGAGACACACTCCATAATCCATCTCACAAACAGTTCAAGAATACCAATATCCAACAATACTCTCTCAAGAAACTCCCATGATATAGTGTCATAAGCCTTCCTAAGATCAATCTTAATCATACATCTAGGTGAAGGCCTTTTCCTAGTATATCCCTTCACTAACTCTTGTGCAAGGAAGATGTTGTCACTCTTCCGTAGGACAGAAATCAGAAAGGCAAGGTTGAAGCATTTTGACACATCATCTGTGCCTACCCAGTGAAGAACCGCAGCTTCTTCTTCTTCATAGGCATCAAAGAATTGAATGATTTTCTGGAGAGGTCCCATTCTCCATCTTCTCCATGCTAAGACTCTATCAAACTGCCTCTGCAGAATGATGTTGTAGTCAGTCTCTTGTTCCATCTCTGGTGAGGCTTCACGTTCTGGTGAGAGAGCAGAGCTTGGCAACTCTGGTGCAGATTCCTGTTCAGCCTCTGGTTGAGTTCCAGATTCTGGTTCAAGTTCCCCCTGAACTTCTGATCCCTTGATAGGTGAGATTACCTTTGTTTTCCTCTTCTTTTGTCTTGGTTGAGGGCTCGAGTTGTCAGAGTCACCACTCTGTACAACTAGCTTTCTTCTTCTCTTCTGCTTTAGCTTTCTGGTAGGTGATTTTCTGGTGGCTTTTGGGGAGGGCAACTCTGGTGCAACCTCTTCTGTTGCATCCTTCTCTGGTATTGACAGATTATCACTCTTCTTCTTCTTCCTGACTTCCCTTACAGCCTGTGACTGCTCAGGTTGTTTTGAAGTCTCACTGGGCTTCTTGGGAGCTTTCTTAAGAGCAGGTTTAGACTTAGCAGCCTATTCTTCTCTCTTCTTCTCTAGCCTTTCCTCTCTCCTTAGCTCAGAGGAGATGGCTATGTTGAACTTTGGAGAGACTGTGAGGAAGATTGTTTTGGAGTGATCAACTGGAAGGGTATCCCTGAGTTGGACTCCTTTGGCAGCAAGGATGGCAGAAATGAGAAGTCCATGTCCCATTTTAGTAGAGAAGAGACCTGTTTCAGAGTCTTTCTTCTTGATGAATTCAGTCAGGGAGCCAAATATTACCTCGCCCCAATTGATGTTCATGCCATGGTGAACTGCAAAGATCGCCTTGGCATTGTTTTTGTTCATCTCGTCAGTTGAAGCAGTTTTGCACCACAAGCACCGGTGCAGAATGCTGACAAGTTTCTCATAGTCCTTCTTCAGCAGGAATTTTTTCATGTACAGCTTGTCCAGTCCGGCAGCCTCCGGGCGACAGTAAGTCTGTACAAATCCTTCAGTGGAGACTTCCACTAAGTCAAGAGTGAGAAGATTGTTGGCTTCCGGGTCTTGGGAGTCTAGTTGTACTCCAAAGAACTCATTTAGAGCATCTGCATTCAGAAAGATGCGTTGACCCTGCACCTGGGAGTGAATGCCAGTCTTGGAGATGGTGGCGTTGAAGTAGAACTCAGCCACATCTTTGATGCTGAAATGCTCGTAGGGATGAGCAACAACCTTTGAAAGTTGTGATTCAGTCATCCCCTGGATGATCTTGGTCATTCTCTTTTGATTTTCTGCGAGCAAAGGTAGAGATGACATGTCGACCTTCATGCCGGAGACAATGTTGGTGATGAGGGTCTTAGCTTCTTCCTTAGAGAGATCATTGATGCTTAGGAAGTTCATTCTGAGTGAGGAGTTACGAAAAGCTCTGGGGATTGAAAGGTTTAGGATCTGAAGGCTTTGAATGCTAGAGCAGTTTAAGTGAGATAAGGAAGCAGTAGGGATTTAGGTTGAAGACGGTGGATATAAAGGGTTTAGAATAGTGGACGTTTGAGATATTGGCAGTTTCGAGGTAGCATTTAATGAAATGCGGGCGGAAAACGTTTCCGTTAGAAGAGTAACGATCAGGGGTATTCTGGTAAAAGACCGTTTCAGTTAATTAGGTCTTGCCCGTACCTCGAAATATTGCTAAGTCCACATCCGTATCTGCTGTCTCTCTGATAGGGATCTCTGGTCAGAGAAGGGGGTTTCTCTGATGTGAGATTCTGATGAACAGAGATAGGAGTTCTCTGATCTGAGTTTCTGGTGCAGAAGAAAGCAGTTCTGGCTCAGTGAGTCTTTGATTCAGGCATCTCTGGGAAGATCATCCATCATTCCTAGTTCTTCCCTTAGCTTGTTAAACCTTGCCTCAGGTAAAGGCTTGGTTAGGATGTCTGCAAGCTGGTCTTCTGTAGATACATGCTCCATACAGATGTGCTTCTTCTCAACATGATCTCTGATGAAGTGATGTCTGATTTCAATATGCTTTGTCCTGGAGTGAAGAACTGGATTCTGAGAGATAGCAATGGCACTAGTGTTGTCACACAACAGCTTGATGTCCTTAGCTTGAATCCCATAGTCCTTCAACTGTTGCTTCATCCAGAGTAACTGAGCACAGCAACTCCCAGCTGCAATGTACTCAGCTTCAGCTGTACTTGTTGAGATTGAATTCTGCTTCTTGCTAAACTAGGAAACAAGCCTTCCTCCTAGCAATTGGCAATGACCAGAGGTGCTCTTCCTGTCCAATCTGCAACCTGCAAAGTCTGAGTCAGAGTAACCAATTAGTTCAAAGTTACCTCCCTTTGGATACCATAGGCCTGCATTTGGATTTCCTTTGATGTATCTGATGATTCTCTTTGCAGCACTTAGATGGCTTTCCTTGGGCTTTGATTGGTATCTGGCACAAATTCCAACAGAGAGTGAGATATCTGGTCTGCTTGCAGTCAGGTACAGCGGAGATCCTATGATCCCTCTGTATGTTGTTGCATCCACATCTTTTCCTTCATCATCTGGACCAATTCCTTGTGAAGTGTTCATGGGAATCTTTACAGATGATTTGCCTTCCACTCCAAACTTCTTGATTAGATCTCTGGTGTACTTTCCTTGGTTGATGAAGATTCCTTCTGGAATTTGTTTCACTTGAAGACCTAGGAAGTAACTTAGTTCTCCCATCATGCTCATTTCAAATTGACTCTGCATCACTTGAGAGAATTTCTTGCACAATTCTGGATCAGTACTCCCAAATATAATATCATCAACATATATTTGTACTAACAGAATATGATTAGCAACAGAGATTTGAAATAGAGTTTTGTCAACCTTTCCTTTAGTAAACCCATGGTTCACTAGGAAGAGTGACAATGTGTCATACCATGCTCTGGGAGCTTGCTTAAGACCATAGAGGACCTTTTTAAGCTTGTAGACACAAGAGGATTGAGTAGGAATGACAAAACCTGGTGGTTGTTCCACATAAACTTCTTCTTCAAGATCTCCATTCAGAAAAGCACTTTTGACATCCATCTGGTAGACCTTGATGTTGTTGTAAGCAGCATAGGCTAGAAAGATTCTGATGGCTTCAAGTCTGGCAACTGGTGCAAAAGTCTCATCAAAATCAATTCCTTCTTCTTGGCAGTATCCCTTGGCTACCAGCCTAGCTTTATTCCTTACAATGTTGCCATCTTCATCTGCTTTGTTCTTGAATACCCATTTGGTTCCAATGACATTCTGGTGCTTTGGTCTAGGAACAAGTTCCCACACTTTGTTCCTTTCAAACTGAGTAAGCTCTTCTTGCATAGCATTGATCCAATCAGAGTCTGCAAGAGCTTCTTCCACAGTCATAGGTTCCATTTGAGATATGTAGCAGGTAAGCATTGCTTCTCTCCTTGATGTAGCAGATCTGGTCTGGACTCCACTTCTGATTTGTCCAATTACTTGATTAGGAGGATGAACCCTTAACCAAGTTAAATCAGGTTCTGATAAGGGTTGTCTTGGATTCTCTTGTTCTTCTTCTGATTCTTCATCACTATCTTTATCTTGTAGGATGAGATTCTGATGGTGTATTGGTATGGCAGAGTTAGTTACCAATTCTGGTATGTCCGTCTCTGGTGGTTCCAGTTCTGGTGATTCTTCTAGATTCGCTTTCTCCAAGTTTTCAGTTATGCTCTCAACAGAGTTGAGATCATCAAACTTGACATGAATCGATTCTTCAACAAGTAGAGTTCTTTTGTTGAGTATTCTGTAGGCTTTGCTGGTGCTGGAGTAGCCTAAGAATGTTCCTTCATCATCTTTTTCTTGAAACACCTTGAGGTGATCCTTCCCATTGTTGAGTATATAGCATTTGCATCCAAATGCATGAAAGTAGCTGATGTTGGGTTTTCGTCCTTTCCATAATTCATAGGGGGTTTTCTGATGAGTTTTGTGAATCATGCTCCGGTTCTGGGTGTAGCATGCAGTGTTGATTGCTTCAGCTCAGTATCTGTAAGGTAGACCTGATTCAGCAATCATGGTCCTTGCAGCTTCCTTCAAGGTTCTATTTCTTCTTTCTGCAACTCCATTCTGTTGAGGAGTTCTGGCTGCAGATAGTTGATGCATTGTACCATTCTGGTCACAGAATTTCTGTATGACCTTGTTGACGAACTCTGTTCCTCTGTCTGATCTGATAGCTTTGACTTTCTGATTCTGCTCATTCTGTAGTAACTTTAGCAGAGATGGTAGTTTCTGCAGAGTTTCATTTTTCTTGGTCAGAAAGATAGTCCATGTGAATCTGGAGTAGTCATCCACCATGACTAAGGTGTATCTCTTGCCACCAACACTTGGAGTTTCCACTGGTCCAAATAAATCCATGTGAATTAGATTCAAGGGACCAGTAGAGAGGTTTCCAGCAATGGGTTTGAAGGAGTTCTTCACTTGTTTTCCTTTCTGGCATGCACTGCATAAGTTCTCCTTCTTGTATACAAGGTTGGGTAGACCTTCAACAATGTGATCCCTTTCTAGCTTGTTGATTGTTTTGAAATTCAAGTGACTCAGTTTCTTGTGCCATTCCCAACTGAGTTTTGAATCTCCTTTGGCTATCAAGCAAATTCCATCTTTTGCAGTTGACCAATCAACTACATAGATGTTTTTCTTCCTTGTTGCTGTTAGAACCACTTCTTTAGTTGTCTCATGCTTGACAGAACTGCCTTCCTTGGAAAATTCAACTGTGTAGCCTTTGTCACAGAATTGGCTAGCACTCAGCAAGTTGAATTTCAATCCTTTGACATAAGAGACATCATCAATGATTATCTGGTTCTTTATCAGCTTCCCTCTTCCTTTTGTCTGGCCATCTTTATCATTACCTCCAAAGGTAACTCTGGGCCCTTTGACTTTCTGGAACTCTGTTAGGCAACTCTTGTCACCTGTCATGTGTCTGGAACATCCACTATCAATGTACCAATCTTGCTCAGAGATGGCTCCAACACACAGTTCCTACAAAATTAAAAGGAAGATTTAGGTACCAAGCAATGTTGGGTCCTAGGGGGTCATGCAGTTTTGGCAGCCGGTACCACTTTGGTCTCATCAAGTGAAACCTTGGTGGGTGGTACCCATTGTCCACCTGGTAGTCATAGTAAACGGAAGTGTGATTCACTTTGGGCAGATGCTTGTGAGGATCATGCTTCCGTATTACATACTTCTGCATAGCCTTTTTGGTTGGGTAGAAGTCCCATACACTATCAAGAGCAGAGGGGCGATTAACTTTGGGCTTCTTGAGTTGACCAGCCAACCTTTTCTGCCTAAAATTAACTTTCTCTTGATATTTGCCTTTCTGGTGATCATCTCTGACACGGTTATCATGAGTTTGTCTGTTATGGGTTTGTCTTTGATTTTTGTTGTTCTGAAAACCTTTTCTGTTGTTAGGTTTTCTGCCAGGTTCATTAATTTTTAAAATGGGTTTCTGTTGAACCTTTATCTTTTCCTTTTCTGGTCTGACTCTCTCATGAATAACCTTGGTGCCAGATACACCAGCATGACAAATGGGGCTAGAAATCAGTGGCACTATGACCTTATCTGCCTTAGCAACTCTGGTGCTAGGCATTACAGAAGGCTCACCTGATTCTGTTGAGCCATAACCAAGACCAAAACCAGTGCCAATTTGTTGATCAAGTACAATCTTTTCCATGGAAGACTGGGCCTTCTGGTAAGCTTTGTACTTAATCTCAAGAGGCTCTATTTCTCTTATTCTCTTGAGAAGAGAAACATTTTCAGCTTCCAGCTGATCTCTTTCCTTAATTAGAAGATTGATTTTGATCTCAACCTCCTTTCTTAAGTCAAGAATTTCAACCTTAAGCTTACTGTTTTCTTCTTTAACAGAGGAATAAGTGGTTTGAATGGCTTGAAACTCTTCCCAAAATTCTGACATTGAATTAGAATCAAAGGCTCTGCCTACCGAAGAAAAACTAGAGTTAGAGGTAGAGGATACCTCATCATCAGATTGACCCATAAGACATAGGTCTTCAGTCTCTGTATCCAGGCAACAGAATGCCTCATCGGATTCTGATTCTGAGCTGGACTCTGTCTCAGAGAGAGGGTCCTTCTCTGGTTGTTCAGTGATGAGTGCCTTCCTTCTTCGGTGCTCATATTTCTTTTCTCCTTCCTGGCCTTGCCTTTTGGAGACTATGGGGTGTGAACAGTTGGCTTTGAAATGTCCTGGTTGTCTGCAGTTGTAGCAGAGAAGCTCTCCACTACTCTCTGATGGTTTGGACTTCTGGTGTGGCTTTCTGCTAGAGAGTGGACTTCTGTTATCCTCTGGCTTCAAGAATTTCCTGAACTTCCTAGCAAAAGCCGCCATATACTCGTCAGTTAAAAGAATAGAAGGGTCAAAGTTATTTACCTGAGAGGTGCTGGCAGTGAGGGCAGTAGTTGTTCTGTCCTCAACTTCTTCTTTCTCTTCTTCATTCATCTCAAACTCATAAGACTTGAGATCAGAGATGAGTTTCTCAGTGCTGTAGGTTCTGAGATCCTTGCTATCTCTCATGGCAGTGATCTTCATCTTCCATGGTGAAGGTAAACCTCTGAGAACCTTCAAGTTGATCTCCTTGGGAGTAAGTTCCTTCCCAAGTTCTGATATCTCAGCAGTGAGGGTGAGCAAGCGTGCATACATCTCAGCTATGCACTCTTTGGGTAGAAGTTTGAAGTCTTCAAACTTCTTCATGGCAATGGTAAGTTTGTTTTCCTTTTCTTGCTCATCTCCAGCTCCTATCAGGGTAAGAGTATCCCAGATTTCCTTGGCAGATTTGCACTTCTTGATCCTTGTGAAGTACTTGTCATCTATGGCTTTGTAGAGGATATCTTTGGCAATGTTGTCAAGGTTGTATTTCCTCCTTTCCTCATTGGACCATTCATGACGCAGTTTGGTGATCATCTGGGGTTGACCACCACCAGTGATGTATTCAGGGTTGACCTTGGTGAACTCTGTGAAAGGACCAGCATCTAAAACTTCCTACATTTAATCATGGAGTGCGCAGAGGTGAGCTTTCATGCGAATCCTCCAATCATCAAACTTTGTCACTGAGAACATAAGATTCTTTGAAAGAGTGTTATCCATAATATGAGATTAAAGAGTCTAAAACAAGTGGATCTCTTGTTTAGTAAGTAACCTTAAAGATTACAAGAACAAGGAGGCTCTGATACCACTTGTTGGTCCCATTTGTAATGGGAACAGTCTAGAGGGGGGGGGGGGGGGTGAATAGACTGTTCAGGAATTTAAACTTTTCTCTAAGTCAAAACTGACTTATCAGAGATGGTCGAAATCTGGTGACAGAGATGGTCAGGTTCTGATGGCAGAACTAGACCAGGCAGAGGATAAGTTTCTGTCCGGGTAGCCTCAAGAAGAATGCTAAGGCAAAATGCCTTTCTGATAACTCTGAAGGAAGATCTGCTGGACACAGAGTCCAACCTTAAGAGTTAATCAGTAGAATCTTAAGTGCAGGAATTAAAAGCTTAAAGTAAATGACACCGGGGTTTTTAAAGTGGTTCAAGGAACAACTTGTTCCTCTAGTCCACTGTTCCACTGAGCTTGCAAAAACAACAGTTTACAACGCCTTAGTCCCTAGAACTTAAGAAGCACTCCTCGTCTTCTTCAAGTCTAGTTGCCACCCGGGATGCAGTCCTGCTTCCTGATGGCTGGTCTCGTTTCACTGAGTCTCTTGAAGTATCCCCACTTCACTTACTCCAGCTAGTTTGAGACGTCCCTTCCTTTTCAAGAAGTGTTTGATTCAAAATCAGTTTTCTCCAACGTTGCTTCTTCACAAAGGATGAGTAGATGAAGCTTTCGAAGTGTTGAAGAACTGAGGAACTTTGCAACTTGCTAGTTGGATGAAGAATTAGAAAATATATCTTCCAACTGTAGCCTTTTCTTGTTAGGAATGTAGTTTGAATCTCAAGAAGGCTTTTAGTAAGTTTGTTTGGCAGATGTTGTAGCAAAGTTATGCTCTTAGTTCTTCATAGTGTATCTTATATACTGGGAGCAGTCTTCCCGTTGGAGTGTAGAAGACAGCTTCATTAAATGTTTGTACTGTTGACTTGACCGGTTGGACCTTCGGCTTGCTATTTTGGGGGCGTGAAGATACCCGCATGGTCAATCATCAGCTTTAAATATCTCTTCGTACGTACAACATTAAATGTGCATTTAATGCGTGTACAGTACCATGTTTCCGTTGAAAGGTTCGTAACCGTTAGGGGATTTCCCGTTAGTTTAACGACCGTTGGTAAGTGCTTCCGGAATCTGGTGTGTTTAGCAGAGTCTGATGAGGTTCTCTGGTTCAATCTCTGAAGTCCGCCTCTGTTGCCAACTCTGGTATCTTTCTGATGACCAGTTTCTGATGGCTTCTCTGGTGAGCAACTCTGGGAGCAACTCTGGTAGAAGAAAGATGGATCTCTAGCAGACAGACTAAGCTAAAACTTACAAAAGAAATTCTAGTACAAAATTTCTAAAGGGGTACTTTCAAATTCTTATTAACCTAGCATCATCAAAATCTAAATACAATTATTCCTTACACATAGATCACTTCATCGAAGAAGATGAATTCGTGGTGGAGTGGCTTGGAACTGATGATATGGCAGTAGCAATCGTTCTCCACAAAATCAACCAAATATACGCCATGAAGAAAAAGGAAATCACTGCCAAGGATACCATAGAAACTTCCAGCGATGATGATGATGATGATAATGCTGACGATGCACCAAAGGGACCTCCTAGTTCAAGAGGTAAGAAAATCATCCATTCCTCCTCTTCAAGTGATAAAGAACTCAGGCAAGCCCTTGAGAAATCCAGAATGGAAACCCAAGGAGGAGGAGAATCCTCCAAAGCTCCCCAAAAGCTGCTAGTTGCCACCATCCAGCAGGGGACTGCTCTGTTAGATGTTAACTTGGAACCCCACAGAGATACAGCACCTGAGCAGCCTGCCACATCAAATGAGATCAAAGATCAAATTCAGCATGATGGTGAAGAAGACACTCCTACACTGGCAGAGGTCTTCATCAACGAAAGAAGGGCAACCATAAAATTCGTAAGCAATGCTGAGGTTAGGTTGCACAAACGGCTAATCAAGATGAAGAAACATTTTGATGAACTATTAGAGATGAGGTTTGCTGAAGTTCATTGCCATCTCAAAAGCAATCTCATGATTGAGCAAGTGTTCAACTCCGAACAAAAGGCACAGCTGCATATCCAACTATCCCAGCAACCTGCTCAAATGGAGGCTATTCACAAAGAGCTTGAAGCTTTGAAAGCCAGAGATGAAGCGCTAGAGAATCAAATTGTAGAATCCCTCAAAGAACTAAGAAAAAAAGAGCTAGCAGGTGCCTCCCAGCCAACAACAGAGGTCTCTGCTCAGGTACCTGCTCTTCCTAATCTTCCCCCCAACCTTGAGCAGGCCCTTCTAACAATACAGGCACATGAGGAGTTCATACAACACCTCAAGAGCAAGGAGCTTCCTGCCATTCTCCATCTCTCACAAAAATTGGTCACAAAGCAAGTTGAACACTCTGAGGCAATTAGTCAAACACGAACTGATGTTGCCAAACACCTCACTGACCTTCACCAAGCCACACAAGAGGCATTCCTAAAGCATGGAACTGACCTTCAAAGACTGGGCCAGAATTTGGAAACAACTAACCAAAGGGTTCAAGGGCTCGAAAATGAAGTCAGAGATGAAGTAAGAACAGATCTGCTAGACGTCAAAAACTACATTAAAACATTATCTATCAAGGTATATGGCTTAAACCCAACAAAGAGAGCACAAGAAGAAGCTGCTTCTGATCCAGAGATAGAAGCATTGTTCGATGAAAGCAAGACCCCTGCTCATGATGCCAAAAAGGGGGAAGGTTCAACACAAGCAGGCCCCTTCTTTAAGAGATCAATAGCAGCAAAGAAAGCAGCAGAAACAAGAAGGAAGAACCAAGTCTACAGAGAAGAAGCTGAGATGAGAAGAAGAAAGGCAGAAGAAGCAAAGGCAAAGGAGGAAGCCAGGAGGAAGCCAAGAAGAAGTCACAAGAAGACAAACAAAATTAGGATAGATCATAAGTTCGAAACTGACTATAAACTATTATACTCTAGACTTTAGAACAATGTACAAAAATTCAATGAAAATCAATAAACATATTTGGTTCTTGTGTTGTATAGTTTTGGCATCATCAAAAAGGGGGAAATTGTTAGTACCCAGTTTTGATAGATTTTGATGATGGCACTATACTTTGCACGTGTACATTGTGTCTCATTTAATAGCACTCAAATTTAAGTGACCAAAATAAATGTACAATTTTTGAAAACTAAAGATATATTACCGGAAAAGTAAAAATGCAATAAGGTAAGTTTTATTTACCTTCATAGGATATTTAGATCCTACCGGCAAATATTATTTAGCTCAAAGATTAATTAAATGTCACGAAAAGAAAATAGGTTCAAAAATCATATACATTGAATGTACATGATTGAAGACAAATTTGACTAGCATTGAATGCTAAATTTGTACCGGGGTCCGGAGCAGTGTGCGCACACATGGAATTGTCTTTGAAGGGATGTTTCAGCGGCTGAATAATGAAGGACAAAGAAATAACCGGGAAATCAGCTCCAGCACAAAGAGACAAGAGTACAACTCGTACGCACCAGATATTCAATGGAAGAGATCAATCTATCCTAACCAACGGATAAGATTGATCAGCCAAAAAGCCTATAAATAGAGGCTGAAATGAAAGTTTCCAACTAAGTTTGAGCATCCTAAGTAGAGAGATACTTCTATTGAGAATTCAAGAAATATCTAGCTAAAGAAAAAGTGCTATTCTATCCACGACTCTCTGCTTAGACTCTTGCTTCACTAAACTTCTTAGTATCAAGTGTTCATTGCTAAAATCCTAGAAGTTTAGTTCCTAGTTGGAGGTTAGAACTTTCTTGTAACAAGATCAGAAATTGTTGTAAACACTTTAGGAGGACAGTTGTTCCCGGCCTGAGTGTGGTTAGATAGGTCAGGAGTACCTTTTGATCCCCACCGAATCTATTGAGAAAATGTAGAGGATTGAGTAGCTTGGAGTTGTGTTGTACTCCTCGTGAAACACCTTCAATCTAGGCCAGAGTTGTCAAGGCTAGATTGGCACTAAGTGTATTGGGCTTAATACATTAGTGAAATCCATTTGAAATAGGATGGGACTGGATGTAGGAGGATTACACCACCTTTGAACCAGGATATACTGTGTTGTTGGAGATATTTAATTGTGAATCAAGTTGGTCATAGATTAGCTTTATATTTAATCCTTGTATTTAAATAGTGCATAAATTAGATAGAAATCAGGCCAAGTGTTAGGCCCATTTAAACAGGCCAAAAGCCTGGTACGCCTAACCTAAACCTCGCCTATAAAAAGGGAGCCGAGGTTTAGGAAAAGGTTGAACGTCGTACTTATTATTCATAGCCTTACGCTTATTATTCTGCTGTACGTTCCACGGTTTATCAAAGAAGGTTTTACGGTGATTCATTCTGTGTTCATATTTACGTTTAATCTTCCTTGTTAGATCGATTATTCATTGCTGTTAAAGAAACATGGACTAACAATTGGTATCAGAGCCGATCGAGAACGATCAGAAAAACTCCTGCAGAATACTCTGTTTTTGTTAACGTAGTTCATTCTGTCGATTTTTTTGCTCTGTAATTTTGTTTCTTGTTCAAAAGTTGTAAAAGTTACACCTTTGGAATCGCCTTTTCAAAGCGATCAAAGGGTATACTTCAGTTTGTGTTTTACGCAATTTTAGATTTCGAGATATCTCGAGCTAGGCATCTCGACATCCTACTTCTTCACAGGTTCTGCTACGTTTTTCGAGCTGAAAACTTTACCAGAAGATCTCGACATTCAACTCTACAGGAAACTATCTTCAGATTTTGTTTATCTGATTTTTACAGGTTGCAGGATTTCGACATTGAGGATTTCGACATCTAGGATTTCGAAATCTTGATTTCGAGAAAAGGATTCGACATCTGGTCTCGACATTTGACTCATCAGATTAAGATTTCGAGAGATTAACTTCTCGACATTTCAAATCTCGAGATCAGCATCTCGAAATTTGAAATCTCGAGATCCCTAATCTCGAGATCCTTAATCTCGAGCCCAAATCTCGATACCGGGCCTCCTTTATCGAAATCTGAGATTTCGATATTCAGATCTCGACATCTGATTTTTCGAGATTCTGCCTCTGAAAATCTTTTGATCAATTTTCTCGAACGGTCAGTTTAGTACAGCAATGGGTTCAGAATACAATGCACAAGGGAACAGCAGTACCCCTCCTAGCCTCAGGAAGGGAGAATATCAAATGTGGAGGAACAGATTTCTAAACTTCCTCGAGCACAAAGAGAACTCTTCTGCAATGCTCGAATCTTTGCTTGAAGGACCAGCTGAACTCTTGATTTCAGTTGGTGGAGATCCAGAGAACAATCCTCCTATTTTTCCAGAAATAAGGAGAAAAGTGCCGTCTGAATACACAGAAGCTGACAAGCTCAGACTTCGTGGTGATCTTATGGCCAAAACGTACCTCCTTCAAGCAATACCAAATGAGGTTTATGTTCTCATAGATAGCATGCAGACAGCTAAGGAAATGTGGGATGAAATAGAGAAGCTGCTACAAGGCACAAGCATCAGCCTCAAAACAAAGAAGACTACGATTCTCATCGCTTATGACTCCTTCAAAGCAGGTCCAGGAGAACCATTGAATGAGACTTACAACAGACTTGTTCAACTGGTAAATGAACTCAGAAAGATCAAAGTATTCAGGTCCAATCTGGAACTGAATATTAGATTTTTATCCAGCCTGCATCTTGCATGGGAAAAGACAGTGAAGGATGTCAGATCTCGGATAGATTTGGACGAAATTGACCTCTGCACACTCTATGAACATCTGAAACAATTTGTCAACGAGGTTGCCTGTGCTGAGGATCATCACACCACAAACCCCTTAGCTCTAGTAATGGAGGCTCAGCCAAGAAGAACAACCACTTCACTAAAGAAGAAAAAGAAGAAGGTGGTGATTGAATCAGATGATGATGAGAGTGATGATGACAAATCTGATCTAGAGGCTGAGCTAGCTGACTTACAGAAGAAGATGGCACTGCTGGCCAAAAGATTTGCTAAGAAGAACACCTCCTCCAACAGGCTGAGAACTTCCTCCTCAAACTACAAGCAGAAGAACCATGATCAAGGATCTTCTAGGAAGGCATCTTCAGCAGAAGAAGCTCCTAAATGCTATAATTGCGCCTGGACATGTGATCAAAGACTGCCGCCTCCCAAAGAAGAAAGATGCTAACTTCTACAAGCAGAAGATGCTGTGGAATAAGCAGAAAATGCTGATGGTGCAGAAAGAAGAGGAAACCTCTGCCATGATTGCTGAAAATGAGAACTGGGCAGAAGATTCTTCTGAGGAGGAGGAAGAGGAAGACAACTATGCTCTTATGGAAAGTGTGGAGGGAGATGAAATAAAGGGTGATGCTGCGATCCCCGAAAGCAAGTGCTCAACAAGCTCTGTAAGTACCTCCCATACTTCTTTAAATAATCAAATGCAGTCCTTACTTGAAAAGGACAATCTAATCAAAGAACTAAAGGAGAGACTAGACAATAATCATAGAGTTCTGAAACAGAATCTAGACCAAAAGTCTTCCTTAAGTATTCAACTTGAAATTGCAAAAGATCAAGTCAAAAAGGTGTCCTCAGATCTTGAAAGCTTTGAACTTAAGATAGCTGAATTAACTAAGAAATTTGAGGACAGTGAACGGGAAAAAAGCACAGCAAAGGCTGAATGCGATTTTTTGCATAACAAAAGAAGAACGCTTTTAAGTAAAGTAAAAGAACTAGAAGATCTAGCTGCTAGAAGAGGTCAATCTGAACAAACTGTTTTTCTGCTTAACAGCAAACAAAAGGATGACCGATTCTACAATGCTAAAACAGGACTGGACATAACCAACCCACGTAATCTTAAGAAAGTTAATTGCCTTCAATTCTATAACAAATATTACATGGGACTAGGGTTTGGCGAGAAAATGTATTTTCGAAGTGATGAAGATTATGCTGAAGCAGAAGAAGAAAAGAGAAAGAAACCAAAACCTGTGATTTCTTGTGATTATCCCTCTGTAAATGAAAAACAACTTTCAGAAGAAAAACCGACTTCCTGCTTTAGTGAATGCCTAGACCCTTATGCTAAAGATATTCCTCACATAGGACACCCTCTAGACCCTCCCCCAAGAGTTGGTATTGCTAAAACTGGTGAGGAACCATGTATTTTTCCCATGGCTCAAAAGCTCAAAAACCTACAAAAAACTCTTGATAACGAGAGAGAGAGATTTGAAACTGAAAAGAAAGGTTTTGAGCGCAACTGGCAGGAACTTCTTCAAAAATTTAATGATTTGAGTGAGCAGTTTCATGCTAAAACAGACCCTTCTACGACCAAGCCTGACAGCTCACACACCTCACATGAGAAAAACAATGCTTTTAAAGGTTCGTCCACTCATCTCTCTTCTCCTTTGTTTACAGGGAATGAAGTGAATAAGGAAGGAGAAGAGAAGAATGAGTGGAGGAAAAAGAGGAAGGAAATCGCAGATGGCAAAAAGAAAATTTTTGAGAATAACGCCAGCCCTAGATCTAGTTCAATTGTTTACTCAAAAGTTAATTGTAATTCTGTCTCTACAAAGCAAACTTCTAGTAGTTCAGTCTTGAGTCCCAAGCTGAATATTTCTGAGACATCTTCTAGACAAAGTTCTATCTATAATACAAGTGTTGCTTATGGTTATTCTGTTCCACATCCCCATAATTATGAATGTGATATGAATGTTGTTAAATCTAAGCCTTCCAGAAAGCTTAAACCTGAAAAAGAAACCAAGAAAGGAACTTCTAAGGGAACGTTTTGTATTCCTGATATGAAATATGCCCTTAGAGTTCATTCTAGGAAACATCTTAATCGGCTTTCTAAGGAGGAGATTTTCAAAACCAAACTTAAGAAACAACCGTTCAATCACAAAGCACCTGTCTACTCTCCTCCTGAACCTAAAATGAAAAGATGGGTCCCCAAGATAAGACCCGTCAAAACTGAAACTGAGAGGTGGGTCCCCAAGATAAGACCTACCAAAACTGAAACAGATAGGTGGGTCCCCAAGATGAGACCTACCAAAACTAAAACAGATAGGTGGGTCCCCAAACAAAGACCCATCCAAACTGAAACCGATAGGTGGGTTCCCAATCGAAGACCCATCATAACTGCAACTGAAAGGTGGGTCCCCAAACTTAGACCCACAAGGACTAAAATGGAAAGGTGGGTTCACAACATCAGACCCACCAAAATGGAAATAGCTAGGTGGACTCCAAAAACCAGACACACTGCAAAAGCAGATCTGGCTATTGGAAAGCCCATCAAAGATAGATCTTTTGTTGAAAGAGCAGCTGACCTTGGATCACTGCTCAAAGCAAGATTTAAAAAGGTGTTTCTTGATAATAAGGAAGGACCCACTCCAAGTTGGGTACCTAAACCTATTTGATTGTTTTGCAGGACGGTCATGTGTGGCACTTAGACTCAGGATGCTCAACCCACATGACCGGAATAAAGCACCTTTTGAGCAACTACACCAACTGCTACGGAGGCAATGTCAGATTCGGGAATGATGCCTCATCTCCTATCCTTGGGTATGGGGACGTCGTCTGTGCCAGTGTCACAATAAAAGATGTTTCATTCGTCAAAGGGCTCAAACACAACTTACTGAGCATTGGACAATTCTGTGACAGCGGGATGGAAGTGAGATTCTTTGCAAAACAATGCTGTGTTCTTGACAGCACAGGAAATACATTATTAACGTGCTACAGAACATCAAATCTGTACACTATTGATCTGAAAAGCGTCCAATCCACCACTTCCATCTGTCTGCTATCCAAAGCTTCAACTGAACAGAACAACCTATGGCACAGACGTCTCTCCCATCTGAACTTCAAACATCTATCAACCTTGTCCTCCAAGAAACTTGTCAAGGGGCTTCCTCTGCTAAAGTCTTCCGCTGAAAATCATTGTAGTGCCTGCAAAATGGGCAAAATCACGCGAAGCTCCCACAAGTCAAAATCTGAACCTTCATCTACTCATCAGTTGCAGCTAATACACATGGATCTGTGTGGACCTATGAGAGTACAAAGCATCAACGGTCGCAAATACACTCTGGTGATCGTTGATGACTTCTCTAGGTATACATGGACAAAATTTCTCCGATCAAAAGACGAAGCTGCGGAAAACATTATGACCTTTATCAGAACGATCCAGAAACTGCTACAGCACAGTGTTCGAATTGTCAGAACTGACAATGGTACCGAGTTCAAAAATCAGACTCTCACTGAGTTCTATGAATCACTCGGTATCACTCAGCAATTTGCAGCAGCTAAAACTCCCCAGCAGAACGGAGTTGTTGAGAGAAAGAACAGAACCCTTGTTGAAGCAGCACGCACCATGTTAATTCAATCAAGACTTCCTCACTTCATGTGGGCAGAGGCAATCAATACTGCGTGCTTCACTCAGAACAGAACCTTCATCCACAAGCGCTTCGACAAGACTCCATATGAGATCCTATTCAACAAAACTCCTGATATTTCTTTCCTCAAGGTTTTTGGCTGCAAGTGCTTCATACTCAATGATCGGACATAGAGAAGTAAGCTGGATCCCAAAGCCAGAGAAGGCGTGTTCATTGGCTACTCACTACAATCCAAAGCTTACCGAGTCTATCTCAGAGACAAGCGGACTGTCATCGAGAGTGTAAATGTTACATTCTATGAAATGGCAGACTTTGCTATTGAACATCTCCAGACCGATCCATCCACTGCTGTACCAGTAGCTTCTGATAAAGCTGAACCAAACACCGAACACGACGATGTGATTCTCGACTCTCTCTTCAGAAACTTTTACGAGAACTCACAATCTCCACCTCCTGCATACACTCCAGAGTCAACATCAACTCCAACAGCAGAGATTCCGCTCCTCACAGGACCAGATGACGTACCATCCACACCCTCAACCCCTCAAACCAATCCCAGAGGTGTGGATGATCACGGCTTTGCCATAAGTCCGGAATCATCTCCACTACACACCACAGCTGCCCCAGAGCCTTCAAACTCATATCAGGACTCAGATCAACCAATAATTACTCCAACTCCTCTAGCTCATGAGAGGAAGTGGACGAGAGCACATCCTGTTGAACAAATAATAGGTGATCCCAGTCAAGGTGTGCGAACAAGATCAGCAACAACAAATGAATGTCACTATGCATGCTTTCTAAGCAAGAATGAACCATCCAAAGTCTCAGAGGCACTCGCTGATCCAGATTGGGTGATTGCCATGCAAGATGAGCTCAATCAGTTTGACAGACTAGATGTGTGGACATTCGTGCCTAAACCCCCTCAGAAAACCATCATTGGCACTAAATGGGTGTTCAAGAACAAGAAGGACGAAGAAGGCATAGTGATACGCAACAAGGCACGACTGGTCGCTAAAGGATATAATCAGCAAGAGGGCATAGACTATGATGAAACATTTGCACCCGTAGCAAGAATTGAAGCAATCCGCCTTTTTCTTGCGTACGCGGCCCACAAGAACTTTACTGTCTTTCAAATGGACGTCAAGACTGCCTTTCTGAATGGAGTCTTGGAAGAAGAAGTCTATGTCGCTCAGCCCGAAGGATTCGTAGATCCCAAATATCCCGACCATGTGTACAAGCTAAAGAAAGCTCTGTATGGGTTAAAACAGGCACCAAGAGCTTGGTATGATGCATTAACCGAATTTCTGGTTGATTCAGGTTTCTCAAAAGGGAAGATTGATACCACACTTTTCATCAAGCGACAGAAGTCTGACATCATCCTGATTCAGATCTATGTTGATGACATTATCTTCGCCTCCTCAAATCAACGCCTGTGCAAACACTTTGAGAAACTGATGAAAACCAAGTTCGAAATGAGCATGATGGGCGAACTGAATTTCTTTCTAGGCCTGCAAGTAAGACAACTCTCTGACGGCATTTTCATCAATCAGTCAAAGTACATTCTGGAAATGCTTAAGAGATTCAACGTTGACGGCAAATCTTCCATGACGACTCCCATGTCCCCAAACAACAAACTGGACTCAGACCCCTCCGGGAAGCCAGTTGATGCTACAAACTACAGGGCCATCATTGGATCTTTGCTATATCTCACATCAAGCAGGCCTGACATTGTTTTCAGGCAAATCCGAAGGAATCCCATCTGACCGCTGTTCGAAGAATTCTGAGATACCTCAAAGGCACTGTGAATCTAGGCCTTTGGTATCCCAAGCACTCAGGTTTTGACCTAGTCGGATACTCAGATGCTGACTTTGCTGGTTGCCGGATGGACCGCAAAAGCACATCGGGGGCAGTCCAATTCTTGGGCGATAAGTTAGTCTGCTGGTCTTCCAAGAAACAGAACTGTGTGTCAACATCTACGGCCGAGGCAGAATACGTCGCGGCTGCTAGCTGTTGTTCACAAATATTATGGATGAAGACCCATCTAAAGGACTACGGTTACACACTCCGCCATATCCCGATCTACAGTGACTCACAAAGCGCCATAGCCATCACCAGCAACCCGGTTCATCACTCCCGCACCAAACACATCGACCTGCGCTATCATTTCATCAAGGATCATGTGGAAAAAGGAGACATTGACATGTATTTTGTAAGCTCAGAGCTTCAACTGGCTGACTTGTTCACTAAGGCATTGGATGAAAAACGATTCCAGTTCCTAGTCTCCAAGTTGGGCATGTTGAACCTCGAGCCCGTTTAATTATGTCTCCACTGATCTAAAAAGTGTGTGTGTGTGTGGGACTTGTAAAAAGTGTGTGTGTGTGGGATTTGTAAATAGTATGTGTGCGTTGCATGTGTTGAGGGGGAGAAAACCAGAAGAAAAAAAAAATAGTGTGCGTGTGTTGCATGTGTTGAGTGTGTGTGAAAAATCAAAAAGAACAAAAAATAGTGTGTGTGCGTTGCATTTGTACATATTTGTTCGTTGCATTTTTTGAGGGGGAGAACATTTTCACTGTTTGAGGGGGAGGACATTTTCACTGTTTAAGGGGGAGAAAATTTTCACTGTTTGAGGGGGAGCTAATTTTCACTGATTAAGGGGGAGCCTTTATTTTTTACTGGTTTGGGCCTCAAAAATCTTTTAAAAATGGCATTTTGTGCTAGCCCATACTTTCGGGCTCATCTATTTCGAAAGAGGCCCAATCTTCTCGCGTATATAAGCCCTCGTGAAACCCTTCATTCTTATAAAATCTTTTCGCAAAGGCTCGAACTTTTCGCATCTCAGAGCTACTGACCGTTTCTCCTTCTTCTTCCCGAAATACCGTTTTCGAAATCCCCTCAGACCGTTTTCGCAATCTCCATCTCCCGTTTCTTATTCACAACTACTTACGAAGGTAGTTCTTCGTTTGAAATCATAACCTTCAACATCGTTCGAAAACGAACGATCTTTCTCGCGAATCGATCGTTTTTCTTCAAAATCAAAATAAAAAAAAAGAGAAGAAGGTTTTTGTTAGATTATAGGTTGAAATAGCTTGTTATCGTTTTGTTATATCGTTGTATTGCAGGTGGATTCTTCGCTTCGAAATCACGATTTCGAGATTTTGGATTTCAAGATCTCGAGATCGTCGATTCATCTTCTCGAAATCAAGATCTCGAGATGGGTATCTCGACATCTTGATCTCGAGATTTGAATCTCGAAATCAAGATCTCGAGATCAGCATCTCGACATCTTGATCTCGAGATTTGAATCTCGAAATCAAGATCTCGAGATCTGCATCTCGACATCTTGATCTCGAGATTTGAATCTCGAAATCAAGATCTCGAGATCTGAATCTCGAAATCATGATCTCGAGATTTGAATCTCGAAATCAAGATCTCGAGATCTGAATCTCGAAATCAAGATCTCGAGATCTGCATCTCGACATCTTGATCTCGAGATATGAATCTCGAGATTTGAGATTTGAACTTAGAATTTTTTTTCAAAACTCCATCTGCATAAACTTATCTGAAAACAGCAAATTAAATTCTTTCAAAATCAAATCAACAGTTGAACTTCATGTGCTGACCCCTGCTTCTACAGTTTAAAATGGCAGGAAACACTCAAACACAAATTGACGACGCCATCTACCCTAAGGGCAAGTGGATCAAGGTGCTGGACAACAACTTCCAGCTTGACCTCACCGTCTTCAAGTGCCAGAATCCGATCATTCCGGCCATAATGAAAGGTCACTATCTCTGGCCTGCACTTCACAACGCCAAACCAGTGCCAAAAATATACCTACAACAATTTTGGGGCCACATGCATACTGAATCAGCGAAGGATCGCTCTAAAATCAAGACTAAGCTAAACGGCATGCGGGTGATCCTTACACCATCTACTCTACGGGCTACTCTATCGCTGCCAATCCATGATGAGTACGATGCACTGCCATCCATCCCAGATCTACTCAAAGACGTGGCATCCCTTGGCTACACATCACTACTGCCACAACTGTAAAATTTCAACGGTGCATATCTTCGTCACCCGTGGAAAAATCTCTTCGGGCTAGTGAACAAGTGCCTGTCACCGAAGCATGCCGGGTTTGACAAGTGCAACAAGCAGATCCTGCTAATCTTTCACGGCATTGCATTCAACAAAAACTACGACATGACACATCTCTTCTTCTCAGAGCTCATGGACCTGGTCAAAGCAAAGGAGAAAAATAGGCCAGGTACCATTCCGTACGCAAGATGGCTCGGGCTGATCATACACGACTGCATGGCAGAGCACGCCTCCATACCAAGACGCAGTACAGATCCTCACTTCACAGCACCGAAGCTACAGTACTTCAAAGCAGACAAGAATCCTACTTATGGTCTGAAGATACCTGGATTTCTGCTAAAGCTGGTAAAATCTTCAAATCCAGCAGTCCAACAATACAAAGAAGCCACCGAGAAAACCGTCCCTATGGTTCAGCAAAACCAAGTTGGACCTACCCAAGGGACAAAGCCGAGTGTGAGTAAGGGTCCTAAGAGAGCCCAAAAGCCACAGAAACCAGTGGCCGGTATGCCCAATGAAGGGAAGTCTGACGACTCTCTAGAGACGAGTCAGGCGGCTGAGGGCACCGAAGAAGACGCTGAGGATACGGCCAATGAATCGTCGAGTGAAGCCCAAACGAACACTGACGACGAGGCTTCCGAGAGCGTGGGCACGGAGAGCAAAGAATCTGGCTCGGATGATGACGATGATGACAACGACAGTGATGATGTGGAGCTCACATATGCCCTTATCAGAAAAGGGAAGCTGCCCGTCGAATCTCCAAAGAAGAGGAGAATCACTGCTGAAGACGCAGCACCAATCATAGCTCGCAGACCTCAAGTCTTCACTATCAAAGAAAAGGCTAAACCAAGAGCTGATCCGAGCGAGACAAATTGCTCCAAGGATGATTACGATGAGGCGGCTCACTCCATTAAGACATCAATCAACTCAAAAGAAGTCGTCATCCGAGAGACCAGGGCTAAGGTCAAAAATGACAAGGCTACCAAGGCTAAGACCCAGCCCCAAGCCAGAAAAAACCTGTTTGATAAGGCAGACGAGCACATCTTCTCGGGCTGCGACTCCTTTATCCAGATAAGCCGAGCCGAATCCCTAAGCACAGGAGCCGATCTTTTCGGTTCCCGGGTAGAAGTCGCAGCATCTGGCTCAACTGCGCATGCACAGCCCTCTCCCAGCCACTCAATTGCCTCTCAAAAGGCCATTGTTTCAAAAGAGCGGGACTCAACCCCCTCACTGGTTCCTTCTGAATCAGTTGAGCATACAATTGATCTATCTCCCGAGGTCAAAACCCCTTCTTCTCTCACATCGAGTCTAGGTGTCACATTTCCCACATTTTCTTCCTTTTCTAGGACACCTACACTATTCACTGCACATACAGGTGCACTCACCCTGAACGCAACAACCAGAGCGCAAGCTATGACGGTTGGAAGCCCTGCTACGCCCATAATGATTCCATCATTAAATGCAGGCCACACATCAGCAATCTTCACTGATGTTGTGTCAACAGTTACAACCCCCGTAACTGGTCACCCTACCTTTGAAGACGTAAACGTTCTACTCAATCGCTTCCTAGATTCCACCATTAAGCCATGGGTGCAAGATGCAATGACCGCTCTAGCACAGGAATTTAGGACCACCCAAGCGGTTCGGTCTGAACATACACCACCCCAACCTTCCCCTGAACCATTCATCTCCCATACACAACCCATATCCTCCACCCCTCTATCCCACCAATCCATAAACCAAATTCCCATACCTTCTATTTCTCGGGGAACCCAGAATACAGAACCAGTATTCTCCCCACACCCGACCACACCCTCCATCGATCTCTCCTCCCTATCCTTTGACACACTAGCTTCGGCTTTGCTGAATAACCTCTTAAATACACCAGAAGACAACCTCCCTCTTCATCAGCAAGCCATACTTGAAGCTCTTCTTTCTTCACCCGAAACCAAGAGCACTTGCAAGGAGAGTCTTCGTGGTCGCAAACGTTCCCATGAGGACCCCGATGATTCGGATCCTCATGAGGGGGAGAACAAGCGACCTCGATCACTTGAGCAAACTACTCTACCAAGCCAAACTCCACAGCTAATTCAACCTGAAACCTCAACAAACCAACAGCCACCATCCACAGCCAAACTATCTAGCATGTTCGAGCTAGAAATAACATCCCGAGGCGTATCTCCCAGAGATACCAACCGAGGAGGGGATGGAAGTCCTGATGATGTTACCACTGGTACATCTTCTCCATCAGGCCATCAGTTGGAACCCAGTTCTAAGCTGATGTCAACGGGCAATCCTAGTAAACCCGGTAGTGCTACACAGGAACAATCACCGCCTGAACAAAGAACTCCATATATTTCCCCAGGCAAAGACATCCATGATGCACTGGAAGAGGCGGTGATATACGACAAATGGCCAAGAAAATGGACAGAATGGGATGATCTTCGGGTTGAAGCCGAGCAAGAGGACATGCAAAGAAACTGGTGGCTACGAGAGCTGATCAACAAATGCTCTGAAGATATTATACGGCTCGAGGACGATGAACGCAAGGAAGGGGAGAATTATAAGGAATCCCAGAAGACTCTTGAATCAGTCGTAAGACAAACAGCGGGAAGACTTCCCATGACAGAGAAACCCTGGGATAATGTTCGTATCAAATCCCCCTTCCAAGAAGAAATCAGAAAGCATATCTGGCGTAGACCAGACAAAGTCAAGCCACTGAACGAACTGAAGCTAAGAGGCCTTACTCACTTGAAAGGAAAGCAGGCTGGAGGTCATCTGCATATGTTGCTGCAAAGGTCAACCGGTACACAGAGAAGGCTGAAGACTATCATGGAGTAACATTCTACACTTACAGACTTCAACGCACTCGATGGGAGCGAATTCACTTGTCAAGAGAACGACTTCATCATGCTGAAACCGGATGACATCTACCAAATGCTCATGGCCTACAGATACCTTCCAGTCAGGCAGAGCATAGTATACAGCGAAGGCCTCGCAGCTATCAAGAGATTCATGCTTAGACAGATCCGAGTACACTCTTCACATGACTTACAGATGGCTATTGAATGCAATCTGAAGAAGACAAATCTGACAAAGCCAAGACTGTATGGTCCAGAACTTGAAGAATTCCTAGCCTACCACATCTTCTTCACACCGCTAGCAGTCACCTATCTGAACCACAAGAACGAAAAGCGTCTGATGGTAGTCAGTGAAATCGAGAAGTACTGTGACGGAACACCGAAGATAATCAGAGAGCAGATTCTACAGATGAAGGCAAAGCTAGAGGAAAATCTTCAAGAGGCATCGTCTTATGTTCAAAAGGAACACTCTACTGTAGAGACAATTTTAAAGGCCATTGACGATCGCCTCGAAAAGAGAAATGTGCTGAGGCAGTATGAACATGCACTTGGTTTGAGGAAGCACTACTTCAAATCTCAGAAGCAATAAGAGAATGGCACTTGATCACAAAGGGGGAGATTGTTGGAGATATTTAATTGTGAATCAAGTTGGTCATAGATTAGCTTTATATTTAATCCTTGTATTTAAATAGTGCATAAATTAGATAGAAATCAGGCCAAGTGTTAGGCCCATTTAAACAGGCCAAAAGCCTGGTACGCCTAACCTAAACCTCGCCTATAAAAAGGGAGCCGAGGTTTAGGAAAAGGTTGAACGTCGTACTTATTATTCATAGCCTTACGCTTATTATTCTGCTGTACGTTCCACGGTTTATCAAAGAAGGTTTTACGGTGATTCATTATGTGTTCATATTTACGTTTAATCTTCCTTATTAGATCGATTATTCATTGCTGTTAAAGAAACAGGGACTAACATGTGTGTTGATTTATCTTCAGTCAACAAAGCACACACTGAACACTTCTCATAAAAGATTGTAGTTTGCCAGCAGCATCCTAAGCAGTAGTCTTAATTGACCCTACTCCTTATCCTACTGCTTAATAACTCACTTTCTTTGAGATACAAGAGATTCACAATATTACAACTATAAGGTTTGTTCCATTAGATTTCAGGAAATCCTACTTAAGGCATAGCAGTTGCTTTAGCAGTCCCCTGGTGACAACCCAACTGCTAAGCCCACTGCTCACACAAAAGTGTTTCCTTTGAACATCTCATCTTCCACAGACCTTTACAACTCTATCTCCAAGAAGTCTGTTCAAACTAATCACTGTAATTCAAAGTCGTAACCCAAAAGGTGCCTCAGCAGTTCCCTCACTTTCACCCAACTGCCGAGACCACTGTTTAAGGAATAAATGTTATTAGATTTTGATGATGCAAGGTTTTTTAGAAATTTAAAGTACCCCTATATAATTTTTTGTATTAGAAAATGTCTTTGTAAGTATTAGCTAGTCGACATGCCAGAAACCCTCTTGGTCTTCTTGATCAGAATATCAACCAGAGTTGCTCCCAGAGTTGCTCTCAAGAGAAGCTACCAGAGTTGGGTACCAGAGTTGGCATCAGAGGCAGTCATCAGAGTTCGGACCAGAAAACCTCATCAGAGCTGCTCTTACCTAGCAGAACTTGAAGGTACTTACCAACGGCCGTGAAACTAACGGGAAATCCTCTAACGGCTAGGAGCCATTCGACGGAAACATGGTACTGTACACGCATTAAATGCTCAATTAATGTTGTACGCACGAAGATATATTTAAAGATGATGATTGACCATGCGAGTATCTTCGCGCCCCCAAAATAGCAAGTCGAAGGTCCAACCGGTCAAGTCAACAGTACAAGCATTTAATGAAGCTGTCTTCTACACTCCAACGGGAAGACTGCTCCCAGTATATAAGATACACTCTGAAGAACTACCAGAACAACTTATGCTACACAACCTTGCTCAACTTATTTACTCTGAACTAAAAACCTTCAAGCTTTCTTGAGATCAAAGACTCTCTTACCTCAACAAGAAAAGCTCAAGTTGGAAGATATACTTTCTTATCCTTCATCCAACTAACAAGTATCAAAGTTCCTCAGTTCTTCAACACTTCGAAAGCATCATGTACACATCCTTTGTGAAGAAGCAACGTTGGAGAAAACTGATCTTGAATCAAACACTTCTTGAAAAAGAAGGGGCGTCTCAAACTAACTGGAGTAAGTGAAGTGGTGATACTTCCAAAAGACTCAGTAAAATGAGACCAGCCATCAGGAAGCAGGACTGCATCCCGGGTGGCAACTAGGCTTGAAGAAGACGTGGAGTGCTTCTTAAGTTCTAGGGACTAAGGCGTTCTAAACTGTTGTTTTTGCAAGCTTAGTGGAACGGTGGACTAGAGGAACACGTTGTTCCTTGAACCACTATAAAAATCCCCGGTGTCATTTACTTTACTCATTTATTTCCACACTTAAGAACTTGACTGTTTAACTCAAAAGGTTGGACTCTGTGTTCAGCAGATCTCCCTCAAGAGTTATTAGAAAGGCACTTGCCTTAGTGTTTTCTGAGGCTATCCGGACAGAAACCAATCCGCTGCCAGGTCCAGTTCTGCCATCAGAACTCAACCTTCTCTGTCACCAGAATACGACCATCTCTGATAAGTCAGTTGTGACTTAGAGAAAAGTTTGAAAAATCCTGAACAGTCTATTCACCCCCCCTCTAGACTGTTCCCATTACAAACGGGACCAACAAGTGGTATCAGAGCCTCCTCGTTCTTGTAATCTTTTAGGTTACTTGCTGAACAAGAGATCCACTTGTTTTAGCCTCTTTAATCTTATATTATGGATAACACTCTTTCAAAGAATCTTATGTTCTCAGGGACTAAGTTTGATGACTGGAGGATTCGCATGAAAGCTCACCTCTGCGCACTCCATGATGAAATGTGGGAAGTCCTTGATGCTGGTCCTTTCACATAGTTCACCAAGATCAATCCTGAATACACTGTTGGTGGTGGTGTACCTCAGATGATCACCAAATTATGACATGAGTGGTCAAATGAAGAAAGGAGGAAATACAACCTTGATAACATTGCCAAGGACATCCTCTATAAAGCCATAGATGACAAATACTTCACAAGAATCAAGAAGTGCACCTCTGCCAAGGAAATCTGGGATACACTCACCCTGATAGGAGCTGGTGATGAGCAGGAGAAAGATAACAAACTGACCATTGCCATGAAGAAGTTTGAAGACTTCAAACTTCTACCCAAAGAGTGCATAGTTGAGATGTATGCACGCCTGCTCACCCTCACTGCTGAGATATCAGAACTTGGGAAGGAGCTTACTCCCAAGGAGATCAACCTGAAGGTTCTCAAAGGTCTACCTTCACCCTGGAAGATGAAGGTCACTGCCATGAGAGACAGCAAAGATCTCAGAACCTACAGCACAGAGAAGCTCATCTCTGATCTCAAATCTTATGAGTTCGAGATGAATGAAGAAGAGAAAGAAGAAGTTGAGGACAGAACAACTATTGTCCTCACAGCCAGCACCTCACAGGTAAATAACTTTGACCCTTTTATTCTTTTAACTAATGAATATATGGCTGCCTTTGCCAGAAAGTTCAAGGAAATTCTTGAAGCCAAAGGACAGCAGAAGTCCATCCTCAAGCAGAAAGCCACACCAGAAACCCAAAGTATCAGAAAGTAGTGGAGAGCTTCTCTGCTACAACTGCAGACAACCAGGGCACTTCAAAGCCAACTGTCCACACCCTATAGTCTCCAAAAGGCAAGGCCAGGAAGGAGAGAAGAAGTATGAGCACAGAAGAAGGAAGGCAGTCATCACTGAGCAACCAGAGAAGGACCCCCTCTCTGAGACAGAGTCCAGCTCAGAATCAGAATCCGATGAGGCATTCTGTTGCCTAGATACAGAGACTGAAGACCTATGCCTTATGGGTCAATCTGATGATGATGTATCCTCTACTTCTAACTCTAGTTTTTCTTCGGTAGGCAAAGCTTTTGATTCTGATTCAATGTCAGAATTTTGGGAAGAGTTTCAAGCCATCCAAGCCACTTATTCCTCTGTTAAAGAAGAAAACACTAAGCTTAAGGTTGAAATCCTTGACTTAAGAAAGGAGGTTGAGGTCAAAATTAACCTTCTGATTAAGGAGAGAGATCAGCTGGAAGTTGAAAATGTTTCTCTTCTCAAGAGAATAAGAGAGATAGTGTTGGAGATATTTAATTGTGAATCAAGTTGGTCATAGATTAGCTTTATATTTAATCCTTGTATTTAATTAGTGCATGAATTAGATAGAAATCGGGCCAAGTGTTAGGCCCATATAAACAGGCTAAAAGCCTGGTACGCCTAACCTAAACCTCGCCTATAAAAAGGGAGCCGAGGTTTAGGAATAGGTTGAACGTTGTACTTATTATTCATAGCCTTACGCGCATATCATTCTGTTGTACGAGTTCACGGTTTAGCAAAGAAGGTTTTACAGTGATTCATTCTGTGTTCATCTTTACGTTTAATCTTCCTTGTTAGATCGATTATTCATTGCTGTTACAGAAACAGGGACTAACAATTGGTATCAGAGCCGATCGAGAACCGATCAGAAGAACTCCTGCAGAATACTCTGTTTTTATTTACGTTGTTCTTCCTATCGATTTTTTGCTCTGTAATTTTGTTTCTTGTTCAAAAATTGTAAAAGTTACACCTTTAGAATCGCCTTTTCAAAGCGATCAAAGGGTATACTTCAGATTGTGTTTTACGCATATACAGATTTCGAGATATCTTGAGCAGGGGTTGTCGACATCCTGCTTTTTCACAGGTTCCGCTACGTTTTTCGAGCTGAAAACTTTACCCAAGGATCTCGACATTCTACTCTACAGGAAACTACCTTCAGATTTTGTTTATCTGATTTTTACGGGTTGCAGGATTTCGACATTGAGGATTTCGACATCTAGGATTTCGAGATCTTGATTTCGAGTTAAGGATTCGACATCTGGTCTCGACATTTGACTTCTCAGATTAAGATTTCGAGTGATTAACTTCTCGACATTTCAAATCTCGAGATCAGCATCTCGAAATTTGAAATCTCGAGATCCCTAATCTCGAGATCCTTAATCTTGAGCCCAAATCTCGATACCGGGCCTCCTTTATCGAAATCTGAGATTTCGATATTCAGATCTCGACATCTGATTTTTCGACTTTCTGCCTCTGAAAATCTTTTGATCAATTTTCTCGAACGGCCAGTTTAGTACAGCAATGGCTTCAGAATACAATGCACAAGGGAACAGCAGTACCCCTCCTAGCCTCAGGAAGGGTGAATATCAAATGTGGAGGAACAGATTTCTTAATTTCCTCGAGCACAAAGAGAACTCCGCTGCGATGCTTGAATCATTGCTTGAAGGACCAGCTGAACTCTTGATTTCAGTTGGTGGAGATCCAGAAAATAATCCTCCTATTTTTCCAGAAATAAGGAGGAAAGTGCCATCTGAATACACAGAAGCTGACAAGCTCAGACTTCGTGGTGACCTTATGGCCAAAACATACCTTCTTCAAGCAATACCAAATGAAGTTTATGTTCTCATTGACAGCATGCAGACACCTAAGGAAATGTGGGATGAAATAGGAAAACTGCTACAAGGCACAAGCATCAGCCTCAAAACCAAGAAGACTACGATTCTCATCGCTTATGACTCTTTCAAAGCAGGTCCAGGAGAACCATTGAATGAGACTTACAACAGACTTGTTCAACTGGTAAATGAACTCAGAAAGATCAAAGTATTCAGGTCCAATCTGGAACTGAATATTAGATTTTTATCCAGCCTGTATCCTGCATGGGAAAAGACAGTGAAGGATGTCAGATCTCGGATAGATTTGGACGAAATTGACCTCTGCACACTCTATGAACATCTGAAGCAATTCGTGAACGAGGTTGCCTGTGCTGAGGATCATCACACCACAAACCCCTTAGCTCTAGTAATGGAGGCTCAGCCAAGAAGGACAACCACTTCACTAAAGAAGAAAAAGAAGAAGGTAGTGGTTGAATCAGATGATGATGATAGTGATGATGACAAATCTGATCTAGAGGCTGAGCTAGCAGACTTACAGAAGAAGATGACACTGCTTGCCAAAAGATTTGCTAAGAAGAACAGCTCCTCCAACAAGCTGAGAACTTCCTCCTCAAACTACAAGCAGAAGAACCATGATCAAGGATCTTCTAGGAAGGCATCATCAGCAGAAGAAGCTCCTAAATGCTATAATTGCGGCAAGCCTGGACATGTGATCAAAGACTGCCGCCTCCCAAAGAAGAAAGATGCTAACTTCTACAAGCAGAAGATGCTGTGGAATAAGCAGAAAATGCTGATGGTGCAGAAAGAAGAAGAAACCTCTGCCATGATTGCTGAGAATGAGAACTGGGCAGAAGATTCTTCTTCTGAGGAGGAGGAAGACAACTATGCCCTTATGGCACGTGTGGAGGGAATGAAAGAAAGGGTGATGCTGCGATCCCCGAAAGCGAGTGCTCAACAAGCTCTGTAAGTACCTCACATACTTCTTTAAATAATCAAATGCAGTCCTTACTTAAAAAGGACAATCTAATCAAAGAACTAAAGGAGAGACTAGACAATAATCATAGAGTACTGAAACAGAATCTAGACCAAAAGTCTTCCTTAAGTGTTCAACTTGAAATTGCAAAAGATCAAGTCAAAAAGGTGTCCTCAGATTTTGAAAGCTTTGAACTGAAGATAGCTGAATTAACTAGGAAATTTGAGGACAGTGAACGGGAAAAAAGCACAGCAAAGGCTGAATGCCATTTTTTGCATAACAAAAGAAGAACGCTTTTAAATAAAGTAAAAGAACTAGAAGATCTAGCTGCTAGAAGAGGTCAATCTGAACAAACTGTTTTGCTGCTTAACAGCAAACAAAAGGATGACCGATTCTACAATGCTAAAACAGGACTGGGCATAACCAACCCACGTAATCTTAAGAAAGTTAACTGTCTTCAAATCTATAACAAAGATTACATGGGACTAGGGTTTGGCGAGAAAATGTATTTTCGAAGTGATGAAGACTATGCTGAAGCAGAAGAAGAAAAGAGAAAGAATCCAAAACCTGCGATTTCTTGTAATTATCCCTCTGTAAATGAAAAACAACTTTCAGAAGAAAAACCTACTTCCTGCTTTAGTGAATGCCTTGACCCTTATGCTAAAGATATTCCTCACATAGGACACCCTCTAGACCCTCCCCCAAGAGTAGGTATTGCTAAAACTGGTGAGGAACCGTGTATATTTCCCATGGCTCAAAAGCTCAAAAACCTACAGAAAACTCTTGATGACGAGAGAGAGAGAGATTTGAAACTGAAAAGAAAGATTTTGAGCGCAACTGGCAGGAACTTCTTCAAAAGTTCAATGATTTGAGTGAGCAGTTTCATGCTAAAACAGACCCTTCTACGACTAAATCTGACAGCTCACACACCTCACATGAGAAAACCAATGTTTTAAAAGGTTCGTCCACTCATCTCTCTTCTCCTTTGTTTACAGGGAATGAAGTGAATAAGGAAGGAGAAGAGAAGAATGAGTGGAGGAAAAAGAGGAAGGAAATCGCAGATGGCAAAAAGAAAGTTTTTGAGAATAATGCCAGTCCTAGATCTAGTTCTATTTTTTACTCCAAAGTTAATTGTAATTCTGTCTCTACAAAACAAACTTCTAGTAGTTCAGTCTTGAGTCCCAAGCTGAATATTTCTGAGACATCTTCTAGACAACGTTCTATTTATAATACAAGTGTTGCTTATGGTTATTCTGTTCCAGATCCCCATAATTATGAATGTGATGTTGTAACACCCCGGCCTCGCAGGACCCGAGGTAGCTACTCTAGACCAATAGTACTGTCCTCACAAACCACCACGAGCCTTTACCGCGCACTTTGTCCTCACTCATGCGCGCCCTGAGAAACTTCCCAGGGGGGTCACCCATCCCAAGACTACTCTCGTGCAAGCACGCTTAACTTTGGAGTTCTTGGGTGATGAGCTCCCTTAAAAGGAGATGCACCTTTGTTGGTACGAGTAGTACTATTAATCCATTTAAGTTAAATCTCAAGTGTTACAGATGTGAATGTTGTTAAATCAAAGCCTCCCAGAAAGCTCAAACCTGAAAAAGAAACCAAGAAAGGAACTTCTAAGGGAACGTTTTGTATTCCTGATATGAAATATGCCCTTAGAGTTCATTCTAGGAAACATCTTAATCGGCTTAAGAAAGAACCGTTCAATCACAAAGCACCTGTCTACTCTCCTCCTAAACCTAAAACGGAAAGATGGGTCCCCAAGATAAGACCCGTCAAAGCTGAAACTGAGAGGTGGGTCCCCAAGATGAGACCTACCAAAACTGAAACAGATAGGTGGGTCCCCAAGATGAGACCTACCAAAACTGAAACAGATAGGTGGGTCCCCAAACGAAGACCCATCCAAACTGAAACTGAAAGATGGGTTCCCAATCGAAGACCCATCAAAACTGAAATAGATAGGTGGGTCCCCAAACGAAGACCCATCCAAACTGAAACTGAAAGATGGGTTCCCAATCGAAGACCCATCAAAACTGAAATGGAAAGGTGGGTCCCCAAATTTAGACCCACCAAAATACCGGGGAGAGGAGGATCATCTGATTCTAGAAGACTGGATCCGAACCTTCGACAAGCTCTTTGATTCGCTCAACTGCCCGTTAGAGCAGCGGGTAAACATAGCGGTGTACTACTTGCACCAAGAGGCGGATCATTGGTGGGCTGCCACCGGGACAACTCTGCTCGAGCAACCGGAATTTTGTTGGGAAGACTTCAAGATAGCCCTACGCGACCGTTTCTATCCAGACCATGTGAAAGAGGCAAACTATGATGAGTTTGTCAACTTCAAGCAAGGAGATTTAACCGTCCAAGAGTACCACACGAAGTTTGTCCAACTGGCCCGCTTCGCCAAGGAGCTGGTATCTACTGAGGCCAGCATGACCCGAAGATTTGTGAATGGGCTGAACTTTGGCGCCCAAAAGTTCGTAACCGTGGCAGAGCCGCGGAACATGAATGAGGCGTACCGGAAGGCCGGGAAGTACTACATGGTACATCAGAAGGAAAGGGAGGCGCAGAAGAGAGACCGGAAGATTGCCGAGGTAGAACAGCAGCACAAGAAGGCCCGAACTGACCGCCCAGAGCCAAGACAAAACAACCAAAACGGTAGAACCTTCCAAGGCCAGGGTCAAGGAAGGAATCAGCCCGCTCAGGTACGGCACTACAAATGCAAAGTGTGCCCAAATAACCATCCTGGGAAGGATTGTGCGGGAAATGCGGTGAGATGTTACAACTGTAATCTCATGGGACATCGGGCATATGAGTGCCGGAAACCTCCGGGCCAGGGTCAAAACCAAGGGAACAACCAAACTGGGGGCGGGAATAATCACGCTAACATCAACCGTGGTAATCCCGGTAATCGCCCAGCGGAGGCTAACCGAAACCAAGGCCCGGGAGGGCAAAACAACACTCAAGGCCGCATCTACGTCATGAACCAGGCGCAAGCAAATGCACACGATGTGGTGACAGGTACCTTTCTTGTAAACTCCAAACCTGCTTATGTGCTGTTTGATTCAGGTGCGTCCCACAGCTTCATAGCATCAAAATTCGTGGAAAGGACGAAGCTAGAACCTACCACTAAGCTTAGTCTTAACGTAAAAACGGCCTCCAACCAAGTAGTAGCATGTGGGAGTGTTTTCTCTAACGTTCCCATAGTCATATCCGATACCGAACTACCCGGAGATCTAATCCAATTTGACCTGGAGGATATCGACGTGGTGTTGGGTATGGACTGGCTAGGGAAATATAAAGCCAAAATCCTATGCGACGAGCAGAAAGTGGTCTTAAGAGGACCCAATAAAAAACGTGTATCCTACAAAGCAGTTACATCTAAACCGGGAGTGAAGCTTGCAACAATGCAACAAGTCAAACGATATGCCCGAAAGGGGTATGAAGTTCACTTGTGCAGGATCAAAGACTTGAACTCCGAGGACCCAACCATTGACCAAATCCCAGTGGTCAATGAGTTTCCGGATGTATTCCCAGAAGAGATTCCAGGGATGCCACCGGAGAGAGAAGTCGAGTTTTCAATCGACCTTCTGCCGGGCACCGCACCCATCTCAAAGGCACCATACCGAATGGCACCGAAGGAGATGCAAGAACTGAAAGAACAACTTGAAGAATTATTGGAGAAAGGCTACATCAAACCGAGTATCTCACCTTGGGGTGCTCCGGTCTTGTTTGTGAAGAAGAAGGACGGGAGTCTGAGACTCTGCATTGACTATAGGGAGCTGAACAAGGCGACCATCAAGAACAAATACATGCTGCCTCGCATTGATGACCTCTTTGATCAACTGAGGGGAGCTAGCACGTTTTCCAAAGTTGATTTAAGGTCCGGGTACCATCAAGTGAGGATTTCTGAAAAAGATATCCCGAAGACGGCCTTTCGAACGAGGTACGGACACTATGAGTTCACCGTAATGCCGTTTGGCCTCACAAATGCACCTGCGGTATTTATGGATCTCATGAACCGTGTGTTCCGACCCTACCTCGATCTGTTCATTGTGGTGTTCATTGACGACATCCTAGTGTACTCCAATACACCAACTGAGCATGAAGAACATCTGAGGATAGCACTGCAAACTTTGAGAGAGAATCAGCTATATGCCAAACTCTCAAAGTGTGATTTCTGGAGGGACCGGGTAGCATTCTTGGGCCACATCATCACCCGAGAAGGGGTATCCGTTGACCCGTCAAAGATCGAAGCAGTGATTGACTGGCCTGCGCCCAAAACCGTGACGGAGGTCCGGAGCTTTTTAGGTTTGGCGGGCTATTATCGTAGATTCGTGAAGGATTTCTCAAAGATAGCAAAGCCTTTGACTAATCTCACGAAGAAGACTACGAAGTTCATATGGAGTGAAGAATGCAAACAAGCTTTCCAAGAGTTAAAGCAAAGGTTAACAACCGCGCCTGTCTTGACCCTACCGTCCGGTACCGAGGGGTTCGAAAGGGTTGGGTTGCGTATTGATGCAAAATGGCAAGGTGGTGGCCTATGCATCAAGGCAACTAAAGACACATGAGGTCAACTATCCGACTCATGACTTAGAACTGGCAGCGGTTATCTTTGCTCTAAAGCTGTGGAGGCACTATCTCTATGGGGTACACTGTAAAGTTTACACCGATCACAAGAGCCTGAAGTACATCTTCACCCAAAAGGAGCTTAACATGAGACAGAGACGTTGGCTAGAACTCGTCAAGGACTATGACTTGGAGATCCAATATCATGAAGGCAAAGCAAACGTAGTTGCCGATGCGCTGAGCCGGAAATCAACCCACTCCTTCAAAGCAGCATGGGTACTACCTGATGAACTTTACCGGGACTTTCAAAAGCTAGACTTGGAAGTTCGGGATTTCGGAGAGGTAGAGCGGGAAACACGGTTACTCACCATGATCGTTACCCCATCTATCTTCGACGAAATTCGTGAAGGACAGCCTGGAGACATAAAACTAGACCGAATCCGAGCAGGTATGACAAATGGCGTGAACGGTCCGTTCAAACTGCACGAAGACGGGAGCATTCGACACAAAGGAAGGTGGTGTGTCCCAATGAAATGTGAAGAACTTAAAAGGAAAATTCTGGAGGAAGGGCACAACACGCCTTACTCGGTACACCCTGGGGGCGATAAACTCTACAAAGACATCAAAAAGAATTTTTGGTGGCCAAAGATGAAGAAAGAGGTAGCCGAGTTCGTGGCCCGATGCTTAAACTGTCAGAAGGTGAAAGCCGAACGTTGCAAGCCCAAGGGACTCGTACAATCCTTGGAAGTACCAAAGTGGAAGTGGGATTCCATCTCCATGGACTTTGTTGGGGGCTTACCCCTAACCAAGTCTGGCAAAGACAAGGTTTGGGTCATAGTTGATCGGTTAACAAAGACCGCTCGCTTTATCCCAATGAACGAAACTTGGAGAATGGAGAAATTAGCCCGAGCCTACATCAAACATGTGGTTAAGTACCATGGAGTTCCACAAGACATCGTTTCTGACCGTGATTCTAGATTTTTATCTCAATTCTGGAAGGAATTGCAAGCCGCCATGGGGACGAAGTTGAAGCTGAGTACTGCCTTTCACCCGATGACCGATGGACAGACGGAACGAACCATCCAAACACTCGAGGACATGCTGAGAGCATGTATGTTAGACCTACAAGGGTCGTGGGACGAACACTTAGACTTAATAGAGTTTTCGTACAACAATAGCTACCATGCCAGTATCAAAATGGCCCCGTACGAAGCTCTATATGGTCAAAAGTGTAGAAGCCCACTATGCTGGGGTGACATGGAAGATCAAGTGGTGTTAGGGCCGGATTACCTCCAAGACACCATAGAGAAAGTGAAGACGATTCAAGCAAGAATGAAAGCTGCACAAGATCGTCAGAAGTCTTATGCAGACCTGAGAAGGAAGCCAGCAGAATTTGAAGCGGGAGAAAAAGTCCTACTCAGAGTCTCCCCGACCAAGGGAGTAATGAGGTTTGGAAAGAAGGGAAAGCTAAGCCCGAGGTTCATTGGCCCATATGACATCCTCGAGCGAGTGGGAAGAGTGGCATATCGGCTAGCTCTACCCACCGAATTGGCTAAGGTATTACATACTATAAACCGCTCGCCAGTGAATACCTTAGTAAATATCTCTCAAAACCTAAAGTGTGCTATGCGTAGGTACATAACGTTTTCCATATCTCCCAATTGAAGAAGTATGTCCGCGACGAATCCCATATTCTTAGCCCCGAGGTACGAATCGTAACCGTATGATAATTATTAGATCCAAGTATCACATCTAACCTCGACTTTTTAGGTGGTCGAGTTGGATGAATCGTTGACTTACGAGGAGAGGCCGATCCAGATTTTGGATACTAAGACCCGTGAGACTAGAAGAAAAGCGGTTAAGATGGTGAAGGTGTTGTGGTCTAACCATTTGGCCGAAAATGCCACATGGGAGACTGAGGACGATATGCGCAAACGTTATCCAGAGTTATTTGACTAAGGTAAAATTTGAGTTACGAGGACGTAACCTCTCTTTAAGGGGGGTAGAATGTAACACTTAAGAATTTGATTATTTAGATATAGTAATGTTTCGGGACGAAACATCTTTTAAGGAGGGTAGAATGTGACACTCCAAAAATTTAAATAAAAATAAAAATAATTTTTAGCCAGATAAATCATAAAATATTGCGAAAGTGACATTTTAATTATTAATTGAGTCAGACAAAAACTCAACAGTTGTAACGTTCTAATCAGATAAAAATTTCAAAATTTATGACGTCTTACTCAGATAGAAATATTTCAGTAAGAGGAACAACATTTTATGAAACAAGTGAACCAGACAGAAAATTAACAATTGTGACATTTTTAGTCAGATAAAAATGGTCCGATAAAAGAAGTAATATTTTATATCAAGTAACACTTTTACATATGACGTAAAAGTAAATTTTTTTATAACTATTTTAATTTGTGTAAAACTACACAAAAATACAAACTTGACTTTCTACATACTAATATGTACACTACGTACAATTGTACGAAGTATGAAGTTAGTAACGGTACAATTCATGCGGAGTAATATTAGCTTCATGCGATAGGAAAGTAATAACTAAAGATAAGAATAACAATCGTACTACAAGTCTTGGCATCCTAGTACAGCTGCAGCAATGTATATAGCACGGGTACTCGGCCATATTCATATACGTTACTCGGAGAAATCTTCGTCCAATAATTTGAAACGCTTGAACTGATCGGATAATACTTTCTCCAGCCTAGGATCTTCCCTTATCAGTATAAATACACACCCTTGACCTCTGATTCGTCCCATTCAAAATAACAGCAGTATATACATATATATATACGCATATTTACGAAGGGTATATATAAACCAGAATACGTCCCTTCGTTATAATAAAAACCGAGACTTAAAAACGCTTCCCAGACCTTCCCCTTCGTGAGAGGAATCCAACGGAGGAAGAATCGTTGAAAACGGTCGTGAAACGAGGGAGAAACAGCTCGCCGGAGTTTCGCCGGGGAAACTTTCCCGACTGGAAACGGGAAAGAAGGGGTTGCCGCCGCCGCCTCCGGACCATTGCTGACCGTCGCCGCCTTGGAAGGAGCCCGCTGCCACCATCTTACACCCGCCAGAAGAAGGTAAGCCGCTTTCCCTGCGTGTGGTCGTTTTTCCGGCGAAGACCATGAAGAAGACGATGGTCTTCTTTTATTCTTTGTACATGGGCCGTGGTCTGTTGCTGGGCCTCTTCCTTATTTTATTATTTGGGCCAGTCCGGCCCAGTTGCAATAAAAATTAAAAACAAAATAGTAAATGAAATAAATAAAATCTGGAAAAATATAAATTAAATACCTGGTGTAATTATACATGTTCGGACCAACCAGAATTGAAAAATAATATTTTTAGCTATTTTTAATTGATTTAATGGTAATTGGGCCAATTTGTACACAATTAGTAAATAAATAAGTAAATGGCGAAATTAATTATGAAATAAATATTGGAGCAAACTAGGATAAATATAAGACTAAATAAGACATTATGGACCATTTATAAATAATAAAAATTAATATTAGTATATTTAATTGTAAATGGACCGGTTATTTGATATACGAAAATAAATGAATAATTAAGGAAAATGAATTATAAAATAAATATTTGGACAACCTAAGCCAAATATAGAACCAAAATGTAGTTATGAACGGTTATTAATTTATAAAGTCGACTCTTGGCTATTTTATTAAATTGGACCATATGAAGCTAATTAAGTAATTAAATAATAAAATTTTTATTATCGATGGAATAAATTTATAGTTTAATATTCATTAAAGAATATTATATTAAAATAATTGTTTGGACTTCGTATCATAATTAGATTAAATAAATCGGTAGATTTTGTTTTCACTAATTATTGGACTAATTAAGGTAGAGTAATATAAAATTTGCATAATTACGGACTTTAAAATATTAAGTGTTTAAGTAATTAATAAAATTAGAATATGTTAGTTAATTCGGATTTATTAATGCTAATAATGTTAATGTAAACTAATTTCGATATTTGATTAGTTAGATTAAAAATAATTCGGATATAATATTAAGACATGCCAAATGCTTTAGGAGTTGAGTAAATAAAAAGATGATTATTAAATTAGAAATTTGATATTGTAATTAATTATATTCGTATATTTTAGAATTTAAGTATTTTAATTAACGACTGAATTAATAAGGTAATTTAATTAATAAGAAGTGATTAACGCGGATAATAAAATAATTGAATTAGTGAATTCGAAAAATGAAATAAAAGGTGAAAATCGAGTAAAATAATTATTAAAGAATAAGTGACTAATTATATCATCTTAATTAAAAAGGTGATTATTTAGAGACCGGAGTAGAAGAAGAGAATTAGGAGCACCCGGACTAGAGGTAAGTTTCTCTGCCAATCTAAAATTGTTTCCTCGTATTATATGCTTATTATGCATTATGTGAATAAGTGTGAATTGTTGAATTTTGTGTATGTGATTTTTGAAGAGATATTATATATATGGTAGTTGAGAAATATAAATTAAGTACTTTTGGGGTATTTAATATTTTTAAATACCTTCAAGACTTTTTAGAGAAATTGAGAAGTATTTTTGAAGTATTATTTATTGAAGATAAAATTTACATTTTTATAAGAGGTGAGCATCACGGGAGAAATCCGTGGTGTCGGTTTTCCACGTCCGGATAAATGTGGATGGTGATTAGGTCTGCTACTACTAAGAAGTACAGTTTGAGTTTAAAGTGATATTTGGATCGATGATCCCTTTTAAGAAGAAGTTATGGTAGTAGTAGTCCCTAGTCATTCAAAATATCTTATTCAGGGGTAGTTGGTAGACTGAGTCCCGACTACTCGTTACGACTTACTACTCGGGGGGCTTGGAATCCCTTTTAGGGGGTGTGCACACTTAAGGTAGTCGTTTCGTTTCCAACAGAGCAGTTGTGGTACCGGCACTTGTTCGGGGTGGCCGTCCGTAACCACGGTCCACCGGGCTCTACCGAAAGGTTGAGCACCGCCCTTCTAAATTACTAGGAAGTTAGAGAAGAAGTGATTTTTGAGGAAATCAAAGAGAAGAGTTATTATGAAGTTTTATAGAGAAGTTGAGGATTTTTGTAAAGATGTAGTCTTGAGAAAAATCAAAGTGAAAAGAATTTCGATGGTGTGAGTATTTTTATATATTATTATATAAAAATTCTATTTTTGTCAAACATGATTATTTTACGGGGTTGGGTAGTACTTACTTAGCTCTAAAGCTAATTTTTGTTTTCTTTTCCTTGTTTTGTTTCTGCACTTTATTTGTGCAGGTGAGGATGATGTTGTCGAGTGATGATTGCTTGCACGGCCGAGAGCGAGTTAGAAGTCGCCTTAGTTAAACTAGTCATGAAATAAACATTTACTTTTCAAACACTTTACTTTTATTAAATTAGTTGTTATGTTTTTAGTTGCATGTGCATCCGGTTGAGAGATGACTGGATGTGGCGGTAACACCCATTTCCCTATTTTAGACTTCCGCTGTATTTCTTTAACTCTTTGATGAATAAATAAAGTATTTCTTTAAAATATATCATTGTTTTGGGTGGGAAAAACGGGGGTGTTACAAATTGGTATCAGAGCCTTTGGTTTTCCCGAGAGGACTAGAACACGAGGTAATAGGTCGTAGGGAGAAGTTCTGTCACAAAGACGATAACAGTCTAAGCTGGTTGGTGCATAATTGAGTCTTTGCGCTCGTCCAACCAACTGGGAATTTCTCCTTGTGCTGAAACTTCGTTGTTCGAAATCTTTGACGAAAACTATGAGTTTGATGCGGGATTTTCAAAAATGTTTTCCTAAAATTAGGAGAATGAATATACTAGGAAAGAGGCCTTTTAGGAACGCGGTGAGAGGGAGAAACCTTGCGAAGTTATTGAGTTATGAAATGCATGAGATTCATGCCTCTGTGAAGTATGTGAAATATTTGATACACTATGTGTACTATTTGTTCTAAGAATCTGAGGTTAATAGAGAATTGGTATAGAATCCTTATGTATGCATTAATACTTAGTACGGGCTTTTCTTTATTAAGAAACATGCCGCCAAGAAGAAACCCCCATGCGACCCCAACTGTTGAGGAGTTGGCTCAAACTATTCAGCAGATGGCGCAACACATCGGAGCAGCTCAAACCCATAACCAAGGGGTTGACTATGCAGCGCGCGTAGCCGGAAGGAACCCCCCAAAATACCGGGGAGAGGAGGATCATCTGATTCTAGAAGACTGGATCCGAACCTTCGACAAGCTCTTTGATTCGCTCAACTGCCCGTTAGAGCAGCGGGTAAACATAGCGGTGTACTACTTGCACCAAGAGGCGGATCATTGGTGGGCTGCCACCGGGACAACTCTGCTCGAGCAACCGGAATTTTGTTGGGAAGACTTCAAGATAGCCCTACGCGACCGTTTCTATCCAGACCATGTGAAAGAGGCAAACTATGATGAGTTTGTCAACTTCAAGCAAGGAGATTTAACCGTCCAAGAGTACCACACGAAGTTTGTCCAACTGGCCCGCTTCGCCAAGGAGCTGGTATCTACTGAGGCCAGCATGACCCGAAGATTTGTGAATGGGCTGAACTTTGGCGCCCAAAAGTTCGTAACCGTGGCAGAGCCGCGGAACATGAATGAGGCGTACCGGAAGGCCGGGAAGTACTACATGGTACATCAGAAGGAAAGGGAGGCGCAGAAGAGAGACCGGAAGATTGCCGAGGTAGAACAGCAGCACAAGAAGGCCCGAACTGACCGCCCAGAGCCAAGACAAAACAACCAAAACGGTAGAACCTTCCAAGGCCAGGGTCAAGGAAGGAATCAGCCCGCTCAGGTACGGCACTACAAATGCAAAGTGTGCCCAAATAACCATCCCGGGAAGGATTGTGCGGGAAATGCGGTGAGATGTTACAACTGTAATCTCATGGGACATCGGGCATATGAGTGCCGGAAACCTCCGGGCCAGGGTCAAAACCAAGGGAACAACCAAACTGGGGGCAGGAATAATCACGCTAACATCAACCGTGGTAATCCCGGTAATCGCCCAGCGGAGGCTAACCGAAACCAAGGCCCGGGAGGGCAAAACAACACTCAAGGCCGCATCTACGTCATGAACCAGGCGCAAGCAAATGCACACGATGTGGTGACAGGTACCTTTCTTGTAAACTCCAAACCTGCTTATGTGCTGTTTGATTCAGGTGCGTCCCACAGCTTCATAGCATCAAAATTCGTGGAAAGGACGAAGCTAGAACCTACCACTAAGCTTAGTCTTAACGTAAAAACGGCCTCCAACCAAGTAGTAGCATGTGGGAGTGTTTTCTCTAACGTTCCCATAGTCATATCCGATACCGAACTACCCGGAGATCTAATCCAATTTGACCTGGAGGATATCGACGTGGTGTTGGGTATGGACTGGCTAGGGAAATATAAAGCCAAAATCCTATGCGACGAGCAGAAAGTGGTCTTAAGAGGACCCAATAAAAAACGTGTATCCTACAAAGCAGTTACATCTAAACCGGGAGTGAAGCTTGCAACAATGCAACAAGTCAAATGATATGCCCGAAAGGGGTATGAAGTTCACTTGTGCAGGATCAAAGACTTGAACTCCGAGGACCCAAACATTGACCAAATCCCAGTGGTCAATGAGTTTCCGGATGTATTCCCAGAAGAGATTCCAGGGATGCCACCGGAGAGAGAAGTCGAGTTTTCAATCGACCTTCTGCCGGGCACCGCACCCATCTCAAAGGCACCATACCGAATGGCACCGAAGGAGATGCAAGAACTGAAAGAACAACTTGAAGAATTATTGGAGAAAGGCTACATCAAACCGAGTATCTCACCTTGGGGTGCTCCGGTCTTGTTTGTGAAGAAGAAGGACGGGAGTCTGAGACTCTGCATTGACTATAGGGAGCTGAACAAGGCGACCATCAAGAACAAATACATGCTGCCTCGCATTGATGACCTCTTTGATCAACTGAGGGGAGCTAGCACGTTTTCCAAAGTTGATTTAAGGTCCGGGTACCATCAAGTGAGGATTTCTGAAAAAGATATCCCGAAGACGGCCTTTCGAACGAGGTACGGACACTATGAGTTCACCGTAATGCCGTTTGGCCTCACAAATGCACCTGCGGTATTTATGGATCTCATGAACCGTGTGTTCCGACCCTACCTCGATCTGTTCATTGTGGTGTTCATTGACGACATCCTAGTGTACTCCAATACACCAACTGAGCATGAAGAACATCTGAGGATAGCACTGCAAACTTTGAGAGAGAATCAGCTATATGCCAAACTCTCAAAGTGTGATTTCTGGAGGGACCGGGTAGCATTCTTGGGCCACATCATCACCCGAGAAGGGGTATCCGTTGACCCGTCAAAGATCGAAGCAGTGATTGACTGGCCTGCGCCCAAAACCGTGACGGAGGTCCGGAGCTTTTTAGGTTTGGCGGGCTATTATCGTAGATTCGTGAAGGATTTCTCAAAGATAGCAAAGCCTTTGACTAATCTCACGAAGAAGACTACGAAGTTCATATGGAGTGAAGAATGCAAACAAGCTTTCCAAGAGTTAAAGCAAAGGTTAACAACCGCGCCTGTCTTGACCCTACCGTCCGGTACCGAGGGGTTCGAGATCTACACCGATGCTTGTTTAAAAGGGTTGGGTTGCGTATTGATGCAAAATGGCAAGGTGGTGGCCTATGCATCAAGGCAACTAAAGACACATGAGGTCAACTATCCGACTCATGACTTAGAACTGGCAGCGGTTATCTTTGCTCTAAAGCTGTGGAGGCACTATCTCTATGGGGTACACTGTAAAGTTTACACCGATCACAAGAGCCTGAAGTACATCTTCACCCAAAAGGAGCTTAACATGAGACAGAGACGTTGGCTAGAACTCGTCAAGGACTATGACTTGGAGATCCAATATCATGAAGGCAAAGCAAACGTAGTTGCCGATGCGCTGAGCCGGAAATCAACCCACTCCTTCAAAGCAGCATGGGTACTACCTGATGAACTTTACCGGGACTTTCAAAAGCTAGACTTGGAAGTTCGGGATTTCGGAGAGGTAGAGCGGGAAACACGGTTACTCACCATGATCGTTACCCCATCTATCTTCGACGAAATTCGTGAAGGACAGCCTGGAGACATAAAACTAGACCGAATCCGAGCAGGTATGACAAATGGCGTGAACGGTCCGTTCAAACTGCACGAAGACGGGAGCATTCGACACAAAGGAAGGTGGTGTGTCCCAATGAAATGTGAAGAACTTAAAAGGAAAATTCTGGAGGAAGGGCACAACACGCCTTACTCGGTACACCCTGGGGGCGATAAACTCTACAAAGACATCAAAAAGAATTTTTGGTGGCCAAAGATGAAGAAAGAGGTAGCCGAGTTCGTGGCCCGATGCTTAAACTGTCAGAAGGCTAAAGCCGAACGTTGCAAGCCCAAGGGACTCGTACAATCCTTGGAAGTACCAAAGTGGAAGTGGGATTCCATCTCCATGGACTTTGTTGGGGGCTTACCCCTAACCAAGTCTGGCAAAGACAAGGTTTGGGTCATAGTTGATCGGTTAACAAAGACCGCTCGCTTTATCCCAATGAACGAAACTTGGAGCATGGAGAAATTAGCCCGAGCCTACATCAAACATGTGGTTAAGTACCATGGAGTTCCACAAGACATCGTTTCTGACCGTGATTCTAGATTTTTATCTCAATTCTGGAAGGAATTGCAAGCCGCCATGGGGACGAAGTTGAAGCTGAGTACTGCCTTTCACCCGATGACCGATGGACAGACGGAACGAACCATCCAAACACTCGAGGACATGCTGAGAGCATGTATGTTAGACCTACAAGGGTCGTGGGACGAACACTTAGACTTAATAGAGTTTTCGTACAACAATAGCTACCATGCCAGTATCAAAATGGCCCCGTACGAAGCTCTATATGGTCAAAAGTGTAGAAGCCCACTATGCTGGGGTGACATGGAAGATCAAGTGGTGTTAGGGCCGGATTACCTCCAAGACACCATAGAGAAAGTGAAGACGATTCAAGCAAGAATGAAAGCTGCACAAGATCGTCAGAAGTCTTATGCAGACCTGAGAAGGAAGCCAGCAGAATTTGAAGCGGGAGAAAAAGTCCTACTCAGAGTCTCCCCGACCAAGGGAGTAATGAGGTTTGGAAAGAAGGGAAAGCTAAGCCCGAGGTTCATTGGCCCATATGACATCCTCGAGCGAGTGGGAAGAGTGGCATATCGGCTAGCTCTACCCACCGAATTGGCTAAGGTATTACATACTATAAACCGCTCGCCAGTGAATACCTTAGTAAATATCTCTCAAAACCTAAAGTGTGCTATGCGTAGGTACATAACGTTTTCCATATCTCCCAATTGAAGAAGTATGTCCGCGACGAATCCCATATTCTTAGCCCCGAGGTACGAATCGTAACCGTATGATAATTATTAGATCCAAGTATCACATCTAACCTCGACTTTTTAGGTGGTCGAGTTGGATGAATCGTTGACTTACGAGGAGAGGCCGATCCAGATTTTGGATACTAAGACCCGTGAGACTAGAAGAAAAGCGGTTAAGATGGTGAAGGTGTTGTGGTCTAACCATTTGGCCGAAAATGCCACATGGGAGACTGAGGACGATATGCGCAAACGTTATCCAGAGTTATTTGACTAAGGTAAAATTTGAGTTACGAGGACGTAACCTCTCTTTAAGGGGGGTAGAATGTAACACTTAAGAATTTGATTATTTAGATATAGTAATGTTTCGGGACGAAACATCTTTTAAGGAGGGTAGAATGTGACACTCCAAAAATTTAAATAAAAATAAAAATAATTTTTAGCCAGATAAATCATAAAATATTGCGAAAGTGACATTTTAATTATTAATTGAGTCAGACAAAAACTCAACAGTTGTAACGTTCTAATCAGATAAAAATTTCAAAATTTATGACGTCTTACTCAGATAGAAATATTTCAGTAAGAGGAACAACATTTTATGAAACAAGTGAACCAGACAGAAAATTAACAATTGTGACATTTTTAGTCAGATAAAAATGGTCCGATAAAAGAAGTAATATTTTATATCAAGTAACACTTTTACATATGACGTAAAAGTAAATTTTTTTATAACTATTTTAATTTGTGTAAAACTACACAAAAATACAAACTTGACTTTCTACATACTAATATGTACACTACGTACAATTGTACGAAGTATGAAGTTAGTAACGGTACAATTCATGCGGAGTAATATTAGCTTCATGCGATAGGAAAGTAATAACTAAAGATAAGAATAACAATCGTACTACAAGTCTTGGCATCCTAGTACAGCTGCAGCAATGTATATAGCACGGGTACTCGGCCATATTCATATACGTTACTCGGAGAAATCTTCGTCCAATAATTTGAAACGCTTGAACTGATCGGATAATACTTTCTCCAGCCTAGGATCTTCCCCTTATCAGTATAAATACACACCCTTGACCTCTGATTCGTCCCATTCAAAATAACAGCAGTATATACATATATATATACGCATATTTACGAAGGGTATATATAAACCAGAATACGTCCCTTCGTTATAATAAAAACCGAGACTTAAAAACGCTTCCCAGACCTTCCCCTTCGTGAGAGGAATCCAACGGAGGAAGAATCGTTGAAAACGGTCGTGAAACGAGGGAGAAACAGCTCGCCGGAGTTTCGCCGGGGAAACTTTCCCGACTGGAAACGGGAAAGAAGGGGTTGCCGCCGCCGCCTCCGGACCATTGCTGACCGTCGCCGCCTTGGAAGGAGCCCGCTGCCACCATCTTACACCCGCCAGAAGAAGGTAAGCCGCTTTCCCTGCGTGTGGTCGTTTTTCCGGCGAAGACCATGAAGAAGACGATGGTCTTCTTTTATTCTTTGTACATGGGCCGTGGTCTGTTGCTGGGCCTCTTCCTTATTTTATTATTTGGGCCAGTCCGGCCCAGTTGCAATAAAAATTAAAAACAAAATAGTAAATGAAATAAATAAAATCTGGAAAAATATAAATTAAATACCTGGTGTAATTATACATGTTCGGACCAACCAGAATTGAAAAATAATATTTTTAGCTATTTTTAATTGATTTAATGGTAATTGGGCCAATTTGTACACAATTAGTAAATAAATAAGTAAATGGCGAAATTAATTATGAAATAAATATTGGAGCAAACTAGGATAAATATAAGACTAAATAAGACATTATGGACCATTTATAAATAATAAAAATTAATATTAGTATATTTAATTGTAAATGGACCGGTTATTTGATATACGAAAATAAATGAATAATTAAGGAAAATGAATTATAAAATAAATATTTGGACAACCTAAGCCAAATATAGAACCAAAATGTAGTTATGAACGGTTATTAATTTATAAAGTCGACTCTTGGCTATTTTATTAAATTGGACCATATGAAGCTAATTAAGTAATTAAATAATAAAATTTTTATTATCGATGGAATAAATTTATAGTTTAATATTCATTAAAGAATATTATATTAAAATAATTGTTTGGACTTCGTATCATAATTAGATTAAATAAATCGGTAGATTTTGTTTTCACTAATTATTGGACTAATTAAGGTAGAGTAATATAAAATTTGCATAATTACGGACTTTAAAATATTAAGTGTTTAAGTAATTAATAAAATTAGAATATGTTAGTTAATTCGGATTTATTAATGCTAATAATGTTAATGTAAACTAATTTCGATATTTGATTAGTTAGATTAAAAATAATTCGGATATAATATTAAGACATGCCAAATGCTTTAGGAGTTGAGTAAATAAAAAGATGATTATTAAATTAGAAATTTGATATTGTAATTAATTATATTTGTATATTTTAGAATTTAAGTATTTTAATTAACGACTGAATTAATAAGGTAATTTAATTAATAAGAAGTGATTAACGCGGATAATAAAATAATTGAATTAGTGAATTCGAAAAATGAAATAAAAGGTGAAAATCGAGTAAAATAATTATTAAAGAATAAGTGACTAATTATATCATCTTAATTAAAAAGGTGATTATTTAGAGACCGGAGTAGAAGAAGAGAATTAGGAGCACCCGGACTAGAGGTAAGTTTCTCTGCCAATCTAAAATTGTTTCCTCGTATTATATGCTTATTATGCATTATGTGAATAAGTGTGAATTGTTGAATTTTGTGTATGTGATTTTTGAAGAGATATTATATATATGGTAGTTGAGAAATATAAATTAAGTACTTTTGGGGTATTTAATATTTTTAAATACCTTCAAGACTTTTTAGAGAAATTGAGAAGTATTTTTGAAGTATTATTTATTGAAGATAAAATTTACATTTTTATAAGAGGTGAGCATCACGGGAGAAATCCGTGGTGTCGGTTTTCCACGTCCGGATAAATGTGGATGGTGATTAGGTCTGCTACTACTAAGAAGTACAGTTTGAGTTTAAAGTGATATTTGGATCGATGATCCCTTTTAAGAAGAAGTTATGGTAGTAGTAGTCCCTAGTCATTCAAAATATCTTATTCAGGGGTAGTTGGTAGACTGAGTCCCGACTACTCGTTACGACTTACTACTCGGGGGGCTTGGAATCCCTTTTAGGGGGTGTGCACACTTAAGGTAGTCGTTTCGTTTCCAACAGAGCAGTTGTGGTACCGGCACTTGTTCGGGGTGGCCGTCCGTAACCACGGTCCACCGGGCTCTACCGAAAGGTTGAGCACCGCCCTTCTAAATTACTAGGAAGTTAGAGAAGAAGTGATTTTTGAGGAAATCAAAGAGAAGAGTTATTATGAAGTTTTATAGAGAAGTTGAGGATTTTTGTAAAGATGTAGTCTTGAGAAAAATCAAAGTGAAAAGAATTTCGATGGTGTGAGTATTTTTATATATTATTATATAAAAATTCTATTTTTGTCAAACATGATTATTTTACGGGGTTGGGTAGTACTTACTTAGCTCTAAAGCTAATTTTTGTTTTCTTTTCCTTGTTTTGTTTCTGCACTTTATTTGTGCAGGTGAGGATGATGTTGTCGAGTGATGATTGCTTGCACGGCCGAGAGCGAGTTAGAAGTCGCCTTAGTTAAACTAGTCATGAAATAAACATTTACTTTTCAAACACTTTACTTTTATTAAATTAGTTGTTATGTTTTTAGTTGCCTGTGCATCCGGTTGAAAGATGACCGGATGTGGCGGTAACACCCATTTCCCTATTTTAGACTTCCGCTGTATTTCTTTAACTCTTTGATGAATAAATAAAGTATTTCTTTAAAATATATCATTGTTTTGGGTGGGAAAAACGGGGGTGTTACACGCACTTTTTCCTCACTCATGCACGCCCTGAGAAACTTCCCAGGGGGTCACCCATCCCAAGACTACTCTCGTGCAAGCACGCTTAACTTTGGAGTTCTTGGGTGATGAGCTCCCTTAAAAGGAGATGCACCTCTGTTGGTATGAGTAGTACTATTAATCCATTTAAGTTAAATCTCAAGTGTTACAGATGTGAATGTTGTTAAATCAAAGCCTCCCAGAAAGCTCAAACCTGAAAAAGAAACCAAGAAAGGAACTTCTAAGGGAACGTTTTGTATTCCTGATATGAAATATGCCCTTAGAGTTCATTCTAGGAAACATCTTAATCGGCTTAAGAAAGAACCGTTCAATCACAAAGCACCTGTCTACTCTCCTCCTAAACCTAAAACGGAAAGATGGGTCCCCAAGATAAGACCCGTCAAAGCTGAAACTGAGAGGTGGGTCCCCAAGATGAGACCTACCAAAACTGAAACAGATAGGTGGGTCCCCAAGATGAGACCTACCAAAACTGAAACAGATAGGTGGGTCCCCAAACGAAGACCCATCCAAACTGAAACTGAAAGATGGGTTCCCAATCGAAGACCCATCAAAACTGAAATAGATAGGTGGGTCCCCAAACGAAGACCCATCCAAACTGAAACTGAAAGATGGGTTCCCAATCGAAGACCCATCAAAACTGAAATGGAAAGGTGGGTCCCCAAATTTAGACCCACCAGAACTAAAATGGAAATGTGGGTTCACAACATCAGACCCACCAAAATGGAAACTGCTAGGTGGACTCCAAAAACCAGACACACTGCAAAAGCAGATCTGGCTATTGGAAAGCCCACCAAAGATAGATCTTTTGTTGAAAGAGCTGCTGACCTTGGATCACTGCTCAAAGCAAGATTTAAACCTGTTGGGTACCTAAACCTGTTTGATTGTTTTGCAGGACGGTCATGTGTGGCACTTAGACTCAGGATGCTCAACCCACATGACCGGAATAAAGCACCTTTTGAGAAACTACACCAACTGCTACGGAGGAAATGTCAGATTCGGGAATGACGCCTCATCTCCTATCCTTGGGTATGGGGACGTCGTCTGTGCCAGTGTCACAATAAAAGATGTTTCATTTGTCAAAGGGCTCAAACACAACTTACTGAGCATTGGACAATTCTGTGACAGCGGGATGGATGTGAGGTTCTTTGCAAAACAATATTGTGTTCTTGACAGCACAGGGAATACAATATTAACGTGTTACATAACATCAAATCTGTACACTATTGATCTGAAAAGCGTCCAATCCACCACTTCCATCTGTCTGCTGTCCAAAGCTTCAACTGAACAGAACAACCTATGGCACAGACGTCTCTCCCATCTGAACTTCAAACATCTATCAACCTTGTCCTCCAAGAAACTTGTCAAGGGGCTTCCTCTGCTAAAGTCTTCCGCTGAAAATCATTGTAGTGCCTGCAAAATGGGCAAAATGACGCGAAGCTTCCACAAGTCAAAAACCGAACCTTCATCTACTCATCACTTGCAGCTAATACACATGGATCTGTGTGGACCTATGAGAGTACAAAGCATCAACGGTCGCAAATACACTCTGGTGATCGTTGATCACTTCTCTAGGTATACATGGACAAAATTTCTCCGTTCAAAAGACGAAGCTGCGGAAAACATTATGACCTTTATCAGAACGATCCAGAAACTGCTACAGCACAGTGTTCGAATTGTTAGAACTGACAATGGTACCGAGTTCAAAAATCAGACTCTCACTGAGTTCTATGAATCACTCGGTATCACTCAGCAATTTGCAGCAGCTAAAACTCCCCAGCAGAACGGAGTTGTTGAGAGAAAGAACAGAACCCTTGTTGAAGCAGCACGCACCATGTTAATTCAATCAAGACTGCCTCACTTCATGTGGGCAGAGGCAATCAATACTGCGTGCTTCACTCAGAACAGAACATTCATCCACAAGCGCTTCGACAAGACTCCATATGAGATCCTATTCAACAAAACTCCTGATATTTCTTTCCTCAAGGTGTTTGGCTGCAAGTGCTTCATACTCAATGATCGGACAGAGAGAAGTAAGCTGGATCCCAAAGCCAGAGAAGGCGTGTTCATTGGCTACTCACTGCAATCCAAAGCTTACAGAGTCTATCTCAGAGACAAGCGGACTGTCATCGAGAATGTAAATGTTACATTCTATGAAATGGCAGACTTTGCTATTGAACATCTCCAGACCGATCCATCAACTGCTGTACCAGTAGCTTCTGATAAAGCTGAACCAAACACCGAACACGACGATGTGATTCTCGACTCTCTCTTCAGAAACTTCTACGAGAACTCACAACCTCCACCTCCTGTATACACTCCAGAGTCAACATCAACTCCAACAGCAGAGATTCCGCTCCTCACATGACCAGATGATGTACCATCCACACCCTCCACCCCTCAACTCAATCCCAGAGGTGTGGATGATCACGGCTTTGCTATAAGTCCGGAATCATCTCCATTAAACCCCACAGCTGATCCAGAGCCTTCAACCACATATCAGGACTCCGATCAACCAATAATTACTCCAACTCCTCTAGCTCATGAGAGGAAGTGGACGAGAGCACATCCCGTTGAACAAATAATAGGTGATCCAAGTCAAGGTGTGCGAACAAGATCAGCAACAACAAATGAATGTCACTATGCATGCTTCCTAAGCAAGAATGAACCGTCCAAAGTCTCAGAGGCACTCGCTGATCCAGATTGGGTGATTGCCATGCAAGATGAGCTCAATCAGTTTGACAGACTAGACGTGTGGACACTCGTGCCTAAGCCCCCTCAGAAAACCATCATTGGCACTAAATGGGTGTTCAAGAACAAGAAGGACGAAGAAGGCATAGTGATACGCAAGAAGGCACGACTGGTCGCTAAAGGATATAATCAGCAAGAGGGCATAGACTATGATGAAACATTTGCACCCGTAGCAAGAATTGAAGCAATCCGCCTTTTTCTTGCGTACGCGGCCCACAAGAACTTTACCGTCTTTCAAATGGACGTCAAGACTGCCTTTCTGAATGGAGTCTTGGAAGAAGAAGTCTATGTCGCTCAGCCCGAAGGATTTGTTGATCCCAGATATCCCGACCATGTGTACAAACTAAAGAAAGCTCTGTATGGGTTGAAACAGGCACCAAGAGCTTGGTACGATGCCTTAACCGAATTTCTAGTTGACTCAGGTTTCTCAAAAGGGAAGATTGATACCACACTTTTCATCAAGCGACAGAAGTCTGACATCATCCTGATTCAGATCTATGTTGATGACATTATCTTCGCCTCCTCAAATCCACGTCTGTGCAAACACTTTGAGAAACTGATGAAAACAAAGTTTGAAATGAGCATGATGGGAGAGCTGAATTTCTTCCTAGGCCTGCAAGTAAGACAACTCTCAGACGGCATTTTCATCAATCAGTCAAAGTATATTCTGGAAATGCTTAAGAGATTCAACATTGATGGCAAATCTTCCATGACTACCCCTATGTCCCCAAACAACAAACTGGACTCAGACCCCTCCTGGAAGCCAGTTGATGCTACAAACTACAGGGCCATCATTGGATCTTTGCTATATCTCACGTCAAGCAGGCCTGACATTGTCTTCTCCACATGCTTATGTGCACGCTTTCAGGCAAATCCGAAGGAATCCCATCTGACCGCTGTTCGAAGAATTCTAAGATACCTCAAAGGCACTGTGAATCTAGGCCTTTGGTATCCCAAGCACTCAGGTTTTGACCTAGTCGGATACTCGGATGCTGACTTTGCTGGTTGCCGGATGGACCGCAAAAGTACATCGGGAGTTGTCCAGTTCTTGGGCGATAAGTTAGTCTGTTGGTCTTCCAAGAAACAGAACTGTGTGTCAACATCTACGGCCGAGGCAGAATACGTCGCGGCTGCGAGCTGTTGTTCACAAATATTATGGATGAAGACCCAGCTAAAGGACTACGGTTACACTTTCCGCCATATCCCGATCTACAGTGACTCATAGAGCGCCATCGCCATCACCAGCAACCCGGTTCATCACTCCCGCACCAAACACATCGACCTGCGCTATCATTTCATCAAGGATCACGTGGAGAAAGGAGATATAGATATGTATTTTGTAAGCTCAGAGCTTCAACTGGCTAACTTGTTCACGAAGGCATTGGATGAAAAAAGATTCCAGTTCCTGGTCTCCAAGTTGGGCATGTTGAACCTCGAGCCTGTTTAATTTTTGTCTCCACTGATCTGCAAAGTGTGTGTGTGGGACTTGTAAATAGTGTGTGTGCGTTGCATGTGTTGAGGGGGAGAAAACCAGAAAAATAACAAAAAATAGTGTGCGTGTGTTGCATGTGTTGAGTGTGTGTGAAAAATCAAAAATAACAAAAAAAAATAGTGTGTGTGTGTTGCATGTGTTGAGTGTGTGTGAAAAATAAAAAAGAACAAAAAATAGTGTGTGTGCGTTGCATTTTTTTTTTTGGATAAAATGTAAATATATATATATATCCAAAGTGTTTATGTACATTTGTACAATAGCAAAAACATCATATGAGGGTCATCCCAAGGGAGGATACCCTATCACCACAAAAAAAAGGCCTTCCTAGCTATATAACCATGCTAGCCATCACAAAAACCGGTGACGAGTAAGCAAAACAATCAGAATGTTATCCTATCAAATGGATACATAGAGTAAAGTACTTTATAGACCATAAACTTGATCTTCTTGAACATTTCCTCCACGGTAGTCTTGGTCTTTTCAAAACATAACATATTTCTCATCTTCCACGTCCAATATACGGTGTAACAAAAGGCTATCTTCACGGCTTTGGCCTTTGCGTGTGCTCCATCATGTTCCTTCTTTATCCATTTGATTGCACTCAAAAGTGTAGTCATTGTCCTTGAGATTCCAAGCCAGCTCCTCACCTTGTTCCATACCTGTCCTGTAAAATTACATTCAAAATATAGGTGTGGAACCGTTTCCGGTCCACCCTTACAAAAGTGACAAACATTGGTTATATCAAGAAAACCCAAATTGTCATACGTAGCTAGCCTACCCCGGAGGGCAAGCCAAGTAATGAATGAGAATTTGGGGGGGATATAACTCTTCCAAATAAAAGACATCCACATATGGCTATTAGCTTTGATCCTTAACAATTCATATACTTTTGATGACTCAATTTTTCCATTTTTGGAGAAGCTCTCGAGGCAGGTCATCGCCTCACCCAAAGAGGGAAATTTGGAGGCAATCATGTCTCAGATTAGCCCTAAAGTCTTCATAAGTCTAGAGTCTTTGGTGTGTGGAACAAACGTCCACACATCTCTACCATGGAGATAAACCCCATGCACCCACTTTACGCATAATGAGTCCTGTTTAGAGTGTATATTCCAAAGGGTGCGTGAGAGAAGAGCATTATTCCATACTTTCGTATCTCTAATGCCCAAACCCCTCTCACTCTTGGGAAGGCACACATCACTCCATGCTACTTTTGCATGTTTACTCCCCCAGAGGAACATTCTACAAAGAGAAGTAATCCTATTAAGTATGGTCCTCAGCATAGGAAAGATTCCTAGCCAAAAGGATTGCACTCCTTGCAACACCGAAGTAATCAACTCAACTTTACCTGCATAGGAAAGCGTTTTTGGGTTCCAAGCATTAAGATAATCTGTGACCGTTTCAATCAGAGGAGAGAATTGAGCTACAGATATGTTCAAAGGAGCAAGTGGAATACCCAAATACCTAACAGGAAAGGATCCTTGTTGAAAACCCACTCTCTCTAAAATGTATGGAATTCTACTTTCAACGTTTCCCCCTAAAAAGATATTAGATTTTTCAAAATTGACCAAAAGTCCAGAGACCCGGCCAAACTCAGTTAAAGCATCAACTAATATCTTAATAGATGGGTATGTAGCTTTGGAAAACAACATCAAATCATCGGCATATGCCAAGTGTGTAATTTTAAGTTTAGAGCATAAAGGATGGTAACGGAAAGTAGGACAAGATGTCCTACGTTCTAACAGCCTTGAAAAATACTCTAAACAGATCACAAACAACAACGGAGACATGGGATCTCCTTGTCTAAGACCCCTTTTCCCCTCAAACCATCCATGAAGCGAGCCATTTATGGAAATGGAGAAAGAGGAAGTTGTGACACATTCCATAATCCATTTGACAAATAAAACAGGAAGACCAATATCTAGTAAGACTTTTTCAAGAAACTCCCATGAAACCGTATCATAAGCTTTCCTAAGATCTATTTTAATCATACATCTAGGCGAAGGTCTTTTCCTAGTATAGCCCCTCACTAACTCTTGTGCCAAGAAAATGTTGTCAGACATCAATCTTCCATCTACAAAAGCTCCCTGTGAGAGGTTAATAACACCAGATAAGCATGGCCCTAGACGTGCTGATAAGATCTTAGTAATAACCTTATAGGTGACATTTGTACATGAGATAGGTCTAAAATCAGAAACCGTTGGAGAGTGATTTGTCTTAGGTATAAGAGGGAGTCTTAGTAATAACAAGTGCGTTGCATTTGTACATATTGTTCGTTGCATTTTTTGAGGGGGAGAAAATTTTCACTGTTTGAGGGGGAGCTATTTTTCACTGATTAAGGGGGAGCTCTCTATTTTTTACTGATTGGACCTCGAAATTTTTTAAAAAGGGGCACTGTGTGCCAGCCCAATCATTCGGGCTCAATTGTTACGGAGGAAGTCCAAATCTTTTTCTCGCGGAAAGGCCTTTCACTTCCTATTCTAAACTTTTCGCCAAAACTTGAAAAACGCAGAGCTCCTCGACTTCCCAAAACCTCTGTTTTCGCAAACCAGTCTCCTTCTCCGATTCTCTTTCTCGACAACCTTCTAAGGTAGTTATTCCGACGTGTTCGAAATCCATAAAAACGCTTTCAACGGACAAACGTTCTCGCCGAACGATCGTCCCTTCTTCTCAAAATCAAAATCAAAAATTATATTTTTTCGATTTTTTCGTTTGAATGTATGTCGAAATCTTGTAGTTATAGTTTTTGGTATATCGTTTCTATGTTTTTGCAGGTGGATTCTTCGCTTCGAAATCACGATTTCGAGATTTTGGTGTTCAAGATCTCGAGATCGTCGGTTCAAATTCTCGAAATCAAGATCTCGAGATGGGCATCTCGACATCTTGATCTCGAGATTTGAATCTCAAAATCAAGATCTCGAGATCTGTATCTCGACATCTTGATCTCGAGATTTGAATCTCGAAATCAAGATCTCGAGATCTGCATCTCGACATCTTGATCTCGAGATTTGAATCTCGAAATCAAGATCTCGAGATCTACATCTCGACATCTTGATCTCGAGATTTGAATCTCGAAATCAAGATCTCGAGATTTGGATCTCGAAATCATGATCTCGAGATTCAGATCTCGAGATTTGGACTTGGCAATTTTTTTTCAAAACTCCATCTGCATAAACTTATCTGACAAATGCAAATCAAACTCTTTCAAGCAAATCAAACAATTGAACTTCATGTGCTGACCCCTACTTCTACAGTTCTAAAATGGCAGGAAACACCAAAGCACAGATCGATGATACCATCTACTCCCAAGAAAAATGGATCAAGGTGCTGGACAACAATTTCCAGCTAGACCTTGCAGTCTTCAAGTGCCAGAACCCGATCGTTCCAGCCATCATGAAAGGTCACTATCTCTGGCCTGCACTTCACAACTCAAAACCGGTGCCAGAGATATACCTACAACAGTTCTGGGGGCACATGCATACTGAATCAGCAAAGGATCGCTCCAAAATCAAGACTAAACTGAATGGCATGCGCGTGATCCTGACGCCATCAACACTGCAATCTACATTAGCGTTGCCAGTCCGAGATACATATGATGCGCTGCCGTCCATCCCCGATCTACTGAAAGACGTAGCATCACTAGGCTACACATCTTTACTGCCACAACTGTCAAACTTCAACGGCGCCTATCTCCGACACCCGTGGAAGAATCTGTTTGGGCTGGTGAACAAATGCTTGTCGCCAAAGCATGCTGGCTTCGACAAGTGCAACAAGAAAATACTGTTAGTCTTCCACAGGATCGCCTTCAACAAACACTATGACTTGGCACAGCTCTTCTTCTCAGAGCTAATGGACCTGGTCAAGGCCAAGGAAAAGAATAGGCCAGGTACCATCCCATATGCAAGGTGGCTTGGGCTGATCATCAACGACTGCATGGCAGAGCACTCGTCAATCCCAAAACGCAGCTCCGATCCACACTACAATGCTTTAAAGCTGCAATACTTTAAAGCAGACAAGAACCCTACCTACAGTCTGCGGATCCCTGGGTTTCTGCTCAACCTTGTAAGATCTTCAAATCCAGCTGTTCAGCAGTACAAGGAAGCCACAGAGAAAACCGTCCCTATGGTTCAGCAAAACCCAGCTGGACCTACCCCAGGGGCAAAGCCGAGTGTTAGTAAGGGTCCCAAGAGAGCCCAAAAGCCACAGAAACCAGTGGCCGGTTCGCCCAATGAAGGAAAGTCAGACGACTCTCTTGAGACGAGTCAGGCGGCTGAGGGCACCGAAATAAACGCTGAGGAAACGGCCAATGAATCGTCAAGTGAAGCCCAAACAAACACTGACGACGAGGCTTCCGAGAGCGTGGGCACGGAGAGCGGAGAATCTAGCTCGGATGATGACGACGATGATAATGATAGTGATGATGTGGAGCTCACATATGCCCTGATCAGAAAAGGGAAGCTGCCAGTCGAATCTCCAAAGAAGAGAAGAATTACTGCTGAAGACGCAGCACCAATAATAGCTGGCAGACCTCAAGTCTTCACAATAAAAGAAAAGGCTAAACCAAGAGCTGATCCGAGCGAGACAAATTGCTCCAAGGATGATTATGACGAGGCGGCTCATTCCATTAAGGCATCATTCAACTCAGAAGAAGTCGTCATCCGAGAGACCAGGGCAAAGGTCAAGAATGACAAGGCTGCCAAGGCCAAGCCCCAGCCCCAAGCCAGAAAGAGCCTGTTTGATAAGGCAGACGAGCACATCTTCGCGGGCTGCGACTCCTTTATCCAGATAAGCCGAGCCGAATCCCTAAGCACAGGAGCCGATCTTTTCGGTTCCCGGGTAGAATTCGCAGCATCTGGCTCAACTGCGCATGCACAGCCCTCTCCCAGCCACTCGATAGCCTCTCAAAAGGCTATTGTTTCAAAAGAACGGGACTCAACCCCCTCGCTGGTTCCTTCTGAATCAATTGAGCATACAATTGACCTATCTCCCGGGGTCAAAACCCTTCTTCTCACACATCGAGTCTAGGTGTAACATTCCCTACATTTTCTTCATTTTCTAGGACACCTACACTATTCACTGCACATACAGGTGCACTCACCCTGAACGCAACAACCAGAGCGCAAGCTATGACGGTTGGAAGCCCTGCTACGCCCATAATGATTCCATCATTAAATGCAGGCCACACATCAGCAATCTTCACTGATGCTGTGTCAACAGTTACAACCCCCGTAACTGGTCACCCTACCTTTGAAGACGTAAACGTTCTACTGAATCGCTTCCTGGATTCCACCATTAAGCCATGGGTGCAAGATGCAATGACCGCTCTAGCACAGGAATTTAGGACCACCCAAGCGGTTCGGTCTGAACAAACACCACCCCAACCTTCCCCTGAACCGTTCATCTCCCATACACAACCCATATCCTCCACCCCTCTATCCCACCAATCCATAAACCAAATTCCCATTCCCTCTATTTCTCGGGGAACCCAGGATACAGAACCAGTATTCTCCCCATGCCCGACCACACCCTCCATCGATCTCTCCTCACTATCCTTTGACACACTAGCTTCGGCTTTGCTGAACAACCTCTTAAACACCCCAAAAGACAAACTCACTCTTCATCAGCAAGCCATACTTGAAGCCCTTCTTTCTTCACCCGAAACCAAGAGCACTTGCAAGGAGAGTCTTCGTGGTCGCAAACGTTCCCATGAGGACCCCGATGGTTCGGATCCTCATGAGGGGGAGAACAAGCGACCTCGATCACTTGAGCAAACTGCTCTACCAAGCCAAACTCCACAGCCCATCCAACCCGAAACCTCAACAAACCAATGGCCACCATCCACAGCCAACTTTTCTAGCATGGTCGAGCTAGAAATAACATCCCGAGGCGTATCTCCCAGAGATACCAACAGAGGAGGGGATGGAAGTCCTGATGATGTTTGTTGGTCCCGTTTGTAATGGAAACAGTCTAGAGGGGGGGGGGGGGGTGAATAGACTGTTTTAGGAATTTAAACTTTTCTCCAAGTCAAGTCTGACTTCACAGAGATGGTCCAAATCTGGTGACAGAGATGGTCAAGTTCTGATGGCAGAACTAGACCAGGCAGCGGATAAGTTTCTGTCCGGGTAGCCTCTAGAAGAAACTAAGGCAAGGTGCCTTTCTGATAACTCTGAAGGAAGATCTGCTGGACACAGAGTCCAACCTTAAGAGTTAGTCAGTAGAATCTTAAGTGCAGGAATTAAAAGCTTAAAGTAAATGACACCGGGGTTTTTATAGTGGTTCAAGGAACAACTTGTTCCTCTAGTCCACTGTTCCACTAAGCTTGTAAAAACAACAGTTTACAACGCCTTAGTCCCTAGAGCTTAAGAAGCACTCCTCGTCTTCTTCAAGTCTAGTTGCCACCCGGGATGCAGTCCTGCTTCCTGATGGCTGATCTCGTTTCACTGAGTCTCTTGAAGTATCCCCACTTCACTTACTCCACCTAGTTTGAGACGTCCCTTCTTTTTCTTTGATATAAAATCAGTTTTCTCCAACGTTGCTTCTTCACAAAGGATAGGTATATGAAGCTTTCGAAGTGTTGAAGAACTGAGTAACTTTGCAGTTTGCTAGTTGGATAAAGGATAGGAAAGTATATCTTCCAACTGGAGCCTTTTCTTGTCTGAGAATGAAGTTTTAATCTCAAGAAGGTTGTTTACGCAAATTTATCTTGGCAAAGTTATTTTTCTTAGTTCTTCAGAGTGTATCTTTTATACTGGGAGCAGTCTTCCCGTTGGAGTGTAGAAGACAGCTTCATTAAATGCATGTACTGTTGACTTGACCGTTTGGTCCTCCGACTTGCTATTTTGGGGGCGTAAAGATACTCGCATGGTCAATCATCAGCTTTAAATATCTCTTCGTACGTACAACATTAAATGTGCATTTAATGCGTGTACAGTGCCATGCTTCCGTTGAAAGGTTTGTAACCGTTAGGGGATTTCCCGTTAGTTTAACGACCGTTGGAAGGGCTTCCGGAATCCGATGGATTTAGCAGAGTCTGAAGAGGTTCTCTGGTCCAATCTCTGAAGTCCGTCTCGGTTGCCAACTTTGGTATCTTCCTGATAACCAGTTTCTGATGGCTTCTCTGGTGAGCAAATCTGGGAGCAACTCTGGTAGAGGCAAGATGGAACTCTGGCAGGCAGACTAAGCTAAAACTTACAAAAGAAATTCTAATACACAATTTCTAATGGAGTACTTTCAAATTCTAATAAACCTAGCATTATCAAAATCTAAATACATTTATTCCTTACAATTTCCCCCTTTTTGATGATGCCAAAACCCTTTAACTATTTCCAGAGAAGTGCCTTTCACCATAAAAAAAATAAAGTTAAAAACTTTTCATTAAAATCTTGGTGGGCAACTTAGCATAGGAAGATAGTAAGAGTACGCGGTACAATCAGATAGCAATAATCAAGTACGATAACAGAATATACACAAGAAAGTAAATAAGAACAGATATTTGAGAAGAGCCAAGCAAAAAGAGAGGCAGAGTTGGTATATTATTGATCTGATGGGAAAAGTAACGCATTACAGAGTTAGATAAAGAGAGTTAGAGATCTTCTTCATCTACCTGTGGTCCTGCTCTATCAATCCTCTCTAGTTCAGCATTTACCTTTGCTCTGATTGAGGCTAAATCCCTCGGATTCTGATAATCAGCCCAATGAGGTGCAAGTTTGCAGTCCAAGTAGTTTCTGACAGCTTCTGCAGAATTCTTGCCATTGAGAATCTTCATACCATACCACATTTCAGCTTCTTGAATGGAACCACCATGGTTGATCTGGACCAGTCCATCACTATCCATGAACAGATTCTCTCTTTGAAGAGGAGTCATCAGTTTCCTCATCTGTTCAAATTGGACTCTGTCTGGTCTTGACATACCACTCTTCATCCAGTCATTAAGTGAAAAGGATGAAGTCTTTTTCTTGTTACAGAACTTCCTCAGCATCAATGATCTGTCTAAGGAAGAAGCTAAGACCCTTATTGCCAACGTTGTATCCGGCATGAAGGTTGACATGTCGTCCCTACCTCTACTGGCAGAAAACCAGAAAAGGATGACCAAGATCATCCAAGGAATGACTGACTCCCAACTTTCAAAAGTTGTTGCTCATCCTTATGAGCACTTCAGCATCAAGGATGTGGCTGAGTTCTACCTCAACGCCACCATCTCCAAGACCGGAGTTCACTCTTCAGTGCAAGGTCAACGCATTTTTCTGAATGCAGATGCACTCAATGAATTCTTTGGAGTTCAACTTGACTCCCAAGACCCAGAAGCCATCAACCTCATTGCTCTTGACTCAGTGGAAGTCTCCACTGAAGGATTTGTTCAGACATACTGCCGTCCGGAGGCTGCCGGACTGGACAAGCTGTACATGAAGAAGTTCCTGTTGAAGAAGGACTTTGAGAAGCTTGTCAGCATTCTGCACCGATGCTTGTGGTGCAAAACTGCCTCAACTGATGAGATGAACAAGAACAATGCAAAGGCAATCTTTGCAGTTCACCATTGCATGAACATCAATTGGGGAGAGGTAATCTTTGGCTCCCTAACTGAGTTCATCAAGAAGAAAGACTCTGAAACAGGTCTTTTCTCAACCAAGATGGGACATGGCCTTCTCATCTCTGCCATTCTCGCTGCCAAAGGAGTTCAACTCAGGGATCCCATCCCAGTTGATCACTCCAAGACTATCTTTCTTACAGCCTCACCAAAGTTCAACATTGCCATCTCTTCTGAGCTTAAGAGAGAGGAAAGGCTGGAGAAGAAAAGGGAAGAACAGGCTGCTAAGGCCAAACCTGCTTCCAAGAAAGTTACCAAAAAGCCCAAACAACTTGAGCAGTCACAGGTTGTAAGGGAAGTCAGACAGAAGAAGAAGAGTGACAATCTGTCACTACCAGAGAAGGAAACAGCAGAAGAGGTTGCACCAGAGTTTCCCTCCCCAAAGGCAACCAGGAAATCTGCTGCCAGTAAATAGAAGCAGAAGAGAAGAAGAAAGTTGGTTGTGCAGAGTGGGGACTCTGACAACTCAAGCACTCAACCTAGGCAGAAGAAGAGGAAGACTAAGGTCATCTCACCTGCCAAGGACTCAACACTTCAGGGGGAACCTGTACCAGAATCTGGGACTCTACTAGAGGATGACCCAGAATCTGCACCAAAGTTGCCAAACTCTGCTCTCTCACCAGAGCGTGAAGCCACACCAGAGATGGACCAAGAAACTGACTTCAGCATCATTCTGCAGAAGCAGTTTGACAAAGTCTTAGCCTGGAGAAGATGGAGAATGGGACCTCTCCAACAAATCATTCAGTATTTTGATTCTTATGAAGAAGAAGAAGCTGCTGTTCTTCACTGGGTAGGCACAGATGATGTGTCAAAATGCTTCAACCTTACCTTCCTGATCTCTGTCCTACAGAAGAAGAAAGACAGATATCAAGGTAAAACTCCTACATCTGACCTATCTCCAGAAAGGCATGTCAAAGCCTTGGAAGAAGAAGAAATGGAAGATTTTGATGCTTGGCTGATGGAGAAGAAAAGAAAGGAATCCATGATCAAATTCCGCCATAGTGCTCTTGAGGAAGGAGAACCATCAACAGCAAACGACATTGCTATTACCATGGAGAAGCTGATCAAGGAGTGGAGAGAATCTGTGTACTCTGAGATTGTTCTTGAGGTAATTCCTTCACCTCCTCCTCCCCCTCCCAAATCTCCTATTCCTCAACCTTCACCTTCTAAATCTCCATCCAAACCTTCTTCCCCATCTCACCAGAAAACACCTTCACCTAACCAGAAAACCACAACCTCCACCAGAACCCCATCTCACCAGAAACCCAACTCCAGACCCTCATCACCCTGCAAACAACCCTCTTATACCAGAGATCGATCACCTTCACCCCCACCATCTCCCTCACATCAACCTACTACTCAACCCTTAATACCTTTTCCCCAGAACTCACCTCCTCAGAAATCCTTATCTCCATCCAAATCTGCCTCACCTCAGAGATCCCCTCAGCACTCTGCAGCCTCCACACCTAAGAAGAAACCTATCTTCAGGGTCCCCTCTTCTTCCAGTGACAATGATGGATTTCTTACATCCTCCATTGCTGCTGATGAAACCTCCAAAAGGAGAAGGACACCTCCCAGAGTTCCTTCCCCTCCTCCATCCAACAGAGTTCCTCCATTACCTAAAGGCAGAGGATTGGAAATGCCTGAATTTACTTCTGATGAACCCCAAATACCTTTCAACCAGTTTGTGAAATCTGCTGAAGCTTTTGGTGGAATACTGGTTCAAGATCTGAGCAAGATAATAGAGTTGAATGATAAGCAACATGAAGAGCTCACCCATACAAATCTGCAAATCATAATAGGATTTCAGCATCTGACAGACAAAGTTGCTGCACTGACAGAAAATCTGCACAACTTCATGCATTCTTCTACTTCAAGGATTGATTCTGTTTCCAGAGATGTGAGCGGACTCAACTCTGTTCTTCACTCGCACTCTCAAGCTCTGCTTGCCCAGAACACGACAATCAACAAGATATCAGATTTTGTTCACAATCTCCAAAAATCTGCTGATAACTCCTCCCAGAAGCTCAATATCTTACACTCTCTCTGCAAGGAACACCAAGAGCAAGGCCTGGCTCTCCTCAGAACTGACAAGGAAAGATACCAGAAGATGGTGCTCCTAGAAGTCAGCACAAGGGACCTTCAATCTGCAGTGGACAAGCAACTGAGTTTGATTGAAGGACTTGCCTCTGTCACCCAGACTCTGCCAGAGACACTGGATGAAATCAGAGATGCTCTGTAACACCCCCAAATTTCCCACCCAAAACGTTGACATAATTGAAATAAAACTTTTATTTATTCATCAAAGAGTTGAAGAAATACAGCGGAAGTCTAAAATAGGGAAATGGGTGTTACCGCCACATCCGGTCATCTCTCAACCGGATGCACAGGCAACTAAAAACATAACAACTAATTTAATAAAAGTAGAGTGTTTGAAAAGTAAATGCTTATTTCATGACTAGTATAACTAAGGCGACTTCTAACTCGCTCTCGGCCGTGCAAGCAATCATCACTCGACAACATCATCCTCACCTGCACAAATAAAGTGTAGAAACAAAACAAGGAAAAGAAAACAAAAATTAGCTTTAGAGCTAAGTAAGTACTACCCAACCCCGTAAAATAATCATGTTTGACTAAAATAGATTTTTATATAATAATATATAAAAATACTCACACCATCGAAATTCTTTTCACTTTGATTTTTATCAAGACTACTTCTTTACAAAAATCCTCAACTTCTCTATAAAACTTCATAATAACTCTTCTCTTTGATTTCCTCAAAAATCACTTCTTCTCTAACTTCCTAGTAATTTAGAAGGGCGGTGCTCAACCTTTCGGTAGAGCCCGGTGGACCGTGGTTACGGACGGCCACCCCGAACAAGTGCCGGTACCACAACTGCTCTGTTGGAAACGAAACGACTACCTTAAGTGTGCACACCCCCTAAAAGGGATTCCAAGCCCCCCGAGTAGTAAGTCGTAACGAGTAGTCGGGACTCAGTCTACCAACTACCCCTGAATAAGATATCTTGAATGATTAGGGACTACTACTACCATAACTTCTTCTTAGAAGGGATCATTGATCCAAATATCACTTTAAACTCAAAATGTACTTCTTAGTAGTAGCAGACCTAATCACCCTCCACATTTATCCGGACGTGGAAAACCGACACCACGGATTTCTCCCGTGATGCTCACCTCTTATAAAAATGTAAATTTTATCTTCAATAAATAATACTTCAAAAACACTTCTCAATTTCTCTAAAAAGTCTTGAAGGTATTTAAAAATATTAAATACCCCAAAAGTACTTAATTTATATTTCTCAACTACCATATATATAATATCTCTTCAAAAATCACATACACAAAATTCAACAATTCACACTTATTCACATAATGCATAATAAGCATATAATACGAGGAAACAATTTTAGATTGGCAGAGAAACTTACCTCTAGTCCGGGTGCTCCTAATTCTCTTCTTCTACTCCGGTCTCTAAATAATCACCTTTTTAATTAAGATGATATAATTAGTCACTTACTCTTTAATAATTATTTTACTCGATTTTTACCTTTTATTTTATTTTTCGAATTCACTAATTCAATTATGTTATTATCCGCGTTAATCACTTCTTATTAATTACCTTATTAATTCCGTCGTTAATTAAAATACTTAAATTCTAAAACATACGAATTTAATTAATTACAATATCAAATTTATAATTTAATAATCATCTTTTTATTTACTCAACTCCTAAAGCATTTGGTATGTCTTAATATTATATCCGAATTATTTTTAATCTAAATAATCAAATATCAAAATTAGTTTACATTACCATTATTAGCATTAATAAATCCGAATTAACTAACATATTCTAATTTTATTAATGACTTAAACACTTAATATTTTAAAGTTCGTAATTATGCAAATTTTATATTACTCTACCTTAATTAGTCCAATAATTAGTGAAAACAAAATCTACCAATTTATTTAATCTAATTATGATACGAAGTCCAAACTATTATTTTAATATAATATTCTTTAATGAATATTAAACTATAAATTCATTCCATCGATAATAAAAAATTTATTATTTAATTACTTAATTAGCTTCATATGGTCCAATTTAATAAAATAGCCAAGAGTCGACTTTATAAATTAATAACCGTCCATAACTACATTTTGGTTCTATATTTGGCTTAGGTTGTCCAAATATTTATTTTATAATTCATTTTCCTTAATTATTCATTTATTTTCGTATATCAAATAACCGGTCCATTTACAATTAAATATACTAATATTAATTTTTATTATTTATAAATGGTCCATAATGTCTTATTTAGTCTTATATTTATCCTAGTTTGCTCCAATATTTATTTCATAATTAATTTCGCCATTTACTTATTTATTTACTAATTGTGTACAAATTGGCCCAATTACCATTAAATCAATTAAAAATAGCTAAAAATATTATTTTTCAATTCTGGTTGGTCCGAACATGTATAATTACACCAGGTATTTAATTTATATTTTTCCAGATTTTATTTATTTCATTTACTATTATATTTTTAATTGTTATTGCAACTGGGCCGAACTGGCCCAAATTTAATTTTTTTCTGGCCCAAAGATCAGGCCCAAGACAGACCTCAGCCTTGGCTGGGTTGTCTTCTCCGGTGAATCGCCGGAAAAACGGGCAAGAAGGGGGAAAAGAACCTACCTCGACGGAAACGGCCAACGGGGTAGTGGTGCACTCCTCTCGGGACGGCAAAGCTCGGTGAAGGGTTGGCGGCGGCGACGGCGGCTCCTGCTCCTCCGTTTTCCGTCGGGAAAGTTTTCCGGCGAAAACCCCGGCGAGCGTTTTCTCCCTCGTTTCACGACCGTTTTCAATGATTCTTCCTCCGTTGGATTCCTCTCACGAAGGGGAAGGTCTGGGAAGCATTTTCAGGGCTCGGTTTTGAGTCTAGCGATGGGTTGGAAAAATTTCAGTTATATATATATATACGTTTTGGGTGGGAATTTTTTGGGATGAAAAGGCCAGGCAACTCTTCTGCTATTTATAGAGATGACTGGGTGTAAAGCTTCTGATTCAGATCCTAAAATCCTGCTCCTATAAATCTTTGGGGGTTACAACCGTTGAGGATTTTCCTTCGTTATTTTTTTTTTTTTTAATTTTCCTTTGTAACTGATGCGTAGGTTTAAAAAAATCTTGTTTCTATAGTATTAGTTTATACGTATTATTATGCAGGTCTAAAACGTATAGTATTATACGTATAGTATTATAGTTTATATATTTAGGAGTAAAAATGGGAATTGTGTTTCGTAATCTTATAGAAAAATAAAATATAGTTTTTACTTCTTATGTCATATGTATAATTGGTACTTGATATAAAATATTACTTCTTTTATCGGACCATTTTTATCTGACTAAAAATGTCACAATTGTTAATTTTCTGTCTGGTTCGCTTGTTTCATAAAATGTTGTTCCTATTACTGAAATATTTTTATCTGACTAAGACGTCATAAATTTTGAAATTTTTCTCTGATTAGAATGTGACAACTGTTGAATTTTTGTCTGACTCAATTAATAATTAAAATGTCACTTCCGCAATATTTTATGATTTATCTGGCTAAAAAATTTATTTTTATTTTTATTTAAATTTTTGGTGTGTCACATTCTACCCTCCTTAAAAGATGTTTCGTCCCGAAACATTAACTATATCTAAATAATCAAATTCTTAAGTGTTACATTCTACCCTCCTTAAAAGATGTTTCGTCCCGAAACATTAACTATAGCTAAATAATCAAATTCTTAAGTGTTACATTCTACCCCCCTTAAAGAGAGGTTACGTCCTCGTAACTAAAATTTTACCTTATTCAAATAACTCTGGATAACGTTTGCGCATGTCGTCCTCAGTCTCCCATGTGGCATTTTCGGCCAAATGGTTAGACCACAACACCTTCACCATCTTAACCGCTTTTCTTCTAGTCTCACGGGTCTTAGTATCCAAAATCTGGATCGGCCTCTCCTCGTAAGTCAACGATTCATCCAACTCGACCACCTAAAAAGTCGAGGTTAGATGTGATACTTGGATCTAATTATCATAAGGTTACGATTCGTACCTCGGGGCTAAGAATATGGGATTCGTCGCGGACATACTTCTTCAATTGGGAGATATGGAAAACGTTGTGTACCTATGCATAGCACACTTTAGGTTTTGAGAGATACTTACTAAGGTATTCACTAACGAGCGGTTATAGTATGTTATACTTTAGCCAACTCGGTGGGTAGAGCTAGCCGATATGCCACTCTTCCCACTCGCTCGAGGATGTCATATGGGCCAATGAACCTCGGGCTTAGCTTTCCCTTCTTTCCAAACCTCATTATTCCCTTGGTCGGGGAGACTCTGAGTAGGACTTTTTCTCCCACTTCAAATTCTGCTGGCTTCCTTCTCAGGTCTGCATAAGACTTATGACGATCTTGTGCAGCTTTCATCCTTGCTTGAATCATCTTCACTTTCTTTATGGTGTCTTGGAGGTAATCCGGCCCTAACACCACTTGATCTTCCATGTCACCCCAGCATAGTGGGCTTCTACACTTTTGACCATATAGAGCTTCGTACGGGGCCATTTTGATACCGGCGTGGTAGCTATTGTTGTACGAAAACTCTATTAAGTCTAAGTGTTCGTCCCACGACCCTTGTAGGTCTAACATACATGCTCTCAGCATGTCCTCGAGTGTTTGGATGGTTCGTTCCGTCTGTCCATCGGTCATCGGGTGAAAGGCAGTACTCAGCTTCAACTTCGTCCCCATGGCGGCTTGCAATTCCTTCCAGAATTGAGATAGAAATCTAGAATCACGGTCAGAAACGATGTCTTGTGGAACTCCATGGTACTTAACCACGTGTTTGATGTAGGCTCGGGCTAATTTCTCCATGCTCCAAGTTTCGTTCATTGGAATAAAGCGAGCGGTCTTTGTTAACCGATCAACTATGACCCAAACCTTGTCTTTTCCAGACTTGGTTAGGGGTAAGCCCCCAACAAAGTCCATGGAGATGGAATCCCACTTCCACTTTGGTACTTCCAAGGATTGTACGAGTCCCTTGGGCTTGCAACGTTCGGCTTTCACCTTCTGGCAGTTTAAGCATCGGGCCACGAACTCGGCTACCTCTTTCTTCATCTTTGGCCACCAAAAATTCTTTTTGATGTCTTTGTAGAGTTTATCGCCCCCAGGGTGTACCGAGTAAGGCGTGTTGTGCCCTTCCTCCAGAATTTTCCTTTTAAGTTCTTCACATTTCATCGGAACACACCACCTTCCTTTGTGTCGAATGCTCCCGTCTTCGTACAGTTTGAACGGACCGTTCACGCCATTTGTCATACCTGCTCGGATTCGGTCTAGCTTTATGTCTCCAGGCTGTCCTTCACGAATTTCGTCGAAGATAGATGGGGTAACGGTCATGGTGAGTAACCGTGTTTCCCGCTCTACCTCTCCGAAATCCCGAACTTCCAAGTCTAGCTTTTGAAAGTCCCGGTAAAGTTCATCAGGTAGTACCCATGCTGCTTTGAAGGAGTGGGTTGATTTCCGGCTCAGCGCATCGGCAACCACGTTTGCTTTGCCTTCATGATATTGGATCTCCAAGTCATAGTCTTTGACGAGTTCCAGCCAGCGTCTCTGTCTCATGTTAAGCTCCTTTTGGGTGAAGATGTACTTCAGGCTCTTGTGATCGGTGTAAACTTTACAGTGTACCCCATAGAGATAGTGCCTCCACAGCTTTAGAGCAAAGATAACCGCTGCCAGTTCTAAGTCATGAGTCGGATAGTTGACCTCATGTGTCTTTAGTTGCCTTGATGCATAGGCCACCACCTTGCCATTTTGCATCAATACGCAACCCAACCCTTTTAAACAAGCATCGGTGTAGATCTCGAACCCCTCGGTACCGGACGGTAGGGTCAAGTCAGGCGCGGTTGTTAACCTTTGCTTCAGTTCTTGGAAAGCTTGTTTGCATTCTTCACTCCATATGAACTTCGTGGTCTTCTTCGTGAGATTAGTCAAAGGCTTTGCTATCTTTGAGAAATCCTTCACGAATCTGCGATAATAGCCCGCCAAACCTAAAAAGCTCCGGACCTCCGTCACGGTTTTGGGCGCAGGCCAGTCAATCACTGCTTTGATCTTTGACGGGTCAACGGATACCCCTTCTCGGGTGATGATGTGGCCCAAGAATGCTACCCGGTCCCTCCAGAAATCACACTTTGAGAGTTTGGCATATAGCTGATTCTCTCTCAAAGTTTGCAGTGCTATCCTCAGGTGTTCTTCATGCTCAGTTGGTGTCTTGGAGTACACCAGGATGTCGTCAATGAACACCACAATGAACAGATCGAGGTAGGGTCGGAACACACGGTTCATGAGATCCATAAATACCGCAGGTGCATTTGTGAGGCCAAACGGCATTACGGTGAACTCATAGTGTCCGTACCTCGTTCGAAAGGCCGTCTTCGGGATATCTTTCTCAGAAATCCTCACTTGATGGTACCCGGATCTTAAATCAACTTTGGAAAACGTGCTAGCTCCCCTCAGTTGATCAAAGAGGTCATCAATGCGAGGCAGCATGTATTTGTTCTTGATGGTCGCCTTGTTCAGCTCCCTATAGTCAATGCAGAGTCTCAGACTCCCAACCTTCTTCTTCACAAACAAGACCGGAGCACCCCAAGGTGAGATACTCGGTTTGATGTAGCCTTTCTCCAATAATTCTTCAAGTTGTTCTTTCAGTTCTTGCATCTCCTTCGGTGCCATTCGGTATGGTGCCTTTGAGATGGGTGCGGTGCCCGGTAGAAGGTCGATTGAAAACTCGACTTCCCTCTCCGGTGGCATCCCTGGTATCTCTTCTGGGAATACATCCGGAAACTCATTGACCACTGGGATTTGGTCAATGGTCGGATCCTCGGAGGTCAAGTCTTTGATCCTGCACAAGTAAACTTCATACCCCTTTCGGGCATATCGTTTGACTTGTTGCATGGTTGCTAGCTTCACTCCCGGTTTAGATGTAACTGCTTTGTAGGATACACGTTTTTTATTGGGTCCTCTCAAGACCACTTTCTGCTCGTCGCATAGGATTTTGGCTTTATATTTCCCTAGCCAGTCCATACCCAGAAAGGTATGGGATATGACTATGGGAACGTTAGAGAAAACACTCCCACATGCTACTACTTGGTTGGAAGCCGTCTTTACGTTAAGACTAAGCTTAGTGGTAGGTTCTAGCTTCGTCCTTTCCACGAATTTTGATGCTATGAAGCTGTGGGACGCACCTGAATCAAACAGCACATAAGCAGGTTTGGAGTTTACAAGAAAGGTACCTGTCACCACATCGTGTGCATTTGCTTGCGCCTGGTTCATGACGTAGATGCGGCCTTGAGTGTTGTTTTGCCCTCCCGGGCCTTGGTTTCGGTTAGCCTCCGTTGGGCGATTACCGGGATTACCACGGTTGATGTTAGCGTGATTATTCCCGCCCCCAGTTTGGTTGTTCCCTTGGCCTTGACCCTGGCTCGGAGGTTTCCGACACTCATATGCCCGATGCCCCATGAGATTACAGTTGTAACATCTCACCGCATTTCCCGCACAATCCTTCCCGGGATGGTTATTTGGGCACAGTTTGCATTTGTAGTGCCGTACCTGAGCGGGCTGATTCCTTCCCTGACCCTGGCCTTGGAAGGTTCTACCGTTTTGGTTGTTTTGTCTTGGCTCTGGGCGGTCAGTTCGGGCCTTCTTGTGCTGCTGTTCTACCTCGGCAATCTTCCGGTCTCTCTTCTGCGCCTCCCTCTCCTTCTGCTGTACCATGTAGTACTTCCCGGCCTTCCGGTACGCCTCATTCATGTTCCGCGGCTCTGCCACGGTTACGAACTTTTGGGCGCCAAAGTTCAGCCCATTCACAAATCTTCGGGTCATGCTGGCCTCAGTAGATACCAGCTCTTTGGCGAAGCGGGCCAATTGGACAAACTTCGTGTGGTACTCTTGGACGGTTAAATCTCCTTGCTTGAAGTTGACAAACTCATCATAGTTTGCCTCTTTCACATGGTCCGGATAGAAACGGTCGCGTAGGGCTATCTTGAAGTCTTCCCAACAAAATTCCGGTTGCTCGAGCAGAGTTGTCCCGGTGGCAGCCCACCAATGATCCGCCTCTTGGTGCAAGTAGTACACCGCTATGTTTACCAGCTGCTCTAACGGGCAGTTGAGCGAATCAAAGAGCTTGTCGAAGGTTCGGATCCAGTCTTCTAGAATCAGATGATCCTCCTCCCCCAGGTATTTTGGGGGGTTCCTTCCGGCTACGCGCGCTGCATAGTCAACCCCTTGGTTATGGGTTTGAGCTGCTCCGATGTGTTGCGCCATCTGCTGAATAGTTTGAGCCAACTCCTCAACAGTTGGGGTCGCATGGGGGTTTCTTCTTGGCGGCATGTTTCTTAATAAAGAGAAGCCCGTACTAAGTATTAATGCATACATAAGGATTCTATACAAATTCTCTACTAACTTCAGATTCTTAGAACAAATAGTACACATAGTGTATCAAATATTTTACATACTTCACAGAGGCATGAATCCCATGCATTTCATAACTCAATAACTTCGCAAGGTTTCTCCCTCTCACCGCGTTCCTAAAAGGCCTCTTTCCTAGTATATTCATCCTCCTAATTTTAGGAAAACATTTTTGAAAATCCCGCATCAAACCCATAGTTTTCGTCAAAGATTTCGAACAACGAAGTTTCAGCACAAGGATAAATTCCCAGTTGGTTGGACGAGCGCAAAGACTCAATTATGCACCAACCAGCTTAGACTGTTATCGTTTCGGGAAAACCAAAGGCTCCCTACGACCTATTACCTCGTGTTCTAATCCTTTCGGGAAAACCAAAGGCTCTGATACCAATTTGTAACACCCCGGCCCCATAAGACCCGAGGTAGTTACTCCAGACCTCTAGTACTGTCCCCACAAACCACCACGAGCCTTTACCGCGCACTTTGTCCTCACTCATGCGCGCCCTGAGAAACTTCCCAGGGGGTCACCCATCCCAAGACTACTCCCGTGCAAGCACGCTTAACTTTGGAGTTCTTGGGTGATGAGCTCCCTTAAAAGGAGATGCACCTCTGTTGGTATGAGTAGTACTATTAATCCTCTTATATTAATCTCGGGTATTACAAGTTCATTCTGAGTGACGGTTAAGAAAAAGTTCTGGGGATTGAAAGGTTTGGGATCTGAGAGCTGTGAATGCAAAAGCAGTTTTGAGAGAGGTGAAGATGCAGTAGGGATTTGGGTCGAAGACGGTGGATATAAAGGGGTTAGGAATAGTGGACGTTTGGTATATTGACAGTTTCGAGGCAGCATTTAATGAAATGCGGGCGGAAAACATTTCCGTTAGAAGAGTAACGATCAGGGGTATTTTGGTAAAAGACCGTTTCAGTTAATTAGGTCTTGCCCGTACCACGAAATATTGCTAAGTCCACATCCGTATCTGTTGTCTTTCGGTTGAGGAACTCTGGTCAGAGAAGGGGAGGTTCTCTGATGTGAGATTCTGATGATCAGAGATAGAGGTTCTCTGATCCGAGTTTCTGGTGCAGAAGAAAGTAGTTCTGGTTCAGTGAATCTCTGGTTTAGGCATCTCTGGGAAGGTCATCCATCATTCACAGTTCTTCCCTTAGCTTGTTAAACCTTGCCTCAGGTAAAGGCTTGGTTAGAATGTCTGCAAGTTGATCCTCTGTAGGTACATGCTCCATACAGATATGCTTCTTCTCAACATGATCTCTGATGAAGTGATGTCTGATCTGAATGTGCTTTGTCCTGGAGTGAAGAACTGGATTCTGAGTGATAGCAATGGCACTAGTGTTGTCACACAACAGCTTGATCTCCTTGGCTTGAATTCCATAGTCCTTCAGTTGTTGCTTCATCCACAGTAACTGAGCACAGCAACTCCCAGCTGCAATGTACTCAGCTTCAGCTGTACGGGTTGAGATGGAGTTCTGCTTCTTGCTAAACCAGGAAACAAGCCTTCCTCCTAGCAATTGGCAGTGACCAGAGGTGCTCTTTCTGTCTAGTCTGCAACCTGCAAAATCTGAGTCAGAATAACCAATTAGTTCAAAGTTACCTCCTTTGGGATACCATAAGCCTGCATTTGGATTTCCTTTGATGTATCTGATGATTCTCTTTGCAGCACTTAGATGGCTTTCCTTGGGCTTTGATTGGTATCTGGCACAGATTCCAACAGAGAACGAGATGTCTGGTCTGCTTGCAGTTAGATACAACAGAGATCCTATGATCCCTCTGTATGTTGTTGCATCTACATCCTTTCCTTCATCATCTGGACCAATTCCTTGTGACGTGTTCATGGGAATCTTCACTGATGATTTGCCTTCCACTCCAAACTTCTTGATCAGATCTCTAGTGTACTTCCCTTGATTGATAAAGATCCCTTCTGGAACTTGTTTGACTTGGAGTCCTAGGAAGTAACTGAGTTCTCCCATCATACTCATTTCAAATTGACTCTGCATCACTTGAGAAAATTTCTTGCACAGTTCTGAATTAGTACTACCAAAAACAATGTCATCAACATATATTTGTACTAACAGAATATGATTAGCAACAGAGATTTGAAATAGAGTTTTGTCAACCTTTCCTTTAGTAAACCCATGGTTCACCAAGAAAAGGGACAATGTGTCATACCAGGCTCTGGGAGCTTGCTTAAGACCATAGAGGGCCTTTTAAAGCTTATAGACACAAGAAGATTGAGTAGGAATGACAAAACCTGGTGGTTGTTCCACATAAACTTCCTCTTCAAGATCTCCATTCAAAAATGCACTCTTGACATCCATCTGGTAGACCTTGATGTTGTTGAAGGCAGCATAGGCTAGGAAGATTCTGATGGCTTCAAGTCTGGCAACTGGTGCAAAGGTCTCATCAAAATCTATTCCTTCTTCTTGGCAGTATCCCTTGGCTACCAGCCTAGCTTTATTCCTTACAATGTTACCGTCTTCATCTGCTTTGTTCTTGAATACCCATTTGGTTCCAATGACATTCTGGTGCTTTGACCTAGGAACAAGTTCCCATACTTTATTCCTTTCAAACTGAGTAAGCTCTTCTTGCATTGCATTGATCCAGTCTGAGTCTGCAAGAGCTTCTTCAACTGTCATAGGTTCCATCTGAGATATGTAGCAGGTAAGCATTGCTTCTCTTCTAGATGTGGATCTGGTTTGAACTCCACTTCTGATTTGACCAATTACTTGATTAGGAGGAGGATCTCTTAACCAAGTTAGATCAGGTTCAGATAGGGGTTGTCTTGGATTCTCTTGATCTTCTTCTGATTCTTCATCACTCTCTTTGCCTTGTAGAATGGGATTCTGATGGTGAATTGGTATGGCAGAGTTAGTTAGCAACTTTGGTGTATCCGTCTCTGGTGGATCCAGTTCAGGTGATTCTTCTAGATTTGCTTTCTCCAAGTTTTCAGTTATGCTTTCAACTGAGTTGAGGTCATCAAACTTGACATGAATAGATTCTTCAACAAGTAGAGTTCTTTTGTTGAGTATTCTATAGGCTTTACTGGTGCTAGAGTAGCCTAAGAATGTTCCTTCATCAGCTTTTTCTTGGAACACCTTGAGGTGATCCTTCCCATTGTTGAGTATATAGCATTTGCATCCAAATGCATGAAAGTAGCTGATGTTGGGTTTTCGTCCTTTCCATAATTCATAAGGAGTTTTCTGATGAGTCTTGTGAATCATGCTCCTGTTCTGGGTGTAGCATGCAGTATTGATTGCTTCAGCCCAGTATCTGTAGGGTAGACCTGATTCAGCAATCATGGTCCTTGCAGCTTCCTTTAAGGTTCTATTTCTTCTTTCTGCAACTCCATTTCTTTGAGGGGTTCTGGCTGCAGAGAGTTGATGCATTGTACCATTCTGGTCACAGAAATCCTGTATGACCTTGTTGACGAACTCTGTTCCTCTGTCTGATCTGATGGCTTTGACTTTCTGATTTTGCTCATTCTGTAATAGCTTTAGCAGAGATGGCAGTTTCTGCAGAGTTTCATTTTTCTTGGTCAGAAAGATAGTCCATGTGAATCTGGAGTAGTCATCCACCATGACTAAGGTGTATCTTTTGCCACCAACACTTGGAGTTTCCACTGGTCCAAATAAATCCATGTGGTTTAGATTCAGAGGACCAGTAGATAGGTTTCCAGCAATGGGTCTGAATGAGTTCTTCACTTGTTTTCCTTTCTGGCATGCACTGCACAAGTTCTCCTTTTTGTATACAAGGTTAGGTAGACCTTCAACAATGTGATCCCTTTCCAGTTTGTTGATTGTTTTGAAATTCAAGTGGCTCAGTTTCTTGTGCCATTCCCAACTAAGTTTTGAATCTCCTTTGGCTATCAGGCAAATTCCATCTTTTGCGGTTGACCAATCAACTACATAGATGTTTTTCTTCCTTGTTGCTGTTAGAACCACTTCTTTAGTTGTCTCATGCTTGACAGAGCATCCTTCTTTGGAGAATTCAACTGTGTATCCTTTGTCACAGAATTGGCTAGCACTCAGCAAGTTGAATTTCAGTCCTTTGACATAGGAGACATCATCTATGATTATCTGGTTCTTTATCAGCTTCCCTCTTCCTTTTGTCTGGCCATCTTTATCATTACCTCCAAAGGTAACTCTAGGCCCTTTGACTTTCTGGAACTCTGTTAGGCAACTCTTGTCACCTGTCATGTGCCTGGAGCATCCACTATCAATGTACCAATCTTGCTCAGAGATGTCTCCAGCACACAGTTCCTACAAAATTAAAAGGAAGATTTAGGTACCCGAGCAATGTTGGGTCCCAGGGGGTTATGCAGTCTTGGCAGCCGGTACCACTTTGGTCTCATCAAGTGAAACCTTGGTGGGTGGTACCCATTGTCCACCTGGTAGTCATAGTAAACGGAAGTGTGATTCACTTTGGGCAGATGCTTGTGAGGATCATGCTTCCGGTTTACATACCTCTGCATAGCCTTTTTAGTTGGGTAGAAGTCCCATATACTATCAAGATCAGAGGGGCGATTAACTTTGGGCTTCTTAAGTTGACCAGCCAACCTTTTCTGCCTAAAGTTAACATTCTCTTGATATCTGCCTTTCTGGTGATCATTTCTGACATGATTATCATGAGTTTGTCTGTTATGGTTTTGTCTTTGATTTTTGGTATTCTGAAAATCTTTCCTGTTGTTAGGTCTTCTGCCAGGTTCATTAACTTTTAAAATGGGTTTCTGTTGAACCTTTATCTTTTCCTTTTCTGGTCTGACATTCTCATGAATAACCTTGGTGCCAGATACACCAGCCTGACAAATGGGGCTAGAAATCAGTGACACTATGACCTTGTCTGCCTTAGCAACTCTGGTGCTAGGCATTACAGAAGGCTCACCTGATTCTGTTGAGCCATAACCAAGACCAAAACCAGTGCCAATTTGTTGGTCAAGTACAATCTTTTCCATGGAAGACTGGGCCTTCTGGTAAGCTTTGTACTTAATCTCAAGAGGCTCTATCTCTCTTATTCTCTTTAGAAGAGAACCATTTTCAGCTTCCAGCTGATCTCTTTCCTTAATTAGAAGATTGATTTTGATCTCAACCTCCTTTCTTAAGTCAAGGATTTCAACCTTAAGCTTACTGTTTTCTTCTTTAACAGAAGAATAAGTGGTTTGTATGGCTTGAAACTCTTCCCAAAATTCTGACATTGAATCAGAATCAAAGGCTCTGCCTACCGAAGAAAAACTAGAGTTGGAAGTAGAAGATACCTCATCATCAGATTGACCCATAAGGCATAGGTCTTCAGTTTCTGTGTCCAGGCAACAGAATGCTTCATCAGATTCTGATTCCGAGCTGGACTCTGTCTCAGAGAGGGGGTCCTTCTCTGGTTGTTCAGTGATGAGTGCTTTCCTTCTTCGGTGCTCGTATTTCTTTTCTCCTTCCTGGCCTTGCCTTTTGGAGACTATGGGGTGTGGATAATTGACTTTGAAGTGCCCTGGTTGTCTGCAGTTGTAGCAGAGAAGCTCTCCACTACTTTCTGATGGTTTGGACTTCTGGTGTGGCTTTCTGCTAGAGTGTGGACTTCTGCTATCCTTCGGCTTTAAGAATTTCCTGAACCTCCTAGCAAAAGCCGCCATATACTCGTCAGTTAAAAGAATAGAAGGGTCAAAATTATTTACCTGAGAGGTGCTGGCAGTGAGGGCAGTAGTTGTTCTGTCCTCAACTTCTTCTTTCTCCTCTTCATTCATCTCAAACTCATAGGATTTGAGATCAGAGATGAGTTTCTCAGTGCTGTAGGTTCTGAGATCCTTGCTATCTCTCATGGCAGTGACCTTCATCTTCCATGGTGATCTTCAGTGAGGGTGAGCAAGCGTGCATACATCTCAGTTATGCATTCTTTAGGTAGAAGTTTGAAGTCTTCAAACTTCTTCATGGCAATAGTGAGTTTGTTGTCCTTTTCTTGCTCATCTCCAGCTCCTATCAGGGTGAGAGTATCCCAGATTTCCTTGGCAGATTTGCACTTCTTGATCCTTGTGAAGTACTTGTCATCAATGGCCTTGTAGAGGATATCCTTGGCAATGTTGTCAAGGTTGTACTTTCTCCTTTCTTCATTAGACCATTCATGGCGCAATTTGGTGATCATCTGGGGTTGACTACTACCAGTGATGTATTCAGGGTTGACCTTGGTGAACTCTGTGAAAGGTCTTGCATCAAGAACTTCCCACATTTCGTCATGGAGTGCGCAGAGGTGAGCTTTCATGCGGATCCTCCAGTCATCAAACTTTGTTACTGAGAACATAAGATTCTTTGAAAGAGTGTTATCCATAATATGAGATTAAAGAGGCTAAAACAAGTGGATCTCTTATTTAGTAAGTAACCTAAAAGATTACAAGAACAAGGAGGCTCTGATACCACTTGTTGGTCCCGTTTGTAATGGAAACAGTCTAGAGGGGGGGGGGGGTGAATAGATTGTTTTAGGAATTTAAACTTTTCTCCAAGTCATGTCTGACTTCACAGAGATGGTCCAAATCTGGTGACAGAGATGGTCATGTTCTGATGGCAGAACTAGACCAGGCAGCGGATAAGTTTCTGTCCGGGTAGCCTCTAGAAGAAAACTAAGGCAAGGTGCCTTTCTGATAACTCTGAAGGAAGATCTACTGGACACAGAGTCCAACCTTAAGAGTTAGTCAGTAGAATCTTAAGTGCAGGAATTAAAAGCTTAAAGTAAATGACACCGGGGTTTTTATATTGGTTCAAGGAACAACTTGTTCCTCTAGTCCACTGTTCCACTAAGCTTGTAAAAACAACATTTTACAACGCCTTAGTCCCTAGAGCTTAAGAAGCACTCCTCGTCTTCTTCAAGTCTAGTTGCCACCCGGGATGCAGTCCTGCTTCCTGATGGCTGATCTCGTTTCACTGAGTCTCTTGAAGTATCCCCACTTCACTTACTCCACCTAGTTTGAGACGTCCCTTCTTTTTCTTTGATATAAAATCAGTTTTCTCCAACGTTGCTTCTTCACAAAGGATAGGTATATGAAGCTTTCGAAGTGTTGAAGAACTGAGTAACTTTGCAGTTTGCTAGTTGGATAAAGGATAGGAAAGTATATCTTCCAACTGGAGCCTTTTCTTGTCTGAGAATGAAGTTTTAATCTCAAGAAGGTTGTTTACGTAAATTTATCTTGGCAAAGTTATTTTTCTTAGTTCTTCAGAGTGTATCTTTTATACTGGGAGCAGTCTTCCCGTTGGAGTGTAGAAGACAGCTTCATTAAATGCATGTACTGTTGACTTGACCGTTTGGTCCTCCGACTTGCTATTTTGGGGGCGTAAAGATACTCGCATGGTCAATCATCAGCTTTAAATATCTCTTCGTACGTACAGCATTAAATGTGCATTTAATGCGTGTACAGTGCCATGCTTCCGTTGAAAGATTTGTAACCGTTAGGGGATTTCCCGTTAGTTTAACGACCGTTGGAAGGGCTTCCGGAATCTGGTGGATTTAGCAGAGTCTGAAGAGGTTCTCTGGTCCAATCTCTGAAGTCCGTCTCTGTTGCCAACTTTGGTATCTTCCTGATAACTAGTTTCTGATGGCTTCTCTGGTGAGCAACTCTGGGAGCAACTCTGGTAGAGGCAAGATGGAACTCTGGCAGGCAGACTAAGCTAAAACTTACAAAAGAAATTCTAATACACAATTTCTAATGGGGTACTTTCAAATTCTAATAAACCTAGCATCATCAAAATCTAAATACATTTATTCCTTACAATGTTACCACTGGTACATCTTCTCCATCAGGCCATCAGTTGGAACCCAGTTCTAAGCTGATGTCAACGGGCAATCCAAGTGAACCCGGTAGTGCTACTCAGGAACAATCACCGCCTGAACAAAGAATTCCATATATTTCCCCAGGCAAAGACATCCATGATGCACTGGAAGAGGCGGTGATATATGACAAATGGCCAAGAAAATGGACAGAATGGGATGATCTTCGGGTTGAGGCCGAACAAGAGGACATGCAAAGAAACTGGTGGCTACGAGAGCTAATCAACAGATGCTCTGAAGATATTATAAGGCTCGAGGATGATGAACGTAAGGAAGGGGAGAATTACAAAGAATCCCAGAAGACTCTTGAATCGGTCGTAAGACAATCAGCGGGAAGACTTCCCAAGACAGAGAAACCCTGGGATAACGTTCGCATCAAAGCCCCCTTCCAAGAAGAAATCAGAGAGCATATCTGGCGTAGACCAGACAGAGTCAAGCCACTGAATGAACTGAAGCTAAGAGGCCTTACTCACTTAAAAGGAAAGCAGGCTGGAGGTCATCTGCATATGTTGCTACAAAGGTCAACCGGTACACAGAGAGAACTAATGGAACAAGATCTGAAGTCGAATATTCTCCCAATTCATCAAATTCTACAAGTGAAGGCTGAAGACTATCATGGAGTAACATTCTACACTTACAGACTTCAACGCACCGATGGGAGCGAATTCACTTGCCAAGAGAATGACTTCATCATGCTGAAACCGGATAACATTTACCAAATGTTCATGGCCTACAGATACCTTCCAGTCAGGCAGAGCATAATATACAGCGAAGGCCTCGCAGCTATCAAGAGATTCATGCTTAGACAAATCCGAGTACACTCTTCACACGACCTACAGATGGCTATTGAGTGCAATCTGAAAAAGACAAATCTGACAAAGCCAAGACTGTATGGTCCAGAACTTGAAGATTTCCCAGCCTATCACATCTTCTTCACACCGCCAGCAGTCACCTATCTGAACCACAAGAACGAAAAACGTCTGATGGTGGTCAGTGAAATTGAGAAGTACTGTGACGGAACACTGAAGATAATCAAAGAACAGATTCTAAAGATGAAGGCAGAGCTAGAGGAAAATCTTCAAGAGGCATCGTCTTATGTTCAAAAGGAACACTCTACAGTAGAGACAATCTTAAAGGCCATTGACGATCGCCTCGAAAAGAGAAATGTACTGAGGCAATATGAGCATGCACTTGGTATGAGGAAGCACTACTTCAAGTCTCAGAAGCAATAAGAGAATGGCACTTGATCACAAAGGGGGAGATTGTTGGAGATATTTAATTGTGAATCAAGTTGGTCATAGATTAGCTTTATATTTAATCCTTTTATTTAATTAGTGCATGAATTAGATAGAAACCGGGCCAAGTGTTAGGCCCATATAAACAGGCTAAAAGCCTGGTACGCCTAACCTAAACCTCGCCTATAAAAAGGGAGCCGAGGTTTAGGAATAGGTTGAACGTTGTACTTATTATTCATAGCCTTACGCGCATATCATTCTGTTGTACGAGTTCACGGTTTATCAAAGAAGGTTTTACGGTGATTCATTCTGTGTTCATCTTTACGTTTAATCTTCCTTGTTAGATCGATTATTCATTGTTGTTACAGAAACAGGGACTAACAGATAGAGCCTCTTGAGATTAAGTATAAAAACTACCAGAAGGCCCAGGCCTCAATGGAAAGGTTTGTGCTTGATCAACAAATTGGCGTTGGTTTTGGTATTGGATATAGCTCAACAGAATCAGGTGAGCCTTCCATAATGCCTAGCACCAAAGTTGCTAAAGCAAACAAGGTCATAGTGCCACTGATTTCTAGCCCCATTTTCCAAGCTAGTGTATCTGGTACCAAGGTTGTTCATGAGAAGGTCACACCAGAAAAGGAAAAGATAAAGGTTCAACCAAAACAAGTTTTGAAAACTAATGAACCTGGCAGAAAACCTAACAACAGAAAAGGTGTTCAAAATAACAGAAAACATGAACAGAACTTGACCAGACACTCTCATGACTACCCCACCAGAAATGATCCCCAGAGAGCCAAATATCAAGATAAGGTTAACTTTAGGCAGAAAAGGTTGGCTGGTCAACTTAAGAAGCCCAAAGCTAACCGCTCCTCTGCTCTTGATAGTATATGGGACTTCTACCCAACAAAAAAGGCTATGCAGAAGTATGTAAACCGGAAGCATGATCCTCACAAGCATCTGCCCAAAGTGAATCACACTTCCGTTTACTATGACTACCAGGTGGACAATGGGTACCACCCACCAAGGTTTCACTTGATGAGACCAAAGTGGTACCGGCTGCCAAGACTGCATGACCCCCTAGGACCCAACATTGCTTGGGTACCTAAATCTTCCTTTTAATTTTTGTAGGAACTGTGTGCTGGAGCTATCTTTGAGCAAGATTGGTACATTGATAGTGGATGCTCCAGGCACATGACAGGTGACAAGAGTTGCCTTACAGAGTTCCAGAGAATCAAAGGGCCCAGAGTTACCTTTGGTGGTAATGACAAAGATGGCCAAACTAAAGGAAGAGGGAAGCTGATCAGAAACCAGATAATCATTGAAGATGTCTCTTATGTCAAAGGCCTGAAATTCAACCTGCTTAGTGCTAGCTAGTTCTTTGATAAAGGCTACACAGTTGAATTCTCCAAAGAAGGCTGTTCTGTCAAGCATGAGACAACTATGGAAGTGGTTCTGATAGCTACCACGAAAAGAAACATCTATGTTGTTGATTGGTCTACGGCAAAGGAAGGAATTTGCCTATTAGCTAAAGGAGATTCAAAACTCGGCTAGGAATGGCACAAGAAGCTGAGTCACTTGAATTTCAAAACAATCAACAAACTTGCAAGGGATCATATTGTTGATGGTATACCTAACATTGTGTACAAGAAGGAGAATCTGTGCAGTGCATGCCAGAAAGGAAAGCAAGTGAAGAACTCCTTCAAACCCATTGCTGGAGACCTCTCTACTAGTCCTTTAAATCTGATCCACATGGATTTATTTGGACCAATGGAAACTCAAAGTGTTGGTGGAAAAAGATATACCTTAGTCATGGTGGATGACTATTCAAGATACACTTGGACAATCTTTCTGAAGAAGCAAAATGAAACTCTGCAGAAACTACCATCTCAGCTGAAGCTACTACAGAATGAGCAGAATCAGAAAGTCAAATCTATCAGATCAGATAGAGGAACAGAGTTCGTCAACAAAGTCATACAAGAGTTCTGTGACCAAAATGGAACAATGCATCAACTCTCTGCAGCCAGAACTCCTCAACAGAATGGAGTTGCAGAAAGAAGAAATAGAACACTCAAGGAAGCTGCAAGGACCATGATTGCTGAATCTGGTCTACTTCACAGATACTGGGCTGAAGCAATCAACACTGCATGCTACACCCAGAACCGGAGCATGATTCACAAAACTCATCAGAAGACCCCCTATGAGCTCTGGAAAGGAAGGAAACCCAACTTCAGCTACTTTCATGCATTTGGAGGCAAATGCTATATACTCAATAATGGAAAGGAACATCTCAAAGTGTTCCAAGAGAAAGCTGATGAAGGAATATTCTTAGGCTACTCAAGCACAAGCAAAGCTTACAGAATACTCAACAAAAGGACCCTACTTGTTGAAGAATTAATTCATGTCAAGTTTGATGATCTCAACTCTGTTGAGAACATAACGAAGAACTTGGAGAAAACGAATCTAGAAGAATCACCAGAAGTGGCAACATCAGAAGTGGTCACCAACTCTACCATACCAACTCATCATCAGAATCCCATTCTACAAGATAAGGATAATGATGAAGAACTTGAAGAAGAGCAAGAGAGACCAAAGCAACCCTTATCAGAACCTGATCTAACTTGGTTAAGGGATCATCCTCCAAACCAGGTGATTGGACAGATAAGAAGTGGCGTACAAACCAGATCTGCTACAACCAGAAGAGAAGCAATGTGTGCCTTCTATATCTCCCAAATGGAACCTATGACAGTAGAAGAAGCTCTTGCAGACTCAGATTTGATCAATGCAATGCAAGAAGAACTCACTCAGTTTGAAAGAAACAAAGTGTGGGAACTTGTTCCTACACCTCAACATCAGAATGTCATTGGAACCAAATGGGTATTCAAGAACAAAGCAGATGAAGAAGGCAATATTGTAAGGAATAAGGCTAGGCTGGTAGCTAAGGGATACTACCAAGAAGAAGGAATAGATTTTGATGAGACATTTGCACCAGTTGTCAGACTTGAAGCCATCAGAATCTTCCTAGCCTATGCTGCCTTCAACAACATCAAGGTCTATCAGATGGATGTCAAAAGTGCATTCCTGAATGGAGATCTTGAAGAAGAAGTTTATGTGGAACAACCACCAGGTTTTGTCATTCCTACTCACTCCTCCTTTGTCTACAAGCTTAGAAAGGCCCTTTATGGTCTTAAGCAAGCTCCCAGAGCATGGTATGGCACACTGTCCCTATTCCTAGTATACCATGGGTTTACTAAAGGAAAGGTTGACAAAACTTTATTTCAAATCTCTGTTGCTAATCATATTCTGCTAGTACAAATATATGTTGATGATATTATATTTGGAAGTACTAATGCAGAGTTATGTAAGAAGTTTTCTCAAGTAATGCAGAGTCAATTTGAAATGAGTATGATGGGAGAACTGAGCTACTTCCTAGGACTTCAAGTAAAACAAGTTTCAGAAGGAATTTTCATAAATCAAGGGAAGTACATCAGAGACCTGATCAAGAAGTTTGGAGTGGAAGGCAAATCCTCAGTGAAGATTCCCATGAACACCTCACAAGGAATTGGTCCAGATGATGAAGGAAAAGATGTCGATGCAACAACCTACAGAGAAATCATAGGATCTCTCCTCTATCTAACTGCAAGCAGACCAGATATCTCGTTCTTTGTTGGAATCTGTGCCAGATACCAATCAAAGCCCAAGGAGAGCCATCTAAGCGCAGCTAAAAGAATCATCAGATACATCAAAGGAAATCCAAATGCAGGCCTATGGTATCCCAAGGGAGGTAACTTTGAACTAATTGGTTACTCTGACTTAGATTTTGCAGGTTGTAGGTTAGACAGGAAGAGCACCTCTGGTCACTGCCAAATGCTAGGTGGGAGACTTGTTTCCTGGTTTAGCAAGAAGCATAATTCAATCTCAACAAGTACAGCAGAAGCTGAGTACATTGCAGCTCGGAGTTGCTGTGCTCAGTTACTCTGGATGAAGCAACAACTGAAGGATTATGGCATTCAGGCAAAGGAGATCAAGCTGCTCTGTGACAACACCAGTGCCATTGCAATCACTCAAAATTCAGTACTTCATTCCAGAACAAAGCACATTGAGATCAGACATCACTTCATCAGAGATCATGTGGAGAAGAAGCATATCTGTATGGAGCACGTACCTACAGAAGATCAGCTAGCGGATATTCTAACCAAGCCTTTATCAGAGGCAAGGTTCAACAAGCTAAGGGAAGAACTGGGAATGATGGATGATCTTCCCAGAGATGCATGAACCAGAGTTGCTGTGGACCAGAACTGCTTTCTGGAACAGAGAACCTTACATCAGAGTACCCCCATCTCTGATCACCAGAGTACCCTTCATCAGAGAACCCCATTCTCTGATACAGGGATCCCTTTCTGTAGTCCATCAGAGATCCATGTGGACTTAGTTATTTTTCGAGGAACGGGCAAGACCTTTTACCTTGAACAGGTCTTTTACCAGATTACCCCTGATTATTATTATGTTAACGGAAACGTTTTTCTGCCTGCATTTCTTTAAATGATACCTCGAAACCGTAAATAATCTCAAACGTCCACTAACCCAAAACCATTTATACCCACTTTCTTCAACCTAAACCGCTACTACTCTTCATCTCTCTAAACGTACAATCTTCAAACTCCTAAATCTCAAGAAACTCTCAGAAATTCCTCAGAAAATGAACTTCATCAACGTCAACAACCTCAGTAAGGAGGAAGCTAAGGCTATTGTTGCCAACATTGTGACTGGCATGAAGGTAGACATGTCGGCACTACCGCTACTTGCAGAGAACCAGAAACGTATGGCACGAATCATCCAAGGGATGAATGAGTCTCAACTGAGCAAGATCGTTGCTCATCCCTACGAAGAGTTCAACACTAAAGATGTGGCTGAATTCTACCTGAATGCCACCATCACCAAGAACGGAGTTCACTCCCAGGTGCAGGGAAAAAGCATCTCTCTCAATGCTGATGCCCTCAATGAATTCTTTGGAGTCCAACTGGACTCTCAAGATCCTGAAACTCCTACTCTCATTGACCTGGAGTCAGTGGATGTCTCGGTTGAAGCATTTGCTCATACCTACTGCCTCCCTGAGGCCGCCAATCTAGACAGACTGTACATGAAGAAGTTTCTACTGAAGAAGGACTATGAGAAGCTGGTCAGTATCTTGCACAGAAGCTTGTGGTGAAAAACTGGCTCAACTGACGAGATCAACAAAGCCAACTGCAAAGCAATCATTGTTGTTCATCATGGAATGAACATAAACTGGGGCAAGGTAATTTTTGGTTCTTTAACTGAATTTATCAAGAAGAAGGATCAGAAAACAGGCCTTTTCTCAACCAAGATGGGCCATGGTCTTCTTCTATCTGCCATCCTCACTGCCCATGGAATTCAACTCAGGGACCCTTCCTCGGTTGACCACTCCAAAACCATCTTCCTGACTACATCCCCCAAGTTGAATATAGCCATCTCTGCTGAGTTGAAAAGAGAAGAAAGGCTAGAGAAGAAGAGGGAACAACAAGCTGTAAAACCTAAACATGTTCCCAAGAAGACCTCCAAGAAGCCCACTGTGACTTCAGAACATCCTGAGCAGTCACAGGTTGCAAGGGATATCAGAAAGAAGAAGAAGAAGAATGATAGGAGGATTCTACCAGAAATGGATGCACCAGAGATGGGCGCATCAGAGTTGGCTCCCCCAAAGCCTATCAGATCTTCTCCTGCTAAGAAGCAGAAAATGAAAAGGAGAAGGAAGCTAGTTGTTCAGAGTGAGGACTCTGACAACTATGGTCTCCAACCCATGAAGAAATAGAAGAAGAAAGCAGTTTCACCTGCACAGAGATCAGAAACTCAGGGGGAACCTGAATCTGCTGCACAACCCTCTTCTGTACCAGACTTTCTCATCACTGCTGATTTATCAGAACCTCAAGTCATCTCTGACAGAGCACCAGAGACTGACTACAACACAATCCTTCAGAAGCCGTTTGAGAGAGTTTTAGCCTGGAGAAGATGGAGAATGGGGCCACTCCAGAAGATAATACAATATTTTGACAGCTATGAGGCAGAAGAAGCTGCAGTTCTTCACTGGGTAGGCACAGAAGATGTGTCCTAGTGCTTTGACCTTGCCTTTCTCATCTCTGTTCTGCAGAAAAAGAAAGAGAAACATCAAGGTAAGGCACCTTTGACTTCATCATCACCTCAGAAGCATGTCAAAGATCTGGAGGAGCCTGAAATGCAGTCTTTGATGAATGGCTGCTTGAGAAGAAGAGGAAGGAATCTCTCATCAAGTTTCGCCACAACGCTCATGAAGAAGGGGAACCCTCCACTGCAAATAACTTTCCTCTGGCAATGGAAAAACTGATCAAGGAATGGAGAGAATCCCTGTTCTCAGAAACTGTTCTTGAGGTAATCCCTACACCTCCTCCTCCCCCCCCCCCCCCAAATCCTCTACTGCTAATCAATCACCCCCACCTAAAATCTCTACACCCAGATCTGTAATACTTGAGATTTAATTTAAATGGATTAATAGTACTACTCATACCAACAAGATGCATCTCCTTTTAAGGGAGCTCATCACCAGGAACTCCAAAGTTAAGCGTGCTTGCATGGGAGTAGTCTTGGGATGGGTGACCCCCTGGGAAGTTTCTCAGGGCGCGCACGAGTGAGGACAAAGTGCGCGGAAAAGGCTAGTGGCGGTTTGTATGGACAGTACTAGAGGTCAGAAGTAACTACCTCGGGGCCTATGGGTCGGGGTGTTACAAATGGTATCAGAGCAACCCTGCGACAGTGTGTTGATCCGTTGGATATCGGGCGGGCACTTAGCAGGGGAAAATATTCTGGGAGATGATTGAGATTTGTTTATGGGCGCAACGAGGACGTTGTGTTCCTAAGTGGGCGTGATTGTAATACTTGAGATTTAATTTAAATGGATTAATAGTACTACTCATACCAACAAGATGCATCTCCTTTTAAGGGAGCTCATCACCAAGAACTCCAAAGTTAAGTGTGTTTGCACGGGAGTAGTCTTGGGATGGGTGACCCCCTGGGAACTTTCTCAGGGAGCGCACGAGTGAGGACAAAGTGCGCGGAAAAGGCTAGTGGCGGTTTGTAAGGACAATATTAGAGGTCAGAAGTAACTACCTCAGGGCCTACGGGCCGGGATGTTACAAGATCCCCCTCACCTCCCAAATCACCTACAAAATTCCCATCCCCACTCAAACAGAAAACCCCTTCACCACAGAAAACCTCTTCTCCTCCACCATCCCCCACCAGAAATCTAACACCTCAGGAAACCAAATCAAAATCTCCATCACCTTGCAAACAACCTTCACCTTCAAGAAACCGTTCACCCTCACCTCCACCCTCCCCTAAACCTCTGAAATCCATCACTCATCAGAGCTCCTCTCATCAGAGATCCCCTACTCATCAGAACTCTCCCCATCAAAAAACCCCCTCTCACCAGAGTTCACCCCCTCAGCAGAAACCCTTGTCCAACACCAGAGCTGCCACACCCCAAATCTCTCCTCAGCTCTCTTTAGCCTCAACGCCCAAGAAAAATATTCCCATCCGCATACTCTCCTCAGATGCTGACAATGATGGATCCCTCACATCTTCTCTCTTGGCTGATTTCACATCCAAAAAGAGGAAGACACCTCCTAGGGATCACTCTACTGAACCCACTGGCAACAATACTCCATTCCCTAAGGGAAGAGGTTTGGAGATGCCCAGGTTTTCTCCAGAAGCGCCTCAAATAGACTTCAACCAGTTTGTGCAATCTGCAGAAGAATTTGGTGGCCAGATGCTGGACAACCTGAACAAGCTTATAGTCATAAATGACAAACATTATGAGCATCTGACTCACACCAACATAAATCTCAATCAGGGCTTCCAGCAGCTATCAGAAAAGCTTGACACTCTGACAGAGTCCCTGCACACATTCATGCAGTCTCCAAAGAAGTAGATGGAATCAACTCTGTCCTCTACTTTCACTCCCAATCTCTGAATAATCAGAACGAGACACTGAAGGAGATAACTGAAGCCTTAGAGGTTCTACAATGGAATGTTGATCAGTCTTCAGAGCACTTTATGGAGATAGCCACTCTTTGTACAGAACACAAAGCGAAAGCCTTAGATCTTCTTCAAAAGGACAAGGAGCGATACCAGAAGTTGGTACTTCTTGAAGCCAGTATTCAGAGCATCCAATCAACCATGGAGAGACAACAGAGCCTGATTGAAGGACTGGCCTCTGTTACCCAGACTCTGCCAGAAGCTCTAGATGAGATCAGAGATGCTCAGGCATCAGAGTTCTCTAAGATTGAGATCCTCCTTGGCGATCTTGTTGATGCCAAAAAGGGGGAAGAGACCAGAGAAGAGGAAGGTCCAAGCTCCAGAGCCATATCTATCAGAGGACCCTCATCTACTGTTGATCCTGCTCCTTATTTCGAAGCTTCAAAGAAGAAAAAGCTAGCTACTGCAGGCACCAGACCTCCTCCTCCACCTCCTAGAAGCTCTAAGAAGAAGTCCTCAAACTTTACTTTTAATGAGTGGATGAAGAGTGGGATGTCTAGGCCTGACAGAGCTCAATTTACTCAGATGAAGAAGCTTATGACTCCACTGCAACAAGAAAATCTGTTTATGGACAGTGATGGACTTGTCCAAATCAATCATGGTGGATCAATACAAGAAGCCGAAATATGGTGGCAGATGAGAGTTCTATCTGGCAAAAACATATCAGAAGCGATCAGAAACTACTTGGATTACAAGCTTGCACCTCACTGGGCAGACTATCAGAATCCAAGGGACTTAGCCTCAATCAGAGCAAAGGTCAATGCAGGACTTGAGAGGATTGACAAAGCAGGACCCCGGGTAGATGAAGAAGAAACTTAATTTTCCATCTCTGTTTCTGTATTTAACCTTCTGATAATAAGATACCATCTCTGCCTCTATTTTGCATGGCATCTTAAATTTATCTGTTCTTCCTTACTTTCTGTGACTTCCTTTCGTTTGCTCTGTTACCTTATTTCCTTTTATTGCTATCTGATTGTACTGTACTCTTACTATATTCCTATGCCAAGTTGTCCACCAAGATTTTAATGAAAGTTTTTTTTACTTTATTCTTTTATGGTGAAAGGCACTTCTCTCGAAATAGTTAAAGGGTTTTGGCATCATCAAAAAGGGGGAAATTGTAAGGAATAAATGTTATTAGATTTTGATGATGCAAGGTTTATTAGAATCTGAAAGTACCCCTATAGAATTTTTTGTATTAGAAAATGTCTTTGTAAGTATTAGCTAGTCGACATGCCAGAAACCCTCTTGGTCTTCTTGATCAGAATATCTACCAGAGTTGCTCCCAGAGTTGCTCTCCAGAGAAGCTACCAGAGTTGGGTACCAGAGTTGGCATCAGAGGCAGTCATTAGAGTTCGGACCAGAAAACCTCATCAGACCTGCTCTTACCTAGCACAACTCGAAGGTACTTACCAATGGCCGTGAAACTAACGGGAAATCCTCTAACGGCTAGGAGCCATTCGACGGAAACATGCTACTGTACACACATTAAATGCTCAATTAATGATGTACATACAAAGATATATTTAAAGCTGATGATTGACCATGCGAGTATCTTCGCGCCCCCAAAATAGCAAGTCGAAGGTCCAACCGGTCAAGTCAACAGTACAAGCATTTAATGAAGCTGTCTTCTACACTCCAATGGGAAGACTGCTCCTAGTATATAAGATACACTTTGAAGAACTACCAGAACAACTTATGCTACACAACCTTGCTCAACTAATTTACTCTGAACTAAAAACCTTCAAGCTTTCTTGAGATCAAAGAATCTCTTACCTCAACAAGAAAAGCTCAAGTTGGAAGATATACTTTCTTATCCTTCATCCAACTAACAAGTAGCAAAGTTCCTCAGTTCTTCAACACTTCGAAAGCATCATCTACACATCCTTTGTGAAGAAGCAATGTTGGAGAAAACTGATCTTGAATCAAACACTTCTTGAAAAAGAAGGGGCGTCTCAAACTAACTGGAGTAAGTGAAGTGGTGATATTTCCAAGAGACTCAGTGAAACGAGACCAGCCATCAGGAAGCAGGACTGTATCCCGGGTGGCAACTAGGCTTGAAGAAGACGTGGAGTGCTTCTTAAGTTCTAGGGACTAAGGCGTTGTAAACTGTTGTTTTTGCAAGCTTAGTGGAACAGTGGACTAGAGGAACACGTTGTTCCTTGAACCACTATAAAAATCCCCGATGTCATTTACTTTACTCATTTATTTCTGCACTTAAGAACTTGACTGTTTAACTCAAAAGGTTGGACTCTGTGTTCAGCAGATCTCCCTCAAGAGTTATTAGAAAGGCACTTGCCTTAGTGTTTTCTGAGGCTATCCGGACAGAAACCAATCCGCTGCCAGGTCCAGTTTTGCCATCAAAACTCAACCTTCTCTGTCACCAGAATACGACCATCTCTGATAAGTCAGTTGTGACTTAGAGAAAAGTTTGAAAAATCCTGATCAGTCTATTCACCCCCCCCTCTAGACTGTTCCCATTACAAACGGGACCAACACACTGCTCCAGTAAAACTCACATTTACTTGGACTGATGCACATCTTGAAAAAGCCATCATCATCCTGAGCAACACCATATAATCAATCTTCCCATACCTTCATTCTTACTTAAGCAGGTGCCTCAGCAGTTCCTTGGTTACCACCCAACTGCTGAGACCACTGCTCTCATTAAAATTGATTATCAATCTACCTTGTCATATCATCAGAAAGATCTTCCCACTCTAAGAAAGATTCTGAGTGCACTTTCATCATACACTGAGCATTTCGCTAGCAATTGCCTCAGCAGTTCCCTGCTTTCTAGCCAACTGCCAAGCGAACTGCTCACCTTACAAAGCCCAAACTTCATCCATCATAGAAAGTTATTATACACCATTTATCTAAGAGGTTAAAGACTTCCGTTGTGCATCTATAAATCTCCCAAAAGATTATAGATCAACTCATCTAGAAGGGAAAAGTTTTGAAGTTGAAAACGCTTTAAAAGTGTATTCACCCCCCCTCTAGACTTTTACCTCTATCCGGGACCATCACTTTCAACCGGAAGAGGAGGAACCAAAGAAAACTAAATTCCATCTACTTTTGTGACACTCCAAAAATTTAAATAAAAATAAAATAATGTTATTAGCGGGTTAAAATTTTTACAAAACTGAGATTTTAATAATCAAGTGAACAGACAAAATTTCAAAATTTATGACGTTTTAGTGTGATAAAAATATTTCAATGATGGAAGCTAATTAAGTAACACTTTTATTATGAAAGTGACATTTTTATAAATGTTAAACAAAAAGCACGTAATATTTAGAATACAAACCTACTATAATAACTATACGTATATTAGTACGTATAAACCTACAAATCAGATGTAGGCTACGTATTTTAATATAACTCAAAAGTGTATTTGGCCACAATTACGTAGAATACTCAACTAACAAAAAAAAGGGGGATCGGTTAAGCTCAAAATAAACCTACGCTTATACTCCGTAATTAGAAATCAATACTCCGTACAAAATATCTCACAAACGTATAAACGGTGAAGGCTTTAATGACAGGTCTGGTAACGTACAAGACCATCGTTAGTATATATACATATACTACGTACTGAGGTTCGTAATCGGCAAACAACTGCGTAGTGTACATGATATATATAGCCCAGCTTAAGGTTGAGCGTGAAAGAGGAGAGGGCAAAGTACAAGGGCCGCCTCTGTCACCGCTTCATGATGCCACACAACGGATGACGTCGGGGGTTACCGGAGGGTACTGCTGATACGTACCCGGTTGCTTCAAGTTTTCGTCGCTACAGTGCCGTTCGAGGGATGCTTGCCGGGAGGGAAGAATCTCTGTCATTACCGGAACCTATGGAATAGCCAGGCCACCGTTGGGCTGCTTCCTCACCGTTGACGTCAGAAAACGGAGCTGCCATGGTTGCTGCCGTGGTCGCCGCTGCACCTTGCTCTGCCTCACCAGGTTTAGCGATGAAGACGAGTACGTACGTACTCTACGCCTTCTTTCTTTCTTTTCATCTGGGCGTTTGTTTTTAGTCTAGGCCGACACTATTTTTTTTATTGGGCCGAAGCTCTTGAGCCTAATAATAATAATAATAATAATAATAACAACAATAATAATAATAATAATAATAATAATAATAATAAAAATAATAATAATAATGGATGAGGTAAATAATGGACTAAATTATGGACTATATTATTTATAAAGAAAGGGATAGAGGAATTAACCTATAGTTTTGATAAGATATTGATATGACAATTTTAATATTCTTAGAAGGTGATTTCGAGAAGATCGACATAGAAGTTTCGGTTAGGAGTTATATATCACGATTTGAGGTAAGTTTCTCTGCCAATCCAAAAATCGTTTCCTCGTATTATATATGTATTATGTGATACGTGATTTTAAGTGTGAAGTATGATTTTTATGCATATGATTCTGAGATGATTCGTGAAACTAAGTGCTTTTGGGGGTAAATATTTATCTAAATATTTTTAAAGCAGTTTGAGAAGTTGAGAAATATTTTGAAGTATATTAATTCAAGATAAAAGAATGATTTCATAAGAGGTGAGCATCACGGGAGAAATCCGTGGTGTCGGTTTTCCACGTCCGGATAAATGTGGAGGGTGATTAGGTCTGCTACTACTAAGAAGTACAGTTTGAGTTTAAAAGTGATATTTGGATCGATGATCCCTTTTAAGAAGAAGTTATGGTAGTAGTAGTCCCTAGTCATTCAAGATATCTTATTCAGGGGTAGTTGGTAGACTGAGTCCCGACTACTCGTTACGACTTACTACTCGGGGGGCTTGGAATCCCTTTTAGGGGGTGTGCACACTTAAGGTAGTCGTTTCGTTTCCAACAGAGCAGTTGTGGTACCGGCACTTGTTCGGGGTGGCCGTCCGTAACCACGGTCCACCGGGCTCTACCGAAAGGTTGAGCACCGCCCTTCTAAATTACTAGGAAGTTAGAGAAGAAGTGATTTTTGAGGAAATCAAAGAGAAGAGTTATTATGAAGTTTTATAGAGAAGTTGAGGATTTTTGTAAAGAAGTAGTCTTGAGAAAAATCAAAGTGAAAAGAATTTCGATGGTGTGAGTATTTTTATATATTATTATATAAAGATCTATTTTAGTCAAACATGATTATTTTACGGGGTTGGGTAGTACTTACTTAGCTCTAAAGCTAATTTTTGTTATTTCTTTTGTCTCTCTCTTCTCCCTTAAATTTTATCAGGTGATGAGTTGGATGCCTATGTGGATTGATGGATTGCTCGAGCTTGAGTGCGAATTAGAAGATGCCTTAGTTAAATATAGTCATGAAATAAACATTTATTTATGATTACATTAGTTTTTGTTGTTTTACTTTGAGTTGCCTGTGCATTCGGTTAAGAGATGACCGAATGTGGCGGTAACACCCATTTCCCTATTTTAGACTTCCGCTGTATTTCTTCAACTCTTTGATGAATGAATAAAGTATTTCTTTTAAATATATCATTGTTTTGGGTGGAAAAAACGGGGGTGTTACAAATTGGTATCAGAGCCTAAGGTTTTTCTTGAGGATTTTTTTTAAACGTTTGTCCAAATATTTTTCAGGGAGGTTTCTCAAAAGAAAAAAAAAATTGAAATCATTTTTGATATAAAAACTAGGAAATGAAAATGACTAGGAAAAGACCTGTTAGGAAAGCGGTGAGAATATGATGTGAGATTTTTAAATTATTGATCTATATGATTTAGTTGTAAAACTTATGGAGTTACTTGCTTATGAGAAATATATGAATTGAAGTTTGATAGCATTTTTGAAATGCCTATATCTGATAGAATTAAGGTATGGGCTTTTTCCGACCCGCCCGGGGGTACGAATGACCCGACCGGGCCTACTGCTCAGGGGGCTGAAATAGCCAAAAAAGCTTCTGCCACTGCCCAGGGGTTAAAGGGTACGCGAATGGAACATGAGACTTCTGAAGATGACGACGACGAGGTCTTTTTGGAAGACAACGAGAGAGTAGTAATGGATGAGACCGAGTTGCATCAAGACGATGTAGTAACCAAATGTGAGGTGACTAATGGAAAGAAGTTCAGGCTATTTGTTAAACCGTTTAAATGTGTGGAAGTCAGTGTGATTAGAGTGGACTCTTTTCTTCGACTCACGGATGATTTGGACAAAAAAGGCCTAACTTTCACCACCGAATGTCTTGAGAGATTACCGGGAGTTAAAAAGAAAAAAGGGGAGGTTTGCTTTGCCTCAAAGTTTACTACTCCCTTCCGACTTTTCTTTGGATGTTGAGTTAGAAATACCTAGTTTGTGTTGTGCTAGGTTTGTTGGATTGTGTTGTTCCGTTTGTGATCTTCAAAACGTTGATTGTGTGAGTGTGAGTTCTTTTTGAATTTGTGGTCTCTGGTCATGGGATATGCACCTTGATTGTACACGTGATGCATTGTATTATGCTATTTTTCTGGATATATATACTTACAGTTTATCCAAAAAAAAAATTAAGGTATGGGCTTAGTGAAGGGCTAATATACTTAAGATTGCTTAGAAGACTTATGAATGCCTCAATACTGAGAAACTCATGAGACCAGAAGCCCCTTGGGAGACCGGGACAGTATGCGTAGATGTTATATAACATTTGACTTAGGTAGTATTTTAGTTACGGGGGCGTAACCTCTCTTTAAGGAGGGTAGAATGTAATACTTAAGAATTTTGTCATTTGATTTTAGTTAATGTTTCGGGACGAAACATCTTTTAAGGAGGGTAGAATGTGACACTCCAAAAATTTAAATAAAAATAAAATAATTTTATTAGCGGGTTAAAATTTTTACAAAACTGAGATTTTAATAATCAAGTGAACAGACAAAATTTCAAAATTTATGACGTTTTAGTGTGATAAAAGTATTTCAATGATAGAAGCTAATTAAGTAACACTTTTATTATGAAAGTGACATTTTTATAAATGTTAAACAAAAAGCACGTAATATTTAGAATACAAACCTACTATAATAACTATACGTATATTAGTACGTATAAACCTACAAATCAGATGTAGGCTACGTATTTTAATATAACTCAAAAGTGTATTTGGCCACAATTACGTAGAATACTCAACTAACAAAAAAAGGGGGGGATCGGTTAAGCTCAAAATAAACCTACGCTTATACTCCGTAATTAGAAATCAATACTCCGTACAAAATATCTCACAAACGTATAAACGGTGAAGGCTTTAATGATAGGTCTGGTAACGTACAAGACCATCGTTAGTATATATACATATACTACGTACTGAGGTTCGTAATCGGCAAACAACTGCGTAGTGTACATGATATATATAGCCCAGCTTAAGGTTGAGCGTGAGAGAGGAGAGGGCGAAGTACAAGGGCCGCCTCCGTCACCGCTTCATGATGCCACACAACGGATGACGTCGGGGGTTACCGGAGGGTACTGCTGATACGTACCCGGTTGGTTCAAGTTTTCGTCGCTACAGTGCCATTCGGGGGATGCTTGCCGGGAGGGAAGAATCTCTGTCATTACCGGAACCTATGGAATAGCCAGGCCACCGTTGGGCTGCTTCCTCACCGTTGACGTCAGAAAACGGAGCTGCCATGCTTGCCGCCGTGGTCGCCGCTGCACCTTGCTCTGCCTCACCAGGTTTAGCGATGAAGACGAGTACGTACGTACTCTACGCCTTCTTTTTCTTTTCATCTGGGCGTTTGTTTTTAGTCTAGGCCGACACTATTTTTTTTTATTGGGCCGAAGCTCTTGAGCCTAATAATAATAATAATAATAATAATAATAATAATAATAATAATAATAATAATAATAATAATAATAATAATAATAATAATGGATGAGGTAAATAATGGACTAAATTATGGACTATATTATTTATAAAGAAAGGGATAGAGGAATTAACCTATAGTTTTGATAAGATATTGAAATGAGAATTTTAATATTCTTAGAAGGTGATTTCGAGAAGATCGACATAGAAGCTTCGGTTAGGAGTTATATATCACGATTTGAGGTAAGTTTCTCTGCCAATCCAAAAATCGTTTCCTCGTATTATATATGTATTATGTGATACGTGATTTTAAGTGTGAAGTATGATTTTTATACATATGATTCTGAGATGATTCGTGAAACTAAATGCTTTTGGGGGTAAATATTTATCTAAATATTGTTAAAGCAGTTTGAGAAGTTGAGAAATATTTTGAAGTATATTAATTCAAGATAAAAGAATGATTTCATAAGAGGTGAGCATCACGGGAGAAATCCGTGGTGTCGGTTTTCCACGTCTGGATAAATGTGGAGGGTGATTAGGTCTGCTACTACTAAGAAGTACAGTTTGAGTTTAAAAGTGATATTTGGATCGATGATCCCTTTTAAGAAGAAGTTATGGTAGTAGTAGTCCCTAGTCATTCAAGATATCTTATTCAGGGGTAGTTGGTAGACTGAGTCCCGACTACTCGTTACGACTTACTACTCGGGGGGCTTGGAATCCCTTTTAGGGGGTGTGCACACTTAAGGTAGTCGTTTCGTTTCCAACAAAGCAGTTGTGGTACCGGCACTTGTTCGGGGTGGCCATCTGTAACCACGGTCCACCGGGCTCTACCGAAAGGTTGAGCACCGCCCTTCTAAATTACTAGGAAGTTAGAGAAGAAGTGATTTTTGAGGAAGTCAAAGAGAAGAGTTATTATGAAGTTTTATAGAGAAGTTGAGGATTTTTGTAAAGAAGTAGTCTTGAGAAAAATCAAAGTGAAAAGAATTTCGATGGTGTGAGTATTTTTATATATTATTATATAAAGATCTATTTTAGTCAAACATGATTATTTTAGGGGGTTGGGTAGTACTTACTTAGCTCTAAAGCTAATTTTTGTTATTTCTCTTGTCTCTCTCTTCTCCCTTAAATTTTATCAGGTGATGAGTTGGATGCCTATGTGGATTGATGGATTGCTCGAGCTTGAGTGCGAATTAGAAGATGCCTTAGTTAAATATAGTCATGAAATAAACATTTATTTATGATTACATTAGTTTTTGTTGTTTTACTTTGAGTTGCCTGTGCATTCGGTTAAGAGATGACCGAATGTGGCGGTAACACCCATTTCCCTATTTTAGACTTCCGCTGTATTTCTTCAACTCTTTGATGAATGAATAAAGTATTTCTTTTAAATATATCATTGTTTTGGGTGGAAAAAACGGGGGTGTTACAACTTTCATCATATGAACCACTCCCTCCATTCCCTGAGGCATTGAAAGACACATGGAAGCTGAAGCATGATCGGGACATCTACGAGACCTTCGCCGATTCTGAGGTAAACATCCCACTCTTCAAACTAATCAAAAGTGTTCGCCGTTATGCAAAGTTCTTAAACTGAAAGGGAAACAAAAGGTTGAGGTTAGTGAACGTGTCTCGGCCATTTTTCAAAAGAAACTTCCCAAAAAATGTAGCGACCCGGGCATGTTCACCATTCCTTGCAAAATAGGGAACACCAATTTTTCTAAAGCCTTGTTGGATTTAGGAGCATCAATAAACTTTATTCCTTACTCCTTGTATAAATCCTTACAACTCGGCCCACTACATCAAACTGGTGTAGTAATTCAACTAGCAGATCGGTCCAATACTTACCCGAAAGGTGTAATAGAAGATGTGCTAGTCGAAGTAGAAAACTTGGTTTTCCCTGTTGACTTCTATGTACTTTTTTTGGATGAAAGGTAATTATATTAACACCCAAGAAAATAACATCATACAATGTGTCAAAGAAATCAAGACCAACAGTCTAAGCTAGAAGAACCTAACCTAGATGCACACATCCCAATCAATCAACGTTTGTAAAATAACGGGACAGGCCCCGATAGAAAAACAACTCAAAGTCATCATGATGAAATTATTATATCCTGAATTGCACCATCACTACTAATCAACTTTGTCTTCCCGTCCTTGTCCACCCTTATTTCATGGTATATCGAGCTGGCGGTTTGGGAGGTTGCAACATAGTGGGTATGTTAGTTCCCGGCGAGGAGGGGGGTACAGTAGCGGGGGGATCCAGAGCAAGTACTGTTGCTGGTATCGCCGTCCCAGCAGCCCCTAACTCCAAGGTCTTAACCTGTTGTTGTGCCAAATCCGTCACCGCTACCAGTTCGTTAGCCAATTCAACACCGGTATCATCTCTAGCCCAATCAACCTTATCCGTGAGGTCATCTAATTTTTCCAACTCAAAACCCTCAACTTCCACCTCCTTAGGTTCCGTAACCTTAGTCCCGTTGCAAACCAGTTCAGTAGTAGGACATACTTCCACCTCACTTCCTTTCATTTTCTTCTCTTCCTTCTCCTGTAAGTCATCATTTATTTCATCCACCTCTTGAAGCGTTTTGCAAATAAATGGATTATGCCCATATTTTTTGCAATGAAAACAGAAATTAGGAAATGTCTCATAAACCACCGATTGTTGGATTACCTTGCGGGAAGGTAGTCGGATAGGAAATGAAAGCATGGGCGGTTTGGACGCATCCACTTCAATAAGCACTCTAGCAAAGTAATGGTTGCTCCTTTCCTGGGTGACCAAGTCCGTAGTTAGTGGCATCCCAACCATAGAGGCTACTTCACTCATGGCCTCTTTATTCCAAAGTTTCAGTGGTAGGCGTGGGAATTTAACCCAAATCGGCACTTTAAGGAACTCTTCGTCATCAAAAGTGAAGTCTTCCGATAGAACCTTCAACATGAGTAGCTTGCCAAAGATGGTATAGGGTCCTTCATTTAACACTTTCATTCTGTCTGTTTCAGTTTGGAACCTAAAAATCACCCAACCCTTATCATGTCTCTTAATTTGGCATTTGACTCCCCATTTAGATTTCAGTTCATATGTAGCTTTTAGGCCGGGGAATCGACCTGTGAAGTAGCCAACAAGACAATATCCCCACATCTAAACCATGGAAGGCAAAGCTCTATCAGAAAAGTCCAAAGTATTACCTTTAGGAGGGACAAAATTCAGCTTGATCCCATGAGATGGGGCTCGGTTATCCTTGAAGAGTGTAGTCCATGGCTGCTTTCCAGGGTCCATGGCAGCAGCTTGCACTTGCTTCTGGACGGCAGACTGTGGCTGCGCCTTGTTCTTCATTGTAGATAACACATTTTGCAGCTTGGCGGTATTTGGTGTTTCAGCATTGGCAGAATTCCCACCAGCTGAATTCCAACCAGTTTGCAGCAGATGATCAGCAGTAGGTGCGGCCAATTCAGCCGGACTACTGGCAGTAGGCAGCCCACCAGCTAACACAAACTTCCCAGGAGATCTCCCGGTAATTGGGAAAGAATTCCCAGCAACTTCCAAAGCAGGACTCCCAATAGTTTCAACACCTTCTGCAGCAGTACCTGGGACAGTGCTTTGTAGCTTCTTCCCTGTATTTGCAACACCTTCTGCAGCAGTACTCTGGACTCGTTTCCCCTCAGAACTGGAGGACTTGGCCTCGGTAATTTGAGCAGCAGGGGTCGAAGGCTCTGCCTCAGCAAACACCACAGAAGCACCTGCAATAGACTGCCTCACGTTCTTCCCAAGTTTGGCCGAGTTCCCAGATTTCGTATTCTCCACATTTAGAGCTGGGAAGTCCTCTTCCATGGCTTCCAAAACAGCAAACCTGGAGTTCGACCTGGTGGCTCGCCCCATCGGTACCTCTGCAGCTCCCTTATTATTTTTCCCCATCACCGAGGCGTAGACAGACCGACCCAGAAGGAATCGTCATTACCTGTTAACGAACACTCCACTCCAGGGAGGTCGCACCAGGCTGACGACTCGCACAAACAGGGCAGAATCCCAGAATCGTGTTCACGACGAACAAAATCGCAGAAAAAAAACCTAAACAAAAACAGAAATTTCTTCACAATAACTCCCTCAAAACTCTTCCAATCCCAAATCCAAGGTCGGAAGTGGGCTCAGAGTCAGATTTCGGCTAGGAAATGTTAACCACGACCTGCAAATTCCATAAATCCATGAAGCCGTACCAGTGGACGAACTGCGAATTCCCTGGGTCGGATTCCGATCTCCCTCTTCTTTCTGGCGCTGGTTTCAAAATTTTAGGTGTTTTTAGGCGCTGGTTAGACTTCTATGTACTTGAAATGGGAGATGACAACCAAACAACACCCATCCTTTTGGGTAAACCTTTTCTGAAAACCGCCAAAACAAAAATAGACGTGTCGAATGGTTCATTTTTTTTTTGGGAAAATGTAAATATGTTTAGATGTCCAAAAATAGTTCTGTACATCGTGTGGGACAAAAATGTAGACTATCCCAAGTAGGGATGCCCTATCACCACCAAAAAGAGCAACATCTAAAGCTCTATGAAGCCCATAGCAAAAACCTAGGTGACGAGAGTATCAAAAAATAATCATGTGATGAGGATACATGTGACGTGCACTTGTCGTGTTTGGCACTCAAAATAAATACAATACAACGAATATACGTAGTATAACGAAGTAAGGTTTGTATCCACAGGGAAAGGAATACTTTTCTTTTATATAATTAGTAACAAATGGGGGGTTTGATTGTTGTTGAATTTGAAGTAAATTTAAACACTAAGATGAACGACTTATGTGGTTTAATTAATAGAGATGAGGACTTGGTTTTACTTTTATTCACTTAATAAAATGTTCGTCGATCCCGGTTATATCTTTAACTATCTTCCTCTCGAATACTCAATCGAGGAGTATATCCAGTTCATCGAGGGTAGTTATTAATAACGAGATGCATTCATTAATAAAACTTACTATCGAGTCAATATAGAACAAGCGCCGTATATTAATTCAATAGTAGCGATAAGCTTAAGATGAAAACGATTGAGATTGATAACCTCAACACAAGCGGTTTATTAGTTTAATCAATATAATTAATTCCCCTTGGTTTATTAACCATGAGATGCATGCATTAACAATCCAAGTTTACTACATTTGATGGAACCGAATTAATAACAAGCGTATTAACCGATTGATTCTAGTAATAATTAATAGATGAAGCAAAACTAGTTAATCCTCATTTGGAGACTAAACATGAAGAAAATATAAAGAAAGAACTATTCTAGACTGAGCTTAGAAGTATGTAGGAATTGGATATCTAATTGTGAAGGAAAGGGGGTGTATTTATAGGCTCTTGGGATGCAGCTCGGGTACCCGATCGGGTATATACACAGTACCCGATCGGGTATGTGTAAAATGCCAGATTCGAGGTATACTCGATCGATTATAGGCTATATTCTATAGGTATACTCGATCGGGTGTGCTTTTATACCCGATCGAGTATGTGTAGAAAATGATATTCGGGCAATACTCGACCAGATTTGGGGTTAAAGTTAAAGGCATACCCGATCGGGTATGTTGGTCTACCCGATCGGGTATAGACACTCGATCGTGGTCAAAATCTTCCTTGCATGTTCCTTTGTCTTCGGATCTGATCCGATTTGAAGTTTCAACAAGATACCCGATCGAGTATAGATGATACCCGACCGGGTATAGACCAAAAATTCAGGATCCTATTTTCTCTTGAGATTATGCACCTTTCTTCTACTTTTGGGGTTCACCAACTGTCCTTTGAGTGATCAAGACCTGTTTGAGATCAGAATGAACCCAATCTAAACAATTTACAAGAATTTAGCAAACTAAACTATTACACCAAAAGTGTGTAATTTCCAAAGTAAAAATCAATCAAAACTAATTAAAAATACAAACATACACATGGAAATTACATGATTATCAATTCCCCCACACTTAGTTTCTTTACTCGTCCTCGAGTAAAGTTAAATGTTCATAAGTGTCAAGTCTTTCACAGTTTCAACAATTTTAACAAGATGAAAACACAAGACCACCAATGATAAAACATGAGTTTTTAAGCTCAAATTACAAATATCATCTTGGGTTTTATGGCCTTCTAGTGCTATTCTTCTCTTCTTCTCCTCTCTTCTTCTTCTTCTTGAATATTCTTATTCTCCAAAGAGATCAAATGAGTGCCTGCAAAAACAAATATTTCTCTCATATCTCTCTTTTTGTCTAGGAGCCTTTTCAGGTTTTCATCCTAGCATCTCTTTTTATTTTCCATTCTCCCCAACTCGCTCATTTTTTTATAAGCCCTTTTTGCTTAGATTGCCCATTTTTGTTGGGTTTTCAATAAAATTACATACCATGAAGAGTCTCTCCCCCACACTTAGTCCAAGCACTGTCCCTAGTGCCTGCCTTCTCCGCCATAGGAGTTGCCTCCGAAACCGCCCCCAAAGCTGCTATCAAATCCGCCACCGGTGCCGCCATCCCCGCCATCTCCTCCATCATACCCTCCACCTCCGGAGCTAGATCCTCCAAAGTTACCCCAATGAGTGGGGTCATACCACGAGGGTGGTGGAGGGGGGTTCGCCATAGTCTGAAAGGATCCTTGATGGGCTATGTAAGAGTACATAGGTCCGTTGAACCTACGTTGATCCTCTTCATATCGATGCCTGTCGGCTTCCCGGAGCTCCTCCATCCGTTGAAAACCTGCCCTGTGCTCCTCCTGCACTTGGTTGAGCCGCTCTCCAATAGCCATGTAGTTAAGGTTCATTTGGTTGAACCCTGCAAGTAATTGTTGTTGACCCTCCAAGATTTGTTAGAAATAGTTGGGTGGAGGAGGGTTTTGGTGCTGCTCGGGGATGTCTATGTCTTCATGATCATGGGGTTGGCATAAGGTGCGTCCTCCGATTGGTATTGGAGTGGCTCTTATTGCGGCTCTTGGAGGTGTGGTGGAAGGGTGTGTGGGAATAGGTAATGAGGCACCTCTACCTCTACTTTGTAGAGTAGTTTGGGAAGGTCTGGGCTAGGCAAGAGGAAATGTTTGATAGGCTTGGGGTGTATGAGCCAGTTATACATGTTCTTCGGTTGTTCACCACCATAGAGTGTGTGGGAGAAAGTTGTGCATCCCAAATGGCCTAACCAAGCCATGTCCATCAAACAATAATCAGGTATAGGAGAGTTATCCGTATACCCGAACTTACTTGCCAAGTGCATAACCACCCCACCCAAAACAATTGCCCCCCTCGCTGTGCTTTCCTTTTTTAAATGTTCCCACATGAGATTGCACAAGTTAAAGTCCACATGACGACAGATTAGAGCTACCGACATCAAGCACACATCCCCCATCCTAGTGTGGTGATTGTTGGGGCGCCCAAGCAAACAGTTTGCTAAAAACTTCAAGAACAATCGGAGGACGGGGTGTTGGACATGACTAGTATACAATTGGGAGGAGCTAAAGTTCACTTCTCCGGTCATCTTGGTCCACAGTGAATGACCGAAAATGGTGTTGTCGGAGATGGCTTTTTCGTAGGGGACGAGGATGCCAAAATGTTCGGCAAACTCATGTTTCATTATTGAATAGGTGTGGTTAAACAAACGAAATGTGAGTTTGTCATCTCTAAAATCAGCCTCATCGTTCTCAAACTTCACCGAGCTCATGAATTCATAGACAATTCTTTCGTTAGAGTTGTATTTCATTTTGAAAATGCGGTTCCTGTCCAACTCACGAAAGAATTGCTTGGTACTACTATAAATGCCTAGTTCACGGAGAGCATCATGGCATAAGAAATGGGAAGGTTTTATTTGCCTTGTAATTGTAGCGATGAACTGAGCTCAGTGTTCGTTGTCGGCGAAAATGAGGTCCTCGTACCCCGGGATGGGTTCCATATTCCTTGAGCTCTTCCCTTTGTCCTTTCTTGGTGCCATTTTTGGAGATTTGGAGCTTGAAATTGGGCAAAATCGAAAGGGGGTTAGGGTTTTTCGGACCTGTGGAAATTGGGGAAAAATTAGGTTTTATGGGTATGGGTGTGTAGATGAAAGTGAGGGAAGTATTTTGGTGGAAGAATGGGGTGATTTGATGGAGAAATGAGGGAGATATGGTAGAGAGAAGGTTCGAAAATGGAGTTTGGGGAAGAGGGTTCGAAAATTGGGTTGGGAATTTGGGGAAGATGAAGTGATTCGGGCTGTTTTGGGGTTAAAACGCAGGTGTACCCGATCGAGTATTGAGTGATACCCGATCGGGTACTGAAGACAGTTTGTTCAGAACTTCGGTTTTCCAGCCATACTCGACCGAGTATCTTGCCATACCCGATCGGGTACTAGAGACATTTTATTTGGGCTTTTGAAATTCCAGCAATACCTGACCGGGTGTATAGTCATACCCGATCGGGTATATTTCTTTTTCACATTTTGAGCCCTGTATTCGGTCGAGTGTTCGGAGCAGGTTCTATTTAGCTTTGCCTTTTTATGAATACTCGACCGGGTATGTAATTGTACCCGATCGAGTATATATGCATTTTTGAAAAACTTTTGCTCCTTCGATCGAGTATGACTTCGGTTCTGCTTTTTTATCAATACCCGACCGAGTCTAAGGCGGTACTCGATCGGGTATGTCCCCAGATGCTTCAAACCCTATAATTTCTTTCCATCCAAACATGCGGTTAGTGCCCTCTCTCACTGATCTCTCAAATAATTATAGAAAAAATGAACTTTAAACACTCGAAATAATGAAAAATAAAACTTGGGTTGCCTCCCAAGAAGCGCCTTAGTTAACGTCGTGGCTCGACGTTATTCATTTTTTTTTCAGGTGGGATCATGAGTAACCCCTTCTTTAAAAACAACGGCCTTGTGCGGCTCCTTTTGATCTTTTTGTTTCGGTCTTTTCCATTTAGACCAGATTTTCATTTTATTTACCACCTCAATTTCCGATGGTTTTGATTCGTTTTCAGAGGATTTATTCAACGGTGACTTGTATAGTGCTTCCTCAATGATAAAAATTGATTCATTTTTTTCTTTAAATGGAGAGTGATCTTTTATAGAATTATATATGTTATATTCTATTTTTCTTCCATCAAATTCCATAGTTAAAAGCCCGCTAGACACATCGATTTTTGAACTAATTGTTTTTAAGAATGGTCTCCCTGATAAAATAGGGATTTCATGTCTATTACTCTCCATTTCAATCACATAAAAATCAGAAGGGAACACTAGATCGCTCACCGAGACAAGTACATCTTCCACCACCCCTTTTGGAGAAACAGTTGATCCATCGGCTAGTTGGATTATGACACCGGTTTTCTTTAAAGGGCCAAGGTCCAAGGAATTATAAAGAGTATAAGGGATCACGTTAATTGATTCCCCTAAGTCTAACATGGCCCCAAAGGTGGTGTCTCCTAGCTCGCATGGTATAGTGAACATGCCTGGGTCAGTGCATTTTTTTGGAAGTTTCTTTTGAAAAACTGCCGAGACCTGTTCACTAATTTCAATTTTCTGTTTTCCCTCTAAGTTTTGGGTCCTCTTGATTGTGCATAATTCTTTTAAAAATTTTGCAAATCGAGGGACACTTTTAAGTGAGTTGAGGAAGGGAATGTTTACCTCACATTGGGCGAATGTCTCGTACATGTCTTTGTCATTGGTTAGCGGCCTTGTCTCCCTCAATGCTTCGGGAAAAGGGGGTTGTGGTTCGTATGATGACACTGGTGGACTCCTTGTGATCAACTCTTCCGGTTGCTTTTCCTATTCATCCTCCTCTTTTTCTTGCACTTCTTTCCCGCTTCTCAACATGATAGCATTTACATGTTGTCTTTGGATTTTGTTCTGTTCGAGAAGGGAGCTTTCCGGAATCTTTTGCTTCAAGCCTGCTTACGGCTCTAGCTATTTGGCTCACTTGACTTTCCAAGTTTTGAATGCTAGACTTGGTCTCATGCTGAAATCGAACCATGTTTTGTTGCATGGTTGAGACATTTGAGGTGAGCGCTCGGATCATGTCTTCGGTGGACATATTTGAGCTTGAAGTTTGGCCTTGGTGATTTGGGAAAGATTGTTTCAAGGGCTGACTTTGTTGTGGTTGAGGGTTCCCATATCTAAAATTCGGGTGATCTCTCCACCCGGGATTGTAGGAGTTAGAGTGCGGATCATACCTCTTCTGTTGATGAGTTTGGAAACCCAGGGCATTGACTTGTTCTTCTTGAAGAGTTGGACAAGAATCGGTTGGATGCCCTTGCTGTGTGCATATGCCGCAGACCTTGACCTCTTGGTTTCTAGGATTTAAAAGGAAATCCTTAACCAAAGAAGTCAAGCCGGCCATTTGACTTTCGAGAGATGATATAGATTCAGCCGCAACAACTCTTCGGGTTGAGGACCGCCCGGTGTAATGCCTGGAATTCTCGGCCAACTCCGAGATGGGGTTTCTTGCTTGAGAGGGTGTTTTGTTAACAATACCCCCTCCGCATGCTGCATTAACCATTCGTCTATCATGCTCCGCAAGACCATCATAAAAATAAAGAATGAGGTCTTGCTTAGTATACCCATGATATGGGCAGCTAGCGCAAAGCTTTTTGAAGCGCTCCCAATATTCATAAAGTGATTCATCATCACCTTGTTCGATGTTGCTGATTTGCTTCTTTAAAGATGATGAAATGGAAGCGGGATAATACCTTCCCAAGAAGCATTTTTTCATGGCTGCCCATGTGTCTATACTTCCTGAGGAAAGATAGAAAATTCAATCCTTTGCGGTGTCCTTAAGTGAGAATGGAAAAGCCCGCAATTTGATTTGCTCTTCGGTAACTCCATTAGGACACATGCTTGTGCATACGACGTGGAACTCCGAGAGGTGTTTATTTGGATCCTCCCCTCTTAATCCATGAAAGGAAGGAAGTAGATGAATCAGCCCAGATTTAAGCTCAAATGTATTACCTTCGTTGAGTGTAGGGAAGGTAATACACAGTGGTTGTTGTTTCAAGTTTGGAGCTGTGAGCTCCCTCAGTGTTCTTGTTTAAAGAGCCATGTGAAAGGACACTTCGGATTCGCTAGAACTCAAGCTAGCGATGGATGAATTTGTGGTAGATGATTCCTGCGAGTCGGTGTTTGAAAATTTACTTTTCAACCGCTCGAAAGTTTGTTCTATTTCGGGGTTTGATTGGTAGGTGATTTCATTCAGTGAACGATATTTAACCATATACTTCAAAGCTCAGAAATAGAAAAATAATAACTCTTTATATTTTATTTATATACTTTTTATACTTTTTTTTTGACTTTTCTTGAAATGAAATAAAAGAAAAATTATTGCCTTTCCCCGGCAACGGTGCCAAATTTGACGTGCACTTGTCGTGAGGTGCACTCAAAATAAATACAATACAACGAATATACGTAATATAACGAAGTAAGGTTCGTATCCACAGGGAAAGGAATACTTTTCTTTTATATAATTAGTAACAAAGGGGGGGTTTGATTGTTGTTGAATTTGAAGTAAATTTAAACACTAAGATGAACGACTTATGTAGTTTAATTAATAGAGATGAGGACTTGGTTTTACTTTTATTCACTTAATAAAATGTTCGTCGATCCCGGTTATATCTTTAACTATCTTCCTCTCGAATACTCAATCGAGGAGTATATCCAGTTCATTGAGGGTAGTTATTAATAACGAGATGCGTTCATTAATAAAACTTACTATCGAGTCAATATAGAACAAGCTCCGTATATTAATTCGATAGTAGCGATAAGCTTAAGATGAAAACGATTGAGATTGATAACCTCAACACAAGCGGTTTTTTGGTTTAATCAATATAATTAATTCCCCTTGGTTTATTAACCATGAGATGCATGCATTAACAATCCAAGTTTACTACATTTGAAGGAACCGAATTAATAACAAGCGTATTAACCGATTGATTCTAGTAATAATTAATAGATGAAGCAAAACTAGTTGATCTTTAAAGTAATGCTCAATATATTAATATGGAATACGAATAGGAAGTAATGAATATTCAAGGAAAACGGTTAAAGAAAATAACTCACAACTTACAAATCATTAAGCTTCAAAGTAGCAAAACCAAGATGGAAGAGTTTAGCTCTTCATTTAGAGACTAAACATGAAGAAAATATAAAGAAAGAACTATTCTAGACTGAGCTTAGAAGTATGTAGGAATTGGATATCTAATTGTGAAGGAAATGGGGTGTATTTTTAGGCTCTTGGGATGCAGCTCGGGTACCCGATCAGGTATAGACTCGGTACCCGATCGGGTATGTGTAAAATGCCAGATTGGAGGTATACTCGATCGATTATAGGCTATATTCTATATGTATACCCGATCGGGTGTGCTTTTATACCCGATCGAGTATGTGTAGAAAATGATATTCGGGCTATACTCGACCAGATTTGGGGTTAAACTCAAAGGCATACCCGATCGGGTATGTCGGTCTACCCGATCGGGTATCGATAATCATGTAATTTCCATGTGTATGTTTGTATTTTTAATTAGTTTTGATTGATTTTTACTTTGGAAATTACACACTTTTGGTGTAATAGTTTAGTTTGTTAAATTCTTGTAAATTGTTTAGATTAAGTTCATTCTGAGCTCAAACAGGTCTTGATAACTCAAAGGACAGTTGGTGAACCCCAAAAATGGAAGAAAGGTGCATAATCTCAAGAGAAAATAGGATCCTGAATTTTTGGTCTATACCCGGTCGGGTATCATCTATACTCGATCGGGTATCTTGTTGAAACTTCAAATCGGATCGGATCCGAAGACAAAGGAACATGCAGGGAAGATTTTCACCACGATCGATGGTCTATACCCGATCGGGTAGACCGACATACCCGATCGGGTATGCCTTTGAGTTTAACCCCAAATCCGATCGAGTATAGCCTGAATACCATTTTCTACACATACTCGATCGGGAATAAAAGCACACCCGATCGGGTATACCTATAGAATATAGCCTATAATCGATCGAGTATACCTCGAATCTGGCATTTTACACATACCCAATCGGGTACCGTGTATATACCCGATCGGGTACCCGAGCTGCATCCCAAGAGCCTATAAATACACCCCTTTCCTTCACAATGAGATATCCAATTTCCTATATACTTCTAAGCTCAGTCTAGAATAGTTCTTTCTTTATATTTTCTTCATGTTTAGTCTCCAAATGAGGAGCTAAACTCTTCCATCTTGGTTTTGCTACTTTGAAGCTTAATGATTTGTAAGTTGTGAGTTATTTTCTTTAACCTTTTCCCTTGAATATTAATTACTTCCTATTCATATTCCATATTAATATTTTGAGCATTACTTTAAAGACCAACTAATTTTGCTTCATCTATTAATTATTACTAGAATCAAGCGGTTAATATGCTTGTTATTAATCCAGTTCCTTCAAAGGTAGTAAACTTGGATTGTTAATGCATGCATCTCATTGTTAATAAACCAAGGGGAATTAATTATATTGATTAAACCAATAAACCGCTTGTGTTGAGGTTATCAATCTCAATCGTTTTCATCTTAAGCTTATCGCTACTATCGAATTAATATACGGCGCTTGTTCTATATTGACTCGATAGTAAGTTTTATTAATGAACGCATCTCGTTATTAATAACTACCCTTGATGAACTGGATATACTCCTCGATTGAGTATTCGAGAGGAAGATAGTTAAAGATATAACCGGGATCGACGAACATCTCATTAAGTGAATAAAAGCAAAACCAAGTCCTCATCTCTATTATTTAAACTCATATAAGTTGTTCATCTTAGTGTTAATTAAATTAAATCAAATCAAACTCAAAACCCCCCTTTCGTTACTGTTATTATAAAAGATAAATATTCCTTTCCCTGTAGATACGAATCTTACTTCGTTATTGGCGTTTGTAATTTCCATGTGTATGTTTGTGTTTTTAATTAGTTTTGCTTGATCTTTACTTTGGAAATTACACACTTTTGGTGTAATAGATTAGTTTTTTAAATTCTTGTAAATAGTTTAGATTAGATATATTCTGAGCTCAAATAGGTCTTGATCACTCAAAGTACGGTTGGTGAACCCAAAAAGTGGAAGGAAGGTGCATAATTTGAAGACAAAAGAAGGATCGTGAAATTTTGGTCTATACTCGGTCGAGTATTACCTATACTCGATCGGGTATTAGGTTGAAACTTCAAATCGGATCAGATCCGAAGACAAGGAAACATGCCGGGAAGATTTCAGCCACGATTAAATGTCTATACCCGATCTGGTAGACCGACATACCCGATCGGGTATGCCTTTGAGTTTTAAACGAAAATCGGTCGAGTATGGCTCGAATATCACTTTCAAAGCATACTCGACCGGGTATAAACATATACCCGATCGGGTATACCATTGGAAAATAGCCTGAAACCGATCGAGTATACCTCGAATCGGGTATTACACACATACTCAATCGGGTACCATGTATATACCCGATCGAGTACCCGAATCCCATCCTAAAAGCCTATAAATACACCCCCTTTCCTTCACAAATGATCATCCAATTCCTTTGTACATCTAAGCTCAGTATAGAATAGTTCTTTCTTTATATTTTTCATCATGTTTAGTCTCCAAATGAGGAGCTAAACTCTTCCATCTTGGTTTTGCTACTTTGAAGCTTAATGAATTTGTAAGTTGTGAGTTATTTTCTTTAATCTTCTTCCTTGAGTATTAATTAATTCCTATTCATATTTCATGTTAATATTTTAAACATTACTTAAAGTATCAACTAGTTTTGTTTCTCATATTAATTATTACTAGAATCAATCGGTTAATACGCTTGTTATTAATCCAGTTCTTTCAACGGTAGTAAACTTGGATTATTAATGCATGCATCTCATGATTAATATGCCAAGGGGAATTAATTATATTGATTAAACCAATAAACCGCTTGTGTTGATGTCATCAATCTCAATCGTTTTCATCTTAAGTTTATTTTTACTATCAAGTTAATATACGTCGCTTGTTCTATATTGACTCGATAGTAAGTTTTATTAATGAACGCATCTCGTTATTAAAAACTACCCTCGATGAACTGGATATACTCCTCGATTGAGTATTCAAGAGGAAGATAGTTAAAGATATAACCGGGATCGATGAACATTTCATTAAGTGGATAAAAGCAAAATCAAGCCACCACATCTATTAATCAAACTCATATAGGTTGTTTATCTTAGTGATAATTGAATTAAATCAAATCAAACATTAAAACCCCCTTGTTACTATTTATATAGAAGAAAAGTATTCTTTTCCCTGTGGATACGAACCTTACTTCGCTATACTACATATTAGTGTTGTATTGATAAATTATTTTGAGTGCACCTCACGACAAGGGCACGTCAAATTTGGCGCCGTTGCCGGGGAAAGGAAATTAATTTTTCTTTTATTTCATTTCAAGAAAAAATCAAAAAAATATTAAACAAAAATATAAAGAGTGTTTATTTTTCTATTTCTGAGCTTTGAGTATATGGTTAAACACCGATCTATAAACCAAATCACCTACCAAAAAAAGCCCGAAACAGAACAAGCCTTCGAAAGGTTTAGGAATTTATTTCCGAAGACTTCTTCGGAGGAATCATCAAGTGCTAGTTCTCATTCTAGCAACACCGAAGAGCCAATCACTATGGCTCTTGAAACAAGAACGCTGAGGGAGCTCACAGCTCCAAACTTGAATCAACAACCACTGTGTATTACCTTCCCTACACTTGATGAGGATAATACATTTGAGCTGAAATCTGGGCTCATTCATCTGCTGCCATCCTTCCATGGCCTGAGAGGAGAGGATCCGAACAAATACCTCTCGGAGTTCCACATCGTTTGCACAAGCATGTGTCCAAACGGTGTAACAGAAGAACAGATCAAACTGCGGGCGTTTCCATTTTCTCTAAAGGATACCGCAAAGAATTGGCTATTCTATCTTCCTTCAGGAAGTATAGGTACATGGACGGCCATGAAGAAAGCTTTCCTGGAAAGGTATTACCCTGCCTCTGTCTCATCCTCTCTAAAAAAGCAAATTAGCAACGTGGAGCAAAAGGATGATGAATCGTTCTACGAATATTGGGAACGATTCAAGAAACTGTGTGCAAGCTGTCCATATCACGGCTATTCGGAGCAAAACCTCATCTTATACTTCTATGATGGTCTTTGCAATGAAGATAGGCGGATGATAAACGCCACATGTGGAGGGGGGATTGTCAACAAGACTCCTTCTCAAGCTATAAACCTTATCTCGGAGTTGGCCGAGAATTGTAGACACTATGATCGGTGGTCATCAAAACGAGTTATGGCGGCAGAATCCAACAACTCGTTGGAAAGTCAAGTAGGAGGCTTGACTTCTTTGGTTAAATATTTTCTCTTAAATCCAAAAACTCAAGAAGTCAAGGTCTGCGGCATATGCTCGACACAAGGGCACCCCACCGACTCTTGCCCAACATTACAAGAGGAGAACTCCGAACAAGTCAATGCTTCGGGTTTCAAAATCAAAAGAGGTATAACCCTCAAAGAAACACCTATAATCCGGGATGGAGGGATCATCCTAATTTAAGGTACGGAAACTCTCAACCTCCTCAACCATCAAATCTTCACCCTCAACAATATAAACAACAAGGCCAAACTTCGAACTCGTACATGTCCACCGAAGACATGATTCGATCACTTGCCATTAATATGGCAACGATGCAACAAAGTGTGGTCCAATTTCAAGAAACAACAAAATCCAGAATCCACAACTTGGAAAGCCAAATCAGCCAAATCTCAAATGCCGTGAGTAGGCTTGAAGTTAAGGATTCGGCAAGGCTACCATCTCAAACGGAGTCGAATCATAGGCAACAAGCCCATGCAGTCACATTAAGGAGTGGCAAGGAGTTGGTTATTGCCAAGGAGAAGGCAAAGAGCCACATTAGCGAAGAGGAGGAAGAAGAGGAGCTGGTGGAAGTAACTCAACCGGAGGTGGAAGTTCAAATCTCAAACCCACCACCAGTCATCCCCGAGATTGAAGCACCCTTCCCCGAGGCTCTAAGGGAAACGCGAAAGCTGGAGAAGGACAAGGACATCTATGAGACATTCTCCAAATGTGAGGTAAATATTCCTCTCCTTAACTTGATAAAGGGTGTTCCTAGATTTGCAAAATTTTTCAAAGAACTATGTACATTAAAAATGAAACATAGACTCAATGGAAAACAAAAAGTCCAAGTTAGTGAACGTGTTTCGGCAGTTTTTCAAAAGAAACTCCCAAAGAAATACATAGATCCGGGCATGTTCACTATACCTTGTAAGTTGGGAGGAACTACGTTTTCAAAAGCCATGCTCGATTTAGGAGCATCAATTAATGTCATTCCTTACTCTTTATACAAATCGCTTGAGCATGGCCCTCTAAATGAAACCAGAGTAGTCATTCAACTTGCGGATAGATCAAATGCTTACCTTAAAGGTATTGTCGAAGACGTACTAGTTATGGTTGACAATTTGATTTTCCCCACTGACTTTTACGTTTTGGAAATGGAGAATGATAAAAATGCGGTTTCTATCCTCTTAGGAAGGCCATATTTAAAAACCGCTAGAGCAAAGATTGATGTATTTAGCGGCTCTTTAACAATGGAATTTGATGGAGATAAAGTTGAATTCAACATTTATGACTCCATGAAATATCCAAATGAAAATCATTCTTTATTTTCCATTGATATTGTTGACCCTCTTGTACAAAATACTTTTGAAATTAATGGAGAGGACGAATTGTTGAGTATACTTGAGAATGACTTCGGGGAAAACTCTTCAGAACTTGCCTTGACTCCCAACACACAAGCTATGATAGTGGATTTGGATACTCACTTCCAACTCCCACTTATGCCACCGGGGTCAAGGGCATTTCCACTAACCATCCCCGAAGAAAATCCTTTACCTTCAGTTTTGCAGGCACCCGAAGTTGAGATGAAACCACTCCCAAAACACTTGAAATATGTGTTCTTGTTGGGAAACGAGACACTACCGGTCATCATCTCAAACAAATTGACCGTGGAGCAAGAAGGAAAATTGATAATGGTGCTCAAGGAGCATAAACTAGCAATTGGATGGACTATAGCCGACATCAAAGGCATTCGTCCATCTACATGCATGCATCGCATCTTAATGGAGGATGAAGCTAAGCCGGTGCGACAGCCGCAACGAAGACTAAACCCACCTATGATGGAGGTGTTCAAAAAGGAGGTGATCAAGTTACTCCAAATGGGTATAATCTTCCCCATTTCCGACAGCAAGTGGGTTAGTCCAACCCAAGTGGTTCCGAAGAAGACCGGAGTCACGGTGGTGGAGAACAAACATGGAGAACTTATGCCCACCCGAATTCAAAACGGATGGAGGGTATGTAAAGACTACCGTAGACTCAATGCGGTAACTAGAAAGGATTTCTTTCCTTTACCCTTCATTGACCAAATGCTTGAGAAACTTGCCGGGCATAAGTTCTATTGTTTTCTTGATGGCTACTCCGGGTACTTTCAAGTGCCTATAGCCCCTGAAGATCAAGAGAACACCACTTTCACTTGTCCATTTGGCACCTTTGCATACCGACGCATGCCATTCGGACTTTGCAATGCCCTGGCCACATTCCAACGATGCATGATGAGCATATTCTCTGAATATGTTGAGCTATTTATGGAAGTCTTTATGGATGATTTTACAATCCATGGAGACTCATTTGATTCATGCCTACTCCATCTATCTCTTGTTTTGAAAAGTTGTTTAGAATCAAATCTTGTTCTAAACTCTGAAAAATGTCATTTTATGGTGGAAGAAGGAATTGTCATAGGCCATGTGATCTCGTCCAAAGGGATCGAGGTGGACAAAGCAAAAGTGGAAGTCATCCAATCACTACCTTATCCTACTACCGTTAAGGAGATACGATCAAATCTTGGACATGCAGGTTTCTATCGGAGGTTTATCAAAGATTTCTCAAAGATTGCATCCCCTTTATGCACACTTTTGCAAAAGGAGGTGGAGTTCATTTTTTCCGAGGACTACAAGAAGGCCTTCAATACTTTGAAGGAGAAGCTAGTAACCGCACCTATCATCCAAGCCCCGGATTGGTCTCTTCCCTTTGAGATCATGTGTGATGCTAGTGACTATGCGGTCGGGGCCGTTTTGGGCCAAAATGTGGGAAGAGCATCTCATGTGATCTATTATGCATCCACCACACTCAATGATGCCCAACGCAACTACGCCACCACCGAGAAAGAAATTATGGCCGTCGTTTATGCGCTTGAAAAATTAAGGTCATATTTACTTGGTACCAAGGTGATCATTTACACCGATCGTGCGGCTATTAGGTTCTTGATGACAAAGAAGGAGGCCAAACTACGGCTGATTCGATGGATACTACTCTTGAGCGAGTTTGATGTTGAGATCAAGGACAAGAAAGGCATGGAGAACTTGGTGGCCGATCACTTGAGTCGTTTGATCCTTGATGAAGGAAACAATCATGTCAAAGACGATATCCGAGGGGAATTTCTGGATGAGACCCTCTTCTCTCTTAAGGAAAATCGTCCTTGGTACGCTCATATTGTTAATTTCCTTGTTCTAAACAGGTTTCCACCAAGCTTCTCTAAAGCTCAAAGAGAGAAACTTTAGCATGATGCAAAGCAATATGTATGGGATGAACCATACTTATAGAAACATTGCAAAGATCAAGTCATTCGAAGGTGCATTCCCGAAACAGAAATTGCATCCATTCTTGCTTTTTGTCACTCACATGCATGTGGTGGCCACTTTGGAGGGAAACGAACATCTATGAAGGTACTTGAATGCGGTTTTTGGTGGCCAAGCTTATTTCGAGATGCCCATGTCTATTGTCAATCTTGTGATAATTGCCAACGCATGGGCAACATCTCTCGAAAACATGAGATGCCACAAGTTCTTATGCTCTACGTGGAGATCTTTGATGTGTGGGGAATAGATTTCATGAAACCTTTTCCTAATTCCCATGGAAATCTATATATTCTATTGGCGTTAGACTACGTATCCAAGTGGGTGGAAGCAAAAGCCACAAAGACCGATGATGCCAAAGTGGTGACTGAATTCCTCAAAACCCGCATCTTCTCAAGGTTTGGAGTCCCACGCATCTTGATAAGTGATAGAGGCACTCACTTCTACAACAAAACTGTGAGTGCCTTATTGAAAAAATATGGCGTCACACATAAACTCTCCACCGCCTACCACCCACAGACAAACGGTCAAGCCGAGGTATCAAATAGAGAGCTGAAGTCTGTACTTCAAAAGACGGTAAATCCAAACCGTGAGGACTGGAGCCTACGCATGGATGATGCCTTATGGGCATACAGAACCGCTTTCAAAACCCCAATTGGCATGTCACCCTATAGACTCGTGTTCGGTAAGGCCTGTCATCTTCTGGTCGAACTAGAACACAAGTCTTATTGGGCGGTAAAAACATTCAATCTCGACATGGCAAAAGCGGGAGAGCAAAGGAGGCTGCAATTCCAAGAACTAGAGGAGCTTCGATTGGAGTCCTATGAGAATGCCGCCATCTACAAGAAGAAGGCGAAGGTATGGCATGATAAAATGATAATAAGAAAGGATTTCCAAGTTGGAGACAAATTCCTTCTTTTTCTCTCACGCCTTCGCCTTTTCCCCGGGAAATTGAGATCATGGTGGGAAGGACCATTCGAGATGGTCAAAGTCTACGCCCATGGAGCAGTTGAAATAAAAAGCCTCGACACCGGAAAAATCCTCAAGGTTAATGGACATCAACTCAAACCGTTCCTTGAGGGTTTCCCAAAAGAAAGCATTGAATGCATGGATCTCATCGATCCAATCTTTGAAGAATGAACACAACCATGGCATTGTGTCGCGACGTTAAATAAGGCGCTTCTTGGGAGGCAACCCAAGCAAGGTACGTTTTTTATTTTGTTAAGTCCCTTGTCAAAATTTCAGTTTCTATTTTTGTGAGGTTGAGAGAGAGGGCACTAATCACAGGTTCTGGAAAAAGAAAGAAAAAAATGCAGGGTTTGGAGCATCTGGGGACATACCCGATCGAGTACCACCTTATACTCGGTCGGGTATGGCCAAAAGAAGGGGAACCGGGCATTACCTGATCGAAGAAGTATCCATTTTTGAAAGAAAGCATGCATACTCGATCGAGTATCACTATATGCCCGGTCGAGTATGTACAGAAAGTTGAATTTCAACGGAAACTGACCCCCGCATTCGATCGAGTACAGGGCTCAAGATTTGAGGCATACCCGATCGGGTATCACTACATACCCGGTCGAGTATACATTGAAAGGAAAAACTAAAAGGAATCTGCCCCAACATTCGATCGAGTACATGTCTCAAAACATGGAAAAAGACACATACCCGATCGAGTATTGTATTATACCCAATCGGGTACCGGAGGCAGACTACTCAACAATCTTGGTTTCCAGCCATACTCGATCGGGCAACAACCTATACCTGATCGGGTACCGGAGGCAGACTACTCAAAAATCCTAGTTTCCAGCCATACCCGACCGAGTAACAACACATACTCGATCGGGTATACGGGCGTTTTAACCCCAAATCTGCCCCAAACACTTCATCTTCCCCAAATTCCAAAACCCAATTTCGAACCCCTCTCCCCCAACCTCCATTTTTAACACTTCTCTCTACCATATATTCTCCATTTCTTCACCAAATCACCCCATTCCAACACCAAAATACTCCCCTCCTCTTCCTCTACACACCCATACCCACCAATCCAACTTTCCCCCAGTTTCAAGAGGTCCGAAAAAACCCTACCCCAACTTTCAATTTTTCAGATTTCAAGCTCAAAATCACCCAAAAATGGCACCAAGGAAGGAAAAAGGGCAGAGCTCCAACACTATGGCATTCATCCCAGGCTACGAGGACATCATCTTCGCCGACAACGAACACCGAACCTGCTTCATCTCCACCATTGCAAGGCAAGTAAAACCCTCTCGTTTTTTATGCCATGATGCCCTCAATGATTTAGGAGTGTATAAGAGCACTAGGAAATTTTTTCATGAGTTGAGCATGGATAGTATATTCAAAATGCAATATCACTCTAATGAAAAAATAATCTATGAATTCATGAGTTCGGTGCAATTTGAGACCGATGAAGCTAATTTTAGGGATGATAAACTCAAGTTTCGTCTGTTTAAGCACAACCACTCCATAACGAAACTTGAGTTCGCCGAACATTTTGGTATTCCGGTCCCCTACCAAAAATCCATATCCGATAATACCGCTTTCGGCCATACCCTGTGGACAAAGATGACCGGGGAGACTAAATTTAGCTCCTCCCAACTGTATATTAGTTGATGGAGTATATGGCCCGGGAACCCCCGGCCCACAGACTCCTACTACACCAATAAAGGCCCAACCGGCCCAGGAAGCACAGCAGGCCCCAAATTACGGCACCCCAAGCACTTAGCAGCCCACAACGCACACTGGGGAGCCTTCGGCCCCCTGGCCGAAGGCTCAAAACTCTCACAGAATGGGCTTTCAAGCAAACTAAGAAACTGGGAGAAAAACGGCAGAAAACAGTAGCCCTCGGCACCTGGAGCCCTCGGCACCCAGGGGGTCCCCGACACTCAGAGCCCTCGGTTAGTCCATAGCAGCCGAGGGCACCTCTCCCGACATAATATCCACGCCACATGCGTACAGATCACCGTACCCTGTACAACGTCCCATCCAACAGCCGCATTAAATGCGGCCACATGCGGCTGCCAGAGCTAACCAGTTGAGGTGACCTCTCGGCCAATGGACGCTTGACACGTGTCCCTGTCCGGCATTTATTGCTACTATAAATAGCACCTCATTTCCCCATTTGTAACGAAGTCATAACACGCTGAAAACGCTCCACACTTTATAATATACTTTCTCTCTCTATATTTACTTGCTCTGACTTCTCTCTTATTACTCCCCGTAATAACCCCTCAGATAAGCTACTGTTGGTCCCGGTTATACTGGATACAGTCTAGAGGGGGGGTGAATAGACTGTATTGGTTTTTAGCTTTTTAAACTAAGTACCAGATTTACAGAATAGCCTGTTCTGTTGAAAGAACAGACTGGCAGCGGATGGGGTTCTGGCAGGGAGTTCTGTTAGCCTCAGAGAAGCAAAGGCAGTAGGCCTTCTGTTAACTCGTAGAACAAGTTCTGCTGAACACAGATACCAAGTCCAAGGAGTTATACAGTTCTAACTAAGTGCAAGTATTAAAAGCAGTAAGTAAACGACACCAGGGATTTTTATAGTGGTTCAAGGAACAACTCGTTCCTCTAATCCACTGTTCCACTAAGCTGTAAAAACTGCCGTTTACAAAGCCTTAGTCCTAGTACTTAAGAAGCACTCCACGTCTTCTTCAAGCCTAGATGTGTCCTGGGATGCACTGCCTGGCTTCCTTTAACACTGGTCCTTTCACTGAGTTTCCTTGAAGTATCACCACTTCACTACTCCAGTTATTTGGACGTCCTTCTTGTAGCAAGAAGAGTTTCTGTTGAAACAGGGGTTCCTCCAACTAGCTTCGTTACAAAATATTTGTATGTGATGAGCTTGAAGAGTTGAAGAACACTTGGAACTTTGCTTGAGTTGGAAAGAGTATTTTTCCAACTTCTGCCTTCTCTTGTAGAAGATAATGAGTTTGAATCTCAAGGAGGCTTTTTGCTTTTCAGAGTTTGAATATCTTGCTTGAAGAGTTGTAGCAAAGGTTAGCAAAAGTTGCAAAGTTATCCGGTTGTTCTTCGTAGTGTATCTTTTATACTGAGGTTGTCTTCCCGTTGGAGGAGTAGGAGGAAAACTGCATTTAATGCGCGATCAGTTGACTTGACTTGTAGAGCCCGATAAAGTTGGCGGGTTACTATTTTGGGATAAAGTATTCCTGACATTCCGGCCAGTCATCTGCAATTACTCTACGTAGCATGGGGTGCATTAAATGAGCATTTAATGCATGCACTGTAGCTTTTCCGTTTTATACTCCCAGCCGTTGAGGGAATCTTTTAGTTGACTTCCCGGTTCTTTGAAAATCTTCTAAGTGTCAGACCTTCTGGCGTCTTTGTCTGAGAGTAGAACAGAGGAGGTCTGGAGCACTTCTGTTGGGAGTATCCAACAGAGACCCAGAAGGGTTTCTGTCAGAGTCAAGACTCACAGAGATCCTGAGGACTTCTGTTCTGGAGCAGAGAACCAAAGGTCCTCTGTTTCAATAAAGCCTTACGAGGGTCTTCTGCTCTGGAAGCCCTTCTGCTCTTGAAGCCCTTCCGCTCTTGAAGGTCTTCTGTCAAGTCGAATACATCTAAGAACTTTACAAAGGAAAATTCTAATACATAGTTTCTAAAGAGGTACTCTACAGTCCTAATTAATATAGCATCATCAAAATCTAAAAACAATTATTCCTTACAATTTCCCCCTTTTTGATGATGCCAAAACCCTTTAACTATTTCCAGAGAAGTGCCTTCACCATAAAAAAAATATTAAGTTTAAAAACTTCCATTAAAATCTTGGTGGGCAACTTGGCATAGGAAAATAGTAAGAGTACGATACATTCAGATAGCAGAATATAACAGAAATAAACAAACACAAACAGAAGGCAAAAAGACAAGAATTTGAGGAAAAGCACTTCAAAGTAAGAAGGCAGAGATGTGATTTTATTAGATAAGTTTTACAGAGTTTAAACCTTACACATTCTCCAGGTTAGCTGCCTGTAGAGCTTCTTCCTCTAGTCTTTGAAGCCTGAGCAGTTCTTCATTTATTTCAGCTCTGATTTTGAACAGATTGCCAGACCTTTGATAAGATGCCCATATTGGAGAAAAAGCTTACAATCCAAATAGTTGAGGACACCTTCATGTATGGTCTTTCCTGGGACAATGTTCTTCTTGTACCATTCTTCTGCTTCTTCAAGAGATCCTCCATACCTAACTCTGACAACACCATCTTTGTCCAGATAGAGGTGCTGTTGTTGGGTAGGAGTCATTTTAGCCTTCATCTCCTCAAATTGAGCTCTGTCAATGTTCTGAGAGCCACCCAATCTCCACTCAGTGAAGTTGAAAACTTTCTTCTTCTTGGTGCTCTTCTTTACTGGAGATGGGGGTCTAGGTATGCCTGCTGCTCTCTTCTTTTGGAGGGCAGCTTCAAAATAGGGAGCCGGATCTACTGCAGGCTCACCAGAGGAGGGTGCTCTGGTAGGAGTTCTGTGAGACCTAGGCCTGGTCTGTTGAGGGTCCTCTTCCCCCTTTTTGGCATCATGCAGATCTTCAATCATAAGACTGATCTTCTGGAATTCTGAGGCCTGGGTTGAGGCTATCTGCTCCAGGGCCTCTGGTAGTGTCTGGGTGACAGAGGTAAGGCCTTCAATCAGACCTTGCTACTTCTGTATTGCAGAGAAGATTTCCTTGTTATTGGCTTCAAGGAGCACCATCTTCTGATACCGGTCTCTGTCAGTGGACAGAAGGGCTTGAGCCTGTTCTTGATGAGCTCTGCACATTTGCTCAATAGAGGTCAGGTGCCTCTCCGTTCTGGCATCAGATGTCTTCAGAGCCTCAAGATGCTCTGAGATAGTGTGGATTGCCTGTCCTTGACTCAGGAGAGTCTGTTGAAAGAAAGAGAGGGTTTTGTGAATGCCTACCACTTCTGTTGACAGGACATCTGTTCTGGCAGAGGAGGAGGCGATGAAGTTGTTGAGTGTCCCAGTGAGGTTCTCAAAGCGGTCAGAGATGAACTGCATACCGGAATTCAGATTGTCATTCACATGAGCAAGATGCCCATAATGTTTATCATTTATCTCTATCAGCTTGTTCATGCCTTGGAGGATCTGTCCACCAAAGTCTTCTGCAGATTCAACAAATTTGTTGAAGGGAATGTTATTCTGTTGTCCATCTGCTTGAGGCATCTCTAGACCTCTTCCCCTAGGTAATGGGTGATGTTCTTGGACAGATGATAGAGAATGGACAAGCTGTTCATGTTCCAGTTGAGTCAAAGGAGGGGTCTTCTGTCTCTTGGATGTGGCCTTGTAGGATTTGTTGATCATGAATCCATCCATGTCATAGGAAATCTCATAAGGAGAGTAGATAGGTTTTCTGTTGCGAACCACCTTCTTTTTCTTTCTCAGAGAGGGATTGGGGGCAACAGAGTCCCTAGAATACCCTTTGGGTGCAGAGATGGGAGAGACAGTTGTAGGATCTGAGTCTCTGAGAAACCATACAGGTTTAAGGTTTTCTGCAGGTTGTTGTGGAGGTGAAGATTCTGGAGGAGGAGATTGAGGATCAGATTCAGAGGATGAAGAGGATATCTGTTGGGGTGAGGGGTTCAGGTGCTGGGGTGAGGATTGAATAGGTGAGGCATTCTGTTGAGGGGGAGATGGGGGAGGTGAAGGTGAGCGGTTTCTGTAGGGAACAATTGCTCTACAGGGAGATGCAATTTTTTGTTTGGGTGATTGAGGAGGGATGGGGGTTTTCTGTTCAGGAGATTTAGGTTGAGGGTGTTCTGGTGGAGGGGTTTCTGTGCTGGTGGTAGGTGAGGGAATGAGGGGTTCTGTTGGGATAATAACAGAAGGGGTTGGAGAGTTTACCTCAATGATGTTATCCACGAGCAAGGAAGTCCTCCACTCCTTGATATGCTCCATCATAGCTTGTCCTTCTGACTTGAGTACAGAGGACTCTCCTGGGTTGAAGTTGGGCTGTACAGAGTCAGTTGCCATTTTGGTGAACAACCATTCTTCAAAGGCTGCAATTTCTCCATCTTCTAGAGGTTTGACAGCTTCCTCCGAGGGTGAAGAAATGAGAATAGCCTTTCCCTTGTAGCTTGCCTTCTTCTTCTCAAGGACAGAGTGAAGAAAGTTGAGGGCAAAGCACTTTGAGACATCATCAGTCCCAACCCAATTCAGGATGGCTTCTTCTTCTGCCTCATAGTGATCAAAAAAACTGAATTATTTTGTGGAGGGGTCCCATACTCCATCTTCTCCATTCAAGGACCTGGGTAAACTGTCTGTCAAGCAAGGACAGATACCCATCTTTGATAGGACTAGGGTGCTCTGGTGGAGTTGGCACCATGTTCTGTTCAGGAGATGCAGCAGAGGTGAGGATCTCTGGTTCCCCCTGAGTGTCTGCCACTCCCTCAGACACAGAAACCACAGGTTTAGCAACCTTCTTCTTGGGTTTGGTGGTCCTCTTCCTCTTCTGTCCGGCCTTAGGGGGGCAACAGGTGCTCCCCCTTCAGTCTTCTTCTTCTTCTTTTCAGCCTTTGGAGGAGCAACAGGTGCTTCCCCTTCAGTCTTCTTCTTCTTCTTCTTTTCAGCAGAAGGGGCTACAGAGAGAGGTTTCTGTACCTTCTCTCCTTGTTGTCTTTTAGCCTCAAGTTGAAGCTGTCTCTTCAGTTCTGCTTTTATGGCTTTCTCCCTATTTGGAGATGCAGTCAGAAAGATTACCTTGGTGTGATCCAAAGCTGAAGCCTTCCTCAAGTTTACCCCTTGTTTGAGGAGCACTTCTGAAATGAGCAGTCCATGCCCTAGCTTCCCAGAATAGAGGCTAGTCTTTGGATTCTTCTTCTTGATCACTTCAATCAGGGACTTCACCATGACTTGTCCCCAATTGATGTTTACCCCATGATGCACTGCATAAAGGGCCTTTGCATTGGCAGTTGTGACATCATCTGTGGAGGTGTACTTGCACCATAAACATTTGTGGAAGATGTTTATGAGCAGCTCAAATTCCCTCTTGAGCAGGTTCTTCTTGATGTTGACCTTCTCTACCTCTTCACCTTTTCTGCAGAACTTCTTCTTGAATTCTGGCAGAGGGATGTCAGTATCCTCCAAATCAAGTAAAGAGGTCCTGTCTTCCTCTAGTTGGATATTGAAGATGTTGTTGATGACGTCAGCATCAATCAAAACTTCTTCTCCTTGGACGACGGAGGAGATGGTTTCATCCTTGAAGGATGCGTTGAGATAGAACTCAACTGTGTCAATGTTGCTGTAGGCCTCATAATCATGAGTGATGACCTTGCTCAGTTGCCATTGTGACAGTCCGTCAACAATGGAGGTCATCCTCTCCTTATTCTCTGCGAACCTGGGCAGTACTTCCAGTTCGCATCTCATCCCTGTCAGTACATTCTTCAGGAGAGTTGCCTTTTGTTCCTTTGAAAGATCGGAGAAGCTCAGGAAGGCCATGGAGTTTATTGCGGTTAGAGAGTTTTGGAAAGATAAGAGTTCAAAAGCTTGAGAGTTATGAGAGCAGTAACGGTTTAGGTTTGCGAAAGGGGATTTTATGGATATGGGTTAGTGGACGTTTGAGATAATTTACGGTTCCAAGATACCAATAAATGTAAAAAGGGGCGCAGTAAATAAACGGGGGCGCAGTAAATATTATACGGCTGGATACCGTTTTAAGGGTAAAAGGGTAAAAGACCTTTAATAATTTACTAGGTCACCCGGTTTACAAGATTTTCTAAGTCCACCACCTTCTGTTAGACAAGAGAGGGTTCTCTGTAGAAAGGGTTTCTGTTGCATAAGTGTTCTGCCAGGGTAGAGAACAGAAGGGGTTAACAGAAGGGGTTCTTCAACAGGTGTTCTGTTAACAGGAATTCAGCAACAGAGGGCCTTTCTTTTCATCTTTCCCTTGGAATCTCATCCATCATTCCCAATTCCTCTCTCAGTTTGTTGAACCTAGCCTCAGGAAGAGGCTTTGTCAGGATATCTGCAAGCTGGTCTTCTGTTGGCACATGTTCCATGCAGATGTGCTTCTTCTCCACATGATCTCTGATGAAGTGATGTCTGATCTCAATATGATTTGTTCTGGAATGAAGAACTGGATTCTGAGTGATAGCAATGGCACTGGTGTTGTCACACAACAGCTTGATCTCCTTTGCTTGAATTCCATAGTCCTTCAGTTGTTGCTTCATCCAGAGTAGTTGAGCACAACAACTCCCAGCTGCAATGTACTCTGCCTCAGCTGTACTTGTTGAGATGGAGTTCTGCTTCTTGCTAAACCAGGAAACAAGCCTTCCTCCTAGCAATTGGCAGTGACCAGAGGTGCTCTTTCTGTCTAGTCTACAACCTGCAAAATCTGAGTCAGAATAACCAATTAGTTCAAAGTTACCTCCCTTTGGATACCATAGGCCTGCATTTGGATTCCCTTTGATGTATCTGATGATTCTCTTTGCAGCACTTAGATGGCTTTCCTTGGGCTTTGATTGGTATCTGGCACAGATTCCAACAGAGAATGAGATGTCTGGTCTGCTTGCAGTTAGATACAACAGAGATCCTATGATACCTCTATATGTTGTTGCATCTACATCCTTTCCTTCATCATCTGGACCAATTCCTTGTGAAGTGTTCATGGGAATCTTTACTGATGATTTGCCTTCCACTCCAAACTTCTTGATTAGATCTCTGGTGTACTTCCCTTGATTGATAAAGATCCCTTCTGGAACTTGTTTGACTTGAAGTCCTAGGAAGTAACTGAGTTCTCCCATCATACTCATTTCAAATTGACTCTGCATCACTTGAGAAAATTTCTTGCACAGTTCTGGATTAGTACTTCCAAATATAATGTCATCAACATATATTTGTACTAACAGAATATGATTAGCAACAGAGATTTGAAATAGAGTTTTGTCAACCTTTCCTTTAGTAAACCCATGGTTCACTAGGAAAAGGGACAATATGTCATACCAGGCTCTGGGAGCTTGCTTAAGACCATAGAGGGCCTTTTTAAGCTTGTAGACACAAGAAGATTGAGTAGGAATAACAAAACCTGGTGGTTGTTCCACATAAACTTCCTCTTCAAGATCTCCATTTAGAAATGCACTCTTGACATCCATCTGGTAGACCTTGATGTTGTTGTAGGCAGCATAGGCTAGAAAGATTCTGATGGCTTCAAGTCTGGCAACTGGTGCAAAAGTCTCATCAAAATCTATTCCTTCTTCTTGACAATATCCTTTAGCTACTAGCCTTGCTTTGTTCCTTACAATGTTGCCATCTTCATCTGCTTTGTTCTTGAATACCCATTTGGTTCCAATGACATTCTGGTGTTTTGGCCTACGAACAAGTTCCCATACTTTGTTCCTCTCAAACTGAGTGAGCTCTTCTTGCATAGCATTGATCCAATCTGAGTCTGCAAGAGCTTCTTCAACTGTCATAGGTTCCATCTGAGATTAATAGCAGGCAAGCATTGCTTCTCTCCTTGATGTGGATCTGGTTTGAACTCCACTTCTGATTTGACCAATCACTTGGTTAGGAGGATGGTCTCTTAACCACGTTAGATCTGGTTTTGTCAGCTGCTGTCTTGGTCTCTCTGGTTCCTCATCTTCAGAGTCTTCATCTTCATTCAACAGAAGGGGGTTTGGGGCAGATGTTGGGAATGCAGGATTGTCTGCCACCTCTTCTGTTGGTTCTGGTGTTCTGTCTTCTATGCTGACTTCCTTGAGAATCTCTGTTACCTCTTTAACAGAGATACTTTCATCAAACTTCACATGTATGGATTCTTCAACATGTAGGGTCCTTCTGTTGAGTACTCTATAGGATTTACTGGTGTTTGAATAGCCTATAAAGACTCCTTCTTCAGCCTTTTCTTGAAATACTTTCAGATGCTCCTTTCCATCGTTAAGAATGTAGCACTTGCATCCAAATACATGAAAGTAGCTGATGTTTGGCTTTCTTCCCTTCCAGAGTTCATAAGGGGTCTTCTGGTGATTCTTGTTGATCATGCTTCTGTTCTGAGTATAGCATGCAGTGTTGATTGCTTCAGCCCAATATCTCATAGGCAATCCAGATTCTGCAATCATTGTTCTTGCAGCTTCTTTTAAAGTTCTGTTCCTTCTTTCTGCTACGCCATTCTGTTGACGGGTTCTGGCGGCAGAAAGTTGATGAAAAGTTCCATTCTGATCACAGAAGTCCTTTATGACTTGGTTGACAAATTCAGTTCCTTTGTCTGATCTGATTGTCTTCACTTTCAAGTTCTTCTCAGTCTGAAGTTGCTTTAACAGAGATGGCAACTTCTGAAGAGTTTCATTTTTCTTTGATAGAAAAACAGTCCATGTATATCTGGAGTAGTCATCAACCATGACTAAGGTGTATTTCTTGCCACCAACGCTTGGAGTCTCAACAGGTCCAAATAAATCCATGTGAATCAGATTTAGAGGACTTGTAGAAAGATCTCCAGGAATGGATTGAAGGAATTCTTCACTTGTTTGCCTTTCTGACATGCACTGCAGAGGGTCTCCTTCTTGTACACAATGTCTGGTAGCCCTTCTACAATGTGTTCTCTGGCCAGTTTGTTGATTGTTTTGAAATTCAAATGGTTGAGCTTTTTGTGCCAGTCCCAGCTCAGTTTTGAATCTCCCTTGGCTATCAGGCAAACTCCATCTTTTGCAGTGTTCCAATCAACTACATAGATGTTCTTCTTCCTTGATGCTGTAAGAACCACTTCCTTTGTTGTCTCATGCTTCACATAGCAGAAGTCCTTTGTGAATTCAACAGTGTAGCCTTTGTCACAGGCACTTAGCAAGTTGAACTTCAGTCCTTTGACATATGAGACATCATCAATGATTATCTGGTTCTTGATCAGCTTTCCTCTTCCTTTTGTTTGACCTTCTTTGTCATTACCTCCAAAGGTAACTCTAGGTCCTTTGCATTTCTGGAACTCTGTTAGGCAACTTCTGTCACCTGTCATGTGCCTGGAGCATCCACTATCAATAAACCATTCTTGTTCAGAGATGGCTCCAGCACACAGTTCCTGCAAGATCAAAAGAAAGATTTAGGTACCCAAGCAATGCTGGGTCCTGGGGGGTCATGGAGTCTGGGTAGTTGGTACCATTTTGGTCTCATCAAGTGAAATCTTGGTGGGTGGTACCCATTGTCCACCTGGTAGTTATAGTAAACTGAAGTGTGATTCACTTTAGGCAGATGCTTGTGAGGGTCATGCTTCCTGTTTACATACTTTTGCATAGCTTTCTTTGTTGGAAAGAAGTCCCATATACTATCAAGAGCAGAGGGACGGTTAACCTTGGGCTTCTGAAGTTGACCAGCCAACCTCTTCTGCCTGAAGTTAACTTTCTCTTGATATTTGCCCTTCTGGTGATCATTTCTGGCACGACTGACATGAGGTTGTCTGTCAATGAATGGTCTTTTATTTTTGTTATTTTGAAAACCTTTTCTGTTGTTAGGTTTTCTGCCAGGTTCATTATTTTTCAAAAAGGGTTTCTGTTGAACCTTTATCTTACCCTTTTCTGGTCTGACTTCCTCATGAACAACCTTGGTGCCAGATACACCAGCTTGACAGATGGGGCTAGTAATCAGTGGCTCTATGACCTTGTCTGTCTTAGCAACTCTGGTGCTAGGCATTACAGAAGGCTCACCTGATTCTGTTGAGCCATACCCAAGACCAAAACTAGTGCCAATCTGTTGATCAAGCACAATCTTTTCCATGGAAGACTGGGCCTTCTGGTAAGCTTTGTACTTAATCTCGAGGGGCTCTATTTCTCTTATTCTCTTAAGAAGAGAAACATTTTCAGTTTCCAGTTGATCTCTTTCCTCAATTAGAAGATTTATTTTGATCTCAACCTCCCTTTTTAAGTCAAGAATTTCAGCTTTTAACTTACTGTTTTCTTCTGTTACAGAAGAATAAGTGGCTTGTATGGCCTTAAACTCTTCCCAAAATTCTGACATTGAATCAGAATCAAAAGCTAAGCCTACCGAAGAAAAACTAGATTCAGAAGTAGAGGTTACCTCATCATCAGAATGAGCCATCAGGCAAAGGTCTTTTGTCTCAGTATCCAGGCAACAGAAGGCCTCATCAGAATCTGAGTCAGAACTGGATTCTGTTTCTGACAGAGGGTCTTTCTCCAGCTGTTCTATCACAAGTGTCTTTCTTCTTCTGGAGTTGTCCTCGTACTTCTTCTTTTCTCCATCCTGTCCTTGCTTCTTGGACACTCTAGGATGGGGACAATCAGCCTTGAAGTGACCAGGTTGTCTGCAGTTGTAACAGAGAAGCTCTCCACTGCTTTCTGTTGATTTGACCTTCTGGTATGGCTTTCTGTTGAAAGATGGACTCCTTCCATCTTTGGGATTCTTCATAAACTTTTTGAATCTCCTGGCAAAGGCAGCCATATATTCATCAGATAAGAGTACTGAAGGGTCAAAATCATTTACCTTAGATGTGCTGGCAGTGAGGGCTGTAGTGGTCCTCTCTTCTGGTACATCTTCCTTCTCTTCAATCATTTCAAACTCATGAGCTTTGAGATCTGAAATGAGCTTATCAGGTGTGCTGGCAGTGAGGGCTGGAGTGGGATAAGTCTTTACATCCTTGCTTGCTTGGACAACAACTACCTTCATGTTCCATGCTGAGGGCAGTCCCCTCAACACCTTCAGGTTGATCTCCTTGGTTGTGAGATCCTTGCCAAGCTCAGAGATCTCTCCAGTGAGAGTGAGGAGCCTGTCATACATCTTGGAGATGCTTTCACTAGGGAGAAGTTTGAAGTCATCAAACTTCTTGTTGGCTATGGTTAGATTGTTGTCCTTCTCTTGCTCATCACCAGCTCCAATGAGCTCAAGAGTATCCCAGATTTCCTTAGCAGTCTTGCACTTCTTGATTCTGTTGAAGTACCTATCATCAATGGACTTGTAGAGGATGTCCTTGGCAATATTGTCTAGGTTGTACTTTCTCCTCTCTTCAGTGGTCCATTCTGACTTGGCTTTGCTGATCATCTGGGGTCTGGTGTTGTCTATGGCATGTTCAGGGTTGACCTTCTGGAAGCTTGTGAAGGGGCCAATATCTAGAACTTCCCACATCTCATCATGCAGGGCACAGAGATGTGCTTTCATCCGGATCCTCCAGTCATCAAACTTAAGATCTGAAAACATAAGATTCTTGGACAAGGAGTGATCCATTATATCAGATAGAAATGAGGTAAAACAGAAAAACAAGTGGATCTTTGTTCAACAAATAACCTAAGAGATTATTAGAACAAGGAGGCTCTGATACCACTTGTTGGTCCCGGTTATACTGGATACAGTCTAGAGGGGGGGGGGGTGAATAGTCTGTATTGGTTTTTAGCTTTTTAAACTAAGTACCAGATTTACAGAATAGCCTGTTCTGTTGAAAGAACAGACTGGCAGCGGATGGGGTTCTGGCAGGGAGTTCTGTTAGCCTCAGAGAAGCAAAGGCAGTAGGCCTTCTGTTAACTCGTAGAACAAGTTCTGCTGAACACAGATACCAAGTCCAAGGAGTTATACAGTTCTAACTAAGTGCAAGTATTAAAAGCAGTAAGTAAACGACACCAGGGATTTTTATAGTGGTTCAAGGAACAACTCGTTCCTCTAATCCACTGTTCCACTAAGCTGTAAAAACTGCCGTTTACAAAGCCTTAGTCCTAGTACTTAAGAAGCACTCCACGTCTTCTTCAAGCCTAGATGTGTCCTGGGATGCACTGCCTGGCTTCCTTTAACACTGGTCCTTTCACTGAGTTTCCTTGAAGTATCACCACTTCACTACTCCAGTTATTTGGACGTCATTCTTTTAGCAAGAAGAGTTTCTGTTGAAACAGGGGTTCCTCCAACTAGCTTCGTTACAAAATATTTGTATGTGATGAGCTTGAAGAGTTGAAGAACACTTGGAACTTTGCTTGAGTTGGAAAGAGTATTTTTCCAACTTTTGCCTTCTCTTGTAGAAGATAATGAGTTTGAATCTCAAGGAGGCTTTTTGCTTTTCAGAGTTTGAATATCTTGCTTGAAGAGTTGTAGCAAAGGTTAGCAAAAGTTGCAAAGTTATCCGGTTGTTCTTCGTAGTGTATCTTTTATACTGAGGTTGTCTTCCCGTTGGAGGAGTAGGAGGACAACTGCATTTAATGCGCGATCAGTTGACTTGACTTGTAGAGCCCGATAAAGTTGGTGGGTTACTATTTTGGGATAAAGTATTCCTGACATTCCGGCCAGTCATCTGCAATTACTCTACGTAGCATGGGGTGCATTAAATGAGCATTTAATGCATGCACTGTAGCTTTTCCGTTTTATACTCCTAGCCGTTGAGGGAATCTTTTAGTTGACTTCCCGGTTCTTTGAAAATCTTCTAAGTGTCAGACCTTCTGGCGTCTTTGTCTGAGAGTAGAACAGAGGAGGTCTGGAGCACTTCTGTTGGGAGTATCCAACAGAGACCCAGAAGGGTTTCTGTCAGAGCCAAGACTCACAGAGATCCTGAGGACTTCTGTTCTGGAGCAGAGAACCAAAGGTCCTCTGTTTCAATAAAGCCTTACGAGGGTCTTCTGCTCTGGGAGCCCTTCTGCTCTTGAAGCCCTTCTGCTCTTGAAGGTCTTCTGTCAAGTCAAATACATCTAAGAACTTTACAAAGGAAAATTCTAATACATAGTTTCTAAAGAGGTACTCTACAGTCCTAATTAATATAGCATCATCAAAATCTAAAAACAATTATTCCTTACAGCTACCCCCCGGGTACACTATCCATCATTTGGTGCTCTCGTTGAGAGGTCGAACAATCAAGTAAGAAACCCTCCCCCTTCGCCAAACACTAGCCCTCTACCAAAATGGTGAGAACAACACGTGCCAACTCCAAAAACGTAGAAGACAAGAACCTGCCCCTCGGTGACGTCAACGCCCCCGAAGCCTCTCACAGGGCTCCCAAGGGCGGTGTCATCGCTGGGCTGGAACAGACGGCTGTCGACCTACGCCTTCAGATCCAGCAGAATGCCCCCGATGCCCGCCTCGGCATCGAGGCCAAGAAGAAGAACCGGAGCGATGACCAAATCAGCCCTCCGGTTCTCACCATCGACGTTCATTCGGCGCTCTCCGCCTTCATCCAGACGCTCACTCAGAACCCAGGTGCCTTCGGCACCCTGGCTCCGGCTCAACCCCAGGTTGGGGAGAACATCATACTTCCCCCTCTGCCACACCCCTTCGGAAACCCCATCCCTCGGGTTAGGAATGACGAAGGGGTATTGGCCCAAGATATGGCCTCCCAGGAAGTTCAGTCCCGGGACCGCCACAATGACAACAGAGAAAGGCCCCGCACTTCCGCCCTCAACCGGCTCGGAGGGGGGCAAGACCGCCGAGGGGTCCAAGACCGCCTCGGAGGAAAAGCACTCCAAAGGCCCCAGGAAAGCGGAGGGTCTGTCTCGAGGGCAGACGAGGAGCGTCCCCCTCGGGACAAAGGCAAGGCACCCTGTTGGTCCCGGTTATACTGGATACAGTCTAGAGGGGGGGTGAATAGACTGTATTGGTTTTTAGCTTTTTAAACTAAGTACCAGATTTTACAGAATAGCCTGTTCTGTTGACAGAACAGACTGGCAGCGGATGGGGTTCTGGTAGGGAGTTCTGTTGATTTAGCCTCAGAGAAGCAAAGGCAGTAGGCCTTCTGTTAACTCGTAGGACAAGTTCTGCTGAACACAGATACCAAGTCTGAGGAGTTAGACAGTTCTATCTAAGTGCAAATATTAAAGCAGTAAGTAAATGACACCAGGGATTTTTATAGTGGTTCAAGGAACAACTCGTTCCTCTAATCCACTGTTCCACTAAGCTTGTAAAAACGACCGTTTACAACGCCTTAGTCCTAGCACTTAAGAAGCTCTCCACGTCTTCTTCAAGCCTAGATGTCTCCTGGGATGCACTGCCTGGCTTCCTTTAACACTAGTAGAAAAAGGGCCTATAGTGACACTAATTTAGTGTCACAGAAACTTTCTGCGACACTAAAAAAGTGTCGGGGAAAGTGTCGGCTAGTGACACTAAATAAAGGGTCACTGATGCGGGGACGGTTTTGTGTCAGCAAATTATGACACTAATGTATCGTCTAAAATAGCGACATTTATGCATCAAGAACACATTGTGACGCTAATACATCACAAAATTTATTGACACACTTGTATCATAAAATTAAAACACCGGTGATACATTGATTTCAATACACACACACACATACAATTTAATACTAATAAATAATTAAAATTTAAAACACCTTTATTTATATCTCAAATTCTCACATAAATGTGATTGTACATTATTCATGGGGGCATACCCCCAAAATCATAAAAAAGCATAACTCAAATGAACTAATCACTAAGTTAAAATAAATGAAAGCATGCTAAAATTATGTACCAAAGTCAGAGTAGAGGAAACAATAAACTAATTTGAAACTAGTCTAGGTAGCGATTGTTCCACAGTTCTTCTTGTTGACCGCAACACATTTTCCATTCAAGAGGGACATGTTCTTGAAGCTCTCAATCGGCAAGTAACAAAATCCCATATGATTCCCGGCCTGCAATTTAAGCTTACTAATCCAAAAATCAATATGAATTATCTAAAAATATACAGAGTACTACATAATTTTGCAAAAGATTTTCTACTTTTTTTAGAATAAGATATCTAAAACTGAAAGTTGAAGTGGGATTTCCTTTCATTTCATCCAGAAATGTAACATCTGCACTACTTTTTTCATAATGAGATGTTTGTAAAAATAATAGTACTCCGTATATGTTAGTGTTTGGTAGAAAATCTGATTAATAAGGAAAATAAGAAGAAAAAATCTGGCACCAAATGAGCACAAGTTCAGTATAAAATCCTCAAATCCTAACCTGCTGCAGCTGCAGCACGTGGCCATATGGTTTCTTGAACATTTGAGGAATCAGCGGTTTCCCCCCACATGCACACTTCTCCTCCAAGCATGAGTTTTTGCTGTTCAGTATCATTTATATCTTCCAAAGGATCTGCAAAATAAACCTCATCCCAGGGAACATCTAGATGGCCAAGATACCAGACACCTTGGTTGCTATAAATGCATCTGAAGTTTTTAGCAACAACCTTTTGACAGACCCCAGGCCCCAACCTATGCCAATTGTATATAATATGGTCACAAATATGATTGTAGTGAATTGAGAAAACCATACTGGAGTTTGATAAAGCGCACAGAGTCAGTATGTACCCACCAATTATGCACCACTGTCTGTGGGTTGAGTCTGGATGCAAATGTGTAAAAGGTTTCCTCCCTGCAAATAAAAAACTTATGCAAAATTCAAATAGAAATCCAGTTGACAGGTATCCAGTTCTGAGATATTGCTATTTTTTGACCTCTGAGCACAAAATATTGATATGCATCATTAGGGGTCATATTATGATCTTCAAGCCTGCATGTATAATGTATAGTTATGATTGGAATTGCACAAGAGGCAAACTGATAAGTATAGCAGTTTCTGCAGAGTTAATGATTCAGAGTTGTGACGGAAAAATGGTGTAAAAAATTGGCGCATCTTCTATATTGAACATGCAAATTGCTTCGATAATACTTGAAACTCTTGTGTATAAAGGGAAGATTAATGTAAAATGATAAGCATAATTTGAAAAAACACAAATTAACTTCTTGAACAGTGAGGAAGGAACAAAGGAAAAAGAAGCAAAAAGACAAGGATCTCCCAAAAAGGGAAAAAGAAAAAATATAACTTCTATAGACTGACCTGTATGGACCTCATCACCACCCAAATGAAAGAGCTCAAATGGAAATATTTTCCACATGACTTCCACAAGAGAAATAGCACCCACAGCGTCAAAATGACATGAAAGATGAGAAAAATTGGGCATTCTACGCATTAATATATTTCCACCTGACATGAAAGAGCCGAATTGTAATATCCTAGGAATAAATATGTTTTAGATTCCTAAATAGCACCAGACCCATTATGACAAATAGAGAATACCTGTAGAGGAAGGGAACCACACCTATTAAGACAAATAGAATACCCATAGAGGCAAGGAAGGAACCACCTAACTTACCACTCGTGAGTATAGACAAATTTAAGCTATTTCAATATTTCGTCTATGCAATTTCAATATTATAACAACTAATCTGTTTTTTCAACTACTTCAAACTCCAAAACTTCTGTTCCATGTGTTCCTACTATTCATAGACTAACATCTAAAAATACGTTTGTAATAGCTAAAAATACACCTCGCATTCAAAAAGTTGTGAAACATACTTTATCTATTCAAACATTAAGTTTTAATAAATGCTTTTTAGTTGAACCAAAACATGTGTGCTAGCGCTTATAGTTAGCTGGGAAATTAGTAATCAGTTAAACTACGGGCAGAAACACAACCATGTATTCACACAAAGGCCTCAAAAGTAACTCAGGCCATTACATGATATCTATATTCACAAGCTGGAATGTACAAAGGGACAAGGAGAAATAAGCAAATTGTTATTTAGAGCAAAAATAGAATGACCTTACTCGTGACATTATAGATCATAGCAAACCTTAAGAATAGAATGACCTTACAGTTTTAGCGTAAAAAGAATAAGTTTCCAACCTACAAACAATAAAATATTGATTATAGCTAGATTATAGCATACCTTAATGAGATATTGATCATAAGTCATATTTAATTTTGCATATTTAACTTTGTAATGGGAAATGCTCTAAAATAATTCCAAAAAACAACCTGCTAAACATCTTAACCAAGAATAGGAAGCATCAAAAGGTTTAACATAAAGTGGAAATATTGTATTAAAATGAAAATTTTGACTTCTAAATAATCACAAAAACATAGAAACCATTCTTGTGTTTTCTAGTGCAATAGAAGCATCAACTATCGCCAATGTAGCTATAGAAGCAACCATGATTGTAGCTCTAGTTTGAAAATATTCATGTGTTCCTGGTTTTACAAATTTCTTCATACGAAGACCCACCATGTAGAGAAAAAAAAAATTTATTCCGGAAAAAGGGGAGGAAGAAAGAGATCTGGGCATTCAGATTTGAAATTGCCCAAATCTGGATCACCTATTAAAGCCCACTTCAGCATAGTGTTCCAGGTACTATTGCCCTGCTTCGGACCCAACATCGCTCCCGCCAGCTGGAGAGCACCCACCGCTGCCACAGAACTCACTCACCATCGTACCCATCACTGCTCGGGACACCGTCTCTCTTGCTACGCGACCTGAAGGATCCACCGGGTTTGACTTCCTTGATTTTCACCATTAATGGGGGCTTGGAGCTCAGGAGAGGTGTATCTCAAAACTCAGCCGGTCTCCCATCGAAGGCTAACCTCCGTGGCCTACCCCTTACTCCGCAGAAATCGCCATTTTCACCGCCAGTAGCAATCGGCACGTATTGCTCGCTCTTGTGTATGAATGAAATATTAGGTTTAGGAATTTTTTAAAAGCTAAAATTAAATAATAATTTGAGTTAAAGTGTCACTATTATGTGTTGATGTAATAATATCACTAGTCACTGATATACAAGTATCATTAACGTATTATTGACACTATAGTGTCACTAGACAAGTGTCACTGTAAGCTGTTTTTTTAGTAGTGTAAGACTGGTCCTTTCACTGAGCTTCCTGGAAGTATCACCACTTCACTACACCAGTTACTTGGACGTCCTTCTTGTAGCAAGAAGAGTTTATGTTGAAACAGGGGTTCCTCCAACTAGCTTCGTTACAAAGGATTTGTATGTGATGAGCTTGAAGAGTTGAAGAACACTTGGAACTTTGCTTGAGTTGGAAAAAGTATTTTTCCAACTTCTGCCTTCTCTTGTAGAGGATGATGAGGTGTTATTCTCAAGGAGGCTTTTTGCTTTTAAGCGTTTGAATTTCTTGTATGAAGAGTTGTAGCAATGGTTAGCAAAAATTGCAAAGTTATCCGGTTGTTCTTCGTAGTGTATCTTTTATACTGAGGTTGTCTTCCCGTTGGAGGAGTAGGAGGACAACTGCATTAAATGAGCGATCAGTTGACTTGACCAGTAGAGCCCGGTAAAGTTGGCGGGTTACTATTTTGGGATAAAGTATTCCTGACATTGCGGCCAATCATCTGCAATTACTCTACGGAGCATGGGGAGCATTAAATGAGCATTTAATGCGCGTACTGTAGCTTTTCCGTTCAATACTCCTAGCCGTTGAAGGAATCTTTCAGTTGACTTCCCGGCTTTGTGGAATTCTTCAAAGTGTCAGACCTTCTGGTGTCTTTAACTGAGAGTTGAACAGAGGAGGTCTGGAGCACTTCTGTTGAGAGTAAATCCAACAGAGACCCAGAAGGGTTTCTATCAGAGTAAAGGCTAACAGAGACCCTGAGGTCTTCTGTTCTGAGGCAAAGAACCAAAGGTCCTCTGTTTCAATAATGCCTTACAAGGGTCTTCTGCTCTTGGAGCCCTTCTGCTCAGAAAGTCTTCTGCTCTGAAGGCATTCTGCCAAGTCGATTACACTAAGAACTTTACAAATGAAAATTATAATACATTAAGTCTAAATAGGGGTACTCTAAAGTCCTAATTAATCTAGCATCATCAAAATCTAAATACAAATATTCCTTACAATTTCCCCCTTTTTGATGATGCCAAAACCCTTTAACTATTTCCAGAGAAGTGCCTTCACCATAAAGAAAGATTAAAGTTTAAAAACTTTCATTAAAATCTTGGTGGGCAACTTGGCATAGGAAAATAGTAAGAGTACAGTACATTCAGATAGCAGAATAAAAATGAAATAAGCAAACACAAGCAGAAGGCAAAAAGACAGGAAATGAGGAAAAGCACTTCAAAGTGAGAAGGCAGAGATGTGATTTTATTAGATAAGATTTTCAGAAATAATCCTTACACATTCTCCAAATTAGCTGCTTGCAGAGCTTCTTCCTCCAATCTTTGAAGCCTGAGCAGTTCTTCATTTATCTCTGCTCTGATCTTGGAAAGGTTGTCAGAGCTTTGATAAGATGCCCAAATGGGAGAAAGCTTGCAGTCCAGATAGCTGAGAACACCTTCATGTATTGTCTTCCCTGGGACAATGTTCTTCTTATACCATTCTTCAGCTTCTTCTAAGGATCCCCCATACCTAACTCTCACAACACCATCTTTGTCCAAATAGAGGTGCTGTTGTTGGGTGGGAGTCATTTTGGCCTTCATATCTTCAAATTGAGCTCTGTCAATTCTCTGAGATCCACCCAATCTCCATTCAGTGAAGTTAAAGACTTTCTTCTTCTTGGTGCCTTTCTTTACTGGAGATGGGGGTCTAGGTATGCCTGCTGCTCTCTTCTTCTGTAGGGCATCTTCAAAGTAGGGAGCAGGATCCACTGTAGGCTCAGCAGAGGAGGGTGCCCTAGCAGGAGTTCTGTGGGATCGAGGCCTAGTCTGTTGAGGGTCCTCTTCCCCCTTTTTGGCATCATGCAGATCCTCTATCATCAAGCTTATCTTTTGGAACTCTGATGCCTGAGTGGAGGCTATCTGCTCAAGGGCCTCTGGTAGAGTCTGAGTGACAGAGGTAAGGCCTTCAATGAGACCTTGCTGCTTCTGAATGGCAGAAAAGATGTCCTTGTTATTGGCTTCAAGCAGCACCATCTTCTGATATCTGTCTCTGTCAATAGATAGGAGAACTTGAGCTTGTTCTTGGTGAGCTCTGCACATTTCCTCAATGGAGGTCAGTTGCCTCCTAGTGCTGGCATCAGAATTCTTCAGAGCCTCAAGATGCTCTGAGATAGTGTTGATTGCCTGTCCTTGATCTAGGAGAGTCTGTTGAAAGATAGAGAGTGTTTTGTGGATGCCTACCACTTCTGTTGACAGGACATCTGTTCTGGCAGAGGAGGAGGCTATGAAGTTGTTGAGTGTTCCTGTGAGGTTCTCAAAACGATCAGATATGAACTGCATTCCCGAATTGAGATTATCATTCACATGAGCAAGGTGCCCATAGTGTTTATCATTGATCTCTATCAACTTGTTCATGCCTTGGAGGATTTGTCCACCAAAGTCTTCTGCAGATTCAACAAATTTGTTGAAGGGAATGTTATTTTGTTGTCCATCAGATGGAGGCATCTTTAGACCTCTTCCCTTAGGCAAGGGGTGATGTTCTTGGACAGATGAGAGAGATTCAACAAGCAGTTCATGTTCCAGTTGAGTCAGAGGAGGGGTCTTCTGTCTCTTTGATGTGGCTTTGTAGGATTTGCTGATCATGAATCCATCCATGTCAGATGAATCTTCATAAGAGGAATAGATAGGTATTCTGTTTCTGACTATCTTCTTCTTTCTGAGGGAGGGATTGGGGGCAGTAGAATGCCTAGAATACCCTTGTGGTGCAGAGATGGGGGATATGGTTTTAGGATCAGAATCTCTGAGAAACCATACAGGTTTAAGCTTCTCTGCAGGTTGGTGTGGAGGAGGTGATTCTGGTGGAGGGGTTTGATGTTCAGATTCGGAAGATGAAGAGGATATCTGTTGGGGTGAGGGGTTCTGATGCTGGGATGAAGTATGAAGAGGTGAGGCATTCTGTTGAGGAGGAGATGGTGGAGGTGAAGGTGAGCGGTTTCTGAAGGGAACAATTGCTCTGCAAGGTGATGCAATTTTCTGTTTGGGTGAGTGAGGAGGGGTGGGGGTTTTCTGTTCAGGAGATTTAGGTTGAGGGTTTTCTGGTGGAGGGGTTTCAGTGCTGGTGGGAGGTGAGGGGATATGGGGTTCTGTTGAGATATTAACAGAAGGGGTTGGAGATTTTACCTCAATGATGTTATCCTCAAGCAAAGAAGTCCTCCACTCCTTGATATGCTCCATCATAGCTTGCCCTTCTGTCTTGGGTACAGAGGGCTCTCCTGGGTTGAAGTTGGGTTGCACAGAGTCAGTTGCCATCTTGGTGAACAACCATTCTTCAAAGGCTTCTATCTCTCCATCTTCTAGAGGTTTGACTGTCTCCTCTTAGGGTGAAGAGATGAGAACAACCTTTCCTTTGTAGCTTGCCTTCTTCTTCTCAAGGACAGAGTGAAGAAAGTTGAGGGCAAAACATTTTGAGACATCATCAGTCCCTACCCAATTCAGGATGGCTTCTTCTTCTTGCTCATAGTGATCAAAATATTGGATTATTTTGTGGAGGGGTCCCATTCTCCATCTTCTCCATTCAAGGACCCGGGTAAACTGTCTGTCTAGCAAGGACAGATACCCATCTTTGACAGGACTAGGGTGCTCTGTTGGAGTTGACACCCTATTCTGGTCAGGAGATGCAACAGAGGTGGGGATCTCTGGTTCCCCCTGAGTGTCTGCCACTTCCTCAGACACTGAGACCACAGGTTTAGCAACCTTCTTCTTGGGTTTTGTGGTCCTCTTCCTCTTCTGTCCAGCCTTCATGGTTGGAGGAGCAACCGGTTCTGCCTTCTTGGTCTTCTTCTTCTTCTTTTCAGCAGAAGGGGCTCCAGAGAGGGGTTTCTGCACCTTCTCTCCTTGTTGTCTCTTAGCATCAAGCTGAAGCTGTCTTTTCAGCTCTGCCTTTATAGCTTTTTCCCTGTTTGGAGAGGCAGACAGGAAAATTACCTTGGTGTGATCCAAAGCTGTGGCCTTCCTCAAGGTTACCCCTTGTTTGAGGAGCACTTCTGAGATGAGCAGTCCATGCCCTAGCTTCCCAGAGTAGAGGCTTGTCTTTGGGTTCTTCTTCTTGATAACCTCAATTAGGGACTTTACCATGACTTGTCCCCAGTTGATGTTTACCCCATGATGCACTGCATAGAGGGCCTTGGCATTTGCAGTTGTGACATCATCGGTGGAGGTATATTTCCACCATAAACATTTATGGAAAATGTTAATGAGCAACTCAAATTCCTTCTTGAGCAGGTTCTTCTTGATGTTGACCTTCTCTACTTCCTCACCTTTTCTGCAAAACTTCTTCTTGAACTCAGGCAGAGGGATGTCAGTATCCTCCAAATCAAGTAGAGAGGCCCTGCCTTCCTTTAGTTGAATATTGAAGATCTTGTTGATGACGTCAGCATCAATCAAAACTTCTTCTCCTTGGACGCTGGAGGAGATGTTTTCATCCTTGAAGGAGGCGTTGAGATAGAACTCAACGGTGTCAATGTTACTGTAGGCCTCATAAGCATGAGTGATGACCTTGCTCAGTTGACACTGTGACAGTCCGTCAACAATGGTGGTCATCCTCTCCCTTTTCTCTGCGAACCTGGGTAGGACTTCCAGTTCGCATCTCATCCCTGTTAGTACATTCTTGATCGGAGAAGCTCAAGAAAGCCATGGACGTTTTTAGCGGTTTGAGAGTTTTGGAGAGATAAGAGTTCAAAAGCTTGAGAATTATGAAAGCAGTAACGGTTTAGGTTTGCGAAAGGGGAATTTATAGGTACGGGTTAGTGGACGTTTGAGATAATTTACGGTTCCAAGGTTCCAATAAATGTAAAAAGGGGCGCAGTAAATATTATGCGGCTAGATACCGTTTTAAGGGTAAAAGGGTAAAAGACCTTTAATAATTTACTAGGTCACCCGGTTTTCAGAATTTTTCTAAGTCCACAACCTTCTGATAGACATAAGAGGAGGCTTTCTGTAGAAAGGGTTTCTGTTGCAGAGGTGTTCTGCCAGGGTAGAGAACAGAAGGGCTTCTTCAATAGGTATTCTGTTAACAGGAATTTAGCAACAGAGGGCCTTTCTTTTCAACTTTCCCTTGGAATTTCATCCATCATTCCCAATTCCTCTCTCAGTTTGTTGAACCTAGCCTCAGGAAAAGGCTTTGTCGGAATGTCTGCAAGCTGGTCTTCTGTTGGCACATGCTCCATGCATATGTGCTTCTTTTCAACATGATCTCTGATGAAGTGATGTCTGATCTCAATGTGCTTTGTCCTGGAGTGAAGAACTGGATTCTGAGTGATAGCAATGGCACTGTTGTTGTCACACAACAGCTTGATCTCCTTTGCTTGAATTCCATAGTCCTTCAGTTGTTGCTTCATCCAGAGTAACTGAGCACAGCAACTCCCAGCTGCAATGTACTCAGCGTCAGCTGTACTCGTTGAGATTGAGTTCTGCTTCTTGCTAAACCAGGAAACAAGCCTTCCTCCTAGCAATTGGCAGTGACCAGAGGTGCTCTTTCTGTCTAGTCTGCAACCTGCAAAATCTGAGTCAGATTAACCAATTAGTTCAAAGTTACCTCCCTTGGGATACCATAGGCCTGCATTTGGATTTCCTTTGATGTATCTGATGATTCTCTTTGCAGCACTTAGATGGCTTTCCTTGGGCTTTGATTGGTATCTGGCACATATTCCAACAGAGAATGAGGTGTCTGGTCTGCTTGCAGTCAGGTACAGCAGAGATCCTATGATTCCTCTGTATGTCGTTGCATCAACATCCTTTCCTTCATCATCTGGACCAATTCCTTGTGAGGTGTTCATGGGAATCTTCACTGAGGATTTGCCTTCCACTCCAAACTTTTTGATCAGATCTCTGGTATACTTCCCTTGGTTGATAAAGATTCCTTCTGGAACTTGTTTGACTTGAAGTCCTAGGAAGTAACTGAGTTCTCCCATCATACTCATTTCAAATTGACTCTGCATCACTTGAGAAAATTTCTTGCACAGTTCTGGATTAGTACTACCAAAAATAATATCATCAACATATATTTGTACTAACAGAATATGATTAGCAACAGAGTTTTGAAATAGAGTTTTGTCAACCTTTCCTTTAGTAAACCCATGGTTCACTAGGAAAAGGGACAATGTGTCATACCAGGCTCTGGGAGCTTGCTTAAGACAATAGAGGGCCTTTTTAAGCTTGTAGACACAAGAAGAGTGAGTTGGAATGACAAAACCTGGTGGTTGTTCCACATAAACTTCTTCTTCAAGATCTCCATTTAGAAATGCACTCTTGACATCCATCTGGTAGACCTTGATGTTGTTGTAAGCAGCATAGGCTAGAAAGATTCTGATGGCTTCAAGTCTGGCAACTGGTGCAAAGGTCTCATCAAAATCAATTCCTTCTTCTTGGCAATAACCTTTTGCTACCAGCCTTGCTTTATTCCTTACAATGTTGCCATCTTCATCTGCTTTGTTCTTGAATACCCATTTGGTTCCAATGACATTCTGGTGTTTTTGCCTAGGAACAAGTTCCCATACTTTGTTCCTTTCAAATTGAGTAAGTTCTTCTTGCATAATATTGATCCATTCTGAGTCTGCAAGAGCTTCTTCCACAGTCATGGGTTCCATTTGAGATATATAGTAGGCAAGCATTGCTTCTCTTCTTGATGTGGATCTGGTTTGAACTCCACTTCTGATTTGACCAATCACTTGGTTAGGGGGATGATCTCTTAACCATGTTAGGTCGGGTTCTGTCAGCTGCTGTCTTGGTCTCTCTGGTTCCTCATCTTCAGAGTCTTCATCTTCATTCAACAGAAGGGGGTTTGGTGCAGGTGTTGGAAATGCAGGGTTATCTGCTACCTCTTCTGTTGGTTCTGGTGTTCTGTCTTCTATGCTGACTTCCTTGAGGATCTCTGTTACCTCTTTAACAGAGATGCTTTCATCAAACTTCACATGTATTGATTCTTCAACATGTAGGGTCCTTCTGTTGAGTACTCTATAGGCTTTACTGGTGTTTGAATAGCCTATAAAGACTCCTTCATCAGCCTTCTCTTGAAAGACTTTCAGATGCTCCTTTCCATTGTTAAGAATGTAGCACTTGCATCCAAATACATGAAAGTAGCTGATGTTAGGTTTTCTTCCCTTCCAGAGTTCATAAGGGGTCTTCTGGTGATTCTTGTTGATCATGCTTCTGTTCTGAGTATAGCATGCAGTGTTGATTGCTTCAGCCCAATATCTCATAGGCAATCCAGATTCTGCAATCATTGTTCTTGCAGCTTCTTTTAAAGTTCGGTTCCTTCTTTCTGCTACGCCATTCTGTTGAGGGGTTCTGGCGGCAGAAAGTTGATGAAAAGTCCCATTCTGATCACAGAGGTCCTTTATGACTTGGTTGACAAATTCAGTTCCTCTGTCTGATCTGATTGTCTTCACTTTCAAATTCTTCTCAGTCTGAAGTTGCTTTAACAGAGATGGCAACTTCTGAAGAGTTTCATTTTTCTTTGATAGAAAAATAGTCCATGTATATCTGGAGTAGTCATCAACCATGACTAGGGTATATTTCTTGTCACCAACGCTTGGAGTCTCAACAGGTCCAAATAAATCCATGTGAATCAGATTTAGAGGACTTGTAGAAAGATATCCAGCAATGGGTTTGAAGGAATTCTTCACTTGTTTGCCCTTCTGACATGCACTGCAGAGGGTCTCCTTCTTGTACACAATGTCTGGTAGCCCTTCTACAATGTGTTCTCTGGCCAGTTTGTTGATTGTTTTGAAATTCAAATGGTTGAGCTTTTTGTGCCAGTCCCAGCTCAGTTTTGAATCTCCTTTGGCTATTAGGCAAACTCCATCCTTTGCAGTGTTCCAATCCACTACATAGATGTTCTTCTTTCTTGATGCTGTAAGAACCACTTCCTTTGTTGTCTCATGCTTCACATAGCAGAAGTCCTTTGTGAATTCAACAGTGTAGCCTTTGTCACAGAATTGGCTAGCACTTAGCAAGTTGAACTTCAGTCCTTTGACATAAGAGACATCATCAATGATTATCTGGTTCCTGATCAGCTTTCCTCTTCCTTTTGTTTGACCTTCTTTGTCATTACCTCCAAAGGTAACTCTAGGTCCTTTGCATTTCTGTAACTCTGTTAGGCAACTTCTGTCACCTGTCATGTGCCTGGAGCATCCACTATCAATAAACCATTCTTGTTCAGAGATAGCTCCAGCACACAGTTCCTGCAAGATTAAAAGAAAGATTTAGGTACCCAAGTGATGCTGGGTCCTGGGGGGTCATGGAGTCTGGGTAGTTGGTACCATTTTGGTCTCATCAAGTGAAACCTTGGTGGGTGGTACCCATTGTCCACCTGGTAGTTATAGTAAACTGAAGTGTGATTGACTTTGGGCAGATGCTTGTGAGGGTCATGCTTCCTGTTTACATACTTTTGCATAGCTTTCTTTGTTGGAAAGAAGTCCCATATACTATCAAGAGCAGAGGGACGGTTAACCTTGGGCTTCTAAAGTTGACCAGCCAACCTCTTCTACCTAAAGTTAACTTTCTCTTGATATTTGCCCTTCTGGTGATCATTTCTGGCACGATTGACATGAGGTTGTCTGTCAATGAATGGTCTCTTATTTTTGTTATCTTGAAAACCTTTTCTGTTGTTAGGTTTTCTGCCAGGTTCATTATTTTTCAAAAAGGGTTTCTGTTGAACCTTTATCTTTCCCTTTTCTGGTCTGACTTCCTCATGAACAACCTTGGTGCCAGATACAGCAGCTTGACAAATGGGGCTAGAAATCAGTGGCACTATGACCTTATCTGCCTTAGCAACACTGGTGCTAGGCATTACAGAAGGCTCACCTGATTCTGTTGAGCTATAACCAAGACCAAAACCAGTGCCAATCTGTTGATCAAGTACAATCTTTTCCATGGAAGACTGGGCCTTCTGGTAAGCTTTGTACTTAATCTCGAGAGGCTCTATTTCTCTTATTCTCTTGAGAAGAGAAACATTTTCAGTCTCCAGTTGATCTCTTTCCTTAATTAGAAGATTGATTTTGATCTCAACCTCCTTCTTTAAGTCAAGAATTTCAGCTTTTAACTTACTGTTTTCTTCTGTTACAGAAGAATAAGTGGCTTGTATGGCCTTAAACTCTTCCCAAAATTCTGACATTGAATCAGAATCAAAAGCTAAGCCTACCGAAGAAAAACTAGATTCAGAAGTAGAAGTTACCTCATCATCAGAATGAGCCATGAAGCAAAGGTCTTCTGTCTCAGTATCAAGGCAACAGAAGGCCTCATCAGAATCTGAGTCAGAACTGGATTCTGTTTCTGACAGAGGGTCTTTCTCTAGCTGTTCTGTCACAAGTGCTTTTCTCCTTCTGGAGTTGTCTTCGTACTTCTTCTTTTCTCCATCCTTTCCTTGTTTCTTGGACACCCTTGGATGGGGACAATCAGCCTTGAAGTGACCAGGTTGTCTGCAATTGTAACAGAGAAGCTCACCACTGCTTTCTGTTGTTTTGACCTTCTGGTATGGCTTTCTGTTGAAAGATGGACTCCTTCCATCTTTGGGATTCTTCTTAAACTTTTTGAATCTCCTGGCAAAGGCAGTCATATATTCGTCAGATAAAAGTACTGAAGGGTCAAAATCATTTACCTTTGATGTGCTGGGAGTGAGGGCTGTAGTGGTCCTCTCTTCTGGTACATCTTCCTTTTCTTCAATCATCTCGAACTCATGAGCTTTGAGATCAGAGATGAGCTTATCAGTGGGATAAGTCTTTACATCCTTGCTGGCTTGGACAGCAACCACCTTCATCTTCCATGCTGAGGGCAGTCCCCTCAACACCTTCAGGTTGATCTCTTTGGTGGTGAGTTCCTTGCCAAGCTCAGAGATCTCTCCAGTGAGAGTGAGGAGCCTGTCATACATCTTGGAGATGCTTTCACCAGGGAGAAGTTTGAAGTCATGAAACTTCTTGTTGGCTATAGTCAGTTTGTTGTCCTTCTATTGCTCATCACCAGCTCCAATGAGCTCAAGAGTATCCCAGATTTCCTTTGCAGTTTTGCACTTCTTTATTCTGTTGAAGTACCTATCATCAATGGACTTGTAGAGGATGTCCTTAGCAATATTGTCCAGGTTGTATTTTCTTCTCTCTTCAGTGGTCCATTCGGACTTGGCTTTACTGATCATCTGGGGTCTGGTGTTGTCAATAGCATGCTCAGGATTGACCTTCTGGAAGCTTGTGAAAGGGCCAATATCTAGTACTTCCCACATCTCATCATGCAGAGCACAGAGATGTGCTTTCATCCGGATCCTCCAGTCATCAAACTTAAGATCTGAAAACATAAGATTCTTGGACAAGGAGTGATCCATTATATCAGATAGAAATGAGGTCAAACAGAAAAACAAGTGGATCTTTGTTCAGCAAATAACCTAAGAGATTATTAGATACCACTTGTTGGTCCCGGTTATACTCGATACAGTCTAGAGGAGGGGGTGAATAGACTGTATTGGTTTTTAGCTTTTTAAACTAAGTACCAGATTTTACAGAATAGCCTGTTCTGTTGACAGAACAGACTGGCAGCGGATGGGGTTCTGGTAGGGAGTTCTGTTGATTTAGCCTCAGAGAAGCAAAGGCAGTAGGCCTTCTGTTAACTCGTAGGACAAGTTCTGCTGAACACAGATACCAAGTCTGAGGAGTTAGACAGTTCTATCTAAGTGCAAATATTAAAGCAGTAAGTAAATGACACCAGGGATTTTTATAGTGGTTCAAGGAACAACTCGTTCCTCTAATCCACTGTTCCACTAAGCTTGTAAAAACTACCGTTTACAACGCCTTAGTCCTAGCACTTAAGAAGCTCTCCACGTCTTCTTCAAGCCTAGATGTCTCCTGGGATGCACTGCCTGGCTTCCTTTAAGACTGGTCCTTTCACTGAGCTTCCTGGAAGTATCACCACTTCACTACACCAGTTACTTGGACGTCCTTCTTGTAGCAAGAAGAGTTTCTGTTGAAACAGGGGTTCCTCCAACTAGCTTCGTTACAAAGGATTTGTATGTGATGAGCTTGAAGAGTTGAAGAACACTTGGAACTTTGCTTGAGTTGGAAAAAGTATTTTTCCAACTTCTGCCTTCTCTTGTAGAGGATGATGAGGTGTTATTCTCAAGGAGGCTTTTTGCTTTTAAGCGTTTGAATTTCTTGTATGAAGAGTTGTAGCAATGGTTAGCAAAAATTGCAAAGTTATCCGGTTGTTCTTCGTAGTGTATCTTTTATACTGAGGTTGTCTTCCCGTTGGAGGAGTAGGAGGACAACTGCATTAAATGAGCGATCAGTTGACTTGACCAGTAGAGCCCGGTAAAGTTGGCGGGTTACTATTTTGGGATAAAGTATTCCTGACATTGCGGCCAATCATCTGCAATTACTCTACGGAGCATGGGGAGCATTAAATGAGCATTTAATGCGCGTACTGTAGCTTTTCCGTTCAATACTCCTAGCCGTTGAAGGAATCTTTCAGTTGACTTCCCGACTTTGTGGAATTCTTCTAAGTGTGAGACCTTCTGGTGTCTTTAACTGAGAGTTGAACAGATGAGGTCTGGAGCACTTCTGTTGAGAGTAAATCCAACAGAGACCCAGAAGGGTTTCTGTCAGAGTAAAGGCTAACAGAGACCCTGAGGTCTTCTGTTCTGAGGCAAAGAACCAAAGGTCCTCTGTTTCAATAATGCCTTACAAGGGTCTTCTGCTCTTGGAGCCCTTCTGCTCAGAAGGTCTTCTGCTCTGAAGGCATTCTGCCAAGTCGATTACACTAAGAACTTTACAAATGAAAATTCTAATACATTAAGTCTAAATAGGGGTACTCTAAAGTCCTAATTAATCTAGTATCATCAAAATCTAAATACAAATATTCCTTACACACCCCTTCATGTCGACGATGCTCGCCACCAAATCAACCAGGCCCACTCGGCCCGGGTTCATTCGCAGGGGGCGGAGACCCTCCTGAAGGACCCCCGGGACAAAATTATTGCGGCCCTCCAACGCCGGCTTGATAAAATGGAGGCCAACAAAGCTCACGTCACCACCTCCACCCCTCTTTCAGACCTCAAATACGAGGCCATGATGGCCAAAATGGAGAAATTGCAGAAGAAGGTAGCCGAGGGCTCCGGGGAACCCATCATCCAGCTCAGGACCAGGACGCCATTTACCCTTAGGGTATTGGCGGCCCGGATCCCGGAAAAATACCGAGGGCAACACATACAGCCCTACAACGGGAAGACGGACCCCCAGGAGCATTACAGCAAATATCAGAACAGCATGATGATGGTAGGAGCGTCGGACGAATATTTGTGTCGTTGGATCCTCTCCACCTTAGAGGGGCCGGCATACGAATGGTTCAACCGGTTGCCCGAAGGCTGCATTGATTCGTGGCAAGAAATCGCCCAGCGATTCTTGACGCAATTTGCCGGGAGACGTCGCACGAGGAAGCACTTCTCCCACCTCCTAACCATACGCCAGAAGAGGGATGAGACCCTTCGGGACTTCCTGGAGCGCTGGAGAACGGAAGCCGACAAAGTCGACGGTGCTGACGACGGGACCCTCCTGGCCCTCCTACAAACCGTCCTCCGCACCGGCAATTTTTCAAGGAGCCTCATCATTGAACCCCCCCGCGACTACATAAGGGCCCTGCAGCGGGGGGACCGATATGCTGAGGCCGAGGAGGTGGAGAAATACCACCAGCACCCAGATCAGCAACCCCCGAAGGCTGACAACAAGAACAACCGGGGGCCGGGGGCTCCTCCAAATCACCCCAAGGCTTCAGGACCCTCTGATGATCGCCCTCGGCAAGGCCAAGCCAAGCCCGGGGGAGGTTATAAGAGCAGCCCTAAGACTTGGGCACAACCCATTCTCCTGGACCGCCCCCGGACACCATTGACGCACCCCGTCAGCATTATCCTTGATTTTGCCGAGGAGAGGGGCCTCGTTGAGCGCGATTCTCGCGCACCCCCGGAAGTACATGCTATCAACCCTCAGTTCCCCTACTGTCGTTTCCATCGGCATCAGGGGCACAGAACCGATGACTGCCATCAGCTAAAGACGGCCATCGAGAGATTGATACAAGCGGGCCATCTGTCCCAGTGTATCCAGATCCCTCGGCAGGAGGGACCTTCTCATCAGGGACCTCCCCGACGGCACCACACAAAGGTGAACGCTTGGGTGAACCCGAACACCATCCCTCTCGGCAAGAAGAGGGAGATCAGAAACTTGGAGGAGGAAGAGGAGGAGTACCCCCACTACCAGGAGAAAAAACGCCACATCCTCATGATCACCGGTGGCAATACAGGGGACGATTCCACCAGTCAGCGGAAAAAGTGGGCTCAATCGCTTTACGTGGGGGAAGTCACCCATATGCCCCCGGTAAAGCGGCTGAGGGAGGAACCCATCACCTTCACCAACGCAGATCTCCCTCCTACTTCTTCTCCTCACAGGGATGCCTTGGTGATTCGGACTGAAATAAACAACACCATCATTCACCGAACTTACATTGACACGGGCAGCTCCGTCAATGTAATGTACCTCAGCACCTTTAGAGAGCTGCATCTGGAGAGGGGGTCCTTTCGGCCCATTAAGACCCCTCTTGCCGGCTTAACCGGCGATACTATTGATTCCGAGGGGGTAATAACCCTCCCGGTAATCTTCGGCGACGGGCTCCATAGAGCCCAGCTCGAAGTGGAGTTCATCATCGTCAACATCGACTGCGCCCACAACATCATCCTCGGCCGGCCAGCCCTCGAGGACCTCGAGGCCGTCATCTCCATGAGGCACCTCTGCCTCAAGTTCCCTGCCGAGGGGGGCATTGGCTACTCCCGGGGGAATCAGAAAATTGCCCGCGTTGCTATCTTCAAGTCACGAAGAAAGTAAGTAAGACGGAGTTCCGTGTTGACACCATGACCGGAACCATCGATGAAGAAGAAAAGAGGCCGAGGGCTGAACCAGCCAAGGACGTAGAAGACTTTGCGCTCGATCCGGCCAAGCCGGAGAGAGTCGTGAAGATTGGAGCCCAGCTCCCTGAAGATCTGAAGACCGGTATCACCGACGCCCTCCGCGCCTACTCCACTATCTTTGCATGGGGGCCGGAGGACATGCCGGAAATAAGCCGAAGGGTCATCACCCACCGCCTCTCGGTGGACCCCTCGGCAAAAGCAGTACATCAACGAAGAAGACCCCTCTCCGCCGAAAGGAGGGAATTTGTGAAGAAGGAGTTCGCCATGCTCCTCTCTATTAAACACATCAAGGAGGTAAAATACCCCTCATGGCTGGCGAACGTAGTCCTCGCACAGAAGCCTCCTACCTTCCACATATGCGTGGACTACACGGATCTCAACAAGGCGTGCCCTATGGACCCATTTCCTTTGCCCAATATCGATCAACTTGTAGATGAGACCGCGGGGTGTGAAATCATGTCATTCCTCGACGCATTCCGCGGGTATCATCAGATCTTCATGCATGAGGAAGACGCCGAAAAGACAGCCTTCATGACTCCCGAGGGCATCTTCTGCTACCTAGTGATGGCCTTCGACCTAAAGAACTCAGGGGCCACTTACACCCGGATGGTGGCCCGAGTCTTTCAGGCCGTCCTAGGGCGCACCATGGAGGCCTATGTTGACGACATGATCGTCAAAAGCAAACAATATTCCAGCCATGCCGACGACCTCCGGGAAATCTTCACCATCATGCAAAAGTTCAACCTTCGGCTAAACCCGAAGAAGTGCACCTTCGGCGTCCAAGGGGGCAAATTCTTAGGCTACATGGTGAGCCGAAGGGGTATTGAGGCCAATCCCGAGAAGATCCAGGCCATCATCAACATGGAGCCCCACGCAATGTGAAGGAAGTTCAACGGTTGACGGGCCGCCTGGCAGCCCTCAACCGCTTTCTATCTAAATCAGCGGAGAAGTCTCTACCCTTCTTCCAGATCATGAGGAAGACGGCTGGCTTTCAATGGACTCCAGAATGTCAGGGGGCTTTCGACGAGCTCAAACGATATCTATCTTCACCCCTTGTGCTCTCCAAACCAAAGGTAGGGGAGACCCTCTATCTCTACCTTGGGGTCAGCCCGGCAGCCATCAGCTCCGTGCTCATCCGGGAGGAAGACGGCATCCAACATGCCATCTTCTATGTAAGCAAGACCCTGAGGGAGGCCGAACTCAGGTACTCCCCTATGGAAAAAACGGTGTTAGCCATCGTTTGGACCGTCAACAAGTTGGGCCACTACTTTCAGGCTCACCCGGTTCAGGTCCTCACTCATCAACCCCTCGACGCCCTCATGAGGAGCCCCACCAGCTCCTCCCGCATGGTGAAATAGGCTATCTTCTTGAGCCAGTACAACATTGACATCCGTCCGAGGCTTGCCATCAAGGGCCAAGCCCTGGCGGATTTTGTGACGGAGTGTACCGCAAGGGCAGCCACGGACGGGGAGCCCTCGGCTACCTCGGACGACTGGTGGACCCTCTACACCGACGGCTCCTCCGCAACCAAAGCATGCGGGGGAGGGGTAGTCCTCATTACTCCCGAGGGCTTCAAATCCTACTATGCAATCCGCTTCTCCTTCAAAGTCTCCAACAACGAGGCCGAGTATGAGGCCCTCCTATGTGGCCTTCGGCTGGCTGCCAACATGAAGGCTCGACAGATCCATATCAAATGCGACTCCAAGTTGGTCGTTGGCCAAATCTCCGAGGAGTATGAGGCCAAGGAGGGAAGAATGAAACAGTACAAGGAGGCGGCCAAGGAGTTGCTTAAGGTATTTGAGGCACACTCTCTCACTCAAATACCGAGGGCTCAGAACTCCGAAGCCGACATACTATCTAAGCTCTCAGCCGACTCCCCCGAGCACATCTCTAAGATTGCTAAAATTGAGGAACTCAGTCTCTCGAGTATCCATGCGAGCCCCGTCATGAACATACAACAACACCAAGAGGACTGGATCTCAGATATCATCACCTTCATCTCAGCCGGGCAGCTACCCGAAGATGAGACCCGCGCTAAACTAGCAAAGCTGAGGGCTCCTAGCTACACCATCGAAGACGGAAGGCTCTACAAACGGTCTTACAACGGCACGCTACTTCAGTGCCTTCATCAAGATGAAGCCGAGGTCGCAATGGAGGAGGTGCACAGTGGCACTTGCTCAGCTCACCAGGGACCCTTCTCCATGTCCCGAAGGCTCATTCTCCAGGGCTACTTCTGGCCAACCATGGCCAGGGATTGTGCTGACCTTGCCCGAAGGTGCACCGCATGCCAACATTTCCAGAAAGCCCCCGGCAGGCCAGCGGTCAACTATGCCCCCATCAGCACATCCGTTCCCTTTTCCCGATGGGGGATAGACCTTGTGGGCCCTCTGCCGAGGGGTACCTCCAACAACCGGTACATCATTGTGGCCATTGACTACTTTACCAAGTGAGTGGAGGTTTGAGCCCCTCGCCAGCATCACAGAGGCGAAGTGCCGTCACTTCGTCCTCAAGAACATCCTCACAAGGTTTGGCGTCCCCCAGCAGATCATCTCCGACAACGGAACACAATTTGAGGCAGCCCCCTTCTGTGCCCTTCTGGAGGCGTGGGGCATCAAACACACCTTCTCCTCCGTTGCCTACCCTCAAGGCAACGGGCAAGTAGAGAACGCCAACCGGACCTTGCTCGAGGGCCTCAAAAAGAAGCTGGAGGCCGAGGGCGGTGGCTGGGTAGAAGAACTCCACAACATCCTTTGGGCCTACCGCACCACCCCTCGGCGAGCAACAGGTGAAACACCCTTCTCCCTCTGCTACGGGTTTGAAGCCAAAGCTCCTACGGAAGTGACCCTTCCCACCCGGAGGGTGATCCAATATGACCCCGAGGTCAACGACAGCAACATGGCCCTCGACCTCCACCTCCTTTCAGAACGCCGGGAGCAAGCCTTCATCTGGGCAGAAAACTACCGAAGGCAAGTCAAAGGCTACATCGACGCCAAGGTTCGCACCCGAGAATTCCAAGTGGGGGACTATGTCCTCCGGAGGAGGGAAGCCAGCCAACCGACCGAGGGAGGCAAAATGGCACCAAAGTTCGAAGGTCCCTACATCATAACAACCATCATCAAACCTGGGACTTACAAGCTCAAACGCCCCAACGGGAAAGAGGTCCCTAGACACTGGAATGTACACCACTTAGTTAAATTTTATCAATAATGTAAGAGCGGCCAAGCCCTCATGACTAGTGAATGTACTATCCTATGGCCCAAGGCCTCCAAATTTGAAGAATGAAGACACATTCAAGACACCAAGAACAATCACAAGACACTTATGAGCGGCCAAGCCCTCATACCAACTACAGGCCCAAGGCCTCACCACCAGAAAAAAACCCTCCGACACCAAGTGCCGAGGGCGGATACCATCAACACCTCCAACAACAGTGAAACACCAAGTGTTTCGAATAAGACCCCTCGGTACCAAGTACCAAAGGTGGGAACTCCCATCACCGGCAACAGGAAACACCAAGTGTTTCATTTCAAGGCCCTTCGGCACCCAGTGTCGGTGGTACACATCTCCACCATCAACATCAAAAAGAAGAACACCAAGTGTTCGTACAGAAGACCCCTCGGTACCAAGTACCGGGGGTACACATCTCACCCATCAACGTCAAATAGAAGAAGAACACTAAGTGTTCCTACAGAAGACCCCTCGGTACCAAGTACCGGGGCTACATATCGAAACTAACACCAAGTGTTGTTTCTAAAAGACGTACCCCACGAGGACGCATATACTGAAGGCACCACCATCGGTGCCGGCGGCACGTAGTGCCCCCGGCCATTTGCAACTAGTGTGAAAATGAAAACCCTTCCTTGAAACGATTTCCGCGTCACTACCCCCAGGGTATGACAGGCATGAGAAATGCCCAGGATTCGACTTTCAAAAATGGAACGCTTTCCGCGTCATCACCCCAAGGGTATGATAGGCACGAGAAATGCCCAGGATTCGACTACCAAACCGAAACGCTCCCCGCGCTACCACCCCAAGGGTGTGGCAGGCCACGGACTATGTCTAGCGCCGAGGGGACGACTTTCAAAAATGAGGCGCTTTCCGCGCCATCCCCCAAGGGGAGGCTGGTTACAGACCACCATATCTTGTGCCCAGGAAACGACCCTCGATCCCCTCGGAAGGTTAACCCGAGGGAGGAGAGCCATTGGTGTATTCTGATGGTCTCCTAATAGGCCCAGCCTTACCAAGAAACCAAGTTTCTTGATGCCTTCCCTTCACCACCAACCATAAAAAAAAAGAGGGGGTGAAGGGGAGTAGACTCATCGAGAAATCGGTGAGTACAACACTCCAACAAATCACAACATACCGAGGGCTCCCTACGGGAACACCTCCGGTAACTGAAGGCTCCTATTTCCCGAAGGTTACTGCTCAACAATACAAAGGGATGGGACTGTCTCAAGTACACTAAATGGCTAAGTTCACTTCAAATAAGTGCCGAGGGCACCTACCATCGGTCATCCATTACTACCGAAGGGTCCTATCCTGTAAAAGGGGATGCAACTGACTAAGGCAGCTCAACGACCCTTCAAGTGAATGCCGAGGGCACCTATATCCCCCAGCATTCACTACGACATCAATGTCTTACAAATTTTCCTAACTCCACACCTTTGAAAAAATGACAACAGCCGGAGGCTCACATATCACCAAACAACCGAAGGCATCTATTACAAATCAGCAAAGGCCAACCAAAGGGGATTATTCCAAAATAATGTCGCCCTCAGGAAATCTTAATTGGAGAACACCGCTAACCGAAGGCTACACAAGGAAGCAACACTTAGAGAATTTTCTAAGTCCTGAAGATTGAGCCCTCGGCCTGATCAATATCTCAACTGAAGGACCATGATAGCCGAAGGCTACGTGATGCAACAACACTTAGAAAATTCTCTAAGTCCTACATATTTGGTCCTCGGTCAAATATTCACACATCAGGAAGGAGGTTGCCAGCCGAGGGCTTCCGATGGGAGACTACACTTAGAAATTTTTCTAAGTCCTAAGGATTGGGTTCTCAACATGATCATCACACAGCAATTGAACTACAAACACCCGAAGGCCCTATGGTGTGCTACACTTAGAAAGATTTTCTAAGTCCTACATATTTTGGCCCTCGGTCAAATCTCCCTGCTACCCGAGGGGACATGCGGTTGAAGACTTGGTGAAGCTACACTTAGAAAAATTTTCTAAGTCCTACATATTTTGGCCCTCGGTCAAATCTCCATGCTACCCGAGGGGACATGCGGTTGAAGACTTGGTGAAGCTATACTTAGAAAATTTTTCTAAGTCCTACATACTTTGACCCTCGGTCAAATCTCCATGCTGACCGAAGGCTTCTGCTACATACGTGCTACACTTAGAAAAATTTCTAAGTCCCAGAGATCTTACCCTCGGTGACAAGTTTCTAAGTCCCGAATCCCCCTGCAACCCGAGGGGTCACACGATTGAAGGATTGGTGAGACTACACTTAGAAAAATTTTCTAAGTCCTAACTATTGCTAGGCCCTCGGTCACACATCTAGCAAAGGGTGCCCAACTACCGAAGGCTATGACTGTATTCAAACATTTAGAAGAATTCTCTAAGTCCTAAGCTCCTCACCTCCGGCCATCGCACGAAGGCTACACGGAACCAGAAGGGAAGATCAGCTGGGGGCCAACAGATGAACAAACACTTGGAAATATTTCTAAGTCCTGAACACTGTGCCCCCGGTAAAACGTTAAAGTAACTAAAGGTTACTAGTAGCCGAGGGCTACAAGAAGCACCGCACTTAGAAAAATTTTCTAAGTCCTAAACATACATTCAAGGAGGGCGAAGGCATACATTCAAGAGAAAACGACGGCATACATTCGAGAGGAAATAAATTAAAGAAAACAAGTCAAGTACACAAGGCCCGAGGGCTAACATTCATCCATCAAGAAGAAGAGTAAATGTATATGTTACAATATGGCCGAGGCCGAGAGTACACGAATATTCATTACAAACAAAGAGCAGAGGTATTCAAAAACTACCAAGTACAAGTGTTTCCTTCTGCCGTGGCCTCCTCGGCAGGCTTCGAAGTGACCTCCTCCCCGATGGCGTCCTCGGCATCACCATCGCCGGGTCCCCCCATCATCATGGAGTCATGGATCACGGGCCTCTCTTCGCCCGGGGGGAGGGGGTTTCTCACGTCTGGCTGCAAAGGAGGAAGGCCATACCCTGAGGGGTCGAATTCCTCGAGGGAGACTTGGAAGTGTCTGGCCAGCCGCCGATACACAAGGTGCTGAGTGAAGAATTCACCCCCTTGGTAGTAACTATCTCCCTTCTCCGCCATCCAATCTCCCCCGGGGCCCTTCACCCAGTCATCTACCGATGACTCTATGACCGAGGCCACCCACTGCCGCCTATCTTCTGCTTTCCAGCCCTCGGCCATGAATACGGAGACAGCTTCTTCTCGGGCTTTGGCGATGGCCTCGGCCTTAGCTATCTCCGCCTCCTCGGCAGCTTTCTTGGCTGCCCTCTCAGCCTCCTGCCTAGCTTCCTCCGCTGCAGCTTTGCCTTCAGCAGCCTTCCGGAGATCTTCCTCCAGCATCGCCATCTGCTTCATGGCCTCAGAGTTCTTCAGGACGAGCTCCTTCATCTCCCGGTCCTGCTCCGCCTTCCGGAGGCGCCATTGCTCAAGCCTCCGCACGTGTTCCCCGAGGGCTACACAAGCCTGAAGAACAACAGAAGGAGGGATCAGATTAACATGAAAAGAACATTGAAAGTAAAACGCAAAAACTAAGGGAGCAAACTTACAGTTAGCGAAGACTGGAGGATCCTGTTCTCGAGGGCCTCGTCATCGTAAGTGGAGAGGGCAGCCTTGTCCATCATTGAGGTAATCCCCCTCAGGAAAGCTTTCGGCTCCGCCGAGCCGTGTAGAACAGAAGCCCCCGGGGCCAGAGAGAGCTGCAGGATCTCCCGAGGGGGGCTTCTCTGGGGAGGATTGGATTGGGCCATCACCGCAGTATCAACCGGGGATCCGGAGAGGGGCGGTCCTCGATGACCACCAAGGGGGCATCCTTGGTGACAGTGCCCCCTGTGCCCCGCTGCTTCTTGGCCGGGGGCTCAACCACCTTGCCCCCCTTCTTCTTCTTTGTGGCCCCTTCCGCCACACCAACGACCCCTCAGCAGCACAGGGCTCCGGGACCTCTTTTTGGAAGAAGGCTCCCACGGGCGGTTGGACCAAAGGGTCCTTCTTTTGGGCTTGGGACTTGCCTTTCTTCTTCAGGGCGAAGAGTTTGCTGGCATCCATGTTAACTCCTGCAAACACAAACAAATGGGTTAGACCGAAGGAGAAAAGAGCGAAAGAAAAGGAAAGGGGAAAATCTTAAGTACAAAAAAGAAGAAAGGGGGGAGCCCTCGGAGACTACCTCCTGTCAGCACAGGATACTTCTCATCGGTCTCGCCAAGGAAGCGATATATGCGGAAGCCGAGGGCAAAGAGCTCCTTGTCAGCAGTAAAGTCCTTGATGGACACTTGCTTCGTGCGGCCCGCCGAGATCTTGGCTATTATCGAGCCATCCTTCTCCAAAGCAGCACTTCCAACTTTGGGATGCCGACGGAAGCGATCCCTAAGCTCCATCGGGAACGGGCTCTCGGCGATCCTGACGTAACACCACCTCTCCTTCCAGCCTTTGTTGGACGAGGGCGCTTCCGTGAATAACTTCCACCGAGCCACCTGTTGCAGATTGGCGAACCCCTCGGCGTTCGCGTGACACCTCGGCAGAGGTTGAAGCTCTGGAAAAACAGATCCAGGATGGGGGTCACCCCTCGGGCCCGGCAGAGGTTTAGAAAGCCCGCCACGTAGGAGTGGCTGTTGGGCGTCAGCTGGCAGGGGACCAAGCCCACATACCGGAGGTATTCCCAAAGGAATGGGTGCAAGGGGAACCGGAGCCCTATTGACACCGACAGGACGTGCACAACAATGCACCCCTCGGGGGCCCGGGAAAGAACGTCGTCTTGGCCCGGCGCTACCACCACAGCCGAGGGCCCCACGTGCAGCTGGGTCACATACATGTCCTCCCTATCAGCCTTCGACCCAATCTCCAGGGCAGCAGTATTGAGCCAGGAATACCCCTCGGGCATATCTATGGGTTTCCCCTGATCGGCAGCAACAATCTTCTTCTTGGGTGCAGTTTTCATCTTCTTTTTCTTCCCGGGAGCCACACTGATGGGCGTCGGGTCCAATGGTCGGGAGGAGCTGGCATCCCCGACACCACGGGGGGGGGGGGGGGGAAGAATGGCGACCGTCACCTTCATCCTCTCCCTCTCCTCTTCTTCTTCGGCAGTTTGCACGGCGAGGGCGAGCTCTTCGTCCTCGTTTTCTTGCTCGAAGCCTTCAGCTTCGACTTCGGCCTGGAGGTCCTTCTCCACTTCCATGGCCACTGCAGCATCACTACCCCCCGAGGACTCCACGCTCGAGGACTCCACATCTGAGCACATCTCCATCTCGACCGAAGGCTCCCCCGAGATATCCTGGGAGTCGCTTTGTGAAGACATCTGTTCACTAGCTCGAGGGCTCGGAAGAACTAAGTTTTCTAGAAAATTCTATCTCCTAGCCTAAGGGCACAAGGCACAGCTAACTAGAAGGAGAAGAGCAAGGGGGAACTGACCTTGAGAACTGGGGATTGATCGAGGGTTGCTGTTTCTCTCTCTAGAAATTTTTGCAGAGCTTCGCTATAAGGATTTCGCACGGGGGGAAGGAAGCCGGCCATGGGGTATTTATAGGCGCTGGAATCCGGGCTTGGGCCTGGAAACCGGGCCTCCGGATGGACCGTCATCATTACACGTCGTGTCTTCGCCCAACCGGTGACGCCGCCGACGGACAGCCAACCATCACGCACCACGTGTACCCCCCCCCCACGGCTATATCCTGACGTTACATATTCCAACGGCTATATTTCCAACGGCTATATTCTGGGAGCCCCCGGATTTTCGTACTTCACTCCACTTCATCAAGAAGAACCTCCGGGTACACTTACCCAGAGACGCCCCCGGGTTGTGCCCCACATAGTACATAACAGTCGCCTTCGGGATCACTCCTTCAGAAGCCCAAGGCTTCATATCAGGCCACCCCTCGGGGATTCCCCCTCAGCACTGTAAGGGCCGGGTAGCCCCCGGGGAGTATGCCTCATTGACGGATAGCCTACGGCACACAGGTAATGGGAGCCCTCGGATATCCTCATCACCAACTAATCAGCAAGCAGGGGACACCCCGGTGACAATTCAACTACTGCCCTCATCCATCACGCCCTCGATCCCCAGATTGAGGGGCTCCCCTTCGGCACCTCCCAGGACATCAACAACAAGCCTCCGGCTACTCAACACATGAGCCCTCAGAACAAGGAGAGCCTTCGACATTACCATTATTCTCCATTTTTGAGCCAAGGTTTCACATTTTCGATTCATCATTGGGGGAATTCGGTGCACTCTTTTTCCCTCATTAGGATTTTTTCCCACAGGGTTTTTCCTAATGAGGTTTTTAACGAGGCATCCCCCCAAAATGAAACGAAAAGCGTCAGCCTTCGGCCCACAACAGCAGCGCAACTACTCTACTCCTTTTCACCACTTTACAAGTGCCTCAAGGAGTGGGGGACTGGAGGACCCCCTCGAGAAAATCATTAAATTACAAAATGGTGAAAAATTCCAACAAATGGCCAAGCAATCCCTCAAGTCCCGACATGTGGGTAACTGAGGGACTGCCTTCGGCACGGACATGAAAGCAACGACTCCTCACCAACTTCAGAGATTACAACGGGACAACATCAAAGGGAAAGCACAAATTACTCCTTTTCCCTCAAGTACCTTTCGGCAAAAGGAGTGAAAAACTCCTAATGGAGTATATGGCCCGGGAACCCCCGGCCCACAGACTCCTACTACACCAATAAAGGCCCAGGAAGCACAGCAGGCCGCAAATTACGGCACCCCAAGCACTTAGCAGCCCACAGCGCACACTGGGGAGCCTTCGGCCCCCTGGCCGAAGGCTCAAAACTCTCACAGAATGGGTTTTCAAGCAAACTAAGAAACTGGGAGAAAAACGGCAGAAAACAGTAGCCCTCGGCACCTGGAGCCCTCGGCACCCAGGGGGTCCCCGGCACTCAGAGCCCTCGGTTAGTCCTCTGCAGCCAAGGGCACCTCTCCCGACATAATATCCGCGCCACATGCGTACAGATCACCGTACCCTGTACAACGTCCCATCCAACAGCCGCATTAAATGCGGCCACATGCGGCTGCCAGCGCCAACCAGTTGAGGTGACCTCTCGGCCAATGGACGCTTGACATGTGTCCCTGTCTGGCATTTATTGCTACTATAAATAGCACCCCATTTCCCCATTTGTAACGAAGTCATAACACGCTGAAAACGCTCCACACTTTATAATATACTTTCTCTCTATATATTTACTTGCTCTGACTTCTCTCTTATTACTCCCCGTAATAACCCCTCGGATAAGCTACCCCCCGGGTACACTATCCATCATTAGTCATGTCCAACATCCCGTCCTCCGCTTATTCTTGAAATTCCTTACCAATTTCTCTCTTGGACGTACCAACAACCATCACACTAGGATGGGGGATGTATGCCTAATGTCTGTGGCCCTATTCCGTGTTCACGTGGATTTCAATCTGTGCAATCTTATGTGGGCACATCTGAAAAAGGAAAGCGTAGCCAAGGGCGCTATTGTTGTGGGTGGGGTGATTATGCCCTTAGCCACCAAGTTCGGTTATACGGATAACTCTCCTATACTCGACTACTGTTTGATGAACATCTCTTGGTTTGGCCACTCGGGATGTACAGCCTTTTCCCACACAGTTTATGGTGGACAAAGACCAAAAAATATGTACAACTGGCTCATACACCCCAAGCCTCTCAAATACTTCCTCCTACCCAACCAAGAACTCCCCAAACTCCGCTACAGAGAAGAAGTAGAGGAGCCCCATTACCTCTTCCCACACGCCCTTCCACCACATCTCCAAGAACCGGAGCAAGAACCTCCCCAATACCAACCCGATTACGAGCCCTATGCTCAACCCCATAGCCATCAAGACATGGACAATGACATCCCCGAACAAAACCAAAACCCTCCACCACCCGACTTCTTTCAAAAACTTTTGGAGGGTCAACAACAATTGCTTACGAGGTACAGTCAAATGAACGCGAACTACATGGCTATGGACCACTGGCTCAACCAAATACAGGAGGAGAAAAGGGCCGGTTTTCAGCGATTGGAGGAGCTCCGGGAAGCCGATAGGCATCGGTATGAAGAAGACCAACGTAGGTTCTACGGACCTATGTACTCTTACATGGCACAATAGGGATCTTTTCATACCATGGCGAACCCCCCTCCACCACCCTCGTGGTATGAGCCCACTCATTGGGGTAACTTTGAAGGATCTGGCTCCGGGGGTGGAGGGTACGACGGCGGAGATGGCGGGGACACATACATGGGAGATGGCGGGCAGGGGAGCGGCTTCAGAGGCAGCTACTACGGCGGAGAAGGCGGACACTAGGGACAGTGCTTGATCCAAGTGCGGGGGAGAGACTCATCATAGTATGTAATTTTAATTTCCACGTAGCACTATGCATGTAATTCTTTTGAACTTTTTACACACAAAAAAAGAGAATAAATAAAATAAAAGAAATGCTAGTTAGGTTGAAAACCCAACAAAATGGGAAATATAAGCAAAAAAGGCTTATAAAAAAATGAGTGAGTTGGGGAGAATGGAAAATGAAAAGAGATGCTAGGATGAAAACCTGAAAAGGCTCCTAGGCAAAATGAGAGATATGAGAGAAATGTTTGTTTTTGCAGGCACTCGTTGTATCTCTTTGAAGAATAAGAAGATTCAGAAAACAAAGAAGAAGAAGAAGAAGAAGAAGAAGAAGAAGAGAGGAGGAGAAGAGAAGATGAACACTAGAAGGCCGTAAAACCCAAGATGTTCTTTGTAATTTGAGTTTAAAACTCATTTTTGTTATCCTTGGTGGTCTTTGTCTTTGTATGTTTTTTTAAAACTGTGGAAACTTTGGAAAAACTTGACACTTCTGAACATTTGATCTTACTCGAGGACGAGTAAAGAAACTAAGTGTGGGGGAGTTGATACGTTTGTAATTTCCATGTGTATGTTTGTGTTTTTAATTAGTTTTGCTTGATCTTTACTTTGGAAATTACACACTTTTGGTGTAATAGATTAGTTTGTTAAATTCTTGTAAATAGTTTAGATTAGGTATATTCTGAGCTCAAAAAGGTCTTGATCACTCAAAGTACAGTTGGTGAACCCAAAAAGTGGAAGGAAGATGCATAATTTGAAGACAAAAGAAGGATCCTGAAATTTTGGTCTATACTCGGTCGAGTATTACCTTTACTCGATCGGGTATTAGGTTGAAACTTCAAATCGGATCAGATCCGAAGACAAGGGAACATGCCGGGATGATTTCAGCCACGATTAAATGTCTATACCCGATCGGGTAGACCGACATACCTGATCGGGTATGCCTTTGAGTTTTAAACGAAAATCGGTCGAGTATGGCTCGAATATCACTTTCTAAGCATACTCGATCGGGTATAAACATATACCCGATTGGGTATACCTTTGGAAAATAGCCTGAAACCGATCGAGTATACCTCGAATCGGGTATTACACACATACTCGATCGGGTACCATGTATATACCTGATCGAATACCCGAATCCCATCCCAAAAGCCTATAAATACACCCCCTTTCCTTCTTAAATGATCATCCAATTCCTTTGTACATCTAAGCTCAGTATAGAATAGTTCTTTCTTTATATTTTTCATCATGTTTTGTCTCCAAATGAGGAGCTAAACTCTTCCATCTTGGTTTTGCTACTTTGAAGCTTAATGAATTTGTAAGTTGTGAGTTATTTTCTTTAATCTTCTTCCTTGAGTATTAATTAATTCCTATTCGTATTTCATGTTAATATTTTAAACATTACTTAAAGTATCAACTAGTTTTGTTTCTCATATTAATTACTACTAGAATCAATCGGTTAATACGCTTGTTATTAATCCGGTTCTTTCAACGGTAGTAAACTTGGATTATTAATGCATGCATCTCATGATTAATATGCCAAGGAGAATTAATTATATTGATTAAACCAATAAACCGCTTGTGTTGAGGTTATCAATCTCAATCGTTTTCATCTTAAGTTTATTGCTACTATCAAGTTAATATACGGCGCTTGTCCTATATTGACTCGATAGTAAGTTTTATTAATGAACGCATCTCGTTATTAATAACTACCCTCGATGAACTGGATATACTCCTCGATTGAGTATTCAAGAGGAAGATAGTTAAAGATATAACCGGGATCGACGAACATTTCATTAAGCGGATAAAAGCAAAACCAAGCCACCACATCTATTAATCAAACTCATATAGGTTGTTTATCTTAGTGATAATTGAATTAAATCAAATCAAACATTAAAACCCCCCTTATTACTATTTATATAGAAGAAAAGTATTCTTTTCCCTGTGGATACGAACCTTACTTCGCTATACTACGTATTAGTGTTGTATTGATAAATTACTTTGAGTGCACCTCACGAAAAGGGCATGTCAGTTATACTACGTGTCACGCCCCAGACCGCATTTAAGCGCGTATACAACCGTCGTGTGATTAAGTGACGTCACTCGCAAGTCAACCTCACATAATCACACAAGGCATTCATGAACATCGTTCACACCATACTCAGTAGTAAACATACATAACAACATCACATCATAGATTGAATGAATAGCGGAAAATATTCGACGGTCAATCATAAGCCACATATGGCAAAACGTAGGCTCGCAGGCCAAAACAATGTAATATTACAAAAGTATCCATGAGCATAGTTTATGATTTAAAATAATAAAGGAAGCACGAACCACGTCTTCCTCTAGATTCTTTCCACCCGTGCAAAGGTGTAGACAACAGGCTCTAGCTTCAACCTGAAATGGTGGGGCCCCCCGAAGGGGTCAGTACAAGTACCGAGCGAGTATCGAGCTAAATGTAGAGTAACTAACGTTTCAAGTATAAGACCCAAACATAGGGTGATACATATATTTATACTTCCTTACCCCAAGTTACAAAATACATATCAGTACTTATATACACTTGGAAATACCCGACCCGTAGGTCATTGTTTAATTGGGAAAAATAATAGTAGTCAATATCTTTGACTTAAAACCCCAACCCACTCATAGACCTATGAGTGTATAGGACTCCTCATGTCCAAATCAAATAATCATAAGGACACCACCCGGTCCTGAATTACTAAATAGTAATCTATGAGTTTTGAGGATACACGCCCGATCCTTGGGTACTCCACCCTATATAACCGAGTTTTGAGGATACCACCCGATCCTTGGGTACTCCACCCTATATAACCGAGTTTTGAGGATACCGCCCGATCCTTGGGTACTCCACCCTATATAACCGAGTTTTGAGGATACCACCCGATCCTTGGGTACTCCACCCTATATAACCGAGTTTTGAGGATACCGCCCGATCCTTGGATACTCCACCCGACCTATGATCTACCACATATCATACTAGATAGGGCCTATATCATAATCAATAAACAAGACTAGACCAAGTCTTAAGGCCTAAACAAAATCATCCATGCAACTCATGCATTAAAATTAGCATATAGGTAAAGTAAGGCCAAACCGGCGCCGGTCAACTCTCGGTTGACCCACCATTCCAAATCCAATGTGTGTCAAACTTAGTCACAATATGTACTAAGTTATAAATAACTATTTTATGCACATTTCATCTCTAAACATATCATACATGTTTTTATGAGCATTTTCACTTCACAAATCATGCATATTTCAATAGTTCACTTCATACAAGCCTAATCACTTTAATTGGCTAATCACATGTTTAATTCATTTAAACATTATTATGAACACACATAACATATACTTAGGTAATCTCATGCTTAACCCAAAAGTTATAAGACATTAAGCTATCCACTCACCTCAAATGAGCTTTAAGAAGATTCTACTCTTTTTAGTTGAACTCCGGCGAAACTCCGACCAACTCCTGCGAAACTCCGAAGAAACTCCGGCGAGCTCTAGAAACACTTTAGTCAAGCTCCTAACATGGTTTTATCATCACAAAAACCATATCAATACAAATAACCTCTAAAAGGTTATTTTCTGGCGAACCGGTTGTTTTGGCTTCTAAGTCCGTTCTTGGACTTAGAACCACCTTCCAATCCCTTGTTCTACACTTCTAAACATGTAGAACAATCCTAGGGGTACTTCATACGTTATAAAGTCATATGAAAATCGAAAATATGGCAGAAACGTTGTTAAGGAGTTCCTCACCTTTATTCTAAAGGTTTTTCACTACTTTTGCAACTTTTTCCTCTTCCTTGAGGTCCTTGCTTGTTTGAGCTGGCCTTGGCTATTGAGGAAAATGATTTAAGAACTTCTTTCCTTGCCTTGAGAGTGTTTGGTCGAGCAAAGAGATAGGGTGTGAGAGAGAGTGACTTATTTTGTCTCAAATGACAAATAAGTGATGGGAGGGGGGTGCTCCATGTACTTAGATGCCAAAGCCACCTCCTCCACATCTTCCTTTGTCAACTCCAGCCTCATCATGTCTAATTGAGCACAAAATTTCGTGGGGTGGCCCCCACTCATGTGGGAGGTCATCCCATTAAGCCCTGAACTGTACAATTGGTCCCAAAAGTTGTATTTCTCGGACTGTTTTAATTATATTTTATTGTATCGGGTCAAATAAAATATAACACACGTTCTTTATAATTATTGGACCTTAGAATGAATATACATTCCTCAAATTTAATTTAGAAGTCTCCGAAATTCGGCTGTTATACGATAAATTACCAATACCGGTAATTGGGCCTCATTTGACCAACGGGTGAACCTATGTCCTTCCTATTGACCAAGATGAATACAATATGTGGTCCCGAGATTATCGGGTAGTCCCCACTCCCGATGTGGGCCCCACGTGCAATTCGCTATTCACGCAAAAGTAATAACAAAATTTACAACTTCGTAAATTCATAAATCATTATTCAGGGTTTATTACATGATTTACTAAAAAGTAAATTTACTTGGGGATGGTGTTACACTACGTATATTCATTGTATTGTATTTATTTTGAGTGCACCTCACGACAAGTGCACGTCAAATTTGGCGTCGTTGCCGGGGAAAGGCAATAATTTTTCTTTTATTTCATTTCAAGAAAAGTCATTAAAAAATAATAATAATAATAATAATAATAATAATAATAATAATAATAATAATAATAATAATAATAATAATAATAAACAAAATATAAAGAGTTCTCATTCTTCTATTTCTGAGCTCAGTGAAGTATATGGTTAATCATCGTTCCATAAACGAAATCACATATCACAAAAACTCGGAAATAGAGCAAACTTTCGAGGGATTGAAAACTAAATTTTCAAACACCGACTCGGAGGAATCATCTACCAGAGATTCATCCACCGCTAGCTCGAGTTTTAGCGAATCCGTAGAGTCCTTTCACATGGATCTTGAAACAAGAACATTGAGGGAGCTCACAGCTCCAAACTTGAACCAACAACTGTTATGTATTACCTTCCCTACTCTTGATGAGGGTAATACGTTTGAGCTAAAATCTGGGCTCATTCATCTGCTGTCATCCTTCCATGGCTTGGGAGGAGAAGATCCGAACAAACACCTCTCGGAGTTGCCGCGGCTGAATGTGTATCATCTCTCGAAAGTCGAATGGCCGGCATGACTTCTTTGGTTAAGGATTTCCTTTTAAATCCTAGAAACCAAGATGTCAAGGTCTGCGGCATATGCACACAACAAGGGCATCCAACTGATTCTTGTCCAACTCTTCAAGAAGAACAAGTCAATTCCTTGGGTTTCCAAACTCATCAACAGAAGAGGTATGATCCGCACTCTAACTACTACAATCCTGGGTGGAGAGATCACTCGAATTTGAGATATGGGAACCCTCAACCACAACAAAGTCAGCCCTTGCAACAATCTTTCCCAAATCACCAAGGCCAAACATCAAGATCAAATATGTTCACCGAAGACATGATCCGAGCACTCACCTCAAATGTCCCAAGCATGCAACAAAACATGGTTCGATTTCAGCATGAGACCAAGTCTAGCATTCAAAACTTGGAAAGTCAGCTGAGCCAAATAGCTGGAGCTGTAAGCAGACTTGTAAATGCTATCATGTTGAGAAGTGCAATAGGGCTACCGTTGTTCTGTATTCAATGTTGATGGTAATCAGTATTTTATTAACTGATCATTGTTGTCGTTCGTATTCTCGCAGAAGGGGTACTATTGTTTTTGCACTTCCAATAGAAAATCAACTATGCTTAATACTTTTTTGATCTACTTTCGTATATTTTGTTTTTCAGTATTGATATAATAAAAGTAGTTAAAAATATATCTAGTTTGTTGCGGTACATGAGTTCATACAAATTAAAAAATTGAGTTCAAACAAATGATTTGTCACCCCCTTCCAAATTTCTATTAGAAAATAACACATCTATTTCAAATGCTATCAAAATCTGAGATAGGTAAATAAGTAGAGATGTGAAATAAAAAAGAAAAATTGATTGTAATAATCTCAACTATTGGCGGTCCGCTCATAATAATTCCAACTATTGATTATTTCAGAATAATCCCAACTTTAGGGACCTTCCGCCAATAATGGTCCGACGTGACCGACTATAAATAAATTTCCATAGTTTCTAAAGAGATATAGCAGGTAATCCCTATAAATAATTCCAAATTTTAATTTTTACGCTTAATTTCTATGAAAAATTCACTTGTTGGAGCAGGTAGTATGTGGTCAAGGACCATTATTGGCGGACGGTCCATATAGTTGGGATTATACAAAAATAATCAATAGTTGGGATTATTGTTAGCGAACCGGCAATAATTGGGATTATTATTTTCAATTTTCCAAATAAAAAAATCGAATGATGAATAATAAAAAATTAAACAACATGTAAATCAGACCATTTTGGAGAAACTCTTCTTCAACTTTCTTTCTATGTCCTTGGCAAGTTTGAGAAGACTTCCCTGTAAACAATGTTTCGGGTGTGCCTTTTGTATTGTTGGTTGGAATCATAAATGAAGAATCGTAAACAAGTTTGAGAAGTTGTTAGAGATGCTGCCACATATAATTGGCCGTGACTGAAAACAAGTTTCGGCAGGTAGATTCCCACGTGTTTGAGAGATTGTCCCTTATTTTTGTTTATTGTCATGGCATAACATGGTTTCAATGGATATTGTCTTCTCTTAAGTACAAATGGTATGAGCACTTCCTTCTTCACTCTGGTAAAATTTTTCGAGAAATGCCGGTGGATCTCTCAATCTAGGCAATCGGACCTTACCCTCATAACAACACAAATTGAATCTTATGTTGCTCCGAGTACTTGAGCTTTTCACTCTCTCATCATACCACATAATTGCGCCACAGTATGTGCACTTATATTCTGCTGCTCCCATGCTGAGATATGTATGTCTTGTATCTGGAACAAATCACAACATCTATCATTTTTCAGTTGTCTATTTTCTCAATCTATCTTGGTTGCTGCATCTTATGATCTTATCCTATATTATGATTTGCCATTTGAAGATAAAATTGGATTTTTTTATCCCAGGCCTAAAAAAACACAGATAAACAATGATGGTATCTGAAGAAGGTATATTTATATAGATGGTTCTATGGTATCTTTAACTGGAAAAGTCAAACATGACTAAACAAAAAGTGACTAAATAAAAAGGGACGGAGGTTTATATTTTTCTAAACTCAATATTGTTGAGATAATGATTAAAATTTTAAACTCCATATTTCCAATTGTATTAATACTTCGTATTTTCTTACATCTTCATAACATTCTTTCTTAGTTATTGAGATAATGATGAAAAATTAGATTCCTAATCAATTCAAATTAGGAAACCTTTATATGTTTACCTTTTCCTAATGTTATCGATACTTTTAGGATGTTTTTAATTTGACCGATTTCAGTCATAGATCACGAAATCAAATTTCAATTATAATAAAAATACACATAAAATAGACATGTATCAAACTAGATCACTTTAAACCACATTAGGCTTAACTACATCAGACCAGACCAAGGCTATGTTTGGCATGCCAGTTCAGCCAAAAAAAGGCTGAAATCTTTAAAATTCAGTCAATTTTGATTAAAGTAGACCTGTTTGTTAGGAGGGCTGAACTGGGCTTGATCTCAAATAATAGGGCTGAACTCCAACTTGAGGAAGGTAACGTTTACACTCAGCCGCATAGTTTCAGACTTGCAATTCCCAATATATCCCTGTTCAAGTTCAGCGAGATACTCCATCGGCTCTCTTTCTTTTCTCCAAGTTACATTTTTTTTGCGGATTCCAAAGTTATATTTCTAAGAATCAGCAAATTTTAATCTTTCTTCCGGGGAGCAATAGATTTCTTATCTGTTTGCACCTTTTCAAACTCTCACGTTTGATGAACTGTACCCAATAGAACCATCTCCTCATGGATGGCTTGAATTAGTGGAGCATGCTATGACCAAATTTTAATACGTAATATTTTTTGTTGTTTCATATACTTAAGCGTTTTAATTTTTTTGTATATAATGCACTATATTTTATATGAATATACATACATATAAACATGTATTACAATCTCAATATTTATTAAATTATAAAAGCATTATAATAAATATTTATTTTGTTAATTAACATATACCCTTTAATGTAATTTCATATTAGTTGGACAATTTTCAGCTCTTTTTGCCAAACATGTGTACTTCATGCAGCTAAGAGTTCAGATTCAGCACTTTAAAGTTCAGTTCCAGACAATAGTCTCGGATTCAGACAACAATTCAGACAAAAGTTTTCAGCTCGTTCTGCCAAACATAACCCAAGCCAGATTGAACCATAGAAAACTAGAACAAATCAGATCAGACCAGACCAGACCAGACCAAATCGACCATACCAAATCATACTAGGTGTAAGATCTATTTCTAATTGAGATTAGGAATAAAATCTTTTTCTAATCGAGACTAGGAATAAAATGTATTTCTAATCTTATTCGTACTTATATTAATGGTTTACATTTAAGTTTGTTTCCAATTTAAAACTACCTTCCTAATAAAAATAGATACCTGCGAACATTAATAGAAGTTAAATGCCAAGCTACTCCACATATCAATATACATACTACGTAGTACATCACAGAACTGTGGAATACAAACAATGTCTCAAGCAGCATCACAAATTGAGCTCTGTCGCACAGCTAGAAAAAGATGTAGATAAATAATTTTGGAGAAAAGAAAAACAAGAAGATCAGATGGAAACAGAGATACACAAAATACAGGTTAACACTACTACTTCATTTAAGTTAGACAAAAGGAACAAAAATACTACGTACATGCTATATGAATGAAAGAATGCATATGAGATCGCATAATGTTTAGATGAATACTTAACTTTTCCATGGTGACAAATACTATAGAAACACGAAGCTTCTGCTCAAAATTATTTGAAATCCGAAACGAGAGCCTTATGAGGTCTCAGATAGCGGAAGCAAATCCCGTAGAAATGATAAGACCCACGGGTTGGGTTGTACAAATGATAAATGAAAAGGAATATATAAGAAGGGTCATGTGCCGAAAAATAAATGAATTTATTGATTATAGAGATAATAAGTGGGGAAAATATAAATTTTTTTTTTTTAACCCCTGGAAGGCAAACCACCAAAATCACTGGGGTAAATGTCAGGGGACATTTACTAGATATTATTAGCATGAAAAAGTTTACAACAAACTCGAGGGGACCAAACCTTACTCGAGAAAGAAAAGAATTACATTCGAATTGAAGGAATACCAAAAAAATCCAACCAGAAAGCCCTTTTAACCGGATTAGGAAGCTGATCCATCGAAGTGAAAATTGTTAAATTGGCCGCTTGAAATTGGGCCACGTGGTGCGCAGCCCAATTACACTCCTTTGTCATTTGTCCGAATTCCACACCATTCCTAAAAGCCAACTCTGTAACTTCCTGAATATCTCTCGCCCATCTACTTTCCTTCTTCTTCGCCAAGTACTCTACCGCCAAGCTAGAATCAGATTCCACCTGAAAGTCAACAAACCCTTCCTCCATAGTCCAGCGAGTAGCAATCAGGATGGCTTGTATTTCAGCTTCCAACGGGGACATAGCACACACAGGGAAGTTAATCGCCACACCGAAACATCCTCTTCTATCACGCAGAATCGCTCCTCCTCTCGCCTGGCTAGCTAAGTATCCACCATCAACATTTAACTTCCATTTCTTTATTGGCTTTCGCCATCGAATTATCCGAGGTTTAAGAACCTGAATCCGAAACTGTGTAGGAATCAATCCTTCTTGAAAAAGTATTTCACCAATAGTCCGAATCTTATTTGTAGACAAGGAAACAACCCAAGTTTGAGTGTATAGTTTGATTTGAATGATGATACTATTAGGGTTAGAGATACCCCTGCAAGATCCCCAAATACGACTAGTATACTCTTTCCAAATAATCCAGAAAATGATCCCGAACATACTTTGTTTAAAAATGTCAACCATACTCATAACACCCTTTCTCAACTTCCAAAAATGTAAATGACTGTAATCCATATAAGGTGGCTGATAAATCCCAAAAATACTATAAAAGTATTTCCATACCTCTATAACTACTGGGCATCGTGTCACTATGTTTTCTACATAGGGGCCATATAGAGGGATTGAGCACCACCTGAAATCTGCTGAGATTGTCTGCAGTAGGCAGAATACCCTTAGCAATTTTCCATTGCAGCAGCTTGATTTTAGTTTCTGTCTTTGCTTCCCAAATTTGTTGATAGATAGGATAATTGAAAGATAGCTATCTCTCTTACAGCCTCATAAGCAGATTTAATAGTGAATTGACCATCATTTTCTTCATTCCAGGATAACAATTCATTTGGAGTCGTGGTACACAAGTCTGATCCCTGAACATCAACTGAACAGATACGCCTCCATATAGCAGAATCGGTAATCTTAGGTATTGATAAGTACATATTGCAACACGCATTTGATGCGTGTTGGGGTTGCATTTTGATAGTTTTCCTAGCTTTAAGGTGTTGCAAGTCTCAATTTTAACTCAAGTTATGTTTACCGGGCGTTGGTTCGAGTTTTGTGTCATTTGGAGTCAAAATCAGGATTTTAGACACCAACACCGACGCTTGAGAAGCAATCGGGACGAGTTGAGAAAAATTAGAGATTGATTTGAGAGCTTTGGAGGTTACCGGGAGGTTTACGATGAAGAGTTGAAGACAAAAGAGCTCTAGGATTGGCTACGGGATCAAAAGAAGACAAATAGAGCTTGAAAATGACGATCAGGATGACCTTCTGTTAATCATTCAAGCATATCTCCTTGTAGAGACATCCAATGTACACGTTTCAAGTTCCATATGAAAGACCAATTGAAGGGCTACAAATCATGAGAAGACACCGTTACGAGAATCGGATAGGAAGAATGTAAAAACAGACGACGAAGTCAGATGATCCCTTTTGCGATTTCAGAATGCGACATTCCACCATTTTATTCATATCTCTTGATTGGATGATTCAAATCCAATTAGGAAAATTGGGGTGGATAGAGGACTTCATTATCTACAACTGTTGTGAAGGAAGTAAAGTCCAATTCGGACGTTTTACCCAATCCGTGCGTGCCCCGTTTTTGTTTCCTAATTTAAGTGCGAATTTCCTTGTTTCCTAATTCAACCCGAATTGTTTTGTTTCCTATAAATAACACCTCTCTAACCCTAATTAAGGGGGGAGCTTAGAGAGAGGCCTAGGGATGAAATTTCTTCTACTTTACCATCTTGTTCTTCAATTCCCTTGGATTATTTGTAAGTTCCTACTTTTTAATTAATGACAATTAATTCTATTCATCCCAATTCTGTTGATTCTTCAATTATGAATTGTGAGTAGTTTAATTAGGGATTTGGGATTGATGAAGGGGTTAATCACGATGTATGGTTAAGTTCTTGATGGTGTAAATTGCATGAATGCCGTTTAATTTGTGTTTGAATAATTTAATTGACATCTTGTGTAACCTAGAATGGCCACTAGAATTACAATTGCACGTAGAATAAATTAAGAGAGATCTAATTTGTTCTAGGACACATTCACACACACTTAATCGTTCTCTAAGAGATTAGTAGCGATTAAGGGGCCGTAAGCTCGTTCGTCTTGGCAATAATTTAGGATCTTGTCGCATGAGAGATCAGTCTGGTCCCCTAAATTATTGTACTCTACGCCGCGAGAGCGGTAAGAACTTAATATTGATTAGCTAGGCTCAATTAAATTAAATTCATGTAATTAAGCCTGATCTACCAGAAATCTGATTACCCCGGAATCAATCCATGTCCTTCGTTGTTAATTAAGAAGAACCCAATTATTTACTTTTAGTCGTTTATTTGCAATTTTAGTTTTCTCAAGCAACCAAATCTCACACGACAGCATCTATTTTATTTATTCTTTATCGCTGATTTTTAGTTAATTCTTAGTTCCCTTTTACCGTCCCTGTGGAGACGATACTCGTACTTTCACCGCTATATTACAATCTTTTTAAGTGCGAGAAAACTCACATCAGTTTTTGGCGCCGTTGCCGGGGACGGTGTCGGTTTTAAGGGTTAATTAATTTTAGCGAGATTTTCTTTAAATAGATTTTTTTTTAGTTTCTCGTAGGATTTTTCTGTGCTAACCTTTCAGGTTTTCTTTCTAAGAGGCATGAGATGAACCCATTAAGCTCAACTCCTGGAGGAACACCATTCCCTCAAACCTCCACGGGATATTCCTCATATACGCCATGCCCAACTTACATTCCTCTACAATATTACTCTCTGGCACCACAAAATATTCCATCTTCCTATTCTTACTCTCCAACCACACAACCCTTCCAATCTCAAAATTCTCATCATTATCTATCATCACCACAATTCCCTTGGACAAAACAAGGCTCCATTCTTGAATTTCTTCTCCAAACTAAAACTCTTGAGGAAGTGTATCATATTCTACCGAAGAATAGCATTTGTTCCTTTTGTGGAGGATGTCACCATATAACCTTTTGCCCCGTCAAACCTCCAAATGATCATCCTTACTGGGCAACTGCATACCCAACTTCTTCCTCCCCACAATTTACGAACACAAATGTTTCAGTCACTCCTACGTCTTTGCCGAGCTATGAGCCACAAGATGAATCAGAAGAGATAATTTCAGAGAAGCTGTCTGACCTGGAAGAAACACTCAAGAAATTAATGCAATTTCAACAACAACAAATGCAAAGTCAACAGCAAGCGGACACAAGGATGCAAAACATGGAAAATCACTTGGATCAGCTGTTTAATGCCCTATCTGAGTAGTCCGAGAGATCTCATCCTAGCGACACAGAAGCCCAATCCGAGGAGATCAATGTGGATGATCATATAAGTGAGTCAGACAATGATGGTGGGAATACGATGGATGATACACTTCTTGATGATGTTGAAGACTCACCTATGTTTGAAGATGAAGAAGAAGATAATAGTGTCAAGTTGTTTTTCGAAGAATACATGAAAAAGTTTGTAACGACACAAGATGTAACGGATGAAGTCACAAATCACTATGATTTCCATACAGAAACTCACCAGTCGTTTGATTTACCATTAGTCTCAACACCTGAGGAGGGAAAGGAGAAGATCAGTCATGATGATGGTGCTACTGAGCTAGGTTTGGGTATTGAAGATGAGTTGGAAAATGATGATCACACGTTCCAAGAGAGTGGGGGCGAGAGTAACAACACTTTCCAAGACGACATTGATAAGAACGGTGTTACCGAGAGTTGGGATGCTCACATGGGGAGTGATATGGAGTCCGGAGGAGATGCTGTGAATTTTCAATATAATTGTGAGGAAGAAAAATACTTTTCTATGTTGCAGTTCGAGTTTGATGTTGCTACAGATCCTTGCATCGAAACATCTTTTGAGCCTGGAGTAATCAAATTTTTGACTCATGTTTTATGTCCACTCAAGGAGAATGTGAGGTTGATCCTCCAGTTCTGTGCTGATAAGTTTTTTGAAGACCATGTGATTCCTACATGGTTTCAAGAGTTTAAGAATTTGCGCCACCTCAGGGCATTTGTTGAGTGAAAGCTGGTGATGGAGTATATGGCCCGGGAACCCCCGGTCCACAAACTCCTACTACTCCAGCGAAGGCCCAACAGGCCCAACAGGCCCAAATCACAGCGCCCAGAGTACCAAGCAGCCCGCACAACGCGCCCGGGGTGCCTTCGGCCCCCTGGCCGAAGGCTCCAAATTCTCACATAACGGGTTTCTCAAGCAAATTAAGAAACTGGGAGAAAACGGCGAAAACAGTGGCCCTCGGCACTGTGAGCCCTCGGCACCAGGGTGCCATCGGTTGGAAGATCCCTCGGCTACTGCTCTATAGCCGAAGGCATCTCACTCGACAAGATATCCGCCTCACATGCGTACAGATCACCGTACCCCGCATAGACGTCCCATCCAACAGCCGCATTAAATGCGGCCACATGCGGCTGCCAACGCCAACCAGTTGAGGTGACCCCTCGGCCAATGAGCGCTTGACACGTGTCCCTGCCCGGCATTTATTGCTACTATAAATAGCACCCCATTTCCTCATTTGTAACCACGCTGAAAACGGCATTCATACTGAATACACTCTCTCCCTACTTTTACTTACTAGCTCTGACTTCTCTCTAAGTTATTCCCCGTAATAACCCTTCGGATATATACCCCCAGGTAGACTATCCATCATTTGGTGCTCTCGTTGAGAGGTCGAACAATCGAGTAAGAAACCCTCCCCCTCGACCAAACACAAAACACTAGCCCTCTATCAAAATGGTGAGGACAACACGTGCCAACTCAAAGAACGTAGAAGACAAGAACCTGGCCCTCGGCGACGTCAACGCCCCCGAAGCCTCTCACAGGGCTCCCGAGGGCGGTGTCATCGCTGGGCTGGAACAGGCGGCTGTCGACCTACGCCTTCAGATCCAACAAAATGCCCCCGATGCCCGCCTCGACATCGAGGCCAAGAAGAAAAACCGGAGCGATGACCAAGTCAGCCCTCCGGTTCTCACCATCGACATGCAATCGGCGCTCTCCGCCTTCATCCAGACGCTCACCCAGAACCCGGGTGCCTTCGGCACCCTGGCTCCAGCTCACCCTCAGATCGGGGAAAATATCATACTTCCCCCTCTGCCACACCCCTTCGGAAATCCCACCCCTCGGGTGAGAAACGACGAAGGGGTGGTGGCCCAAGATACGTCCTCCCAGGAAGTTCAGTCCCGGGACCGCCATAATGACAACAGGGAAAGGCCCCGTACTTCCGCCCTCAACCGGCTCGGAGGAGGGCCAGACCGCCTCGGGGGGAAAGCACTCCAAAGGCCCCAGGAAAGCGGGGGATCTGTTTCGAGGGCAGACGAGGAGCGTCCCCCTCGGGACAAAGGCAAGGCACCCCTTCATGCCGATGATGCTCGGCACCAAATCAACCAGGCCCACTCGGCCCGGGTTCGTTCGCAGGGGGCGGAGACCCTCCCGAAGGATCCCCGGGACGAGATTATTGCGGCCCTCCAACGCCGGCTTGACGATATGGAGTCCAACAAAGCTCACGCCACCACCTCCACCCCTCATTCAGATCTCAAATACGAGGCCATGATGGCCAAAATGGAGGAGTTACAGAAGAGGGTGGCCTAGGGCTCCGGGGAACCCGTCATCCAGCTCCGGACTCGGACGCCATTTACCCCAAGGGTATTGGCGGCCCGGATCTCGGAAAAATACCGAGGGCAACACATACAGCCCTACAACGGGAAAACGGACCCCCAGGAACACTACAGCAAATACCAGAACAGCATGATGATGGTGGGGGCGTCGGACGAATATTTGTGTCGATGGTTCCTCTCCACCTTAGAGGGACCGGCATACGAATGGTTCAACAGGCTGCCTGAGGGCTGCATTGATTCTTGGCAAGAACTCGCCCAACGATTCTTGACACAATTCGCCGGGAGGCGTCGCACAAGGAAGCACCTTTCCCACCTCCTAACAATACGCCAGAAGAAGGATGAGACCCTTCGGGATTTCCTGGAGCGCTGGAGGACGGAGACCGACAAGGTCGACGGTGCTGATGACGGGACCCTCCTGGCCCTCCTACAAACCGTCCTCCGCACCGGTAACTTTTCAAGAAGCCTCATCATTGAACCCCCCCACGACTACATAAGGGCTTTGCAGCGGGGGGACCGATATGCTGAGGCCGCGGAGGTGGAGAAGTATCACCAGCATCCGGACCAGCAGCCCCCGAGGGCTGACAACAAGCATAACCGAGGGCCGGGGGCTCCTCCAAATCACCCCAAGGCTTCGGGACCCTCTGATGACCGCCCTCGGCAAGGCCAAGCCAAGCCCGGGGGAGGTTATAAGAGCAACCCTAAGACATGGGCCCAGCCCATTCTCCTGGACCGCCCTCGGACACCATTGACGCACCCAGTCAGCATCATCCTCGATTTTGCCGAGGAGAGGGGCCTTGTTGAGCGCGACTCTCGCGCACCCCCGGAGGTACACGCTATCAACCCTCAGTTCCCCTACTGTCGCTTCCATCGGCACCAGGGGCACAGGACCGATGACTGCCATCAGCTGAAGACGGCCATCGAGAGATTAATACAGGCGGGGCACCTGTCCCAGTTTGTCCAGAACCCTCGGCAGGAGGGACCTTCTCATCAGGGACCTCCCCGAGGGCACCATACGAAGGTAAATGCCTGGGTAAATCCGAACACCATCCCCCTCGGCAAGAAGAGGGAGATCGGAAACTTGGAAGAAGAGGAGGAGGAGTACCCCCACTACCAGGAGAAGAAACGCCACATCCTCATGATCACCGGTGGCAATACGGGGGGCGATTCCATTAGCCAACGAAAGAAGCGGGCTCAATCGCTTTACGTGGGGGAAGTCACTCATATGCCCCCGGTAAAGCGACTGAGGGAGGAACCCATCACCTTTACCAACGCAGATCTCCCTCCTACTTCTTCTCCTCACAGGGATGCCTTGGTGATTCGGACGGAGATAAACGACACCATCATTCACCGAACTTACGTTGACACGGGCAGCTCCGTCAATGTAATGTACCTCAGCACCTTCAGAGAGCTGCATCTGGAAAGGGGGTCCCTTCGGCCCATTAAGACCCCTCTTGCCGGCTTCACCGGCGACACTATTGATTCCGAGGGGGTAATAACCCTCCCGGTAATCTTCGGCGACGGGCTCCATAGAGCCCAGCTCGAGGTGGAGTTCGTCGTCGTCAACATTGACTGCGCCCACAACATCATCCTCGGCCGGCCAGCCCTCGAGGACCTCGAAGCCATCATCTCCATGAGGCATCTCTGCCTTAAGTTTCCCGCCGAGGGGGGAATTGGCTACTCCCGGGGGAACCAGAAAATTGCCCGCGCCTGCTATCTTCAGGTCACTAAGAAGGTAAGCAAGACGGAATTCCGTGTGGACACCATCACCGGAACCATCGACCAAGAGGAAAGAAGGCCGAGGGCTGAACCGGCCGAGGAGGTAGAAGACTTTGCGCTCGATCCGGCCCAGCCGGAGAGAGTCGTGAAGATTGGAGCCCAGCTCCCTGAAGATTTGAAGACCGGTATCACCGACGCCCTCCGCGCCTACTCCACTGTCTTTGCATGGGGTCCGGAGGACATGCCGGGAATCAGCCGAAGGGTCATCACCCACCGCCTCTCGGTGGACCCTTCGGCAAAGACAGTGCAGCAACGAAGAAGACCCCTCTCCGCCGAGAGGAGGGAATTTGTGAAGAAGGAGGTCGCCATGCTCCTCTCTATTAAGCACATCAAGGAGGTGAAATACCCCTCATGGCTAGCGAATGTGGTCCTGGCACAGAAGCCCCCTACCTTCCGCATGTGCGTGGACTACACCGATCTCAACAAGGCGTGCCCTATGGACCCGTTCCCTCTACCAAATATTGATCAACTAGTGGATGAGACCGCAGGGTGTGAGATCATGTCCTTCCTCGATGCCTTCCGAGGGTATCACCAAATTTTTATGCACGAGGAAGACGCCGAAAAAACTGCCTTCATGACTCCCGAGGGCATCTTCTGCTACCTGGTCATGGCCTTCGGCCTAAAGAACTCAGGGGCCACCTACACCCGGATGGTGGCCCGGGTCTTTCAAGCCGTCCTAGGGCGCACCATGGAGGCCTATGTTGACGACATGATCGTCAAAAGCAAACAATCTTCCAGCCATGCTGACGACCTCCGGGAAATCTTCGCCATCATGCAAAAATTCAACCTTCGGCTAAACCCGAAGAAGTGCACCTTTGGCATCCAAGGGGGCAAATTCTTGGGCTACATGGTGAGCCGAAGGGGTATTGAGGCCAATCCCGAGAAAATCCAGGCCATCATCAATATGGAGCCCCCACGCAATGTGAAGGAAGTTCAACGGTTGACGGGCCGCCTGGCAGCCCTCAACCGCTTTCTATCTAAGTCAGCGGAGAAGTCTCTACCCTTCTTCCAGATCATGAGGAAGACGGCTGGCTTTCTATGGACTCCAGAATGCCAGGGGGCTTTCGACGAGCTCAAACGATACCTATCTTCACCTCCTGTGCTCTCCAAACCCAAGGTAGGGGAGACCCTCTACCTCTACCTTGGGGTTAGCCCGGCGGCCATCAGCTCTGTGCTCATCCGGGAGGAAGACGGCATCCAACATGCCATCTTCTACGTTAGCAAGACCCTAAGGGAGGCCGAGCTCAGGTACTCCCCTGTGGAAAAAACGGTGTTAGCCATCGTTTGGACTTTCAAGAAGCTGGGCCACTACTTTCAGGCTCACCCGGTTCAGGTCCTCACCCATCAACCCCTCGGTGCCCTCATGAGGAGCCCCACCAGCTCCTCCCGCATGGTGAAATGGGCTATCTTCTTGAGCCAGTACAACATTGACATCCGTCCAAGGCCTGCCATCAAGGGCCAAGCCCTGGCGGACTTTGTGACGGAATGTACCGCAAGGGCAGCCACGGACGGGGAGCCCTCGGCCACCTCGGACGACTGGTGGACCCTCTACACTGATGGCTCCTCCGCGACCAAAGCATGCGGGGGAGGGGTAGTCCTCATTACTCCCGAGGGCTTCAGGGCCTACTATGCAATCCGCTTCTCCTTCAAGGTCTCCAACAATGAGGCCGAATATGAGGCCCTCCTATGTGGCCTTCGGCTGGCTGCCAACATAAGGGCTCGACAGATCCACATCAAATGCGACTCCAAGTTGGTCGTTGGCCAAATCTCCGAAGAATATGAGGCCAAGGAGGGGAGGATGAAACAGTACAAGGAAGCGGCCAAGGAGTTGCTTAAAGTATTTGAGGCACACTCCCTCACTCAAATACCGAGGGCTCAGAACTCCGAGGCCGACATATTATCTAAGCTCTCGGCCGACTCCCCCGAGCACATCTCCAAAATTGCCAAAATCGAGGAACTCAGCCTCTCAAGCATCCATGCAAGCCCCGTTATGAACATACAACAACGTCAGGAGGATTGGATCTCAGATATCACCGCCTTCATCTCCACAGGGCAGCTACCCGAGAATGAGGCCCGCGCCAAACTGGCAAAACTGAGGGCTCCCAGCTACACCATCGAAGATGGAAGGCTCTACAAACGATCTTACAATGGCACGCTGCTTCGGTGCCTTCATCCAGATGAAGCCGAAGTCGCAATGGAGGAAGTACACAGTGGCACTTGCTCAGCTCACCAAGGACACTTCTCCATGTCCCGAAGGCTCATTCTCCAGGGCTACTTCTGGCCAACCATGGTCAGGGATTGTGCTGACCTTGCCCGGAGGTGCACCACATGTCAACATTTCCAGAAAGCTCCCGGCAGGCCAGCGGTCAACTATGCCCCCATCAGCACCTCTGTCCCATTTTCTCGATGGGGGATAGACCTTGTGGGCCCTCTGCTGAGGGGTACCTCCAACAACAGATACATCATTGTGGCCGTCGACTATTTTACCAAGTGGGTGGAGGCTGAACCCCTCGCCAGCATCACGGAGGCGAAGTGCCGTCACTTCGTTCTCAAGAACATCCTCACAAGGTTTGGCGTCCCCCAGCAGATCATCTCCGACAATGGGACACAATTTGAGGCAGCCCCCTTCTGTGCCCTTCTGGAGGCATGGGGCATCAAACACACTTTCTCCTCCGTTGCCTACCCTCAAGGCAACGGGCAAGTAGAGAACGCCAACCGGACCTTGCTCGAGGGCCTCAAAAAGAAGCTGGAGGCCGAGGGTGGTGGCTGGGTGGAAGAACTCCACAACATCCTTTGGGCCTATCGCACCACCCCTCGGCGAGCAACAGGTGAAACACCCTTCTCCCTCTGCTACGGTTTTGAAGCCAAAGCTCCTACGGAAGTCACCCTTCCCACCCGAAGGGTGATCCAATATGACCCCGAGGTCAACGACAGCAACATGGCCCTCGACCTCCACCTCATTTCAGAACACCGAGAGCAGGCCTTCATCCGGGCAGAAAACTACCGAAGGCAAGTTAAAAGCTACATCGACGCCAAAGTTCGCACCCGAAAATTTCAAGTGGGGGACTATGTCCTCCGGAGGAGGGAAGCCAGCCAACCAACCGAGGGAGGAAAAATGGCACCAAAATTCGAAGGCCCCTACATCATAGCAGCCATCATCAAACCCGGGACCTACAAGCTCAAACGCCCCAATGGGAAAGAAGTCCCTAGGCACTGGAATGTACACCATTTAGTTAAATTTTATCAATAATGTAAGAGCGGCCAAGCCCTCATAACTAGTGAATGTACTATCCTATGGCCCAAGGCCTCCAATTTCGAAGAATGAAGATACATTCAAGACATCAAGCCCTCATACTGACTACAGGCCCCAGGCCTCACCACGAGAAGAACCCCCTCCGCCACCAAGTGCCGAGGGCGGACGCCATCAACACCTACAACATCAGTGAAAACACCACGTGTTTTCAGTCAAGACCCCTCGGTACCAAGTGCCGAGGGAAGGAACCCCTATCACCAACAACAAGGAACGCCATGTATTTCATTTCCCTTCGGCACCCAGTGCCGAGGGTACATCCCCACCTTCAACATCAAAAAAGAAAAGATGAGAACACCAAGTGTTCCTACAGAAGACCCTTCGGCACCCAGTGCCGAGGGTACATCTCCATCATCAAACATCGGAACGAATAAAGAAACACCAAAATGTTTCAAAGAAGACCCCTCGGCACCCAGTGCCAGGGATATGCTCTCCTATCAACTTCCAAACATCTGTTGGGAATCACCAAGTGTTTCATTTGAAGACCCTTCGGTACCAAGTACCGAGGGGAGACGCCTACATCAACTATGACAAAAGAGAACACCAAGTGTTCCTACAGAAGACCCCTCGGTACCAAGTACCGGGGGCTACACATTGAAACTAACACCAAGTGTTGTTTCTAAAAGCCGTACCCCACGAGGACGCATATACCGAAGGCGCCACCATTGGTGCCGGCGGCACGTAGTGCCCCCGGCCATTTGCAACTAGTGTGCAAATGAAAACCCTTCCTTGAAACACTTTCCGCGTCACTACCCCCAGGGTATGACAGGCATGAGAAATGCCCAGGATTCGACTTTCAAAAACGGAATGCTATCCGCGTCACTACCCCAGGGGTATGACAGGCATGAGAAATGCCCAGGATTCGACTTCCAAACCGAAACGCTCCCCGCGCCACCACCCCAAGGGTGTGGCAGGCCACGGACTATGTCTAGCGCCGAGGGGACGACTTTCAAAAATGAGGCGCTTTCCGCGCCATCCCCCAAGGGGAGGCAGGTTACGGACCACCATATCTTGTGCCCAGGAAACGTCCCTCGATCCCCTCGGAACTCGGAAGGTTAACCCGAGGGAGGAGAGCCATTGGTGTATTCTGATGGTCTCCTAATAGGCCCAGCCTTACCAAGAAACCAAGTTTCTTGATGCCTTCCCTTCACCACCAACCAAAAAAAAAAAGGAGGGGGTGAAGGGGAGTAGACTCAGCGAGAAATCAAAGAGTACACTCCAACAGATCACAACTAGCCGAGGGCTCCCCACGGGAACACCTCCGGTAACTGAAGGCTCCTATTTCCCGAAGGATACTACTCAAAAAAATATCATCAGGAAACGGCTAAGTCCACTGCCTGGTCACCTCCGGTCACACAGGCACCGAAGGCTCCAGCAAGGGCCGAAATCTACACCTTTTAGAAATTATGCCGAGGGCACACACTAATCGTTGGCATTCTTCACAACAACAGGATTCCACACATATTTGGCCCTCGGCCAGAGACCCATACAACACAAGGGATCTACATCCGGAAGCTCAACACCAATTTACGCTTAGAAAATATTCTAAGTCCTAAATTAGTAGCCACCAGGCATCTCGCAAAGTAATGCAGAGTTAGATGGCACCTATCACCCGAAGGCTACACAAAGAAACAACACTTGAAAAAATTCCAAGTCCTAAAATTGGGCCCCCGGCTCAGTCAGTATTGCAGCTAGAGGAATATGACAGTCGAAGGCCATACGTCGAGGAGGGATGCCATCTCCCGAAGGCTCCCAAGGGAGATTTTACACTTATAATATTTTCGAAGTCCTGCATATTTTCCCCCCGGTCAACTACTCATAAATCATGGAGGGATGCCACCTCCCGAAGGCTCCCAAGGGAAACCCTACACTTAGAAGATTTTCTAAGCCCTGCATATTTCACCTTCATCTCGAGGGACCTAATTGCCGAAGGCTACCTATCAATCGAGGGCTACAGTACACAAAGAATCAACACTCACGGAAATTTTCTAAGTCCTAAAGAATTGGCCCCCGGCCTATTCAATATTTCAGTTGGGGCTCCACAATGGCCGAAGGCTACATGACATACTACACTTGCAAAAAATCTCTAAGTCATGTGCATTGGGCCCTCGGTCCAACGTTCACACATCAGGAAGGGATGCCATATCCCGAAGGCTCTCAAGGGGAAATCTACACTTAGAAATTTTTCTAAGTCCTAGGATTTGGGTTACTGCAAACACCCGAAGGCCCTATGGTGTGCTACACTTAGAAAAATTTTCTAAATCCTAATTGCTACTGAACCCTCGGTTGCATACCTAGCAGAGGGGTGCCCAACTACCGAAGGCTTCCAAGGGCAAGCTACAATCGAAAAAAAAATATTCTATGTCCTACACATACATTCAAAAATACCGAAGGCATACACTCAAGAAGTAGAAGGCATACATTCAAAACGTAAGGCGCATTCAAATGTAAAGAGCCCGGGGGCAGCATGCATTCATCAAAAACAAAGTAAGTGTGAAATTTACAAACAGGCCGAAGCCGAAGGATCAATGTTGTTCATTACAAAATATGTTCAAGGACTTCTAAGTACAAAATCACTCTACAACTACAACAACATCATTCACCGGGGTGCCCTCTGCAGCCGGCCTCGATGATGCCTCCGCTCCGACTTCGACAGCGTCGTCCTCGGCCTCATTCTTCAACTCCGTGTCCTCAAGGTCGGGCCTCTGTACACCTTCCGGGAGCGACTCACGGACATCAGGCTGCAGGGGAGGAAGGCCATACGCCGAAGGGGAGAAATCCTTTTGCTCAATGCCCAAATGCCGAGCCATCCTCCGGTAGATGAGGGCCTGGGTGAAGAATTCGCCGGCTTCATAGTATTCTCTGCCCTTCCGGGCCATCCATTCCCACCCGGGGCCCTCGGCCCATTCCTCGACGTGTGCCTCCACGACCGAGGACAACCACATCTTGCGTCCCTCAGCCCTCCAACCCTCGACGACGAAGGCATCAACGGCTTCCTCCCGAGCCATGGTGACGGCCAGCGCCTTGGAGTCCTCGGCCTCTTTGGCAGCTCTCCTGGCCTCCTCAGCAGCGGCCTCAGCATCAGCCTTGCCTTTCTCTACGGCCTCCAATCTCTGCTCCATTTGCCGAAGCTCCTCTTCCAGCCTGGCCCCCAGCTTCACCGCCTCTTTATTTTTGAGGATGCATTCCTTCATCTTGGCGTCCTGCTCTGCTTTATGGAGGCGCCATTCTTGAAGCCTCCGGGCATGTTCACCGAGGGCTAGACAAGCCTGCAGACCAACGACCAAAATGGTTAAAGGCAATTGCACAATATAATCAAAGGGGAAAAGGAAGAAAGCTGAGTAAACACTTACAGAAAGGGAGGAGCGGAGAATGTGGTCCTCGAGGGCCGCATCGTTATAGGCCCCGAGGGCAGCCCTATCAGTCTCAGGGGTTATGCCCCTCAAGATGGCCCCCGGGTCGACAGCGCCGCTGGCCAGGGATGTCCCCCTCGGGAACGAAACTTGGAGGACCTCAGGCAGCAACTCCTCTGCCCCCGCCGGCGTTTCACCTGACGGCTTCTCCACATGCACCCCGGAGGCGGGGTGCTCATCAGCAATAACGACCGGGGGCTCCTTCTCGGCGACATCCCCCTTCTTCGGCTTTTTGGTAGCCGGGGGGGACCCCTTGGTCGCTGCCTTCCTCTTGCCGGCAGCAGCATCGCCCTCGGCTTTCTTAAAGAGGGCAGTGGCGGGCTTCTGGCTGCCCTGTCCCGACCCCTTCGGGTCCTGTTTCTTCAGACGAGCAAGGCCTTTGACATTCACCATGGAGACGGGGATACCTGCAAAAAGGAGACAAAGGGTGAGTCCGACGGGTCTAAGCGAAGGGACAATAACATCCAAGCAAAAATAAAACTAGGTACAGAATTCTAAAGCCCTCGGCTCCTACCTCCGGCTCCTCCGAAGGCCTTGTTGAAGGGGGGGGTACTTTTCATCGGTCTCCCCTATGAAGCGGTACCTTCGGAACCCGAGGGTGTATAAATACTCCTCGAGGGTGCAGTCTTTGATCGCCACGTTCTTATTTTTCCCCTCTTGGAACTTGGCCAGCTTTAGGCCATCTTTCTCGAGAGCAGCACTCCTGATTTTTTCGTGCCTTCGGAATCGATCACGCAGCTCCCTCGGGAATGGGCTCCCATCCAACTTTACGTAGCACCAACGTTCCCTCCATCCTTTGTTGGAAGAAGGAGCATCGGAGAATAGCTTGAAGCGGGCAATCTGCTGCAGGTTGGCGTACCCCTCACCGTTTTCGTGCCCCCCCCTGGCACAAATTAAAGCTCTGGAAGAATAGATCCAGGCTGGGCTTCACCCCTCGGGACTTGCAGAGCTGGAGGAACCCGGCAATGTAGGAGTGGCTGTTGGGCGTGAGTTGGCAGGGGACCAAGCCAACAAACCTCAAATATTCCCGGAGGAATGGGTGCAGAGGGAACCTAAGTCCCATGGAAACCGAGAGGACGTGAATAGCGATACACCCCTCGGGCGCCCTGGACAACACGTCGTCGGGACCTGGCTCCACCACTTCGGCCGAGGGCCCCACGTGCAACTGAGTCACATACAGATCTGCCCTGTCAGCCTTCGACCTGATCTCGAGGGCCTCAGTGTTCAGCCAACTGTACCCCTCGGGCATGTCCACGGGCTTTCCTTGATCGACGGCCCTCTCCTTCTTCTTGGTAGCGGCCTTCTTCTTCTTCAAACCGGAAACCGCCCTCAGAGGTATCGGATCCAACGGCCTCGAGCTACTGGCCTCCCCGGAACCCCGAGGGGGGAGAACAACAATCGTAACCTTCGAGCTCTCATTATGCGCCTCATCCTCCGTTGTTTGCCATGCGAGGGCTAAGTCTTCATCCTCGCACTTCTGCTCGAAGCCCTCGGCTTCGACCTCCGCAATGAGTTCCTTCTGGACCTCCCGGGCCAGGACGGCATCAGCACCGTCCGAGGGCTGGCCACTGCTAGACTCCACGTCGGAGATGCCCTCGTCCTCCATCGAGGGCGTCCTCGAGATGTCCTGAGAGTCACTCTGAGACGACATTCTATCTCTAGCTCGAGGGTTCGGGGGAACTAAGGTTTCTAGTGAATTCTATCTCCTAAATCGAGGGCGCAATGTACAGCTATACTAGAAGGAGAAAGGCAGGGAGCACTGACCCCGAAAGCTGAGTTAGGACCGAAGGCTTGAGTTTCTCTCACTAGATTTTTTTGGCAGAGCTTCGCTAAGACAACTGAGTTCGCACAGGGGAAATGGATCTGGCCTTGGGGTATTTATAGGCGCTGGAATCCGGGCTTGGGCCCGGAAACCGGGCCTCCGGACGGACCGTCATCATTACCCACCGTCGTTTCACCCAACCGGTGACGCCGCCCACGAACAGCCAGCCATCACACGCCACGTGTGCCACCCCCCCAACGGCTATATCCTGTCGTTACATATTCCAACGGCTATATTTCCAACGGCTATATTCTGGAAGCCCCCGGGTTTTCTACTTCACTCCACTTCATCAAGGATAGCCTCCGGGTGCACTCACCCAGAAGTGCCCCCGGGTTGTGCCCCACACAGCACATAACACACGCCTTCGGGATCACTCCTTCAGAAACCCAGGGCTTCATATCAGGGCACCCTTCGGGGATTCCCCCTCAGCACTGCAAAACCGGGTAGCCCCCGGGGAGTTGCCTCATTGACGGGTAACTCCTGGCACACAGGTAATGGGAGCCCTCGGGTATCTTTATCACCAACTAATCTACAAACAGTGGACCCCCCGGTAACAAACCCCTGCTGCCCTCATCCAGCAGACCCTCGATCCCCGGATTGAGGGGCTCCCCTTCGGCGCCCCCCAGGACATCAACAGCAAGCCTTCGGCTAATCAACACAGGAGCCCCCAGAAGAGAGAGCCTTCAGCATTCCCGTCATTCTCCACTTTATACCAAGGTTTGACATTTTCGATTCATCATTGGGGGAATTCGGTGCACTCTTTTTCCCTCATTAGGATTTTTTCCCAAAGGGTTTTTCCTAATGAGGTTTTTAACGAGGCATCCCCCCAAAATGAAACGAAAAGCGTCAGCCTTCGGCCCACAACAGCGACACAACTACTCCACTCCTTTTCACCACTTTACAAGTGCCTCAAGGAGTGGGGGACTGGAGGACCCCCTCGGGAAAATCATTAAATTACAAAATCTGTGAAATTCCAACAAACAAACAAAGCAAGCCCTCAAGTCCCGACATGTGGGTAACTGAGGGACTGCCTTCGGCAGGGACATAAAAGCAACAACTCCTCACCAACTTCAGAGATCACGACGGGACAACATCAAAGGGCAAGCACAAATTACTCCTTTTCCCTCAAGTACCTTTCGGCAAAAGGAGTGAGGGACTCCTGATGGAGTATATGGCCCGGGAACCCCCGGTCCACAGACTCCTACTACTCCAGCGAAGGCCCAACAGGCCCAACAGGCCCAAATCATAGCGCCCAGAGTACCAAGCAGCCCGCACAACGTGCCCGGGGTGCCTTCGGCCCCCTGGCCGAAGGCTCCAAATTCTCACATAACGGGTTTCTCAAGCAAATTAAGAAACTGGGAGAAAACGGCGAAAACAGTGGCCCTCGGCACTGTGAGCCTCGGCACCAGGGTGCCATCGGTTGGAAGAGCCCTCGGCTACTGCTCTATAGCCGAAGGCATCTCACTCGACAAGATATCCGCCTCACATGCGTACAGATCACCGTACCCCGCATAGACGTCCCATCCAACAGCCGCATTAAATGCGGCCACATGCGGCTGCCAGCGCCAACCAGTTGAGGTGACCCCTCGGCCAATGAGCGCTTGACACGTGTCCCTGCCCGGCATTTATTGCTACTATAAATAACACCCCATTTCCTCATTTGTAACCACGCTGAAAACGGCATTCATACTGAATACACTCTCTCCCTACTTTTACTTACTTGCTCTGACTTCTCTCTAAGTTATTCCCCGTAATAACCCTTCGGATATATACCCCCGGGTAGACTATCCATCAGCTGGATACTTTGAAAATTAGTGCCCCACTACAGTCTGTGCTATTTGAAAGCTTACGAGGTATCGTCGGGCAAACGACGTTAAAAATAGCGCTTCTTGGGAGGCAACCCAAGCTTATTTCTGCACTTTTGTTTTCTGCATGTTTTTTGTTTTTGTTTTGTGTGTTTTTTGTGTTTCTGTGTTTGGTTTGTAGCTCAGGTCTTTTCTGGATGATGCGCCACAGATTACATTGACTCAGTTTAGTTCTGCACCAACCAGCGCCTTAGGGAAGTTCCTATTACTCTTACTCGCATGTGTTAATTGTTGACTTGAGTTGAAGTTGAGCACGCGTGACCCTTTCCTCTTTACCCCTTTGTGCATAGTGCATTTTTGGTCATCGAGGGCGATGCCAAAGTTTAAGTGTGGGGGAGTGAATTAGGCATTCGGGCAGTAGTTGTTACATGGGATTTTTTTAGAGTTAGCATGCGCAGGTGTTAGTTGTATATTCATAGAAAAGTCATGTCAAAATTTTTGAAATTTTTTCTTTAAACTGTGTCTTTGTGAGTTGGCTAGCATCTTGACTATGCTTGTAGAACATCTTTGAAGTGTTTAGGCTTAAATTGCTTGCACTATAATCTAGTCATTGAGAGGATGAAGGCATTAGTCACCCGTTGAATTAATTCATAATCATCCATCCCACTTGAAAAAGTCCTATAGGAGAAGCCATTTTGAGCCTGGCCATTCCTTGTTTACCCAATTAATTGAGCTCCATAGCCATATGGCCTTTGTTTCATTACCCGTGAATATTTCTGACATAGCCTTGGTGTTTAGGGAATTAGGGGATTAATTTGCTAAGTTTAGGGGATTTTTGTAGGAGCCATTTTTGGCACTATTCCTATGCCCCAAACGGGGTAAGAGTAGTCACTTTTTAGAAATTTGATATTTCCGAGGATTGCATTGTAGGCATGGATTCACTTCTAAATTAAATGAACTCTAATTGCTATTTTTCCTTGGTGAGGCCGAGATTAGAATGGGGTAATCTCTAGTGAGAATCCGAAAGGTAAAAAATTAATATAGCTAGACCTCTTGCCTTGCGAAAAAGAGAATGGGAGCCCCGGTCAAAAAGCGTAAGTGTTCGCACAATAAGATGAGACTTGGGTATCTTTCGAAAGAAATGGCGTTCTCGTGCCAACATGACAAGGAAAACTAAACATAATTAATGAACTTGGAGGCTATTGCAAAATTAGCATTAGTCCTTCGCGTACTTCAAGTATACGTCAAAGCACCAATGTGCCACGACGGTTTAGCTTAGTTGTACACCATGTCTACTTTTTGCATAGGTTTAGATGATAGTTTCTAAATTGTGGCCTACTGAGTTCCTTGATCCTAAGAATAGCCCTGAAGTTCCTGAATGCATTGAGTCTTTGTTAGAATTTTCCAATCTCTCAAAAGAAAGGGACTATTTATTACCATCCACCATTCACCATCACCTTCACAAGTCCTTCTGATCAATAGCTAGTTTATTTGTGTATGCTGTCATTACTTTAAGGATGCTGTGAATAATTTTGTCAAATAGTTAGCTTGAGTACAAAGATGTAGTTTAGGGAAGAAGTTTCTAGGTTTAGATTGTCTGTTCTGTGAATATTCCTTTAGCTACGTGTGCCTGCTAACTGTTTTGATTCTGTGTGGTGATTATCGTAAGTCCCGTTGTTCTGTTTGCTTGAGGACAAGCAAAAGCTTAAGTGTGGGGGAATCTGATAAGTACATATTACAACACGCATTTGATGCGTGTTGGGGTTGCATTTTGATAGTTTTCCTAGCTTTAAGGTGTTGCAAGTCTCAATTTTAACTCAAGTTATGTTTACCGGGCGTTGGTTCGAGTTTTGTGTCATTTGGAGTCAAAATCAGGATTTTAGACACCAACACCGGCGCTTGAGAAGCAATCGGGACGAGTTGAGAAACATTAGAGATTGATTTGAGAGCTTTGGAGGTCACCGGGAGGTTTACGATGAAGAGTTGAAGACAAAAGAGCTCTAGGATTGGCTACGGGATCAAAAGAAGACAAATAGAGCTTGAAAATGACGATCAGGATGACCTTCTGTTAATCATTCAAGCATATCTCCTTGTAGAGACATCCAATGTACACGTTTCAAGTTCCATATGAAAGCCAACTTCAAGAGCTACAAATCATGAGAAGACACATTTCCGAGAATCTGATAGGAAGAATGTAAAAACAGACGACGAAGTCAGATGATCCTTTTTGCGATTTCAGAATGAGACATTCCACCATTTTATTCATATCTCTTGATTGGATGTTTAAAATCCAATTCGGAAAATTGGGGTGGATAGAGGACTTCATTGTCTACCCAATCCGTACGTGCCCCGTTTTTGTTTCCTAATTTAAGTGCGAATTTCCTTGTTTCCTAATTCAACCCGAATTGTTTTGTTTCCTATAAATAACACCTCTCTAACCCTAATTAAGGGGGAGCTTAGAGAGAGGCCTAGGGATGAAATTTCTTCTACTTTACCATCTTATTCTTCAATTCCCTTGGATTATTTGTAAGTTCCTACTTTTTAATTAATGACAATTAATTCTATTCTTCCCAATTCTGTTGATTCTTCAATTATGAATTGTGAGTAGTTTAATTAGGGATTTGGGATTGATGAAGGGGTTAATCACGATGTATGGTTAAGTTCTTGATGGTGTAAATTGCATGAATGCCGTTCAATTTGTGTTTGAATAATTTAATTGACATCTTTTGTAACCTAGAATGGCCACTAGATTTACAATTGCACATAGAATAAATTAAGAGAGATCTAATTTGTTCTAGGACACATTCACACACACTTAATCGTTCGCTAAGAGATTAGTAGCGATTAAGGGGCTGTAAGCTCGTTCGTCTTGATAATAATTTAGGATCCTGTCGCATGAGAGATCAGCCTGGTCCCCTAAATTATTGTACTCTACGCCGCGAGAGCGGTAAGAACTTAGTATTGATTAGCTAGGCTCAATTAAATTAAATTCATGTAATTAAGCCTGATCTACCAGAAATCTGATTACCCCGGAATCAATCCCTGTTCCCTTCGTTGTTAATTAAGAAGAACCCAATTATTTACTTTTAGTCGTTTATTTGCAATTTTAGTTTTCTCAAGCAACCAAATCTCGCACGACATCATCTGTTTTATTTATTCTTTATAGCTGATTTTTAGTTAATTCTTAGTTCCCTTTTACCGTCCCTGTGGAGACGATACTCGTACTTTCACCGCTATATTACAATCTTTTTAAGTGCGAGAAAACTCACATCAGGTATCATGTTTCCATTTCTATCATACCTAGATCTCATTATTTGATTCCAAAGAGAGCCCCCAGTTTTCCATTTCCACCATAATTTGAGTGTGAAGGCTTTTTCAATATCAGATAAAGACCTGATTCCCAGTCCCCTTCCATGGTTGGGTGACACAATTTATCCCACATAATCCAGTGGTATTTTTTCTTCTCATTAGAGGAACCCTAGAAAAAGGAAGACATCTTACTGTTCAGAACCCTGATAACCTTTTTAGCCAAAGTATCCACAGCTACGATATGTAGGGGAATAGAATTAAGCACATGCTTAATAAGAACTAACCTTCCTATTTGAGATAAATTTTTCTATCTCCAAGTAGACAACTTACTCTCAAACTGAATAATTATGTTATTACAGTATTCAAATCTATTTATCCCTTTATGCAGGTGAACACAAAGATATTTCATAGGCAATGAGGTCAGCTTCATACCTAAAAGATCCTTGATTTGAGCTTGCCTGGCTGAAGATGATTTGCCACACAGGATAGAGCTTGTCAACAGGTTAATAGCCTGCCCTGAGCACTCTTGGTAAGAGTTCAAGAACTTTTTAAATCTTAACAATGATCTGGAATCACCATTAATAAAAATGAGCAAATCATCAGCAAAACCTAGATGAGAAACAGCTCTGTCTTTATTTCCCATCCAGTAGGGTTTGATTTTATTAGATTCCATCAGATAATTCAACCCTCTAGAAAATGCCTCTGAGGCTATAATAAACAGAAATGGGGAGAGAGGGTCACCGTGGTTAACACCTCTAGAGGGTTTAAAGAAGCCTTGTTGGGAACCATTGATTAGAACTGAGAAAAATGTAGCCTTAAGGTTATTCATAACCAGTTGAACAAATTGAAAAGAGAAACCAAATTTCAAAAGAATATCTGAAAGAAATTGCCAGGAGACTCTATCAAAAGCCTTTTCCATGTCAAGTTTAATAATCAGATTACCTCCTCTTACTAGGAGACTCTATCAAAATCAGTTTAATAAATTATTGTTTATATTATGATATCACCCTATTTTCAGGGTCTTAGAAATTAAAACGTTGATTATACTCGGTATAGTTGTCATTGTACTTGTCAAATACTGCCAAGTACTGACCTCCCCTTCACGGGGGAGGCCACCTCACAGTTTCAGGTAGGAGTTGAGCTGCTACCATCGCTCGTTGCTCCGGGAAGATCAGGGGAAGAAGACGTGGTTCGTTCTTCTTCCGTTCTATTTTTAAAACACTTGTATTAATGCTCATGGATATTATTTTTTCCGAATAATACTTTTGGGGGCTTGTATGCCTGATTATGCCAAGTGTGGCTTGAACACTGGTATTATTGCTCCCGCTGTTTTAAAATGAATGTTTTACATTATGTTTGTTTATGGATGTACTATGTGCGAATGGTATTCAAGACGCCTTGTATAGTATGGATGTGTTGGACTGTGGTTGACTATTCATACTGTACGGCGGGTTGTTGACGTGTCCGGGTAGGTCCGGGGCGTGACAAGGTGATCTAAAGATACTGTTTGAATCATTGAACCGAGATTGGGTAAAACAAATAATAGAACTTGATAGAGGATGCAAACCCTAAATAAGAATTCTATTAACATGCCAATATAGAATAAGCAAACTGATTTAAGATACCTTTACAAGATGTAGATAAATCAATATTTCCGATATTGAGGAAGACGACTTCGGGTTGTTGATGTTGATGGACGGTTTATGGAGTGACGGAAAGGGGATGGTGTAGAGATTAATTTGGATTGAAATTGATGAGAATGAAGAGGGCGGCGGAATGGAGAAGCAACAAAGATGGAGGAAGACGGTTGATGATACACGGAAGGTGAAATATTTTTGTTTGATGGACGGTTGAGATGCATAATTACTCTAGGTGAGATTACTGTAGAATGAACAGTAAAAACACCGTAGAAGTATGGAGCAAGCGAAAGCAAAACAATGACAACACCTATGGGAACAAATGACAGACTCGATGCAGATGAAAAAGGAACAAGCATAGACCAAATGATGTACCGTGGAATGATCGGGTCCCTGCTATACCTAACTGCCAGTAGACCTGACATTGTCTTTAGTGTAGGTCTATGTGCTCGGTTCCAGGCAAGTCCCAAGGAGTCACATCTCAAAGCAGTCAAGAGGATCCTCAAATACCTCAAAGGAACTATGAATATATGCTTATGGTATCCACGTAATGAGGATTTTAATCTTGTTGCACATTCAGACTCTGATTTTGTAGGTGATTTACTAAATAGGAAAAGTACATCCGGAATGGCTCACTTCCTAGGTCCTTGCTTGGTTTCATGGAGTTTTAAGAAACAGAATTCAGTTGCTCTCTCAGCGGCCGAAGCTGAATACGTAGCAGCCGTATCATGTTGTTCCCAGTCATTGTGGATCATGCAACAAGTAAGCGACTACGGAATTACCTTAAATTGTACGCCAATTCTATGTGACAATACCAGTGCAATTAGCATCTCAAAAGATCCGGTCATGCATTCTCGGACAAAACATATTCATATCCGTCACCATTTTCTGAGAGATTGCTTAGAGAAGGTGCTAATCAAATTGGAATATTGCAATACCGACAAGCAAATCGCTGACATCTTTACAAAACCCCTGGGAAGAGAAAGGTTTGAATTAATCAGGCTTGAACTTGGTCTAATTAATGCTTGAATTATCTCTCTTATTTTTACGGCATAAAGAAGATCTAATTAATCACCTACTTTCTTTTTCATTCAGTAGACTAACCAAGTAAAAATCGTGCCTTTTGAACTTCCTTTACACAAATAGGTATTTTTTTTTGGGGAAGGGAAATAGATCTTTTTAAATATTGACATCTTCTAAAAAGGTGGAGAAAATCTTGTGACCCGACTTCCCACAATCGGCGCCCACTATTCCCATTAAGCACTTTCCAAAACCTCTCACCTTCCATATCCTTCCGCCATGGCTAAAACCAGAGGAAGTGCTCCACCCTCTTCACTTCGATGCTCAGGATGAAAATAGAACTCAAAACCATCCCTACCTGCTTCACCCACTTCGATTGAACTCGAAGCTTCTCCTTCTTCCAACATGCTGTCCGAACCATCCGGGTCATTACCACCGTCCCCCGCATCTTCTCAGGGGGAACAAGAAGAAGCTCCACCATCCTCAGCCACTCCCTCTCCAGTTAAGCTTTCTAAGAACAAATCCCTCACTGGCAACGGGAAAACTCTTCCTCGAAAATACACCCAAAACGAGCCATTGCCGAAGGTATCATTCCTGGTGAGGAATCAACCAAAAAATTCCCTAAAATAGGGAAAGTGGCAGAAGAAGACACTTTCAGACTCAAAGTAACATATATGGAAAGGGGCATTGTAAAGGTAATCGCTATTCCTTTCACCGAACTCTCATCTCAAACCACTGACTTTGTAGAGTTCATTACTTTTCAAAAATGGGGGCATCTTTTTGAAACTAAACATTGATGCCCCGTTTACCCTGACTGTTTATCTGAATTTCTGGCCAATCTTATAATTAAAGAAAATGTGCTGGTTTCGCGTTCGTGGTACCAAATTACGTTTAACTATCCAAGAACTCGCCAAGGCATTAGATATTCCCTATTCCGGCGAATGTCCCTACAAGAAAGAGAAATGGCCACTGTCCACCGTGACCCAGATTGATGCTGTAAAATTTTTCGACCCAAATGTATTCGGTCTTTCCCTTAAAGTGAGTAATCTGTCCCCTGTTCAAAAATTGCTTTTCTACTTTGTTCACTGCAACCTTATTCCTCGCCGGGAAGGAAGGGAGCTGATTTCATCTCGACTAGAAGTTGCCTACATGGATCTCTTAGCCACTAAAATCCAAATTAACCTGCCTGGCCTTATGTTTGTTCATCTCAAATTCACCATCAGTGATCGCTCTAGGAAGGTTGGGATTCCCTTTGGTACTATCCTGACGCATCTGTTTATCAAAAAGGAAGTTTCTCTTGATAACCTGCCCTACCACATAATTCACAAGAACCTTGACACTAAGGGTCTCCTCACCTATGGCATAGTTGTCCATAATACCAAGCTTGTCTTCAAGGAAACGATTACACCCGTTCCCTCAGCCAAAGCCCCTAAACCAAAGTCTGTTCCAACTGCCTCTCCTGATCCAATGCATTTTGTCTCTCTTGTCAAAGAACAGCTACACCTTATGGAGCTCACTATGCTACGACGGTTTGATTCATTGGCAGAGTCGGTAGTAAATTTAGTTTTTTCTTTACACCCAAAAGTAAATTTAGTTAAAACATTAGCTATTCAAATAATAAATTACTATTCTAAATTCATGGTAATTAATGTGACTTTAACAATTGGGACAGAACAAAAATATATTTTAATTAATATGTGTGTTACATCCAAATTAGCAATAGAGTTCTTGTAAATTTTAGTTACATTTTAATTAGTAATTGTAACTTATAATCTTTTAGGATTGAGAAAATTATTTCTTTGCAATTCATATGAAATCTGGTAAAAATGATGATATCTCGCTGCATTGTAAGGAAACAAATAGAAATAAGGACATTAAAACATTATTTAGTGCAAATGAATTATATCTCACCACATTTCCTAAAACATACTATGTACTACGTAGTAAAAATTACTCTTATGTCTTTAACAAAAGTAAAACATATAGGCAGATTCGATATGTTTCGTTATGTTCAAATGTTCAATATTCATAGAACGATATAAAGCAAAACATGCACAAGATCCTCTTAGACTCCACTCCCATCTCTTGAATTCAGCCGTAATTTCACACATACGCAAAACATACACCTTCTTCCGATCACTAATGTTGCATTTTCCTCTTCCAATCGGTAAAGCTTTCTTCTCCTCTATTAAGCCGCGTGATTTGGAACTGAAGTCAAGTTAGATTACTGATTGTCGAGTGCATAAAGTTTATCGTATCCGATGATGAGACCAATTAACTATTTTCCTAATGAGTAAAAACACCCCTGGAATAAAGTTTATCATACTCTTTATTAGGAAATCTATTCCCGGAATGCTTTACCATCACTTTGGTATATATTTATGGGTGGGGTTCGCTTAGGCATAATCATTACTTGGAACTTGGAAATGCCAGGAAAAAACTATTCGCTTACCAGGGGAGAAAATAACTTGTCCGATAAAAATGCAGCAAAAATGCTTGAACAGGTAGCCTGTGACACAAACATATTTCGTTAATACAAAAAATGTAATGAGTTAGACATAAAAGAAGAAAAGCATACAGAAAATGCATTGAAAAAGACTCTAGCCCATCAGATATGATAAACTTTATTTTAGAAAGTTAAAGAAGGCACAAGACTGGAGGGTTTGTGTTAGGAATATTTTATGGTGTCCAATCTAATTAAATATCTTTGTATTTGTGTAGTTATTAATTAAACGTGTAATACGGGCCACAAATGTGTATCAGTCTGGGGGCTTCCTTGTAACCCGTAAGTTAGCTAACTTCTCCTATAAAAGGAAGCTAACTTACGGGAACCCTAAGAATCGAAAGCGGCTTTAGAGACGCAGAGCCGAGATAGAGAGAAAGTAGGGTTGCTGCTGCTCTCCTTCTCCAGGGAGAGCAGTGGCCAGTTTATACGGTATACCAGATTTGGTTTTAATCTTGTCGATATCTTTCTATATGCTTCTTTTCTAACTGCTTTGATTGTTGATTGTTTAGTATTTTGGGTTCAACAATTGGTATGAGAGCCGAGGCGTGAAACAGGTTGAATCTATCTGCGATTTTTTGGATCTAACGAAGAACTACTCTGTTTCTTCTATTTTTTCTTCGGTGTAGAGATTTGCTCCTGTAATCTTGTTTGTGAACAAAATTGTGTAAAAATCTTACTGTTGGACTCGCCTTTCAAAACTGATCCAGCAGCACACCTTTTTTTTTCGTTTTCTGCAATTTTTATATTTCGAAGATCTCTACATTGAGATCTCGAAATCCTTATTTTTCACTGCTGCAGAAACGTTTTTGGCTTGAAACTGATATAGGAGAATCTCGACCTTCAGGGTTTTTCAGAACAGGTTTCAGATTTTCAAAAATCGATGTTTTCATTTTGCAGGATCTCGACATTTAGGGACTCGATTTCCTCTTCTCGACTTTTGAAATCGAGATTTGACATCTCGACTTTTGTCATCTCGAGGAGTTTTGTCATCTCTAGATTTCTCATCTCGAGTTTTGACATCTCAAGTTTTGTCATCTCGAGTTTTGACATCTCGAGTTTTGACATCTCGAGTTTGACATCTCGAGTTTTGGAATTTCGAGTTTTTGAATTTCGAGTTTTGGGATTTCGACATTTGGGATCTCGATGTTTTGGATCTCGACATCCTGAAGATTTCGAGATTTTCAAAATTTCTCGATGTTTTGAATTTTTCAAAGTTTGGAGTTTCTTGAATCACTGATTTCTTCTAAACTTGATATCTTTCCTGTTCAGAACACTTCGAAGCTTTACATTTTTAGATATCTAATGAATCTCTGCCTTTCAAAGTTTTTAGAAGTTTTCGATGTTCTATGTTTTTCAAACAGCAAGTTTTCGATTTTCTAATGTTTTCGAAACTCCAAAGTTTTCGATGTTCCAAACATTTTGAAATTCTGCAGATTTCAATATTCTGATGTTTGTTTTGCAGGTGGATTTCACCATTATTCTTTGAGGCAACCTCTAGATTGTAAACTCGAGATTTAAAACTCGAGATTGTAATCTCGAGATTTAAAACTCGAGATTGTAATCTCGAGATTTAAACCTCGAGATTGTAATCTCGAGATTTAAACCTCGAGATTGTAATCTCGAGATTTAAAACTCGAGATTGTAATCTCGAGATTTAAACCTCAAGATTGTAATCTCGAGATTTAAACCTAGAGATTAGGATTTCGAGGTATTGCCTTAGAATCTTGTTTAAAATCCACCTGCTCTCGATATTAAACATCAAGAACCTCAACTTCGAAGAAATTCCTCAAAAACTCAAAATTAGAGATTTTCTGCGACACCGCACTGTTTTGGCCATAACTTTTGACTCGGTGATCCGATTTGAGCAAAAAAAAAATTGTTGGAAAGCTAACGAAAAGATCTACATTAATTCTCGGGCTGTGCCCCGGAACCCATTCTCACGCGCCCTCACTCGCAGCCCTTGAGGGTCAAAACGTTAGTTTTCCGACAAACATTGTAAATCACCGATGTCCAGGTCAAAACTTAGGCAAATCTTTTCAAATTCTTTCAATGTCAACCCTGAGGTCAAAGCTTTTCTAAACTTCACTGTAGAGGTCCGAAAATCGTAGATAATTCAATCAACCTCGCGTCAACGGTCATCTTACAACAATCAACAATCAACTGCTGAAGCCTCCCCTGACTCGTCAACATTATGTGATTATCAATATGCTGAAATTCTACATGATGAGCTCAGGAAAACCGTCATGTGTGGTACATGTTCAGATTGCTCCACACACATGGCAGGTATGACAAGCTGTGAGCAATCAAACCTTGCACATTCTGAGGGGGAGTTTGAGTTTTCTCCTCCTGGCGCCTTACACCGACAAAGCAAGGAATCTCTCAAAGGATGCAATAGTTTAGGGAGAGTATTCAATGTTATCCTTCCCGGTGCCTAACAATGACAAAACATACCGAGTGCTCCAGTTGAGGGGGAGTACAGAGAGAAAATGAAGAAAGTAATGAGAGAACATGTCCCTATGGCTTAGTAAACCCAACTAAGCCTACCCAAGGGACAAAGCCGAGCGCAAGTGAGTGAGTGAGCAAGTGAGTGAGTGAAAATTATGAGCATTAGGAAGCAGAAGGCTCAAGTGAGAAGTAAAACAATAATCAATGATGAGTCTGCTACCTCAACTGCCTGCTATGTATTGAACATTTACTCCTAGTCACTCAAATACTCTGGACAATTCCCAAATAGGTTCAGGACTGATTTAATCAGATCCCGAGTAGAAGTCACTGCATCTTGTCCAACAGTGCATGTTGAACCCTATCCAAGACCACTCACTTGTCTCCCAATAGACAGGTGTTTAATCATATTTCACGGGGAACCGCATCTCTCATTACTATCTCCTTCCGAGGCATGTAATACTGACTACAGTGGCCTCAGCCCCACGCCACTGAACTTTCATTGATCACGTCGTGTCTAGTTACTCACTCCCAAATGTTTTGAAATTTTCTAGGACACATACGCACTTTTAGAGTCAGTTGCAGGTCTACATGACCCGCGAAAACTTCCATAGGGCTCATCTATTACAGATGTAGACCAATAATTGGAAGGAAGTCCTGCTGTTGCAACACAAGAATCACCAACATTTTCAGGCCATTGCTTTAGAGTTTATCTCTATAGTGATGAAAACGGGTGTCTACACGACCTCGGGGGGATTTTATCATTTACTCTTTCTGTTTGTTTCCTGTTTTATTTCCGCAGAATAAAAGAATAAAAGCATGACATCCCGATTCATCGGATCGTCATGAGAGGGAGAGTGGTCCACATGCTGTTAACACTGAACAAATCATTCTGGGACCCTTCACTCCTCCATCACAAAAATCAATACCTTCTCTGCTATCCTTAAACAATCAACAATCAAAGCTGGTAATAGAAATAAATAGAAATAAGGACATTAAAACATTATTTAGTGCAAATGAATTATATCTCACCACATTTCCTAAAACATACTATGTACTACGTAGTAAAAATTACTCTTATGTCTTAACAAAAGTAAACATATAGGCAGATTCGTTAGGTTTCGTTATGTTCAAATGTTCAATATTCATAGAACGATATAAAGCAAAACATGCACAAGATCCTCTTAGACTCCACTCACATCTCTTGAATTCAGCCGTAATTTCACACATACGCAAAACATACACCTTCTTCCGATCAATAATGTTGCATTTTCCTCTTCCAATCGGTAAAGCTTTCTTCTCCTCTCCTAAGCCGCGTGATTTGGAACTGAAGTCAAGTTAGATTACTGATTGTCGAGTGCATAAAGTTTATCGTATCCGATGATGAGACCAATTAACTATTTTCCTAATGAGTAAAAACACCCCTGGAATAAAGTTTATCATACTCTTAATTAGGAAATCTATTCCTGGAATGCTTTACCATCACTTTGGTATATATTTATGGGTGGGGTTCGCTTAGGCATAATCATTACTTGGAACTTGGAAATGCCAGGAAAAAACTATTCGCTTACCAGGGGAGAAAATAACTTGCCCGATAAAAATGCAGCAAAAATGCTTGAACAGGTAGCCTGTGACACAAACATATTTCGTTAATACAAAAAATGCAATGAGTTAGACATAAAAGAAGAAAAGCATACAGAAAATGCATTGAAAAAGACTCTAGCCCATCAAATATGATAAACTTTATTTTAGGAAGTTAAAGAAGGCACAAGACTGGAGGGTTTGTTAGGTGCTTTTGACCTTCTTCAATTTCTTTGATTAGGCTTTTGAGCTACACAAGAAAATCTCAATGCCTATTTAGTAAATAAAAAAAACCAGTGTGAGTTTTTAGTTATAACAGGTTTAGCTAAATTAAGATGCTCTGCAAATGAGCAAGCGAATAGATTTATTTCCTTCTGCAGGAATATTGATAAACACTAAACTTGAAAACAAATCGTGATTCAAAGATGGAAAGAATATAAACTTTAAAATTGAGAGCAAAGTAGCAAATCATAACTCAAAGAATAAAAGCAAATAAATAAATAAACAGAAAAGTAAGATTAGTGGTAGCGTAGAGAAACCTAAAAAAATATTACTACATCTCAAATTAAAAGGTGGGAAATATTGGGGTCCACCAATGGGGTTAATGGGGCTTGAACTTTATGGGGCTTAGAAAACCTATATGTACTATACTTGAACAAAATATGATTTGCATCATTTGCAAGTCAAATAGTGAATACTGAACGGTTGAGATAGGGGTGGGCATTTCGGTTTTCGGTTCGGTTTTCTTCGGTTTCGGTTTGGTTTCAGTTTAATCGGTTTGATAGAAAATGTACCAAATACAAACCAATTAAGTTTCGTTTTGGTATGGTTCGGTTCGGTTTGGAGCTCGGTTTACCAAAGTATTAAGGTTTGGATTGAAAAAAAAAATTAACTCAAAATAATGAACCAAGAAGCGATAGTAATTAACCAAATATAATGTTAGATATAAATTTGCAAACAGTAACAAAACACATACTATCCTCTGTATCTCATTAATTGTAACATTGCAATATATACACTATTCATGTACTTTACTTTGACTACATTTTATTTATTAATGTATGTGATTTTTTTTTAAATGTTGTTAAATTCGTCTCATTACTAAGTTTTATAATCTAATTTTTATTTTATTTTTACTAATACAGAATTAAATATAATGACGGTCAAAGTTGTGCGTTGGGGAAACGTGAAATGTTGATTGTTGCAACTAAAAAGAGACGGAGGAAGTATGAACTAAAAATATATAAGCATGACACATTTGTAAGCAGCAATAACAACAACGGGAATGAATCAAATTATATATAAAGCCAAAACAAAACCAAAACTGGTGCTTGTAAGTAATGAACCAAATATATAGTAGTAGTAGTAGATAATAAATTATAGTTAAATACTATCTACTTAAACCACTATAATTGTTATAGTTGTGAATGTAACTCTTGTAGTAAACTCTAGTCCTCGACACTAAAATTAAAGAATTAAAGCTTCAAAAAGATTAACATCAATCAAATTAATGAGAGAAATCTTATATTTTGGTTTGGTTTAGTTTGGTGTAAGTTGGTTTTGATTTGTTATTTAAAAAAAATAAGAAATTATTTCATTTTTAGATTAGTTCGGTTTTATTCGGTTTTTATGATTTCGATTCGGTTTGGTTCGGTTTAATATGGGTTGGGAGGAATACTACCAAACTCAAACCAAATTACAAATGGTTCGGTTTCGGTTCGGGTTAATTCGGTTTGGTACGGTTCGGTTCGATTCGGTCAAACTGAACCGTTATTCCCACCCCTAGGTTGAGATGCATAACTACTCTAGGTGAGATTACTGTAGAACGAACAGTAAAAACACTACAGTTAAATTACTCTAGAATGAACGATAAAATTGTGTATTGTTTTTATGTATTAGATTAGATTACTGTAGAATACTTTTGTGCATTGCTACGAAATGATTTTAATTTTAAGAAGTATTTTTTCAGTTTTGCCTCGCAACACTAGCAATATGCTGACCAAATGGAAAACGTTTGTACTCCCTCTGTCCCATTTAAACGTTGTCATGCGGTTTACGACGTTTGACTGACCATAAAGTTAACTGATCCCTGTCATTAGTAAAATTATTTTTAGTAAATAAAATTTACATATTCAGAAACTACATTAAAACGCTACAAAGCCTGATCAAGAAAATTTAAATTTGATAAAAGTTGGATATATAAAGTAAAAGATTAAGAACAATGCACGTTTACCGGAGAATAGTGGGCGAGAACCTTTAAATGGGACGGAGTGAGTAATTTTTATGCCATACGAATTTGCTCAAGTTATTTTTCATTACAAGTTCAAATTTTAATAAATTTTATTATTTCTGTGTCTGATTACATATTTTCATTACCCTTTTATTTTTAAGCAATATAATTACTCTATGTATGTTTCTAATGTATAACATTAATACTTACTATGTACCAGTTAACACTGTTTTTCTAAGAGCGCACGGCCGCACCCTAGAGCTCTCTAGGGTTTGCGTTGAGGTTGGACAGTTTATCGTGGAAGGTACGGAGCAGTAGCAATCGACGAGGGTACGAAGCAGGCTTATCGGTGAGGGTAGCGAGAAGCACAATTGCTGCAGCAGCTACTTGTAGCGGAGGTCTACGACAGAACAAACAAGTGACGCTAGAGAAGAGCAATCGGCGGCAGTAGCAATCGCAATCGGCTTCAGCCGAATTGATACCTGAGTCTGCAACAACATGCAAGGCGTGGCGCTTAAAGGCAACCAAATTAAAGGGAGGTGATGGAGATTTTGACTCAAGTTTATGGAAGGATGGAGACGAAGGAACAGGATGAAATCAAGGACAATCCGCGGGACTATGATTAGTTGGACTTGAAACCAGAGGGTGCAAGGTTATTGGTTCGTCCCTCTCCAGAGCCGCCGCCAGAGAAGGAACGAACGGCAATGGTTTGGAGGCTTATTTTGTTTAGTACTTTTGCTTGTTCCATTTGTTATTTCAATATTCAAGACATACAGAATAATTCTTGCTTTGTGGACATTAGTTGTAGGTTATTTGTTTATTTTTTCATTATTCAGATTAGGTTTGTGGGTGAAAGCGATAAGGCTTCTATGGCCGGTAAAAGCTACAAGATCTCACATGGTTAGCGAATAGTCTAGTTAGAGAGTGGGAGGGCCGTTTGGCTATGCGAAGCCTCATAGCGAGGTTTAGCGTTTCCTGATTGTGGGACTGTTGTTATCATTGATTGCTATAGTATAATTAGTTTCCTTTCAAAAAAACATTAATACTTACTAATTATATGAACATGTAATTTTAGGTTTTGGTCTATAGCATCATCAATCTTTCTAAAGAGCGCCGTGCTTGTGGAGTATAGGTTCTACTGTTCCAATAGCTTGGTTTCATGTATGTGATCTATTTTTGAAAAGAAAAGGTGAACTAGTCTTTAAAGAAAACAATTTTGAAAGTTGAACAAACTGATACTGCTATTATTTTCACTCTCGAAAAATTAGAATAGCTCATTTGACTTTCGATAGGATCAAGAAATACTAGCTCCTGCGGAATTCCACTTATTAGGAAATACGGACCTCAGTCTTATATTTTAGAAAGTCCTATCAGCATACAAATACATTATTAGGAAACAAGTACTCCGCACGTACGTATATATAGGTGTAGTAAATACGGAGTATGTATCATTCATTCATTCATTAATTTCTACTGATTTGCAAGATGAGTGATATTAGGGTTAGAAGTATGAGGTTTGAGACGGTGATGGACCCATGCATGGGCCTACTCGTAGTCCGGATGATGGCCGGAACAGCCGTGCCGGAGCAGCCACCGCCACATGACGCTAACTTCATCACCTTCAATCCTCTCCTTGATTTGCCGTCGTCATTCGGAGGAAGGGTTTCCTCTCTACTCTCCGCCCACTTCGGGGTAGATCGTCAATGGAGCGACTCCATTGGTCTTCAGGCGGCTACTGCCGCCCTAGATGAACTTGACGGTGACAGCCGTTACGGACTACAGGGGGAGGTGGTGCTAGAGGCGGTGTATGATGGAGTCGGCGGCGGTCAAATGGAGCGGACGTTGGGTTTGAAGGAGGAAGTTCTTGAGGACGGCGGCGGCGGCGAAACATGCAGCGTGTGTTTGGAAGGGTTCTGCAAGGGGGCCGTGATCACACCGTTGACGCCGTGTTCGCATAGATTTCATAAGAAATGCATCCTTCAATGGCTCAGCAGAAGCCAAACGTGCCCTCTTTGCCGAAGCACCATACGTATCATTCATCATTAATTAGAACCATTTTAATTTGTCCTCCCAATATTTGATTTGTTAATTAGATTAATCGTTAATTACTCAAGAAACCAAGCCCATGAGTATTAATTATATTGTCGAATCTTAACTTCATATATACGATATGAAGTTATAACTCCGTATATGATCCATGAGTGAGTTCTTGTTTCATGTACATACAATATGGTCATGAGATTTTGTACGTTGAGCTATTGTGATTTCTTAATTACTCTATGATTTAATTAATTCTTGTTTATACTCTGTAATTTTTATTGAGTTATTTGTTGGTTACAAAATGATTTATGAAAGATTTTACACTATTAGTTTAGTTAGTGGATTTGTTTCTAAATTTTAATGATTCAATGGAACGTAACTGGCACGTGGCACTAGTACACTACCAATTAAGTATCAATTAAATTAACAGTATGTAAACCTATGTCCATATCAAGATCAACCGGGGAAGGTAAATGTTTTTACTTGGACTTAAATTTGTTGATCTGGTCTGATCTGGTCTGATCTGTTTAAGTTTGATATGGTTGTTTAAGTTTGATCTGAAGTAGTCTGATCTGGTCAAATAAATGTCTGATCTATGTGTATTTTATAACTATGTAATAAATCTGATAATCTGGTCTGAGACCGTAAACAATCCAGGTAAAAACATTCTACGAGTAACTTTTAAGCAGTATTACTTACAAACAAACTAAGAATCACAAACTTAATATACTTTACATTTGTCCCTACTTTTACTACTCATCACATACTACGTAGTGTATATCTCTATCAGATTAGATTTTTGTACAGATTTTTTTTTTTATTTACCATTTCTATATTTTTACCATTTTTATGTGTATCTCGAAATGTTTACATTTTGTATAATTAACTGGTATGTACACTACTGATCTAATAAGGAGTAAGTCATTATATTTTATTTATTATTTATATTCTACTTTTTCACTCTCAAACACAAAATTATACTGCTATATTTTACTGATATTCTCGATCAATTATAGACCCATTTACGGCTCCTCAATTCAGCCAGGAATGCTCAATGATCCAAGAATTGCTCTGGTAGCTACGGCCATACCATTTTGAAGTGATCCATGCCATCAATTTTGGTTGAGAATTAATCTGACTTTAGGGTTTATGAGAATTGTAATTAATATTATACTTTGTAATAATATTCAAACATACTACTACGAACTACAATATTGAAATTCTGAGAGGAAATTCAATTAGTTAATTCAACATACTGTCCATACGGAGTACTATCATATAAGTAAACAATCATTGTCTTATCATCAGTCATCACTGTCATTAATTGTAATTGTAAGCATTTTACAATAAAAGTAGCTAGTGTTTAGAAATAGAAAGAATTTAATTAAAATGTAAAATTAAAGTGGCTGATAAAAAGTGATTATAATGTACGATAATATTTTTGAAAAATACTAAAATACCCTTACAACATAAATCATACGGTGCATATCCATATACATTGTAAAAAAGACTTTGTAGTTCTTTATTCATATAGCATATGGTTTATTCACGTAACATTATATAGCTCTTGCCGGGTGAAATGCATAAATGGTACTTTAATAAATGATATTATTGCATTTTGGTACCTTAACTTTTAAATGAATCAAAACAATACCTTAACTATACATAAATGTTTTAACTTGCAATATTATTCAAATTTCTGACCAAAAAATATTCTCATGTGGCGGCCGGAAATGTATGCGCAAAGTCTATTTCATCTTATTTATGTTCATATGATCAATGGTGACTTTACACATGGAATTTTGATCGATATGAATGATTTTTGGCCGCAAGTTTGAATAAAATCTCAAGTTGAAACATTTATGTACGGTTATGATACTGACTTGATTGCTTTGAGGATTAAGTTACCAAAATGCAACAATACCAATAGTTAAAGTATCATTTATGCATTTGACCCAGCGCTTGCCATCAATTTTTGCCATCAATTTTAAAAGGAATATTTTATTTTAATGAAAAGAGGAATTAAAGGAGGCTTCACAAATACTACCTCCGTTCCCTTTTAATTGCAACATTGAACTTTTTGCAATATTCACATATTCTACTTTGACTATAATTTATTAATTAATGTATTATAAATTATATTTTTTAAAAATATTGTTAAATACTTCTCATTCTAAATTTTCAAAATATAAATTTTTTAAATTTTTTACTAATAAGGAATGGAATATATTAATGGTCAAACTTGTGCGTTGGCAAACGTGAAATGTTGACGGTTGTCATTTATAAAAGGGAATAGAGAAGTATTTTGTTAAAAGGGGTACTTTATTTATTCACAGAGCATGTCTCGCAACAGTTCAGACATTGAAATTCGATTGAACTTATATGAATCATTAACTTTACATAGACATAGATTTTGGAAAAACTGAGTTTCTAGATGAATTGGATACAAGAGAGATGGAGAAAATCAAGAACTAAAAAACTGAATTGGAAAGATAGAATGAGAGATGGAGATGGCATGGGAAGTACACAAGCCTGTTTACGGCCATCAATGGCCCACTCTGGCCTGCCCCGTCTTGCAAATGGGGTGGGTGCACCCCGCCCCGCCTATGAATTTCCATATGCGAATTTAATGCAATATGATACTTTTAAAATATGCATTGATATAACATTTTAAAATGAGCATAACATTGGTACCAAATGAGTATACGTAACTTATAAAATGTTTATTGATATATATATCGTAAGATTTGTTAGTTTAACATAACGATATGTTCATTGAGCACCAAACCTCATTTATTGAGATGAAATTCAAGCTTTTTGTTAAATGAGTATACCATTATTACCAAATGAGCATGCATAACTTACGAAATGAGTATCAAAAAATTTAAAAACGCATTTTTGTGCATGTGCTCATTCAATTTGGACGTTATACTCATTTGAATTTAACATAAAACTCATTTCTATTGTGCTCAATATGTGTTCAAATTTCATTTGTGTATTGATATGACATATGAATACACGAATTTTCTTTTGGCTCTTTTGATCGATCTTTCTTCCTAAATCTTGTTTCTCCTAGCTCGGATTTTCCTCCTCATTCTTTTCCACCGATTGGATTTGGAAGATTTAGGTTTTTAAGATGGAAAACGACGGATTTCTGAAGATTTGTGCGCAACAATTTACTATTCACAGTTTTGATTTTATGGTCTTTAATCCAAAATTTGACGGTTGTTGTTGGAATCAAAGAGTGCTGTGGGGGTCGTCACCTCTAGGTGCACCTCCCCAACCCTTTTTCAGTGGTCGGAGGTGCTGTTTGACCGGAGTTAGCAAAGAGCAGTTATGCCCACCACTGTTCAGAGCAGTCTGATTTTTGTTCGTATCTCCCAAACGACATGTTTAAATCAAATTCTGAGAGTTGTTCTGGACTCGTCTTGCTGAGGCGAAGCTTTTGACACCGGTTTCGTCCAATTTGAGTAAGTTTTTCGTTTTCCCCAATTTGAAGCCATCCTTCGAGCGGAGAACAGGGTAGGCACGCTAGCGGACTCCAACTCCATGAAAGAAGCAACGAAAGCTTGAATCATCAGACAGAGAAGTTGATCATAATTTCAAAAATACCCGGATGTACGGTGAGGACACCCCTTCGAGAGTTCTGTCCGGCCAACAGAACACCCCGGGTTCTGTCCGGCCAAAGGAACACCCCTTCGAGTGTACGGTATAATTTGCCCTCGTTTGCACCTTACCTCTAATAAACAGAGGAAAGTCTTTCAAACAAAAAACCAGAGGAAAGCTGCGTAGAAGAAGATCGTCATAGCCACCTCCGGAGAAACCATCGGAATCACACTTCCAGATGAGGGATCCATCTTCAATCTTGCGTTGTAACAAGTAATATACGGAGTATGTTAGTTGTACACCGATACAGTTTCTACTTCAAACAGTATGTTTTAAAATATACGGAGTACTTGTTTCTAAAATACTCAACGGTGGCTGAGTGGCTCGCTCGTCATTCACTTTTTGTTGGCGAAGCTCTCACACTGTGGCTAAACGGATCGCAGGGGCCAAGCTATCAGCGACCATGGAGGACAAAATTGTTGGCCTGGAAAAACAAATGGTAGGTTATATTTAATTTTCAAAAACAACCTTTTACTTCGGTTCTTTCACCGACGTAAAATGTTTCCATCTTATACGTCTCTTACTTACACGTCTCTTTGAAAACCGACGTGAAAGGTATAAAATAACCGACGTGGAATGTCCCTTTTGTAGTAGTGATAATGATATATTATTGAATACTATGTACATATGATACTTTACCATTCACATGTTTATGATGCATGATATTATGCATTATACCTGATTGATTAATATTTCATAAAATGCAGAAATTATTCTCTAATACGTCAACTTGATACATCTAAGTCCGACTGGACAATCAAAGTTTGTGTTACGCACCTCTGTGATGTCATCAATCACAAAAGGCAAGGCAACTTAGTTAATTTGTTTAGACATGGTTCTAATTGATAACTCTTATTTGGGAAACTTTTAAACTTTAATCCTATTTTGGCAATTAAGAATTCAATTACTCTCATTTAGTTAAATATGTTGGAAAATAGTTTTAATTCAAATAAATGTGGGAAACTAAAGAGTTGCTAGATACATGAAAAGACTTCCTAGAAAGTTCTATTTTTAATGTTCCTATTAATGATGTTTCAATGTCTATTATATATAAAGGCATTTCCTAGAATTCAATAGCAGGTTCTTCGACAGAATATGATTCCCTTCTTATACTACAGCACATAGTGTGCGTGAGTGTGTGTTATTGTTATGAGAATTATGAGAGAATGGCTTACCCTAGTGGTAGCCTTAGACGTGTATATATAATAATCTCAGAATAAGTAATTACAAAAGTATCCCTACACTATTATCTATTACACCCCCTCAATCTGTGCAGAGGGAACAACGCTCAGATTGGACTTAAGAAAATTAAAACGCTGACTAGACAAATTTTTAGTAAAAATATCTGCTAGCTGAAACTGAGTAGGGATATATTTCATAACTAAATCACCATGAGCCACACGTTCACGTACAAAGTGATAGTCAATCTTTATATGCTTGCTCTGATCATGCTGGATAGGATTAACCGCAAGGTAGGATGCTGAGGCATTATCACAATAGAGCTGAACCGGTTTGGAGATATAAAAGCCCATATCCGCAAGTAACGAACGAATGAATAAAGTATCCTGAACAGTATAAGCCATCGCTCTATATTCAGCCTTAGTTGAGGACTTGGAGACAGTAGGTTGCTTTTTGGAGCGCCACGAAATCAGATTATGTCCGAGAAAGATAGCGTAGCCGGTAGTGGAGCGACAACTATCAGGACATCCGGCCCAGTTAGCATCAGAATAGGCAATAACAAGAGATGGATCACCACCTTTGCGCAACCATAAACCTTCAGTAATAGTACCCTGCAAATATCTGTAAATACGCTTCACAGCAGAAAGGTGAGTGGTGCGAGGAGCATGCATAAACTGAGAAACCAAGTGAACAGCATAGGTAGTATCTGGTCTAGTAATAAGTAAGTACTGTAAGGCACCAACCATACTGCGGTAATCCGTACCATTAGTGAGTAATTCCCCATCAAATAATGATAAAGTGGTACGAGTGGGAAGAGGAGTGCAGACTGGAGTGACTGTATGAAGATGAAAACGCCGCAACAAATCAGAAATATACTTTTGTTGTGAGAGAAAAATACTTGTAGATGTACGGACTGTCTGAATCCCCAAAAAGAAGTGAATATCTCCCGGATCTTTCATGGCGAAAGCCTGAGAGAGTGACCGAATAATTGACTGAACATGGGAAGAAGAACTACCTGTTATGAGAATATCATCTACATATACAAGAATATATACATGATGAGAACCACGACGATAAATAAACATGGAGGCATCAGATCTACTCTGTAAAAATACATGACTAAGAAGAAATCCACTGAAACGAGATGAAACCAGGCACGAGGTGCCTGTTTAAGCCCATACAAAGCCTTACGAAGACGACAAATGTGGTGAGGAAAGGAAGGGTAAATAAATCCCGGAGGCTGTCGCATGTAAACCTCCTCAGTTAAGTAGCCATGCAAAAAGGCATTTTTAACATCTAATTGATGCACCCCCCAGCCAAAAGACGTAGCAAGGGACAGTAAAAGACGAACAGTAGTGGGCTTGACAACAGGACTAAAAGTTTCAGAATAATCTACCCCTTCCTGCTGCTTAAAACCTTGAGCCACTAAGCGAGCTTTGTGATGCTCTATAGACCCATCAGAATTGTATTTTGTTTTATAAACCCACTTACAACCAACCACATTTTTCGTGTGATCACTAGGTACTAAATCCCAAGTCTTATTAGCAATGAGAGCATTAAATTCTTCGGCCATAGCCTTCCGCCATTTTAAACATTTATTAGCTTGAGAAAAACAAGTCGGGTCAGGGGGCATTCCACAGAGGTAAGGGATAAAATGGTTTTGGGTTTATAGATGCCATCCTTGGATCGGGTTCGCATAGGGTGAATATTATGGACAGGTGGAGGACTGGACTGTGTGGGCGTGGGCTGGGAACTGACAGCGGGATTAGAATAAGGGCTGGGTGGCAAACTGGATATATTGGTCGAAGTGGGAGAGGAAGGAGGGGTGTGGTCTGGACTAGGTACCGAGGTGTGGACTGGACTGGACATCGAGTGTGACACTTCAAAAAATTTAAAAAAAAAATATATATAATAATTTTTAGTCAGATAAAATATTACGAAAATAACATTTTAATTATTAATTAAGTCAGACAAAAATTCAACAGTGTAAAATTCTAAACAGATAAAATTTCAAAATTTATGACGTTTTAGTCAGATAAAAATATTTCAGTAATAGGAACAACACTTTATTAAACAAGTAAACCAGACAGAAAATTGCCAAGTTTACGACTTTTTAATCAGATAAAAATGGCCCGATAATAGAAGTTATGTTTTAGCATAAAATTAATTTTTATATAACTATTTTAGGTTGTATAATATACAAAGTATAAACTAAATAATTAAAATAATCATAATATATATATATATATATATATATATATATATATATATATATATATATATACACGTACGTAGTAATAGTAGTATAATCTAGTATAACCTACATATATATATATACTAAACCTACGTATAACCTAGTATATAATTAAATATATAATAAGTATACTCCTATTATAATACTTATACATAATAATACTCCCAATATTATATTTCTTGGCCGGCAAAACAAACCAATTCAACTCCAACTTCAACTCCAACCCCAACTCTAATATCTCAGCCTAAAACCCTCATCTTTCCCTATAAATAATAGGCCAGAGCCTACGTTTTCTTCATCCCAAAAAACTAAGAAATATACAAATATACGTATATATATATATATTTTTGCGACCCAGCGTTTTAGCCAGAACCAAGCCTTGAAAATACTTCCCAAACCTTCCCCTTCGTGATACGAATCCAACGGAAAAAGAATCATCGAAATCGGTCGTGAAACGAGGGAGAAAAGCCTCGCCGGAGTTTCGCCGGGGAAAAACATTCCGACGGAAAACGGAGAAAAGGGAGGAGCTGCCGCCGCCGCCGGACCACCACTGACCTTCGCCGCCCTGCTACCACCATTTTCGGCCGTTCGCTCGTCCAAACGAAGTAAGTTCTACCCCCCCCCCCCCCCCCCCCCCTGTTTTTCCCGTTTTCCGGCGAAGCAGCGAGGAAGAAGAAGACCTGCTGTCTTGGGCCTGATTGTTTTGGGCCAGAATAATTTAATTTGGGCCAGTTCGGCCCAGTTTCAATAAAAATTAAAAATAAAATAGTAAATGAAATAAATAAAATCTGGAAAAATATAAATTAAATACCTAGTATAAATATACATATTCGGACCAACCAGAATTGGAAAATAATATTTTTAGCTATTTGTAATGGATTTAATGGTAATTGGGCCAATTTAAACACATTTAGTAAATAATTAACTAAATAAAGAAAATAATTATGAAATAAATATTGGAGTAAACTAGGATAAATATATGACTAACTAGGACCTTATGAACCATTTATAATTAATAAAAATAAGGTTTAGTATATTTAATTGTAATTAAACCGGTTAATAGATATATGAAATTAAAGGAATAATTATGGAAAAATAAGTATAAAATAGATATCTGGACAACCTAGGTGAAATATAGACCCAAAATATAGTTATGGACGGTTTTTAATTTATAAAGTCAATTCTTAGTCTATTTATTTAAATTAGGTCATATAAAACTAGTTAAGTAATTAAATAAGGAAATATTAATATTAATAGTGATTATTGAATAAAAATTGGATGTTGTAGTCAATTATATTCAGATATTTTATTTCAAATATTGAAAATTTATGGATAAAATTATTAAGGTAATTTTATTAATAGAAAGTGAGTAATCAAATAAATTCGGATAATTAATAAATTAAGTTAATAAATTCGAATAATAAAATAAAAGGAGAAAATCGGGTAAAGTAATTACAAATAGAATAAGTGACTAATTTTATCATATTTAATTAAAAAGGTGATTATCTAGAGACCGGATTAGAGGAGGATAACTAGGAGCAACAGGACTTAAGGTAAGTTTCTCTGCCAATCCAAAATTGTTTCCTCGTATTATATGCTTATTATGCATTATGTGATTAAGTGTGATTTGTGAATTTTGTGTATGTGATTTTGAGAAGATATTATATATATGGTAGTTAAGAAGTATAAATCAAGAACTTTTGGGGTATTAAATATTTTTAAACACCTTTGAGACTTTTTAGAGAAATTAAGAAGTATTTTTGAAGTATTGTTAAGCAAAGATAAAATTTACATTTTCATAAGAAGATAGCATCTCGGGAGTAATCCGAGGTGTCGGTTTTTCCACATCCGGATAAATGTGGAGGGTGATTAGAGCTACTACTACTAAGAAGTACAGTTTGGATCTATGTTCCCTTTTAAGTAAGATTTTGATCTATGATCCCTTTTAAAGTGAGATTTGGATCTATGATCCCTTTTAAGAAGAAGTTATAGTAGTAGTCCCTAATCATTCAAGAATTTTAGAATTTGGGGTGGTTGGGTTCCGACCACTCGGGATGACTTACTACTCGGAGGGCTTGGAATCCCTTTTAGGGGGTGTGCACACTTAAGGTAGTCGTTTCGTTTCCAACAGAGCAGTTGTGGTACCGGCACTTGTTCGGGGTGGCCGTCCGTAACCACGGTCCACCGGGCTCTATCGAAAGGTTGAGCACCGCCCTTCTAAATTACTAGGAAGTTAGAGAAGAAGTGATTTTCTTAAGAAGTTTAAAGAGAAGAAATACTAAGATATTTTCGAAGAGAAGTTGAGGATTTTAGTAAAGAAGTAATTTTAAGAAAAATCAAAGAGAAAAGTATTTTGGTGGAGTGCGTCATTTTTATATGATATTATATAAAAATCTATTTTAGTCAAACCTGATTATTTTACGGGGTTGGGTAGTACTTACTTAGCTCTAAAGCTAATTTTTGTTATTTCTCTTGTCTCTCTCTTCTCCCTTAAATTTTATCAGGTGATGAGTTGGATACCTATGTGGATTGACGGATTGCTCGAGCTTGAGTGCGAATTAGAAGATGCCTTAGTTAAATCTAGTCATAAATCAAACATTTACTTATTATTACATTAGTTTTTATTGATTTACTTTGAGTTGCCTGTGCATTCGGTTAAGAGATGACCGAATGTGGCGGTAACACTCATTTCCCTTTTAGACTTCCGCTGTATTTCTTCAACTCTTTGATGAATGAATAAAGTATTTCTTTTAAATATATCAATGTTTTGGGCGGGAAATTTGGGGGTGTTACATCGAGGTAGGGGCTGGAGTGGCCGAGAGGGTTGTGGACAAGGGAGTAGATGGAGTAGATGGCAATTTACTGGTTATTGTAGGGGACTGTGCAGTTGAAGGGATAAGTGGTGGAGCTACATTAGTAGGATAAGATGTAAAGGAGAGAGAATATTGAGGTGAAGAGGGTGGAGGGGTGGAGGGACAAGCTGAAAGTGTAGGAAACGGAAAAATAGTTTCATGAAAAATGACATCCTGACTAATATACACGCGACCAGTGGTAGAATCAAGACAACGGTAACCCTTGTACCCCGGTACATACCCAATAAAAACACAAGGAATAGATCGTGGTGATAGCTTATTACCCGAGGTGGCAACTTTATTATGAAAACATGCACAACCAAACACACGTAAAAAAGAATAGTCAGGAGATTTTTGAAAAAGTTTTTGAAACGGACTGAGACCCTGCAAAGTTGGCGTGGGAAGGCGATTAATAATATACGTAGCAGTGTAAAGTGCATCAACCTAAAAGGACGGGGGTATATGTGCATCAATAAGCATAGTACGTGTTAATTCTAAAAGATGACGGTGTTTGCGTTCAGCCACGCCATTCTGAGCAGGAGTATCAGGACAAGATTTTTGAAATAAAATGCCACACTGAAGAAAATGATTATTAAAGTGGTGATTATTAAATTCACCCCCACCATCACTTTGAAAACATTTAATTTTACAACCTAAGAGATTTTCTGATAGTTTCTGAAAAATTGCAAAAATGAGTAAAAACTCCGGACTTTCGATGCATGGGATATACCCAAGTAAATCGTGAAAAATCATTAATGAAACAAACGTAATATTTATATCCAAGGTGAGATAAAACAGGGGAATGTCAAACGTCTGAATGAATTAATTGTAAAGGGGCAGTAGTATGTAAAATGTCTTGAAAAGGTAAGCGATGGATTTACCCAGTTTACATGAAGTACATAAATTATGAGAAGTACTGGAAGAAAAAATAGAGTTTGTGCGCCGAAGAGTAGACAATATGCTATCACCACAATGACCTAAGCGCTTGTTGCATATCGGACCAGGTGCAGTAGCAGTAAAAAGGGCCAAGGATGGAGTGAAAACGGTGAAGGGATAAGTCCGGTCCTTATTAGAAGCGTGGAGTAGTGTTGCCCCCGTGCGATTGTCCTTTACAGAGAAAAAAGATTTGTTAAAAATAGCAGTGCAATCATTATCCTCACATAGCTTCTGAATAGATAGTAAATTAAATTTTAGGTGAGGAACGTGATACATAGATTTTAAAATAAGTGGGCGGCCGAATGAAGGTAAATGAACATTACCAATAGTAGACACGGATAAATTAGTACCATTAGCGACCTGCACATTAGTGGGGCTAGTAACAGTGAATTTAGAGTGTAAAATACCTTCATTTGGCGTCATGTGAGCGGAGGCACCAGAATCTGGATACCATGTCGCTTCATTGGTCTCACCGGTTGGTAAAGCAGCAAGGGCCGGAGTAGAAGCCGAGTGAAGTTTGGAACAAGTTATGGCGGAATGACCCGGAGTGAAACACAATTGACAAATAACAAGGGGCGGAGGGGAAGCATAAGTGTGATCAACTGATGGAAAATATGCACTGTTAGTGTGAGTACCACAAGTATAATATGGAGACAAACAATAATTTACCGGACAGACATTACCCATACCTGCACTGGAAGCTCCTGAAGGGAAAGATGCATGGGGTCCCATATAGTGAAGCTCATATCCACGGGGATATAACTGATGACCAGGGGTACCGGGGTATCCATACACTCTGCCACGTCCCCGGTGACCCCGCTGACCACGCTGGCCGCGACCTCCGCGTCCTCCTATCGGTGGTGCTCCGCCTCGGCCAGAATACTGCTGCTGCGGATGGGACTGCTGGGTGGAAGCAGCTGGTGCAGGGGCAGCAAACGCCTGGTGCTGCGTTACAGAATCACCCATCCCACGCATGTACTGCAATTGTTGTTCTTGGAGATTAAGGACAGGACCCAGCTGATCAAAAGTAAATGTGGGGGGCATGTAGGCTAATCCACCTAGTATAGATTCATAATCTGGGCCCAGGCCTAAGAGAGCGTATTGAATAAGATCCTTATCACTGACGGGAGATTTAATTAAGGCCAGGGAATCAGCAACAACTTTAATCTCCGGAAGATATTGATCCATTGTTTGATTTGCCTTCTTCTTGATATTAGAGAGTTGGCGCTTAATTTTCATGGAGCGGGCAATGCAAGCGGACATAAATTTATTGCGAAGACGATCCCGAATTTGAAAAGAAAATTTAAGGTCATGCACATTAATCAAAATATCGCGGGAAAGAGTGGCGAAAAGCCATGAACGGATCGTTTGATCTATTTTCAACCAATGTTGATAATCAGGATTAATAACTCCCCTGTGAGAAACATCCATAATATATGGCGTAGGAATAGAAATAGAGCCATCCAACACACCCAAAAACTGTGAGATACCAAAAAGGATTCAAATTGTGTTTTCCACGGTAAATAATCTTCAACGAATGCCAACCGAGTAGTAACTATATTTGTAACATTCAGGGTGGAGAATGTCAACTGGGAGGCCATAATAGATAGATAGGAGGAAGAATTACCAGGTCCAGATGGAATAATATGCTGCGTGGACGGACTGATGTCAAACTGCCGGGTGAAGACCGGTGATGAAACCTGAGGCGAACTACCGGTGTGCAGAAGGGACTGAGGTGCTGACACGGTAATTGTGGGCTCCCACGTAAATGGTTCAGGCATCTGAAACAAGGAATAAGAGGACACATGTGGGCTGTTGGAACTGTAAATCGCCGAAGAGGGGATCGTTGTCTGCTCCTGCATGAACAATGGCATGGGGCGACTGGCGTGGGGCTGCTCCTTCTGAGATGAAGCGGGCGCCTGGGATGAAGCTGCTGATACACCATGTAGTGGGACACTGCCTGCACCGAAGGAAGAAGAAGGTGCGGCTGAAGTGGTGTCCATGGCGGAAGACATTAGGGTTTAGGTGTTGAAAGTGATCAAGTTCAACATACATAGTGCAGTTGCAGACGTGGAGAAATTTTTTGATATTACCTTAATATTATGTTTGAATAAGTCTTGTTTTGTTAGCTATTAATTAGGGAATAGTTGGAGCAGTTTGTTTCTATTCTTTGCACGTTCAAACACTTAGCTACATTATAGGATCTGATTAGTTTGCTTTGTATGGCTAATATTCACTTTGTAAAGGCTATATAAAGCCCACATCAGTTCATACGAAATATATGTTGAGTTGTGCTCCATTCTGCTTTGCATATTTGTAGTATATTAGTGTGTTCATTTACAGCTATAAGCTGACATTTGGTATCAGAGCTACAGGCCGATCCTTTGGCCTTTGAGAGAGTTTTTTGTTAAGAGTTTAGATCTGTGAGTGACTAATCAAAACAGGAGTGAGTTTAGAACCAAAAAAATACTACAAATAATACAAGATGCAAAGCAATGGAATGGGTATCAATGCAAATCAGCTCCCTCTATTCAAGGGAGTGAATTATCACTTTTGGAGTTTAAAGATGAAAACACTCTTTAAATCCCAGGAGTTGTGGAGCATTGTAGAGGATGGCTTCGTTGATGATCAACAAGAAGATCCTGATCAACTGCTCAGAGACAAAAGAAAGAAGGACGCAAAAGCCCTTTATCTCATCCAACAAGGGCTAGATGACATGGTGTTCCCTCGAATTGCAGCTGCATCCACCTCCAAAGAAGCATGGACCATCCTGAAACAGGAGTACCTAGGAGACAAAAAGGTAATCCAAGTGAGGTTGCAATCATTAAGAAGAGAATTGGAGGCAACAAAGATGAAGGACAAGGAAACTGTGCAGGATTACCTTTCCAGAATAACCACAACTGTGCAGCAGATGAAGACATATGGGGAAGACATTGACTCTCAACAAGTTGTAAGTAAGGTTATGAGAAGTCTAACATCCAAGTTTGGGCAATTGGTGACTGCAATAGAGGAATCCAAGGATATGGAAACCTATACCTTTGAAGAGCTCAAAGGATCTCTTCAGGCATATGAAGAAAGACACAGAGGTGAGGCTGAAAAGAATGAAGAACAAGCTTTTCAAGCCCAGAGTGAATCAACAAATGATCAAGCCTTCCAGTACCCAAATAGGGGAAGAGGAAGAGGTAGGGGAGGCTTCAGAGGTGGTCATGGTGGAAGAGGCAGAGGAAGAGGTTCCTCCAGCCATGGAGGAAGACAAGGCAATTCTAAACCTCCTATTAAATGTTACTATTGTAACAAGAATGGTCATAAGGAAGCAGAATGCTGGAGAAAGAATCCAGATCTTGCCCCCAAGAGAGAAGAAAACAGGTCTAACTATGTTGAACAAGAACAAGAACAACTGTTTTTGGCTCAACATACTTCAGACCTCAATGCAGAAACAGTTTGGTATATTGATAGTGGTTGTTCTAACCACATGTCTGGATCCAAGGATATGTTCCAGGACATTGATGACACAAGAAAAGGTGTTGTCAGATTGGGTGATGGCAAGCAGCTTACAGTTGAAGGACTTGGAACCATTTCAGTACACACTGAAGAAGGGAAGAAGAAACTCTTGTCCAATGTACAATATGTGCCACAATTAGCCCACAATCTGCTTAGTGTTGGACAACTTGTGAGTGGTGGCTACTCAGTGACTTTTGAAAATGGAATGTGTGCTATTAAAGATGGAAGCACTGATGAAGGATTGTTGAAAGCTGGAATGGGAAAGAACAAGCTGTTTCCATTAGATCTATCCATACACTGTGGAAGAGCTCTTGTTGTCAAAGGAGAAGATAATGCCAAATTGTGGCATTTGAGGTATGGACATCTTAATATACACAGTTTACAGCTTCTCAGTTCTAGGGGATTTGTAAGAGGTCTCCCTAGAATTGGTGAACTTGAATTATGTGAAGGGTGTATATATGGAAAACAGTCTCGAGGGTCATTTCCTATTGGAGAGTCATGGAGAGCCACTGATTGTCTTGAGCTGCTCCATGCTGACCTATGTGGTCCAATGGAAACTGAATCACTAGGGGGTAGCAAGTACTTTCTTATGATTACTGATGACTGTAGTAGAATGTCTTGGGTCTACTTTCAAAAGACCAAATCAGAAGCTTTTGATAACTTTAAAAAGTTTAAGGCTTTAGTTGAAAAACAAAGTGGAAAACTAGTAAAAGCACTTAGAACTGATAGAGGAGGGGAGTTTTGTTCCAATGCTTTTACAGAGTTTTGTGATGAGCAAGGAATCAGAAGGGAATTTACAGCCCCATACACCCCAGAGCAGAATGGGGTGGCTGAAAGGAAGAATAGGACTGTTGTTGAGATGGCAAGAAGTATGCTAAAAGCCAAGGGTCTGCCAAATCAGTTTTGGGGTGAGGCAGTATCCACAGCTGTATACATTCTTAACATCTCACCAACAAAAGCAGTCCAAAATTCAACACCATTTGAAGTATGGAGGATGAAGAAACCATCAGTGGGTCATATGAAGATATTTGGATGCATAGCATACACCCTTGTAAATTTGAGAACCAAGTTAGATGACAAAGCTGACAAATGCATTTTTGTTGGCTACTCAACACAGTCAAAAGCTTACAGATTGTATGATCCTCTTACTGATAAGATTATTATTAGTAGGAATGTCATATTTGATGAAGATGCAGCATGGGACTGGAAGACTGAAAATCAGAACGAGGAAGAAACACAAAGGTTTATCAGTTTTGACACTGCTACAGATCCTGACCAGACTCCAGTGCAGACTCCAATCTCAAGTCCCTCAGCTTCAACTACCTCTTCTCCTCCAACTACACCATTGAATCCACATTCTCATACCACTGATGGCACCCAGGATTCAGATAGTTCTTCCAGTGAACTGCCAAGAAAAGTAAGATCCTTAATTGATATCTATGATTCATGTTCATTTGCTCTTGTTGTCACAGAACCTAGTAATTATGAGGAAGCTGCTACTCATACTGAATGGACACAAGCTATGGAAGAAGAGATTAAAGCCATAGAAAAGAATCAGACATGGGATCTTGTTACACTACCTAGGGATAGGAGTGTAATAGGACTGAAATGGGTATACAAAACCAAATATAACTCTGATGGAAGTATCTCAAAACACAAGGCACGACTGGTAGCAAAAGGGTATGCTCAGCAAGAGGGTATTGACTATGAAGAAACTTTCTCACCTGTGGCCAGATTTGAAACTGTGAGGATAGTGTTGGCATTAGCAGCTCAATGGAAACTGCCTGTTTATCAGTTAGATGTAAAATCAGCTTTCCTCAATGGTGACCTACTTGAGGATGTATTTGTAGAGCAACCAGTTGGCTTTGTGAAGAAAGGGGAGGAAGATAATGTCTACAAACTCAAAAAGGCTCTATATGGTTTGAAACAGGCCCCAAGGGCATGGTACGACAAAATTGACTCTTTCTTTATTGGGACTGGCTTTGTACGAAGTGATAATGAACCTACTTTGTATGTAAAGAAAGAAGGTATGCATGAGTTCATTATAGTATGCTTATATGTTGATGACATTATCTACTTTAGTTCTTCCCAAAGCATGCTAGATTCTTTCAAGGGCTCAATGACACAACAATTTGAGATGACTGATTTGGGGCTGCTCCAATACTTTCTGGGACTGGAGGTCAAGCAAGGTATTGATGGGACTTTTCTTTGCCAAAAGAGGTATGCCTTAAATTTACTCAAACGGTTTCATATGGTGGACTATGAGACTGTCAAGACGCCTATGAATACTAATGAGAAGTTACAAAAGTGTGATGGAACTGAAGAAGCAGATGCTAGGCTGTATAGAAGTTTGGTAGGTGGGTTGAACTATCTTACTCATTCTCGGCCTGATCTAGCTTATTGTGTTAGCATTGTATCAAGGTATATGCAGAGTCCAACCAGGCAGCATCTTGGTGCAGCAAGAAGGATTCTGAAATATGTAGCTGGAACATTGGAGTATGGTTTATGGTATTGCAGTGTGAAGGATTGCAAACTGAGAGGCTACACAGATAGCGACTGGGCTGGGTGTATTGATGATAGAAAGAGTACATCCGGTTCTGTGTTTGACATAGGTTCTGGAGCCATAACTTGGAGTTCAAAGAAGCAGGAAACAGTTGCATTGTCCTCTTCAGAAGCAGAATATGTAGCTGCAGGGGCTGCAGCCAAGCAGGCTCTATGGATTGGGAAACTATTGAAGGATTTGGGTTGCAAACAGTCTAATGAACTTGAGCTATGGTGTGACAACAAATCAGCCATAGCAATGGCAAGAAATCCAGCCTATCATTCACGAACAAAACATATAGATGTGCAATATCACTTTATTAGGCAGCTTGTGGCAGAAGGAAGAATCTGGCTTCAGTATTGTGGAACTGAATGGCAGAATGCAGATTTGTTTACTAAAGCTCTAAACCATGTGAAGCATTATCATTTTATGAAGAGAATTGGAATGTGTGAACTTGGATCAAGGGGTGGTGTTGAAAGTGATCAAGTTCAACATACATAGTGCAGTTGCAGACGTGGAGAAATTTTTTGATATTACCTTAATATTATGTTTGAATAAGTCTTGTTTTGTTAGCTATTAATTAGGGAATAGTTGGAGCAGTTTGTTTCTATTCTTTGCACGTTCAAACACTTAGCTACATTATAGGATCTGATTAGTTTGCTTTGTATGGCTAATATTCACTTTGTAAAGGCTATATAAAGCCCACATCAGTTCATACGAAATATATGTTGAGTTGTGCTCCATTCTGCTTTGCATATTTGTAGTATATTAGTGTGTTCATTTACAGCTATAAGCTGACATTAGGAACGTAAAACCTTAGTCGCTAATACCATATGAGAATTATGAGAGAATGACTTACCCTAGTGGTAGCCTTAGACGTGTATATATAATAATCTCAGAATAACTAATTACAAAAGTATCCCTACACTATTATCTATTAATTGTGTCTGGCTTCCTAACAAAAAAAAAACACCGGAATAAAGGGAATGCCCATGCGTGGATGTCCTTCATTTGGAGAGCCTATATACCTCTCAAATTTTCGTTCATAATGTGGTTAGCCTACCGGAATAGACTACCTACTTATGACAACATGGTTTATCTTGACATTGTTAATATATGTCCCTTTTGTAAGGGTGGTCCGGAGACGGTACCACACCTATTTTTTGAATGTGTTTGTACAGGTCAGGTTTGGAAAAGTGTGAAGGAGTGGATCGGCATCTCGAGGCAAATGTCAACACTAAGGAGTGCGGTGAAATGGATCCAAAGAGAATGCAATGGAGCAAACATTAGGGCAAAGGCTACGAGGATAGCTTTTAGCTACACAATCTATTGGATATGGAGAACCAGGAATGCACTTCGTTTTGATGGAGCCACACTAAAGATGGAAGACATGCTACCACATATCAAGTATATGGTGTATAAAGTGCTCTACTCTATATATCCGTATCATATGATTCCATTTTGAACTAAACACTAGCCTTATTTTTGTCATAAGATTGATGGCTATTTTTGCTAGAGGATAGATGTTAGATTTTGAGCTTAGACAGCTTATGATGCTATAGGATATCCATACTTGGATATGCCTCAAATTTTGCTCACATGATGTACATAAACATTGGCTACTATCTATATATATTTACATTTCCCAAAAAAAAAAAACACATTACGAATTAGGATAAAGAAAATAGAAATACTAGCCGATCCATGCGAAACCCTATATTTTAGGGTGCCGACCTCAGCTCCTGCGGAATTTTACTTGATAGAGGATACTCCGTAGGTATATATAGGTGTAGTCATTACAGCGAATGTCATCTTCCACCATTCATTGATTATAAACCATTAATTCACTCCCCGAATCTTCACAAGATGAGTGATATTAGGGTTAGAAGTATGAGGTTTGAGACAGTGATGGACCCATGCATGGGCCTACTCGTAGTCCGGATGATGGCCGGAACAGCCGTGCTGGAGCAGCCACCGCTACATGACGCTACCTTCATCACCTTCAATCCTCTCCTTGATTTGCCGTCACTCGGAGAAAGGGTTTCCTCTCTACTCTCCGCCGACTTCGGCATAGATCGTCAAAGGAGCGACCCCATCGGTCTTCAGGCAGCTACTGCCGCCCTCGATGAACTTGACGGTGACAGCCATTACGGACTACGGGGAGAGGTGGTGCTAGAGGCGGTGCATCATGAAGTCGGCGGTGATAAAATGGAGCTGTTGGGTTTGATGGAAGAAGTTTTTGACGGCGAAGGCGGCGGAGAAACATGCAGCGTGTGTTTGGAAGGGTTCTGCAAGGGGGCCATGATCACTCCGTTGACGCCGTGTTCGCATAGATTTCATAACAAATGCATCCTTCAATGGCTCAGCAGAAGCCAAACGTGCCCTCTCTGCCGAAGCACCATACATATTATTCATTATTAATTAGAACCATTTTAATGTGTCCTCCCAATATTTGATTTGTTAATTAGATTAATCAAATACTGTATTCCTCGTGCATACAGTAAAACAAAACTCGATCCAGAAGCTAATTAAGTCGGAGTATTATATGGTCAAATACTGTATTTAATTTGAGTCCGCTTCCTACTTTCAATGTACGGTGGTTTGAGTGAGTTCTTGTTTGATGTTGTGAAAGTTTGAATTCAGGAATCAAAGGAAGAAGACGATTTCGTATGTTCAGAGCCTTTTGATGAAGAATGCGGAAGAAGAAAAAATGAATAGAAGTGAATGCTTTTCCTAATTTCAACAAAACTGTAGGTATTTATACCTAATACATAAAAATAACAACATATAACTAAAGGCCAAATAAAATATAAGATAGGCCCAAAAGCTGTAGAAAAACAGTCCAATGCAAGCCAAACAGTCCAGTGTTTTATTCTTGATATGCCCCCTCAAGATGAGCGTGAATGTCTTGCATGTTCATCTTGACTGCAAATTGACTAAACAAGGTATTTCCAAGTGGTTTTGTGTATATATCTGCAAGTTGAAAACTATTTTTAATATGAAGCAGTGTAATTAATCCAGAATTAATCTTTTCTCTAACTAAATGGCAATCCAATTCTATATGTTTTGTTCTTTGATGTTGTATTGGATTATGAGCAAGATGGTAAGTAGATTTATTGTCAGTATAAATAAGTATAGGTAAAGAAATAGGTATATGTAAATCAGTAAAAATGTAAGATAACCATTGAGCCTCACAAACTACATTAGCAGCAGCCCTATACTCAGCTTCAGTAGAGGATCTACTGACAACTTGTTGCTTTTTAGATTTCCAAGAAATTAAAGAGTTACCAAGGTAAAAGGCATAACCTGAAACACTTCTCCTAGTATCTATACAAGCAGCCCAGTCAGAATCAGTGTATCCTTGAATGGAAAAGTCAGAAGTGCATGGGTAAAATAAACCTTTACCTGGTGAATTTTTAAGGTATCTCAAAACTCTATGAGCTGCACTTAAATGAACATTAGTGGGAGAAGCAAGAAATTGACTAAGAACTTGTACACTATAAGCAATATCAGGCCTAGTTACAGTTAAATAAAGCAACTTACCAATTAAAGTTCTATAAATTTTAGGATTTTCTAAAACATTTCCATCATTTTTAGATAATTTAATTTTTGAGTCCATGGGAGTAGTATAAGGTTTAGAATGAAGATATCCATATTCAGTTAGAATGTCTAAAGTGTATTTTCTTTTACACAAATTTATGCCTTTATCAGATCTAGCAATTTCAATTCCTAAAATGTATTTTAATTCACCAATATCTTTAATAGTAAATTTGTTGTTTAATTTAGCAGCTTGTTTATAAGTTTTAGGTTCAATTATTTTGGAAAGAGCAGCAGTAAAACAAGAATGAGAATGTCTTAGTCTATTATAGGTTATATGATTTTGAATAGGATATCTAACAAGATTACAAAAATTAGAAGAAGAGGTACCTGTAATGATGGAGTTAGGTAAGTCATAACTGTAATCTTGAAGATGTATGGGAAGAGATCTTACTCTGGTGGATTTTCGTTGTGATTGGTCTTCTGAAACAGTATCATTGTTAGAAGTAAGGTCATTTGTATTCATAGTATTGAATTTTTCATTGACCTGATCTTCTAAATAGTGATTAGAAGGTGTGTGATATTTATAAGTGTAATCATTAGTATTAGAAGAATCTAATACAGAGTCAGAATTAATAGAATTACCATTAGAAGGATCAACATTACATTTATAAGGAAAAATCATTTCATAGAATTCACTACAAGAATTTTGACAAAATATGACAAAAAAAATTGTCATATAAACTTCAAATTTTGTCACTAAAACTTTTAGACGACGAGTTATGATGGTCACATAGATCGTCATCGTAGCTCCGTGGCAAAATGTATAACATGACACTTTTTAAATTCGTCATTATATAACAATTATTTGTGACACTTCTGATCTTTGTCATGCCTATTTGTCACTTTTAATGACGCTAAATTTGTCACTATTACATCTTTACTTTTGTCATCTAAATATAAAATTCGTCATCTATAGCTAATGCAATAAGTGACAAATTTGTTAATTGTCATCAAAATGTAACATATTGTGACAATTGAATACTACGCCCAAAATCAATTAATTATAGAGACAATAAATTGTCACATTTAATATATTACTTGTTACGTCATTAATTATAGTTATTTTAGTTATAATTTTTTCATCGCATATAAGTTTTAACAATGACAATAAAAAGTTTTAGTCAACAAAATATTGTACAACGTGACAGGATTAGTTGCCATCATCGTACATAAATTTCTCCGCTTTAAATATATCGGAGTATATAATTAAAATGTATCACAATTTACTATGTAACCACATGATTAGCAGCAAATATGTCATTGTCACTCGTTAATGCAAATCTGAGGCACATGAATATCATTACTGCTATTTCATTATAACCTGTCGTTGCGGCTCAAGTTCTAAGACAAGCCTATTTTACAGAAAATGTAACTTACAAAAAATAAAAGATGGTTTGTATAACCATGCAAATTATTTTACAACCTTCTGAAAGAATTAATACAGTATAGTGATGTGAAAACAACTTTAATTTAAAAGAAGCCTAGTTGAGATGACAATAACGTCCTTCTAGGGTGGAGGTAACACACTCTAGCTCCTCAATGACGAAAAAATTTATGTCTTTCTCTGGTCATCTTCTTAACTGGCAGAGGTTACTCTAATGAAAAGACTTCCAAAGCACAACTGCAATAGCTATGAATACAGTTTCTGCCTTCTATGGCTACAAAATTAGCATTGTAAAGAAGGGAAAATATTATGAACTCATCAAAACATTTAACAAGTTATCAAATAGAAAATGTAGTTTATAATGATATAGCAGATTATTAAAGGCCTTGAACAAGAAAAATAAGGGAAAATTAAAGTACATGTCAAGCCATCTCATACCTTTTCACTATGTCAAATAACAATCCACTGATTTGAAAGAATACAAGATGTAGTTACAGTATTTATCTTAAGAAAAGGAATCCTGCCATTTCTAAATTACAGTACAAAACAAAAAAAAAGCAAAACAAACATGAGTTTAGCAACATCAGTTCCAGGTGTTAGCTGCATTAAAGAAAACGTGAGCACCAAAGAAGCCTTGATACTTTACAAATCAACATAAAAAGTAACAAGAATCAGATATCTTGCTACCAAACAGAAATTCATTAATAATTTCTCATTCACTGAACTAGAAGACAAAACATGACATTTCCTCCAACAATTATGTCATCTAAGTTCATAAAACATTGCGAGTCTGTCGTTTCTCATTAGGTAATTTTCACATGGAAATGTTGCAGCTTAACATCAGGCTTTACACACTATAAGCCCAGCAACTTACAGGTTCAAAAAGTGCAGCCAGATATCTCTAATGACTATAACATGTGCATGGATTATAATGGCGTTAGGATAAGTTTGCTTCTATCAAAAACTCACATAAAGATAGATCACATCCTATTCACATGTCACTATGACTAGGTGAAGATAAAGCCAGAGGATACATAGATTACAAGGACATACCTGTATGCCGGGGCTTTAGAATTTACAACCGAATATTTTTTTCTGCATTTTCAAAGGCTGCATATGATTTAAAACAAAAGATAAGTAGATATAGTACAATATGAATAAACTTTTCTCATATTTCCATTGACACATTAGCAAGTGCCTTCAAGTTACCCAATCATTAATACTATAATAAATAAACTCACCTATTTGATTTCTGGTTTTCATAATCATATGTAATTTTATTTATGGATTTATTAATTGATGATTTTAATAAACCATTTGAATAAGGTTTTGGTTGAGGAGAAAATAATACACATGCTTTAAATGTGTATACGAACTATTATTTTTCTTCAAACAACATCAGAATGTCAAATTATATTTTGAATACAATAAAATTAGACATAAATAAGGTTTTCATTTTGTAGACTTAGTACTAAACCAATAAAAAAATCACGAAAATTAAACATTATAAAAAAGACTTTTTGTAGAACCCTAATTATATTCTACTATTGAGTAAAAACTTAAATGCATAGACCGAACAACAAAAAACAGAGTATGACTAAGAAGAGATGAAAGTGATTATGAATAGACCTAGAAATTGATTACTAATAGTGTTGGAGGTGCGACGAAGGACTTCCCTGCTGCCGTACGAATTCAAGCTAGAAGACCAGTGTCTAGGAGACCAGCGGCTCCAACCCCCTCAGATTGTGAGGCCTCACTACCTCAAGGCCCTCAGCGATAGCTCCGTTTCCGCCGCCGACTAATAGATGTAGTTCTCGGTACTAGGTTCTGCCGTGCGAATCGCAACCCAAAAGCAGAGCCGCTGCTCACCTCTTGTTGTGTTCCATCTTCATGCCCCAATGGAGGAATCGATTGGCTGCGTGAGAATTGAAGCAAAAAACGGAAATACATAGGGTTTGTGAATGAGTTGGGTTTGCCGATAAGGAAACGGGGTTGTGACGGAGTGTTTGTGGGAATTTTGGCTCAAGGGGAGGGAATTCTAAAAATTTGGATATGGGGAGCCGCCGGGGAGGGAGTGAAAATTTTGCTAAGTACTCCGTATTTTTTAGGTTTGCTGCTTGCCCAACATTTTTTTGAACTATTTTCATCTTCATGCATCAGTACTTATTTTGTGTTTGGGCCTTTGGTGATGAATTTTGAAAATGATTATTTGTATATATTTCTTGCTCACATCATCTTAGTTGTCTGTGTACAGAAGTACCTCATTCAGAAATTTATGTGTACACAGATAATTAGGCAGTGTGTACAAGAAATGTTTATAAGTAGTATCAATGTACCATCTCTTTAATTTTAGTGATGGAACTAATTCAGTCGTTATTCCCTGACAAAAATTACTCAAGAAATGTATATAAGAACCCCCATCTCTCTTTAAACTCGGTAACTATCTATCATTATATTTGTCACGTCACTAATTTCAAGAATTCTTGTAGTGTATATATATTGTGTACAGACATATTTGTCATTATATCTTGCACAACTACATTACATCTATAATCATAATAATAATACATTACTACTACTACTACTATTATTATTACATTTTATGTAATTTTATTTTACAATGTTTTTGTTAAAATGTTAAAATATGACTTATTAGCAATATTTAGTATCAAAAGCGAGCTTTAAGTAAAAAATTGTCATTATTTTATTAAATAAATAATTTTGATTTTATCATTATTAATAAAATGATAGATAAGATATCACAATGTCAATGTCATTATCCATTATGATTTCATTTTGTTCTGTAAGTTTTGCTCTCACTTTTGAATGAAAATATTTTGTTAAAAACAAAAATATGACAACTTTACGTTTATCGTCATCAAAAGGTAATATCAACGACAAAAAACAATTGTCATTATTTTACAAAATAAATATTGACAAAATATGATATTGTCGTAATAATTAAAAATTATGTGACACAAATTATCGTCATTAATTATTTTAAAAATGTCATCAAAACAATTCCCTCCATATATTTGGCGTCAAATTTTGGCGCTCAAACTTTAAGTGACGAATTAGATCTTATTGTCACAGTAAACATCAATTAGTGATGAAATATAAGAATTAAAGTGACAAACAATAATATTGTCATAATAAACCATTTTACTGTGACGAATTTATGTTTTGTAACTATTAATGAATATAATATGACAATTTTTTGTGTGTCACACATATTTTCGTCATAAAAGGTGTGATTTCTTGTAGTGATTTAACATTTCTGGATATGAAAAATTTGTGATTAGAAATATCATATAGCTTATAACCTTTAGATCCAAGAGGATATCCAATAAAAACACATTTAACAGCCCTTTTTTCAAATTTTGATCTGTTAGAAGATAAGGTAGAAGCATAGACAAGAGAACCAAAAACTCTTAGGTGAGAATAATCAGGTGTTTTACCATATAATAATTCATATGGAGATTTATTATTTAGAACAACAGTGGGAATTCTATTTATAATATGAACAACAGTTAGAATGCAATCAGACCAAAATTGGAGAGGTAAACAGGATTGAAATAAAAGAGACCTAGCAATTTGAAGAATATGTTGATGTTTTCTTTCAACCCTAGCATTTTGCTGGGGGGTTTCCACACAAGATAATTGATGAATGATCCCATTATCAGTATAGAAACTAGGAAAAATAAATTTTGTACCATTGTCTGTCCTAATAATTTTAATTTTAGTATGAAATTGGGTGAGAATCAGATTGTAAAACTTTAGCATATAGAATTTGACCTCAGATTTGGTTTTCATCATAAAAATCCAAGTGCATCTAGTATGATCATCAACAATAGTTAGAAAGTATTTGAAACCAGAATAAGATTCTACTTTAAAAGGACCCCAAACATCCATATGCACAAGATCAAAAGCATGTAAAGCATTAGAAGTACTATTTTGAAAAGGTAATCTTTTTTGTTTAGCAAAATGACAAATATCACAAGAAGTGTTTTTATTGATATGATGTTGAATATTACAGTCAACAAGAGAACTGAGTTTATTAAAAGGCAAATGACCAAGTCTTTCTAATGCCAGATATCAGAATTATTAGTTGCAGTTTGAGTATCAACAGTATTAACAACAGAAGTCTTAGTAGGTATGAGAACAGAATTAGAAGAATTGTAAAGATAAAGTCCATGTTGAAGATCAGCATAGCCAATCATTTTGTTGGTGAGCAGATCCTGCAAAGTAGCATGATTAGAAGAGAAGTGAACAGAAATATTTTCATGTAAAACTAAACTACTGATAGAAATAAGATTAAAATTAAACTGTGGGACATATAAAACATTGTGAAGAGTGAGATTATCATTTACTTTTATGTCACCAATATGAGTAGCAGTGATAAAGGAACCAGTAGGTAATTGAACATTAATAGAAGTAATTTTAGGTGATGTTGTATATAAACTAAAGTTGTGAGTCATATGATCAGAGGCACCAGTATCAAGAATCCAAATAGAAGTAGTGACAGTAGATAGAAAAGCAGAATGAGTACCTAGAAAAGGAGAATCATTAGAAGGTTGATCATGTTGTGGAACAACCATAGCAACATGAGCAGTAGCAGAATTAGTATTCTGAGTTTTCATAAACTCAAGAAATTTATTGTAGAGTGTAGGATCACAAAGCTCCATGTCATCAGAAGGAGAATCAGTATTTGTGTTGGCTAAATGAGCTTGAGTATTCTTAGTAGTGGATGGCAGTTTGAATCCAGGAGCAATTCTTGATCCTTTAGGTCCTTTCCAGTTAGGGGGGTAGCCAATAACTTGGAAGCTAGCATTTGTCAGCATAGTGGCCTTGATAACCACAATGAGTGCAAGTGATAGATTTCTTTTTGTAGTTTGGATTTTTGACTAGAAAGGCAGTGGAGTCAGTGGAAGAATCATAGGTATTAGGAGTATCAGAATGAAAAGGAATAGAATGAAGAAAGAAGGAGTAAACAGCAGAGAGTGTAGGAAAAGGAGTTTGAAGAAGAATTTGACTTCTTAAACTAGAGTAGGACTCATTCAAACCAACAAGAAATTTCTGCACAGATTCTTTCTCAAGTAACAATTGAAATTTTTTATTGAGTTGACAAGTACAAAGACCACAAGAACAGAGAGGAAGAGTTTTAAATTCAACGTATTCGTCCCAAAGTCCTTTGAACATATTGTAATAGGCAGTAATAGTCTGAGTTCCTTGAGAAATATTTCCTAAGGATTTTTCAAGATAGAAAACCCTAGGTCCATCACTTTTACCATACCTAAGCTTAATTTCGTCCCAAAGATCTTTAGCAGAAGTAAAGTATAGAAAAGTGGAACGGATATCAGGAGAAATAGAATAAATCAACCAAGAGAGTAAAAGAGCATTTATACGATACCAAACCGAGTAGGTTGCAGAATCATCAGGTTGTGGTTGAGTGATAGAGCCATCAATGAAGACCATTTTGTTCTTCACACTGAACGCCATATCGACAGATTTCTTCCAAGCGTTGTAGTTGTCGCCAGTAAGAGTTTCAGAGATTATTCGCAGCCCGGCATGATCACTAAGATGTAAGTAATATGGAGACGAAGGATCCTCAATAGGATTTAAGGGAAAGTTTGACTGATTCATCGAAAAAGAAAAATTGCGATTAGGGTTTTGGGATCGATATATTGCAGAGGAGAAGAGGAATTCGATATTAGAAATCGAAAGAGATGAGTAATATCAGTAGGACGAAGAAGGATCGAATCCTAATCTGATACCATGTGAAAGTTTGAATTCAGGAATCAAAGGAAGAAGACGATTTCGTATGTTCAGAGCCTTTTGATGAAGAATGCGAAAGAAGAAGAAAAAATGAATAGAAGTGAATGCTTTTCCTAATTACAACAAAACTGTAGGTATTTATACCTAATACATTAAAATAACAACAGATAACTAAAGGCCCAATAAAATATAAGATAGCCCCAAAAGCTGTAGAAAAACAGTCCAATGCAAGCCAAGCAGTCCAGTGTTTTATTCTTGATAGATGTACATATAATATGATCATGAGCTTTTGTTTAGCTATTGTGATTTCTTAATATGGTCATGATTTATTAATTTGGGAGAATACGAATGCCAGTTTTTTTAATTGTTATTGCGACTTTGAATTATAAAAAACGCAACAATATACTCGTACTACAGTACTGAAATTCTGAGATGAAATTCATTTAATTATAAGGTTAAGTCGCTATATATAATGATTTTCTTACAATATACGGAATATAAGCTTCTAGTCCATGATTGTCGTCTCATCTTCACTGTACTGTATGAATAATCATAACGAAATTTGTAAATGCTATGTGAGGGTATTTTCAATTCAATTTGAGCTTTCCTCCTTTCAATCTAAATTATATTAAATGATATGTGAACGAGGGTATTTCTAAATGCCTTGCTCGTGGTTGAAAATAAATTAACAGAATGTGATGTTAGGTTGAGCGACTTGCGTAGTCTTTAATTACAGCGTGCGTATATGATGATGATCAGCGAGTTTTTTATTACTGCATTCTTACCTACTGCTAGCCGACTGCTAGGGTATGGAATATAAAGCATGTGTTTTTTATTATGTAATAATATTAACATTTTCATTATGAAAATAATTTTATAACTTTTGTTAACACACACACATATATCCTTTGTGTATTTTGGGTTATTTTTAACTTCTCAATTTTTAATTATATTTACTCTTTAAGAGCTTTTTACAAGAATATTACTAAAATAAAACATATTTACATAAATATGACTATTCATTACTACAATGTGGTGTTGTGGTAACTTAAGCTCAAAACTTAAACATGAATTACTATGATTTCATTACTACTTTAGTCATTAGTCATATTTTTGTAAATCATCTTTATTTTCGTCATATTTATGTAATTATTTCTTACTCTTTTAGTCGTGGTCCATATAGTGCATATGATGATATGGATGATTCTAAAATACTCCCTCTATCCCGGTTTGACCTACACACATATTTATGTTAGATAGAGTTTTGTTTTGAATTTCCATTATATCTTTGCTTTATATATGTCAAATCTGTAAAATAATGGAACATGTTGCTCTCTAGGAGCTCTGACAGGTCAATTATAATCAAGAGTTGTAATGTAAAAATACATAAATATCCCAAGATCATTAAAATCAAACAAAAAGGTGATAAAAGTAAGAATATTTGTGACCTTTTTTTATTAAAAGTGGGGTTTTTTAATCGAAAGGAGAATATCTTTGTAGGAAATTTATAAAAAGGAAAATGAAAATTCTTTTCGACGCGGAAATAGTATTATAAAGTAAATATTTCCGCCTTTTAGTTCACTAGATGAGACGTCTTTTAAAAATTATTAAGCACAATGAACTCGATCTCATAAGGCATAGATCCGAATAGTCATCATACTTATCACTAACTAAATACTATCGCGGTGTACCATATGGTATATTTTAGACTGTACTTTACTTCTATTCGCGGTGTAATTAAAATGTCCTTTTAATTTTTAGGCTCCGATTCTCTCCAAATTTGTAAAATAATTATATATATTTATATGTTAAAAGATTGTGTAAAAGATCATCCCAAAAAAACTTACCAATTCAAGTCACATTAACATTTCTTTTTGGCTATGCCATTCATGTTTATTTCTTATTATAGTTTTTGTATTTTTTTTACTATAAAAATATATTGAAGTTATACTCTCTCTACTGCGCTAAAATTGTTTCATCTTTAATTTTCAGCCTATGCATTAAGAATGTCACATATACAAAATTTGTGGGGTTCTAAATAATGCTTATTTTATCACTTCAATATATCAACTACATAAACTATTTTTTTTAATAATTGTACAACTTTATCATAACATAGCGTTACTGAGACTTGAGTATGTTGTATCTCATAAGTAAATACGGAGTATTATTCGGTTGTCTAGGGACTCAAAATTGCTCTAGACGGCCCTGATCATTACTACTAAAACATTTAATTAATCCAAGATCACTCAGTGCATCTCTGTTATTCACTTGGTGCATAAGTGTTATTCATATTAATCACGTCAACTCATTTGGAGAAAGTGATGAACAAAATATCTTTTAAAGTGCTATAACTTTTTATTTGTACTCCAATCTTTACGAAAATTATATCAAAACTCATTGATCTTTCATATACCATCAATATTGCATATATAAAAATAAAAATATATTATTTTATATAATAAAGTGTAGTTATAAATCAGTAATGTATCTGTTTCTTATTAGTTAATAAATTTTGTTATCACTACTATTGTAACATTTAATTAATTCATCTTTATTTGGTGCTTCACTTCTATTTACTCGGTGCATCTTTCATATTAAACCAATATTGCATATATAAAATAAAAACATTATTATTTTTACATAATAAAACTGAAGTATGAATCAATGATGTGTGAGTCTTATATTGGTTAATAAAAATTTCATTATCACCATTACTAAATCATTTAATTAATCTAAGTTCACTGAGTGCATCACTGTTATTCACTCGTTCTATCACTGCTATTCACTCAGCTCGGTCAGGGGCGGATCCAGAAATCTACAATAGGTGGGTTGAGAAATAAAATTTAAAGACACATACATAATAATACGTACAGTCGTCAACACTTTAAATATTCATCAAAACATCATTTAAGTTGTGCCCTACGCGACTTCAAAGTATAAAATTCATCAATAATATAGAATCTATATCTATTAATGCAAAAAGATGGGGGCAGCTCGAAATTTGATATAGTTTGGAATTCAGGGATTTGGTCTTGTGGACGACCTCATTTCGTAGATCTTGCATTATAGTAGGTATTGGTTCACTACTTTGACGATTCACTTTCAGAAAGAATGACGAAATCAACTTCTTTCCTTTCTTGGCAATATGCTCATTAATCATTATTCATTCTAAAAAAACACTTTGAATATTGGTATGAATTAAAATACTTCTATAAATTATAAAACTAATCAGAAAAAGCAATAGTTTATATAAAACTAATAAGTATTTCCAATTTCAAAATTCAATTGAAAATTTTAATTCTTTCTTACATGTCCACACAATAAATAAATCAATCTATGTTCTTCAAACAAACAACATCCAAGCCCTAATCCCAAAAGATATTGGGGTCGGCTAACATGAATCGATACATGATATCACAACCAAAAGAAAAGGAAAGGAAATAAAGATAAAAAAGATAAGCTATTATAAAAAGATAATATAAAAAGAGATGAATATACATAAAAATGATAAAATAAAAAGGCTGCAGATAATGCTTATATATAAGGATAAAAACAAGGGAAAAAAAGATGAGGGAAAAAGATGATACAATATATGTTCTTCAATTGTATAATAAATAAATCATTCTCTAATCTTTAATTCTATCTTTAATCATTATAAATTTATAATGAATAAACACTATTTTGTTATGAACCGAGAAATTCAATTAATAATCAAATCGATTCTGTAACCCTAAAAATAACAATACACAATAACCCTGAAAAATTCAATTAATAAAAGTCTAAAAGAGTATTAGAAATTCATAGCTAGAGTATACCTGTTGGTCACCTAGAGGCTGGAGTTCAGGAGCTACAGGCAGAGCGGAGAGGGAGAGAAAAGACGGCCGAGTGGGCGACGGCGTCCGGCGCCAGGGCTGGTGGCTGCAGGTCGGCTAGTGTTCGCAGTTCACAGCGTCTTCAGTCTTCGTCGTTTCGTCGCAAGCTGTCAGGCTCCTCTTCGACCTCCGTTCTTCAATTGCATAGGACTTCAGGAGGCCGCATGTGAGTGGAATAGTTGGACACTTGGATTGCTTTAGCTGGGTTGGGAATTAAGTTTGGGCTGATAATCAAACATATACCTATATTAATTAATTAATAAATAAATAAATAAATAAATAAATAAATAAATAAATAAATAAATAAATAAATAAATAATTGGGCTGGGCTTGAGCCCACCCCTGCCCTTGCAATGATCCGCCCCTGCACTCGGTGCATCACTTCTATTCATTTTAATTCAATCAACTCATTGAGTGCATCACTCCAAATTTAATAAAATATATATAAAAAATCGTAAAATTGTATGAAACTTTCATATGAAACCAAATTACATATATATAAAAACTATTGTAATAATTGAGATATAAATCAATGATATATAATATCTATAGTAAATTTTGAGTTTAAATGTGCATTTTGGGAAACACACATTTACACAATAGTCGTGACACATATAAGTAATCCAATTTCTTTAAATATTCAAATTTATTATTTTATTTAGTAAAACGGGATTTCAAACTGCTAACATATATTTCACTCTGTTATTGGTCAACAAGAATTCTATTATCTTTATTATGAAAACATTTAATTAGTTCCAAACAAAAAGGAGATGGATCAACTATAATGGAAAAGGGGGGGGGGGGGGGGGGGGGGAATAGGTGGAAAGCATTAAATAACTAACATTTGACATTATGTAGGCTCCACGCAATGAAATATTCTGGAAACTTTAATCCACGTAGACGGGTGTTAGTGGCAGTAGTCATAAATAGTTCACACTATAATGTACGCTCAATTTTTAAATATTTCAATTTTTTTTAAATAATGAAACTTTAAATCACCTGGGTGGGACTCTAATCGTACAATATCAATAATACATGTGAATATCCAAAATAATGTAAATTATAAACTCTACATATTCCCAATTCTAATTCAACACTTCTTCTTATCACTCCTTATCATATAATTAGCCCTAAAATTGGTGGAGTATTCCACGGTGGTGGTTAGTCCTATAATTAATAAATTTTACAACAATTAGCACATGCATAAACCAAAATTATAACCACAAATTAGTACTTCAAAAGATGGTGATTCTTCATCCCTATTCTATGATGGTGGTTAGTTCATAAAAGAAATCATCAAAATTTTGATCATATCTTATGAATAATTTACTATGTTTATTTCACCTAACCCATGTCAAATTAACACTACCAGGACATGCCCGGGGTGTTACACTAGTTCCGTATGAAATTAAAATTATTAGGAGTACTGAATTTTATCATCTTCATTAGACAAAAAAAATCACACTTCGAACAACATTTGGGAATTTCGAAAAGTTAGTATTTTTGGGTGTGTTTCGAAAAACAAAGAAAATTAATTAATAAAGATTAATTAAATAAAATGGCTTAAAGAAAAACAAGAAATGAGATGAAGCAGAATAAGCCAAAGCTCGTGCTACGCACGATTTCCTTAAAACGTATTCGTTGCCTCCCGGGGTGCTAGGAGCGTTGCAACGATCGTTTCCCAGGATACGATGACTTCGAACAATAGTTTAGCACTCAAACTAAAGTTCCAACGAACGTGAACAAAAGCAGAACACCGAAGGAGTTTGTATGGAGTGCTAGAGGTGCTGTTTTAGCTATGAAAATACGTGAACGAAGTGTATGAAAAGTTGTGTGTTTGCAAAGCACCTACTAGCCTTTTATAGAGGTGGATTAAGGTGTGTTAATGGCTGTTTAAGGGTTATGATCGTTGGACATCAATGTCCTATGCAACGTCTAATAAATGCCGTCCGAAAATCTATCTTATAAAGATAACGTTAATTTTTGTTCTTCCGGTACGTTCCTACTTTAATTTTTGATCCATGCACATAAATGCTTAACGTCTATATGCTGACATTGATGTCCCAACGTTCATATGATCATAACCCGCACACGCAAGTCGCGGTTTTTGTTCTTCGGTTTCGGGATTTGATTCGCACCCCTCCCCTGCGCGCGTGAGAGAGCCTTTCACTTTAGGAATCTTAACTCCTTAGGGGGGGTTTCCCTTTATAAAGGGTTCAAATTCCCTTGTGATTTTCGGTGTGGGAAAGAACCCACACTAAAACCCACATTTTCCTAGTTTTCTCCATTCCAACGGGTAAACTTCGAAAAACAATTTCTCATTCACCCGTTATCCGTTTTGAGAGTACCATATATCGAATTGTAGCCCTTAGAAAGGACAATCCGAAACCACTTTGACCCGACCCAAATCGGAAGTGGACCCCACTCAAATAATTGCCCCAAAATGACCATTTAATACACTTTTAACACACTTTTTCCAACAAGTATTACATCTATTCTTTTTTAGTTTGAATATTAGTGAGTTTTATGTTACTACATACTCTATGTTGACCATATTTATTTATTAATGTATTATAAATAAAAATTTTGACAAAAATATTGTATAATTTCTCTAAATTTAAATTTTTAAATTTTGAGTTTTTTAATTTTTTTACTAATAAAGAATGAAATATATCAATGATTAAACATAAAAATTAGGACGTTGTAATTAAAAGTTAGAAAAGTGAGACATTGCAATTAGAAACACACATATATGTATGACCAAAATAGTACTATTTGACTATTTGAGACTTTGAATTCACCTCAAGATAAATCTTCGGTTTGACATAATTGCATTCAATAATTATTACTTCGTCCCAAAGACATTTAAAAGGATGACTAAATTAAACAAAATAAATATCTACAAGGTCCCGAATCCAGATTATAATAATGATGTTTTTATATATACTAATATCAGTCTCAGATAAAATCAGACCAGGCTAGATCAGATTTGATCAGATTTTGATAGTTGTGAAATACACGAAGAAAACATTTATCAGATCATACATGATCAAAAGATATCAAAAACTTTCGGTTCAAGTAAAAACTTCCTAAAATAAAATTGACATCTTAAACAAATAAATAAAAATAATAACATTATGTAAATCTTTTTTCTATGGGAAACTTTTATATAGATTAATTCAAACAATCATTATGTAAATCTAGAAAATAGATTTTGTGAATAATCCTCCGTATTATTTTCAGGGGAAAGAACTCAAAGTACTCGGTAATAACCTAGTCAGTAATTACAAATTAAATGCCACTGGATATGTTGCTTCGGCAAAGAGGACACGTGTGTTTTCTTCGCAGCCACGGAAGGATGCAAGCGTTGTGAAATCTATGCCAACATGGCGGCAGCAGAGTGACCTGTTGGGCCCGGATCTGTCAAGCGAATCGGCCCATTAAATTAGATTTGAGTTTATTGGACGGATCAGCCCACGTGACCTTAAGGAGTCTACAGAATCCGGCTTGGTCAAATGACATGACGAAGTGGATAAGAGCGCCTAAGAAGTTGAGGAGAAAATGGAGGAACGGATCCCGATTTAGTAGGGGAAGGCTACCATTTCGCCGGGTAGTTCGTCCGCATGGGGGAAAGAGTTCGAAATTCTATTTTAAATAGACTAGCGGTAGAAGAGAGAAAAAACTTACTTAATTATCTATGCACTTGTAATACCACTTTTTGAATCATACATCCAGATTAATATACTCTCATTCATTAGTTTTCGGTTATTATATTGTGTTTCTTGTACGATCTCTACATACATATAATTTTAGACTAGTTTAATTCTTGCTTAAACAATTTGGCGCCCACCGTGGGGCATTGTGCAAGGAAAGATCATCAACCATGACCGGAAACAACCCTTTGTTAGAGGAAATCCACGCTCAAATGGAGGCAGTTCGAACGGAGTTTCGCCGGGAATTGGCGGAAAGGATGGCACACCTCCAACGAGAGAACGATCTATTACGATCTCAAGTTCAGTCAGCAGTCTCAATCACATCCAACTCTAGGGGCAATCGAAGGAACGATCTCATGCCCGTAGTCACGAGGCTAGATTTGGAATCCGTTCCGACGGCAACGGACACGCCCACCATCGCTTCCGAGCCCATATCTCTCACGTTGGGCCTCTCACCGGCCGGGGAATCACAAACCACCGTCATCTCTCAAGTGATACCGTACACGCCTCTCATCCCTGAAACGACCCCTATCCCGAGCATTCCGACCTGTTTCTTCCCAGAGTCGTTGCGCCTAGGATCAAGAAGGATCATAATTTTTTCAAGAATGCATGTATACTCGATCGGGTACAATCACATACCCGGTCGAGTATTCATAGAAAGGCAAAGCTAAAGGAGCCTGCTCCCAGCACTCGATCGAGTACAGGGCTGTTAGTCCATGTTTTCTATTACAGCAAGATAATATGGCATACAGATGAAAGATTAACAACAAAGATGAACACAGAAGGATCAAGCGTAAACCTTCTCTGATATACCGTGAACAGTTCGTACAAGAATGATAAGCGCTAAGGCTATTTTGAGCAGATACGAAAAGTTAAACGCAAACCTGAGTCCTCCGCTCTCTTTTATAGGCGAGGCTCAGGTATGCGTAAAATAAGGCTTCTCGCCTAAGTATGGGCCTAACACTTGGCCCATATTTAATACTATTCTAACAGATATATTTAATCAGTGCAGAACAGGAATAGTAAACATCTAAATTATTACAGACAAAACAGACAAACTTGATTCACAATAAAATAGTCTTCAACAATCTCTCCCTTTGTGATCAAGTGCCATCTTGCATTTATTTTTGAGATCTGAAGTAATGCTTTCTGAAATTTAGCGCATGCTCATACTGTCTCAGCATTCTTCTCTTTTCAAGTTGCTCGTTGATGGGTTTTAGGATGGTCCACACCTTCTTGTATACCATGAGCTCTTCCTCGCTGGCGTCCGCAAGTCTTGGATCTATATTCTCCTTGATCTCCTGCAGCTTAGTCTGGATGATCTTCAGAGTCCCATCACAATACTTGTGAATGTCTTCTACCCACATGAGTCTTTTCTGTTCCTTGTGATTGAGATATAGGATAGAGACTGGGTCCTTGAAGATATGATATGGTCTGTACTTTTTGAGCTCTGGACCGTACAGAGTTGGCTTTACCAGATTTGCTTTTCTGACATTGTTTTCCAGGGCCATCTGTAGATCATGGGCAGCATAGAATCTGATCTGTCTCAGCATAAATCGCTTGATCGCCTCATAACCTTCTTTGTGTGTCCTGTTTCGATTCAGTGAGAGATACCCACTTACCATGAACATTTGGTAGATATCCTCCATCTTCATCATTATAAAATCATTTTCCTGGCAGATGAATATGCTGGAGTCTGTTCGTCGAACTTTGAAGCTGTAGAACGGGATGGTGTGATGATCTTCTCTGTGCACATCAAGGATAGCGTCAATAGGGTGGATGCTGGACTTCATATCTCTTTCAAGTATTTGTCGTTGTTTTCCAGATGATCTGTGCATCAGCATGTGAAGATGTCCGCCAGCCAGTTTTCCCTTAAGGTGAGTCAAGCCACGGATCTTTAGTTCATCAAGCTGCTTGAGCTTGTCTGCAGTTCTCCAAATTCCCTTTCTGATTTCCTCTTGGAAGGGGGCATTTATTCTGATGTTTTCCCAGGGCTTTTCTTTTGGGGGCATCTGGCCTGCCGTTTGTCTGATGACGGATTCTAGCTCCCTGGGTACCTTTTTATAGTCCTCCCCTTCTTTGAGTTCCTCTTCATCAAGGCGTATGATATCTTCTGCGCATTTGGCCAGCAACTCTCTCAGCCACCAATTTCGCTGCATATCCTCTGTTTCAGCTTCGCATCTAAGATCATCCCACTCTGTCCACTTTCTCGGCCATCTGTCGTGTATCACAGCATCCTCGAGTGCATCATGAATGTCTTTGCCTTGGGGAATGTATGGGAATGAATGTCTTTAGGTAAATATGTTGAAAAATAGTTTTAATTCAAATAAATGTGGGAAACTAAAGAGTTGCTAGATACATGAAAAGACTTCCCAGAAAGTTCTATTTTTAATGTTCCTATTAATGATGTTTCAATGTCTATTATATATAAAGGCATTTCCTAGAATTCAATAGCAGGTTCTTCGACAGAATATGATTCCCTTCTTATACTACAGCACATAGTGTGCGTGAGTGTGTGTTATTGTTATGAGAATTATGAGAGAATGGCTTACCCTAGTGGTAGCCTTAGACGTGTATATATAATAATCTCAGAATAAGTAATTACAAAAGTATCCCTACACTATTATCTATTACACCCCCTCAATCTGTGCAGAGGGAACAACGCTCAGATTGGACTTAAGAAAATTAAAACGCTGACTAGACAAATTTTTAGTAAAAATATCTGCTAGCTGAAACTGAGTAGGGATATATTTCATAACTAAATCACCATGAGCCACACGTTCACGTACAAAGTGATAGTCAATCTTTATATGCTTGCTCTGATCATGCTGGATAGGATTAACCGCAAGGTAGGATGCTGAGGCATTATCACAATAGAGCTGAACCGGTTTGGAGATATAAAAGCCCATATCCGCAAGTAACGAACGAATGAATAAAGTATCCTGAACAGTATAAGCCATCGCTCTATATTCAGCCTCAGTTGAGGACTTGGAGACAGTAGGTTGCTTTTTGGAGCGCCACGAAATCAGATTATGTCCGAGAAAGATAGCGTAGCCGGTAGTGGAGCGACAACTATCAGGACATCCGGCCCAGTTAGCATCAGAATAGGCAATAACAAGAGATGGATCACCACCTTTGCGCAACCATAAACCTTCAGTAATAGTACCCTGCAAATATCTGTAAATACGCTTCACAACAGAAAGGTGAGTGGTGCGAGGAGCATGCATAAACTGAGAAACCAAGTGAACAACATAGGTAGTATCTGGTCTAGTAATAAGTAAGTACTGTAAGGCACCAACCATACTGCGGTAATCCGTACCGTTAGTGAGTAATTCCCCATCAAATAATGATAAAGTGGTACGAGTGGGAAGAGGAGTGCGGACTGGAGTGACTGTATGAAGATGAAAACGCCGCAACAAATCAGAAATATTCTTTTGTTGTGAGAGAAAAATACTTGTAGATGTACGGACTGTCTGAATCCCCAAAAAGAAGTGAATATCTCCCGGATCTTTCATGGCGAAAGCCTGAGAGAGTGACCGAATAATTGACTGAACATGGGAAGAAGAACTACCTGTTATGAGAATATCATCTACATATACAAGAATATATACATGATGAGAACCACGACGATAAATAAACATGGAGGCATCAGATCTACTCTGTAAAAATACATGACTAAGAAGAAATCCACTGAAACGAGATGAAACCAGGCACGAGGTGCCTGTTTAAGCCCATACAAAGCCTTACGAAGACGACAAATGTGGTGAGGAAAGGAAGGGTAAATAAATCCCGGAGGCTGTCGCATGTAAACCTCCTCAGTTAAGTAGCCATGCAAAAAGGCATTTTTAACATCTAATTGATGCACCCCCCAGCCAAAAGACGTAGCAAGGGACAGTAAAAGACGAACAGTAGTGGGCTTGACAACAGGACTAAAAGTTTCAGAATAATCTACCCCTTCCTGCTGCTTAAAACCTTGAGCCACTAAGCGAGCTTTGTGACGCTCTATAGACCCATCAGAATTATATTTTGTTTTATAAACCCACTTACAACCAACCACATTTTTCGTGCGATCACTAGGTACTAAATCCCAAGTCTTATTAGCAATGAGAGCATTAAATTCTTCAGCCATAGCCTCCCGCCATTTTAAACATTTATTAGCTTGAGAAAAACAAGTCGGGTCAGGCCTCCCTAGGGGGCATTCCACAGAGGTAAGGGATAAAATGGTTTTGGGTTTATAGATGCCATCCTTGGATCGAGTTCGCATAGGGTGAATATTATGGACAGGTGGAGGACTGGACTGTGTGGGCGTGGGCTGGGAACTGACAGCGGGATTAGAATAAGGGCTAGGTGGCAAACTGGATATATTGGTCGAAGTGGGAGAGGAAGGAGGGGTGTGGTCTGGACTAGGTACCGAGGTGTGGACTGGACTGGACATCGAGGTAGGGGCTGGAGTGGCCGAGAGGGTTGTGGACAAGGGAGTAGATGGAGTAGATGGCAATTTACTGGTTATTGTAGGGGACTGTGCAGTTGAAGGGATAAGTGGTGGAGCTACATTAGTAGGATAAGATGTAAAGGAGAGAGAATATTGAGGTGAAGAGGGTGGAGGGGTGGAGGGACAAGCTGAAAGTGTAGGAAACGGAAAAATAGTTTCATGAAAAATGACATCCTGACTAATATACACGCAACCAGTGGTAGAATCAAGACAGCGGTAACCCTTGTACCCCGGTACATACCCAATAAAAACACAAGGAATAGATCGTGGTGATAGCTTATTACCCGAGGTGGCAACTTTATTATGAAAACATGCACAACCAAACACACGTAAAAAAGAATAGTCAGGAGATTTTTGAAAAAGTTTTTGAAACGGACTGAGACCCTGCAAAGTTGGCGTGGGAAGGCGATTAATAATATACGTAGCAGTGTAAAGTGCATCAACCTAAAAGGACGGGGGTATATGTGCATCAATAAGCATAGTACGTGTTAATTCTAAAAGATGACGGTGTTTGCGTTCAGCCACGCCATTCTGAGCAGGAGTATCAGGACAAGATTTTTGAAATAAAATGCCACACTGAAGAAAATGATTATTAAAGTGGTGATTATTAAATTCACCCCCACCATCACTTTGAAAACATTTAATTTTACAACCTAAGAGATTTTCTGATAGTTTCTGAAAAATTGCAAAAATGAGTAAAAACTTCGGACTTTCGATGCATGGGATATACCCAAGTAAATCGTGAAAAATCATTAATGAAACAAACGTAATATTTATATCCAAGGTGAGATAAAACAGGGGACTGTCAAACGTCTGAATGAATTAATTGTAAAGGGGCAGTAGTATGTAAAATGTCTTGAAAAGGTAAGCGATGGATTTACCCAGTTTACATGAAGTACATAAATTATGAGAAGTACTGGAAGAAAAAATAGAGTTTGTGCGCCGAAGAGTAGACAATATGCTATCACCACAATGACCTAAGCGCTTGTTCCATATCGGACCAGGTGCAGTAGCAGTAAAAAGGGCCAAGGATGGAGTGAAAACGGTGAAGGGATAAGTCCGGTCCTTATTAGAAGCGTGGAGTAGTGTTGCCCCCGTGCGATTGTCCTTTACAGAGAAAAAAGATTTGTTAAAAATAGCAGTGCAATCATTATCCTCACATAGCTTCTGAATAGATAGTAAATTAAATTTTAGGTGAGGAACGTGATACATAGATTTTAAAATAAGTGGGCGGCCGAATGAAGGTAAATGAACATTACCAATAGTAGACACGGATAAATTAGTACCATTAGTGACCTGCACATTAGTGGGGCTAGTAACAGTGAATTTAGAGTGTAAAATACCTTCATTTGGCGTCATGTGAGCGGAGGCACCAGAATCTGGATACCATGTCGCTTCATTGGTCTCACCGGTTGGTAAAGCAGCAAGGGCCGGAGTAGAAGCCGAGTGAAGTTTGGAACAAGTTATGGCGGAATGACCCGGAGTGAAACACAATTGACAAATAACAAGGGGCGGAGGGGAAGCATAAGTGTGATCAACTGATGGAAAATATGCACTGTTAGTGTGAGTACCACAAGTATAATATGGAGACAAACAATAATTTACCGGACAGACATTACCCATACCTGCACTGGAAGCTCCTGAAGGGAAAGATGCATGGGGTCCCATATAGTGAAGCTCATATCCACGGGGATATAACTGATGACCAGGGGTACCGGGGTATCCATACCCTCTGCCACGTCCCCGGTGACCCCACTGACCACGCTGGCCGCGACCTCCGCGTCCTCCTCGCGGTGGTGCTCCGCCTCGGCCAGAATACTGCTGCTGCGGATGGGACTGCTGGGTGGAAGCAGCTGGTGCAGGGGCAGCAAACGCCTGGTGCTGCGTTACAGAATCACCCATCCCACGCATGTACTGCAATTGTTGTTCTTGGAGATTAAGGACAGGACCCAGCTGATCAAAAGTAAATGTGGGGGGCATGTAGGCTAATCCACCTAGTATAGATTCATAATCTGGGCCCAGGCCTAAGAGAGCGTATTGAATAAGATCCTTATCACTGACGGGAGATTTAATTAAGGCCAGGGAATCAGCAGCAACTTTAATCTCCGGAAGATATTGATCCATTGTTTGATTTGCCTTCTTCTTGATATGAGAGAGTTGGCGCTTAATTTTCATGGAGCGGGCAATGCAAGCGGACATAAATTTATTGCGAAGACGATCCCAAATTTGAAAAGAAAATTTAAGGTCATGCACATTAATCAAAATATCGCGGGAAAGAGTGGCGAAAAGCCATGAACGGATCGTTTGATCTATTTTCAACCAATGTTGATAATCAGGATTAATAACTCCCCTGTGAGAAACATCCATAATATATGGCGTAGGAATAGAAATAGAGCCATCCAACACACCCAAAAACTGTGAGATACCAAAAAGGATTCAAATTGTGTTTTCCACGGTAAATAATCTTCAACGAATGCCAACCGAGTAGTAACTATATTTGTAACATTCAGGGTGGAGAATGTCAACTGGGAGGCCATAATAGATAGATAGATAGGAGGAAGAATTACCAGGTCCAGAGGGAATAATATGCTGCGTGGACGGACTGATGTCAAACTGCCGGGTGAAGACCGGTGATGAAACCTGAGGCGAACTACCGGTGTGCAGAAGGGACTGAGGTGCTGACACGGTAATTGTGGGCTCCCACGTAAATGGTTCAGGCATCTGAAACAAGGAATAAGAGGACACATGTGGGCTGTTGGAACTGTAAATCGCCGAAGAGGGGATCGTTGTCTGCTCCTGCATGAACAATGGCATGGGGCGACTGGCGTGGGGCTGCTCCTTCTGAGATGAAGCGGGCGCCTGGGATGAAGCTGCTGATACACCATGTAGTGGGACACTGCCTGCACCGAAGGAAGAAGAAGGTGCGGCTGAAGTGGTGTCCATGGCGGAAGACATTAGGGTTTAGGAACGTAAAACCTTAGTCGCTAATACCATATGAGAATTATGAGAGAATGACTTACCCTAGTGGTAGCCTTAGACGTGTATATATAATAATCTCAGAATAACTAATTACAAAAGTATCCCTACACTATTATCTATTAATTGTGTCTGGCTTCCTAACAAAAAAAAAACACCGGAATAAAGGGAATGCCCATGCGTGGATGTCCTTCATTTGGAGAGCCTATATACCTCTCAAATTTTCGTTCATAATGTGGTTAGCCTACCGGAATAGACTACCTACTTATGACAACATGGTTTATCTTGACATTGTTAATATATGTCCCTTTTGTAAGGGTGGTCCGGAGACGGTACCACACCTATTTTTTGAATGTGTTTGTACAGGTCAGGTTTGGAAAAGTGTGAAGGAGTGGATCGGCATCTCGAGGCAAATGTCAACACTAAGGAGTGCGGTGAAATGGATCCAAAGAGAATGCAATGGAGCAAACATTAGGGCAAAGGCTACGAGGATAGCTTTTAGCTACACAATCTATTGGATATGGAGAACCAGGAATGCACTTCGTTTTGATGGAGCCACACTAAAGATGGAAGACATGCTACCACATATCAAGTATATGGTGTATAAAGTGCTCTACTCTATATATCCGTATCATATGATTCCGTTTTGAACTAAACACTAGCCTTATTTTTGTCATAAGATTGATGGCTATTTTTGCTAGAGGATAGATGTTAGATTTTGAGCTTAGACAGCTTATGATGCTATAGGATATCCATACTTGGATATGCCTCAAATTTTGCTCACATGATGTACATAAACATTGACTACTATCTATATATATTTACATTTCCCAAAAAAAAAAAAACACATTACGAATTAGGATAAAGAAAATAGAAATACTAGCCGATCCATGCGAAACCCTATATTTTAGGGTGCCGACCTCAGCTCCTGCGGAATTTTACTTGATAGAGGATACTCCGTAGGTATATATAGGTGTAGTCATTACAGCGAATGTCATCTTCCACCATTCATTGATTATAAACCATTAATTCACTCCCCGAATCTTCACAAGATGAGTGATATTAGGGTTAGAAGTATGAGGTTTGAGACAGTGATGGACCCATGCATGGGCCTACTCGTAGTCCGGATGATGGCCGGAACAGCCGTGCTGGAGCAGCCACCGCTACATGACGCTACCTTCATCACCTTCAATCCTCTCCTTGATTTGCCGTCACTCGGAGAAAGGGTTTCCTCTCTACTCTCCGCCGACTTCGGCATAGATCGTCAAAGGAGCGACCCCATCGGTCTTCAGGCAGCTACTGCCGCCCTCGATGAACTTGACGGTGACAGCCATTACGGACTACGGGGAGAGGTGGTGCTAGAGGCGGTGCATCATGAAGTCGGCGGTGATAAAATGGAGCTGTTGGGTTTGATGGAAGAAGTTTTTGACGGCGAAGGCGGCGGAGAAACATGCAGCGTGTGTTTGGAAGGGTTCTGCAAGGGGGCCATGATCACTCCGTTGACGCCGTGTTCGCATAGATTTCATAACAAATGCATCCTTCAATGGCTCAGCAGAAGCCAAACGTGCCCTCTCTGCCGAAGCACCATACATATTATTCATTATTAATTAGAACCATTTTAATGTGTCCTCCCAATATTTGATTTGTTAATTAGATTAATCAAATACTGTATTCCTCGTGCATACAGTAAAACAAAACTCGATCCAGAAGCTAATTAAGTCGGAGTATTATATGGTCAAATACTGTATTTAATTTGAGTCCGCTTCCTACTTTCAATGTACGGTGGTTTGAGTGAGTTCTTGTTTGATGTTGTGAAAGTTTGAATTCAGGAATCAAAGGAAGAAGACGATTTCGTATGTTCAGAGCCTTTTGATGAAGAATGCGGAAGAAGAAAAAATGAATAGAAGTGAATGCTTTTCCTAATTTCAACAAAACTGTAGGTATTTATACCTAATACATAAAAATAACAACATATAACTAAAGGCCAAATAAAATATAAGATAGGCCCAAAAGCTGTAGAAAAACAGTCCAATGCAAGCCAAACAGTCCAGTGTTTTATTCTTGATATGCCCCCTCAAGATGAGCGTGAATGTCTTGCATGTTCATCTTGACTGCAAATTGACTAAACAAGGGATTTCCAAGTGGTTTTGTGTATATATCTGCAAGTTGAAAACTATTTTTAATATGAAGCAGTGTAATTAATCCAGAATTAATCTTTTCTCTAACTAAATGGCAATCCAATTCTATATGTTTTGTTCTTTGATGTTGTATTGGATTATGAGCAAGATGGTAAGTAGATTTATTGTCAGTATAAATAAGTATAAGTAAAGAAATAGGTATATGTAAATCAGTAAAAATGTAAGATAACCATTGAGCCTCACAAACTGCATTAGCAGCAGCTCTATACTCAGCTTCAGTAGAGGATCTACTGAGAACTTGTTGCTTTTTAGATTTCCAGGAAATTAAAGAGTTACCAAGGTAAAAGGCATAACCTGAAACACTTCTCCTAGTATCTATACAAGCAGCCCAGTCAGAATCAGTGTATCCTTGAATGGAAAAGTCAGAAGTGCATGGGTAAAATAAACCTTTACCTGGTGAATTTTTAAGGTATCTCAAAACTCTATGAGCTGCACTTAAATGAACATTAGTGGGAGAAGCAAGAAATTGACTAAGAACTTGTACACTGTAAGCAATATCAGGCCTAGTTACAGTTAAATAAAGCAACTTACCAATTAAAGTTCTATAAATTTTAGGATTTTCTAAAACATTTCCATCATTTTTAGATAATTTAATTTTTGAGTCCATGGGAGTAGTATAAGGTTTAGAATGAAGATATCCATATTCAGTTAGAATGTCTAAAGTGTATTTTCTTTGACACAAATTTATGCCTTTATCAGATCTAGCATTTTCAATTCCTAAAATGTATTTTAATTCACCAATATCTTTAATAGTAAATTTGTTGTTTAAAAAAAAAATTTACATTATTGATTTCTTTCATACTGTTTCCAGCAAGAATGATATCATCAACATATATTAAAAGAACAGTAATAGAATTTTTATTAATCTTGATGAATAAAGAGAAATCTGCCTGAGACTGTTTATAACCAAAAGATTTTAAAGAGTCAGAAAGCTTACAAAACCATTGCCTAGAAGCTTGTTTAAGACCATAGAGACTCTTAACAAGCTTGCAAATCCTGTTATCTCCTGGAGGTAAATAACCTGGAGGAGGCTGCATATAAATTTCTTCATTTAAATCACCATGTAAAAAAGCATTGTTTACATCAAGTTGGTGTAAAAACCATTTTTTAGCACTAGCAATAGCCAAAATGATTCTGACAGTGGTTAGTTTAACAACAGGGGAGAAAGTGTCAAAATAATCAAACCCTTCTTCTTGAGTATATCCTTTTGCCACTAGTCTGGCTTTATATCTTTCTAAAGATCCATCAGGTTTAAGTTTTGTTTTAAAAACCCATTCACATCCAATAATATTGTGATTAGTAGGAGGAGGAACTAATATCCAAGTTTTGTTATTTTCTAAAGCTTGAATCTCATTAGTCATGGCATTCTGCCATTCAGAAAACTTAGCAGCTTGTTTATAAGTTTTAGGTTCAATTATTTTGGAAAGAGCAGCAGTAAAACAAGAATGAGAATGTCTTAGTCTATTATAGGTTATATGATTTTGAATAGGATATCTAACAAGATTACAAAAATTAGAAGAAGAGGTACCTGTAATGATGGAGTTAGGTAAGTCATAACTGTAATCTTGAAGATGTATGGGAAGAGATCTTACTCTGGTGGATTTTCGTTGTGATTGGTCTTCTGAAACAGTATCATTGTTAGAAGTAAGGTCATTTGTATTCATAGTATTGAATTTTTCATTGACCTGATCTTCTAAATAGTGATTAGAAGGTGTGTGATATTTATAAGTGTAATCATTAGTATTAGAAGAATCTAATACAGAGTCAGAATTAATAGAATTACCATTAGAAGGATCAGCATTACATTTATAAGGAAAAATCATTTCATAGAATTCACTACAAGAATTTTGACAAAATATGACAAAAAAAATTGTCATATAAACTTCAAATTTTGTCACTAAAACTTTTAGACGACGAGTTATGATCGTCACATGGATCGTCATCGTAGCTCCGTGGCAAAAAGTATAACATGACACTTTTTAAATTCGTCATTATATAACAATTATTTGTGACACTTCTGATCTTTGTCATGCCTATTTGTCACTTTTAATGACGCTAAATTTGTCACTATTACATCTTTACTTTTGTCATCTAAATATAAATTTCGTCATCTATAGCTAATGCAATAAGTGACAAATTTGTTAATTGTCATCAAAATGTAACATATTGTGACAATTGAATACTACGCCCAAAATCAATTAATTATAGAGACAATAAATTGTCACATTTAATATATTACTCGTTACGTCATTAATTATAGTTATTTTAGTTATAATTTTTTCATCGCATATAAGTTTTAACAATGACAATAAAAAGTTTTAGTCAACAAAATATTGTACAACGTGACAGGATTAGTTGCCATCATCGTACATAAATTTCTCCGCTTTAAATATATCGGTGTATATAATTAAAATGTATCACAATTTACTATGTAACCACATGATTAGCAGCAAATATGTCATTGTCACTCGTTAATGCAAATCTGAGGCACATGAATATCATTACTGCTATTTCATTATAACCTGTCGTTGCGGCTCAAGTTCTAAGACAAGCCTATTTTACAGAAAATGTAACTTACAAAAAATAAAAGATGGTTTGTATAACCATGCAAATTATTTTACAACCTTCTGAAAGAATTAATCCAGTATAGTGATGTGCAAACAACTTTAATTTAAAAGAAGCCTAGTTGAGATGACAATAACGTCCTTCTAGGGTGGAGGTAACACACTCTAGCTCCTCAATGACGAAAAAATTTATGTCTTTCTCTGGTCATCTTCTTAACTGGCAGAGGTTACTCTAATGAAAAGACTTCCAAAGCACAACTCCAATAGCTATGAATACAGTTTCTGCCTTCCATGGCTACAAAATTAGCATTGTAAAGAAGGGAAAATATTATGAACTCATCAAAACATTTAACAAGTTATCAAATAGAAAATGTAGTTTATAATGATATAGCAGATTATTAAAGGCCTTGAACAAGAAAAATAAGGGAAAATTAAAGTACATGTCAAGCCATCTCATACCTTTTCACTATGTCAAATAACAATCCACTGATTTGAAAGAATACAAGATGTAGTTACAGTATTTATCTTAAGAAAAGGAATCCTGCCATTTCTAAATTACAGTACAAAACAAAAAAAAGCAAAACAAACATGAGTTTAGCAACATCAGTTCCAGGTGTTAGCTGCATTAAAGAAAACGTGAGCACCAAAGAAGCCTTGATACTTTACAAATCAACATAAAAAGTAACAAGAATCAGATATCTTGCTACCAAACAGAAATTCATTAATAATTTCTCATTCACTGAACTAGAAGACAAAACATGACATTTCCTCCAACAATTATGTCATCTAAGTTCATAAAACATTGCGAGTCTGTCGTTTCTCATTAGGTAATTTTCACATGGAAATGTTGCAGCTTAACATCAGGCTTTACACACTATAAGCCCAGCAACTTACAGGTTCAAAAAGTGCAGCCAGATATCTCTAATGACTATAACATGTGCATGGATTATAATGGCGTTAGGATAAGTTTGCTTCTATCAAAAACTCACATAAAGATAGATCACATCCTATTCACATGTCACTATGACTAGGTGAAGATAAAGCCAGAGGATACATAGATTACAAGGACATACCTGTATGCCGGGTCTTTAGAATTTACAACCGAATAATTTTTTCTGCATTTTCAAAGGCTGCATATGATTTAAAACAAAAGATAAGTAGATATAGTACAATATGAATAAACTTTTCTCATATTTCCATTGACACATTAGCAAGTGCCTTCAAGTTACCCAATCATTAATACTATAATAAATAAACTCACCTATTTGATTTCTGGTTTTCATAATCATATGTAATTTTATTTATCGATTTATTAATTGATGATTTTAATAAACCATTTGAATAAGGTTTTGGTTGAGGAGAAAATAATACACATGCTTTAAATGTGTATACGAAGTATTATTTTTCTTCAAACAACATCGAAATGTCAAATTATATTTTGAATACAATAAAATCAGACATAAATAAGGTTTTCATTTTGTAGAATTAGTACTAAACCAATAAAAAAATCACGAAAATTAAACATTATAAAAAAGACTTTTTGTAGAACCCTAATTATATTCTACTATTGAGTAAAAGCTTAAATGCATAGACCGAACAACAAAAAACAGAGTATGACTAAGAAGAGATGAAAGTGATTATGAATAGACCTAGAAATTGATTACTAATAGTGTTGGAGGTGCGATGAAGGACTTCCCTGCTGCCGTACGAATTCAAGCTAGAAGACCAGTGTCTAGGAGACCAGCGGCTCCAACCCCCTCAGATTGTGAGGCCTCACTACCTCAAGGCCCTCAGCGATAGCTCCGTGATGGAGTATATGGCCCGGGAACCCCCGGCCCACAGACTCCTACTACTCCAGCAAAGGCCCAACAGGCCCAAAAGGCCCAACAGGCCCAATTCACAGCGCCCGGAGTACCAAGCAGTCCGCACAACGCACAGGGGTGCCTTCGGCCCCTTGGCCGAAGGCTCCAAATTCTCACAGAACGGGTTTCTCAAGCAAACTAAGAAACTGGGAGAAAACGGCGAAAACAGCAGCCCTCGGCACTGTGAGCCCTCGGCACCAGGGGTGCCATCGGGAGGAAGAGCCCTCGGCTACTGCTCTGTAGCCGAAGGCATCTCACTCGACAAGATATCCGCCTCACATGCGTACAGATCACCGTATTCTGCACAGACGTCCCATCCAACAGCCGCATTAAATGCGGCCACATGCGGCTGCCAGCGCCAACCAGTTGAGGTGACCCCTCGGCCAATGAGCGCTTGACACGTGTCCCTGCCCGGCATTTATTGCTGCTATAAATAGCACCCCATTTCCTCATTTGTAACCACGCTGAAAAGCCATAACACGCTTAATACATATCGAATATACACTCTCTCTCTTACTTACTTGCTCTGACTTCTCTCTAAATTACTCCCCGTAGTAACCCTTCGGATATATACCCCCGGGTAGACTATCCATCATTTTGGTGCTTTCGTTGAGAGGTTGAACAATCGAGTAAGAAACCCTCCCCCTCGACCAAACACAAACACTAGCCCTCTATCAAAATGGTGAGGACAACACGTGCCAACTCAAAGAACGTAGAAGACAAGAACCTGCCCCTCGGCGACGTCAACGCCCCCGAAGCCTCTCACAGGGCTCCCGAGGGCGGTGTCCTCGCTGGGCTGGAACAGGCGGCTGTCGACCTACGCCTTCAGATCCAACAAAACGCCCCCGATGCCCGCCTCGGCATCGAGGCCAAGAAGAAAAACCGGAGCGATGACCAAGTCAGCCCTCCGGTTCTCACCATCGACGTACAATCGGCGCTCTCCGCCTTCATCCAGACGCTCACCCAGAACCCGGGTGCCTTCGGCACCCTGGCTCCAGCTCACCCTCAGGTCGGGGAAAACATCATACTTCCCCCTCTGCCACACCCCCTCGGAAATCCCACCCCTCGGGTGAGAAATGATGAAGGGGTGGTGGCCCAAGATACATCCTCCCAGGAAGTTCAGTCCCGGGACCGCCATAATGACAACAGGGAGAGGCCCCGTACTTCCGCCCTCAACCGGCTCGGAGGAGGGCCAGACCGCCTCGGGGGGAAAGCACTCCAAAGGCCCCAGGAAAGCGGGGGATCTGTTTCGAGGGCAGACGAGGAGCGTCCCCCTCGGGACAAAGGCAAGGCACCCCTTCATGCCGATGATGCTCGGCACCAAATCAACCAGGCCCACTCGGCCCGGGTTCGTTCGCAGGGGGCGGAGACCCTCCCGAGGGACCCCCGGGACGAGATTATTGCGGCCCTCCAGCGCCGACTTGACGAAATGGAATCCAACAAAGCTCACGCCACCACCTCCACCCCTCACTCAGATCTCAAATACAAGGCTATGATGGCCAAAATGGAGGAGTTACAGAAGAAGGTGGCCGAGGGCTCCGGGGAACCCGTCATCCAGCTCCGGACCCGGACGCCATTTACCCCAAGGGTATTGGCGGCCCGGATCCCGGAGAAATACCGAGGGCAACACATACAGCCCTACAGTGGGAAAACGGACCCCCAGGAACATTACAGCAAGTACCAGAACAGCATGATGATGGTGGGGGCGTCAGACGAATATTTGTGTCGTTGGTTCCTCTCCACCTTAGAGGGACCAGCATACGAATGGTTCAACAGGCTGCCCGAGGGCTGCATTGATTCGTGGCAAGAACTCGCCCAACGATTCTTGACACAATTCGCCGGGAGGCGTCGCACAAGGAAGCACTTCTCCCACCTCCTAACAATACGCCAGAAGAAGGATGAGACCCTTCGGGATTTCCTGGAGCGTTGGAGGACGGAGGCCGACAAGGTCGACGGTGCTGATGACGGGACCCTCCTGGCCCTCCTACAAACCGTCCTCCGCACCGGCAACTTTTCAAGGAGCCTCATCATTGAACCCCCCCCCCCCCCCCCCCCCCCCGCGACTACATAAGGGCCTTGCAGCGGGGGGACCGATATGCTGAGGCCGAGGAGGTGGAGAAGTATCACCAACACCCGGACCAGCAGCCCCCGAGGGCTGACAACAAGCATAACCGAGGGCCGGGGGCTCCTCCAAATCGCCCCAAGGCTTCGGGACCCTCTGATGACCGCCCTCGGCAAGGCCAAGCCAAGCCCGGGGGAGGTTATAGGAGCAACCCTAAGACTTGGGCCCAGCCCATTCTCCTGGACCGCCCTCGGACACCACTGACGCATCCCGTCAGCATCATCCTCGATTTTGCAGAGGAGAGGGGCCTCGTTGAGCGCGACTCTCGCGCACCCCCGGAGGTACACGCTATCAACCCTCAGTTCCCCTACTGTCGCTTCCATCGGCACCAGGGGCACAGGACCGATGACTGCCATCAGCTGAAGACGGCCATCGAGAGATTAATACAAGCGGGGCACCTGTCCCAATTTGTCCAGAGCCCTCGGCAAGAGGGACCTTCTCATCAGGGGCCTCCCCGAGGGCATCACACGAAGGTAAACGCTTGGGTAAACCCGAATACCATCCCCCTCGGCAAGAAAAGGGAGATTGGAAACTTGGAAGAAGAGGAGGAGGAATACCCCCACTACCAGGAGAAAAAACGCCACATCCTCATGATCACCGGTGGCAACACAGGGGGCGATTCCACCAGCCAGCGAAAGAAGTGGGCTCAATCGCTTTACGTAGGGGAAGTCACTCATATGCCCCCGGTAAAGCGATTGAGGGAGGAACCCATCACCTTCACCAACGCAGATCTCCCTCCTACTTCTTCTCCTCACCGGGATGCCTTGGTGATTCGAACGGAGATCAACGACACCATCATTCACCGAACTTACATTGACACGGGCAGCTCCGTCAATGTAATGTACCTCAGCACCTTCAGGGAGCTGCATCTGGAGAGGGGGTCCCTTCGGCCTATTAAGACCCCTCTTGCCGGCTTCACCGGCGATACTATTGATTCCGAGGGGGTAATAACCCTCCCGGTGATCTTCGGCGACGGGCTCCATAGAGCCCAGCTCGAAGTGGAGTTCGTCGTCGTCAACATTGACTGCGCTCACAACATCATCCTCGGTCGGCCAGCCCTCGAGGACCTCGAAGCTATCATCTCCATGAGGCATCTCTGCCTCAAGTTTCCCGCCGAGGGGGGCATTGGCTACTGCCGGGGGAACCAAAAAATCGCCCGTGCCTGCTATCTTCAGGTCACTAAGAAGGTAAGCAAGACGGAACTCCGTGTTGACACCATCACCGGAGCCGTCGACCAGGAGGAAAGAAGACCGAGGGCTGAACCGGCCGAGGACGTAGAAGACTTTGCGCTCGATCCGGCCCAGCCGGAGAGAGTCGTGAAGATTGGAGCCCAGCTCCCTGAAGATTTGAAGACCGGTATCACCGTCGCCCTCCGCGCCTACTCCACTGTCTTTGCATGGGGGCCGGAGGACATGCCGGGAATTAGCCGAAGGGTCATCACCCACCGCCTCTCGGTGGACCCCTCGGCAAAAGCAGTACAACAGCGAAGAAGACCCCTCTCCGCCGAGAGGAGGGAGTTTGTGAAGAAGGAGGTCGCCATGCTCCTCTCCATTAAGCACATCAAGGAGGTGAAATATCCCTCATGGCTGGCGAATGTAGTCCTCGCACAGAAGCCCCCTACCTTCCGCATGTGCGTGGACTACACCGATCTCAACAAGGCATGCCCTATGGATCCATTCCCTCTACCAAACATTGATCAATTGGTGGATGAAACCGCAGGGTGTGAGATCATGTCCTTCCTCGATGCCTTCCGAGGATACCATCAGAAGACGATTTCGTATGTTCAGAGCCTTTTGATGAAGAATGCGAAAGAAGAAGAAAAAATGAATAGAAGTGAATGCTTTTCCTAATTACAACAAAACTGTAGGTATTTATACCTAATACATTAAAATAACAACAGATAACTAAAGGCCCAATAAAATATAAGATAGGCCCAAAAGCTGTAGAAAAACAGTCCAATGCAAGCCAAGCAGTCCAGTGTTTTATTCTTGATAGATGTACATATAATATGATCATGAGCTTTTGTTTAGCTATTGTGATTTCTTAATATGGTCATGATTTATTAATTTGGGAGAATATGAATGCCAGTTTTTTTAATTGTTATTGCGACTTTGAATTATAAAAAACGCAACAATATACTCGTATGAATATAATTGTAATTGTAATTGCTATATATAATGATTTTCTTACAATATACGGAATATAAGCTTCTAGTCCATGATTGTCTCATCATCACTGTACTGTATGAATAATCATAACGAAATTTGTAAATGCTATGTGAGGGTATTTTCAATTCAATTTGAGCTTTCCTCCTTTCAATCTAAATTATATTAAATGATATGTGAACGAGGGTATTTCTAAATGCCTTGCTCGTGGTTGAAAATAAATTAACAGAATGTGATGTTAGGTTGAGCGACTTGCGTAGTCTTTAATTACAGCGTGCGTATATGATGATGATCAGCGAGTTTTTTATTACTGCATTCTTACCTACTGCTAGCCGACTGCTAGGGTATGGAATATAAAGCATGTGTTTTTTATTATGTAATAATATTAACATTTTCATTATGGAAATAATTTTATAACTTTTGTTAACACACACACACACATATATCGTTTGTGTCTTTTGGGTTATTTTTAACTTCTCAATTTTTAATTATATTTACTCTTTAAGAGTTTTTTACAAGAATATTACTAAAATAAAATATATTTACATAAATATGCCTATTCATTACTACAATGTGGTGTTGTGGTAACTTAAGCTCAAAACTTAAACATGAATTACTATGATTTCATTACTACTTAGTCATTAGTCATATTTTTGAAAATCATCTTTATTTTCGTCATATTTATGTAATTATTTCTTACTCTTTTAGTCGTCGTCCATATAGTGCATATGATGATATGGATGATTCTAAAATACTCTCTCTATCCCGGTTTGACCTACACACATATTTATGTTAGATAGAGTTTTCTTTTGAATTTCCATTATATCTTTGCTTTATATATGTCAAATCTGTAAAATAATGGAACACGTTGCTCTCTAGGAGCTCTGACAGGTCAATTATAATCAAGACTTGTAATGTCAAAATACATAAATATCCCAAGATCATTAAAATCAAATAAAAAGGGGATAAAAGTAAGAATATTTGTGGCCTTTTTTTATTAAAAGTGGGGTTTTTTAATCGAAAGGAGAATATGTTTGTAGGACATTTATAAAAAGGAAAATGAAAATTCTTTTCGACACGGAAATAATATTATAAAGTAAATATTTCCGCCTTTTGGTTCACTAGATGAGACGTCTTTTAAAAATTATTAAGCACAATGAACTCGATCTCATAAGGCATAGATCCGAATAGTCATCATACTTATCACTAACTAAATACTATCTATAGTTTTATATAGTAAAGTTGAGTTAAAAACTAATGATGTGTCAACTTCCTATTGGATGGAGCAAATTCCATTATCACAACAATTAAAACAATTAATTAAATCCTACATCACACGGCTATTTAAAAAACAAACTCCCTACATCACAACTGATTTGGAGCAAAAAAAAAGGGAAATAATCTCTCTTTTTAAAATGATATAACTATTATATTTAAAATCCAATTATTACAAAAACTATATCAAAATTCATAACTTTTTATTATCTTTCATATATCATCAATATCATATATAAAAATAAAAATATCTCTCTCTACATCCCATAGAAAGGTTCCACACGGTTTACGATATTTATTTGATCATAAAGTTAATTGATCCTATCCGTAATTAGATTCTTTTTAGTAAATAAAATTTACATATCCAAAGACTACATCAAAAGTTTTATAAAGTCGCAAAAGAAAAACTCAAATTTGATAATAATTGGATATATAAAATAATAGATTAAGAAGACTTTATGTTGACCGAATAATAGTAGACGGGAACTTTTGAATTGATGAAGGTAGTATTTAATATAGCAAATCCAAGTTAAAAGTTCTACTGATTTATAAAAATTCTATTATCACTACTACTAAAACATTTAATTCATATAAGCTGACTTGGTTCATCATTGCTATTCAGTACATGTATCACTGCTCATTTAGAGAAATGAAGGAGAGAAAAAAATTAAAATGCAATAAAAATCATTTATTTGTACTCCGATTTTTAGAGAAAATAAATCAAAATTTATAACATTCTATTATCTTTTATATGACACCAATATTGCATATACAAAAATAAAAACATCATTTTATACAATACATTTGGGTTAAAAATCAATGAGGTGTTAGTCTGTTATTGGCTACTAGAAGATTTATAATCATTACCAGGACCCGCCATGGGGGAGGTAGCCTAGACATTTGTCTAGGGCCTCCAAATTTTGTAGGGCTTCCATTTTAAAATAATAATAATAATATATATACTTAAATTCTTAATTAAATTAATTGAAATACTTAAAAATTAGTATAGAACTAAAGCTACGTTAAAACATGGTCGGTGATATATTTGAAAATAATGACAAATATATGATCTAAATAAGAGTGAACAAAATATGTCTTTTTATACTTCAGCGACTATAACTTTAGTGATTATGATTGTGTCAACTATAATGCATATTCATAGGTAATAATTCAATATCCTAATTCGAGTATATTTTAAGAAATAGTTTTGATGTCTACGTATATAATATAACGAGTTATTGATGACAAATGTGACGTTATAAATGTATTATTTTTAAAATTTATTATTAAACTGTCTTTTTTAATTGTTTTCTAAAATAGAAAATGAAAACATTTAGTTGAGATGTCTAAAAAGGGAAAGTGACAAGCTTTGAATGGAATGAAGGGTAATATTTTTCATTAAGTTAGATTTCAGTGATATTTAAGGAAAACAATCTTATATTAATTGGATTGAGTATTATCTCGATTAAAAAAGTATTATGTAGTCTTAGTGAGTCTTGATTGTAGTAATTTTCTTACCAAATTTGCTATTAGAATCTCCATCTGTTTTTCACTCTTTTATTTCTTACATTCAAAGAATGATATTTCTTTGCATTAGTACCATATGGTATATTTTAGACTGTACTTTACTTCTATTCGCGGTGTAATTAAAATGTCCTTTTTAATTTTTAGGCTCTGATCCTCTCCAAATTTGTAAAATAATTATATATATTTATATGTTAAAAGATTGTGTAAAAGATCATCCCAAAAAAACTTACCAATTCAAGTCACATTAACATTTCTTTTTGGCTATGCCATTCATGTTTATTTCATATTATAGTTTTTGTATTTTTTTTACTAAAAAATATATTGAAGTTATACTCTCTCTACTCCGCTAAAATTGTTTCATCTTTAATTTTCAACCTATGCATTAAGAATGTCACATATCAAATTTGTCAAAATTTGTGGGGTTCTAAATCATGCTTATTTTATCACTTCAATATATCAACCACATAAACTAATTTTTTTAATAATTGTACAACTTTATCATAACATAGCATTTTTTTTTACTCCGGAAGGCAAACCACCAAAATCGGTGGGGCAAACGCCGGAGGAACGCTTGCCAGGATATTATTAAAAATCAACGATTACAAGAGAGGGGGACCAAACCAAAACCTCCCAGTATAAAAGAAAGAAAAAGAATATAAGGAAAAATTAATCACGCAAATTCGGGATGCCAAAAAGATCTGCATAAAAGCTATTTTTTACATTAATCGGTAGATGACCCAATCTGTCAAACCGAACAATTTGGACCGAATCCAACAACTGGCCTGCGAGTAAATGGGCCGGCCCATTACCTTGTCTCAGAACATGCCCAAATCTATAACCTCTGTCTGTTGCTCTCCTCCTGAACCTTCGAATCCCTGTGTGATTTCCTGAAACGTCATAGAGAACCGAAAGCGAGAGAGATGCATCCGTTTCTACTTCGACGTCAACAAAGCCCTCCTCCATCGCCATTTCCGTAGCTACCATCAAAGCTTCAAGCTCCGCTTCATCACTTGACAGCGATCTCAGACGAAAGCTCATCGCCCAGATGAAATAGCCAGCTTTGTTTCTCAGGATGGCTCCACCCGTAGCTCTATCAGGTATGTACGAGGCATCAACATTCAATTTGTAACTCATACTAGGTCTTTTCCATTTAATTATTTGCGGACCTGTTCCTCTGAATTTGAATCTGGCTGAGATTAAACCTTCTTGGATTAAAAAACCGTCCACCTTCCTGCTTTTGATAATAGCAAGTTTGACTACCCATTGTCGTGTGAAAATCTTAATCTGAGAAATGAGCCTTTCTGAATCTGGTATAAGTCTCTCACCCCATTTATACGCCGCATAAGTCTTCCATAAATACCAACTAATGATGCCAGGAAAATTATGTTTAAATATGTCAGCCAAGGTTTTAGAACCAGCCTCTAACCACCAATGAATCAGAATCTGTCTATTAGAAGGAAAATTAGACATAGAAATGCCAAAAATACTCATGAAATGTTTCCAGATTTTTTGTGTGTAAGAACACCCAAAGAAAATATGATTGGTGGTTTCACTGCAATTCCTACAGAATGGACACATAGAGGGTTGAATTACAATCTGGAATTTCTGTAGGATGTCTGGGATTGGCAAGTAGGAGTTCATGAGCTTCCACATAAAAACCTTGATCTGCATTTGTTGATGTTTATTCCATATGTGCTGATTAGTGAATGTAACTGATCTTGTCTCTCTAATTTCATTGTATGCAGAGGCCAAAGTAAATATGCCATGTTTTTCAGGATCCCATTGCATAATACCATCCTCATTGAAAGAGACCAGGTCAGTAGCCATCTCATTAATATCACACAATCTCCTCCAAACAGAAGAATCTGTTACTTTAGGTAGCATATTCACTCTAGGGTATTTAGCCTTAATAAAAGCAGTCCAAAGAGATTCATGATTTTTCCATTTCCACCATAACTTTAAACTAAAGGCTTTTTCAACATCATTAAGAGATCTCACCCCCAGACCACATTCCTCATCTGGAAAGCAAATTTTAGACCATCTAGCCCAGTGAATTTTTTTATTATCAATAGTAGAACCCAAAAGGAAAGATGCCATTTTCTTCTCCAATGTAGAAATTACTTTTTTAGGAAGCTTATCTGTGGCCATAATATGATTAGGAATAGTATTCAAAACATATTTGATCAGAACAAGTCTCCCCCCCTTGAGAAAGGTTCTTCTGCTTCCAAGAAGAAAGCTTAGAATCAAAGTGTTGAATTATGTGAGTACAATACTGATACCTATTCCTTCCTTTATGCAGGTTAGCTCCCAAATACTTCATGGGCAGATTGGATTTTCTCATCCCCAGAATGTTTTGCATCACAGAAGCTCTGTAAGTAGCATTTTCCCAGTAATAAAGCTACTCTTCTCCAGGTTAACAGTTTGTGCTGAAGCAGACTGATAATCTTTAATAAATTGTTTAAAGTTAGCCAGAGATCTAGCATCACCATTAATAAAGACCAATAAGTCATCAGCAAACCCTAGATGACTGATAGGGAGTCCTTGATTTCCCATCCAAAAAGGTTTAATAAGCCCCTGCTCCATTCTTGCCTTTAGACTTCTAGAGAAACCTTCAGATGCCATTATAAAAAGAAAAGGGGATAAAGGATCCCCCTGTTTCACTCCCCTCTTGGGTTGAAAAAACCCTTGGGAACATCCATTAATCAAAATAGAGAGGTAAGTAGATTGTAGGTTATTCCTGATAAGAGAAATGAACTTACTGGAAAACCCAAATCTGCCCAAGATCCCAAAAAGATAGTCCCAAGACAGTTTATCAAAAGCCTTAGCCATGTCCAATTTGATAATCACATTTGACCCTCTAGTCTTCTTATCAATAGCATGCACCATCTTCTGGGCAATTAGAATCTGGTCAGAAATGTCCCTTCCTTGAACAAAGCCTTTTTGTTCCTCAGAAATAATTTTAGGCAGCAATTTTAATAATCTGGAAGCCAGCACCTTAGTACAAATTTTATTGGTGAAGTTGGAAAGACAGATAAGCCTAAAATCAGAGAAAGAAATGGGCAAATCACATTTTGGAATAAGAACAAGCATAAAACTAGAGAGACCTTTAGGAGGAGGAAAACCAATGAAAATTTGTTGAACTGCCTTTACCACATCCATCCCAACAATCTGCCAACATTTTTTGAAGAATTTTCCATTAAAGCCATCAGGGCCTGGAGCCCCATTTTGATTTAATTCCCAAATAGCCTTTCTAACCTCTTCTTCTGTAGGAATAGCAGTCAGATGGTCATTGTCCTCCTGATTGATAAGTTGTGGAATATTATTCAAAATGTCATTGTTTGTAATTGCAGGTTCCACTGCATAAAGGTTTGAATAGTATTCCACTGCTGCAGAGCTAATATCAGGTAATGTAGATAATTCCCTGCCATCAGTCCCATGAATCATATTTATCATCTGTTTTCTTCTTCTTATCTTCACAAAAGAATGAAAATATTTTGAATTACAATCACCATCTTTTAACCATTTGATATTGGCTTTCTGTTTCCAGAACTTCCTTTCCAGTTTGTATTTGCTCAAAAGAAGGCTTTTTTTAAGACTCCAAGTCTCTCTACTAGAGTCAGTAGGTGAGTTTAAAAATTCTAATTCAGCATTAGCAACCTCCTCCTCACAGAATTTAATTTCATCAAAAATATTTCCAAAAACCTCCTTATTCCACTTCCTTAAATCTTTTTTAGCCTTTGAAGCTTAACAACCAATCCAAACATGCCTCCTCCAGTGTCATTTTTCTTCCAGCTCTGAGAAACAGTATCTAGAAAAGTGCTATGAGATAACCACATATTCTGGAATCTAAAAGATTTAGGCCCAGACTGATATTGAATATTACACTGAATGAGCATAGGGCAGTGATCAGAGGGAGATTGATTAATGTTAGTCACCTTAATTTGGTCATAAGAATCCAGAAATTTTTCATTAAAAAGACATCTATCCAACCTTCTCCATAGTCTTCCTCTACTTCTAACACCTGTCCATGTATATTGGTTGCCAGAATAAGGTATATCAATTAGATTACACTGGGAAACACTTTCCTTGAATTCTAGCATACCTGTCAAATTAGGAGTAGACTCACCTTTATGTTCATCATGAGTCATAATGGTATTAAAATCTCCACCAACTAACCAAGGTCCCTGAATCTGATTAGCAAACTGGTCTAACTGGTCCCAAAGACATCTTCTCTCCAAATAGGTGTGTTTAGCATAAACAGCTGTTATCCAACCAGTAATGTTAGCACAAACAAACTTAAAATGGACACACTGAGTCAACCAATTAAAATCTGATAAACAGATGAAATTGGCATCCCAAAAAAATCCAGATTTTATTATTATTGCTAGTAAGGACATGTGTGAAACCAAACTCCATTTTGAAACTTTCAGAATTTTTTGCATCCACCAAAGGTTCAATAGCCACCAGAAATTGTATCCTCCATTTTTGAATTAAATAAGACAGTCTTGGCCCGGAGGCAGCCAGACCTCTCAAATTCCAAATAATACCATTCATTGAGAATCTGGGGGGATATTAAATGATTGCCTCCTTGCAGCACTTCTGGTAACCACTCCCTTTGAGGAGATTGCAACATTCTTCTTCCTTCTTCTTCTTCCCACCATAATAAATTCCCCCTCTTCTTCATTTCCTTCCTTATTTTTGTCTTCAACCTTGGTTAATTCTGACAGCAGTTCAGACTCTTCCTTCCTCTTACTGGAGTTAATCAGATTTCTAACCTTAATAGAAAGATTAGGTAAAGCCACTAACCATTCATCTTTTCTCTCTTTTCTGTGAGGAATTTCTGAGTCGGACCTGTATTCTTTGACTGCAAGTTCTAGATCAAATTCAGATTCTTTGTCCTGGTTGACAAGGGAGCAATCATCAATAATAACCCCACAAGGCCTGGATGTGGTAAGCCCCTTTAGTTCATTGTTGGCAGAGTTATTGTTGTCACATGGTGTACAGTTGTTTAGATTGCTGTTTGTTGCAGGTGGTTGCTCATGATAGACCTCTTCTATGTCTGATTCTGATTCTGGAATAATTTCCTGGCCTCTAGAAGTGGATTGCAACTGCTGAGAAGGAGCTTGTGGCTGGTAGACCACTATAGATTTGCCCTTATCTATATTAGTACCCCATATTGTAATTTTAGATTCAAGGATCCCCGTTGTAATATGGCCATTATTAATCCTTTCTGGAATGCCTTCTTTTCCTGTATTTTTTGAGACCCAAACTGGGCCTTTAGTTTGAGAAATAACTGCATTAGCCTTAGTCACTCCCTCCACCATCGTTTTGGGGCACAAACTTGCCTCATATCCCAAATGTAGGCAAGATAGACAGTACCTGGGTCTGTTTTCATAAACAATAGATTGGGAAAAACCAGTTTTCCCAGATTGAATCCAAACCTTGTTTGGCATTTCTTTAATTAAGTCTAACTCCACACAAACTCTAGCCAAGGAAGGTCTTGCCAACATAGTAGTAGCAATATCTAGTTTGAGGGGATTGCCAATTAACCTAGCTATTTCAAACATAGCGTTACTGAGACTTGAGTACGTTGTATCTCATAAGTAAATACGGAGTATTATTCGGTTGTCTAGGGCCTCAAAATTGCTCTAGACGGCCCTGATCATTACTACTAAAAGATTTAATTAATCCAAGATCACTCGGTGCATCTCTGTTATTCACTTGGTGCATAAGTGTTATTCATATTAATCACGCCAACTCATTTGGAGAAAGTGATGAACAAAATATCTTTTAAAGTGCTATAACTTTTTATTTGTACTCCAATCTTTACGAAAATTATATCAAAACTCATTGATCTTTCATATACCATCAATATTGCATATATAAAATAAAAATATATTATTTTATATAATAAAGTGTAGTTATAAATCAGTAATGTATCTGTTTCTTATTAGTTAATAAATTTTGTTATCACTACTATTGTAACATTTAATTAATTCAACTTTATTTGGTGCTTCACTTCTATTTACTCAGTGCATCATTATATTGATTTACTTTAATCACGTCAACTTATTTCGAGAAAAGAGGACGGAGGAGATTTTTTCTTCTTTTTTTTGTACTCCAATTTTTATAAAAAATGTATTGAAATTCATAAGTTTTGTAATCTTTCATATTAAACCAATATTGCATATATAAAATAAAAAACATTATTATTTTTACATAATAAAACTGAAGTATGAATCAATGATGTGTGAGTCTTATATTGGTTAATAAAAATTTCATTATCAACATTACTAAATCATTTAATTAATCTAAGTTCACTGAGTGCATGACTGTTATTCACTCGGTCTATCACTGCTATTCACTCGGTCAGGGGCGGATCCAGAAATCTACAATGGGGTGGGTTGAGAAATAAAATTTGAAGACACGTACATAATAATAAGTAAAGTCGTCAACACTTTAAATATTCATCAAAACATCATTTAAGTTGTGCCCTACTCGACTTCAAAGTATAAAATTCATCAATAATATAGAATCTATATCTATTAATGCAAAAAGATGGTGGCAGCTCGAAATTTGAGATAGTTTGGATTTCATGGATTTGGTATTGTGAAGGAACCTCATTTCATTGATCTTGCATTATAGTATAGGTTCACTACTTTGACGATTCACTTTCAGAAAGAATGACGAAATCAACTTCTTTCCTTTCTTGGCAATATGCTCATTAATCATTATTCATTCTAAAAAACACTTTGAATATTGGTATGAATTAAAATACTTCTATAAATTATAAAACTAATAAGAAAAAGCAATAGTTTATATAAAACTAATAAGTATTTCCAATTTCAAAATTCAATTGAAAATTTTAATTCTTTCTTACATGTCCACACAATAAATAAATCAATCTATGTTCTTCAAACAAACAACATCCAAGCCTTAATTCCAAAAGATATTGGGGTCGGCTAACATGAATCGATACATGATATCACAACCAAAAGAAAAGGAAAAGAAATAAAGATAAAAAAGATAAGCTATTATAAAAAGATAATATAAAAAGAGATGAATATACATAAAAATGATAAAATAAAAAGGCTACAGATAATGCTTATATATATAAAGATAAAAACAAGGGAAAAAAAGATGAGGGAAAAAGATGATACAATATATGTTCTTCAATTGTATAATAAATAAATCATTCTCTAATCTTTAATTCTATCTTTAATCATTATAAATTTATAATGAATAAACACTATTTTGTTATGAACCGAGAAATTCAATTAATAATCAAATCGATTCTGTAACCCTAAAAATAACAATACACAATAACCTTGAAAAGTTCAATTAATAAAAGTCTAAAAGAGTATTAGAAATTCAGAGCTAGAGTATACCTGTTGGTCACCTAGAGGCTGGAGTTCAGGAGCTACAGACAGAGCGGAGAGGGAGAGAAAAGACGGCCGAGTGGGCGACGACGTCTGGCGCCGAGGCTGGTGACTGCAGGTCGGCTAGTGTTCGCAGTTCACAGCGTCTTCAGTCTTCGTCGTTTCGTCGCAAGCTGTCAGGCTCCTCTTCGACCTCTGTTCTTCAATTGCATAAGGACTTCAGAAGGCCGCATGTGAGTGGAATAATTGGACACTTGGATTGCTTTAGGTGGGTTGGGAATTAAGTTTGGGCTGATAATCAAACATATACCTATATTAATAAATAAATAAATAAATAAATAAATAAATAAATAAATAAATAAATAAATAAATAAACACTACTACATTTTCGAGCCTAATGTAACGTTATTTTTGTAACAGCTAGTAAAAGCATTACATTAAGTTCATCTATTGTAATGATTATATATCATTTGGTTCATTTGCGTAACTACTGTTACATACTGTTACATTTGGTTCATCTATTGTAATGGTTATATATCATTTGGTTCATTTGCGTAACTATTGTTACATACCGTTACATTTAGTGTGATTCTAATGTAACACTATTATATATATATATATATATATATATATATATATATATATATATATATATATATATATATATATATATATATACAGATATTCACTTAAAAATGTTACACTTTTTGGTAGACTAAGGTAATATTTTACGAAAAGATTTTAGCGCATAGATAAATGAAATTCATATCACGTTTAGTAATAAGTAAAACATCACGCCAAAATAAAATATGTTAAGGGCAAACAACATCCTTTTTAATTAAAATCATTCTTACTATTCATTTCCTATCCCTTAAATCCTGGTCACTAAAATTATTTACTACACATTTTACCGGCGCCAAGCCAAAATTGTCGCCCCCTACAAAACACTTAAATTTTTATTTTTCTTGTACTACTAAGTATCTTTTCCCCCTTCCCTTATTACAATCGAAAAACCCTGTAGCCCTGCTCCAAAATGAATTCCCGCCCGGCTAACCCTCGCTCTTTTGGGTTTTTCACAAGTACACATGAAACCCTCGAAACATAGCAGCACCGTACGAATTCCATCTTCTCCCAATCGCCATCCTACAAATCCAATCATCTTAGAAGCTAGTCTGTGAAGGAAAAAATCTGATCTGAGAAGCCTTTTTTACTACTCTACGAGGAAAAGTTCTTGCACTCCAAAGACGAAAAGGATTAAGTTCTTTTTACTTTTCATATATTTGTATGTCCGTCGAAGAATTGAAAGCTGCATTTCCAGAAGTTTGTTTGTTCTACGAAGTTGGCCGCAAAAGTTCTTCAGGAAAATTCCCTTTGAGTTCATTCCTTAGCAATAATAAGTGGAAGATTCTTCTAATTTAGCTTATGTACAATCTGAATCGATATATTCCACATAATTTGCCTAAAGTTATTCAGCAATAAACCTAAAGTTTATCTTTAATAACCTGCATAAACTCCCCAATAATCCTAAAGTTATATTGCACGTTGATTTTATCTTGATTCCATATGTTTATTAAGAGGCCACATGGAGAATGTAGTTAACAAGCAAAGTGTTATTCGGACTGTCCATCAACAGATATGTTCAACGCCTTCACACAACTCTACCATGACTTTAAACAGTTCGTCATTCTATTAAGAGTGATACTTAAGGTTATGCCTATAAGGTGTTTGTGAATAATCCCTAGGACACAAAAAAAAGATCTTGACACATGACGTTGTTTTTGGGATGGAGAGATCGCATGTTTGCACAATACTTCATCATTTCTTTCTATTAGCAAAGAGTAACAATACATCTTTTGATGAAGGGTCTGACAAGCACCCTTTGTTCAAGGATATTGAAAGTAAAGATCAGTCAGCACAACCTGGTCACGATGAACAAAACAATTACACAGATCCCAACAATCATGTGAAGCATTCTCTATTACAGAATATTACTGATTCTCAAATTTTAGTTTGTTGTGAGGATATTATATATTTGCTCTCTTTAAAGTGTGTTCTCCAGGTAACTTTCTGTGTTAAAACTTGTAATATTAGTAAGCCTTGTACTTCCTTTAGTTGTGATAAGTGGTGTTCTTACAGGGTAATAACATTACTCTCCATGCAGTGAATCTTGATAAACCTTGTTGTTGGACTGGTTTGTTCAAGAGTGATGATGGAGAATGTAGGTTGATCATTGTATACCGAATAGGAGATATTGAAATTCGGTAACTCCTATCAGTTTCTTGTTGTTAATGAGCCTGAACTAATTTTACTGAACACACTGTTACAATTTTATTTTCCTTGCAATGCTTTATGATTCATCTTGATGTCTTTACGTATTAATGTACTCGTCCACGATTTCATCTCTGGTAGATCTTTAATTTGTTGGATCTTAAGTTACTGGGAGACGCATCACTAATGTCAGTACTTAGATGGAATTTCAGAATAAATATGGATAAGACGATGAGTTCTCCCGATAAAGGGATTGTTTCACTGGTTTGTAGTTTTCTATTCTCGTTTCAGATATCTTCTCACTACTAAGTTTATGTTGTTTTTTATCCTCTTAGGGTAAAACCTGCCATATACCTTTTGTTAAGCTGTATCCTGGGTACTCGTCTTGCAGGTCAATGAGTGTGAATTTTCCATTTTATCATTGTACTCTGAATATGACTTCTAGTCTCTCTCTCTCACATTCTCTCACTCACACAAAATCATTGATCTTTTCTGTATTTTCTTTTGTAGGATTCCGGAGCTGTTGCCTTGTTTTCATGATAAAGTCCTTGCAGCTAAAATGAATGCACCTTTTATGTCTAACCCAAAATGAAGAGAATAAAAAGGTTGTGGGTTATATAAGCCCCTCATTCTCTCTCTCTCTCTTTTCTTTTTCTAGGAGACTATAACCTGTTTTACTTTTTTGTCAGTCTACTGTCAACATCATGCTTGCTAGTATCTTTAAGGGCTTGAAAGGGGAAAAAGGAGAGCAGGTTATTGACTACTCTACTGAACCTTGGGAAAAAATTATTGCACATCTAGAGAGCATATATTCTAGGTTCCCTTTCTATGACCCTCTTACAGATGTCATGGAAGACGAAGGAGAGTTAGCACTAAACATAGGTATTTGATTCCATCTTTTAATTCCCACACACCTTTCTAGAAGAATATAAATTATTGTGTGCATCTTAAATCTTATGATGAAGTAACTAAATAGAGTTGTTCCACTTTCCTTTTTAATCAAGAATGATTTGTGGAAGGACATAAGTGTCCCTGCTTTCCATGTTTTCTCACCTATGTTTCCAATTCAAAACTTGGTTCTACCCACTTTAAAATACCCATATCAACTTACTATAAAAAAGGGAAAACCGCTACTGGAACAACTAATAGAAGGCGGACGAAGTATCTATTTCTATTCCTTCTTATGAAGCATAACAAGAGGGGCATCAGGCATAAAACATTGTCAATATGCTTTTTTGTTCATGTTCCATTATTTGAATATTGGTCTTGCAATATAAATTACTGAATAGACATGACAAAAGCATATATCCCTCAACCTGTCATTGTCTTGCGAGATTTTCCATGCATGGGGAAACTTATGATGATGACGGTTTTCAATATTATCTCATTATTCCCTTTTATGAAGGTTCAACATGAAGGGTATTTTATCAGATTAGCTCAAAACTTCACTACTATATTCAAAAAAAACACTTATGTCGATTTAGAAAATGAAGAGAGAGAAAAGCTATTTGAAGGCGGGTCAATTGATACTAAACCAAGACTCAGAACACTTGAAGAAATCATCGCCAAGCTACGTATAGAAACAAAGGGGTAGTGTATTTAAATTTTAAACTTTTGTTTTAACCATTCAAATCTTTATCTTTTGTTAAATTTACACATTCCCACGATCCTGTTACTTGTAGGGTGCCACCTCTGCTGCAGCACAAACAAGAAATAAGCTTGTTGAGCGAGGGGAACTGACGTGGATTTTCATGCTCTTCTTGGTTTTGTTTTGTCAAGGAAGTTGGATTAATGGAGACCCTCGCTATATATAGCCTTTATTTAAGTGTTGCAAATAGGATTGATTTGTCAATAGAGCCCTCAACTCAAAGTATCCCTTTGGAGAAGGTATGTGTAAGTTACATGCTCTTTTGCTCATTTTGAATATATATTACAGCCTGTTTGGTAGGCATTTTATCCAATTATTTGGGTCGCCTCTAGGGTACGGTGAGATTCTTGATCTGAGATTTAGTTGTGCCTATTGATCTGATTGAGCTCTTTTTCTTTTTCTTTGGTTTGTTAATCCTTTTCTTCTTCCTTGATTGAGTGTAGATTTTGATTTTAGTTTGATGACAATTTATGGTCACTTTAGATTATTGGATATGGATGCAAATATTTCCGTTTCCATGAATTAGAGTTTTTTTCTTGCTTGATTGTGTTCTATGAGAAAATATTTGTGCAGAAGCATTATACTTTGTAGCTTAGATGTGAATATGAGTTCTCATACTCATCAGTTGCTCAAATATACCATCCTCCGTTCTTTAATTCTTGCAACACTTTGACTTTCACGTTTGCCAACACACAACTTTGACAATAATTATATTTAATTATATATTAGTAAACATTATAAAAAGATAATATTTTAGAAATTCACATTGATAGGAATTCAATAACATTTTATACGAAATAATTTGATTATGTATATTAGTAGAAAATCGTGGTCAAAGTATGGTTTGTGAATAGTGCAAAAGTCACAATGTTGCAAGATTTAAAGAACGGAGGAAGTAAATAATTGCAGTATAATAATCATTTCTTTTTCAAAACATTATTTAGATGAGTCTTATTCTAAAAAACAAATGAATTGATTATATATAAATATATAACATCGGTGCTTAATTATTTGAAATATTTGTTTACAGGTGAGGGATTCACATGATGATGAAGATGGTATGGAATCAAATGATGAATGATGCATACCCATGACTAACTTGAGCTTCTCCTAGTAGTAGTGATAAACAATAATATTTTGCTATGTGAACATGTTGTTCAACATTTTGCTACTTATTTAATTATCAAACTCATGTCTCTGTCAAAGAGCTTTTAACATAGCTACTTTGCATGCTTTTGAACAACTTAAGTTGCTTGGTTTGTAATGTAATGGATTTAATGTTGGCGCCAACATTTGTTTCACTTTTGTATGTAATTATAATTAAATGGGCGGCTAGTTACATTCATGGCTATTGGTGTGTAAAAACATGCTGGCTGCATGTGTGAAAATATATAAACCGTTACATCACATAATTAATCAGGGCCAATGTATTTTCAAAACTGTTACATTACATAATTAACCAGGGCCAATGTATTTTCAAAACCGTTACCACTTTGCATGTTACATACTGTTACATTAGTACTCGATCTGTTGTAACATTTATGGCATCTTATGAGGACCATTACAATTGGTCATAAATTTCGTTACAAGCCGTTACATTAGAGCAAATGCAACGCGAGCGAATGTAACGACGAGAAACTATTACAATAAGTCAAATGTAACAGTTTTTTGGACCAAATGTAATGAATTCCGCTGTTACAAAAGACCCGAAAATGTAGTAGTGAAATAATTGGGCTGGGCTTGAGCCCACCCCTGCCCTTGCAATGATCCGCCCCTGCACTCGGTGCATCACTTCTATTCATTTTAATCCAATCAACTCATTGAGTGCATCACTCCAAATTTAATAAAACATATATAAAAAATCGTAAAATTTTATGAATCTTTCATATGACACCAAATTACATATATATAAAAACTATTGTAATAATTGAGATATAAATCAATGATATATAATATCTATAGTAAATTTTGAGTTTAAATGTGCATTTTGGGAAACACACATTTACACAATAGTCCACTACCAAAAAAACTCGTAATAGCCACGGATTTAGGCACGGAATATATCCTAGACAATTTTGGCTCGGATATTGGCCCGGAAAGCCAAAAATGTCGGTTTTTTACGCCTCTGGCACGGATAAATCCATGCCACCTAGATTGTCTCGGAATTTCCGAGCCTACTTCCGTGCCATGACCGAAAAAACTACAAATCTGTTGGCTTGTGGACATATCCTTCGCAATTTCCGAGACAGTTTGGCAGGGAACTATGTCCGACCCAAATGGTGACGATTTTTCTTTTTAGGTTGGCGCGGATCTATTCCGTGCCAAAAGTTTCCGTGCCTACATCCGCGCCAACGCCGCATCAAATTCAGCTCGCCCCTTTCTGTCCTTATATCCATGCCAAAATGTAGCCGTTACGTTTGGCTGGCGGATATCGGACCCAAATTCCGTGCCAAAATATAACCGTTAATTTGGCAATCCCACGTTCTGCCTTAATGTTTTTCCGTGCCAATATCCTAGACAATGAAGGCCGTTTGTACGTTTCGGCTGGGGTATTTCCGTCCCAAAATCCGTGCCTACTAATTCTACAAATACATGTATGGTGTGTGAAACATACTACATCTCTCAAAATGATCTCTTTAATATTTGTGTATGATAATTTCTGGATAGAAGTTGGAAGTAATATTACTTGATATCCGGAGGTTTCTATTTGGATTTCTTACTCTATACTCGTATTACTTGGTATCGTTGTTGTACTTAAGGTATGTAAATTTCGATCATTCTGTTTTTAAATTAATTTGATCATATTCATATTACGAGTTGTTATGAGTAGTATTTGTCTTAATTATATTGATACAATGTGAGACGTTAATTTGTAAATTTAATAAATTAATTTCGTTAAGATATACTGTCAAAAAAATCATTAAGATATTTTTTAAATATTCAGGCACAATGTATAGACAAACAAGAAGTTGGATGTATGACCGCTACAAGGAAAATGGTAGAGGATTGAAAAAAGAGTTCGAAAATGGAGTTAACGAATTTATTAGATTCGCACAAGGGCAAACACGCTATATGGATGGAGGTAAAATAAGATGTCCTTGTATAGTGTGTAAAAATAACAAATTTGTTGAATGTGGGGAGGTTTGTTGGCATTTATATACACATGGTTTTGTTGAAAACTATTACAACTGGACTTCTCAAGGAGAACCAATTGAGTCTGAGTTGTTGCCACAAAACGTAGGAACATCGAGGTATGTTCCCGACGAGATGGCTAATTGGGGAAATTATGAAGAAATGGTATGGGAGCAAAAAATGCTTTATGATTTGGTTGGTCTTTCTACGTTTCCCAATATCCACACGGATAGTGAATTCAACGCACACAATAATGTGAACGAAGGACCAAGTTCATCATATTATGATGTGGATATGTTAGGCACTAGATTTCAAGAAGTGCTCAAAAGTGCCGATCAGCCTTTATATTCTGATTGTTATGATCATTCCCAATTATCAGCAGTTTCTGAATTTCTTAACATAAAGTCAGAATATAACCTATCTGAGAGCTACATGTCCAAAATATTTGACTCAGTTGGTAGTATGTTTCCTCATGACCATTGTCTTCCCGATACTTACTACAACATGAAAAAGTTTGTTTCTGAGTTAGGTCTCAGAAATTAATTAAATCCATGCATGCATATACAAATGCGGAGTGAAATTAATTAAACCAATTTTGACCAATTTTATGGTATGTACTATGTAGTCGATCATTATTCAACAAATTAAATTCTGATGCATATACATAAAACACAATCTAAGAGTTATTCTAGGAACATTTACATTTAGATATGGAAAATTCTTGTAATGGGCGTGCTTCCCACAAACCCCGAATTGCTGCCGGCCAATTAATTAATTGAATTTCCGCGCAGAATTTCAATACTGTAGTATGTAGTAGTATGTTTGAATATTACTCCCTCCGTTCTTCTTTAGTTGAAATGGTCAACATTTCACATTTGTCAACGCACATCTTTGATCGTAATTATATCTTAATTCTATTAGTAATAAAAATATTAAAAATCAGATTTTGAATATTTGTAATGAGATGAATTGACAGTATTTTAAAAAAAAAAAATTCATAAATTAATAGCGTAAAATGTAGTCAAAGTAGAGCATGTGAATAGTGTAAAATTCAACATGTTGCTATTAAAACGGAACAGAGGATAATAAATATTAGGAAGTATAATATTAATTACAATTCTCATAAACCCTAAAGTTAGATTAATTCTCAACCAAAATTGATGGATCACTTCAAAATGGTATGGCCGTAGCTACCAGAGCAATTCTTTGGATCTTGAACATTTGAACTCACATCTTCTTCTCTGAGTATCTCCGGCTGAATTGAGGAGCCGAAATGCGTCCATAATTGATCGAGAATATCAGTAAAATATAGTGTAATTTTGTGTTTGAGAGTGAAAAATTAGAATATAAATAATAAATAAAATATAATGACTTACTCTTTATTAGATCAGTATTGTACATACTAGTTAATTATACAAAATGTAAACATTTCGAGATACACAGAAAAATGGTAAAAATATAGAAATGGTAAATGAAAAATTATGTACAAAAATCTTATCATGTGATGATCGAGATATATACTATGTGAGAAGTTATTACTAATTGAATCTACATAAAGTTTATCTTTAAATAATTATTAAAAATTAATACTATCCTCCGTATCGTATTAATTGCAGCACTAGAATTTATACACTATTCATGTACTATACTTTGACTACATTTTATTTATTAACATATGTGAATAATTTTTTTGAAAAATATTTTTGAATTCGTCTCATTACAAAGTTTCATAATCTGATTTTTAACTTTTTTATATTAATAGAGTATTAAATATAATGATAGTCAAAGGTATGCATTGACAAACATAAAAAAAGGGAATGTTGCAACTAAAAAAGAACGGATGGAGTATATTAAATCAAATTCACGATACGCTAGAAATTTCAAAAGTTAAGGAAAAATCACTTAGACTTGAATATTTAATCTATTTAATTACTCCCCCCATCCCAAAATGAACTTCACAGTCACTATCCACACGGTCAACGTAAATTACTCTTAATCTTATGCTTTATATATCACATTTTTATCAAATTTATATTATTTTTATTAGCCTTTGTAGCGGTTTTAATGTAGTTTCTCAATATATAAATTTTATTTACTAAAAGTAATTTGAGTATATGCACAGAACTACGAGAATTTCGGAAATTAGTGGCGGAATTCAGTGACAGAATCCATTCCGATGCTGTTTAGTGTCGGATATTAGAGGGGGATTAGAATCTGCCGGTGTTTAGTGGCGCATGGATCCGTCATATATTTTTGCCAGCAAATATCGACGCAAATAATTCCGTCACTAAAATCCGTCATTAAATTATAGAATAAAAATCAATTTTCCTCACATATCACTTTTTTTAAAGAATACAATTTTTACAGAATAAAGTTTTTACATATATTTAAATAATTTATTATATGTGCATATATTTTTAGATGATATAAATATTTTGTTCTTTGTCTGTTCCGTTTCCAAAACCTCTTTAAGAATAAGTTTTAAAATCCAAATATGAGTGCATTATTTAAATGAAGATGATTGGTAGAAAATTGATAGGAAATTTCTTATTAGGATGTTTTTGTTGCCTACTAGGATTAGTTTTAGTCCCAATAGACTACAACAAACATAAATAGGTGAGACTTATCAGATCAAACTTAAATAGACTATACTATATTTCGACAGTTATAAAATACACATAAACTAGACATCTATCAAACAAGATCACACCAGTCCAAACTATATCAGATCGGCTTTATTTTAGGGCACATTTATCTTGCAAAACCGCATGTGATACGGGAGTCTAACCTTCAAATCACATAATATGAACTCCCTCTGTCCCCGAAAGAACTTCCTATTTGGATTTACAATGTTTGTGCAATGATAAAGTTAACTGATCCATGTCAACACTCAGATTATTTTTAGTAAATACAATTTACATATTTAGATACTAAAATAAAAATTCTACTATGAAGTCACAAAAAATAATTCAAATTTTATAAAAGTTTGATATATAAATGAAAACATGCATTCAGATTAATTTAAATTGACCAAGTGAATAGTGAATGAGAAGTTATTTTAGAGAGGACAGAGGTAGTATATCGAATGATAGACATCCGTAAACCTAACTTAACTTTATGGAGATGTTCTTAATTGCAGGCACCTCGATTCCAGTAGTCTTACTGGTCAAATTCCATTGCAGGAGAAATAGAGAGACCAGGTTCTTCTTTGGCAGAAATCATAACCTGAATAGTATGCGCATAAACTAGTCATTTTTAATTATTCTCGATTAATTAATAATACATTATTGCTCACTACATCATTGTTTGCCTTTTTGCCACATATAATTTTTATGATACATATATATGTGTTTCTCTAATTATATGTTTTTAATATTTTAGGTTTCTTGGAGTACCGAAAGAGATCAATCTTTGTCGAGAGATGAAGTGTGTGAAGCTTGCGATGCATTGGTGATACAAGTGTGTGATAATTTATTGTAAACTACTACGTATTAGTTTTTAGAAACTTTAAAAGATAAGGATTTTTATTGTATGTTTAGTGAACTTTGGTGATGTATACCTTAATTCATTTGGAATAATGGTTTTGGTTTGTGATGTAAGATGTTCTTGTTGTAATTTAAATGTTTCTTATATTATAAATAGCATATGTTTTGGTTTGAAACACCATGTTTGTAAACTTGGCCATTTGGGTAGTCGAACAAAACAAAAATAAATATTACAATTTTAGCTTCTTCTTTTTTAATATTTTTTGCTGCAAAAAATAAATAAAAAAATAATACTATTTGTTATGGTTTAGAACCGCAACGATAAGTCAAAAAATTGATTTTTTTCAAATAACTATTTGCTACGGTTCTGAACCGTACCAATAAGTCAAAATTCGGTTTTTTTAAAATAACTATTTGTTGCGGTTCTGAACCGCAACAAATACGTTTTCCTACAATTTGCTGCTCCCTCAATTGTTGCGGTTCAAAACCGCATCAAATAGCTAAAAATGACCGCAACAAATAGCTATTTTTCTAGTAGTGGGGGAAACGAAGCCCAGCGGCCAAAGCATCAAGATGCACTAGCACGTGCCCCGGGCGGTGCCTCATTGAGTGCTTAATGAACCCCGCATCAAGATGCACTACACTACAACAAAAATGACCTTTTGTAACATTTACTTTGTAACACTTTTATTATTGTTACATATAGTATCAACCGTTGACATTATGCAACATTTATATATAAGTGTTGCAAAACATTTAAACTATTCAAATTATGCTAACATTTATTAAAAATTGTTACAACTATTAAGCATTATGTAACATTTATTTTCAAAGTGTTGCTAAAAACAATAAATATAATTATAAATCATACGTAGTACTAATTAGATGCAACACATACATTTTTCTAAAAAAAAAAGTAAAAAAAAATGTTTAATTTAACGGCCATAAGTATATTTTCATCATACTCTTTATAATACTCCCTAATTTAATCCCACCCTCTTCCTAATTTGCTTAAAATGAGAATTTTTATAAAGAACAATACTTCTAATCCAGTAGACCTGGGGAAAGCCAGAAATCATCTTAGACCCAAATGCAAAAGTAGAAAGCCAGAAACCAGAACCGTGCCGAAAACCGCCGCTCCTGCACGTGCCGCCTCTCCTCCGCCTAGCGCGCTACCGCCTCTCCTCCGCCAACCGCTGCTACTCCACCTTCCGCCCTCTGCTATGTCACCTTCCTCCTTTGCCCTCATTCCATATTCAGGTAAAATGATTTTATAATATGCATTAGGTTTTCCATTTGTATACTTTGTCTTCGATTTCCATAAACCTTTGGTCGAAGATGTAAACCGCAGAAACCCGCAGGCTCGCAAACACGAATGAAGTGCAGTCTCGACTGAAACCAGAGGCAAAATCGCTGTCATGAGTCGGCCGCCACTCGATCCTCGATCTCACCCGCCTACTGCTCCTCCGTTGTTTCAACTTCCTTCGGTGCTCTACATCCATATTTTGGTAAAAATGCTTTTAAACCAAACTTTGCATTAGAAATTTGATTTGTTTTATACTTTTTCTTCGATTTTTGTATACCTTCTATTAGGATTTGTTAATTCACTTTGAATTTGAGAATTGAGATAGAACTTGAATCTTACCAATCTAAGAATGAAGACCCCCCCCCCCCCCCCCCCCCCGAAAAATGGCCATACTTGGTTACAATTATACCAATTGTTGAATGTCTGCAATCTGTTTGTTAAAATGTCTCTGTGATATTTTCTTTGAACTGGTGTCATACACCTTTGTAAAACTCAAGCAGTAGCACCTTGTGATTTTTTTTGATAAATTATTTAATAATCATAAATAGGATTACGAAACATCTACCATTTAATTTCCTCTACTTTAGGGGTAAAGGGATATCGGTACAAGATTTTTTCAGTAGAAGCAGAATTTTTTATGGTGCATGAGACATTGAAAAAACCCTTTAGTAAGTTTTTGGTTTGATAATCATCCCTATGACACTTCTTCAAAAAATCTAGTGCAAATTAAACCTTGACCTTAATATAACCTTCCGTTCATTAGTCATCTTTTGCATTGTTTTAGTCATACATGTCAATCCATTCATTTAGTGTTTGAGATTTTGTGATTTTAATTCTATGTCATGACATTAACTTTCATGTTTAACATTCCTTCCATTTTGAATTAAAGTGTTAATGAAGTGATGATTACAACTTCCTTCAAAGGAGATAGTCAAGGCTTCCTTTTGGCATCTTAATTCTGGTAGTGCTAGTGTTGGATTAATTTGGTCAGTGATGTTATCTCAATTAATGAATTAGTTTTTTATTCCAAGTTCTGAAATTGCGTCCAATTTCACTTTTTATTTTGTGCCCTATATTCTCAAACCTATCAGCTTTGTAACCACCAATATATCTGGCTTTCAACCTTCATTAGTGAAATAAACACCAAGATCTTGCCTAATAAGTTGAGTTTTCTTCTTACTTAACTAATATGTTCTCAACAAGGTTTAAAATAGTTAAATTATGATGATGAAAAGTGCAGGTATTGAAAAGTTGATGATTCTTGAGTTACATTTATGAGAGTTCATATAAACAATTATTTACATTTACTATGGTCAACTTGATGCAGTTTCTACCAAGCTGCTATTTTTAATATCACAATACAATATATTATGATTGTAGGTAACGAGTATAATTTTTGATTTGATACAATAATGTCCCCTTTTATGTACTGTTATCACTCACACTTTTTCCTCTTCTCCTTTCATTAGTGATGGGGTGCTGAGACATAACAGAGTTGTTCAATTGAAATAGGATGCTGGCCAATTGATGCAATTCTGGAAGGTATAACCATTAATTCTTGTTCTTGGTAATTTATATCAACAAATATTAATGTGCATACTCCTCTTGGGGTGCATTCAAATATAAAGGGACATGATTGAGGGGAAATAAGCTCATGCATCTTTTCTTAGCTTTGTATTCTTTAGACTGTAAAATTTTGGATTACCTAAGTTTAAGATTTACATTGTTGTTATTATTATTATTATTATTATTATTATTATTATTATTATTATTATTATTATTATTATTATAAATATTTAGTTGAACTTAGTTAGTATTTAAAGTGTATTTTTTTGGACTACTAGGAGAAATGCTCAAAGCAGTAAATGATCATAGATTGACCACAGACAAAAACCGTAGATGCAATACGTTCACAATAGAGTAAATTACTTAACTGGATCTTATAGGTTGTTGGTACACTATAATATTTGGATTTTGTTAAGAGTACTTGATGAATGATGTATGTTATTAACTTGAAGTTGCTATCTGATAACTTGATGAAAGTTATTAACTCTTGGAAGTCACAAGTTGTTCACTTGTCCCTTCTTTACTCATATGTGTCATATAAACGTGATGGAGTATTAACTCCTAGATTCTAGAGAGAAGGGAGAGCTAGAGAGAGAAGTGAATTGTATCAATGAATTTTGTCCACCCTTACAACTACTCCCAAGGGGAGTATTTATAGAGAAAATACGGGCTGGGCTCCCAAGTCTTGGGCTTGGGAGGCCCATCTACAACTGGACCGCTATTGGGCCGAATACAAAGCCACTGGTGGGCTATACAAATGAATAAGTGTAAAATCCGGTTCTGTGAGACTTCCGTGGCCGACGAGGGCATGGCCGACGAGGGCATGGCCGATGAGGGCATGGCCGATGAGGGCATGGCCGATGAGGGCATGGCCGACGAGGTCACCCAGTTCTCCGGGCTTCTGGATCATATTCTGAGTAGACCTTTTCCTGGCCGATGAGGGCATGGCCGATGAGGGCATGGCCGACGAGGGGATGGGCGATGAGGGCATGGCCGACGAGGTCACCCGATTCTCCTGACTTCTGGATCATATTCTGGGTGGCCTTCTTTCTGGCCGATGAGAGCATGGCCGATGAGAGCATGGCCGATGAGGGCATGGCCGACGAGGGGATGGACGATGAGGGCATGGCCGACGAGGTCACCCGATTCTCCTGACTTCTGGATCATATTCTGGGTGGCCTTCTTTCTGGCCGATGAGAGCATGGCCGATGAGAGCATGGCCGATGAGAGCATGGCCGACGAGGTCACCCGGTGATCGTAGTACCTTCTGTTCTTCTGAGTATGTGGGTCCTGGGGCCTAGACCCATATACTCCATCAGGAGTCCCCCACTCTCTAAGCTGAGATGTAGACGAAGTGAAGGAGAGTAGACTTCTGTGCTTGATGCTCTTGGCCGATGCGGGGCCACGTTGGCCGTTCCCTGTCGTGGTGTTTGGTGGCCCTATTCTGAGTTTGGCCATTACCCGTTCCTTGATGTGGATGAGGAAGGCTGTTACTCCTTTGGTGCGCTTGTTTGCGGACGATGCGTGTTCTGACATGAGTGGCCGACGAAGGTAGTGTCTACCCTTGGTCGTTGATGGTTTGAACTTCCCTTTTGGGCTGATGAAGCCATTGTGGTTATCTCTTGTTTGAAGACGATGAGTGTCCTTTGTTTCGAGGAAGATGAATGTCCTTCATTTTGAGGACGATGAGTGTCCTTCATTTTGAGGCCGATGAACGTCCTTCATTTTGAGGACGATGAATGTCCTTCATCTTGAGGACGATGAGGGTCCTGGACCAGAGGACGTTGTGCGCCCTTGGATCTGTGGACGAAGGATTTCATGCCCTTGTGTTTTTTACTTTAATTGATGGACCTTACGCTTGCGGACATTTGTGGTGCGTTCGTTTTGTTCGTGATATGGATGATGAATGTCATAGTCCCGGAGACGATGCGTGCCATTGGTCTTGAGGACGAGTAGTGTCCTTGGCTTTGAGGGCGACACGTGCCCTGCTTTGCGCTTCGGCCTGGCCGAAGGGTGAACACATGGTTGTTGGACGTTGAGGTGCCATTGTCATGGGCTTGTGTTTGTTGGATTTTGAATTTGTTTCTTTACGCTGGAGGCCGATGTAGTCCCCCAGTCCCCCACTCCTCGAGGCTCATGTAGTGAGGTGAAGAGGAGTAGAGCAATACACGTCTTCAATAGGGGGCCGAGGGTCGACACCTTTTTATCCACAATGGGGCGATGCCTCGTTAAAAACCTCAATAGGAAAAACCCTGTGGGAAAAAATCCTAATGAGGGAAAAAGAGCACACCGGATCCCCCAAAATGAACTCCAAGGGGTGAACCCTTCGGCCTAGGTGTGGAGCTGAAGCGGTGTCCGTCTGATGAGGGGACGCCCGCCTGGAGGTGAGGACGACGACGCTGATGAGCCGGTCCGAATATGAGGACGAGGCGATGGATGCCTGTCTGAATGTGAGGACGACAATGGTAATGATCCATGCGTCATATGAAGGCGACGGTCGCTGTCCAGGAAGGGAAATGCGAGCCCGATCGCTATAACAGTACCTCGGCGTTGGGAGCCGGTCTCGAGATATGAGGACGACGGCACTGGGGGGCCGGTCCGAAATCCATGCAACGGTCGCCATCCGGTAAAGGAATGGCTAAGACCGGTCTTAAGATAGAGCATCACACCATGGCCGAGGGGCTGGTCGTGATGTGAAGACGACGGCGATGAGGAGCCGTTCCTTCAATCCATGCAACGGTCGCCATCCGATAAAGGAATGGCTAAGACCGGTCTTGACATAGATGATCACGCCAAGGCCGAGAGACCAGGCGTGACTTGAGGATGACGGCTATGATGAAGCCGATCCAAGTAAATGATGACGAGGCGTTGGTGAAGCCGTGTGTCATGTAGTGGCGATGGTCACCATCCAGGAAGGGATGGTGAGCCCGATCGCTGGCTCAAAACTCACGGCGCTGAGGAAGCCGGTCTTGAGATAGATGATCACGCCTTGGCCGAGGGGTCGGGCATGATTTGAGGACGACGGTGCTCATGAAGCCGGTCCAAATAAATGATGACGAAGGCATTTGATGAAGCCGTTCGTCATGTAAACTCAAGGCTCTCGGTGCCGAGGATACCGGCCTTGAGATAGATAATCACGTTGAGGCCGAGGGGCCGTTCATTTTGAGGACGAGGGTCGCCATCCAGGAAGGGAATGGCGAGCCCGCTCGCTGGCCCAAGACGTTCGGCGTTGAGGAGGCCGGTGTTGAGACGAAGGATCACGTTGAGACCGGGGGTCTGCCGTGATCTGAGGACGACGGCGCTGATGAAGCCGCTCCTCGTATGAAGGCGAGGGTCGCCATCCAGGAAGGGAATGGCGAGCCCGCTCGCTAGTTCAAGACGCCCGGCGCTGAGGAGGCCGGTCTTGAGATGAAGGATCACGTTGAGACCGGGGGGTCTGCCGTGATTTGAGGACGACGGCGCCGATGAAGCCGCTCCTCATATGAAGGACCCTCCAGGAAGGGAATGGCGAGCCCGCTCGCTAGCTCAAGACGCTCGGCGCTGAGGAGGCCGGTCTTGAGATGAAGGATCACGTTGAGACCGGTGGGTCTGTCGTGATCTGAGGACGACGGCGTCGATGAAGCCGCTCCTCGTATGAAGGCGAGGGTCGTCATCCAGGAAGGGAATGGCGAGCCCGCTCGCAAGCTCAAGACGCTCGGCGCTGAGGAGGCCGGTCTTGAGATGAAGGATCACGTTGAGACCGGGGGGGTCTGCCGTGATCTGAGGACGACGGCGCTGATGAAGCCGCTCCTCGTATGAAGGCGAGGGTCTCCATCCAGGAAGGGAATGGCGAGCCCGCTCGCTAGTTCAAGACGCCCGGCGCTGAGGAGGCCGGTCTTGAGATGAAGGATCACGTTGAGACCGAGGGGTCTGCCGTGATTTGAGGACGACGGCGCCGATGAAGCCGCTCCTCATATGAAGGACCCATTCCCTCCAGGAAGGGAATGGCGAGCCCGCTCGCTAGCTCAAGACGCTCGGCACTGAGGAGGCCGGTCTTGAGATGAAGGATCACGTTGAGACCGGGGGGTCTGCCGTGATCTGAGGACGACGGCGCCGATGAAGCCGCTCCTCGTATGAAGGCGAGGGTCGTCATCCAGGAAGGGAATGGCGAGCCCGCTCGCAAGCTCAAGACGCTCGGCGTTGAGGAGGCCGGTCTTGAGATGAAGGATCACGTTGAGACCGGGGGGTCTGCCGTGATCTGAGGACGACAGCGCTTATGAAGCCGCTCCTCGTATGAAGGCGAGGGTCGCCATCCAGGAAGGGAATGGCGAGCCCGCTCGCAAGCTCAAGACGCTCGGCGCTGAGGAGGCCGGTCTTGAGATGAAGGATCACGTTTAGACCGGGGGGTCTGCCGTGATCTGAGGACGACGGCGCTGATGAAGCCGCTCCTCGTATGAAGGCGAGGGTCGCCATCCAGGAAGGGAATGGCGAGCCCGCTCGCAAGCTCAAGACGCTCGGTGCTGAGGAGGCCGGTCTTGAGATGAAGGATCACGTTGAGACCGGGGGGTCTGCCGTGATCTGAGGACGACGGCGCTGATGAAGCCGCTCCTCGTATAGAGCCGAGGGTCGCCGTCCAGGAAGGGAACGGCGAGCCCGCTCGCTGGCTCAAGACGCTCGGCGCTGAGGAGGCCGGTCTTGAGATGAAGGATCACGTTGAGACCGGGGGGTCTGCCGTGATCTGAGGACGACGGCGCTGATGAGGCCAGTCGTTGGAAGATAAAGAGGACGGCGAAGCCGTACCTATAATGAAGGACGACGTTGAGCGCTCGTCTGATCCGCATATATGGTCTTGCTTCGGCCATAATGCATAGTATTTGCCTGATATGTACTTAGCCAAATATGTGGCTTGATTTGTGGGGATTTCATTTTTATTGCTCGAGGCCGACGAGTGCTCGGTCCTCGGCTTTCCTCTTTTGATTTGTGGGGATTTCGCTCGAGGCCGGCGAGTGCGCGGTCCTCGGCTCTCCCTCTTTTAATTTGTGGGGATTTCGCTCGAGGCCGGCGAGTGCACGGTCCTCGGCTGTCCCTCTTTTATTTCTTCCTCTACTGCTATGAGCGAGGAGTGGGGGTCCTTCTTTCAGGCTCGACCGAGGGGGTTGCTATTCCCTCGGCCGATAGGGAGTCCAGGAGGGCAACTGTAACACCCCTAAATTTCCCGCCCAAAACATTGATATATTTAAAAGAAACACTTTATTCATTCATCAAAGAGTTGAAGAAATACAGCGGAAGTCTAAAAGGGAAATGAGTGTTACCGCCACATTCGGTCATCTCTTAACCGAATGCACAGGCAACTCAAAGTAAAATAATAAAAACTAATGTAATAATAAGTAAATGTTTGTTTTATGACTAGATTTAACTAAGGCATCTTCTAATTCGCACTCAAGCTCGAGCAATCCGTCAATCCACATAGGTATCCATCTCATCACCTGATAAAATTTAAGGGAGAAGAGAGAGACAAGAAAAATAACAAAAATTAGCTTTAGAGCTAAGTAAGTACTACCCAACCCCGTAAAATAATCAGGTTTGACTAAAAATAGATTTTTGTATAATATCATATAAAAATGACGCACTCTTCCAAAATACTTTTCTCTTTGATTTTTCTCAAAATTACTTCTTTACTAAAATCTTAAACTTCTCTTCGAAAATCTCTTAGTTTCTCTTCTCTTTAAACTTCTTAAGAAAATCACTTCTTCTCTAACTTCCTAGTAATTTAGAAGGGCGGTGCTCAACCTTTCGATAGAGCCCGGTGAACCGTGGTTACGGACGGCCACCCCGAACAAGTGCCGGTACCACAACTGCTCTGTTGCAAACGAAACGACTACCTTAAGTGTGCACACCCCCTAAAAGAGATTCCAAGCCCTCCGAGTAGTAAGTCATCCCGAGTGGTCGGAACCCAACCACCCCAATTCTAAAATTCTTGAATGATTAGGGACTACTACTATAACTTCTTCTTAAAAGGGATCATAGATCCAAATCTTACTTAAAAGGGATCATAGATCCAAATCTTGCTTAAAAGGGATCATAGATCCAAACTGTACTTCTTAGTAGTAGTAGCTCTAATCACCCTCCACATTTATCCGGATGTGGAAAAACCGACACCTCGGATTACTCCCGAGATGCTATCTTCTTATGAAAATGTAAATTTTATCTTTGCTTAACAATACTTGAAAAATACTTCTTAATTTCTCTAAAAAGTCTCAAAGGTATTTAATACCCCAAAAGTACTTGATTTATACTTCTTAACTACCATATATATAATATCTTCTCAAAATCACATACACAAAATTCACAATTCACACTTAATCACATAATGCATAATAAGCATATAATACGAGGAAACAATTTTGGATTGGCAGAGAAACTTACAATTTAGGGTTTATCCAAAACTAATTCCAAAATAGTATTTAATACCATATTCAAAATAATCCAATAAGGATATTTATAACTCCAAAATATATATGTAAATTTTCATACCAAATTATACATTTAAAAATATATAATTTATCCCAAAAGATTTGATCTCACAACACTTTCCAAAAAGAGGGTTTAACCCAAACAACCACTTCCCAAAAGTAGCATTTACTACTACCACCAAAATAATCAAATTGGAGTATTCTGAACCCATAATATATTTTCAATATAACCAGTTATAATAGTCTCAAATCATACTTCAACTCATACGAAAACAATCACCAAAAATTTCCAATCCCAAAAGGACAATCATCAAAAATCACAATTTTAGCCATGATAAACTGATTTGATAAATTCACCAAAAATCACACGTTCATAAATTCCCAGAAAAGCATACATCATCATACTCATACTATTATAGCCGAATTATCCATAAAATTTCAGAAAGAAACTCAAATCATAGCACAAACCCTAGTTTATACAATATAGGGGCAAAATAGTAATTTTGGTTGCAATAGTCCTTACCTCGAGGCTAGCAACGAATCCTAAACGTCAAACCTAGTTTGATGGATTATTCGCACGTACCTAGGAAGTGATAGGTTCGAAGGATCTCAATTTAGGAGAAGGAAATTTAGGAAACGGATGAACGACGCGAATTAGGCAACAAACGCACTTACCGGAATATTGGATTGTTTGATCTCATCATTGGCATAAAATTTCGTGCTGGATACGTTAATATTGAAGAGCTGGAAGGGATAGAGCTTGAAGAGGCGGTCCTAGGGTTTTTGGAATGAGGAAAATCGGATTAGGGATGTATTTATAGTGAATTTCCGAAGTTTGAGTTGCATTAGGATACAACAAGAACGCACGCGTGCGTACCTTCCACGCACGCCGTGCGTGACCCACAGACGCCCCAAACCTTAGTTTTTGTCCCGTTTCTTCCCCATTTGGACCTCCCCTTTGTCCCAAACACTAAACCAAACATAATAAACGACCTAAAGACCGTGTAAACAATATGAAACACAATTTTAATTATTTCCCAAATTCTCTCAAATTTTCGGGGTATTACAACAACTGTCCGGCCTCTGGCGCTGGCGCGTCCCTAGACCTTGGGGGGTCCCGTCGTCTATTTATGGCGCGGGCTAGGCTTTTTGTCGGTTACCGACGGCTGCCGTTTCCCAATCCCAAGTGTGGGGATTTTGTCATCTCAGCCATTCTTTCAGGCCTGTCGTAATGCGATTTAGCGCGAGGACGACGCGATGAGCTTCCCATTGCGAGACGTGGGCCGTTTGCGGGCCCCTCGTCCTGGGACGTCGTCGGCCATACCTGAGCGTTTCGCTCGAAGGGGGCGAAGCGACGTGCTTTGTTGTGTGGCGTCGTCGGCCATACCTGAGCGTTTCGCTCGAAGGGGGCGAAGCGACGTGCTTTGTTGTGTTGCATCCTTTAGTTAAACATTACAAGAAATAAGCAGAACACAATAGGTGCGTTGTTTATGGCAACGACTTTTATTAGGGTCAGTGGCTCGAGGCCGAGGGGGGTAACCTTCTGAACAACTCGTACAAGAGTTAGCTTCCCAATGATTTTCTGAGCTTGGGGTGGGGTGGGGGCTCTGCCGTCTACACCCTCTTCGGATTGCTGGTAGAACTTCACCGAGATGTAGGGCCCTTCGTATTTTGAGGGATAAGCCGTCTGCCGTGCGTCCCTTCGAGGAAGGACGCAGTCAGCGGATGTGACGCTTCTTCAGTTGGGGCTCCTCGAAGTCCTCTTCATCGCTGAGCTTCCCAATTTCATGCTTCTTCGTTGAGGTGTCCCCTTCCTGATTGCCGGTGGAGTTCCTTGGGGTAACTTTGACAAATTGGTGGAGTTCACCCCGTTGAATCAAGCGCTCAATGGCTTTCTTCAACGCGACGCAGTCGTCTGTATTGTGGGAGGTGTTCCTGTGGTAACGACAATAAGTGCCACCCTGGTGGACGTCGTAGACTTCCATGGCCGACCGGGGATCTTTAGGGATGAGACCTTGCTCCTCCACATAGTCGAAGATGGTGTCCACCGAGTGCGTGAGCGTAGTCCTCGGGACGTCCGTCCTCGGCTGCCATGGGCGCTCCTTCCGGTTTCGGCGGGCATGGCCCCCGGCCGAGGATGCATTTGGAGCCGACGCCTCGTCTGACCTCTTTGATGGTTGGCCTACATCCTTCTTGCGGAGTGGAGCTCATCGGCGCCAGCGTACAAGCTCCCTCGTTGGAGTGCCTTGGTGAATGACTTCGGCGGGTCAGTGATGAGGCTCCTTGCATAGGGGCTGCTGCGGAGAATGCCTTGGAAGAGGACGAGAAGGGTGCGCTCATCGGCACCTTCGACCTCGTCTGTCTCCTTCGTCCATCGATCGATGAAAGACCGAAGTGATTCATCGTCTTGCTGCTTTATGGAGAGAAGGTGGGAGAAATGTTTTCTCACGCGCTTCCTTCCGGCGAAGTGGGTGAGGAAGCGTTGGGCAAGATCCTGCCACGAATCTATGCTTCCTTCGGGGAGCGCGTTGAACCACTCGTACGCTGGCCCTTCAAGAATGGAAAGGAACCAACGACAGAGGTATTCATCTGATGCGTTCACCATTAGCATGTTGTTTTGATAGCGGCTGAAGTGCTCCTGAGGGTCAGAGCGGCCGTCGTAAGACTTGATGGCGTTCCCCCTGTACTTTTCCGGGATGGGGGCCGAGAGCACCCTATTGGTGAAAGGGGTCATGGTCCTGACTTGGATGATGGGGTCACCTCGCCCTTCGGCCAACTCCCTCTCCAGGGCGTTGACCTTATTCATGAGAGCGTTGAGGCCGGGGTCGTTGGAGGCTCCAGCCGTGGGGGTGTTGGCCGACTGCCTTGCCTCCATCTGAGCCAGCCTCCTTTCCAGCTGGGCAATGACCTCGTCCCGGGGGTCCCTGGCGGCCGCAGCGGCGCCCTGCTGGTTCCTCATGCGCTCTTCGTGGGCCGCATTGATCTGGTGACGCACGTCGTCCTCGTGCAGCTTCCCCTTGCCCTTGTCCGGGCGGGGCTGGTCCGCTGTCCGGGACACAGACCCCAAGCTTTCCCTTGGCGAGCCAGGCCGACGCTCACCAATCCGCCCTGCCATCCTCTCCGAGACCGGACGACGGCACGTGTCACCTAGCCTATTGAAGGCAGAGGCTTTTCCACGCGCTGGGGTCTGCCCAGGCCGAAGAGGGGAAGCGGGGTGGGAGTGGGACGACGCCGTGTCCTGGGCCATGACCCCCTCATCGTTGCCTATATGGACGGCCAACGGTTGGGGCTGAGGAGGTGGAGTGACGTTCCCCCCGGTCCTTGGCAAGAGAGCGCTGAGGACGGTGGGGTTCTGGGCCAAGCTGGCGATGATGACCGACAGCGCGGCCTGGACCTGTGGATCCACAGACGGAGAGGCCGCGGCCATAGGCCGGGCCGGGGCGTGGTCTATCTTCTCAGCTCGTTTCTTGTCCAAGCCGATGCGGGCATCAGGGGCTCCGCCGTTGAGTTGGTTGTGGAGGTCCGTCGTGAGGTTGATGGCCTCCTGGAAGACGTCCCCTCCGCCGACTTGGTCGGCCGTAGCATCCTCGTCATGTTCCCTGGTCTCCTGGTCCGCAGGGATGGCCTTGCTGACGAGGTTGCGGTTTGACCTAGTTCTTCCCATGATCAGTGGTTAGCCGTGCTTGGTAGCGACGAAGGGTGCTAACTTGATTGTTCTAGCTCTCAACGAAAGCACCAAATGATGGAGTATTAACTCCTAGATTCTAGAGAGAAGGGAGAGCTAGAGAGAGAAGTGAATTGTATCAATGAATTTTGTCCACCCTTACAACTACTCCCAAGGGGAGTATTTATAGAGAAAATACGGGCTGGGCTCCCAAGTCTTGGGCTTGGGAGGCCCATCTACAACTGGACCGCTATTGGGCCGAATACAAAGCCACTGGTGGGCTATACAAATGAATAAGTGTAAAATCCGGTTCTGTGAGACTTCCGTGGCCGACGAGGGCATGGCCGATGAGGGCATGGCCGATGAGGGCATGGCCGACGAGGTCACCCAGTTCTCCGGGCTTCTGGATCATATTCTGAGTAGACCTTTTCCTGGCCGATGAGGGCATGGCCGATGAGGGCATGGCCGACGAGGGGATGGGCGATGAGGGCATGGCCGACAAGGTCACCCGATTCTCCTGACTTCTGGATCATATTCTGGGTGGCCTTCTTTCTGGCCGATGAGAGAATGGCCGATGAGAGCATGGCCGATGAGGGCATGGCCGACGAGGGGATGGCCGATGAGGGCATGGCCGACGAGGGGATGGCCGATGAGGGCATGGCCGACGAGGTCACCCGATTCTCCTGACTTCTGGATCATATTCTAGGTGGCCTTCTTTCTGGCCGATGAGAGCATGGCCGATGAGAGCATGGCCGACGAGGTCACCCGGTGATCGTAGTACCTTCTGTTCTTCTGAGTATGTGGGTCCTGGGGCCTAGACCCATATACTCCATCAAAACGATTTAAAATTTTAATTGTCATTATATTTATCTTTTTGTAATTCCTTGTATTAACTTGTGATGTGTTTATTTTCTGTTTTCTTACTTTATCTTTTGATTTCTCTCGCAGGGACATGCTAGGGGTGATGAGTATCGTCTTTAGGAAGAGCGGGATCCATGAATTGGGCATATAATGGAGTCCGTTATTGTCATTTCCGATCTTTGTTATAGTCACTAGCTTTTAATGATGTATTTTAGATTTCTAGTTCATTCCGTACACCGTGAATTTAGATTACTCTGTATATGGATGTACTCATGTACGCAATCTTTTAAATCGTTGATGCTCAATCTGAAGGTGTTATGATTACACTTTCTTCAATGTTAAATATTTATTACCCTTAATATTATTGAAAGTGTTATTGTATATTGAAATATTAATATATGTGATTTGAGTAATACATACGGAGTACAATGAAAGTCAAAGCCATCTAATTAATTGTTAAAAATATAAAAATGGTGTTGCGCAACATGTTAATGACGAGAGTGAAGACGGTTACTTAAAACACTATAGAAGTGTTGCATATAAGTCTTATAAATGTTACATTATATATATAAAATGTTGCAAACTAGTATAATAGAAATGTTACATAAATAAAAGATTGATGTTGCATTTTATTTAAAAAAGTGTTGCATAAGATGCATGTTAAATAATCAGAAAAAGTGTTGCATTTGGGTTATTTTTGCAACATTTATATAAAGTGTTGCATAACATATTACAAAGTGTTGCATATGACTTTATGCAACGAGATCTGAAGTAACGCTCATATAAGTGTTACATTAGCCTTTTGTAACACATTAACAATTTAATGTAACAGTTTAGAGGCGTTGCAAAAGGTTCATTTTGTTGTAGTGACTAGCACGTGTCCCCCTTGTATTCCTTCTGAAGAATACTCCAAGCCTCCTTGGATGTTGAGGCTGCAGCAATCCGGGGAAAGACCTCATCATCCAAAGCTTGTTGGATGAAATAGAGAGGCTCTGCATCCGTCTTTCTCTTATCTCTCAAGGCTTGATCTGGTTCCTCCGGTTGGCTATCTTCAAACCCTTCATCAACAATGCGCCATAACTCTTGAGACTTGAAGAGAGTTTTCATCTTCAAACTCCAAAAGTGGTAATATGAACCCTTGAACATAGGTAATTGGGAAATTGAATTCCCATTGTTACCACCCGCAGTCTGCATTGTTTCCACTCTCTTTTTTTTTGTTCCTCACAAGTTAGGCCCTCGGATAGCTCTCAAGCTCTGATACCAAATGTTGTTCAAAGCCTATAAAGGACTATACGAACGTATATTAAACTAGAGAAGAAAAGAGGCTATCAAAACCGAATATGCATGTGTAACAACTAACTCCTATAATTAAGCTAAGCCAAACATTTGAATGCGTGAGTAAATGAAGACCAAATCAAAAGCCTAAACTTCAGCTAACCACTTAGACTTTAATAATAATAATAATAATAATAATAATAATAATAATAATAATAATAATAATAAAAATAAAGGATAAGTAATAAAGTAATATTCCATGTATGCATGGCCTTAAACCTGTTTGCATGCAAGCTTGATCACTTGCTCAACATTTCTGTCCAACTACAAATAATAACTCTTATTTGGGAAACTTTTAAACTTTAATCCTATTTTGGCAATTAAGAATTTAATTACTCTCATTTAGGTAAATATGTTGGAAAATAGTTTTAATTCAAATAAATGTGGGAAACTAAAGAGTTGCTAGATACATGAAAAGACTTCCCAGAAAGTTCTATTTTTAATGTTCCTATTAATGATGTTTCAATGTCTATTATATATAAAGGCATTTCCTGCAATTCAATAGCAGGTTCTTGGACAGAATATGATTCCCTTCTTATACTACAACACATAGTGTGCGTGAGTGTGTGTTATTGTTATGAGAAATATGAGATAATGGCTTACCCTAGTGGTAGCCTTAGACGTGTATATATAATAATCTCAGAATAAGTAATTACAAAAGTATCCCTACACTATTATCTATTACACCCCTCAATCTGTGCAGAGGGAACAACGCTCAGATTGGACTTAAGAAAATTAAAACGCTGACTAGACAAATTTTTAGTAAAAATATCTGCTAGCTGAAACTGAGTAGGGATATATTTCATAACTAAATCACCATGAGCCACACGTTCACGTACAAAGTGATAGTCAATCTTTATATGCTTGCTCCGATCATGTTGGATAGGATTAACCGCAAGGTAGGATGCTGAGGCATTATCACAATAGAGCTGAACCGGTTCGGAGATATAAAAGCCCATATCCGCAAGTAACGAACGAATGAATAAAGTATCCTGAACAGTATAAGCCACCGCTCTATATTCAGCCTCAGTTGAGGACTTGGAGACAGTAGGTTGCTTTTTGGAGCGCCACGAAATCAGATTATGTCCCAGAAAGATAGCGTAGCCGGTAGTGGAGCGACAACTATCAGGACATCCGGCCCAGTTGGCATCGGAATAGGCAATAACAAGAGATGGATCACCACCTTTGCGCAACCATAAACCTTCAGTAATAGTACCCTGCAAATATCTGTAAATACGCTTCACAGCAGAATGGTGAGTGGTGCGAGGAGCATGCATAAACTGAGAAACCAAGTGAACAACATAGGTAGTATCTGGTCTAGTAATAAGTAAGTATTGTAAGGCACCAACCATACTGTGGTACTCCGTACCGTCAGTGAGTAATTCCCCATCAAATAATGATAAAGTGGTACGAGTGGGAAGAGGAGTGCGGACTGGAGTGACTGTATGAAGATGAAAACGCCGCAACAAATCAGAAATATACTTTTGTTGTGAGAGAAAAATACCTGTAGATGTACGGACTGTCTGAATCCCCAAAAAGAAGTGAATATCTCCCGGATCTTTCATGGCGAAAGCCTGAGAGAGTGACCGAATAATTGACTGAACATGGGAAGAAGAACTACCTGTTATGAGAATATCATCTACATATACAAGAATATATACATGATGAGAACCACGACGATAAATAAACATGGAGGCATCAGATCTACTCTCTAAAAATCCATGACTAAGAAGAAATCCATTGAAACGATGAAACCAGGCACGAGGTGCCTGTTTAAGCCCATACAAAGCCTTACGAAGACGACAAATGTGGTGAGGAAAGGAAGGGTAAATAAATCCCGGAGGCTGTCGCATGTAAACCTCCTCAGTTAATTAAGTAGCCATGCAAAAATGCATTTTTAACATCTAATTGACGCACCCCCAGCCAAAAGACGTAGCAAGGGACAATAAAAGACGGACATTAGTGGGCTTGACAACAGGACTAAAAGTTTCAAAATAATCTACCCCTTCCTGCTGCTTAAAACCTTGAGCCACTAAGCGATCTTTGTGACGCTCTATAGACCCATCAGAATTGGATTTTGTTTTATAAACCCACTTACAACCAACCACATTTTTCGTGCAATCACTAGGTACTAAATCCCAATTCTTATTAGCAACGAGAGCATTAAATTCTTCGGCCATAGCCTCCCGCCATTTTAAACATTTATTGGCTTGAGAAAAACAAGTCGAGTCAGGGGGGCATTATATTCCACAGAGGTAAGGGATAAAATGGTTTTGGGTTTATAGATGCCATCCTTGGATCGGGTTCGCATAGGGTGAATATTATGGACAGGTGGAGGACTAGACTGTGTGGGCGTGGGCTGGGAACTGACAGCGGGATTAGAATAAGGGTTGGGTGGCAAACTGGATATATTGGTCGAAGTGGGAGAGGAAGGAGGGGTGTGGTCTGGACTAGGTACCGAGGTGTGGACTAGACTGGACATCGAGGTAGGGGCTGGAGTGGCCAAGAGGGTTGTGGACAAGGGAGTAGATGGAGTAGACGGCAATTTACTGGTTATTGTAGGGGACTGTGCAGTTGAAGGGATAAGTGGTGGAGCTACATTAGTAGGATAAGATGTAAAGGAGAGAGAATATTGAGGTGAAGAGGGTGGAGGGGTGGAGGGACAAGCTGAAAGTGTAGGAAACGGAAAAATAGTTTCATGAAAAATGACATCCCGACTAATATAGACGCGACCAGTGGTAGGATCAAGACAGCGGTAACCCTTGTACCCCGGTGCATACCCAATAAAAACACAAGGAATAGATCGTGGTGATAGCTTATTACCCGAGGTGGCAACTTTATTATGAAAACATGCACAACCAAACACACGTAAAAAAGAATAGTCAGGAGATTTTTGAAAAAGTTTTTGAAATGGACTGAGACCCTGCAAAGTTAGCGTGGGAAGGCGATTAATAATATACGTAGCAGTGTAAAGTGCGTGCATCAACCCAAAAGGACGGGGGTATATGTGCATCAATAAGCATAGTACGTGTTAATTCTAAAAGATGACGGTGTTTGCATTCAGCCACGCCATTCTGAGCAGGAGTATCAGGACAAGATTTTTGAAATAAAATGTCACACTGAAGAAAATGATTATTAAAGTGGTGATTATTAAATTCACCCCCACCATCACTTTGAAAACATTTAATTTTACAACCTAAGAGATTTTCTGATAGTTTCTGAAAAATTGCAAAAATGAGTACAAACTTCGGACTTTCGATGCATGGGATATACCCAAGTAAATCGTGAAAAATCATCAATGAAACAAACGTAATATTTATATCCAAGGTGAGATAAAACAGGGGACTGAAAAACGTCTGAATGAATTAATTGTAAAGGGGCAGTAGTAGTATGTAAAATGTCTTGAAAAGGTAAGCGATGGGATTTACCCAGTCTACATGAAGTAAATAAATTATGAAAAGTACTGGAAGAAAAAATAGAGCTTGTGCGCCGAAGAGTAGACAATATGCTATCACCACAATGACCTAAGCGCTTGTGCCATATCGGACCAGGTGCAGTAGCAGTAAAAAGGGCCAAGGATGGAGTGGAAACGGTGAAGGGATAAGTCCGGTCCTTATTAGAAGCGTGGAGTAGTGTTGCCCCCATGCGATTGTCCTTTACAGAGAAAAACGATTTGTTAAAAATAGCAGTGCAATCAGTATCCTCACATAGCTTCTGAATAGATAGTAAATTAAATTTTAGGTGAGGAACGTGATACACAGATTTTAAAATAAATGGGCAGCCGAATGAAGGTAAATGAACATTACCAATAGTAGACACGGATAAATTAGTACCATTAGCGACCTGCACATTAGTGGGGCTAGTAACAGTGAATTTAGAGTGTAAAATACCTTCATTTGGCATCATGTGAGTGGAGGCACCAGAATCTGGATACCATGTCGCTTCATTGGTCTCACCGGTTGGTAAAGCAGCAAGGGTCGGAGTAGAAGTCGAGTGAAGTTTGGAACAAGTTATGGCGGAATGACCCGGAGTGAAACACAATTGACAAATAACAGGGGGCTGAGGGGAAACATAAGTGTGATCAACTGATGGAAAACCTGCACTGTTAGTGTGAGTACCACAAGTATAATATGGAGACAAACAATAATTTACCGGACAGACATTACCCATACCTGCACTGGAAGCTCCTAAAGGGAAAGATGCATGGGGTCCCATATAGTGAAGCTCATATCCACGGGGATATAACTGATGACCAGGGGTACCGGGGTAGCCATACCCTCTGCCACGTCCCCGGTGATCCCGCTGACCACGCTGGCCGCGACATCCGCGTCCTCCTCATGGTGGTGCTCCGCCTCGGCCAGAATACTGCTGCTGCGGACGGGACTGCTGGGTGGAAGCAGCTGGTGCAGGGGCAACAAACGCCTGGTGCTGCATTACAGAATCACCCATCCCACGCATGTACTGCAATCGTTGTTCTTGGAGATTAAGAACAGGACCCAGCTGGTCAAAAGTAAATGTGGGGGGCATGTAGGCTAATCCACCTAGTATAGATTCATAATCTGGGCCCAGGCTTAAGAGAGCGTATTCAATAAGATTCGTATCACTGACAGGAGATTTAATTAAGGCCGGGGAATCAGCAGCAACTTTAATCTCCCGAAGATATTGATCCATTGTTTGATTCGCCTTCTTCCTGATATGAGAGAGTTGGCGCTTAATTTCCATGGAGCGGGCAATGCAAGCGGATATAAATTTATTGCGAAGACGATCCCAAATTTGAAAAGAAAATTTAAGGTCATGCACATCAATCAAAATATCGCGGGAAAGAGTGGCGAAAAGCCATGAACGGATCATTTGATCTATTTTCAACCAGTGTTGATAATTAAGATTAATAACTTCCCTGCGAGAAACATCCATAATATATGGCGTAGGAATAGAAATAGAGCCATCCAACACACCCAACAAACTGTGAGATACCAAAAAGGATTCAAATTGTGTTTTCCACGGTAAATAATCTTCAACGGATGCCAACCGAGTAGTAACTATATTTGTAACATTCAGGGTGGAGAATGTCAACTGGGAGGCCATAATAGATAGACAGGAGGAAGAATTACCAGGTCCAGATGGAATAATATGCTGCGTGGACAGACCGATGTCAAACTGCCGGGTGAAGACCGGTGATGAAACCTGAGGCGAACTGCTGGTGTGCAGAAGGGACTGAGGTGCTGACACGGTAATTTTGGGCTCCCAAGTAGTTCAGGCATCTGAAACAAGGAATAAGAGGACACATGTGGGCTGTTGGAACTGTAAATCACCGAAGAGGGGATCGTTGTCTACTCCTGCATGAACAATGGCATGGGGCGACTGGCGTGGGGCTGCTCCGTCTGAGATGAAGCGGGCACCTGGGATGAAGCCGCTGATACACCATGTAGTGGGACACTGCCTGCAGCGAAGGAAGAAGAAGGTGCGACTGAAGTGGTGTCCATGGCGGAAGACATTAGGGTTTAGGAACGTAAAACTTTAGTCGCTGATATCATATGAGAATTATGAGAGAATGGCTTACCCTAGTGGTAGCCTTAGACGTGTATATATAATAATCTCAGAATAAGTAATTACAAAAGTATCCCTACACTATTATCTATTAATTGTGTCTGGCTTCCTAACAAAAAAAAACACATTACGAATTAGGATAAAGAAAATAGAAATACTAGCCGATCCATGCGAAACCCTATATTTTAGGGTGCCGACCTCAGCTCCTGCGGAATTTTACTTGATAGAGGATACTCCGTAGGTATATATAGGTGTAGTCATTACAGCGAATGTCATCTTCCACCATTCATTGATTATAAACCATTAATTCACTCCCCGAATCTTCACAAGATGAGTGATATTAGGGTTAGAAGTATGAGGCTTGAGACAGTGATGGACCCATGCATGGGCCTACTCGTAGTCCGGATGATGGCCGGAACAGCCGTGCTGGAGCAGCCACCGCTACATGACGCTACCTTCATCACCTTCAATCCTCTCCTTGATTTGCCGTCACTCGGAGAAAGGGTTTCCTCTCTACTCTCCGCCGACTTCGGCATAGATCGTCAAAGGAGCGACCCCATCGGTCTTCAGGCGGCTACTGCCGCCCTCGATGAACTTGACGGTGAGAGGTGGTGCTAGAGGCGGTGCATCATGAAGTCGGCGGTGATAAAATGGAGCGGTTGGGTTTGATGGAAGAAGTTTTTGACGGCGAAGGCGGCGGAGAAACATGCAGCGTGTGTTTGGAAGGGTTCTGCAAGGGGGCCGTGATCACTCCGTTGACGCCGTGTTCGCATAGATTTCATAACAAATGCATCCTTCAATGGCTCAGCAGAAGCCAAACGTGCCCTCTCTGCCGAAGCACCATACTGTATTCCTCAAATATTTTAATGTGTCCTCCCAATATTTGATTTGTTAATTAGATTAATCAAATACTGTATTCCTCGTGCATATAAGTAAAACCAAACTCGATCAAGAAGCTAATTAAGTCGGAGTATTATATGGTCAAATACTGTATTTAATTTGAGTCCGCTTCCTACTTTCAATGTATGGTGGTTTGAGTGAGTTCTTGTTTGATGTACATATAATATGATCATGAGCTTTTGTTTAGCTATTGTGATTTCTTAATATGGTCATGATTTATTAATTTGGGAGAATATGAATGCCAGTTTTTTTAATTGTTATTGCGACTTTGAATTATAAAAAACGCAACAATATACTCGTATGAATATAATTGTAATTGTAATTGCTATATATAATGATTTTCTTACAATATACGGAATATAAGCTTCTAGTCCATGATTGTCTCATCATCACTGTACTGTATGAATAATCATAACGAAATTTGTAAATGCTATGTGAGGGTATTTTCAATTCAATTTGAGCTTTCCTCCTTTCAATCTAAATTATATTAAATGATATGTGAACGAGGGTATTTCTAAATGCCTTGCTCGTGGTTGAAAATAAATTAACAGAATGTGATGTTAGGTTGAGCGACTTGCGTAGTCTTTAATTACAGCGTGCGTATATGATGATGATCAGCGAGTTTTTTATTACTGCATTCTTACCTACTGCTAGCCGACTGCTAGGGTATGGAATATAAAGCATGTGTTTTTTATTATGTAATAATATTAACATTTTCATTATGGAAATAATTTTATAACTTTTGTTAACACACACACACACATATATCGTTTGTGTCTTTTGGGTTATTTTTAACTTCTCAATTTTTAATTATATTTACTCTTTAAGAGTTTTTTACAAGAATATTACTAAAATAAAATATATTTACATAAATATGCCTATTCATTACTACAATGTGGTGTTGTGGTAACTTAAGCTCAAAACTTAAACATGAATTACTATGATTTCATTACTACTTAGTCATTAGTCATATTTTTGAAAATCATCTTTATTTTCGTCATATTTATGTAATTATTTCTTACTCTTTTAGTCGTCGTCCATATAGTGCATATGATGATATGGATGATTCTAAAATACTCTCTCTATCCCGGTTTGACCTACACACATATTTATGTTAGATAGAGTTTTCTTTTGAATTTCCATTATATCTTTGCTTTATATATGTCAAATCTGTAAAATAATGGAACACGTTGCTCTCTAGGAGCTCTGACAGGTCAATTATAATCAAGACTTGTAATGTCAAAATACATAAATATCCCAAGATCATTAAAATCAAATAAAAAGGGGATAAAAGTAAGAATATTTGTGGCCTTTTTTTATTAAAAGTGGGGTTTTTTAATCGAAAGGAGAATATGTTTGTAGGACATTTATAAAAAGGAAAATGAAAATTCTTTTCGACACGGAAATAATATTATAAAGTAAATATTTCCGCCTTTTGGTTCACTAGATGAGACGTCTTTTAAAAATTATTAAGCACAATGAACTCGATCTCATAAGGCATAGATCCGAATAGTCATCATACTTATCACTAACTAAATACTATCTATAGTTTTATATAGTAAAGTTGAGTTAAAAACTAATGATGTGTCAACTTCCTATTGGATGGAGCAAATTCCATTATCACAACAATTAAAACAATTAATTAAATCCTACATCACACGGCTATTTAAAAAAAAAACTCCCTACATCACAACTGATTTGGAGCAAAAAAAAAGGGAAATAATCTCTCTTTTTAAAATGATATAACTATTATATTTAAAATCCAATTATTACAAAAACTATATCAAAATTCATAACTTTTTATTATCTTTCATATATCATCAATATCATATATAAAAATAAAAATATCTCTCTCTACATCCCATAGAAAGGTTCCACACGGTTTACGATATTTATTTGATCATAAAGTTAATTGATCCTATCCGTAATTAGATTCTTTTTAGTAAATAAAATTTACATATCCAAAGACTACATCAAAAGTTTTATAAAGTCGCAAAAGAAAAACTCAAATTTGATAATAATTGGATATATAAAATAATAGATTAAGAAGACTTTATGTTGACCGAATAATAGTAGACGGGAACTTTTGAATTGATGAAGGTAGTATTTAATATAGCAAATCCAAGTTAAAAGTTCTACTGATTTATAAAAATTCTATTATCACTACTACTAAAACATTTAATTCATATAAGCTGACTTGGTTCATCATTGCTATTCAGTACATGTATCACTGCTCATTTGGAGAAATGAAGGAGAGAAAAAAATTAAAATGCAATAAAAATCATTTATTTGTACTCTGAATTTTAGAGAAAATAAATCAAAATTTATAACATTCTATTATCTTTTATATGACACCAATATTGCATATACAAAAATAAAACATCATTTTATACAATACATTTGGGTTAAAAATCAATGAGGTGTTAGTCTGTTATTGGCTACTAAAAGATTTATAATCATTACCAGGGCCGGCCATGGGGGAGGTAGCCTAGACATTTGTCTAGGGCCTCCAAATTTTGTAGGGCCTCCATTTTAAAAATAATAATAATATATATACTTAAATTCTTAATTAAATTAATTGAAATACTTAAAAATTAGTTTAGAACTAAAGCTACGTTAAAGCATGTTCGGTGATATATTTGAAAATAATGACAAATATATGATCTAAATAAGAGTGAACAAAATATGTCTTTTTATACTTCAGCGACTATAACTTTAGTGATTATGATTGTGTCAACTATAATGCATATGCATAGGTAATAATTCAATATCCTAATTCGAGTATATTTTAAGAAATAGTTTTGATGTCTACGTATATAATATAATGAGTTATTGATGAAAAATGTGACGTTATAAATGTATTATTTTTAAAATTTATTATTAAATTGTCTTTTTTAATTGTTTTCTAAAATAGAAAATGAAAACATTTAGTTGAGATGTCTAAAAAGGGAAAGTGATAAGCTTTGAATGGAATGAAGGGTAATATTTTTCATTAAGTTAGATTTCAGTGATATTTAAGGAAAACAATCTTATATTAATTGGATTGAGTATTATCTCGATTAAAAAAGTATTATGTAGTCTTAGTGAGTCTTGATTGTAGTAATTTTCTTACCAAATTTGCTATTAGAATCTCCATGTGTTTTTCACTCTTTTATTGCTTACATTCAAAGAATGATATTTCTTTGCATTAGTACCATATGGTATATTTTAGACTGTACTTTACTTCTATTCGCGGTGTAATTAACAAGGGGGGTTTAGATTTGTTTGGTTTAATAACACTAAGATAAACGACCTATATGAGTTTAATTCAATGAGATGGGGACTTGGTTTTGCTTTTATCCACTTAATGAAATGTTCGTCGATCCCGGTTATATCTTTAACTATCTTCCTCTCGAATACTCAATCGAGGAGTATATCCAGTTCATCGAGGGTAGTTATTAATAACGAGATGCGTTCATTAATAAAACTTACTATCGAGTCAATATAGAACAAGCGCCGTATATTAACTTGATAGTAGCAATAAACTTAAGATGAAAACGATTGAGATTGATAACCTCAACACAAGCGGTTTATTGGTTTAATCAATATAATTAATTCCCCTTGGCATATTAACCATGAGATGCATGCATTAATATTCCAAGTTTACTACTGTTGAAAGAACCGGATTAATAACAAGCGTATTAACCGATTGATTCTAGTGATAATTAATATGAGAAACAATACTAGTTGATACTTTAAGTAATGTTTAAGATATTAACATGAAATATGAATAGGAATTAATCAATACTCAAGGAAGAATATTAAAATATATGAATCCTACTATGATTAATATCAAGATGTTAACTAATTGTCATCTTAGCAACACTCCCCAATATAATCATAGAGGAAGAAATAGCTATTACTATAACCAATGTCAAGATGTTAACTAATTGTCATCTTAGTAACACTCCCCAACTTTGATATAGAGATAGTATTTTGAAAGAAAGAATTAATATTCAAGGAAGAAGATTAAAGAAAATAACTCACAACTTACAAATTCATTAAGCTTCAAAGTAGCAAAACCAAGATGGAAGAGTTTAGCTCCTCATTTGGAGACTAAACATGATGAAAAATATAAAGAAAGAGCTATTCTATGCTGAGCTTAGATGTACAAGGGATTGGATATCTTTTTGTGAAGGAAAGGAGGTGTATTTATAGGTTTTTGGGATGGGATTCGGGTACTCGATCGGGTATATACATGGTACCCGATCGAGTATGTGTGTAACACCCGATCCGAGGCATACTCGACCGGTTTCAGGCTATTTTCTAAGTGTATACCCGATCGAGTATATATGAATACCCGGTCGAGTATGCTTAGAAAGTGGTATTCGGGCTATACTCGACCGGTTTCAGGCTAGTTTCTAAGTGTATACCCGATCGAGTATATATGAATACCCGGTCGAGTATGCTTAGAAAGTGGTATTCGGGCTATACTCGACCGATCTTCGTTTGCAATTTAAAGGCATACCCGATCGGGTATGTCGGTCTACCCGATCGGGTATAGACATAGAATCGTGGCCAAACTCTTCCCTGCATGTTCCTTTGTCTTCGGATCTGATCCGATTTGAAGTTCCAACCTAATACCCGATCGAGTATAGCTAATACTCGACCGAGTATAGACCAAAATTCAGGATCTTCTTTTGTCTTTGAACTTTTGCACCTTCTCTTCACTTTTTTGGGTTCACCAACTGTACTTTGGGTGACCAAAACCTGCTTAAGCTCAGAATATGTCTAATCTAACCTATTTACAAGAATTTAACAATCTAATCTATTACACCAAAAGTGTGTAATTTCCAAAGTAAAAGTTAAGCAAAACTAATTAAAAACATAAACATAGAAATGGAAATTACGAATGTATCAACTCCCCCACACTTAAACCTTTACTCGTCTCGAGTAAGATCAAATGTTTACAAGTGTCAATGTTTGTCCAAAAGTTCCACAGTTCAACAAAAATATAATACAAACACAAAGACCACCAAGGATTACAAAGAAAAATGAGTTTTAAACTCAAATCACAAAAGAGCATCTTGGGTTTAATGGCCTCCTAGTGTTGTCTTCTTTTCTCCTCCTCTCTTCTTCTTTATCTTGAATCTTCATATTCTTCATAAGGATACAATGAGTGCCTGCAAGAACAAACATTTCTCTCATATCTCTCATTTTGCCTAGGAGCCTTTTCAGGTTTTCATCCTAGCACCTCTTTTCATTTTCCATTCTCTCCAACTCACTCATTTTTTTTATAAGCCTTTTTTGCTTAGATTGCCCATTTTGTTGGGTTTTCAACCTAACTAGCATTTATTTTCTTTTGTTTATTTTTTTTCTTTAATTTTTTTTTTTGAGTGTAAAAGTTCAAAAGAATTACATGCATAGTGCTAGGTACAAATGAGAATTACATACCATCATGAGTGTCTCCCCCGCACTTGAATCACGCACTGTCCCTAGTGCCCGCCTTCTCCTCCGTAGTAGCTCCCTCCAAAACCGCTCCCTTAGCCACCATCTCCCATGTAAGTGTCCCCGCCATCTCCGCCGTCGTACCCTCCACCACCGGAGCCAGATCCTCCAAAGTTACCCCAATGAGTGGGGTCATACCATGAGGGTGGTGGAGGAGGGTTCGCCATGGTATGGAAGGATCCCTGCTGTGCCATAAACGAGTACATAGGCCTGTAGAACCTATGTTGGTCTTCCTCATACCGGTGTCTATCGGCCTCCCGGAGCTCCTCCAAACGTTGAAAGCCGGCCCTTTGCTCATCCTCAAATCTTTGAAAACCGGCTCTTTGCTCTTCCTCTAATCGGTTGAGCCGGTTGTCCATTTGAGCTATTCCCGTAAGAAGTTGTTGTTGACCTTCCAGAAGTTGTTGAAAGAAGTCGGGTGGTGGAGGGTTTTGGCTTTGTTCTGGGAAATCATGGCTCATGTTTGGATGGCTATGGAGTTGCTCGTAGGGCTCGTCATCGGGTTGGTTTTGGGGGAGTTCCTGTTCCGGTTCTTGAAGATGTGGTGGGAGGGCGTTTGGGAAGAGGTAATGTTGATCCGGCCTGCCTGTTTTGAATTGGAGTTGGGGGAGTTCTGGGTTGGGCAAGAGGAAGTATTTGATGGGTTTGGGGTGGATGTGCCAGTTGTACATATTTTTGGGCCTTTCTTCACCATAAACGGTGTGTGAAAAAGAAGTACAGCCCGAGTGGCCTAGCCAAGATATGTTCATTAAACAGTAGTCGGGTATAGGAGAGTCATCCGTATACCCGAACTTTGTGGCCAAGTGCATAATCACCCCGCCCACTACGATAGCACCCATTGCCACACTTTCCTTCTTTAGATGAGCCCACATGAGATTACAGAGGTTGAAATCCACGTGGATACGGAATAAGGCAACCGAGATGAGGCATACATCCCCCATCCTTGTATGATGGTTGTTGGGACGTCCAAGCAAGGAGTTGGCAAGAAATTTCAAAAAGAGGCGTAGGACTGGATGTTGGACATGACTAATGTAGAGTTGGGAGGAGCTAACTTTGGTCTCCCCGGTCATCTTGGTCCATAGGGTGTGGCCGAAGGCGGTATTGTCGGATATAGACTTTTGGTACGGGACCGGAATACCAAAGTGTTCGGCAAACTCAAGTTTCGTGATGGTGTGATTGTGATTAAACAATCGAAACCTGAGTTTATCATCTCTAAAGTCCTCCTCATTGTTCTCAAAGTGCACCGAGCTTAGGAATTCATAGATAATTTTTTCATTTGAGTTGTATTTCATTTTGAAAATTTTATCCATATGCAACTCATGAAAAAATTTCTTCATTATTGTGTATACTCCTAATTCCTTTAGAGCATCAAGGCATAAAAAGCGGGAAGGTTTGACTTGCCTTTCAATTGTGGACATGAAGCGTGTGCATTGTTCGTTGTCCACGAAAAGGATGTCCTCGTAGCCCGGGACGGTTGCCCTAGTGCTTGAGCTTTGCCCTTTCTCTTTCCTTGGAGCCATTTGGGATGAATTTGGCCTTAGAGAACCGAAATTGGAATGGTGGGGGTAGGGTTTTTCGGACCTCTGAAAGTTGGGGGAGAATGGGATTGTTGGGTATGAATGTGTAGAGGAGGATGAGGGGAGTGTTTTGGCGTTGGAATGGGTGGATTTGGTGAAGCTTTGGAAGAGATATGGTAGAGAGAAGGTGTAAAAATGGGGTTTGGGCGTTTTTTGTTCGAGATAGGGTAGGAAATTTGGGGAAGATGAAGTGTTTTGGGGCTGATTTGGGGTTATAAGACCCGTATACCCGATCGAGTATGTGCTGGTACTCGGTCGGGTATGGCTGGAAAGTGTAGTTTTTGAGCGGCCTGCCTCCTGTACTCGATCGGGTAGGGTGGGGTTACCCGGTCGAGTATGCTTAGAAAATGAACTTTGTGAGCAGCCTGTCTCCTGTACCCGGTCGAGTATTCCTCCATACTCGATCGGGTATATGCTTTGTTTTTCCATTTTTGAAGCGTGTACTCGGTCGAGTGTGGGAATCAGTCCCCTTCAATTTTAGCATTTCTAGCGATACCCGACCGGGTGTATAGTGATACCCGATCGGGTATTGCTTATTTTTTAAATTTTGAATGCTCCCTCGATCGAGTAGTGCCTGGTCCCTTTTCTTTTTGCTCATACCCGACCGAGTATAAGGTTATACTCGATCGGGTATGTCCCCAGATGTTCAAAAACCTGCAATTTTTTTTTTTTTTTTTTTTTCAAAAAACCCATGATTAGTGCCCTCCCTCTCAACCTCTCAAAGACATAATTGAAAACATTGACAGGGGGGTTAACAATAAAAGAAAAATGTACCTTGCTTGGGTTGCCTCCCAAGAAGCGCCTTAGTTAACGTCGCGGCACGACGCCATTGTTGTGTTCATTCTTCAAAGATTGGATCGATGAGATCCATGCATTCAATGCTTTCTTTCTGGAAACCTTCAAGGAATGGTTTGAGTTGATGTCCATTAACCTTGAGAATTTTTCCGGTATCGAGGCTTTTTATTTCCACTGCGCCATGGGTATAGACTTTGACCACCTCGAATGGTCCTTCCCATCGTGATCTCAATTTTCCGGGGAAAAGGCGAAGGCGTGAGAGATAAAGAAGGACTTTGTCTCCAACTTGGAAATCCTTTCTTATTATCATTTTGTCATGCCATACCTTCGTCTTTTCCTTGTAGATGGCGGCATTCTCATAGGACTCCAATCGAAGCTCTTCTAGTTCCTCGAGTTGTAGCTTCCTTTGCTCTCCTGCTTTAGCCATGTCGAGATTGAATGTTTTGACCGCCCAATAAGACTTGTGTTCGAGTTCGACCGGAAGATGACAGGCCTTACCGAACACGAGTCTATAGGGTGACATTCCAATTGGGGTTTTGAAAGCGGTCCTGTATGCCCATAAGGCATCATCCATGCGCAGGCTCCAATCCTTACGGTTCGGATTTACTGTCTTTTGAAGAATTGATTTCAGCTCTCTGTTTGATACCTCAGCTTGACCGTTTGTCTGTGGATGGTAGGCGGTGGAGAGTTTATGTGTGACGCCATATTTCTTTAACAAGGTACTCACAGTTTTGTTGTAGAAGTGAGTGCCTCTGTCGCTTATCAAGATGCGTGGTACCCCAAACCTTGAGAAGATGCGGGTTTTGAGGAATTCAGTCACTGCTTTGGCATCATCGGTCTTTGTGGCTTTTGATTCCACCCATTTGGATACGTAATCCACCGCCAATAGAATGTATAAATTTCCATGGGAATTAGGAAAAGGTCCCATGAAATCTATTCCCCACACATCAAAGATCTCCACGTAGAGCATAGGAACTTGTGGCATCTCATGCTTTCGAGAGATGTTGCCCATGCGTTGGCAATTATCACAAGATTGACAATAGACATGTGCATCGCGAAATAAGCTTGGCCACCAAAAACCACATTCAAGTACCTTCATGGATGTTCGTTTTCCTCCAAAGTGGCCACCACATGCATGTGAGTGACAAAAAGCAAGTATGGATGCAATTTCTGTTTCGGGAATGCATCTTCGAATGACTTGATCTTTGCAATGTTTCCATAAATATGGTTCATCCCATACGTATTGCTTTGCATCATGCTGGAGTTTCTCTCTTTGAGCTTTAGAGAAGCTTGGTGGAAACCTGTTTAGAACAAGGAAATTAACAATGTGAGCGTACCAAGGACGAATTTCCTTAAGGGAGAAAAGGGTCTCATCAGGAAATTCGCCTCGGATATCATCTTTGATATGATTGTTTCCTTCGCCCAAGACCAAACGGCTCAAGTGATCGGCCACCAAGTTCTCCATGCCTTTCTTGTCCTTGATCTCAACATCAAACTCGCTCAGGAGTAGTATCCATCGAATCAGCCGTGGTTTGGCCTCTTTCTTTGTCATCAAGAACCTAATAGCCGCATGATCGGTGTAAATGATCACTTTGGTACCCAGTAAGTATGACCTGAATTTTTCGAGCGCATAAACGACGGCCAACATTTCTTTTTCGGTGGTGGCGTAGTTGCGTTGGGCGTCATTGAGTGTGGTGGATGCATAATAGATCACATGAGATTCTCTTCCCACCTTTTGGCCCAAAACGGCCCCGACCGCATAGTCACTAGCATCACACATGATCTCAAAGGGGAGAGACCAATCCGGGGCTTGGATGATAGGTGCGGTTACTAATTTCTCCTTCAAAGTATTGAAGGCCTTCTTGCAGTCCTCGGAGAATATGAACTCCACCTCCTTTTGCAAAAGTGTGCATAAAGGAGATGCAATCTTTGAGAAATCTTTGATGAACCTCCTGTAGAAACCTGCATGTCCAAGGAATGATCGTATCTCCTTGACGGTGGTAGGATGAGGTAGTGATTGGATAACCTCCACTTTTGCTTTGTCCACCTCTATTCCTTTGGACGAAATTACATGGCCTAGGACAATTCCTTCATCCACCATAAAGTGACATTTTTCAGAGTTTAGAACAAGATTTGATTCTAAACAACTCTTCAAAACAAGAGATAGATGAAGTAGGCATGAATCAAATGAGTCTCCATGGATTGTAAAATCATCCATGAAGACTTCCATAAATAGCTCAACATATTCAGAGAATATGCTCATCATGCATCGTTGGAATGTGGCCGGGGCATTGCAAAGTCCGAATGGCATGCGCCGGTATGCAAAAGTGCCAAATGGACAAGTGAAAGTGGTCTTCTCTTGATCTTCAGGGGCTATAGGCACTTGAAAGTACCCGGAGTAGCCATCAAGAAAGCAATAGAACTTATGCCCGACAAGTCTCTCAAGTATTTGGTCGATGAAGGGTAAAGGAAAGAAATCCTTTCTAGTTACCGCATTGAGTCTACGGTAATCTATACATACCCTCCATCCATTTTGAATTCGGGTGGGCATTAGTTCTCCATGTTTGTTTTCCACTACCGTGACTCCGGTTTTCTTTGGGACCACTTGGGTTGGGCTAACCCATTTGCTGTCGGAGATGGGGAAGATTATCCCCATTTGGAGTAGTTTGATCACCTCTTTTTTGACCACCTCCATCATAGGTGGGTTTAGTCTTCGTTGCGGCTGTCGTACCGGCTTGGCCTCATCCTCTATTAAGATGCGATGCATGCAAGTAGATGGACTAATGCCTTTGATGTCGGCTATAGTCCATCCAATTGCTAGTTTATGCTCCTTGAGCACCGCTATCAATTTGCCTTCTTGTTCTCCGGTCAATTTGTTTGAGATAATGACCGGTAGTGTCTCTTTTTCCCCCAAAAACACATATTTCAAATGTGTTGGGAGTGGTTTCATCTCAACGTCGGGTGCCTGCAAAACTGAAGGTAGAGGCTTCTCCTCGGGGATGGTTAGTGGAAATTCCCTAGACCCCGGTGGCATAAGTGGGAGTTGGAAGTGAGTATCCAATTCCACTATCATAGCTTGTGTGTTGGGGGTCAGGGCGAGTTCTGAAGAGTTTTCCCCGAAGTCATTTTCAAGTATACTTAACAATTCGTCCTCTTTATTGATTTCAAAAGTATTTTGTATAAGGGGGTCAACAATATCAATGGCAAATAAAGAATGATTTTCATTTGGATATTTCATGGAGTCATAAATGTTGAATTCAACTTTATCCCCATCAAATTCCATTGTTAAGGAACCGCTAAATACGTCAATCTTTGCTCTAGCGGTTTTTAAAAATGGCCTTCCTAAAAGGATAGGTACCGCATTCTTATCATTCTCCATTTCCAAAACATAAAAGTCAGCGGGGAAAATCAAATTGTCAACCATAACTAGTACGTCTTCGACAATACCTTTAGGGTAGGCATTTGATCTATCCGCAAGTTGAATGACTACTCCGATTTCATTTAAAGGGCCAAGCTCAAGTGATTTGTATAAAGAGTAAGGAATGACATTAATTGATGCTCCTAAATCGAGCATGGCTTTTGAAAACGTAGTTCCTCCCAACTTGCAAGGTATAGTGAACATGCCCGGGTCATTGTATTTCTTTGGAAGTTTCTTTTGAAAAACTGCCGAAACACGTTCACTAACTTGGACTTTTTGTTTTCCATTGAGTCTATGTTTCCTTTTTATTGTACATAGTTCTTTGAAAAATTTTGCGAATCTAGGAACACCCTTTATCAAGTTAAGGAGAGGGATATTTACCTCACATTTGGAGAATGTCTCATAGATGTCCTTGTCCTTCTCCAGCTTTCGTGTTTCCCTTAGAGCCTCGGGGAAGGGTGCTTCAATCTCGGGAATGACCGGTGGTGGTGTTGGGATTTGAGCTTCCACCTCCGGTTGAGTCACTTCCACCAGTTCCTCTTCTTCCTCCTCTTCGCCAATGTGGCTCTTTGCCTTCTCTTTGGCAATAACCAACTCCTTGCCACTCCGCAATGTGACTGCATGGGCTTGTTGCCTAGGATTTGGCTCCGTTTGAGATGGTAGCCTTGCCGAATCCTTAGCTTCAAGCCTACTCACGGCATTTGAGATTTGGCTGATTTGGTTTTCCAAGTTGTGGATGCTGGATTTTGTTGTTTCTTGGAATTGAACCACACTTTGTTGCATTGTTGCCATATTCATGGCAAGTGATCGAATCATGTCTTCGGTTGACATATTCGAGTTAGAAGTTTGGCCTTGTTGTTTATATTGTGGAGGAGGAGGATTTGATGGTTGAGGAGGTTGAGAGTTTCCGTACCTTAAATTAGGATGATCCCTCCATCCCGGATTGTAGGTGTTGCTTTGAGGATTATACCTCTTTTGATTTTGGAAACCCAAAGCATTGATCTGTTCAACGTTCTCCTCTTGTAGTGTTGGGAAAGAGTCGGTGGGGTGCCCTTGTGTCGAGCATATGCCGCAGACCTTGACTTCTTGAGGTTTCGGATTTAAGAGAAAATCTTTAACCAAAGAAGTCAAGCCGGCTACTTGACTTTCCAATGAGTTGTTGGATTCTGCCGCCATAACTCGTTTTGTTGATCGCCGATCATAGTGCCTACAATTCTCGGCCAACTCCGAGATGAGGTTTGTAGCTTGAGAAGGGGTCTTGTTGACAATCCCTCCTCCACATGCAGCGTTTATCATCCGCCTATCTTCATTGCAAAGACCATCACAGAAATATAAGATGAGGTCTTTCTCCGAATAGCCATGATAAGGGCAGCTTGCACACAGTTTCTTGAATCGTTCCCAATATTCGTAGAACGATTCATCATCCTTCTGCTCCACGTTGCTGATTTGTTTTTTTAGAGAAGATGAGACAGAGGCAGGGTAGTACCTTTCCAGGAACGATTTCTTCATGGCCGCCCATGTTCCTATACTTCCTGAAGGAAGATAGAATAGCCAATCCTTTGCGGTATCCTTCAGTGAAAATGGAAATGCCCGCAGTTTGATTTGATCTTCTGTCACACCGTTTGGGCACATGCTTGTGCAAACGACGTGGAACTCCGATAAATGTTTGTTCGGGTCTTCTCCCCTCAGGCCATGGAAGGATGGCAGCAGATGAATGAGCCCAGATTTTAGCTCAAACGTATTACCCTCATCAAGTGTAGGGAAGGTAATACACAGTGGTTGTTGGTTGATGTTTGGAGCTGTGAGCTCCCTCAGTGTCCTTGTTTCAAGAGCCATTGTGGTTGACTCTTCGGTGTCGCTAGAACTAGAGCTAGCGGTGTATGAATCTCTGGAAGATGATTCTTCTGAGTCGGTGTTAGAAAATTTACTTTTCAACCGCTCGAAAGTTTGTTCTATTTCTGGGTTTTTGTGATATGTGATTTCGTTTATGGAACGATGTTTAACCATAAACTCCACTAAGCTCAGAAAATAGAAAAAATAAGAACTCTTTATATTTTTTTTTTGTTTGGTATATATATTTTTTTTTGATTTTTCTTGATATGAAAATAAAAGAAAAATTTATTGCCTTTCCCCGGCAACGGCGCCAAATTTGACGTGCACTCGTCGTTAGGTGCACTCAAAATAATTTATCAATACAACACTAATACGTAGTATAGTGTAGTAAGGTTCGTATCCACAGGGAAAGGAATACTTTTCTTTTATATAAATAATAACAAGGGGGGTTTAGATTTGTTTGGTTTAATAACACTAAGATAAACGACCTATATGAGTTTAATTCAATGAGATGGGGACTTGGTTTTGCTTTTATCCACTTAATGAAATGTTCGTCGATCCCGGTTATATCTTTAACTATCTTCCTCTCGAATACTCAATCGAGGAGTATATCCAGTTCATCGAGGGTAGTTATTAATAACGAGATGCGTTCATTAATAAAACTTACTATCGAGTCAATATAGAACAAGCGCCGTATATTAACTTGATAGTAGCAATAAACTTAAGATGAAAACGATTGAGATTGATAACCTCAACACAAGCGGTTTATTGGTTTAATCAATATAATTAATTCCCCTTGGCATATTAACCATGAGATGCATGCATTAATATTCCAAGTTTACTACCGTTGAAAGAACCGGATTAATAACAAGCGTATTAACCGATTGATTCTAGTAATAATTAATATGAGAAACAATACTAGTTGATACTTTAAGTAATGTTTAAGATATTAACATGAAATATGAATAGGAATTAATCAATACTCAAGGAAGAATATTAAAATATATGAATCCTACTATGATTAATATAAAGATGTTAACTAATTGTCATCTTAGTAACACTCCCCAATATTATCATAGAAGAAGAAATAGCTATTACCATAACCAATGTCAAGATGTTAACTAATTGTCATCTTAGTAACACTCCCCAACTTTGATATAGAGATAGTATTTTGAAAGAAAGAATTAATATTCAAGGAAGAAGATTAAAGAAAAATAACTCACAACTTACAAATTCATTAACCTTCAAAGTAGCAAAACCAAGATGGAAGAGTTTAGCTCCTCATTTGGAGACTAAACATGATGAAAAATATAAAGAAAGAGCTATTCTATACTGAGCTTAGATGTACAAGGGATTGGATGTTGGACATGACTAATGTATAGTTGGGAGGAGCTAAATTTGGTCTCCCCGGTCATCTTGGTCCATAGGGTGTGGCCGAAGGCGGTATTGTCGGATATAGACTTTTGGTACGGGACCGGAATACCAAAGTGTTCGGCAAACTCAAGTTTCGTGATGGTGTGATTGTGATTAAACAATCGAAACCTGAGTTTATCATCCCTAAAGTCCTCCTCATTGTTCTCAAAGTGCACCGAGCTTAGGAATTCATAGATAATTTTTTCATTTGAGTTGTATTTCATTTTGAAAATTTTATCCATATGCAACTCATGAAAAAATTTCTTCATTATTGTGTATACTCCTAATTCCTTTAGAGCATCAAGGCATAAAAAGCGGGAAGGTTTGACTTGCCTTTGGATTGTGGACATGAAGCGTGTGCGTTGTTCGTTGTCCACGAAAAGGATGTCCTCGTAGCCCGGGACGGTTGCCCTAGTGCTTGAGCTTTCCCCTTTCTCTTTCCTTGGAGCCATTTGGGATGAATTTGGCCTTAGAGAACCGAAATTGGAATGGTGGGGGTAGGGTTTTTCGGACCTCTGAAAGTTGGGGGAGAATGGGATTGTTGGGTATGAATGTGTAGAGGAGGATGAGGGGAGTGTTTTGGCGTTGGAATGGGTGGATTTGGTGAGGATTTGGAAGAGATATGGTAGAGAGAAGGTGTAAAAATGGGGTTTGGGCGTTTTTTGTTCGAGATAGGGTAGGGAATTTGGGGAAGATGAAGTGTTTTGGGGCTGATTTGGGGTTATAAGACCCGTATACCCGATCGAGTATGTGCTGGTACTCGGTCGGGTATGGCTGGAAAGTGTAGTTTTTGAGCGGCCTGCCTCCTGTACTCGATCGAGTAGGGTGGGGTTACCCGGTCGAGTATGCTTAGAAAATGAACTTTTTGAGCAGCATGTCTCCTGTACCCGGTCGAGTATTCCTCCATACTCGATCGGGTATGTGCTTTTTTTTTCATTTTTGAAGCGTGTACTCGGTCGAGTGTGGGAATCAGTCCCCTTCAATTTTAGCATTTCTAGCGATACCCGACCGGGTGTATAGTGATACCCGATCGGGTATTGCTTATTTTTCAAATTTTGAATGCTCCCTCGATCGAGTAGTGCCCGGTCCCTTTCTTTTTTGCTCATACCCGACCGAGTATAAGGTTATACTCGATCGGGTATGTCCCCAGATGTTCAAAAACCTGCAAAATTTTTTTTTTTTTCAAAAACCCATGATTAGTGCCCTCCCTCACTGATCTCTAAAAAAAATGAATTCTAAATAAAAAAAAAGAGAAATGAATTATACAACAAAAAAAAAACTTGGGTTGCCTCCCAAGTAGCGCCTTAGTTAACGTCGGGGCACGACGTTATTCATTTTTTTTTTGGTTTTGTTTTATGTGGGATCATGAGTATCCCTTGTTTCACTTTTTAAGGCCCTATTTGGCCATTTTTCATTTTTATTTTTCGGCCTTTTCCAGTAAGGCCGGGGTTTCTTTCTCAAAAGACATCTGGTTTTATCCGCTTCTTTGAAAAACAACGGTTCTTGTGGTTCAACAACATGTAAAGAACACAGAGTTGGATTTTGTATTTGTTTTTTCGTAGAGTCCAAGATGTTGAACTCCACTTTTTGATCATCGAACTCTAAAGTTAGTGAACCACTAGAAACGTCAATTTTCGTTTTTGCGGTCTTCATGAAGGGTCTACCCAAAAGGATGAGTGTTGTTTGGTCATTAGTTCCCATTTCAAGGACATAGAAGTCAACATGAAAGACCATATTTTCTACTTCTATTAGCACATCTTCTACTACATCCTTCGGGTAAGTACTAGAATGATCTGCCAATTGAATCACTACACCTGTTTGATGTAATGGGCCAAGTTGTAGAGTTTTATAAACAGAATAGGGGATGACATTTATTGATGCCCCTAAATCTAACAAGGCCTTAGGAAATGTGGTGTCTCCTATTTTGCAAGGGATAGTGAACATGCCTGGGTCGTTACATTTTTCGGGGAGTTTCCTCTGAAAAATGGCCGAGACGTGTTCACTAACTCTAACCTCTTGTTTCCCTTTCAATTTATCTTTTCTTTTTGTTTTGCATAATTCTTTTAAGAATTTAGCAAAACGGGGGACATTTTTCATGAAGTTAAGAAGCGGAATGTTTACCTCACACTTTGCGAAGGTTTCATAGATGTCGGCGTCTTTTTCTAGCTTCTTTGTCTCTTTCAGCGCCTCAGGGAACGGGATTTCTTGTTCATATGATGAGGGTGAGGGAAGCTTGGTTCCTGTGTTTTCCTCCTTCGGTGGGACTATTTTTTCGGGGTCCACACCCTCAGTCTCTTCATCGTTCTCTTCTGCCTCTTTCAACGTTGCACCACTTCTCAACGTTATAGCATTCACATGTTGTCTCGGATTTTGCTCCGTTTGAGATGGGAGTTTACCCGAGTCTTTTGTTTCAAGTCGGTTCACGGCATTTGCAATTTGACTGACTTGGTTTTCCAAATTCTGAATGCTGGATTTGGTCTCATGCTGAAATTGAACCATGTTTTGTTGCATGGTTGAGACATTTGAGGTGAGAGCTCGGATCATGTCCTCGGTGGACATACTTGAGCTTGACGTCTGGCCTTGGTGCTTTGGGAAAGTTGGTGGCAAGGACTGATTTTGAGGATTCCCATACCTCAAATTCGGGTGGTCTCTCCACCCAGGATTGTAGGAGTTAGAGTGTGGATCATACCTCTTTTGACCTTGAAATCCCAAAGCATTGACTTGCTCGGAATTCTCCTCTTGTAGTGTTGGGCAGGAATCGGTGGGGTGCCCCTGTGTCGAGCATATGCCGCAGACCTTGACTTCTTGGTGTTTTGGATTTAAAAGGAAATCCTTTACCAAAGAAGTCAAGCCGGCCACTTGACTTTCCAACGAGATGTTGGATTCCGCTGCCATGACCCGTTTTGATGATGACCTCCCATTGTAGTGCCTAGAATTCTCGGCCAACTCCGAGATGAGGTTCCCAGCTTGGGAAGGGGTTTTGTTGACAATTCCCCCTCCAGATGCTGCGTTCACCAGGCGTCTATCTTGCTCCGCAAGACCGTCATAGAAGTAGAGGATGAGGTCTTGCTCTGTATAACCGTGATATGGGCAGCTAGCGCACAACTTTTTGAAACGCTCCCAATACTCATATAATGTCTCATCATCTTTTTGTTCGATGTTGCTTATTTTTTTTTTCAAGGATGATGAGACAGATGCAGGGTAGTACCTTTCGAGGAAGCATTTCTTCATTGACGCCCATGTATCTATACTCCCTGACGGGAGATAGAATAGCCAATCCTTCGCCGTGTCTTTGAGGGAGAATGGAAAAGCCCTCAATTTGATTTGTTCCTCGGTGACTCCATTGGGGCAAATGCTTGTGCAGACAATATGGAATTCCGAGAGATGTTTGTTGGGGTCCTCCCCCCTTAGGCCATGAAAGGATGGCAGTAGATGTATGAGCCCAGATTTTAGCTCAAATGTATTACCTTCATCGAGTGTAGGGAAGGTAATACATAACGGTTGATGATTGAGATTTGGAGCAGTGAGCTCCCGTAGTGTTCTTGTCTCAAGAGCCATGGTTATTGACTCTTCGGTCTCGCAAGAATGAGAACTAGCGCTGGATGAATCTCTGATAGATGATTCCTCCGAGTCGATATTAGAAAATTTACTTTTCAACCGCACGAAAGTTTGTTCTATTTCTGGGTTTGTTTGATATATGATTTTGTTTATGGAGCGATGTTTAACCATAAACTTCACTAAGCTCAGAAATAGAAGAAATAAGAACTCTTTATATTTTTTTTGTTTGGTATATATATATTTTTTTTGATTTTTCTTGATATAAAATAAAAGAAAAATTTATTGCCTTTCCCCGGCAACGGCGCCAAATTTGACGAGCACTTCGTCGTTAGGTGCACTCAAAATAAATAATCAATACGACACAAATACGTAGTATAGTGTAGTAAGGTTCGTATCCACAGGGAAAGGCAATAAATTTTTCTTTTATAATAGTAACAAAAGGGGGTTTAGATTTGTTTGCTTTAATAACACTAAGATAAACGACCTATATGAGTTTAATTCAATGAGATGGGGACTTGGTTTTGCTTTTATCCACTTAATGAAATGTTCGTCGATCCCGGTTATATCTTTAACTATCTTCCTCTCGAATACTCAATCGAGGAGTATATCCAGTTCATCGAGGGTAGTTATTAATAACGAGATGCGTTCATTAATAAAACTTACTATCGAGTCAATATAGAACAAGCGCCGTATATTAACTTGATAGTAGCAATAAACTTAAGATGAAAACGATTGAGATTGATAACCTCAACACAAGCGGTTTATTGGTTTAATCAATATAATTAATTCCCCTTGGCATATTAACCATGAGATGCATGCATTAATATTCCAAGTTTACTACCGTTGAAAGAACCGGATTAATAACAAGCGTATTAACCGATTGATTCTAGTAATAATTAATATGAGAAATAATACTAGTTGATACTTTAAGTAATGTTTAAGATATTAACATGAAATATGAATAGGAATTAATCAATACTCAAGGAAGAATATTAAAATATATGAATCCTACTATGATTAATATCAAGATGTTAACTAATTGTCATCTTAGCAACACTCCCCAATATAATCATAGAGGAAGAAATAGCTATTACTATAACCAATGTCAAGATGTTAACTAATTGTCATCTTAGTAACACTCCCCAACTTTGATATAGAGATAGTATTTTGAAAGAAAGAATTAATATTCAAGGAAGAAGATTAAAGAAAATAACTCACAACTTACAAATTCATTAAGCTTCAAAGTAGCAAAACCAAGATGGAAGAGTTTAGCTCCTCATTTGGAGACTAAACATGATGAAAAATATAAAGAAAGAGCTATTCTATGCTGAGCTTAGATGTACAAGGGATTGGATATCTTTTTGTGAAGGAAAGGAGGTGTATTTATAGGTTTTTGGGATGGGATTCGGGTACTCGATCGGGTATATACATGGTACCCGATCGAGTATGTGTGTAACACCCGATCCGAGGCATACTCGACCGGTTTCAGGCTATTTTCTAAGTGTATACCCGATCGAGTATATATGAATACCCGGTCGAGTATGCTTAGAAAGTGGTATTCGGGCTATACTCGACCGGTTTCAGGCTAGTTTCTAAGTGTATACCCGATCGAGTATATATGAATACCCGGTCGAGTATGCTTAGAAAGTGGTATTCGGGCTATACTCGACCGATCTTCGTTTGCAATTTAAAGGCATACCCGATCGGGTATGTCGGTCTACCCGATCGGGTATAGACATAGAATCGTGGCCAAAATCTTCCCTGCATGTTCCTTTGTCTTCGGATCTGATCCGATTTGAAGTTCCAACCTAATACCCGATCGAGTATAGCTAATACTCGACCGAGTATAGACCAAAATTCAGGATCTTCTTTTGTCTTTGAACTTTTGCACCTTCTCTTCACTTTTTTGGGTTCACCAACTGTACTTTGGGTGACCAAAACCTGCTTAAGCTCAGAATATGTCTAATCTAGCCTATTTACAAGAATTTAACAATCTAATCTATTACACCAAAAGTGTGTAATTTCCAAAGTAAAAGTTAAGCAAAACTAATTAAAAACATAAACATAGAAATGGAAATTACGAACGTATCACTATGCATTAAGAATGTCACATATACAAAATTTGTGGGGTTCTAAATAATGCTTATTTTATCACTTCAATATATCAACTACATAAACTATTTTTTTAACAATTGTACAACTTTATCATAACATAGCGTTACTGAGACTTGAGTACGTTGTATCTCATAAGTAAATACGGAGTATTATTCGGTTGTCTAGGGTCTCAAAATTGCTCTAGATGGCCCTGATCATTACTACTAAAACATTTAATTAATCCAAGATCACTCAGTGCATCTCTGTTATTCACTTGGTGCATAAGTGTTATTCATATTAATCACGTCAACTCATTTGGAGAAAGTGATGAACAAAATATCTTTTAAAGTGCTATAACTTTTTATTTGTACTCCAATCTTTACGAAAATTATATCAAAACTCATTGATCTTTCATATACCATCAATATTGCATATATAAAAATAAAAATATATTATTTTATATAATAAAGTGTAGTTATAAATCAGTAATGTATTTGTTTCTTATTAGTTAATAAATTTTGTTATCACTACTATTGTAACATTTAATTAATTCAACTTTATTTGGTGCTTCACTTCTATTTACTCGGTGCATCTTTCATATTAAACCAATATTGCATATATAAAATAAAAACATTATTATTTTTACATAATAAAACTGAAGTATGAATCAATGATGTGTGAGTCTTATATTGGTTAATAAAAATTTCATTATCACCATTACTAAATCATTTAATTAATCTAAGTTCACTGAATGCATCACTGTTATTCACTCGTTTTATCACTGCTATTCACTCAACTCGGTCAGGGGCGGATCCAGAAATCTACAATGGGTGGGTTGAGAAATAAAATTTGAAGACACATACATAATAATACGTAAAGTCGTCAACACTTTAAATATTCATCAAAACATCATTTAAGTTGTGCCCTACGCGACTTCAAAGTATAAAATTCATCAATAATATAGAATCTATATCTATTAATGCAAAAAGATGGGGGCAGCTCGAAATTTGAGATAGTTTGGAATTCAGGGATTTGGTCTTGTGGACGAACCTCATTTCGTAGATCTTGCATTATAGTAGGTATAGGTTCACTACTTTGACGATTCACTTTCAGAAAGAATGACGAAATCAACTTCTTTCCTTTCTTGGCAATATGCTCATTAATCATTATTCATTCTAAAAAACACTTTGAATATTGGTATGAATTAAAATACTTCTATAAATTATAAATCTAATAAGAAAAAGCAATAGTTTATATAAAACTAATAAGTATTTCCAATTTCAAAATTCAATTGAAAATTTTAATTCTTTCTTACATGTCCACACAATAAATAAATCAATCTATGTTCTTCAAACAAACAACATCCAAGCCCTAATCCCAAAAGATATTGGGGTCGGCTAACATGAATCGATACATGATATCACAACCAAAAGAAAAGGAAAGGAAATAAAGATAAAAAAGATAAGCTATTATAAAAAGATAATATAAAAAGAGATGAATATACATAAAAATGATAAAATAAAAAGGCTACAGATAATGCTTATATATAAGGATAAAAACAAGGAAAAAAAAGATGAGGGAAAAAGATGATACAATATATGTTCTTCAATTGTATAATAAATAAATCATTCTCTAATCATTAATTCTATCTTTAATCATTATAAATTTATAATGAATAAACACTATTTTGTTATGAACCGAGAAATTCAATTAATAATCAAATCGATTCTGTAACCCTAAAAATAACAATACACAATAACCCTGAAAAATTCAATTAATAAAAGTCTAAAAGAGTATTAGAAATTCATAGCTAGAGTATACCTGTTGGTCACCTAGAGGCTGGAGTTCAGGAGCTACAGGTAGAGCGGAGAGGGAGAGAAAAGACGGCCGAGTGGGCGACGGCGTCTGGCGCCAGGGCTGGTGGCTGCAGGTCGGCTAGTGTTCGCAGTTCACAGCGTCTTCAGTCTTCGTCGTTTCGTCGCAAGCTATCAGGCTCCTCTTCGACCTCCGTTCTTCAATTGCATAGGACTTCAGGAGGCCGCATGTGAGTGGAATAGTTGGACACTTGGTTTGCTTTAGCTGGGTTGGGAATTAAGTTTGGGCTGATAATCAAACATATGCCTATATTAATTAATTAATAAATAAATAAATAAATAAATAAATAAATAAATAAATAAATAAATAATTGGGCTGGGCTTGAGCCCACCCCTGCCCTTGCAATGATCCGCCCCTGCACTCGGTGCATCACTTCTATTCATTTTAATCCAATCAACTCATTGAGTGCATCACTCCAAATTTAATAAAACATATATAAAAAATCGTAAAATTGTATGAAACTTTCATATGAAACCAAATTACATATATATAAAAACTATTGTAATAATTGAGATATAGATCAATGATATATAATATCTATAGTAAATTTTGAGTTTAAATGTGCATTTTGGGAAACACACATTTACACAATAGTCGTGACACATATAAGTAATCCAATTTCATTAAATATTCAAATTTATTATTTTATTTAGTAAAACGGGATTTCAAACTGCTAACATATATTTCACTCTGTTATTGGTCAACAAGAATTCTATTATCTTTATTATGAAAACATTTAATTAGTTCCAAACAAAAAGGAGATGGATCAACTATAATGGAAAAGGGGGGGGGGGGGGGGGGGGGGGAATAGGTGGAAAGCATTAAATAACTAACAGTTGACATTATGTAGGCTCCACGCAATGAAATATTCTGGAAACTTTAATTCACGTAGACGGGTGTTAGTGGCAGTAGTCATAAATAGTTCACACTATAATGTATGCTCAATTTTGAAATATTTCAATTTTTTTTAAATAATGAAACTTTAAATCACCTGGGTGGGACTCTAATCGTACAATATCAATAATACATGTGAATATCCAAAATAATGTAAATTATAAACTCTACATATTTCCAATTCTAATTCAACACTTCTTCTTATCACTCCTTATCATATAATTAGCCCTAAAATTAGTGGAGTATTCCACGGTGGTGGTTAGTCCTATAATTAATAAATTTTACAACAATAAGCACATGCATAAACCAAAATTATAATCACAAATTAGTACTTCAAAAGATGGTGATGATTCTTCATCCCTATTCTATGATGGTGGTTAGTTCATAAAAGAAATCATCAAAATTTTGATCATATCTTATGAATAGTTTACTATGTTTATTTCACCTAACCCATGTCAAATTAACACTACCAGGACATGCCCGGGGTGTTACACTAGTTCCGTATGAAATTAAAATTATTAGGAGTACTGAATTTTATCATCTTCATTAGACAAGAAAAATCACACTTCGAACAACATTTGGGAATTTCGAAAAGTTAGTATTGTTGGGTGTGTTTCGAAAAACAAAGAAAATTAATTAATAAAGATTAATTAAATAAAATGGCTTAAAGAAAAACAAGAAATGAGATGAAGCAGAATAAGCCAAAGCTCGTGCTACGCACGATTTCCTTAAAACGTATTCGTTGCCTCCCGGGGTGCTAGGAGCGTTGCAACGATCGTTTCCCAGGATACGATGACTTCGAACAATAGTTTAGCACTCAAACTAAAGTTCCAACGAACGTGAACAAAAGCAGAACACCGAAGGAGTTTGTATGGAGTGCTAGAGGTGCTGTTTTAGCTATGAAAATACGTGAACGAAGTGTATGAAAAGTTGTGTGTTTGCAAAGCACCTACTAGCCTTTTATAGGGGTGGATTAAGGTGTGTTAATGGCTGTTTAAGGGTTATGATCGTTGGACATCAATGTCCTATGCAACGTCTAATAAATGCCGTCCGAAAATCTATCTTATAAAGATAACGTTAATTTTTGTTCTTCCGGTACGTTCCTACTTTAATTTTTGCTCCATGCACATAAATGCCCAACGTCTGTATGCTGACATTGATGTCCCAACGTTCATATGATCATAACCCGCACACGCAAGTCGCGGTTTTTGTTCTTCGGTTTCGGGATTTGATTCGCACCCCTCCCCTGCGCGCGTGAGAGAGCCTTTCACTTTAGGAATCTTAACTCCTTAGGGGGGGTTTCCCTTTATAAAGGGTTCAAATTCCCTTGTGATTTTCGGTGTGGGAAAGAACCCACACTAAAACCCACATTTTCCTAGTTTTCTCCATTCCAACGGGTAGTAAACTTCGAAAAACAATTTCTCATTCACCCGTTATCCGTTTTGAGAGTACCATATATCGAATTGTAGCCCTTAGAAAGGACAATCCGAAACCACTTTGACCCGACCCAAATCGGAAGTGGACCCCACTCAAATAATTGCCCCAAAATGACCATTTAATACACTTTTAACACACTTTTTCCAACAAGTATTACATCTATTCTTTTTTAGTTTGAATATTAGTGAGTTTTATGTTACTACATACTCTATGTTGACCATATTTATTTATTAATGTATTATAAATAAAAATTTTGACAAAAATATTGTATAATTTCTTTAAATTTTTAAATTTTGAATTTTTAAAAATTAGAAACACACATATATGTATGACCAAAATAGTACTATTTGACTATTTGAGACTTTGAATTCACCTCAAGATAAATCTTCTGTTTGACATAATTGCATTCAATAATTATTACTTCGTCCCAAAGACATTTAAAAGGATGACTAAATTAAACAAAATAAATATCTACAAGGTCCCGAATCCAGATTATAACAATGATGTTTTTATATATACTAATATCAGTCTCAGATCAAATCACACCAGGCTAGATCAGATTTGATCAGACTTTGATAGTTGTGAAATACACGAAGAAAACATTTATCAGATCATACATGATCAAAAGATATCAAAAACTTTCGATTCAAGTAAAAACTTCCTAAAATAAAATTGACATCTTAAACAAATAAATAAAAATAATAACATTATGTAAATCTTTTTTCTATGGGAAACTTTTATATAGATTAATTCAAACAATCATTATGTAAATCTAGAAAATAGATTTTGTGAATAATCCTCCGTATTATTTTCAGGGAAAGAACTCAAAGTACTCGGTAATAACCTAGTCAGTAATTACAAATTAAATGCCACTGGATATGTTGCTTCGGCAAAGAGGACACGTGTGTTTTCTTCGCAGCCACGGAAGGATGCAAGCGTTGTGAAATCTATGCCAACATGGCGGCAGCAGAGTGACCACGTCCCCTTTGCAAAACCCTTCCAAACACACGCTGCACGTTTCTCCGCCGCCCCACCAAAAACTTCCTCCTTCAATAATTCCATGATTTCCATCCACCCCATATCACCGTCTTCGCCTTCCACTTCATCATACGCCGCCGCCCGAAGGGTAGACAAAATAGTATTATCCATATAATCGGCTTCCCGATCTCCGACGTGATATTCCGCCGCCTCCAAACCCAGAACCCTAAGAACACCGTCGAAATCCAGTTCCCACGCCGGCGACCTCCGTTCTTCTTCCGGCGAGTCTCCGACAGTTTCTAACACCATCTCTCCCAGTAACCCGAAACGGCCTTCGTCACCTTCAAGTTCCTCGAGAGCGGCCGTAAAGATCTGAAGACCGATGGAGTCGCTCCATGGACGATCTATGCCGAAGCGGGTGGAGAGTATGAATGAAATCGTTTCTCCAAGTGACGGCAAATCAAAGGCAGGGTTGAAGGTGATGAACTCGTCGGATTCATGGTCGTCATCTTCATCCGGCGTTGGCTGCTCCAGCGTGAGTAACCGGACCTTTAGTAGGCCAAAGCATGGGTCTGTCACCGAGTAAAAGGATATGTCTCTTACCCTAACCCTAGTCATCTGATCTTGATTGTACGTAAATCAAGAATGGTTTAACTTATGAATTTATGAGTGATAGATATATAGATTTAATACTCCATAGATTATAGATATAGATAGATTAAAGATATTCCTTCCAGGACTTGAATTACTCCGTACATCATTAGGCGGGAGATATGATGTTTTTATACGATAATAAAATTAGGGTGTTTTACCAATATACGGGAAAGGGGGAGATTGGTTGCCAAAATACGGGGATTTATCTAGGTTTTACCAAATAGGGGGAGTCGGAACACCCAATTCCGACTACAGGAGGGTTTCAAAAAAAAAAGACCTAACCTCCTGTCAGATTAGTGAATTCCGACTAGGGTTTTTTTTTTTGGTTTTTTTGGTAAATTTTTTATTTTAATTCGTAATTCGTAAATTTTTTTATTTTAAGTTTTAAAAACTAAAAGTTTTAAATTCTAGGGCTAAATTCTATACATTCCAAATTTTAAAGTTTTTTAAGATTCATGACATATTTTTTAAAATGAAAACTTAGCATTTTCGTTTTTTGAGTAACAAAACATTTGATTGCTTTATATTATTTTTTAATTTAAAGTTTTTAATTTCCAACTAAAGTTTTAAACTAAATTGGCCAATTTCATTCATGTTTAAATTTTTAAATTGGTCGAATTTCTCTTTTTTTAATTAGTCGCCAATTTAATTTTTAAATTGGCCTAAAGTTATAGTTTTTAATTTTATTTTTTTAAATCCATTTGTATTGTGAATAAAATTCATAAAATGAGATACAAATTTGAATTTGTTTTAAATGCGATTTGTAAATTTAATGAAAGTGAACAAAACAAATGTAGGTTTCAATGTAATTTATTAATAAATAGATAGTACATACAATAATATAAATTTAATGATACTACATCTAACGTTGCGTGCTCGGCCCTGCTCCGTCCCCACCGCTAGTGTTCCAAGGCCCCATTGTGTCTCCATAGTAAAACGACGACGAATCCAGAAATGAATCAACATAATCAACCGCTTGTGTGGAGTTCTGATAAGAATCATAATACGGCGGTGGTTGATCAAATGAGACACCTTGATGCGTTGAGAATTGAGGGGGTGGTTGATCAAATGAGACACCCTCACGTGTTGAAAATTGAGGGGGCGATTGTGAGTGCTCACCCCCACCTTCATGTTCATCTGCATCATCCTCTTCGTCACTTCCACTTTCATCTTCATCTTCATCTTCATAATGGAATATGCCCCGGCGGAGCATCTCTTCATCACCTACGTCCAGGGCCATCCGCTGTAGTCGTTTTTGACAGTCCTCATGACTTGCGCGGTCGGCTAAGAGCTGATTCAGCTCGTAAAAGCCCTGCCTCTGCATAAAAATGTAACACGTGTAAATAATATGACATGATATATGTTAATGAATATAGTATGTATTCAAAAACTTACCACAATACCCCAATCGTGTGATGTCGGGATGTAGCCTGTCGCGGGCACATTGTGAGAAGGGTTCTGGACACGTGTCATACCATGCTTCTGGTACCATTTTCGGTACCTCTTAGTTGCTTCGACGGACATATGTCGATCATAATCAAGAAAGTATATATTATGTTGTATGTCCGCCCACAACGCCAAGGCACCGGTTACTATGTTGGAACGATTGCCGTGATGATCAGTACCCGTCAAAGGAGCATCCGGAGTATCTTGCCTTATATGGAACTGCCGAAGAAATCGATCGGGGTAATGCATTTCGGCCATATTGCAAAATATGAGCATGACCCTAGCCGACCAAAGCGGAGCGTCATTAAGGATGATAGGTGGGAGTTCCTCGGACGCGTAGGGAGTGAAATCAAACTGTAAAAATTTTAATTTGCAATTTAACCACTATAAAACAATGTGTATTAAAAATTGAATAGTACGGTGGAAGTAAAAATTTGAAGTACTACCTGACTCTCACTCATTCGGTCTAGGTCATCCCGGTACAGGCGTATGCAGTGTCTTGGGGATCCCTTATATGACTTGGGCACGATCCACCTACATTTATTTATTACCGAAATGAATTTAAAAACTCTAACGTCATATAACGCATTCTCAATTATTAAGATGTAATTGCCAACATACCTGCACCCATATGGAAGATGGTCATGTTGAATGACCTGAACTACTGAGGGACGGACCATCGAAATCCTCGACCAAGCCCAAATCTGTAACAAGTGCATACAACCACCAACTTGTTTGGTTTCCCACTTGGCGTCGTTGCACAAGTTATGGTAGAGGTACCCGAGAACCGCTGATCCCCAACTCCATTGACGGGCTAAAGCCAAGTCACCCTGCAAGACCTCCAAAAAGTATAATCGTATTCTTGTCCCACTCGTGTCAGGGAACAAAAGGCCTCCAAGCAATTGCCATATATATTAGGGTTCTGGTGTGTTCGGTGACCTCTTCGTCTGTACTGTCAAGTAGGATCTGGTGACGGGTAAGAGCACTCATGGTGATATCACCCGTGCGCATATCAGTCTCTAGAGGAGTGAAACCACACGACTGCGTGCACAGGTCGATCCACTGAGCCTTACCCTTAACGGTTGGACCACTGAGGGGCATACCCCGAATGGGCAAATCAAGGATCATCGCCACATCTTGTAGACTAATGCCGACCTCACCGAATGGAAGATGGAAAGTATGTGTCTCCGGCCTCCATCTCTCCACCAAAGCGCATATTAAACTATGATCCACCTTCATACGGGCAATGTGCTCTACCCCCAAGAAGCCAGCATATGCTAACATACCTATCACTCTTGGATCTCGCTCTTCAACTCCGAATGCAGCTGAAGGGCAACTGACGCATTTCAAGCACGAGTCTTTGGAATTCGGTTCATACCATATACGGTCCGCACGATGGGCACGCAGTGGCAACGTGAGTAGTGAACGGTTAACAGGCCCTGGGCGCGGAATGTTTTGCTCCATTTGAAATTCCTAAAATAAGTAGTTATAAATTACTAAATTCGAAATTTAACACAAATTCTAAATGTAACACGATTTTTAAATTTGTAGATATTTATAGCTAAATTGAACTCTAAAATTCTAATTTCACAACCTAACACAAAAAAATAAAAAATTACTAAAGTAACAACTTGTAACGTCATAAAATCGAATTTTAACTCAAATTCTAAATGTAACACAATTTCTAAATTTCTAGATTTGTATAGCTAAGTACAACTCTAAACTTCCGATTTCACAATGTAGAGTAAAATTCTAAATTCACAATCTAAATTAAAATCTTAAAAGTTACCAAAATAACTAGTAATTTTGAAATTCGAAATAACTATAATTGCGAAATTAAAATCTTAAATTCGACTATTTAAATTAAAGAGTAAAATTTGAATTTCACAATGTAAATTAAAAAATTTACAAATTACTAAATTAACTACTTCTACACTCCTAAAACCGAAATTTAAGGGAAATTCTAAATGTTACACACTTTCTAACTTTCAAGTATTTTATAGCTAAATGTTACTCTAAAAGTCCAATTTCACAATCTAAATTAAAAAATTTATAAATTACTAAATTAACTACTTCTACACTTCTAAAACCGAAAATTAACTAACCTGGAAATTTGGCTGATCACAAAGGTTTGATTTGCTAGTAGGTGCTCTTGCTTGGGTTAGTGAAGCAGATGATTATCTAGAGTACTCCATACCTCTCATTGCTAAGTACAACTCTAAACTTTCGATTTCACAATGTAGAGTAAAATTCTAAATTCACAATCTAAATTAAAATCTTAAAAGTTACCAAAATAACTAGTAATTTTGAAATTCGAAATAACTATAATTGCGAAATTAAAATCTTAAATTCGACTATTTAAATTTAACGCAATTTCTAAACATCTACAATTTCAACTATTATAAATAATAAAAAGTTAAAATTAAAGAGTAAAATTCGAATTTCACAATGTAAATTAAAAAATTTACAAATTACTAAATTAACTACTTCTACATTCCTAAAACCGAAATTTAAGGGAAATTCTAAATGTTACACACTTTCTAACTTTCAAGTATTTTATAGCTAAATGTTACTCTAAAAGTCCAATTTCACAATCTAAATTAAAAAATTTATAAATTACTAAATTAACTACTTCTACACTTCTAAAACCGAAAATTAACTAACCTGAAAATTTGGCAGATCACAAATTTTGATTTGCTAGTAGGTGCTCTTACACTTCTACACTTCTACACTTCTACTACTTCTACACTTCTATACTCATTTTTAGCGATCCGGAAAAAATGACGCCATGTCTGCTCATCGTGAATGGGCCATAGTCTAGAAGCAACATATACAGAATTCTTATATTTTGGCAATTTTCCGTAAATTAATTTAATTTCGGAAAATCCGTCGCCTCTAACATGATTTAGAACATTCTCATGTATAGTAGTATAATCATCTGCTTCACTAATGAATAGTACCGCCCTAGGAGGTATGGAGTACTCTATTTCATCATCTTTTTGAGATGTAGAGCCATTCCAATGAACCATAACAACAATATTTCCCTCACTAGACATTTTTATATGAGAGAAGAATGCCTAACCAGAAAATGTAATAAATATATCAAGAGAGAGAAGGATTATTTTTGGAGTGAAAATTTTGAAAAGAAATGAACTCATTTTATAGGAGCTGTTGGGGTACGTACGGTGACCATATAAATGCAGTTGGTAGAATAAATGAATACAAATAAAACACGTAGGGCAAACAATAAAATGAAAATAAAACGAGTTGGTTGGTAAAATGTTCGAACCACAATTAAACACGTCATTTTTAAAAAAAAATATCAAAATACCCTAGTCGGATTTCCCAATTCCGACTAGGTTTTTAATAAATTTTATCCGCTTTACGCATTGTTTTAAAAAAAAAATCAAAAATACCCTAGTCGGATTCCCCAATTCCGACTAGGTTTTTTAATTAAATTGGCACTTACCTCTAGTCGGATTGCCCAATTCCGACTAGGGTTTCAACCCTAATTTCGGACTTCCCCTTCAGTCGGAATTGCCAATTCCGACTACCGTAATTTGGTAACCTAAAAGGAACTCCCGTATTTTGGCTTGTCAGACGGGAGATTCCCGTATTTTGGTAATTTTCTCATAAAATTATGGGAGAGAATGGCTTACCCTGAGGGTGCCTTGAGCATATATTTACAATAAAACAAGTATTGGAAGTTACAAAGTGGTACCATTTAATATACATTATTACACCCTCTCAATCTGTGTAGGGGAAAACAACACACAGATTGGTACGTAAAAAATCAAAACACTGACTAGATAAGTTTTTGGTGAATATATCAGCTAGCTGCAACTGAGTTGGAATGTATTTAACAACAAGGTCTCAATGTGCAACTCTCTCGCGAACAAAATGGTAGTCAATCTTGACGTGCTTGCTACGACCATGCTGGATAGGATTGACAGCCAGATAAGAAGCAAAAACATTATCACAATATAAGCGAACAGGATCACGAATAATAATGCTCATATCAAGAAGCAAGGAGCGAATAAAAAGAGTATCCTGAACAGTATATGCTATAGCCCGATACTCAGCTTCTATAGATGATTGTGACACGGTGGGCTGCTTCTTAGACCGCCAAGAAATAAGAGATATTACCCAAAAAGACAGCATATCCTATAGTAAAACGAGAACTATCTGAACATTAAATTAAGCCCAATCAGAATAAGCAATAATAACTGAAATATTCTTATTCGAACGCAACCATAGACCATGCGTAGAAGTCCCCCTGTAAATTCTCTTAACTACCAATAAATGTGAAGTGCGTGGAGCATGCATAAATTGAGAAACCAGATGAACAACATAAGTGATGTCGGGTCTAGTTATAGTTAATTACTGTAATGCATCTACCATGCTATGAACTCAGTAACATCAGTTAAAAGTTCACCATCTGTAAGAGAGAGAGAGTAGTACGGAAAGGAAGAGGAGTACGAACACGTTTAACAGTATGAAGATGAAGATGTCGCAACAAATCATTAATATATTTATTTTGAGAGAGGAAAAGACCCTGTGGCATGCGACAAGCCTGGAGACCAAGAGAAAATGAATATCCCCCAAATCATTCATAGCAAAGTGTGACGAAAATGTATGCATTATGGAACGAACCAAAGAGCGGGAAGAGCCAGTAATTAATATATCATCCACATACAAAAGAATATACACAATTCCGGACCAAGAACGAAAAACAAACATGGAAGAGTCGGACTTACTCTGAAAGAACCCATGCTATAACAGAAACCCACTGAAACGATGAAACCAGGCCTGGGAGCCTGTTTCAAACCATATAGCATTTTGCGCAGATGACACACGTGATTAGGGAAAGATGGATGAACAAAACATGGAGGTTCACGCATGTAGACCTCTTCGGTTAAATGACCTCTTCGCCACGCACCTGACGAGCACTTTGTAGTACTGCGTCAAAATAAATTCAATACTAACACTTATACGTAGTATAGTGAAGTAGAGTTCATATGCACATGGAAATGAATAATTCTCTTTTAAATGAAACTAGTAATTAAAGGGGGGGTTTTGGGGTTGAATGATTTAATTTAATTTAACACTAAGATGAACAACTTATATGTGATTTAATTCAAACATAAAAAGAACTTGGCATTGCTACTTTCCACTTGTTGATATATTTATTCGGTTCTTGTTATATCTATAACTTATCCCCTCTCGAATACTCAATCGAGGAGTATCTCCAATTCATCGAGGGTAGTTATTAACAACGAACGTTCATTAATAACTCTTACTATTAATCAAATATAGAACAATGCCTTATACCAATTTAATAGTAGCATTTAATCTTTCTAACTCCTTGATGAAATCAATTGAGACAGATAACCTCAACACAACGATTTTGGTTTAACCAACAAAATTAATCCCTCTTAAGTTTATTAAACACGACCGTGCATTAGCAAACCGAAGTTACTTACTTGCGAAACCATCAACGATTAACCATCGGTTCGTTGATCGTTTCTAGTAAGAATTAATATTGAAATGTAGACTAACTGTCATCTTAGCAGCACTCCCCAACATTAATATAGAGATAGATTAAGGGAAGAATTAATATTGAAGGACAGAAGTTAAGAAAATAACTCACAACTTTAATAATCAACAAGCTTCAAGAGCAAAACAAAGAAATGGAAGTCTAGCTCCTCATTTGGAGACTAAACATGCTAGAAAAATATAAAGAAAATACTATTCTAAGTTGAGCTTAAGTATATGGAAGAAAGGATGATTAAAAGTGAGAGAAAAGTGTGATATTTATAGGTGTTTCCAACACCCTGGGGTGGATACCCGACCGGGTATATGTCAAAATCAAATATTTCCCACGTTCTTGTGTTCTTCAGCACGTTTAATTGTCCGGGTCAGTTCATACCCGACCGGGTAAAGTGACATACCCAATCGGGTATGTATGAAATTTCCTAGCAGCATCCGTTTTCACTTCCTACCCGACCGGGTAAATAGTATACCCGGCCGGGTTTTGCAATTAAACCAGGATTTCACATCCTTTTTGCCTTCCAAGCTTTCCTATTCTCAAACCCAACTAACTACAACTTACAACAAACAATAAAATACTAGAAATACGATTATAATCAAATGAAAACTAACAACTACAAACTTGAACAAAACTAGTAAATAAACATTACAAACAATAATTAAAATGTATACTTAGGCACTAACAACTACTGCCTATCACCAAACCAAAGAAACAGAAACAAATAAAACAAGACGCATAGTGGTAGGCATAACAGCAGGACTAAATGATTCTGTAAAGTCAATACCAGCCTGTTGTTTAAACCCCTGAGTTACCAAGCGAGCCTTATGACGTTCAACAGACACATCAGAAAGATACACTACTACAAGAATGACATACCACGTCATGCATTTCACGTCGGTTTTTAGACAACCGTCGTTATAACGTATTTAAGTACTATTCTACGTCGGTTTTTGTAAAAACCGCTGTTGCACGTATTTTCCCGAAAAAATATTTAATCCTTTAATGGCGGTTTTTTTATTAACGGCCTTAATAGGTTGGTCGGGTTTCACCTATAAGGTCGGTTTTTAGAAAGTGCCCTTAAAATGTGTTTGATATCCGCGCTGGATACTTTTCAATCAAAAAACCTAGTGCGGAATTAAAAGAAAAGAAAGCATAATAGACGCACACCCTCCTAAATTTGTCGACCTGCGCATATCTTCTTCTCTTGCTTTGCAAAACCTACGCCATCCAAGGTACGTACGCTACTTTCTCTCTTCAACTTGTTGATATGATGTCCTCCTCCTATAATTAGTTTTCTTCCTACACGAATCACCCAAGGTTGGAGGATAAAGCATCCCCATCATCAACAAAACTACGCCTCCGCCGCTGCGCACAAGATACATCTCGCGCCTGGTGGAAGAGTCAGGGGAGGCCGGGTCATTAGACGCACCCAATACTTGGCAGGGAACGGGACCGTGATTTCGTTTTATCATAGATGCGAACCGAGCTACCCCTACTTAGAGTGGGAAGATTGAGGTTGTAAATTGTGATATCATGAGAGTCCATGTACTCTGGTGCACCAACTCAATGATTTCTTCATCTGCGGTATGTTTTCCGTTCCTATTATTGTGTAATTCAACTCCTTGAATACTATTAATTGTATATTAAGAATAACTTTTTTCGAAATTTAGGGGTTTTATGTTAATTTAGGGGCAAATCAGATATACGTACCATCCTAATTGTAAATACGCCCTGCTGCCTGCTGCCCTACTCTTTCTCGTCCTTCTCGGAAATCGGAATCTCGTCTAATGGCTTCTCAGTCCAGGTGTCCAGCTCGGCAGATCCAACACAGTACTACAGCAGCAATCAGGCTTGAGGTACTGATCTAGACTCCAGTCCTCCCCTGCGGCCATCCCTGAATTGTTTTAGAGTTATATACCTTTTCTTTTAATGATTAATATGATTATTTGATTAGTTTATTAATTGATATTTATTTGTTTAATGTTAATATGATTAGTTCATATTCTTAATAGTTGATTGTTATAATTGTTGGTGTTATAACAAATAGTCATGATTTCGGCTACTACCAGGCCCCTCTCTTTGGGTGATTGCCGACCAGGTCTTGGGCGAGGTTTCAAGAAGGAAAATAAGTGAATAAGTCTATCCTTGATAAAGATAATGGTCATTTGATGACTCTAATTTCCAGTGTGACTAAGGTGATATTAAATGGTGCTGTAGACAACTCTTTCCTCTCTTAACCAAACCAGTTTGCAGGTTATACTTTGAAGAATCGATGATAGTACTATGTGCTCAGGAGGTTATTTATAAAATTCCCCAAAGACAGAGTGATTGCATTACAACAGAAACAAAGAGAGCAGAGAGAAAATGTTAGGTACATCCCAAAGATTAAACCTCTGTGGAGTAGCTCATCATTACTTGATTCTTAGTGAGAATGTGTTAGTAACTATTAATATTTTATGACCCATATATTTGCGGTAGAGATCCTATTTGCAATTCAAGATACAGTTTAGTCATCTAAGGTTATGAAATTATTATATTATTATGGTGATGCTGGTTTTCACACAACTCTATCATCTTATATATTTATTGACTTGGAAATTTATAGATCTTGGCTAACAGATCAAAACCTAAACTTAAACTATCTTGACAAGTTTAAGATATGTGACCTATAACTTATGCAGTTTTGCCTAACTTTTGATTTAGTTTCTAGTTGATTTTGCAGGTCATTGAATTTTTCTTTTGCTCATTATACAATTAGAAGAATTGAACCTCATTGCATCCACTTATACCCCAACACACGTGTTGAGTAAGGAGCTACTCATTGATTTTCATGTTACTGTCCTCTTTAATTATCAATATCTACATGTTTAACATGCAACAAAGATCTGATTGTATAATGTTGTTTGAATTTTTTTGTTATTTATCATTTAGTGGGTGATTTATCTACTCACGATTCTAGTGCATTTTGAATTTAGCCTGAATTTTATTATTTTATATCATGTTTGATACTCTCATTTTTAACTCCTAACCTGGCCCTCTAGAAATCCTATCTTTATATTTACTTCGCTACTTTATTCAAAGAGAACATATGATTGGACATATGAGTACAAATTTATCTTTCAGGTATATCTACTAGCCTATTGCTTTATATTGTTGTTATTTCAATATTTCTTTTTCGAGGTCATGGTGGAGCTTTGATTATTTGACAATTCAAAAAACCAATTGAGTTATAAAATATTAGATCCAAGGAATTATTTGACAATTCAAAAAAGTCAGTTGAGTTATTTGACTTTTGTATCTATTTGGGGTGAAATAGAGTCAAGGAATAATTTAGCAATAAAAACATCTTTAGCATATCTGAATGTCCATATGCAATTCATCAATTAGGACAAGTTTTGGTTTTTGTTTTTTCTTGATCTGAATTCTAACTTAATTATTTTCCTTCAATAGTTGTGGCTTGTCGATCAGGTGTGAGACATCTTCTTTGACCAAAAGAAGAGCTTTGGATAGACACATGAGTACTAGCACAGGTTGACGTTAGTTTATTATCTGGTTTTTTTCTTTCACTTTTTTATTAATGTTTGAAAAATTCAGATTAGTTCATAATTCTACGCCATATTTATTGTTTAATCTCATTTTGTTAAGATATTGTTTTATAGATCAGTCATTTGATGGAATTGATAGTTCACAGTCTATATATCCAGCCACAAGGAAGTAAGTGTTTGTGAACTATTGGTTATATACTTGTATATGATATTTAATCCTATACCACGAGATATCATTTTATACTATTTTATTTATAACTCAAGAGACTAGAAAGATAAAGGCTTTTGTTGATTGATGTTCCATAAGCTTGAATATGATTCAATCGATTCCATTTTAATGAGTTCAATTTCTGTTTCATTTATTTAGGTTTTTTCACACAATGGCCATTTTCATTTTTTTCTATGAGTTCATGTCTTGCTCTCAAAAGGGAAATGTCTGGGTATGTCTATTGATTGTCAGGAAAGTTTTCTGCATATTGTTTCATGGAATTGAAGCAATTGAGATTGCTAGTGAAGAGGCTCTATAATACTATTAATGGTAAAGTACTGAATCGTTTGTAGATTTGTTTTTCTTTTAATGGAATTAGTCTAGCAGTCTAGCTTCTTTATAACAGTGTTCTGCATCTATATTCAAAGAAAATTTGAGCGATTTATGTCATTGATTTAGTTGATTTCATTTGAAGTGTTTTGAGAATTTTATTAATTACAGCCTTCGAGATATAAGAAGCTTCATCATGATGATATTATTATTGAAAACCCGTAGGTGTGTAATTTTCTGTGGTTTTCTAACTTGCTTATATATTATCTTTTTGTAGGTGTTTTACGAGAGTAACATTTTGCAAAGATACAATTGTATAAGAACCATTCAATTGTACTCAATCTTTAAGCAGGTCTTTAAGTGTCCTTTTTGTAAGGATTTTGATGAGACTTTTTGCTAGTCTTTAAGTGTTCTTTTTGTAGAGATTTTGATGAGACTCTTTGCTAGTCTTTACTTTCTATTTAAATGTTTTTTGAATTTAGGTGTGTGAAGGTAGATATTTGTAATTCTGTTAAGTTTTTGAATTTTCGCTAGATTTTTGAATTTTCGCTGCATCTCTTGCTCTCTTCTTCTTCTCCAGGTAATAAGCACAGTGCTTCATATGTGGCGAAGGCCCCAAAGATCATCTCCATGCATGTGGCGGCGGCGGCTTCTAAACAAGCTTACATATGTCACGATTGCGGGTGTGCAGCTACATTTACAATGCCAAGACTCCTTTTAAGAAATTGTCCGATGCCTACTTCTGCCCTGTATGTGGTGCTCCTAAGAGAATATTTAGAGCATATGAACCAGCAGTGGCCAAAAATGCCAATGACACCGCCGTCAGGAAGGCCAGGAAAGAACAATTAAAAAAAGATGGGTCTATTGGCCTAGCATTGCCCGCTGTGATCGTCGTTGGAGTAGCTGCACTTGCTGGTTTATATTTTTACCTGAACAATAACTTCTAGGATTGTGGCTGATAAATGTAATTTCGACAAGAATTTAGTTGGACTATATTAATTATATTTAATTAAGGTTTCAGTCTAAAAAAAGTGCCACTTCCAGCAGGCCTTTAAGAAGAATCATTCAATTGTATTAGTCTTTATGGAAAAAAAAGTAGCAATAAACTGGTGGTTATTTAAATTAACCATCATAGTGCGTCTATATTTTTTTATTAAAAAAATTACTTACAACGTCGGTTTCGAGAGATGACTGACGTAATATGTTTTTTTTTTATGAAATTATATTCAACGTCGGTTGTGTTAAATAACCGACGTAACATGTATTTATTTTATTTTTTCGAAATTATATGTAACGTCGGTTTTTTATAAAACCGACGTGGAAGGTACCTTTTTACGTCGGTTCTTTAACCGACGTCAAATGTCCTCATCTATTACGTCTCCTTCTTACACGTCTCTTAGAAAACCGACGTGAAAGGTATAAAATAACCGACGTGGAATGTTACTTCTGTAGTAGTGATATTTTGTCTTATAAACCTACTTACAACCAACCACATTTTGTGAAACTAGACTTGATGAAGAACATGTAGAAACAATTTGAGCAAAACATACCACCGGGTGCCGCCCCAAACGGAGGCGGCCGGACGGCGCTCTAGTCAGGTTCCTAGCATTGTCAAGAGATGTTATTTCAATATTTTTGGTGGCGAAGTGTCGCTTGCCAGATGTATCTTCCCTGTCATCATTGGTCGGGTGTTCTCGAGTGCTAGTAATGGATTCGATCCGATTTTTTCATCAATCATGAATCTTGACTTCTTCTGCATCACAGAGGCCAATGACACCCCTCTGGAACCGCCGTATTAGATTTTAGGAAATAAAATAATTGGAAAATAAAAAACCCATGTGTTGAATAGAGAATAATGGAGTATTTATACACATGATATTAGCCTTAGTGTATACGGCCCATGAAATACACAAACTAGGCTATTTAAAAATTAATAAATACAATAGGTCCAACACCCCCCCCAACCCCCTCAAGTTGGAGCATGCAGATCACAAATGCCCAACTTGCGATGTAGAACATGAAATTGTCGTTATCACAAGGCCTTGGTAAAAATATATGCCATTTGATCATATATGGAGACATGTTGTGTAGTGATTAAACCAGCTTGCAGAGCATCATGAACGTATTGGCAATCGAATTCAATGTGTTCGTCCGCTCGTGAAAAACCGGATTTTGAGCAATATGAAGAGAGGACTTGCTATCACACATAAGAGGCATAGGGCGAGAGTGAGCAACCCCAAGACTAAGTACCAAATCATTAAGCCATTTGAGATCGGCTATAATAGATGCCATGGACCGATATTCAGCTTCAGTAGATGACCGAGATACGGTGTTTTGTTTCTGGGTTTTCCAGGATATAGGAGACCCTCCAAGAAAAATCATCCAACCAGAAATAGAGCGCCGAGTAAGCAAGCAGCTGGCCCAATCGGAATCCCACCATCCAGAGAGAAGTAAATCACAAAAAGAATGTAGAAGAATGTCTTGCCCTGGGGCAGCCTTTAAGGTACCGCATTACCCGGAGAGCCGCACACCAATGTTCTTCTCGTGGAGCCTGCATAAATTTAGACAATATATAGACTGAATAGGCGACGTCTGGATGAGTGAAATAGAGATAAATGAGACGCCCAATGAGTCGTCTATACGATTCTGGGTCAGGTAATTGTTCGTCGCTGGCTAGCTCCAACCCGTGGTGCTGATCCATGGGAAAAGAGGCTGGTTTGGCACCCAGAAGTCCGGCCTCAGAGATATTATCCAATGTATATTTGTGTTGACATAAATAAATCCCATCAACGCCCCGTGCAACCTCAATACCAAGAAAGTATTTGAGAGTTCCCAAATCTTTCATATGAAAATAAGTGTGCAAATAAGTCTTGAATGCAGAGATAGCCGTGAAGTCATTGCCGACAATAATCAAATCATCGACATATACAAGAATGTTTTTCCCTATTCATCCAACAATCATACAAAGCTTTGATTCAATAGCAAGAAAGATTTTGAAATACATAATAGGGTATCGAAATACAAAGCTACAACTCTTTCTTTCTAAGAATGATATGTGCGTTAAAGGCTTAGGGTTTGCTTAAGTAAGCATCCTTTTATACATAAGGATGTCTAACTTAAGCCTTATAAGTGACATAATGGGATGAAATACATTTGTGACCCATATTACGCATTTAATTAATAACTACTGACGAGCACTTTGTCACGGTGCGTCAAAATAAATACAATACTAGCGATAATACGTAGTATAGGGTAGTAGATCAGAGTTCGTATCCACAGGGAAAGGAATAATCCTCTTTTTATGATACTTAGTAAATAAAAAGGGGGATTTGGATTGAGTGATTTAATTTAATTAAGAACTAAGATGAACAACCTATATGTGTTTAATTCAAAGATAAAAAGAACTTGGCATTGCTACTTTCCACTTGTTGATATATTTTAGTCGATCATTGTTATATCTATAACTTATTCCCTCTCGAATACTCAATCAGGGAGTATATCCATTTCATCGAGGGTAGTTATTAACAACAACCATTCATTAATAACCCTTACTATTAATCAAATATGGAACAACGCCCTTGTACCGATTTAATAGTAGCATTCAATCTTTCTAACTCCTTGATGAAATCAATTGAGATTGATAACCTCAACACAACGGTTTCGGTTTAACCAACAAAATTAATCCCTCTTAAGTTTATTAACCACGACCGTGCATTAATAAACCGAAGTTACTTACTTGTGAAACCATCAACGATTAACCATCGGTTCGTTGATCGTTTCTAGTAATAATTAATATATGAAACAAAACTAGTTGATCCTTTAAGTAATGTTCAAAATATTAATATGAAATATGAATAGGAATTAATTAAAATTCAAGGAAGAAAATTATTAAAGAAGATGAATCCTGCTATAATTAATATCAAGATGTTAACCAATTGTCATCTTAACAACACTCCCCAACATTAATATAGAGGAAGAAAATACCATTCTAACTAATGTCGAGATGTTAACTAATTGTCATCTTAGAAACACTCCCCAACATTAATATAGAGATGGTATTAAGGAAAGAACTATAAATTAATATTCAAGGAAAGAAGTTAAGAAAATAACTCACAACTTTAATAATCAACAAGCTTTGAGAGCAACACCATGAATGGAAGTTTAGCTCCTCATTTGGAGACTAAACATGATATAAAAATATAATAAATGTTATTCTAAACCGAGCTTAGGAGTATAGAAGAAGGGATTGTTTTTAGAGCAGAAAAAGTGTGCTATTTATAGGTGTTTTTCAACACCTTTGGCCGGGTACCCGACCGGGTCAAGTACTTACCCGACCGGGTCCGGTCAAAATCAGATAATCTGCCACGTTCTGGTGATCTTCGCACGTCGTTTTGTCCCGGGTCACATCTGACCCGACCGGGTCAAGTAGGAGACCCGACCGGGTCCAGTGACTTTCTTGGCAATTTCGTCTGTTAAATCCTACCCGACCGGGTGGGGGTTTCTACCCGGTCGGGTTTCACTCCTGGGCAGTCAAATTTCTTGTTTTCTTCTCTTCAAAGTCTTCCTTTCCAACACCACAAATCCTAACTAAACTTTACAACTTATAAATAAAGAATAAAATACAATTACAACTGAAATTACATAAATGTTTACAAACTAAATAAAACGTCAAACAATCAACATAAATCAAACATAAAAACATATAATTATGCACTACTTATTAGTGTGCATCAAACACCCCCACACTTAAACCTTTACTCGTCTCGAGTAAATCAAATCCGGTCCAAGAAGTCCTTAAAATGACAAGAATATCAACACACACATCCACGAGTGTTTTTAGAAACACATAAATTATATCCCCAAAAATATAACAGTAAAGAGGGTCTTCAACTCCATATTTCTTTATCAACCTCAACCTTTTTTTTTCGTTACCCTTAGGATCCTGCAGAAATAAAAGAAAATACTTTCTCTCGTTCTCTCATTTTGCCTAGGTGCCCTTTCGGGTTTTCATCCCAGCTTCCCACATTTTCCTGTTTTAATCCTCACAACTCACTCTTATTTTTGCTTTATTTTTGCTTAAGTTGCCCTTTCGGGTTTTCAACTGAACAAGCTTATTGTGACACTTCAAAAATTTAAATAAAAATAAAAATAATTTTTATTAATCAGATAAAATATTACGAAAATAACATTTTAATTATTAATTGAGTCAGACAAAAAAAAAATCAACAGTTGTAACATTCTAATCAGATAAAAATTTCCAAGTTTACGACTTTTTAATCAGATAAAAATGGCCCGATAATAGAAGTTATGTTTTAGTATAAAATTAATTTTTATATAACTATTTTAGGTTGTATAATATACAAAGTATAAACTAAATAATTAAAATACTCATAATACTCCTAACTAACTACATACGTATATTCCTAATAGATATATAACTAGGTAATACTAATTATACTCAAATACTAACATTAGTATTAGGAGTATGTTAGTTACGTAATAATAATTACTCCTACATACGTATGTTAGTTACGTAATAATAATTATATAACAATTATACTCCTAATACTCATAAAGGTGCAAAAGAATCAAAATTAAACTCCAACTCCAACTCTAACATCTCATCCTAAAACTCTCATCTTTCCCTATAAATAATAGGCCAGAACCTACGTTTTCTTCATCCAAAAAAAAAACTACGAAATATACATACATATATACGTATATTATATATATTTTTTTCGACCCACCGGTTGAGCCAGAAACAAGCCCTGAAAATACTTCTCAAACCTTCCCCTTCGTGATACGAATCCAACGGAAAAAGAATCGTCGAAAACGGTCGTGAAACGAGGGAGAAAAGCCTCGCCGGAGTATTTGCCGGGCTAACCGTAAAAACGGAAAACGAGGAGGAGGGGGTTGCCGCTGCCGCCGCCAGTCCGTCACCGATCACCGCCGTTACGCCCGTGCCGTTGAGGTAACCTCCTCTGCGTTTTTTTTTAGTTCCGTTCTCCGGCGACCTGGGGAGGAAGACGCTGATCGGTTTTTGGGCCTTTTTCAGGATTGGGCCAGAAAATTAAATTTGGGCCAGTTCGGCCCAGTTGCAATAAATATTTAAAATAAAATCGTAAATGAAATAAATAAAATCTGGAAAAATATAAATTAAATACCTAGTATAAATATACATATTCGGACCAACCAGAATTGGAAAATAATATTTTTAGCTATTTTTAATTGATTTAATCGTAATTGGGCCAATTTATAAACATTTAGTAAATAATTAACTAAATAACGAAAATAATTATGAAATAAATATTGGAGTAAACTAGGATAAATGTAGGACTAACTAGGACCTTATGGACCATTTATAATTAATAAATATTAAGATTTAGTATATTTAATTGTAATTGAACCGGTTAATAGATATATGAAATTAAAGGAATAATTATGGAAGATAATTATAAAATAGATATCTGGACAACCTAGGTCAAATATAGACCCAAAATATAGTTATAGACGGTTTTTTTTTTAAAGTCGATTCTTAGTCTATTTATTTAAATTAGGCCATATAAAACTAGTTAAGTAATTAAATAAGGAAATATTAATATTAATAGTGATTATTGAATAAAAAATTGGATGTTGTAGTCAATTATATTCGGATATTTTATTTCAAATATTTAAAATTAATGGATGAAATTAATAAGGTAATTTTATTAATAGAACGTGAGTAATCAAATAAATTCGGATAACTAATAAATTAAGTTAATAAATTCAAATAATAAAATAAAAGGAGAAAATCGGGTAAAGTAATTACAAATAGAATAAGTGACTAATTTTATCATATTTAATTAAAAAGGTGATTATCTAGAGACCGGATTAGAAGAGGATAACTAGGAGCATCAGGAGTTAAGGTAAGTTTCTCTGTCAATCCAAAATTTGTTTCCTCGTACTATATGCTTATTATGCATTATGTGATTAAGTGTGAATTTTAAATGTGTACTATTTGGGGTGACTAAGAATTTGTGAAATATTGAAGATATATTTTGGGATTTAATCCCTAGTATGACTTTGGAGTGCATTTTAGTATAAAGGAATTTTGGAGTATTTATGAATGTGAATTTTTGGTGGACGTATCTATTAAATAGATATTCTGGATTATTGTATATAGAGAGGATTTTCCAAGAATGAATAATGTTTTTATAATAATTATTGACATCTCGAGAGAAACACGAGGTGTGGGTGGTTAGAGCTATATACCGCGGGTTTAGTTTAGGTTTAAGATGATTATTGGTGGCGGGAGAAATCCCGGTAAATATTGGTGGCGGGAGATTCCCGGTATTTCTTTTGAGAACTTTAAAAGTTCTTTGGTGGCAGCGGTAGTAGTTTCTAATCACCCGGGTATCTAACCCATTGTGAGGTAGGGGGACGTTGTCCGAACTACTTGGACTTCTTACTACTCGGAGGGCTTGGAATCCCTTTTAGGGGGTGTGCACACTTAAGGGTGAAGTTCAGTTTCCAATTGGTGGTCGGTGGGAGCCGGAATTCCGGGATGAGTCGTACACAACAACGATTCATTGGGCTCGAGGAATCTTGAGTTTCGCCCATCTTAAAAGAATCTGAAAGTGACATTGATTTCGGAATGGTGATATTTTTAGCTACAAAAGTTATTTTTGAAAAGTGATACTTCTTTTGAGATATTAATTAATTGTTGGGAGCTTATAAATATTATTTTTAATTATACGGGTATTTGAGATTATAAAGTTGATAAATGATGTTTTTGATTAGAAAAGAATTTCGGTGGTGTGAGTATTTTTATATAGTATTATATGAAAAATCTATTTTCTCCAAACCTGATTATTTTACGGGGTTGGGTTGTACTTACTTAGCTCTAAAGCTAATTTTTGTTTCCTTTTCTTTGTTTCGTTTTCTGCACTTTAATTGTGCAGGTGATGAAGGTTATGCATGATGATGAGAGCTGCGTTAGATCACGTAGTTTAGTATTTATAATCATCTAGTTATTGTTTATTTCAGTTTGAGAACATGTAGACATTTAAATTATTTTTGAAATTTTCAGTACTTAAATACTTGGATTATTTTTGGATGGTGGTTTAGCCTGTGCATTCGGTTATGTGAGAACCGAGTGTGGCGGTAACACCCATTTCCCTATTAAGACTTCCGTTGTATCTCTGATGTTTTCAAATAAAGTTGATAATTCCTTTGAATAAATCATTATTTAAATATATTTTTGGTTGGGGAAAATGGGGGTGTTACAAATTGGTATCAGAGCCTTAAGTTTTCCGAAGGGACTAGAACACGAGGTAATAGGTCGTAGGGAGAAATTCTGTCACAAAGACGATAACAGTCTAAGCTGGTTGGTGCATAATTGAGCCCTGTTCTCGTCCAACTAACTGGGAATTTCTCCTTGTGCTGAAACTTCGTCGTTCGAAATCTTTGACGAAAACTATAGTTTTGATGCGGGGATTTTCAAAATATTTTTGTAAAATTAGGAGAATGAATATACTAGGGAAAAAGATCTTTTAGGTTGCAGTGAGAGGGAGAAACCTTTGCGAAATTATTGAGTTAGGAAATGCATGAAATTCGTGCTTATGTGAAGTATGTGGAGTAAGTAAGATCCTTTGTATGTGTTTATCTGTTTGAAGTTAGTAGAGAACTTGTATAACGTAGAAGCCTTATGCATGCCTTAGAACTTAGTACACATTTTCTTTATTAAGAGTCATGCCGCCGAGAAGAGACACCCATGTAACCCCAACTGTCGACGAGCTGGCCCAAACTGTCCAGCGAATGGCGCAGCTCATCGGAGCAGCTCAACCCCAAAACCCTGGGATCGACTACGCAACAAAGGTAGCCGGACGAAACCCTCCAAAATACTTGGGCGAGGAGGACCACCTTATCTTGGAGGACTGGATCTGCACTTTCGACAAGCTCTTTGATTCACTGAATTGCCCGTCGGAGCAACGGGTGAATATTGCGGTGTATTATCTGCACCAAGAAGCGGACCACTGGTGGGCCGCCAACGGACCAGCACTTCTCGGGCAACCGGGTTTCGATTGGGAGGACTTCATAGTAGCATTGTGGGATCGCTTCTACCCAGATCACGTGAAGGAAGCAAATTATGAAAAATTTGTCAACTTTAAACAAGGTGACCTGACTGTTCAGGAGTACCACACGAAATTCGTTCAACTGGCACGTTTTGCCAAGGACCTGGTGTCGACAGAGGCCAGTATGACCCGCAGGTTTGTTAACGGGCTTAACTTCGGGGCCCAAAAGTTCGTGACGGTAGCAGAGCCGCGGAATTTGAATGAGGCTTATAGAAAGGCTGGTAAGTACTACCTGGTACACCAGAAGGAAAGGGAGGCACACAAAAGAGACCGAAAGAATGCGGAAGTGGAGCAGCAACAGAAGAAGGCCAAGATTGATCGCCCTGAGCAGCGCCAGAACAACCAAGGCGGAGGAAGATTCCAAGGTCAAAATCAGAGGAGGGATCGTGAGAGGCACTATTACTGCAAGCGTTGTAATAGAGATCACCCAGGCGTAAATTGTGACGGAAGTCAAACCAAATGTTTCAATTGCGACAAGCTAGGACACCGAGCTTTTGAATGCAATTCCAAAAAGGCGGACATACCGGCAAACCCGAATCAGAGGAGTGATGGAAACAATGACAACAACCCCAATAGAGGTCGAATCTACGTGATGAATCAAACTCAGGCAAACACTCACAATCTCGACTCAGGTAATATTCTTGTTACGAGGACGTAACCTCTCTTTAAGGGGGGTAGAATGTAATACTTAAGAATTCGAGTATTTAGATTTAGTTAATGTTTCGGGACGAAACATCTTTTAAGGAGGGTAGAATGTGACACTTCAAAAATTTAAATAAAAATAAAAATAATTTTTATTAATCAGATAAAATATTACGAAAATAACATTTTAATTATTAATTGAGTCAGACAAAAAAAAAATCAACAGTTGTAACATTCTAATCAGATAAAAATTTCCAAGTTTACGACTTTTTAATCAGATAAAAATGGCCCGATAATAGAAGTTATGTTTTAGTATAAAATTAATTTTTATATAACTATTTTAGGTTGTATAATATACAAAGTATAAACTAAATAATTAAAATACTCATAATACTCCTAACTAACTACATACGTATATTCCTAATAGATATATAACTAGGTAATACTAATTATACTCAAATACTAACATTAGTATTAGGAGTATGTTAGTTACCTAATAATAATTACTCCTACATACGTATGTTAGTTACGTAATAATAATTATATAACAATTATACTCCTAATACTCATAAAGGTGCAAAAGAAGCAAAATTAAACTCCAACTCCAACTCTAACATCTCAGCCTAAAACCCTCATCTTTCCCTATAAATAATAGGCCAGAACCTACGTTTTCTTCATCCAAAAAAAAACTACGAAATATACATACATATATACGTATATTATATATTTTTTTTTTCGACCCACCGTTTGAGCCAGAAACAAGCCCTGAAAATACTTCTCAAACCTTCCCCTTCGTGATACGAATCCAACGGAAAAAGAATCGTCGAAAACGGTCGTGAAACGAGGGAGAAAAGCCTCGCCGGAGTATTCGCCGGGCTAACCGTAAAAACGGAAAACGAGGAGGAGGGGGTTGCCGCTGCCGCCGCCAGTCCGTCACCGATCACCGCCGACCCAGAAGGAGCCGTTTGCACCGCCGTTACGCCCGTGCCGTTGAGGTAACCTCCTCTGCGTTTTTTTTTAGTTCCGTTCTCCGGCAACCTGGGGAGGAAGACGCTGGTCGGTTTTTGGGCCTTTTTCAGGATTGGGCCAGAAAATTAAATTTGGGCCAGTTCGGCCCAGTTGCAATAAAAATTAAAAATAAAATAGTAAATGAAATAAATAAAATCTGGAAAAATATAAATTAAATACCTAGTATAAATATACATATTCGGACCAATCAGAATTGGAAAATAATATTTTTAGCTATTTTTAATTGATTTAATCGTAATTGGGCCAATTTATACACATTTAGTAAATAATTAACTAAATAACGAAAATAATTATGAAATAAATATTGGAGTAAACTAGGATAAATGTAGGACTAACTAGGACCTTATGGACCATTTATAATTAATAAATATTAAGATTTAGTATATTTAATTGTAATTGAACCGGTTAATAGATATATGAAATTAGAGGAATAATTATGGAAGATAATTATAAAATAGATATCTGGACAACCTAGGTCAAATATAGACCCAAAATATAGTTATAGATGGTTTTTTTTTAAAGTCGATTCTTAGTCTATTTATTTAAATTAGGCCATATAAAACTAGTTAAGTAATTAAATAAGGAAATATTAATATTAATAGTGATTATTGAATAACAAATTGGATGTTGTAGTCAATTATATTCGGATATTTTATTTCAAATATTTAAAATTAATGGATGAAATTAATAAGGTAATTTTATTAATAGAACGTGAGTAATCAAATAAATTCGGATAACTATTAAATTAAGTTAATAAATTCAAATAATAAAATAAAAGGAGAAAATCGGGTAAAGTAATTACAAATAGAATAAGTGACTAATTTTATCATATTTAATTAAAAAGGTGATTATCTAGAGACCGGATTAGAAGAGGATAACTAGGAGCATCAGGAGTTAAGGTAAGTTTCTCTGTCAATCCAAAATTTGTTTCCTCGTACTATATGCTTATTATGCATTATGTGATTAAGTGTGAATTTTAAATGTGTACTATTTGGGGTGACTAAGAATTTGTGAAATATTGAAGATATATTTTGGGATTTAATCCCTAGTATGACTTTGGAGTGCATTTTAGTATAAAGGAATTTTGGAGTATTTATGAATGTGAATTTTTTGTGGACGTATCTATTAAATAGATATTCTGGATTATTGTATATAGAGAGGATTTTACAAGAATGAATAATGTTTTTATAATAATTATTGACATCTCGAGAGAAACACGAGGTGTGGGTGGTTAGAGCTATATACCGCGGGTTTAGTTTAGGTTTAAGATGATTATTGGTGGCGGGAGAAATCCCGGTAAATATTGGTGGCGGGAGATTCCCGGTATTTCTTTTGAGAACTTTAAAAGTTCTTTGGTGGCCGCGGTAGTAGTTTCTAATCACCCGGGTATCTAACCCATTGTGAGGTAGGGGGACGTTGTCCGAACTACTTGGACTTCTTACTACTCGGAGGGCTTGGAATCCCTTTTAGGGGGTGTGCACACTTAAGGGTGAAGTTCAGTTTCCAATTGGTGGTCGGTGGGAGCCGGAATTCCGGGATGAGTCGTACACAACAACGATTCATTGGGCTCGAGGAATCTTGAGTTTCGCCCATCTTAAAAGAATCTGAAAGTGACATCGATTTCGGAATGGTGATATTTTTAGCTACAAAAGTTATTTTTGAAAAGTGATGCTTCTTTTGAGATATTAATTAATTGTTGGGAGCTTATAAATATTATTTTTAATTATACGGGTATTTGAGATTATAAAGTTGATAAATGATGTTTTTGATTAGAAAAGAATTTCGGTGGTGTGAGTATTTTTATATAGTATTATATGAAAAATCTATTTTCGCCAAACCTGATTATTTTACGGGGTTGGGTAGTACTTACTTAGCTCTAAAGCTAATTTTTGTTTCCTTTTCTTTGTTTCGTTTTCTGCACTTTAATTGTGCAGGTGATGAAGGTTATGCATGATGATGAGAGCTGCGTTAGATCACGTAGTTTAGTATTTATAATCATCTAGTTATTGTTTATTTCAGTTTGAGAACATGTAGACATTTAAATTATTTTTGAAATTTTCAGTACTTAAATACTTGGATTATTTTTGGATGGTGGTTTAGCCTGTGCATTCGGTTATGTGAGAACCGAGTGTGGCGGTAACACCCATTTCCCTATTAAGACTTCCGTTGTATCTCTGATGTTTTCAAATAAAGTTGATAATTCCTTTAAATAAATCATTATTTAAATGTATTTTTGGTTGGGGAAAATGGGGGTGTTACACTTATATTTTTTTTTTACAAGAATAAAGAGTATGAATGTGAGTATTCCATAAAACTCTCCCCCCAAGCTAATCAAAGCACTGTCCCTAGTGCTTGTGTCTGAGATGAATGTTTTTTTTGGGTTACTTTTTGGGAAGTTTTGTTGGTGATTCGTGGGTGTGGAGATGAAAAGGGTGAAGAGGTGATGAGTGAAATGGGTTTAATTGGTGGATGGATGTAGGAGATATGAAGCTTTTGACTTTTGGAAATGGAGGAAATTTGGGGTGTGGTTCGAATGGGACGAAAAGAAAATGGGGAAGAGGTGAGCCCGACCTGGTGAGATATTTTACCCGTTCGCCCGGTCGGGTGAGGTATTTTACCCGGTCGAGCGTAAGCTGTTCATCGGAGCTAGAGGCTTTTTGTTGGATTGCCCGGCCGGGTATTGGGGTCTACCTGGTCGGGTGAAAACTGTTCACCCGAAGCAGAATGTGTTTGCTGGGTTGCCCGACCGGGTATGGGGGTCTACCCGGTCGGGTGTTTGATTTATTCTTGTTCCGCTCTTGCCTCGCCCGGGTGGTTGGCCGGGTGTTTTGTTTTTAGAGGTAACCCGACCGGGTGGGGTTTTATACCTGGCCGGGTTCAATCCCAGGTCATTTTTTTGTTGAAATGTGTAAAAATAAAAAAACAAAAAAAAAGTAAACGTACCTTGCTTGGGTTGTCTCCCAAGAAGCGCCTTAGTTAACGTCGCGGCACGACGCCATGATTGTGTTCAATCGTTCAACCTTGGATCGTGATAACTGATCTTCTTCAAATTTTCACCCGGGTGACTCTTATAGAAAGACTCAGTTTTTCGACCCTTTATTTTGACCTTTCCGGGATCAAATATCCAGATTTCTATCGCTTCATATTGTGAGAGTGTTGGTCCATGATTTTCATTAAGCATGGTCAATGGAAGGGGTTTTGGTCCGAGTGGTATAAGAGAGAGTATGAAATATTTGTGTAATCCCACCGTTACTCCTTGCTTATTTGTGAACAAAGAGAAGTCTAAATTATACTCACAATTGCTGAAGATTTCATAGATATCTTTGTCCTTCTCCACCCTTTGTGTTTCCCTTAGAGCCTCAGGAAATGGTGGCATGATCTCACGAATGGCCGGTGTTTGAGTTGAGTTTTCAGGTTCCTCCTCCGGTTGAGCTTTCTTCGTAAGCTCCTCTTCTTCCTCCTCCTCGCCCATGTGGTTCACAATGCTTGGCATTTGTTTCAACTGATTGTCCAAGTTCTGTTCGTTGGACATTGCTTCTTGCGAGCATTGTGACATATTTTGTTGCATATTTGTCACATTGATAGTGAGAGCTCGGATCATGTCTTCAGTGGACATGCTGGAATAAGAACATGAGTATGTGCTATATGTGTTGGAGAATGAATCATACCTCTCTTGGAAACCAACACCATTCCTTTGTTCAAAGAATTCTTCTCGAAGCTCTGGGCAAAAATCCGTAAGATGCCTTTGTGACATGCAAATGTTGCATGTATGGACATCTTGAGATTTTGAACATGAGATAAACTCCTTTATTAGAGAAGTCAAGTCGGAAATTTGACTCTCTAGGGATGATGTGTTGGTATCCATTTACTCATGCAAGCTCAGAAAATAGAAAAGTAAAATTTTTCTTTATATATATATATATATATTTTTTTTTTTATTTTTTTATTTTTTTATTTTTATGAGATAAAATAAAAAGAAAAATAATTGCCTTTCCCCGGAAACGGTGCCAAATTTGACAAGCACTTTGTCACGGTGAGTCAAAATAAATACAATACTAGTGCTAATACGTAGTATAGCGTAGTAGAGTTCGTATCCACAGGGAAAAGAATAATTCTCTTTTTATGATACTTAGTAAATAAAAGGGGGGATTTGGATTGAGTGATTTAATTTAATTAAGAACTAAGATGAACAACCTATATGTGTTAATTCAGAGATAAAAAGGACTTGGCATTGCTACTTTCCACTTGTTGATATATTTTAGTCGATCATTGTTATATCTATAACTTATTCCCTCTCGAATACTCAATCGGGGAGTATATCCACTTCATCGAGGGTAGTTATTAACAACAACCGTTCATTAATAACTCTTACTATTAATCAAATATAGAATAACGCCTTATACCGAATTAATAGTAGCATTCAATCTTTCTAACTCCTTGATGAAATCAATTGAGATTGAAAACCTCAACACAACGGTTTCGTTTTAACAAACAAAATTAATCCCTCTAAAGTTTATTAACCATGACCGTGCATTAATAAACCGAAGTTACTTACTTGTGAAACCATCAACGATTAACCATCAGTTCGTTGATCGTTTCTAGTAATAATTAATATATGAAACAAAACTAGTTGATCCTTTAAGTAATGTGCAAAATATTAATATAAAATATGAATAGGAATTAATTAATATTCAAGGAAGAATATTATTAAAGAAGATGAATCCTGCTATAATTAATATCAAGATGTTAACTAATTGTCATCTTAGCAACACTCCCCAACATTAATATAGAGGAAGAAAATACCATTCTAACTAATGTCGAGATGTTAACTAATTGTCATCTTAGCAACACTCCCCAACATTAATATAGAGGAAGAAAATACCATTCTAACTAATGTCGAGATGTTAACTAATTGTCATCTTAGCAACACTCCCCAACATTATTATAGAGATGGTATTAAGGAAAGAACTATTAATTAATATTCAAGGAAAGAAGTTAAGAAAATAACTCACAACTTTAATAATCAACAAGCTTCAAGAGCAACACCATGAATGGAAGTTTAGTTCCTCATTTGGAAACTAAACATGATATAAAAATATAATAAATGCTATTCTAAACTGAGCTTAGGAGTATAGAAGAAGAGATTGTTTTTAGAGAAGAAAAAGTGTGCTATTTATAGGTGTTTTTCAACACCTTTGGCCGGGTACCCGACCGGGTCAAGTACTTACCCGACCGAGTCTGGTCAAAATCAGATAATCCGCCACGTTCTGGTGATATTCGCACGTCGTTTTGTCCCGGGTCACATCTGACCCGACCGGGTCAAGTAGGAGACCCGACCGGGTCCAGTGACTTTCTTGGCAATTTCGTCTGTTAAATCCTACCCGACCAGGTGGGGGTTTCTACCCGGTCGGGTTTCACTCCTGTGCAGTCAAATTTCTTGTTTTCTTCTCTTCAAAGTCTTCCTTTCCAACACCACAAATCCTAAATAAACTTTACAACTTATAAATAAAGAATAAAATACAATTACAACTGAAATTACATAAATGTTTACAAACTAAATAAAACGTCAAACAATCAACATAAATCAAACATAAAAACATATAATTATGCATTACTAATTAGTGTGCATCAAACACCGCCACACTTAAACCTTTACTCGTCTCGAGTAAATCAAATCCGGTCCAAGAAGTCCTTAAAATGACAAGAATATCAACACACACATCCACGAGTGTTTTTAGAAACACATAAAGTATATCCCCAAAAATATAACAGTAAAGAGGGTCTTCAACTCCATATTTCTTTATCAACCTCAACCTTTTTTTTCGTTACCCTTAGGATCCTGCAGAAATAAAAGAAAATACTTTCTCTCGTTCTCTCATTTTGCCTAGGTGCCCTTTCGGGTTTTCATCCCAGCTTCCCACATTTTTCTGTTTTAATCCTCACAACTCACTCTTATTTTTGCTTTATTTTTGCTTAAGTTGCCCTTTCGTGTTTTCAACTGAACAAGCTTTTATATTTTTTTTTTACAAGAATAAAGAGTATGAATGTGAGTATTCCATAAAACTCTCCCCCCAAGCTAATCAAAGCATTGTCCCTAGTGCTTGTGTCTGAGATGAATGTTTTTTTTGGGTTACTTTTTGGGAGGTTTTGTTGGCGATTCGTGGGTGTGGAGATGAAAAGGGTGAAGAGGTGATGAATGAAATGGGTTTAATTGGTGGATGGATGTAGGAGATATGAAGCTTTTGACTTTTGGAAATGGAGGAAATTTGGGGTGTGGTTCGAATGGGAAGAAAAGAAAATGGGGAAGAGGTGAGCCCGACCTGGTGAGGTATTTTACCCGTTCGCCCGGTCGGGTGAGGTATTTTACCCGGTCGGGCGTAAGCTCTTCACCGGAGCCAGAGGCTTTTTGTTGGATAGCCTGGCCGGGTATGGGGGTCTACCCGGTCGGGTGTAAACTGTTCACCCGAGGCAGAAAGTGTTTCTGGGTTGCCCGACCGGGTATGGGGGTCTACCCGGTCGGGTGTTTGATTTATTCTTGTTCCGCTCTTGCCTCGCCCGGGTGGTTGGCCGGGAGTTTTGTTTTTAGAGATAACCCGACCGGGTGGGGTTTTATACCTGGCCGGGTTCAATCTCAGGTCATTTTTTTTAAATGTGTAAAAATAAAAAAATAAAAAAACAAGTAAACGTACCTTGCTTGGGTTGCCTCCCAAGAAGCGTCTTAGTTAACGTCGTGGCACGACGTCATGGTTGTGTTCAATATTTCAAGCTTGGATCGTGATAACTCATCTTCTTCAAATTTTCACCCGGGTGACTCTTATAGAAAGACTCAGTTTTTCGACCCTTTATTTTGACCTTTCCGGGATCAAATATCCAGATTTCTATCGCTTCATATTGTGAGAGTGTTGGTCCACTAGTGTAGAAAACACTTTTTATATGGGTTAAAAAGCACTTTTTATGTCGGTTCTCGTAACGACATAGTAGCCAGCGACATAGAAAGTCGGGCTCTTTTCGTATCGGGTAGTCGTACCCCATATAGAATGGTTTTTATAACGGTTACGAATTTAACCGTTATTGAATGTTTTCAATGTCAGTCCAGTAATGTCTCATATAAAATACTTTTTATATGGGTGAAACCATTAACCGTTATAGAAAGTCGATTTTTTTTATAAAAAAATAATCGCATTTAATGCCACTTATATATATATATATATAAGTGATTTTATATTTTAAAACGTTGATTTTAAATTATATCAATCACATACTATTAATCATACTTACTGAAATTACAATATTTCCACCTACATAGTATTGTATTATATCAACAATATTTAACCAAAATTACATACGATTTTAAGACATACTAGTAACATCCAATAAAATTACTATGAAATGCTTGTCACTGAAAAACAATGTCAAATCCTCTTGCATCTTGTTGATACCATATTGCATAAATATTGAATACCTGCAATATGAATAATCAAAGTAAGCATCCTTAAAATACATAAATGCAAGCATAAGGAAAATATATCAAAGTACTACAATTACAAATATAAACACAAACAAAAAGTTATCACTAACTAATACAGTACGTAGTATGAATCAACATAATAGCTGCAACTCAAAACCTTCTATTTACCATTGAAAATCCAAATCAATATGTATGTCATTGCACTAATATAAAAGATATCAATACCTGCATAACTCCTGCATAATAAATAAGTAGCAAATTCAGCTTTGTTAAATATTAAAACCAGAGGGACTGGTTTTATTTATCCTCTTAACAAAACCAGAGATTAACTCATTTTATTTATTAGCACCAAAATCAGATGCCACAACATTCAAGTAAAAACCCCACCATTATATACTTATAATAATACAATACAATACAAGCACTAATTGTTCAATTGTCTGATTGTCTAATGATTAAGATTTAAAAGTATCCATTTGGCTTGTAAGTTTTGGATAGAAATAACATGCTAAAGATAGATATTAACATGAAAAAAATGAATATATTGGTTCTGCATATCTTACCCAAGGGTATATAAGGTTTATTATCTAGGGAGAACTCACCTTTTTCATTTTTTTCTTTTTGTGATGAACATATTTAGCATTAATAAGAAAGTCCTCAATAAATGCTTTACATTCAATCTGTTCTCTAAAATTCTAAATTTAATACATGTTAAACTTATACTGCTGAATGTGTTTTACAATAGATTATACAAACTAATATTGGCGGTTTTACTTTTTTTAGTATTTCAAGCCAGTAAGAGTCTATTTCCTAAATAAATGAATTACGTTTTTAGTAGAGTTTCTCATTATTACTATAGTTCAAGACCTCTACCAACCAAAATCTCTATGCACACCTGGAGCCATCTCCTGCAGTGAAAAAATTATATGTTTGTAAATTACTTTGTTTCTGAAAAAATCTAAATAAAAGCATATAGACAATGATGATACCTTGATAGGAGCTGATTTTTCTTCTTCTCTCGTAATACCTTGAGTTCTGCCCAGCAAAACTGCACTTTCTAGACCAGCATGAATAGATGCATCAGACAACCTCCATCCTAAAATGCCAATCCAAAAAAAAAGATTTTTTTTTCAAGGTTAAGCCAAAGCTCCAAACATAAGTAATAACTTTCCTTGGCACTTTTCCAATTTCCCAAGTCGAAATATATCCTAAGAATATGTTTGGATGTTGCAGCATTCCAAGGAAATCAAATGTGACCTAGAATAAAAAATGTGACCTGAAATATGATTAATATGGTATAAAAAATTACATATGTTTAGATTCCTTATTCTATTACTATTTACTAATAGGAATAAATAAATAATATGACCTAGAACTTCAAACAAAGTAAAATATATGTTTATTGAGTATGAACTGATGTTTTATTTTTTCACATTTTTTATTTCCTTTCAAATTTCTCCAACATTTTCATTACTATTACCTGTTTTCTTTTCTAACACTCCCCGAGTTCCAAGCAGACCCTAACACTTATTTCCTTTCCAAATCATAATCCGGGATCCAAACATATCACAAACAAGAGGATTCAGATTGCAGCAAATGAAGTTATACAGCTGTTGTTGCATTCCTAAGCTGGTGGGACCCAAGCATGCGTAGCCTCACATTAAATAACGCTATTGACTGAGCAAAATTAACAAATCTTGTTTAGATAATTAAAAAGACCATTCTTGCAAGAAATATTAACGTTTAAATAAACCCTCACCAGCAAAAGGTCTCTATCAATCTGAAGCACAACGTCACGAACTTGGTATGATATGCCACATATTTGCTGGAAGCCTTTGAGAGAACTCTTATTTCCCCCATCAGAAGCCGAAACCACAGGTGAAGAAACACATTCTGCTTTATCACGGAGAATTCGCTCAATGTGTGGAAGGAATGAGCCACCTAGAACTAACTGAAGTAGTCAGAATTTAAAAACAGAACTAACGGTCAAACCAGTAATTGTACAAGTGTGAGAAAAACTGTGAAAATAAAAGGTTTATGCAAGGGAGAACCACCTAACTAGATGGCCACCTTTGATTATTCCAGATTTTGAAAGTGCAATACTTTCTAAAGAACCCCCTAAAGCGTCCAGGTGTTCCTCGCCAATTGTCGTTATGATTGATGCCGCAATATTAGAGGCGCTGATTACATTTGTAGCATCTCGTGCACCACCCAATCAAGCCTGCAAATCATTTATACCTATATTAGCATCACAATGTTCAACTCCAACTTCAATGAAAAGGACAAGGAGAGAAGCACAAAGGGAAATACAGTGAAACCTCCACAACTGCAATTTCTACATTCTCTTAAGAAAATAGGCTGAAAGCAATAGCGGTGAGAATCTGAGAATTCAATGCCAAACACGGTTTTAAATGTCATCAACATCAACACCAGCATCTTATAAATGGGCAAGACACCCTAATAATCAATATCATACCTCAAAATGACAAAGTCGTCTGTTTTCAAGTTCCACCGCTCTCTCAAGATCTCTCCTCACTCTTTGGAAGTGGTGATTCAATACCTCTGCAGATACTGGTTCGCCATGTCTTCCCAAGGTTATACGTTCCCTAATTGTTTTTATATGCGGACTGCCCAAAAATATTCCCATGTTCATTACCAGACCAATGACAAAAGTTTATTTGAGCTAACAAGATCTAAAAGCTTTTTAATCAAGTGTCAATTAAGATGGTAAAACAATTGAATACCTAGTATAGCAACCTACAAAGTAGCCTTCTTTGCTGATTACTCCCTCATCTCCAATGGCATGATTGATCATTGTTATAATAGACTGCGCATCAACAATACGAAAAAGGTTGATAGAAGTAAGCACCATATAGACTATTCAATCTGCCAATAGCATAACTGATGAATTCAGAAAACAAGTTGAACTTTTATAATTATATTATAGTGACTACCTAAGAGCACTGAGAGAAAAAACTGCTGATTTGTTGAAGTCTTCTTCTGTTAAACTGGACAACAGCGGTCGCCGTCTTCATCAAAGTCACCAGGAGCGATGGCTCGTCGTCTTCGTCGATTAACCTGGAGCAGCAAGGGTCGTCGTCTTCGTCGATGTCGCTGGGAGTAGCAGCGTCGTCATCTTCTTCTTCTGCTAACCTGGAGAAGTAGCGGTCGTCGCCTTCGTCGAAGTCGCCTGGAGAAGCAGCTGGATCGTCTTCGTCGCTTAGGCAGAGGGATGGGTTAGTTGGCCGCAGATTGTATAAGTTTGCCCTAGTACTGCAGTGTGGAATTAAATAATTAATCCCACTTTCGGTAAGGGTAAAAAATGAACTGACATAGAAAATCATTTTTTAAAATTATAAAAGAGCCCCCAATTTGAAATTAAGTTTGCGAAAATTATAAAAAAGACCCCATTTCAGTTTATTATGTCGGTTGTATTTCTAACCGTTATAAAAAATATTTTTATATTTATAATACTCACCCACCTAACCTATTCGAATTTTCATTATTTGTAAAGATGACCCCGTGCCTACATATTATAACGGTCTTAAGTGAACCCATATCAAATATCCAGATTTCTATCGCTTCATATTGTGAGAGTGTTGATCCATGATTTTCATTAAGCATGGTCAATGGAAGGGGTTTTGATCCGAGTGCTATAAGAGGGAGTATGAAATATTTGTGTAATCCCACCGTTATTCCTTGCTTATTTGTGAACAAAGAGAAGTCTAAATTATACTCACAATTGCTGAAGATTTCATAGATATCTTTGTCCTTCTCCACCCGTTGTGTTTCCCTTAGAGCCTCAGGAAATGGTGGCATGATCTCAGGAATGGCCGGTGGTTGACTTGAGTTTTGAGGTTCCTCCTCCGGTTGAGCTTTCTCCGTAAGCTCCTCTTCTTCCTCCTCCTCGCCCATGTGGTTCACAATGCTTGGCATTTGTTTCAACTGATTGTCCAAGTTCTGTTCATTGGACACTGCTTCTTGCGAACATTGTGACATATTTTGTTGCATATTTGTCACATTGATAGTGAGAGCTCAGATCATTTCTTCAGTGGACATGCTGGGATAAGAACATGAGTATGGGCTATATGTGTTGGAGAATGAATCATACCTCTCTTGGAAACTAACACCATTCCTTTGCTCAAAGAATTCTTCTCGAAGCTCTGGGCAAAAATCCGTAAGATGCCTTTGTGACATGCAAATGTTGCATGTATGGACATCTTGAGATTTTGAACATGAGCTAAACTCCTTTATTAGAGAAGTCAAGTCGGAAATTTGACTCTCTAGGGATGATGTGTTGGTATCCATTTACTCATGCAAGCTCACAAAATAGAAAAGTAAGATTTTTATTTATATATATATATATATATTTTATTTTTATGAGATAAAATAAAAAGAAAAATAATTGCCTTTCCCCGGCAACGGCGCCAAATTTGACGAGCACTTTGTCACGGTGCATCAGAATAAATACAATACTAGCGCTAATACGTAGTATAGCGTAGTAGAGTTCGTATCAACAGGGAAAGGAATAATTCTCTTTTTATGATACTTAGTAAATAAAAGGGGGGATTTGGATTGAGTGATTTAATTTAATTAAGAACTAAGATGAACAACCTATATGTGTTTAATTCAAAGATAAAAAGGACTTGGCATTGCTACTTTCCACTTGTTGATATATTTTAGTCGATCATTGTTATATCTATAACTTATTCCCTCTCGAATACTCAATCGGGGAGTATATCCACTTCATCGAGGGTAGTTATTAACAACAACCGTTCATTAATAACCCTTACTATTAATCAAATATAGAACAATGCCTTATACCGATTTAATAGTAGCATTCAATCTTTCTAACTTCTTGATGAAATCAATTGAGATTGATAATCTCAACACAACGGTTTCGGTTTAACCAACAAAATTAATCCCTCTTAAGTTTATTAACCACGACCGTGCATTAATAAACCGAAGTTACTTACTTGTGAAACCATCAACGATTAACCATCGGTTCGTTGATCGTTTCTAGTAATAATTAATATTTGAAACAAAACTAGTTGATCCTTTAAGTAATGTTCAAAATATTAATATGAATAATGAATAGGAATTAATTAATATTCAAGGAAGAATATTATTAAAGAAGATGAATCCTGCTATAATTAATATCAAGATGTTAACTAATTGTCATCTTAGCAACACTCCCCAACATTAATATAGAGGAAGAAAATACCATTCTAACTAATGTCGAGATGTTAACTAATTGTCATCTTAGCAACACTCCCCAACATTATTATAGAAATGGTATTAAGGAAAGAACTATTAATTAATATTCAAGGAAAGAAGTTAAGAAAATAACTCACAACTTTAATAATCAACAACCTTCAAGAGCAACACCAAGAATGGAAGTTTAGCTCCTCATTTGGAGACTAAACATGATATAAAAATATAATAAATGCTATTCTAAACTGGGCTTAGGAGTATAGAAGAAGAGATTGTTTTTAGAGAAGAAAAAGTGTGCTATTTATAGGTGTTTTTCAACACCTTTGGCCGGGTACCCGACTGGGTCAAGTACTTACCCGACCGGGTCCGGTCAAAATCAGATAATCCGCCACGTTCTGGTGATCTTCGCACGTCGTTTTGTCCCGGGTCACATCTGACCCGACCAGGTCAAGTAGGAGACCCGACCGGGTCCAGTGACTTTCTTGGCAATTTCGTCTGTTACTTCCTACCCGACCGGGTGGGGGTTTCTACCCGGTCGGGTTTCACTCCTGGGCAGTCAAATTTCTTGTTTTCTTCTCTTCAAAGTCTTCCTTTCCAACACCACAAATCCTAACTAAACTTTACAACTTATAAATAAAGAATAAAATACAATTACAACTGAAATTACATAAATGTTTACAAACTAAATAAAACGTCAAACAATCAACATAAATCAAACATAAAAACATATAATTATGCACTACTAATTAGTGTGCATCAACTACACAAATACAAAGATATTTAATTAGATTGGACACCATAAAATATTCCCAACAATCTCCTCCTTGGTGTTCAATCGTGTTCAATCAGCATTGTAGCGCACATATCTTTGTCTTTGTGTTTATTCCGCAATGTAGAGGAGAGCGTAGATAAAAAAATTTGAGGTTCTTCTCTTTTGTCTTGATCTTCATTGCAACTCAGCTTCCTTTGTCTACGAGTTGAAATCGACTTCTTAAGAAGGCTTTCTGAAGAAATCCTTGCAATCTCCCCTTTGATGTTTTCTTGTCAATTTGATCTTTGATGTCGGGGGTTGAGGAATCTTGAAAATCTTACTTGTAATTATTGCCTTCCAGAAGTTACTCATGACCAGCTTGACTGCAAATCCGAAGGCGCGTCTAGAATGAATGTTCTTGAAGAATTTCGAGGCGCACATGGGATTAATCTTCAGAATTTGATTATCTGACCTTTGTCTCCTCCACAATGTAGTCTTTCTTACTATTTGAAATGAATGCTTTTGAGGAGAACTTGTCGGTGGCACATCGGAAAATGATGGTTGACTTGTAAACGTATCTGACCATTTGATTCGTAGCTGGCTTGGTAGTTTTGATTTGGAGAGATAGTAGAGAAAGTGTTGGAGGAGAGAAGTGTCCGAGAATGATTTGTTGAGAGTTAACAGCATGTGGACCACTCTCCCCCTCATGACGATATGAAGAATCAGGGCGTCATGCCTTTATTCTTCTTTTTAGGGAAACAAAACAGAAAAACAAACGGAAAGTTAAAATGACAAAAACCGGATACATTGAGGTGTTCCGTTAACACGACATCAATGTAAACACTTATGTGTGGTCTGTACAAAATGATAGAAACATTAAAGCTCTAACAGGACTTTCAACCCAAGTTTTATTTTTCATTATTTCGAGTGTTTAAAATTCATTTTTCATAATTGTTTGAGAGATCAGTGAGAGAGGGCACTAACCACATGTTTGGAGAGAAAGAAAATGCAGGTTTCCGACGATCTAGGGATATACCCGATCGGATACCACATAGTACTCGGTCGGGTATGGCTAAAAAAGGGGAACCGAGTCACTACTCGATCGAAGGAGCATAATTTTTTCAAGAATGCATGTATACTCGATCGGGTACAATCACATACCCGGTCGAGTATTCATAGAAAGGCAAAGCCAAAGGAGCCTTCTCCCAGCACTCGATCGAGTACAGGGCTCAATATGTACAAAAAGAATAATACCCGATCGGGTACCACTTCCTACCCGGTCGGGTATAACTGGAAAACCGACACTCAAGGCACACTGCCTCCTATACCCGATCGAGTATAACAGTATACCCGATCAGGTGCAACTGCGTTTTAAACCCAAACGAACCCCACAAACTCCATCTTCCTCAACTCTCAACCCAAATTTTCGAATCCATCTCCCCCAAACTCCATTTTCAAATCTTCTCTCTACCATATCTCCCTCATTTCTCCATCAAATCACTCCATTCCACCACCAAAAGGCGGGCATTAGGGACAATGCCTCAAGCTAAGAAGGGGGAGATCACTCATTGGTATGTAAATTTCTTTTTTCTACCTTGAAACTAGCATGTTTCTCTTTACTTTTAGTATTCTTGAGCACACAAAAAAAGGAATAAATAAAAGAAAAGAAATCCTAGTTAGGTTGAAAATCCCCAAAAATGGGCAATCTAAGCAAAAAAGGCTTATAAAACAAAAATGAGTGAGTTAGGGAGAATGGAAAATGAAAAAAGATGCTAGGAGGAAAACCTGAAAAGGCTCCTAAGAACAATGAGAGATATGAGAGAAATATTTGTTTTTGAAAGCACTCATTTGATCTCTTTGGAGAATGAGAAGACTCAAGAAGAAGAAGAAGAAGAAGAAGAAGAAGAGGTAGAAAGCGGGAGCATAGAAAACCAAAAAACCCAAGAAGAATGTCTTATTTGTAAAAACATTTTGTAATTCCTTGGTGTTTTTTATGTTCTTTCTTACTTAAAACTCTTGGACCATTTGGAAACATTTTACTTTACTCGAGGTCGAGTAAAGAACTATGTGTGGGGGAGTTGATACGTTTGTAATTTCCATATGTATGTGACGTGCACTTGTCGTGAGGTGCACTCAAAATAATTTATCAATGCAACACTAATACGTAGTATAGTGAAGTAAGGTTCGTATCCACAAGGAAAGGAATACTTTTTGTTGGAGATATTTAATTGTGAATCAAGTTTGTCATATATTAGCTTTATATTTAATCCTTGTATTTAATTAGTGCATAAATTAGATAGCAATCGGGCCAAGTGTTAGGCCCATATAAACAGGCTAAAAGCCTTGTACGCCTAACCTAAACCTCGCCTATAAAAAGGGAGCCGAGGGTTTAGGAATAGGTTAACGTCGTACTTATTCTTCATAGCCTTACGCGCATATTCTTGTGTTGTACGAGTTCACGGTCTATCAAAGAGGGTTTTACGTTGCTTCATTCTGTGTTCATCCTTACGTTTAATCTTCGTTGTTAGATCGTTATTCATTGCTGTTACAGAAACAGGGACTAACAATTGGTATCAGAGCCGATCGAGAACCGATCAGAAGAACGCTTGCAGAATACTCTGTTTTTCTTTACGTTGTTCTTACTGTCGATATTTCACTCTGTAATCTTGTTTCTTGTTCAAAAGTTGTAAAAGTTACACCCTTAGAATCGTCTTTGCAAAGCGATCAAGGGGTATACTTCAGATTTTGGTTTACGCATATTCTGTTTTCGAGATATCTCGAGTAGGGGTTGTCGACATCTTGATTTTTCACAGGTTCTGCTACGTTTTTCGAGCTGAAAACTTTACCCGAGGATCTCGACATTCTACTCTACAGGAAACTACCTTCAGATTTTGTTTATCTGATTTTTACAGTTTGCAGGATTTCGACATTGAGGATTTCGACATCTAGGATTTCGAGATCTTGATTTCGAGTTAAGGTTTCGACATCTGGTCTCGACATTTGACTTCTCAGAATTAAGGTTTCGAGTTTTAACTTCTCGACATTTCAAATCTCAAGATCAGCTTCTCGAAATTTGAAATCTCGAGATCCCTAATCTCGAGATCCTTAATCTCAAGCTCAAATCTCGATACCGGGCCTCCTTTATCGAAATTCGAGATTTCGATATTCAGATCTCGACATCTGATTTTTTCGACTTTCTGCCTCTGAAAATCTTTTGATCAATTTTCTCGAACGGTCAGTTTAGTACAGCAATGGCTTCAGAATTCAATGCACAAGGGAACAGCAGTACCCCTCCTAGTCTCAGGAAGGGAGAATATCAAATGTGGAGGAACAGATTCCTTAATTTCCTCGAGCACAAAGAGAACTCCGCTGCGATGCTTGAATCATTGCTTGAAGGACCAGCTGAACTCTTGATTTCAGTTGGTGGAGATCCAGAAAATAATCCTCTTATTTTTTCAGAAATAAGGAGGAAAGTGCCATCTGAATACACAGAAGCTGACAGGCTCAGGCTTCGCGGTGATCTCATGGCCAAAACATACCTTCTTCAAGTAATCCCCAATGAAGTATATGTTCTCATAGACAGCATGCAAACAGCTAAGGAAATGTGGGATGAGATAGAGAAGCTGCTACAAGGCACAAGCATCAGCCTCAAAACCAAGAAGACTACGATTCTTATCGCTTATGACTCCTTCAAAGCAGGTCCAGGAGAACCATTGAATGAGACTTACAACAGACTCGTTCAACTGGTAAATGAACTCAGAAAAATCAAAGTATTCAGGTCCAATCTGGAACTGAATATTAGATTTTTATCCAGCCTGCATCCTGCATGGGAAAAGACAGTGAAGGATGTCAGATCTCGGATAGATTTGGACGAAATTGACCTCTGCACACTCTATAAACATCTGAAGCAATTTGTCAACGAGGTTGCCTGTGCTGAGGATCATCACACCACAAACCCCTTAGCTCTTGTAATGGAGGCTCATCCAAGAAGGACAACCACTTCACTAAAGAAGAAAAAGAAGAAGGTGGTGGTTGAATCAGATGATGATGATAGTGATGATGACAAATCTGATCTAGAGGCTGAGCTAGCAGACTTACAGAAGAAGATGGCACTGCTTGCCAAAACATTTTCTAAGAAGAACAACTCCTCCAACAAGCTGAGAACTTCCTCCTCAAACTACAAGCAGAAGAACCATGATCAAGGATCTTCCAGAAAGGCGCCATCAGCTGAAGACGCCCCCAAATGCTACAACTGTGGTAAGGCTGGACATGTCATCAAAGACTGCCGCCTCCCAAAGAAGAAAGATGCTAATTTCTACAAGCAGAAGATGTTGTGGAATAAGCAGAAAATGCTGATGGTGCAGAAAGAAGAAGAAACTTCTGCTATGATTGCTGAGAATGAGAACTGGGCAGAAGATTCTTCTGAGGAGGAGGAGGAGGAAGACAACTATGCCCTTATGGCACGAGTGGAGGAAAATGAACGAAAGGGTGATGCTGCGATCCCCGAAAGCGAATGCTCAACAAGCTCTGTAAGTACCTCACATACTCCTTTAAATAATCAAATGCAGTCCTTACTTGAAAAGGACAATCTAATCAAAGAACTAAAGGAGAGACTATACAATAATTACAGGGTACTGAAACAGAATCTAGACCAAAAGGCTTCCTTAAGTGTTCAACTTGAAATTGCAAAAGATCAGGTCAAAAAGGTGTCCTCAGATTTTGAAAGCTTTGAACTTAAGATAGCTGAATTAACTAGGACATTTGAGGATAGTGAACGGGAAAAAAGCACAGCAAAGGCTGAATGCGATTTTTTGCATAACAAGAGAAGAACACTTTTAAATAAGGTAAAAGAACTAGAGGATCTAGCTGCTAAGAGAGGTCAATCAGAACAAACTGTTTTTCTACTTAACAGCAAACAAAAGGATGACCGATTTTACAATGCTAAATCAGGACTGGGCATAACCAACCCACGTAATCTAAAGAAAGTTAACTGTATTCAATTCTATAACAAAGATTACATGAATCTAGGGTTAGTCGAGAAAATGCATTTTCGAAGTGATGAAGAAAACGCTGAAGCGGAAGAGGAAAAGAGAAAGAATCCAAAGTCTGCGATTTCTTGTGACTATTCCTCTGTTAATGAGAAACAACTTTCACAAGAAAAACCTACTTCCTGCTTTAGTGAATGCCTTGACCCTTATGCCAAAGATATTCCTCATATAGGATATCCTCTAGACCCTCCCCCAAGAGTAGGTATTGCTAAAACTGGTGAGGAACCCTGTATATTTCCCATGGCTCAAAAGCTCAAAAACCTACAGGAAACTCTTGATAATGAAAGAGAGAGATTTGAAACTGAAAAGAAAGGTTTTGAACGCAACTGGCAGGAACTTCTTCAAAAGTTCAATGATTTGAGTGAGCAGTATCATGCTAAAACAGACCCTTCTACGACTAAGCCTGACAGCTCACACACCTCACATGAGAAAAACAATGCTTTAAAAGGTTCGTCCACTCATCTCTCTTCTCCTTTGTTTACAGGAAATGAAGTGAAGAAGGAAGGAGAAGAGAAGAATGAGTGGAGGAAAAAGAGGAAGGAAATCGCAGATGGCAAAAAGAAAGTTTTTGAGAATAATGTCAGTCCTAGATCTAGTTCTATTTTTTACTCCAAAGTTAATTGTAATTCTGTCTCTACAAAACAAACTTCTAGTAGTTCAGTCTTGAGTCCCAAGCTGATATTTCTGAGACATCTTCTAGACAACGTTCTATTTATAATACAAGTGTTGCTTATGGTTATTCTGTTCCAGATCCCCATAATTATGAATGTGATGTGAATGTTGTTAAAACAAAGCCTCTCAGAAAGCTCAAACCTGAAAGAGAAACCAAGAAAGGAACTTCTAAGGGAACGTTTTGTATTCCTGATATGAAATATGCTCTTAGAGTTCATTCAAGAAAACATCTTAATCGGCTTTCTAAAGAGGAGATTTTCAAAACCAAACTTGAGAAACAACCGTTCAATCACAAAACACCTGTCTACTCTCCTCCTAAACCTAAAACGGAAAGGTGGGCCCCCAAGATAAGACCCACCAAAACTGAAACTGAAAGGTGGGTCCCCAAGATGAGACCTACCAAAACTGAAACAGATAGGTGGGTCCCCAAACGAAGACCCATCCAAACTGAAACTGAAAGGTGGGTCCCCAATCGAAGACCCATCAAAACTGAAACTGAAAGGTGGGTCCCCAAATTCAGACCCACCAGAACTAAAATGGAAAGGTGGGTTCACAACAACAGACCCACCAAAATGGAAACTGCGAAGTGGACTCCAAAAACCAGACACACTGCAAAAGCAGATCTGGCTATTGGAAAGCCCACAAAAGATAGATCTTTTGTTGAAAGAGCTGTTGACCTTGGATCACAGCTCAAAGCAAGATTTAAAAAGGTGTTTCTTGATAATAAGGAAGGACCCACTCCAAGTTGGGTACCTAAACCTGTTTGATTGTTTTGCAGGACGGTCATGTGTGGCACTTAGACTCAGGATGCTCAACCCACATGACCGGAATAAAGCACCTTTTGAGCAACTACACCAACTGCTACGGAGGAAATGTCAGATTCGGGAATGACGCCTCATCTCCTATTCTCGGGTATGGGGACGTCGTCTGTGCCAGTGTCACAATAAAAGATGTTTCATTTGTCAAAGGGCCCAAACACAACTTATTGAGCATTGGACAATTCTGTGACTGCGGGATGGAAGTGAGGTTCTTTGCAAAACAATGTTGTGACAGCACAGGGAATACATTATTAACGTGTTACAGAACATCAAATTTGTACACTATTGATCTGAAAAGCGTCCAATCCACCACTTCCATCTGTCTGCTGTCCAAAGCTTCAACTGAACAGAACAACCTATGGCATAGACGTCTCTCCCATCTGAACTTCAAACATCTATCAACTTTGTCCTCCAAGAAACTTGTTAAGGGGCTTCCTCTGCTAAAGTCTTCCGCTGAAACTTTGTCCCAACTGTGCCTGCAAAATGGGCAAAATGACGCGAAGCTCCCACAAGTCAAAAACCGAACCATCATCTACACATCAGTTGCAGCAAATTCACATGGATCTGTGTGGACCTATGAGAGTCCAAAGCATCAACGGTCGCAAATACACTCTGGTGATCGTTGATGATTTCTCTAGATATACATGGACAAAATTTCTCCGTTCAAAAGACGAGGCTGCAGAAAACATTATGACCTTTATCAGAACCATTCAGAAACTGCTACAGCACAGTGTTCGAATCGTTAGAACTGACAATGGTACCGAGTTCAAAAATCAAACTCTCACTGAGTTCTATGAATCACTCGGTATCACTCAGCAACTTGCAGCAGCTAAAACTCCCCAACAGAACGGAGTTGTTGAGAGAAAGAACAGAACCTTTGTTGAAGCAGCACGCACCATGTTAATCCAATCCAGACTGCCTCACTTCATGTGGGCAGAAGCAATCAATATTGCGTGCTTCACTCAGAACAGAACATCCATCCATAAACGCTTCGACAAGACTCCATATGAAATCCTATTCAACAAAACTCCTGACATCTCTTTCTTCAAGGTTCTTGGCTGCAAGTGCTTCATACTCAATGATCGGACAGAGCGAAGTAAGCTGGATCCCAAAGCCAGAGAAGGCGTGTTTATTGGCTACTCACTGCAATCCAAAGCTTACAGAGTGTATCTCAGAGACAAGCGCACTGTCATCGAGAGTGTAAATGTTACATTCTATGAAATGGCAGACTTTACGATCGAACATCTCCAGACTGATCCATCAACTGGTGTACCAGTAGCTTCTGATAAAGCTGAACCAAACACCGAACACGACGATGTGATTCTCGACTCTCTCATCAGAAACTTCTACGAGAACTCACAACCTCCACCTCCTGCATACACTCCAGAGTCAACATCAACTCCAACGGCAGAGATTCCACTCCTCACAGGACCAGATGATGTACCGTCCATACCCCCAACCCCTCAAACCAATCCCAGAGGTGTGGATGATCACGGCTTTGCTATGAGTCCAGAATCATCTCCCTTACACACCACAGCTGTTCCAGAGCCTTCAACCTCATATCAGGACTCCGATCAACCAATAATTACTCCAACTCCTCTAGCTCATGAGAGGAAGTGGACGAAAGCGCATCCTGTTGAACAGATAATAGGTGATCCGAGTCAAGGTGTGCGAACAAGATCAGCAACGATGAATGAATGCCACTTCGCATGCTTCTTAAGCCAGTCAGAACCATCAAATGTCTCCGATGCGCTACTTGATCCAGATTGGGTGATTGCGATGCAAGATGAACTCAATCAGTTTGACAGACTGGATGTTTGGTCACTGGTACCCAGGCCTCAGAGAAAGACAATCATTGGCACGAAGTGGGTATTCAAAAATAAAAGGGATGAAGAAGGCACAGTCGTAAGAAACAAGGCAAGGCTGGTCGCAAAGGGATATAATCAACAGGAGGGCATAGACTACGATGAAACGTTTGCGCCCGTAGCTAGAATTGAAGCAATCCGCCTCTTTCTTGCACACGCGGCGCACAAAAACTTCACCGTCTTTCAGATGGGCGTGAAAACAGCTTTTCTAAATGGGACTTTAGAAGAAGAAGTCTATGTCGCTCAACTCGAAGGATTCGTAGATCCAAAATACCCAGACAATGTATATAAACTATAGAAAGCTCTATATGGGTTGAAACAGGCACCCAGAGCTTGGTACGATGCCTTGACTGAATTTTTTATCGATTCAGGTTTCTCAAAAGGAAAGATTGATACTACTCTGTTTATCAAGCGACAGAAGTCTGACATCATCCTGATTCAGATCTATGTTGATGACATCATCTTTGCCTCTTCAAATCCGTGCCTGTGCCAACACTTTGAGAAACTGATGAAAACTAAGTTCGAGATGAGCATGATGGGCGAACTTAACTTCTTCTTAGGCCTGCAAGTAAGACAACTCTCTGATGGCATTTTCATCAATCAGTCCAAATACATTCTGGATATGCTAAAGAGATTCAACATAGAAGGCAAATCTTCCATGACGACCCCCATGTCCCCAAACAACAAACTGGACTCAGACCCCTCCGGGAAGCCAGTTGATGCTACAAACTACAGGGCCATCATTGGATCTTTGCTATATCTCACGTCAAGCAGGCCTGACATTGTCTTCTCCACATGCTTATGTGCTCGCTTTCAAGCAAATCCGAAGGAATCCCATCTGACAGTTGTACGACGAATTTTAAGATACCTCAAAGGCACGGTAAATCTAGGCCTTTGGTATCCCAAGCATTCAGGCTTCGATCTAGTCGGATACTCGGATGCTGACTTTGCTGGTTGCCGGATGGACCGCAAAAGTACATCGGGAGCCGTCCAATTCTTGGGCGAGAAGCTAGTTTGCTGGTCTTCCAAAAAGCAAAACTGTGTGTCAACATCTACAGCTGAGGCCGAATACGTCGCGGCTGCTAGTTGTTGTTCACAAATATTATGGATGAAGACTCAGCTACATGACTACGGCTACACATTCCGCCACATCCCGATCTACAGTGACTCTCAAAGCGCCATCGCCATCACAAGCAATCCGGTTCACCACTCCCGCACCAAACACATTGATCTGCGCTATCATTTCATCAAGGATCATGTGGAGAAAGGCGACATAGATATGTATTTTGTAAGCTCAGAGCTTCAACTGGCTAACTTGTTCACTAAGGCATTGGATGAAAAAAGATTTCAGTTCCTGGTCTCCAAGTTGGGCATGTTGAACCTCGAGCCTGTTTAATTTTTGTCTCCACTGATCTGAAAAGTGTGTGTGTGTGGGACTTGTAAAAAGTGTGTGTGAGTGTGATCTGTAAATAGTGTGTGTGCGTTGCATGTGTTGAGGGGGAGAAAACCAGAAAAATAACAAAAAATAGTGTGTGTGTGTGTTGCATGTGTTGAGGGGGAGAAAACCAGAAAAATAACAAAAAATAGTGTGTGTGCGGTGCATGTGTTGAGTGGGTGAAAAATCAAAAAGAACAAAAATAGTGTGTGTGAGTTGCATTTGTACATATTGTTCGTTGCATTTTTTGAGGGGGAGAAAATTTTCACTGTTTGAGGGGGAGCTAATATTCACTGTTTCAGAGGGAGTTCTCTATTTTTACTGGTTTTGGGCCTCGAAAAGTTTAAAAAAGCATTGTGTGCCAGCCCAATAATTCGGGCTCAATTGTTACGGAAGAGGTCCAAAATTTCTCGCGTATAAAACCTTTACGAAAAACCCTTCCTTCCCTTATGTTTTTTCAAAGGCCAGATTTTTCTTCGCAAAGGCAGAGCTCTCAGATCCTTCGTCCTCTTCAAACCCTCTGATTTTCGCAAACTTCTCTCCTTCTCCTTCTCCGATTCTCTTTCGCAAAACCTCTAAGGTAGAATATCCATCGATTTCGAGTTCCATAAAAACGCCTCAAACGGAAAACTCTTCTCATCGAACGATAAACTTTTCTCAAAATCATAATCAAATTAGTTTGTTTTTGTTTGAATGTATGTCGCAATCTTATTGTTTTCATGTTTACTATACCTGTTTATGCTTTTGCAGGTGGTTTAAATCTCTTCGAAATCGTCGGTTCATCTTCTCGAAATCAAGATCTCGAGATGGGCATCTCGACATCTTGATCTCGAGATTTGAATCTCGAAATCAAGATCTCGAGATCTTCATCTCAACATCTTGATCTCGAGATTTGAATCTCGAAATCAAGATCTCGAGATCTTCATCTCGACATCTTGATCTCGAGTTTTGAATCTCGAAATCAAGATCTCGAGATCTGCATCTCGACATCTTGATCTCGAGATTTGAATCTCGAAATCAAGATCTCGAGATCTGCATCTCGACATCTTGATCTCGAGATTTGAATCTCGAAATTAAGATCTCGAGATTTGGATCTCGAAATCATCATCTCGAGATTCAGATTTCGAGATTTGGACTTAGCAATTTTTTTTTTCAAAACTCCACCTGCATAAACTTATCTGACAACTGCAAATCAAACTCTTTCAATCAAATCAAACAGTTGAACTTCATGTGCTGACCCCCTGCTTCTACAGTTTAAAATGGCAGGAAACACTCAAACACAGATCGATGATGCCATCCACCCCCAAGGAAAATGGATCAAGGTGCTGGACAACAATTTCCAGCTAGACCTTGCGGTGTTCAAGTGCCAGAACCCCATAGTGCCAACGATCATGAAAGGTCACTATCTTTGGCCTGCACTTCACAACTCAAAACCAGTTCCAGAGATATACCTACAACAATTCTGGGGTCATATGCACACGGATTCACTGAAGGATCCCTCCAAGATCAAGACCAAGTTGAACGGCATGCGGGTGATTCTGACACCATCCACTCTTCGGACTACTCTATCGCTGCCGATTCATGATGAGTACGATGCATTGCCATCCATCCCCGATCTACTGAAAGACGTGGCATCTCTCGGCTACACCTCCTTACTGCCACAACTCTCAAACTTCAACGGAGCATATCTTCATCATCCGTGGAAGAGCCTCTTCGGGCTAGTGAACAAGTGCCTGTCGCCGAAGCATGCCGGATTCGACAAGTGCAACAAGCAGATTCTGCTCATCTTCCATGGCATCGCCTTCAACAAGAACTACGACATGGCACAGCTCTTCTTCTCAGAGCTAATGGACCTGGTCAAAGCCAAAGAGAAGAACAGACCAGGTACCATTCCGTACGCAAGGTGGCTCGGGCTGATCATACACGACTGCATGGCAGAGCACGCTTCCATACCAAAACGCAGTACGGATCCTCACTTCACAGCACCGAAGCTACAATATTTTAAAGCAGACAAGAATCCTACCTTTGGTCTGAGGATACTTGGATTTCTGCTCCAGCTGGTCAAATCTTCAAATCCAGCAGTCCAGCAGTACAAGGAAGCCACAGAGAAAACTGTCCCTATGGTTCAGCAAAACCCAGCTGGACCTACCCCAGGGGCAAAGCCGAGTGTTGGTAAGGGTCCAAAGAGAGCCCAAAAGCCACAGAAACCAGTGGCCGGTTCGCCCAATGAAGGAAAGTCTGACGACTCTCTAGAGACGAGTCAGGCGGCTGAGGGCACCGAAACAGACGCTGAGGAAACAACCAATGAATCGTCAAGTGAAGCCCAAACAAACACTGACGACGAGGCTTCCGAGAGCGTGGGCACGGAGAGCGGGGAATCTGGCTCGGATGATGACGACGGTGACAATGACAGTGATGACGTGGAGCTCACATATGCCCTGATCAGAAAAGGGAAGCTGCCAGTAGAATCTCCGAAGAAGAAAAGAATTACTGCTGAAGACGCAGCACCAATAATCGCTGGCAGACCCCAAGTCTTCACAATCAAGGAAAAAGCTAAGCCGATAGTTGTTTCCAGCGAGACAAACTGCTCAAAGGACGACTATGACGAGCCAGCTCATACAATCAAGAACTCTGAAGAAGTCGTCATCCGGGAGAAAAGGGCCAAAGTCAAGAACGATAAGACTGCCAAGGCAAAGCCCCAGCCCCGAGCCAGAAAGAGCCTGATTGATAAGGCAGACGAGCATATCTCTGCTGGCTGCGATCCTTTTATCTAGATAAGCCGAGCTGAATCCTTAAGCACATGAGCCGATCTTTTCGGTTCCCGGGTAGAAGTCGCAGAATCTGGCTCAACTGCGCAAGCACAGCCCTCTACCAGCCACTCGACAGCCTCTCAACAGGCTATTGTTTCAAAAGAACGGGACTCCACCCCCTCGCTGGTTCCTTCTGAATCAGTTGAGCGTACAATTGACCTATCTCCCGAGGTCAAAACCCCTTCTTCTCACACATCGAGTCTAGGTGTCACATTCCCAACATTTTCTTCATTTTCTAGGACACCTACACTATTCACTGCACATACAGGTGCACACACCCTGAACGCAACAACCAGAGCGCAAGCTATGACGGTTGGAAGCCCTGCTACGCCCACAATGATTCCATCATTGAATGCAGGCCACACATCAGCAATCTTCACTGATGCTGTGTCAACTGTTACAACCCCTGTAATTGGTCACCCTACCTTTGAAGACGTAAACGTTCTACTCAACCGCTTCCTAGATTCCACCATTAAACCATGGGTGCAAGATGCAATGACCGCTCTAGCACAGGAATTTAGGACCTCCCAAGCGGTTCGGTCTGAACAAACCCCACCCCAACCTTCACCTGAACCGTTCATCTCCCATACACAACCCGTATCCTCAACCCCTCTATCCCACCAATCTATAAACCAAATTCCCATTCCTTCTCTTTCTCGGGGAACCCAGGATACAGAACCAGTATTCTCCCCACACCCGACCACACCCTCCATCGATCTCTCCTCACTATCCTTCGACACACTAGCGTCGGCTTTGCTGAACAACCTTCTAAACACTCCTGAAGACAAACTCACTCTTCATCAGCAAGCCATACTTGAAGCCCTTCTTTCTTCACCAGAAACCAAGAGCACTTGCAAGGAGAGTTCTCGTGGTCGCAAACGTTCCCATGAGGACCCCGATGATTCGGATCCTCATGAGGGGGAGAACAAGCGACCTCGATCACTTGAGCAAACTGCCCTACCAAGCCAAACTCCACAGCCCATCCAACCCGAAACCTCGACAAACCAACAGCCACCACCCACAGCCAACTTATCTAGCATGGTCGAGCTAGAAACAACATCCCGAGGCGTATCTCCCAGAGATACCAACCGAGGAGGGGATGGAAGTCCTGATGATGTTACCACTGGTACATCTTCTACATCAGGACATCAGTTGGAACCTAGTTCTAAGCTGATGTCAATGGGTAATCCAAGTGAACCCGGTAGTGCTACTCAGGAACACTCACCGCCTCAAAAACAACAAAGAATTCCATATATTTCCCAGGCAAAGACATCCATGATGCACTGGAGGAGGCGGTGATATATGACAAATGGCCTAGACAATGGACAGAATGGGATGTTCTTCGGAATGAGGCTGAACAAGAGGACATGCAAAGAAATTGGTGGCTACGAGAGCTAATTAACAAATGCTCTGAAGATATCATAAGGCTCGAGGACGATGAACGCAAGGAAGGGGAGAACTACAAGGAATCCCAGAAAACTCTTGAATCTGTAGTAAGACAATCAGCGGGAAGACTTCCCAAGACAGAGAAACCCTGGGATAACGTTCGCATCAAAGCCCCCTTCCAAGAGGAAATCAGAGAGCATATCTGGCGTAGACCAGACAGAGTCAAACCGCTGAATGAACTAAAGCTAAGAGGCCTTACTCATTTAAAAGGAAAGCAGGCTGGAGGTCATCTGCATATGCTACTACAAAGGTCAACCGGTACACAGAGAGAACTGATGGAACAAGATCTGAAGTCAAATATTCTCCCGATTCATCAGATTCTACAAGTGAAGGCTGAAGATTATCATGGAGTGACATTCTACACTTACAGACTTCAACGCACTGACGGGAGCGAATTTACTTGCCAAGAGAACGATTTCATCATGCTGAAACCGGACGACATCTATCAAATGTTCATGGCCTACAGATACCTTCCAGTCAGGCAGAGCATAACATACAGCGAAGGTCTCGCAGCTATCAAGAGATTCATGCTTAGACAGATCCGAGTACACTCTTCACATGACCTACAGATGGCTATCGAGTGCAATCTGAAAAAGACAAATCTGACAAAGCTAAGACTGTATGGTCCAGAACTTGAAGACTTCCCAGCCTACCACATCTTCTTCACACCGCCAGCAGTCACCTATCTGAACCACAAGAACGAAAAACGTCTGATGGTATTTAGTGAAATTAAAAAGTACTGTGACGGAACGCTGAAGATAATAAAAGAACAGCTTCTAAAGATGAAGGGCAGAGCTAGAAGAAAATCTTCAAGAGGCATCGTCTTATGTTCAAAAGGAACACTCTACAGTAGAGACAATCTTAAAGGCCATTGACGATCGCCTCGAAAAGAGAAATACGCTGAGGCAATATGAACATGCACTTGGTATGAGGAAGCACTACTTCAAGTCGCAGAAGCAATAAGAGAATGGCACTTGATCACAAAGGGGGAGATTGTTGGAGATATTTAATTGTGAATCAAGTTTGTCATAGATTAGCTTTATATTTAATCCTTGTATTTAATTAGTGCATAAATTAGATAGCAATCGGGCCAAGTGTTAGGCCCATATAAACAGGCTAAAAGCCTTGTACGTCTAACCTAAACCTCGCCTATAAAAAGGGAGCCGAGGGTTTAGGAATAGGTTAACGTCGTATTTATTCTTCATAGCCTTACGCGCATATTCTTGTGTTGTACGAGTTCACGGTCTATCAAAGAGGGTTTTACGTTGATTCATTCTGTGTTCATCCTTACGTTTAATCTTCGTTGTTAGATCGTTATTCATTGCTGTTTCAGAAACATGGACTAACACTTTTCTTTTATATAAATAGTAACAAGGGGGGTTTTAAGTTTGATTTTATTGAATTTAATTAACACTAAGATAAACGACTTATATGAGTTTAATTTATAGAGATGAAGACTTGGTTTTGCTTTTATCCACTTAATGAAATGTTCGTCGATCCCGGTTATATCTTTAACTATGTTCCTCTCGAATACTCAATCGAGGAGTATATCCAGTTCATCGAGGGTAGTTATTAATAACGAGACGCGTTCATTAATAAAACTTACTACCGAGTCAATATAGAACATGCGCCGTATATTAACACGATAGTGGCAATAAACTTGAGATGAAAACGATTGAGATTGATAACCTCAACACAAGCGGTTTATCGGTTTAATCAATATAATTAATTCCCCTTAGATTATTAATCATTAGACGCATGCATTAACAATCCAAGTTTACTACCGTTGAAGGAACCGAATTAATAACAAGTGTATTAACCGATTGATTCTAGTAATAATTAATATATGAAACAAAACTAGTTGATCCTTTAAGTAATGCTCAAAATATTAATATGAAATATGAATAGGAATTAATTAATACTCAAGGAAGAATATTAAAGAGTATGAATCCTACTATAGTTAATATCAAGATGTTAACTAATTGTCATCTTAGTAACACTCCCCAATATTAACATAGACGAAGAAATAACTATTACTATAACTAATGTCAAGATGTTAACTAATTGTCATCTTAGTAACACTCCCCAACATTGATATAGAAATAATATTTAAAGGAAAAATTAATATTCAAGGAATAAAATTAAAGAGAATAACTCACAACTTACAAATTCATTAAGCTTCAAAGTAGCAAAACCAAGATGGAAGAGTTTAGCCCCTCATTTGGAGACTAAACATGCTAAAAATATAAAAGAAATACTTAACTAAACTGAGTTAAAGAGTATATGTGAATTGGTTCCCTTATTGTGAAGGAAAGGGGTGTATTTATAGGCTTTTGGGAGCTGCAGGGTCTGATACCCGACCGGGTATATAGGATACCCGACCGGGTGTCTTAGGAAATTTCCCAGAAATTCACTTTTCTGGGCCTACCCGATCGGGTATGTCGGCATACCCGATCGGGTATGTGAGTATTTTTTCCAAATCGAAATCTTTCTTGCCTCCTTGCACTTTCCTTGATCTTTTAAGGTCCAATCTTGATTTCTTGGATGATCTTTGACCTGTTTAGCTCAGAAAAGTCCTAATCTAAACAAATTACAAATAAATACGAAAATAAAGTATTACACCAAAAATGTGTAATTTCCTCAACTAGAACTAATAAAAACTAGTTAAAAATACAAACATACAATCGGAAATTACATGAATATCAACTCCCCCACAGTCCCACACTTAGCTTCTTTACTTGTCCTCGAGTAAAGTCGAATGTTTAACAATTCCAAGTCCTCAAAAGTTCAACAATCAACCAGAAAAAGCAAAAGACCACCAAGGATAACATATGAGTTTTACATTGAGTGTTTAGCTCAAAGGATAATATCTTCTTGGGTTTCATGGCCTTCTATGCTCATCTCCTCCTTTCATCTTCAAGAGATTAAATGACGTCCTGTAAATACAAATATACCTCTCATATCTCTCATTTTGCCTAGGAGCCTTTTCAGGTTTTCATCCTAGCATCTTTTATTTTTCCACCTTTCCACTCACTCATCATTTTTTTTGTAAGCCCTTTTTGCTTGGATTGCCCATTTTTGGGGGTTTCAACCTAACTAGCATTTTATTTCTCTTTTTTTTCTTTTTTCTTTTCTCTTTTTTTTTAATATATTTTTTTTGTGCGAGAAAAAATAATAATGCTAGTTTACAAGGTATCAAACTTAAGTACGTACCGATGAGTAACTCCCCCTCACTTAGCTCGAAGCATTGTCCCTAGTGCTCGTTTCCATCATAACTGGGCTGACCGGTGCTCTTGATGAAATACTTTCGCCTCTTGTTCTCTTTGGTGCCATTTTCATTTGATGCTTTGAATTTTGAGTTCAAATTTCGGACTTGGGGGAGGGCGTAAGGCATTATTTTTGGACTTGAGTTTTTGGGGAAGAATGTGGTGTTGATGGATATGGAGTGTAGAAGGAAAGTGGATAAAAGCAAAACCAAGTCCCCATCTCATTGAATTAAACTCATATAGGTCGTTTATCTTAGTGTTATTAAAGCAAACAAATCTAAACCCCCCTTGTTACTATTTATATAAAAGAAAAGTATTCCTTTCCCTGTGGATACGAACCTTACTACACTACACTACGTATTAGTGTTGTATTGATTATTTATTTTGAGTGCACCTAACGACGAGTGCACGTCAAATTTGAAATAAAAAGAAAAAAATAATTGCCTTTCCCCGGCAACGGCGCCAAATGTCCATGAAGGACATCATTGATAGAAATAGAGTATGAGGGTGTAGAGACACACTCTATAATCCACTGAATAAATCTATTCGGGAACCCCATGTGTGTCAAAATCTTGAGTAATTGCCCGGAATGTTCATTAGTCACATCTACCCGGTCGGGTTTTTGATTTACCCGATCGGGTAAAAGACAAATCTTTGCCAAATCTTCGCTCTGCATGTTAAATTGCCTCCAAATCAAATTTGATCTTCGGGTCAAGTCAAACCCGATCGGGTTTTGGGAAAACCCGGTCGGGTTTTTGACTATTTTCCCAAATTTTCACTTTTTGTTGTTCCCTTGCACTTTTCTTGAACCTTCCAGGATCCTTTTGACGATCTTTACCTAGTTTAAGCTCAGAAAGTCCCTAATCTAAACAAATTACAACTATTTTACAAACTAAACTATTACACCAAAAGTGTGTAATTTCCAAAGTAAAAGTCAATCAAAACTAATTAAAAATACAAAAATAAACATGGAAATTACATGAATGTCAACTCCCCCACACTTGGTTTCTTTACTCGTCTTCGAGTAAATCAAATCCGGTCCAAAAAGTCCTTAAAATGACAAGAATATCAACACACACATCCACGAGTGTTTTTAGAAGCACATAAAGAATATCCCCAAAAATATAACAGTAAAGAGGGTCTTCAACTCCATATTTCTTTATCAACCTCAACCTTTTTTTCCGTTACCCTTAGGATCCTGCAGAAATAAAAGAAAATACTTTCTCTAGTTCTCTCATTTTGCCTAGGTGCCCTTTCGGGTTTTCATCCCAGCTTCCCACATTTTTCTGTTTTAATCCTCACAACTCACTCTCATTTTTGCTTTATTTTTGCTTAAGTTGCCCTTTCAGGTTTTCAACTTAACAAGCTTTTTTAATATATTTTTTTTTACAAGAATAAAGAGTATGAATGTGAGTATTCCATAAAACTAGAAAAATCTTACTTTTCTATTTTCTGAGCTTGCATGAGTAAATGGATACCAACACATCATCCCTAGAGAGTCAACTTTCCGACTTGACTTCTCTAATAAAGGAGTTTATCTCATGTTCAAAATCTCAAGATATACATATATGCAACATTTGCATGTCACAAAGGCATCTTACGGATTTTTGCCCAGAGCTTCGAGAAGAATTCTTTGAACAAAGGAATGGTGTTGGTTTCCAAGAGATGTATGATTCATTCTCCAACACATATAGCCCATACTCATGTTCTTATTCCAGCATGTCCACTGAAGACATGATCCGAGCTCTCACTATCAATGTGACAAATATGCAACAAAATATGTCACAATGCTCGCAAGAAGCAGTGTCCAACGAACAGAACTTGGACAATCAGTTGAAACAAATGCCAAGCATTGTGAACCACATGGGCGAGGAGGAGGAAGAAGAGGAGCTTACGGAGAAAGCTCAACCGGAGGAGGAACCTCAAAACTCAACTCAACCACCGGCCATTCCTGAGATCATGCCACCATTTCCTGAGGCTCTAAGGGAAACACAAAGGGTGGAAAAGGACAAAGATATCTATGAAATCTTCAGCAATTGTGAGTATAATTTAGACTTCTCTTTGTTCACAAATAAGCAAGGAATAACGGTGGGATTACACAAATATTTCATACTCCCTCTTATACCACCCGGATCAAACCCCCTTCCATTGACCATGCTTAATGAAAATCATGGACCAACACTCTCACAATATGAAGCGATAGAAATCTGGATATTTGATCCCGGAAAGGTCAAAATAAAGGGTCAGAAAATCAAGCATTCCTATGGAAGTCCTAGGAGTGAAAATGTAGCGAAGATAAACTATCATGATCCCAGTTTGAACGACTGAACACAATGATGGCGTCGTGTCGCGACGTTAACTAAGGCGCTTCTTGGGAGGCAACCCAAGCAAGGTACGTTTACTTGTTTTATTTTATTTTTACACTTTAAAAAAAATGACCTGGGATTGAACCAGGCCAGGTATAAAACCCCACCCGGTCGGGTTACCTCTAAAAACAAAACACCCGGCCAACCACCCGGGCGAGGCAAGAGCGGAACAATGATAAACCAAACACCCGACCGGGTAGACCCCCATACCCGGCCGGGCAACCCAGCAAAAGCTTTCTGCCTCGGATGAACAGTTTACACCCGACCGGGTACACTATCCCACCCGGCCGGGTATCTCGATTTTTTGGAAACCAGGCCATTTCTCATTAAAAAAAATCACCCCCTTTGCCTTCCCTTTCGAACCACACCCCAAATTTCCTCCATTTCCAAAAGTCAAAAGCTTCATATCTCCTACATCCATCCACCAATTAAACCCATTTCATTCATCACCTCTTCACCCTTTTCATCTCCACACCCAAGAATCACCAATAAAACCTCCCAAAAAGTAACTGAAAAAAAAATCATCTCAGACACAAGCACTAGGGACAGTGCTTTGATTAGCTTGGGGGAAAGTTTTATGGAATACTCACATTCATACTCTTTATTCTTGTAAAAAAAAAATATATTAAAAAAGCTTGTTAAGTTGAAAACCTGAAAGGGCAACTTAAGCAAAAATAAAGCAAAAATGAGAGTGAGTTGTGAGGATTAAAACAGAAAAATGTGGGAAGCTGGGATGAAAACCCGAAAGGGCACCTAGGCAAAATGAGAGAACGAGAGAAAGTATTTTCTTTTATTTCTGCAGGATCCTAAGGGTAACGGAAAAAAAAAGGTTGAGGTTGATAAAGAAATATGGAGTTGAAGACCCTCTTTACTGTTATATTTTTGGGGATATTCTTTATGTGCTTCTAAAAACACTCGTGGATGTGTGTGTTGATATTCTTGTCATTTTAAGGACTTTTTGGACCGGATTTGATTTACTCGAGGACGAGTAAAGAAACCAAGTGTGGGGGAGTTGACATTCATGTAATTTCCATGTTTATTTTTGTATTTTTAATTAGTTTTGATTGACTTTTACTTTGGAAATTACACACTTTTGGTGTAATAGTTTAGTTTGTAAAATAGTTGTAATTTGTTTAGATTAGGGACTTTCTGAGCTTAAACTAGGTAAAGATCGTCAAAAGGATCCTGGAAGGTTCAAGAAAAGTGCAAGGGAACAACAAAAAGTGAAAATTTGGGAAAATAGTCAAAAACCCGACCGGGTTTTCCCAAAACCCGATCGGGTTTGACTTGACCCGAAGATCAAATTTGATTTGGAGGCAATTTAACATGCAGAGCGAAGATTTGGCAAAGATTTGTCTTTTACCCGATCGGGTAAATCAAAAACCCGACCGGGTAGATGTGACTAATGAACATTCCGGGCAATTACTCAAGAATCCCGATCGGGTTTCTCAAAAACCCGGTCGGGTAAATGACCCTGCTACCTCCAAACACCTATAAATACACCTCTTTTCCTTCCCATTTGATATCCAATCCCTTTGTACATCTAAGCTCAGTATAGAATAGTTCTTTCTTTATATTTTTCATCATGTTTAGTCTCCAAATGAGGAGCTAAACTCTTCCATCTTGGTTTTGCTACTTTGAAGCTTAATGAATTTGTAAGTTGTGAGTTATTTTTCTTTAATCTTCTTCCTTGAATATTAATTCTTTCTTTCAAAATACTATCTCTATATCAAAGTTGGGGAGTGTTACTAAGATGACAATTAGTTAACATCTTGACATTGGTTATAGTAATAGCTATTTCTTCCTCTATGATAATATTGGGGAGTGTTACTAAGATGACAATTAGTTAACATCTTGATATTGATCATAGTAGGATTCATATATTTTAATATTCTTCCTTGAGTATTAATTAATTCCTATTCATATTTCATGTTAATATCTTAAACATTACTTAAAGTATCAACTAGTATTGTTTCTCATATTAATTATTACTAGAATCAATCGGTTAATACGCTTGTTATTAATCCGGTTCTTTCAACGGTAGTAAACTTGGAATGTTAATGCATGCATCTCATGGTTAATATGCCAAGGGGAATTAATTATATTGATTAAACCAATAAACCGCTTGTGTTGAGGTTATCAATCTCAATCGTTTTCATCTTAAGTTTATTGCTACTACCAAGTTAATATACGGCGCTTGTTCTGTATTGACTCGATAGTAAGTTTTATTAATGAACGCATCTCGTTATTAATAACTACCCTCGATGAACTGGATATACTCCTCGATTGAGTATTCGAGAGGAAGATAGTTAAAGATATAACCGGGATCGACGAACATTTCATTAAGTGGATAAAAGCAAAACCAAGTCCCCATCTCATTGAATTAAACTCATATAGGTCGTTTATCTTAGTGTTATTAAAGCAAACAAATCTAAACCCCCCTTGTTACTATTTATATAAAAGAAAAGTATTCCTTTCCCTGTGGATACGAACCTTACTACACTATACTACGTATTAGTGTTGTATTGATTATTTATTTTGAGTGCACCTAACGACGAGTGCACGTCAAATTTGAAATAAAAAGAAAAAAATAATTGCCTTTCCCCGGCAACGGCGCCAAATGTCCATGAAGGACATCATTGATAGAAATAGAGTATGAGGGTGTAGAGACACACTCTATAATCCACTGAATAAATCTATTCGGGAACCCCATGTGTGTCAAAATCTTGGAGAGAAAGTCCCAAGATATAGTATCATATGCCTTCCTAATGTCAACCTTAAGCATACATCTAGGGGATATATGCTTTCGGCCATATCCTCTAATCAGTTCTTGGGCCACAAAAATGTTGTCAATCATTAGTCTACCATCCACAAAAGCCCCTTGTGTCGGGTCAATTAGATTAGGAAAACAAGGAATCATTCTATTAGAGATAATCTTTGTAATAGTCTTATATATGACATTAGTGCAGGCAATAGGTCTGTAGTCAGCCGGAGTAGGTGAATGTGTGGTTTTAGGAATTAAGGCAATAACCATGTGGTTAAGCTGCCTTAAGATCCTACCAGAACAAAAAAAAACTTAACTGCCTTAGTAACATCATCTCCAACAATCCCCCAATTCTTTTTGAAGAATGCTGAGCTATAGCCATCTGGTCCCGGGGCTTTATCATCTCCAATGTCAAAGATAGCATCTTTGATTTCCAAATCAGAGATGGGAGCAATCAGCCCATCCCTAAGTTCAGGGGGAGGCATTTCCCAGAGGTAATGATGCTAGGGTCCAGCTGTGTATTTGGGTAGTGTGTGCCAAAAAATTAGTGTAAAACTTTACAAATTCATTAGCAACTTGGTCAATAGAAGTAGTAGAATCTCCATTAGGTAGTGTGAGGGACGTAATGGAGTTTGTAGGGAATATTTGTAATTAGATTTTGATGATGCTAAATTAATTAGGACTTTAGAGTACCCCTCCTTAGACTTAATGTATTAGAATTTTCATTTGTAAAATTCCTTAGTATAATCGACTCAGCAGAAGGCCTTCAGAGCAGAAGACCTACAAAGCAGAAGGCCTCCAGAGCAGAAGACCCTTGTTAAGGCATTGGTCGAACAGAGGAGCTTTAGTTCTCTGCTTAAGAACAGAAGACCTCAGGGTCTCTGTTAACCTTTACTCTGACAGAAACCCTCCTGGTTCTCTGTTGGATATCTTCTCAACAGAAGTGCTCCAGACCTTCTCTGATCAACTCTTTGTTATAAACACCAGAAGGCCTGACACTTAGAAGAATTCCACCAAGCCGGGAAACCAACTGAAAGATTCCTTCAACGGCTAGGAGTCTTGAACGGAAAAGCTACAGTGCGCGCATTAAATGCACATTTAATGCCCCCATACTCCGTAGAGTAATTGCAGATGATTGGCCGCAATGTCAGGATTACTTTATCCCAAAATAGTAACCCGCCAACTTTACCGGGTCCTACTGGTCAAGTCAACTGCTCGCTCATTTAATGCAGTTGTCCTCCTTCTCCTCCAACGGGAAGACAACCCCAGTATAAAAGATACATTTCGAAGAACAACCAAAGATATTGAACTTTGCTAACTTTTGCTACAACTCTGCACATACAAGAAATTCAAACGCTACAAAGCAAAAAGCCTCCTTGAGATTAAATCTTCATCATCTTCTACAAGAGAAGGCAGAAGTTGGAAAAATCCTTATTTCCAACTCAAGCAAAGTTCCAAGTGTTCTTCAACTCTTCAAGCTCTTCACATACAAATCCTTTGTAACGAAGCAAGTTGGAGGAACCCCTGTTCTAAATAGAACCTCTTCTTTCACAAGAAGGACGTCCAAGTACCTGGAGCAGTGAAGTGGTGATACTTCTGGAAAGCTCAGTGAAAGGACCAGTCTTAGGGAAGCCGGAAGTGCATCCAAGAAGACATCTACACTTGAAGAAGACGTGGAGAGCTTCTTAAGTGATAGGGCTAAGGCATTGTAAACGGAAGTTTTTACAGCTTAGTGGAACAGTGGACTAGAGGAACAAGTTGTTCCTTGAACCACTATAAAAAGCCCTGGTGTCATTTACTTACTGCTTTACATTCATAGTTTTTATTTGAACTGCTTAACTCCAAAGACTTGGTATCTGTGTTCAGCAGAACTGGTCTTGTGAGTTAACAGAAGGCCTACTGTCTTTGCTTCTTTGAGGCTACTAACAGAACTCCCTACCAGAACCCCATCCGGTGTCAGTCAGTTCTGCCAACAGAACAGGCTATTCTGTTAAATCTGGTACTTAGCTTGAAAAAGTTAAAAACCAATACAGTCTATTCACCCCCCCCCCCCCTCTAGACTGTATCCAGTACAACCGGGACCAACAAGTGGTATCAGAGCCTCCTTGTTCTAATAATCTCTTAGGTTATTTCCTGAACAAAGATCCACTTTTTTTTCTGTTTTACCTCATTTTCATCTGATATAATGGATCACTCTTTGTCCAAAAAACTTATGTTTTCAGATCTTAAGTTTGATGACTGGAGGATCCGGATGAAGGCACATCTCTGTGCTCTCCATGATGAGATGTGGGAAGTACTTGACATAGGACCCTTCACAAGCTTCCAGAAGGTCAACCCTGAACATGCTATTGACAGCACTAGACCTCAGATGATCAATAAGGCCAAATCTGAGTGGACAACAGAAGAAAGAAGGAAGTACAATCTGGACAACATTGCTAAGGATATTCTTTACAAGTCCATCGATGATAGGTACTTCAACAGAATAAAGAAGTGCAAGACTGCAAAGGAAATCTGGGATACTCTTGAGCTCATTGGAGCTGGTGATGAGCAAGAGAAGGACAACAAGCTGACAATAGCCAATAAGAAGTTTGATGACTTCAAGCTTCTTCCTGGTGAAAGCATCTCCAAGATGTATAACAGGCTTCTCACTCTCACTGGAGAGATCTCTGAGCTTGGCAAGGAACTCACCGCCAAGGAGATCAACCTTAAGGTGTTGAGGGGACTGCCCTCAGCATGGAAGATGAAGGTGGTTGCTGTCTAAGCCAGCAAGGATGTGAAGACTTATCCCACTGATAAGCTCATTTAAGATCTCAAAGCTCATGAGTTTGAAATGATTGAAGAAAAAGAAGATGTACCAGAAGAGAGGACCACTACAGCCCTCACTGCCAGCACATCAAAGGTAAATGATTTTGACCCTTCAGTACTTTTATCTGACGAATATATGGCGGCTTTTGCTAGGAGATTCAAGAAGTTCATGAAGAATCCCAAAGATGGAAGAAGTCCATCATTCAGCAGAAAGCCATTCCAGAAGGTCAAAACAACAGAAAGCAGTGGTGAGCTTCTCTGTTACAACTGCAGACAACCTGGACATTTCAAAGCAGAATGCCCACATCCAAGAGTGTCTAAGAAACAAGGGCATGATGGAGAAAAGAAGAAGTATGAAGACAACTCCAGAAGGAAAAAAGCACTTGTGACAGAACAGCTCGAGAAAGACCCTCTGTCAGAGACAGAATCCAGTTCTGATTCAGATTCTGATGAGGCCTTCTGTTGCCTTGATACTGAGACAGAAGACCTATGCCTCATGGCTCATTCTGATGATGAGGTAACCTCTACTTCTACATCTAGTTTTTCCTCGGTAGGCTTAGCTTTTGATTCTGATTCAATGTCAGAATTTTGGGAAGAGTTTAAGGCCATCCAAGCCACTTATTCCTCGGTCACAGAAGAAAACAGTAAGTTGAAGGCTGAAATTCTTGACTTGAAAAAGGAGGTTGAGATCAAAATCAATCTTCTAATTAAGGACTGAAAAAGGAGGTTGAGATCAGCTGGAGACTGAAAATATTTCTCTGCTCAAGAGAATAAGAGAAATAGAGCCTCTCGAGATTAAGGGGGTGTTTGGATCTGATTCTTAAAACTGCTTCTGCTCCTTCACGGAGCAGAAGCAGAAGTTGAGGTGTTTGGGTGAAAGTGCAGAAGTGATTCTGGTGCCCTAATTTACTCCTAGAATCAGTTTTTTTAGAAGCTGGGGGTGACCAGCTTCTGAAAACTGATTCTGATTCTGCTTCTTCTTTAAAAAAGAAGCAGAATCAGAGTTAGTTCCAAACACCCCCTAAGTACAAAGCTTACCAGAAGGCCCAGTCTTCCATGGAAAAGATTCTACTTGATCAACAGATTGGCACTGGCTTTGGTCTTGGTTATGGCTCAACAGAATCAGGTGAGCCTTCTGTAATGCCTAGCACCAGTGTTGCTAAGGCAGATAAGGTCATAGTGCCACTGATTTCTAGCCCCATTTGTCAAGTTGGTGTATCTGGCACCAAGGTTGTTCATGAGGAAGTTAGACCAGAAAAGGGAAAGATAAAGGTTCAACAGAAACCCTTCTTCAAAAATAATGAACCTGGCAGAAAACCTAACAACAGAAAAGGTTTTCAAGATAACAAAAATAAAAGACCATTCATTGATAGACAACCTCATGACAATCGTACCAGAAGGGCAAACATCAAGAGAGAGTTAACTTTAGGCAGAAGAGGTTGGCTGGTCAACTTCAGAAGCCCAAAGCTAACCGTCCCTCTGCTCTTGATAGTATATGGGATTCTTTCCAACAAAGAAAGCTATGCAAAAGTATGTAAACAGGAAGCATGACCCTCACAAGCATCTGCCCAAAGTGAATCACACTTCAGTTTACTATAACTACCAGGTGGACAATGGGTACCACCCACCAAGGTTTCACCTGATGAGACCAAAATGGTACCAACTACCCAAACTCCATGACCCCCCAGGACCCAGCATTGCTTGGGTACCTAAATCTTTCTTTTGATCTTGTAGGAACTGTGTGCTGGAGCTATCTCAGAGCAAGAATGGTTTATTGATAGTGGATGCTCCAGGCACATGACAGGTGACAAAAGTTGCCTAACTGAGTTCCAGAAATGCAAAGGACCTAGAGTTACCTTTGGAGGTAATGACAAAGAAGGTCAAACAAAAGGAAGAGGGAAGCTAATCAAGAACCAGATAGTCATTGATGATGTCTCATATGTTAAAGGACTGAAGTTCAACTTGCTGAGTGCTAGCCAATTCTGTGACAAAGGCTACACTATTGAATTCACAAAGGACTTCTGCAATGTGAAGCATGAGACAACAAAAGAAGTGGTTCTTACAGCATCAAGGAAGAAGAACATCTATGTGGTTGATTGGAACACAACAAAGGATGGAGTTTTCCTGATAGCTAAGGGAGATTCAAAACTAAGCTGGGACTGGCACAAGAAGCTTAACCATTTGAACTTCAAAACAATCAACAAACTGGCAAGAGAACACATAGTTGATGGACTGCCAGACATAGTCTACAAGAAAGAGACCCTATGCAGTGCATGCCAGAAGGAAAAGCAACAGAAGAACTCTTTCAAACCCATTGCTGGAGATCTTTCTACAAGTCCTTTAAATCTGATCCACATGGATTTATTTGGACCTGTTGAAACTCCAAGCGTTGGTGGCAAGAAATACACCCTAGTCATGGTTGATGACTATTCCAGATATACATGGACTATCTTTATATCAAAGAAAAATGAAACTCTTCAGAAGTTGCCATCTCTGTTAAAGCAACTTCAGACTGAGAAGAACTTGAATGTTAAGACAATTAGGTCTGACAGAGGAACTGAATTTGTCAACCAAGTCATAAAGGACTTCTGTGATCAAAATGGAACACTTCATCAACTCTCTGCCGCCAGAACCCCTCAACAGAATGGCGTAGCAGAAAGGAGGAACAGAACATTAAAAGAAGCTGCAAGAACAATGATTGCAGAATCTGGACTACCTGTGAGATATTGGGCTGAAGCAATCAACACTGCATGCTATACTCAGAACAGAAGCATGGTCAACAAGAATCACCAGAAGACCCCCTATGAACTCTGGAAAGGAAGAAAACCCAACATCAGTTATTTTCATATGTTTGGATGCAAATGCTACATCCTTAACAATGGAAAGGAGGATCTGAAAGTCTTTCAAGAGAAAGCTGATGAAGGTATCTTTATAGGCTATTCAAACACCAGTAAGGCCTATAGAGTACTCAACAGAAGGACTCTACATGTTGAAGAGTCTATACATGTGAAGTTTGATGATAGCACCTCTGTTAAAGAAGTAACAGAGATCCTCAAGAAAGTCAGCATAGAAGACAGAACACCAGACCCAACAGAAGAGGTAGCAGACAACCCTGCATTTCCAACACCTGCACCAAATCCCCTTCTGTTGAATGAAGATGAAGACTCAGAAGATGAAGAATCAGAGAGACCCAGACAACAACTGACAGAACCTGATCTGACATGGTTAGGAGACCATCCCCCTAATCAAGTAATTGGGCATATCAGATGTAACACCCCGGGGCCCCACACGGACCCGAGGTAGTTACTCTAAACCTCTAGTACTGTCCCCACAAACCACCACGAGCCTTTACCGCGCACTTTGTCCTCACTCATGCGCGCCCTGAGAAACTTCCCAGGGGGTCACCCATCCAAAGACTACTCCCGTGCAAGCACGCTTAACTTTGGAGTTCTTGGGTGATGAGCTCCCTTAAAAGGAGATGCACCTCTGTTGGTATGAGTAGTACTATTAATCCATTTAAATTAAATCTCAAGTGTTACAATCACCCCCACTTAGGAACGCAACGTCCTCGTTGCGCCCATAAACCAATCCCAATCAAATCCCAGAATCTTTACCCCCGCTAAGTGCCTGCCCGATATCCTACGGATCAGCACACTGTCGCAGGGTTGCTCTGATACCACCTGTAACACCCCGGGGCCCCACACGGACCCGAGGTAGTTACTCTAAACCTCTAGTACTGTCCCCACAAACCACCACGAGCCTTTACCGCGCACTTTGTCCCTACTCATGCGCGCCCTGAGAAACTTCCCAGGGGGTCACCCATCCCAAGACTACTCCCGTGCAAGCACGCTTAACTTTGGAGTTCTTGGGTGATGAACTCCCTTAAAAGGAGATGCACCTCTGTTGGTATGAGTAGTATTATTAATCCATTTAAATTAAATCTCAAGTGTTACATCAGAAGTGGTGTGCAGACCAGATCAGCTTCAACAAGGAGAGAAGCAATGCTTGCCTGCTATATATCTCAGATGGAACCCATGACAGTGGAAGAAGCTCTTGCAGACTCAGATTGGATCAATGCAATGCAAGAAGAGCTGACTCAATTTGAAAGGAACAAAGTATGGGAACTTGTTCCGAGGCCAAAGCACCAGAATGTCATTGGAACCAAATGGGTATTCAAGAACAAAGCTGATGAAGATGGCAACATTGTAAGGAATAAAGCAAGGATGGTAGCTAAAGGTTATTGCCAAGAAGAAGGAATAGATTTTGATGAGACTTTTGCACCAGTTGCCAGACTGGAAGCCATCAGAATATTTCTAGCCTATGCTGCCTACTACAACATCAAGGTCTACCAGATGGATGTCAAAAGTGCATTTCTGAATGGAGATCTTGAAGAAGAAGTTTATGTGGAACAACCACCAGGTTTTGTCATTCCTACTCACTCCTCTTGTGTCTACAAGCTTAAAAAGGCCCTTTATGGTCTTAAGCAAGCTCCCAGAGCATGGTATGACACATTGTCCCTTTTTCTAGTGAACCATGGGTTTACTAAAGGAAAGGTTGACAAAACTCTATTTCAAATCTCTGTTGCTAATCATATTCTGTTAGTACAAATATATGTTGATGATATTATATTTGGTAGTACTAATCCAGAACTGTGCAAGAAGTTCTCTCAAGTAATGCAGAGTCAATTTGAAATGAGTATGATGGGAGAACTCAGCTACTTCCTAGGGCTACAAGTCAAACAAGTTCCTGAAGGAATCTTTATCAACCAAGGGAAGTATACCAGAGACCTGATCAAGAAGTTTGGAGTGGAAGGAAAATCCTCAGTGAAGATTCCCATGAACACCTCACAAGGAATTGGTCCAGATGATGAAGGAAAGTGTTGATATTTAATTGTGAATCAAGTTGGTCATAGATTAGCTTTATATTTAATCCTTGTATTTAATTAGTGCATGAATAAGATAGCAATCGGGCCAAGTGTTGAGGGGGAGAAAACCAGAAAAATAACAAAAATAGTGTGTGCGTTGCATGTGTTGAGTGGGAAAAAAAATCAAAAAGAACAAAAATAGTGTGTGTGCGTTGCATTTGTACATATTGTTTGTTGCATTCTTTGAGGGGAGCTATTTTTTCACTATTTGAGGGGGAGCTATTTTTCACTGATTGAGGGGGGAGCTCTCTATTTTTTAATGGTTTGGGCCTCGAAAATCTTTTAAAAATGGCATTTTGTGCTAGCCCATACTTTCGGGCTCATCTATTTCGAAAGAGGGCCAATCTTCTCGCGTATATAAGCCCTCGTGAAACCATTCATTCTCATGTTTCTAAAATCTTTTCGCAAAGGCACGAACTGTTCGCATCTCAGAGCTCCTAACCGCTTCACCTTCTTCTTCCCGAAATAAAGTTTTCGAAATCCCCTCAGACCGTTTTCGCAATCTCCATCTCCCGTTTCCTATTCACAACTACCTACGAAGGTAGTTCTTCGTTCGAAATCATAATCTTCAACATCGTTCGAAAACGAACGATCATTCTCGCAAATCGATCGTTTTTTCTCAAAATCAAAATAAAAAAGGGTTTTTGTTAGATTGTAGGTCGAAATCGCTTGTTATTGTTTTGTTATATCTTTGTTTTTACAGGTGGATAATCTCTTCGAAATCGTCGTTTTATTCTTCTCGAAATCAAGATCTCGAGATGGGCATCTCGACATCTTGATCTCGAGATGGGCATCTCGACATCTTGATCTCGAGATTTGAATCTCAAAATCAAGATCTCGAGATCTGCATCTCGACATCTTGATCTCGAGATTTGAATCTCGAAATCAAGATCTCGAGATCTGCATCTCGACATCTTGATCTCGAGATTTGAATCTCGAAATCAAGATCTCGAGATTTGGATCTCGAAATCATGTTCTCGAGATTCAGATCTCGAGATTTGGACTTAACAATTTTTTTCAAAACTCCATCTGCATAAACTTATCTACAACTGCAAACAAACTCTTTCAATCAAATCAGACAGTTGAACTTCTTGTGCTGACCCCCTGCTTCTACAGTTTAAAATGGCAGGAAACACTAAAACACAGATCGATGATGCCATCTACTCCCAAGGAAAATGGATCAAGGTGCTGGACAACAATTTCCAGCTAGACCTTGCAGTCTTCATGTGCAAGAACCCGATCATTCCGGCCAAAATGAAAGGTCACTATCTCTGGCCTGCACTTCACAACGCCAAACCAGTGCCAGAGATATACCTACAACAATTTTGGGGCCACATGCATACTGAATCAGCGAAGGATCGCTCCAAAATCAAGACTAAACTGAATGGCATGCGCGTAATCCTAACGCCATCAACACTGCAATCTACACTAGCGCTGCCAGTTCACGACACATATGATGCACTGCCATCCATCCCTGATCTGCTCAAAGACGTGGCATCTCTCGGCTACACCTCACTGCTGCCACAACTGTCAAACTCCAACGGAGCCTATCTCCATCACCCGTGGAAGAGTCTATTCGGACTGGTGAATAAGTGCTTGTCGCCAAAGCATGCCGGCTTCGACAAGTGCAACAAGCAAATACTGTTAGTCTTCCATGGGATCGCCTTCAACAAAAATTATGACTTGGTACAGCTCTTCTTTTCAGAGCTAATGGACCTGGTCAAAGCCAAAGAAAAGAATAGGCCGGGTACCATTCCGTACGCAAGATGGCTCGGGCTGATCATACACGACTGCATGGCAGAGCACGCCTCCATACCAAAACGCAGTACGGATCCTCACTTCACAGCACCGAAGCTACAGTATTTTAAAGCAGACAAGAATCCTACCTTTGGTCTGAAGATACCTGGATTTCTGCTCAAGCTGGTCAGATCTTCAAATCCAGCAGTCCAGCAATACAAGGAAGCCACAGAAAAAACTGTCCCTATGGTTCAGCAAAACCCAGCTAGACCTACCCCAGGGGCAAAGCCGAGTGTTGGTAAGGGTCCCAAGAGAGCCCAAAAGCCACAGAAACCAGTGGCCGGTTCGCCCAATGAAGGAAAGTCTGACGACTCTCTTGAGACGAGTCAGGCGGCTGAGGGCACCGAAACAGACGCTGAGGAAACAGCCAATGAATCGTCAAGTGAAGCCCAAACAAACACTGCCGACGAGGCTTCCGAGAGCGTGGGCACGGAGAGCGGGGAATCTGGCTCGAATGATGATGACGATGACAATGACAGTGATGACGTGAAGCTCACATATGCCCTGATCAGAAAAGGGAAGCTGCCAGTCGAATCTCCGAAGAAGAAAAGAATTACTGCTGAAGACGCAGCACCAATAATCGCTGGCAGACCTCAAGTCTTCACAATCAAAGAAAAAGCTAAACCGAGAGCCAATCCCAGCGAGACAAATTTCTCCAAGGATGATTATGACGAGGCGGCTCATTCAATTAAGAATTCAGAGGAAGTCGTCATCCGAGAGAAAAGGGCAAAGGTCAAGAATGACAAGGCTGCCAAGGCAAAGCCCCAGCCCCGAGCCAGAAAGAGCTTGATTGATAAGGCAGACGAGCATATCTTCGCAGGCTGCGACACCTTTATCCAGATAAGCCGAGCTGAATTCCTAAGCACATGAGTCGATCTTTTCGGTTCCCGGGTAGAAGTCGCAGCATCTGGCTCAACTGCGCAAGCACAGCCCTCTCCCAGCCACTCGATAGCCTCTCAACAGGCTATTGTTTCAAAAGAACGGGACTCCACCCCCTCGCTGGTTCCTTCTGAATCAGTTGAGCGTACAATTGACCTATCTCCCGAGGTCAAAACCCCTTCTTCTCACACATCGAGTCTAGGTGTCACATTCCCCACATTTTCTTCATTTTCTAGGACACCTACACTATTCACTGCACATACAGGTGCACACACCCTGAACGCAACAACCAGAGCGCAAGCTATGACGGTTGGAAGCCCTGCTACGCCCATAATGATTCCATCATTAAATGCAGGCCACACATCAGCAATCTTCACTGATGCTGTGTCAACAGTTACAACCCTCGTAACTGGTCACCCTACCTTTGAAGACGTAAACGTTCTACTCAATCGCTTCCTAGATTCCACCATTAAACCATGGGTGCAAGATGCAATGACCGCTCTAGCACAGGAATTTAGGACCACCCAAGCGGTTCGGTCTGAACAAACCCCACCTCAACCTTCACCTGAACCGTTTATCTCCCATACACAACCCGTATCCTCCACCCCTCTATCCCACCAATCCATAAACCAAATTCCCATTCCTTCTCTTTCTCGGGGAACCCAGGATACAGAACCAGTATTCTCCCCACACCCGACCACACCCTCCATCGATCTCTCCTCACTATCCTTTGACACACTAGCGTCGGCTTTGCTGAACAACCTCCTTAACACCCCTGAAGACAAACTTACTCTTCATCAGCAAGCCATACTTGAAGCCCTTCTTTCTTCACCTGAAACCAAGAGCACTTGCAAGGAGAGTCCTCGTGGTCGCAAACGTTCCCATGAGGACCCCGATGATTCAGATCCTCATGAGGGAGAGAACAAGCGACCTCGATCACTTGAGCAAATTGCCCTACCAAGCCAAACTCCACAGCCCATTCAACCCGAAACCTCGACAAACCAACAGCCACCACCCACAGCCAACTTATCTAGCATGGTCGAGCTAGAAATAACATCCCGAGGCGTATCTCCAAGAGATACCAACCGAGGAGGGGATGGAAGTCCTGATGATGTTACCACTGGTACATCTTCTGCATTAGGCCATCAGTTGGAACCTAGTTCTAAGCTGATGTCAACGGGCAATCCAAGTGAACCCGGTAGTGCTACTCAGGAACAATCACCGCCTCAAAGGCAACAAAGAGTTCCATACATCTCCCCAGGCAAAGACATCCATGATGCACTGGAGGAGGCGGTGATATATGACAAATGGCCGAGACAATGGACAGAATGGGATGATCTTCGGAATGAGGCCGAACAAGAAGACATGCAAAGAAATTGGTGGCTACGAGAGTTAATTAACAGATGCTCTGAAGATATCATAAGGCTCGAGGACGATGAACGCAAGGAAGGGGAGAATTACAAAGAATACCAGAAAACTCTTGAATCGGTCGTAAGACAATCAGCGGGAAGACTTCCCAAGACAGAGAAACCCTGGGATAATGTTCGCATCAAAGCCCCCTTCCAAGAAGAAATCAGAGAGCATATCTGGCGTAGACCAGACAGAGTCAAGCCGCTGAATGAGCTGAAGCTAAGAGGCCTTACTCATTTAAAAGGAAAGCAGACTGGAGGTCATCTGCATATGCTGCTACAAAGGTCAACCGGTACACAGAGAGAACTGATGGAACAAGATCTGAAGTCGAATATTCTCCCGATTCATCAAATTCTACAAGTGAAGGCTGAAGATTATCATGGAGTAACATTCTACACTTACAGACTTCAACGCACTGACGGGAGCGAATTTACTTGCCAAGAGAACGACTTCATCATGCTGAAACCGGACGACATCTATCAAATGTTCATGGCCCACAGATACCTTCCAGTCAGGCAGAGCATAATATACAGCGAAGGCCTCGCAGCTATCAAGAGATTCATGCTTAGACAGATCCGAGTACACTCTTCACATGACCTACAGATGGCTACTGAGTGCAATCTGAAAAAGACAAATCTGACAAAGCCAAGACTGTATGGTCCAGAACTTGAAGACTTCCCAGCCTACCACATCTTCTTCACACCGCCAGCAGTCACCTATCTGAACCACAAGAACGAAAAACGTCTGTATGTAGTCAGTGAAATTGAGAAGTACTGTGACGGAACACTGAAGATAATCAAAGAACAGATTCTAAAGATGAAGGCAGAGCTAGAGGAAAATCTTCAAGAGGCATCGTCTTATGTTCAAAAGGAACACTCTACAGTAGAGACAATCTTAAAGGCCATTGACGATCGCCTCGAAAAGAAAAATACGCTGAGGCAATATGAACATGCACTTGGTATGAGGAAGCACTACTTCAAGTCTCAGAAGCAATAAGAGAATGGCACTTGATCACAAAGGGGGAGATTGTTGGAGATATTTAATTGTGAATCAAGTTGGTCATAGATTAGCTTTATATTTAATCCTTGTATTTAATTAGTGCATAAATTAGATAGCAATCGGGTCAAGTGTTAGGCCCATATAAACAGGCTAAAAGCCTTGTACGCCTAACCTAAACCTCGCCTATAAAAAGGGAGCCAAGGCTTAGGAATAGGTTAACGTCGTACTTATTCTTCATAGCCTTACGCGCATAGTTTTGTGTTGTACGAGTTCACGGTCTATCAAAGAAGGTTTTACGTTGATTCATTCTGTGTTCATCCTTACGTTTAATCTTCGTTGTTAGATCGTTATTCATTGTTGTTACAGAAACAGGGACTAACAGAAAGGATGTCGATGCAACAACCTACAGAGGAATCATAGGATCTCTGCTCTATCTGACTGCAAGCAGACCAGGCATTTCTTTCTCTGTTGGAATCTGTGCCAGATACCAATCAAAGCCCAAGGAGAGCCATCTTAGTGCTGCAAAGAGAATCATCAGATATATCAAAGGAAATCCAAATGCAGGCCTATGGTATCCAAAGGGAGGTAACTTTGAACTAATTGGTTACTCTGACTCAGATTTTGCAGGTTGCAGATTAGACAGGAAAAACACCTCTGGTCACTTCCAAATGCTAGGAGGAAGGCTTGTTTCCTGGTTTAGCAAGAAGCAGAACTCAATTTCAATAAGTAAAGCAGAAGCTAAATACATTACAGCTGAGAGTTGCTGTGCTCAGCTACTCTGGATGAAGCAACAGCTGAAGGACTATGGCATTCAAGCAAAGGAGATCAAGTTGCTGTGTGACAACACCAATGCCATTGCCATCACTCAGAATCCAGTTCTTCACTCCAGGACAAAGCACATTGAGATCAGACATCACTTCATCAGAGATCATGTTGAGAAGAAGCACATTTGCATGGAGCATGTTCCAACAGAAGATTAGCTTGCAGACATTCTGACAAAGCCTCTTCCTGAGGCTAGATTCAACAAACTGAGAGAGGAATTGGGAATGATGGATGAAATTCCAAGAGAATATTGAAAAGGAAGGCCCTCTGTTGCAAAATCTCTGCTAACAGAATACCTATTGCAGAACCCCTTCTGTTAACCCCCTTCTGTTCTCTATCCTGGCAGAACACCTCAGCAACAGAAACCCTCTCTTCCCTCCTTCAGAAAACCTCTTCTTATATCTAACAGAAAAGGTTGTGGACTTAGCAAAATTCTGAAAAACCGGGTGACCTAGTAAATTATTAAAGGTCTTTTACCCTTTTACCCTTAAAACGGTATACAGCCGCATAATATTTACTGCGCCCCCTTTTTACATTTATTGGTACCTCGGAACCGCAAATTATCTCAATCGTCCATTAACCCGTACCCATATATTCCCCTCATTTCAACCTAAACCGCTACTGCTTCCATTACTCTCAAGCTTTTGAACTCTTATCTCTCTAAATCTCTCAACTGCTAAAAACGGCTATGGCTTTCCTGAGCTTCAATGATCTTTCCAAGGAACAAAAAGCAACCCTGCTCAAGAATGTGTTGACAGGGATGAAGTGCGAACTGGATGTTCTACCCAGATTTCACACTGGTAGCAAGGAACTCAATTTTGGGTAAACTTTTGAAGGTTTCTGAGAACAGGAGTTGGCTTTTTGGAATCATTGATATTAGGGGATCAAGATGATGTATGTCACTTGTTGAGATTCCATGTACATTTGTCAGAAATTGAGCCAACTGCTGACCTGAAGCAGTGACCTGCTCCTGAGGCAGTCACTTGTGCGAATTTTTGAACCAGTGTTTTTTTTACCTCCATTTGCCTTCCTTCTCTTTCTAGTCCTTTTCCTCCTTTTTGAGAAAGTGTATATATGCAATTCCTTCCATTATACAAGTAGCAGTGGGCTAGTAGTCAGTCGCCTGCTGAGCCCACTGCTTGCTGGGATGCAGTCAACTGCAAAGCCAAATTTGTGAATTTTGACTCCTTTTGATCTTGAAATCCTCATTGTGACTGATAGCAGTTATATTTACTTGTGTTTATCATAAGTATTTATAAGCATTTGTTGAAGAAAAGAAGAGAAATTGGGAAAATATCTTGAGAATGAGAGTTAGAGCATAAACCATTGCGATGAAGAGCTTTTTGGACCAAGAGGATGACGTTCTGCCCATAATTCGAGTATAACTTATTGTATAGAACTCTAAATCACTCGATTCGAATTTCATGTGAATTTTAACTCAATAAGGTACAAATGTAATGAAGACGTCATGGCCAGGATATGAAAGGAACAAGACTCAATCAACCGATAAATTCAGATGTTGCTGGTGGGATTTCAGGATGCATACCTCTCAGTGTTTTATCCATATCTGTTGATTGGATGAATAAAATCACGTCATTCAAGTTTTATTGGATAGAAGACTTTATTATCTACAACTTTGGTGAAAGAATGATGTCCAAATTCGTAGCGGAACATCCCCACAATCCCGGTACAAAAACCAACACGTTTTGATCCATAAAAGGGAAAGAGAAAGGAGTACACTTTTTGGCGCAGCAACCGGCGCCGGTCATCCACAACCGGCGCCGGTCAGGTGTTATTTTTCGACCATAATAGAGCCTGTTTTGAACCGGCACCGGTCGGAACACAACCGGGGCCGGTTGGGGCGATTTCTGCACAAAACAGGCCAACGTGCAAGAGGATTTTTGATGGGAAAAGGTCATCTTCCTCATTTCTTGATCAAATATTACTCCACACCTGATTGTTGGGTTCGAATAGACTAAAATATGTCATTCTTTAGCTTATATAAAGCCCTCAATTCATCATGCAAACACATTCCATTCCATAGATTAATTCTTAGCTTTTATATTTTTGTTCTTGGTATTTTCTTCAAGTTCTTGAGGAGAGAAGTTCATCCTCCGAAATCATTGGTGTTTAGGTATTATTTCCTTTGTAATTTCATGTTCCATTACATTTATTATTGTATTGTGATTAATATGAGCATTAGAGGCTAATTTCTTAGCTAAGGCTAGGGATGAACTTCTATGCCCACTAGGTGTTTGATAAAAGTTCCAAACCAATAAATTGTGATTTATCCTTTATATATAGATTGTTTATGACTATGGTGTACAACATAGAAGTATGTTAAATTTAGTTTATACTTGCAATTAACGTTGAAGTCTAAACTATGAACATTAAAGGATAAACATATATAGTACCGAGAATAGAAATATATCCGGTCTTATATGATACGAGTGTGATGTCTTGATATTCAACGGGGTTTTCGGTAGATGAATGTAAGCCGTAACGGGACTTACACGTAACGAAAACCACGCTCTCGCTGCCTTAACCGGAGTTGAGAATATATTAGCGACATCGTATTCATAATTATTGGCAAAGAACTAATATTCAACCCTCTTTAAGCATTTAAGTGATTCCCGAAGCCTTAGTTGTTGTTATCATTTATCTTGAACTCAAAGTTAGTTAACGATTATCTTGTTGAACAAAAAGTGAAAAAACCAAAAATATAAAACACAAATCAAAATCCATTCACTTTATTCAATTCTTCATTTAAAGTTATCTACTCTCGGACTTGAATTAAACAACGTTTCCTTGTGGATTCGACCCGGTATTTTACCGGAATTTATTACTATATCGGCACTTGTACACTTGCAAGTTTAGCCCGATCAGTGACTTATTTGGACCTTGATGCTTCATTCCTTTGATGTTTTGAGTAGCTTATCTTTAGCAGGTGGCTACTCCTGAGTACTTCACAGAAATTCCCCCTCAGCAGGTGGCTAGGAATTCCCCCTTAATTTTGGAATCAAATTCCCCCTGAATAGATGCAGGATTATTCCTTCACGTGATCTAGATCATCTAACATTCCAAGCTCTTGCCTTAGTTGGTTGAATCTAGCTTCATTCAATGGCTTGGTGAAGATGTCAGCCAACTGGTTTTCCGTGGGGATATACTCAAGCTTGATGGTGAAATACACTTATAAAGTGATGCCTGATCTCAATATGCTTGGTTCTTGAATGAAATACCGGATTATGAGTGATAGCAATAGCACTAGTGTTATCACACAGTATCCTAATCTCCTTTGTTTCTTCTCCATAATCCTTCAATTGTTGTTTCATCCATAGTATTTGTGCACAGCAGTTGCCTGCAGCTATGTATTCAGCTTCAGCAGTGCTAGTAGCAATTGAATTTTGTTTCTTGCTGAACCAAGAGACAAGTCTTCCACCAATTAATTGACACGTACCTGAGGTACTTTTTCTATCAATTTTGCATCCGGCAAAGTCTGAGTAGCCATAGAGTTCAAAGCCTCCATTTGTTGGGTACCATAATCTAGAGTTGGGATTGCCTTTTAGATACCTTAAAATCTTCTTTGCAGCTAGAAGATGGCTTTCCTTAAGTTTTGATTGAAACCTTGCACATACACCAACTGAGTAGGCTATGTCTGGCCTACTCGTGGTGAGATATAATAGGGAACCAATGAAACCTCTATAAAGTGTAGGATCAACATCCTTGCCATCTTCATCTTGACTTAGAACTTATGATGTATTCATGGGTATCTTGACTGTAGACTTGTTCTCAACTTTGAACTTTTTCATGAGATCTCTTGTATATTTGGCTTGGTTGATGAAGATTCCTTGAGGAGTCTGCTTCACTTGTAGTCCCAGAAAATAGTTCAACTCTCCCATCATGCTCATTTTAAATTTTCTTTGCATGAGAGTTGAAAACTTTTCACATAGTGCTTGATTTGAGCTTCCAAAAATTATGTCATCAACATAGATTTGAACAAGCAGTATGTGGGGACCTTCTTCTATTTTAAATAGAGTCTTGTCTACTTTTCCCTTAGTGAATCCATTATTCACTAAATATTCAGAGAGAGTGTCATACCATGCTCTTGGGTCTTGCTTGAGTCCATAGAGCGCCTTGTGTAATTTGCAGACTTGATCCTTCTCTCTATTGATTTCAAAACCAGGAGGTTGCTCCACATAGACCTCCTCTTATAGTAGACCATTTAGGAAGACACTTTTCACATCCATTTGATAAACTGTGAATTGTTTATGAGCAGCATAAGCCAAGAAGATTCTTATAGTTTCTAATCTAGCAACAGGAGCAAAGGTTTCATCAAAATCTATATCTTCTTCCTGGCAGTAGCCTTTGGTTACCAACCTTGCCTTATTCTTGACTATGGTTCCTTCCTCATCCATTTTGTTTCTGAATACCCATTTAGTTCCTATCACATGTTGATTATAGGGTCTGGGTACAAGCTCCCATACATTGTTTCTCTCAAACTGGTTGAGTTCCTCTTGCATGGCTTATATCCAGTCTGAGTCAAGTAGGGCTTCTTCAATTTTCTTTGTTTCAATTTGGGAGATGAAGCATGAGAATAGTGCTTCTCTATGAATTGTTGATCTGGTACGAACCCCTATATTGATGTCTCCAATCACATGGTGAGGAGGATGTTTATTCATCCATCTGATGTCAGATGTTTTTTTTTTGTTAGATTTTGAGTATCATCCTCTTCTTCTTCTTCTTCTTCTTCACTATCCTCTGGTAGAATAGGATGGTTAGGAATGTCATGAGTGCCTAGAAGGTTGTCTTTTGGTGAGTCACCTGCTGGCAGTGGGCTGACAATTGAGTCAACTGCTGGCAGTGGCATGCCATTTGAGTCAACTGCCTTTCCATCTTTTTGAACACTATTATTTGGAAGGCAGTTTGGAGCCTTTCCAGTTTCCCTTGACTTGGATGACTCACCTTCATCTTTTAATTGAGCAGTGGGGTGGTTTTCAAATACCACATGGATTGATTCTTCTACCACCAGAGTTCTTTTGTTGAGGATCCGGAATGACTTGCTAGTTGTTGAGTAGCCCAGAAAGATCCCTTCATCAGATTTGGGATCAAATGGCTTGAGATAGTCCTTTCCATTGTTTAGGATAAAGCATTTGGATCCAAACACATGGAAATGACTAACGTTAGGCTTCTTTTCTTTCCATAACTCATATGGTGTCTTCTTGTGAGTCTTGTGAATAAGACTTCTATTTTGACTGTAACAAACCGTGTTGATTGCTTCTGCCCAAAATCTTTTGGGCAATCCAGCTGCTTCTAAAATTGTCCTTCCAGCTTCCTTGAGTGTCTTGTTCCTTCTTTCAGCAACACCATTTTGTTAAGGTGTTCTTGCTGCTCAGGTTTGATGATGGATTCCATTTTCTTCACAACACTGAATTATGATGGAGTTGAGAAATTCAGTACCTCTATCTGACCTGATCCTCTAGATTGAGAGACTCTTTTCATTTTGAATTAGCCTCATCAATTCAGGAAGTTTCTTCTCTATTTCATTCTTCTTCTTTAAGAATATGGTCCAAGTGTATCTAGAATAGTCATCAACTACAACCAGGATGTACCTTCTACCACTTAAGGTTGTTGGTTCAACTGGTCCAAACAAGTCAAGGTGTAGTAGGCTTAAGGGCCTAGTTGATGATTCCACTTCTTTTGATTTGAATGATACTTTGGTTTGTTTTCCTTTTTGACAAGCATCACAGAGGTGGTCCTTTCTGAAGTTGATTTCAGGGAGTCCTTTCACCAATCCTATTCTGGACAGTTTGTTGATTGTTTTGAAGTTTAGATGGCTTAATTTGTTGTGTCATTCCCAACTTAAGTTTGAATCTGCCTTTGTCACTAAGTAGATTCCTTCCTTTGCTGAGCTCCAATCAACAATGTACATGTCCTTCTTCCTTCTACCAGTGAGCACAATTTTGTCATTTTTGACATCTCTAATCAAGCAGATGTCTTTGGAGAATGTAACATTATAGCCACTATCACAGAGCTGGCTTTTGCTTATGAGATTGAACTTTAAACCCTTAACATAGGATATGTTTTGGATTGTAAGTCCATTAATTGATAGGTCTCCAGCTCCTTTGGTTTCTCCTTGTTTTTCCACATTCCCAAATGTTACTTTGGGTCCTTCCCATGTTGTATAGTTTGACAGGAGCCGCCTGCTTCCCGTCATGTGCCTGGAGCAGCCTGAATCTATGTACCATGTTTGTGTTTCAGCTGCTCCAGCACCTTCCTGTATAGATTAATGTTGAGCAGTAGCCCACAAGTTAGTGGGCGACTTCTCTTGTACAAGTTTAGGCATCCATGCCCATCTAGAACCATTGAGTTCTAAGCAGATTGGTCTATAGCCATTTGAGATGTTGTAATCAAAGGGAATGGCTATGTACTTGTTAATCCTTTTCCTTCTAGAAGTGGGAAATGGATTATTAATTTGAGGACTCTGCTTGGTATTTTGATTGTGGTTGGTCTTATTGATTGGTTGCCAACGGGTTCTTGTGTTTAGATGGTTAGGGGGTGTAGATTTATACAGGTGTTTGGATTTTGGTTTGGGAGCAGGTTGGTTCCTTCTTGTGGGAACATTTGGGGAGTGGGGTTTTTGGTATATTAGCTTTCTTGTGTTTGATTGGTGGTTTGTAGATATACAATTTGGAGTGAGTCTAGTGGGGGATGAGTACCCAAGACCTCTTCTCCTCGTATTTAGAATAACTTCAACAATAGGGTGAAAATTTTTACTATTTGTGCTTGAGTTCTTCAGCTCTTTGTTCTCCTTTTCTAAGACATCATTTCTGCTTAAGGCATCTAGTAATTTAGAATGAATGGCCTTAATGTCTTGTTTCAGTCTATCATTTTCAGCATTCAAGAGAACATGGTGATTTTGGACTTTTTGAAAAACTTGTAATAAAGATTCAAGTGTTATATTGTTTGGTCCAGAATCACTAGAGCTATAGGAGGAGCAGGATGTTACCTCAACATCGTTGTAGTGGTCCTTGGCCATTAAGCATTTGGGGGAGCAGCTTTCATCATCTTTTCTTCCACTAGTGGAAGGCTTGTTGAGCCACCTGCTGCTCTCTTCAGTCACCTGTCATGATCCTAGGCAGAGTAGTGCTTCTTCTGAGCTATCTGATGAGGAGCTCTCATCACTTGAGCTGCTTTCATCATCAGTTTGGAGTTCCTCCTTTTTCTTTTCACTTACAAAGGCTTGTCTTTTGCCTTTGAAGTTTTTGTAACCAGTTTTTTAAGCAGTCCCCTGCTGCCCTTAATATTTTTGGGCTAAGGGCAGAGGGCATTCATTTTTGTAATGTTCTGGCTGTCTACAGTTGTAGCACAGGACCGTTTCCTCGCTGGGTTGAGGTCTCCCTTGTCTTCTAGGTGGCTCGTTGTATGCTTTCTTTGGAGCAGTTCCCTCCTTCTTCATAAATCTTTTAAATTTCCTCACAAACATAGCAAACTGCTCGTCAGTGAGGAGATTATTGAGGGATTTTTCAGCAGATTTTGAAGTGCTTGGCTCAGACACTAGAGCTAGTGTCTTGGACTCATCTTCCTTCTCTTCTTTGATCTCCTTCATTTCAAATTCATAGGCCTCTAGATCACTGAAGAGTTTGTTAGTTGACAAAGTTCTTAGATCTCTGCTATCTCTCATAGCAGTCACCTTCATGTCCCACTTAGATGGCAGGCCTCTTAAGACTTTAAGGGAAATCTCCTTTTGGGATAGATCCTTCCATAGATCTGAGACCTCTACTATAATCTTTAGGAACCTAGATTCCATCTCATGAATAGACTCATTTGACAACATTTTGATGTCCTCAAATTTCTTGAGGGCTATTGTAATACCAGATAATTTTTGGACCTTAGTTTATGCTTCGAAGACGAAACATTCTTTAAGGGGGATAGAATGTGACACCCCAAAGATTTAAATAGAAAATTTACTAATAATATAAAGATAAAATAAAAGTAAATATGATATAATGGGTTTGAATAAAAAAAGTGAATGTTAACTCAGATAAAATTTGTCTGATAAAAATAAACCAGATATAATTTATCTCATAATCATTCAACCAAATGTTAAAAAAATGAAATAAAGTTATAACTCAAAACATACAATGTAATTAATATACAGCGTACGTTATTAACTTATAATATACTACATACATATGTATAACATATTAACATGCATGCACCCATACACTTAATACCTAAACTACATACGAACATGCATATCCATACATACATCATAATACACCCATACAAATGTAACGTACGTACATGCGTGAATAACAATAAAACACGAACAACCTGATGACTAATTAACTTCCTAAGTTAATGTGCGTAACTCACGAAGGGACGAGATGTGTACCTGGGAACGTGTGTACATATGTGACCAACATGAACGGCTGAACGCTTACACACCTGCGTATGCGAAAAAAAACGTAAATATAAACCTGAGAGGAAGAGAGGGGGTAGAGAGCGTACGTAGTCAGAGAAGGCAGTAGAAGTATCGGGCTGAAATACGCCGGAGGAGACCACATCAGCCGGACTGGTTCGACGGAGAGAGGAGTTCACCGGACTGAACCGTTTCCTCTGAACGTCACCAGTCAGTTTCATTGGTAGGAAACGCCGCCGTGAGTTGCTCTCACCAAACCTGACTGCTGCCGCTGAACATCATGGGGTTGCCGTCAGACTTATTCTCCCACCGGTGAAGAAGGAAGCCACTAGGGGACCTCCCAAGCTGCAGCCGCCAGCACACCACTGCTCTAGTAGACGTCAGAAATGAAGACACGCTGCAAAACCGTAGCCATCGTCGTCAAGCATCAGCCAATCTATGCCGCCGACGATCTCCTTCATTGCGTACGTAGCTTCACACTCGGCATAGGTTTAATGTTTTGGGCTGAATAATAATAATTATAATAATAATAATAATAATAAAAATAATAATATTATTAATAATAAGATTCTGCAAAATTGATACATTAGAGATGAGAAATATTAATTATGAAATTGGATTGGTTGATTGATAGTAATCACTTGGATAAATTAGTTAATTGACAAAATTAAATAATATTAGATGATAAATTGAATTGTTGGTTAATTAATATTACATTAAAATAATTAGTTATTTTGATATTTTGATTTAGTACCATAATTAGAATAAACAAAATTGGTTGGATTTTATTTTCACTAATTATTGGATTAATTGAAGTAGAAAATTGAATAGTTAATTCGGATATGTTTTAATAATATTAAAATATAGTTAATTATTTGAATGTTTTATGAGTAGAGTAAATTAATGGCGATTAGTAAATTAAAAATTGGATGTTGAAGTTAATTATATTCGGATAGTTTAATCAAATACTATAATTAATGGTCGGATTAATAAGGTAATTTGATTAATAAAAAGTGAGTAACTCGATTAATTAATTAATTAAATTAATAAGTTCGAATGATAAAATAAAAGAGAAAGATTGGATAAATTATTAAAAATAGAAAAGGTGACTAATTATATCATCTTAATTAACTAAAAAGGTGACTAGTTAGAGACCGGATTAGAAGACGCAAACTAAGTAGGAGTGTCATCATTATTGAGGTAAGTTTCTCTGCCAATCCAAAATTGTTTCCTCGTATTATATGCTTATTATGCATTATGTGATTAAGTGTGAATTTTAAATGTGTACTATTTTGGGCGACTAAGAATTTGTGAAATATTGGAGATATATTTTGGGATTTAATCCCTAGTATGACTTTGGAGTGAATTTTTATGTAATACAATTTTGGAGTATTTATGAATGTGGATTTTTGGTGGACGTATCCATTAAATGGATATTTTGGAAGACTATGTATAGATAAATGATTTTCGAAGAATGAATAATGTTTTTATAATGATTATTGACATCTCGAGAGAAACACGAGGTGTGGGTGGTTAGAGCTATATACCGCGGGTTTAGTTTAGGTTTATGATGATTATTGGTGGCGGGAGAAATCCCGGTAAATATTGGTGGCGGGAGATTCCCGGTATTTCTTTTGAGAACTTTAAAAGTTCTTTGGTGGCCACGGTAGTAGTTTCTAATCACCCGGGTATCTAACCCATTGTGAGGTAGGGGGACGTTGTCCGAACTACTTGGACTTCTTACTGCTCGGAGGGCTTGGAATCCCTTTTAGGGGGTGTGCACACTTAAGGGTGAAGTTCAGTTTCGAATTGGTGGTCGGTGGGAGCCGGAATTTCCGGGATGAGTCGTACACAACAACGATTCATTGGACTCGAGGAATCTTGAGTTCCGCCCATCTTAAAAGAATCTAAGAATGACTTTGATTTTGGAATGGTGGTATTTTTAGCTACAAAAGTTAGATTTTGAAGAGTGATACTTTTATTTGAGATGTCAATTGTTTGGAGCATATAAGGATTATTTTTAACTATACGGGTATTTGAGGTTATAAAGTTGACAAATGATGTTTTTGATTTGAAAAGAATTTTGGTGGTGTGAGTATTTTTATATAGTATTATATGAAAAACTATTTTCGCCAAACCTGATTATTTTACGGGGTTGGGTAGTACTTACATAGCTCTAAAGCTAATTTTTGTTATTTTTCTTTGTTTTGTTTTCTGCACTTTATTTGTGCAGGTAATGATGAATATGAAGCTCTTGATGTTTGACGAGTCTTGAGAGCGCTTTAGAAGATTAAGTGTAGTCTTCACTTAGTTTAAATTATGTTATTAAATTTTAAATTTAAGTTATTAATTCGGTTGAACTCATGGTGAATAGCCTTAACATCCAGCCAAGTTGAGGGCTGGGTGTGGCGGTAACACACCCTTTTTCCATTATTGTTATTTCCGCTGCAAAACTCTATCTATTTTTAAGGAATAAATCAATATTATTATCAATATATTATTTCTAAGTATTATTTTGGGAGGGAAAAATGGGGGTGTTACAAATTGGTATCAGAGCTTTTGAGACTCGGGTTGCGAAGTCTCTGGCTGTTAAGTTGGTACCCTTAACAACTGGTATGACGGCGACTAGAGTCAAAAGTATCCAAAAAGTTTTTGAAAACAATTTTTCAGAGGCTAAAGTTTTTCAAAATGATTTTTCTAATCACTTTTTCAAAAAAAATCTAATGTTTCTTAAATTTCCCTAAGTGATACAAACATTTGATTAGTTTTGAAGAGATTTTCCTAAAATGATGTCTGTTTTTTTTTTTTGGCTTTCTTAAAAATAGGAAAAATAACCTGACTAGGATCGCGGTGAGAATTGTGTGGTTTACTTGTCTTGTTTGATATATGTACATTTTAGAAATTGGAAACCTTGTGTTTTGGGCCCATATATGAGATGGGACTCCAAAGGTGGTTAGGATTGATTATGTGTGAATTGATTATGTGAAAAACCCTTATAAGGTGTACGCTTGAAAATAATAAATTCCTTGGAGAATAAGGTATGTATAATTTTTGTGCGCAAGTGTGTGATACTTTAGAGTGTAAACTTGGTATATTGTGAGAAACCTTATCGGGTGTATGAGCTTTCTAGAATCCTTAGTTGAATTGAGTTTGAACCTTTGAAGACAAACTATGAATTTCCTTATTAATCCTTTCGTTTTAGCTTGTGCTTCGAGGACGAAGCACTCTTTTAAGGGGTTAGATTGTAATACCAGATAATTTTTGGACCTTAGTTTATGCTTCGAGGACGAAACATTCTTTAAGGGGGATAGAATGTGACCAACATGAACGGCTGAACGCTTACACACCTGCGTATGCGAAAAAAAACGTAAATATAAACCTGAGAGGAAGAGAGGGAGTAGAGAGCGTACCTAGTCAGAGAAGGCAGTAGAAGTACCGGGCTGAAATACGCCGGAGGAGACCACATCGGCCGGACTGGTTCGACGGAGGGAGGAGTTCACCGGACTGAACCGTTTCCTCTGAACGTCACCAGTCAGTTTCATTGGTAGGAAACGCCGCCGTGAGTTGCTGTCACCAAACCTGACTGCTGCCGCTGAACATCATGGGGTTGCCGTCAGACTTATTCTCCCACCGGTGAAGAAGGAAGCCACTAGGGGACCTCCCAAGCTGCAGCCGCCGGCACACCACTGCCCTAGTAGACGTCAGAAATGAAGACACGCTGCAAAACCGTTAACCGTAGCCATCGCCGTCAAGCATCAGCCAACCTACGCCGCCGACGATCTCCTTCATTGCGTACGTAGCTTCACACTCGGCATAGGTTTAATGTTTTGGGCTGAATAATAATAATTATAATAATAATAATAATAAAAATAATAATAATATTAATAATAAGATTCTGCAAAATTGATACATTAGAGATGAGAAATATTAATTATGAAATTGGATTGGTTGATTGATAGTAATCACTTGGATAAATTAGTTAATTGACAAAATTAAATAATATTAGATGATAAATTGAATTGTTGGTTAATTATATTACATTAAAATAATTAGTTATTTTGATATTTTGATTTAGTACCATAATTAGAATAAACAAAATTGGTTGGATTTTATTTTCACTAATTATTGGATTAATTGAAGTAGAAAATTGACACCCCAAAGATTTAAATAGAAAATTTACTAATAATACAAAGATAAAATAAAAGTAAATCAGAAAAGTTCTTTGGTGGCCGCGGTAGCAGTTTCTAATCACCCGGGTATCTAACCCATTGTGAGGTAGGGGGACGTTGTCCGAACTACTTGGACTTCTTACTACTCGGAGGGCTTGGAATCCCTTTTAGGGGGTGTGCACACTTAAGGGTGAAGTTCAGTTTCCAATTGGTGGTCGGTGGGAGCCGAAATTTCCGGGATGAGTCGTACACAACAACGATTCATTGGACTCGAGGAATCTTGAGTTCCGCCCATCTTAAAAGAATCTAAGAATGACTTTGATTTTGGAATGGTGGTATTTTTAGCTACAAAAGTTAGATTTTGAAGAGTGATACTTTTATTTGAGATGTCAATTGTTTGGAGCATATAAGGATTATTTTTAACTATACGGGTATTTGAGGTTATAAAATTGACAAATGATGTTTTTGATTTGAAAAGAATTTTGGTGGTGTGAGTATTTTTATATAGTATTATATGAAAAACTATTTTCGCCAAACCTGATTATTTTACGGGGTTGGGTAGTACTTACTTAGCTCTAAAGCTAATTTTTGTTATTTTTCTTTGTTTTGTTTTCTGCACTTTATTTGTGCAGGTAATGATGAATATGAAGCTCTTGATGTTTGACGAGTCTTGAGAGCGCTTTAGAAGATTAAGTGTAGTCTTCACTTAGTTTAAATTATGTTATTAAATTTTAAATTTAAGTTATTAATTCGGTTGAACTCATGGTGGATATCCTTAACATCCAGCCAAGTTGAGGGCTGGGTGTGGCGGTAACACACCCTTTTTCCATTATTGTTATTTCCGCTGCAAAACTCTATCTATTTTTAAGGAATAAATCAATATTATTATCAATATATTATTTCTAAGTATTATTTTGGGAGGGAAAAATGGGGGTGTTACAAATTGGTATCAGAGCTTTTGAGACTCGGGTTGCGAAGTCTCTGGCTGTTAAGTTGGTACCCTTAACAACTGGTATCACTTTTTTAATACTAGAGTTAAGTTGGTAGAGGCCAAAGTTTTTCAAAATGATTTTTCTAATCACTTTTTCAAAAAAAATCTAATGATTCTTAAATTTCCCTAAGTGATACAAACATTTGATTAGTTTTGAAGAGATTTTCCTAAAATGATGTCTGTTTTTTTTTTTGCTTTCTTAAAAATAGGAAAAATAACTTGACTAGGATCGCGGTGAGAATTGTGTGGTTTACTTGTCTTGTTTGATATATGTACATTTTAGAAATTGGAAACCTTGTGTTTTGGGCCTATATATGAGATGGGACTCCAAAGGTGGTTAGGATTGATTATGTGTGAATTGATTATGTGAAAAACCCTTATAAGGTGTACGCTTGAAAATAATAAATTTTCAAGGGGTTAGATTGTAATACCAGATAATTTTTGGACCTTAGTTTATGCTTCGAGGACGAAACATTCTTTAAGGGGGATAGAATGTGACACCCCAAAGATTTAAATAGAAAATTTACTAATAATATAAAGATAAAATAAAAGTAAATCAGAAAAGTTCTTTGGTGGCCGCGGTAGTAGTTTCTAATCACCCGGGTATCTAACCCATTGTGAGGTAGGGGGACGTTGTCCGAACTACTTGGACTTCTTACTACTCGGAGGGCTTGGAATCCCTTTTAGGGGGTGTGCACACTTAATGGTGAAGTTCAGTTTCCAATTGGTGGTCAGTGGGAGCCGGAATTTCCGGGATGAGTCGTACACAACAACGATTCATTGGACTCGAGGAATCTTGAGTTCCGCCCATCTTAAAAGAATCTAAGAATGACTTTGATTTTGGAATGGTGGTATTTTTAGCTACAAAAGTTAGATTTTGAAGAGTGATACTTTTATTTGAGATGTCAATTGTTTGGAGCATATAAGGATTATTTTTAACTATACGGGTATTTGAGGTTATAAAGTTGACAAATGATGTTTTTGATTTGAAAAGAATTTTGGTGGTGTGAGTATTTTTATATAGTATTATATGAAAAACTATTTTCAAAGTCTTAAATTCTCATTTTGAAAAGTCTTATTTTCAAGGGGTATTATATAGTCTTATATGAAAAACTATAGTATTATATAGTACAAAAATCTCTTCAATTCTCACCGCGATTCTAATTACTTTTTCAAAAAAAATCTAATGTTTCCTAAATTTCCCTAAGTGATACAAACATTTGATTAGTTTTGAAGAGATTTTCCTAAACTGATGTCTGTTTTTTTTTCTTTCTTAAAAATAGGAAAAATAACCTGACTAGGATCGCGGTGAGAATTGTGTGGTTTACTTGTCTTGTTTGATATATGTACATTTTAGAAATTGGAAACCTTGTGTTTTGGGCCTATATATGAGATGGGACTCCAAAGGTGGTTAGGATTGATTATGTGTGAATTGATTATGTGAAAAACCCTTATATGGTGTACGCTTGAAAATAATAAATTCCTTGGAGAATAAGGTACGTATAATTTTTGTGCGCAAGTGTGTGATACTTTAGAGTGTAAACTTGGTATATTGTGAGAAACCTTATCGGGTGTATGAGCTTTCTAGAATCCTTAGTTGAATTGAGTTTGAACCATTGAAGACAAACTATGAATTTCCTTATTAATCCTTTCGTTTTAGCTTGTGCTTCGAGGACGAAGCACTCTTTTAGGGGGTTAGATTGTAATACCAGATAATTTTTGGACCTTAGTTTATGCTTCGAGGACGAAACATTCTTTAAAGGGGATAGAATGTGACACCCCAAAGATTTAAATAGAAAATTTACTAATAATATAAAGATAAAATAAAAGTAAATCTGATATAATGGGTTTGAATAAAAAAAGTGAATGTTAACTCAGATAAAATTTGTCTGATAAAAATAAACCAGATATAATTTATCTCATAATCATTCAACCAAATGTTCAAAAAAATGAAATAAAGTTATAACTCAAAACATACAATGTAATTAATATACAGCGTACGTTATTAACTTATAATATACTACATACATATGTATAACATATTAACATGCATGCACCCATACACTTAATACCTAAACTACATACGAACATGCATATCCATACATACATCATAATACACCCATACAAATGTAACGTACCCACATGCGTGAATAACAATAAAACACGAACAAGCTGATGACTAATTAACTTCCTAAGTTAATGTGCGTAACTCACGAAGGGACGAGATGTGTACCTGGGAACGTGTGTACATATGTGACCAACATGAACGGCTGAACGCTTACACACCTGCGTATGCGAAAAAAAAAACGTAAATATAAACCTGAGAGGAAGAGAGGGAGTAGAGAGCGTACGTAGTCAGAGAAGGCAGTAGAAGTACCGGGCTGAAATACGCCGGAGGAGACCACATCGGCCGGACTGGTTCGACAGTGGGAGGAGTTCACCGGACTGAACCGTTTCCTCTGAACGTCACCAGTCAGTTTCATTGGTAGGAAACGCCGCCGTGAGTTGCTGTCACCAAACCTGACTGCTGCCGCTGAACATCATGGGGTTGCCGTCAGACTTATTCTCCCACCGGTGAAGAAGGAAGCCACTAGGGGACCTCCCAAGCTGCAGCCGCCGGCACACCACTGCTCTAGTAGACGTCAGAAATGAAGACACGCTGCAAAACCGTAGCCATCGCCGTCAAGCATCAGCCAACCTATGCCTGTTGGAATTAGTCCAAACTGTTCCTAAAATTATGGGCATAACCCATGATCCGATTTTATTGTTTAGTTGGTTAGTTTTGCTTTCCTATTATTTAGAATCATGGAGTAGTACGTGTTCAGTTAGTTTTGTTTTCTCCTTATTTATACTGCATCACTCTTGTTATGTATCAGGTGTGACAGATCATCAAAATGGAGCAATATACTTCAGTTTAGTTTGCTCCAGATAGTGCTTCATTCTTGCTCTCAAAGTGTTTGCTTTATTGCCTCAATAAAAATATTGCATTTGTCTGCACTTCACAAAATCCTGGGCAGTGAACTACATTTGGTATCAGAGCCTCGTTGGTGAAGTGAATGCCCAAATACATGCCTCGGAATCCAACCATGGATGGTTCTAAAAACAAAGAAGGAGCAGTAAGTCTCCAGTACCCGATGCTTGCCAAAAACAATTACACTCCATGGGCTATCAAGATGAAAGTGTTCATGCAAGCCCAAGGAGTTTGGGATGCCATTGAACTGGTTGATCCAAAAGCAGAAGTCGAGGATCGGAAGGACAAGATGGCCATAGCAGCCATATACCAAGGAATTCCAGAAGAGATGTTGTTGTCACTGGCAGAAAAGAAAACCGCGAGGGAGGCATGGGATGCTCTCGAGACGATATACATGGGCGCGGAACGTGTAAAGACTGCAAGGATTCAGACCTTAAAGTCTGAGTTTGAAATGCTCAGAATGAAGGAATCGGAGTCCATTGATGATTTTGCTATCAAACTACACAAAATCACCACCAACATTCGGACTTTGGGAGACAAGTTCGAGGAGGCGTGTGTTGTTAAGAAGTTGCTCAGGGCTGTCCCAGCAAAATATCTACAGATTGCTTCAACAATCGAGCAATTTGGAGATATGGAGACCATGACCGTTGAAGAGGCTGTTGGCCGGCTCAGGTGCTACGAAGAGAGGATTCGTGGACATGAAGAGATCGAGGCCAACCAGCTCTTGCTAACTCAAGAGGAGTGGCTGGCAAGGTCAAAAAAGGGAAGCAATAGGGAGTCTTCTTCAGCTCCTAAGGCTCGCGGTAACAACGGTGGAAATAACCGTGGCCGTGGAAGGGGACGCGGCAGAGGTCGAGGAGGCGGCCGGGGAGGTCGGGGCAGTAACAATACCTTTAAGCAGGAGGCAGAGAGCAACCGGAACTCAAGTGGTGGCCGTGATAAAAGCAATATAAAATGTTTTAATTGTGATATCTATGGTCACTACGCGTCAGAATGTCGAAAGCCTCAACGGGAGAACAACCGGGAAGCAAACTTAATTCAGATTCAAGATGATGAGCCTGCACTCCTTCTATCCATGTGCAAGCAGGAAGCATGCAACATGGTACTGTTAAACGAAAAGGTGGTCCCAAAGTTGCGGTCTGCCAAGGGAGCCTCGGAGGAGTCTAACCTGTGGTACCTGGATAACGGAGCCAGTAACCACATGACGGGCGAGAGATCAAAATTCAAGGATTTAGATGAGAGCATAAAAGGCCAAGTCAAGTTTGGGGATGGATCTATGGTGTAGATTGCTGGTAGATGAAGTATTCTTCTTCATTGTAAAAATGGTGAGCAGCGACTACTGGATGAGGTATATTATATACCTGATCTGTGCAGCAACATTATAAGCCTCGGTCAACTTTCAGAGGTTGGCAACAAGGTCACACTCCACGGAGAATATTTATGGGTGTATGATAAACAAGGGAGGTTGCTCATGAAAGTGAAAAGGTCACCGAACAGACTTTACAAAATCATTTTGGAGAGTTCTGAGCGAGTTTGCTTGTTGTCAAAGCTTACAGAATCATCCTGGATTTGGCATGCACGCCTCGGGCATATAAACTTTGATTCCCTGAAGTTGATGTCCAAGAAGAATATGGTGTGGGGTGTACCGAGTATAGAGCACCCGACACAGATATGCAGCGGGTGTTTGATTGGGAAACAAACCAGGAGTTCTTTTCCCACTCAAACCAGTCACAGAGCTGAAAGAATTCTGCAGCTAGTCCACGGTGATCTCTGCGGCCCAATAACTCCACCAACTCCTGCGGGAAACAGGTATTTCCTCCTTTTGGTTGATGATTATAGTCGTGCAATGTGGGTGTATATGCTGAAATCGAAAGATGAAGCCTTTGATGCCTTTAAGAAGTTTCGAGCTCTTGTTGAAAGAGAAACTGAATGCAAAATAAAAGTGTTCAGAACTGATCGGGGGTGTGAATTCCTCTCAAATCAGTTCACACAATATTGTGAAGAGGCTGGAATTCAGAGGCACACAACAGCACCTTACACCCCACAGCAAAACGGGGTCGTGGAACGAAGAAATCGCACTGTTATAGAAATGGCCCGAAGTCTGTTGAAAAGCATGAACCTGCCAGTATACCTATGGAGGGAGGCTGTCCGGCATGCGGTTTACCTCCTAAACCGTGTACCAACAAAGGCATTGGCTGATATTACCCCATACGAAGCCTGGTCTCGAAAGAAACCACATCTAGCACACTTAAGAGTGTTTGGGTGCGTGGCACATATGAAAATTCCAAGCTCACAGGTGAAGAAGCTGGATGATCAGAGCAAATCAGTTGTGTATTTAGGCATGGAGCCTGGGAGTAAGGCCTGCAGACTGCTGGACCCAGAGGAAAGGAAAGTGTATGTTTGTCGTGATGTTGTTTTCGAGGAAAACAAACAATGACCATGGGAACAAGTTAGTGCTGAAAAACCAGATTTCTCAGTACCACTTATCATTGAGGGAGCTGAGCAATCAAACCTTGATGGAGGAGAATCTGATGAGGAGCCTTTCACACCTCAAAGAGAATCCACCGGCATGCTTCACGAACCAGAAATGCATCCCCTTGAGCAGACAACAATAGATGCACTAACCCCCCCGAATGCAGCAACATCTTCCTTTGGTGATCCAGGTAGCGCTTCTAGTGATGAAGCACCAAGAAGATTCAGATCCCTTCAAGAGATATATGCTGAGACTCAAGAAACTGAGGCAGATGCAGAATTGTTCTTCCTTGGTGTGGAGGAACCGACTTCCTATGAGGAAGCTGCAAAGGAAACGTCTTGGAAGGAAGCAATGAAGCAAGAGTTGCAGGCAATTGAGAAAAATAAAACATGGAGCTTGACTGACCTTCCTCCTGGTCATAAATCCATTGGAGTAAAATGGGTTTACAAATTGAAGAAGGACTCGAAGGGGAATGTCATCAAACACAAGGCAAGACTTGTGGCAAAGGGTTACATTCAACAACAAGGCGTTGATTATGAGGAGGTTTTTGCACCAGTAGCCCGGATTGAAACTGTGAGATTGATCCTTGCACTCTCAGCCAAGAAAGGGTGGGAAGTCCATCACCTTGATGTCAAATCAACTTTTTTAAATGGTGAACTTCAAGAGGAAGTGTATGTCAATCAACCGGAAGGCTTTGTGAAGGAAAATCAGGAGCAGAAAGTTTATAAATTGTCTAAAGCATTGTACGGGTTACGCCAAGCACCAAGGGCATGGAATGCTCGTTTAGACAGTTGTCTAAAGGGCCTTGGATTCAGGAGATGTCCATATGAGCAGGCTGTCTACACACGACATAGATCAGGTGGGTCTTTGATCGTCGGGGTGTATGTTGATGATTTAATAGTCACTGGCTCAAGTACTTCAGAAATTTATGAATTTAAAGATCAAATGAGCAAGGAGTTTGAGATGAGTAATTTGGGTCTCTTATCATACTATCTCGGGATTGAGGTAGAGCAAGTGACAGGGCAGATTGTGTTAAAACAGACAACATATGCCAAGAAAATCTTGGAAAAAGCAGGGATGGCAGATTGCAATCCTACCAAATATCCAATGGAACCGAAGCTTTAGCTAAGGAAGGATGAGGGTGGACAACCTGTTGATGCAACAAAGTTCAAAAGTATCGTTGGCAGCCTGAGGTACTTGACTCACACTCGTCCGGACCTTACTTATGTCGTAGGTGTAGTGAGTAGGTATATGGAGAAACCTACAGTACTTCACCAGCAAGCTGTGAAGCATATTTTGAGGTATATTAAAGGAACAATTGTTTTTGGGATTGTATACTCAAAGGAGGCTGGGAACGAAGATGAAATTATCGGGTATTCGGACAGTAATCTGGCAGGGGATCTTGAAGATAGGAAGAGCACCGGTGGGATGGCGTTCTACGTCAATAGCAGCCTTGTCACTTGGGCCTCACAAAAGCAACGGAGTGTTGCATTTTCCTCCTGTGAAGCTGAGTTCATGGCTGCCACGGCAGCAGCTTGTCAAGGAATATGGATGCGAGGTTTGCTTAGTGAGCTTGTAAGGCACAAATTGGGTCCAGTTACCATTTATGTTGATAATAAGTCAGCAATTGCATTGATGAAAAATCCAGTCTTTCATGGGAGGAGCAAGCATATTGATATTCGTTTCCATTTCATACGTGAGTGTGTTGAAAAAGGTGAAATTGTGGTCAAGCACGTGCGCACCGAAGAACAACGGGCTGATATACTCACCAAGGCATTAGCAAGAGTCAAATTTGCAGAAATGCGTGAGCTGCTTGGAGTTAAAGACCTCACCTGATCAAGTTTGGATTAGGGGGGAGAATGTTGGAATTAGTCCAAACTGTTCCTAAAATTATGGGCATAACCCATTATCCGATTTTATTGTTTAGTTGGTTAGTTTTGCTTTCCTATTATTTAGAAACATGGAGTAGTACGTGTTCAGTTAGTTTTGTTTTCTCCTTATTTATACTGCATCACTCTTGTTATGTATCAGGTGTGACAGATCATCAAAACAGAGCAATATACTTCAGTTTAGTTTGCTCCAGATAGTGCTTCATTCTTGCTCTCAAAGTGTTTGCTTTATTGCCTCAATAAAAATATTGCATTTGTCTGCACTTCACAAAATCCTGGGCAGTGAACTACAATGCCGCCGACGATCTCCTTCATTGCGTACGTAGCTTCACACTCGGCATAGGTTTAATGTTTTGGGCTGAATAATAATAATTATAATAATAATAAAAATAATAATATTAATATTAATAATAAGATTCTGCAAAATTGATACATTAGAGATGAGAAATATTAATTATGAAATTGGATTGGTTGATTGATAGTAATCACTTGGATAAATTAGTTAATTGACAAAATTAAATAATATTAGATGATAAATTGAATTGTTGGTTAATTAATAGTACATTAAAATAATTAGTTATTTTGATATTTTGATTTAGTACCATAATTAGAATAAAAAAAATTGGTTGGATTTTAATTTCACTAATTATTGGATTAATTGAAGTAGAAAATTGAATAGTTAATTCGGATATGTATTAATAATATTAAAATATAGTTAATTATTTGAATGTTTTATGAGTAGAGTAAATTAATGGCGATTAGTAAATTAAAAATTGGATGTTGAAGTTAATTATATTCGGATATTTTAATCAAATACTATAATTAATGGCCGGATTAATAAGGTATTATTACTTAAAATAATAACTTGATAAGTAGGAGTGTCATCATTATTGAGGTAAGTTTCTCTGTCAATCCAAAATTGTTTCCTCGTATTATATGCTTATTATGCATTATGTGATTAAGTGTGAATTTTAAATGTGTACTATTTTGGGCGACTAAGAATTTGTGAAATATTGGAGATATATTTTGGGATTTAATCCCTAGTATGACTTTGGAGTGAATTTTTATGTAATACAATTTTGGAGTATTTATGAATGTGGATTTTTGGTGGACGTATCCATTAAATGGATATTTTGGAAGACTATGTATAGATAAATGATTTTCGAAGAATGTAATGTTTTTATAATGATTATTGACATCTCGAGAGAAACACGAGGTGTGGGGTGGTTAGAGCTATATACCGCGGGTTTAGTTTAGGTTTATGATGATTATTGGTGGCGGGAGAAATCCCGGTAAATATTGGTGGCGGGAGATTCCCGGTATTTCTTTTGAGAACTTTAAAAGTTCTTTGGTGGCCGCGGTAGTAGTTTCTAATCACCCGGGTATCTAACCCATTGTGAGGTAGGGGGACGTTGTCCGAACTACTTGGACTTCTTACTACTCGGAGGGCTTGTAATCCCTTTTAGGGGGTGTGCACACTTAATGGTGAAGTTCAGTTTCCAATTGGTGGTCGGTGGGAGCCGGAATTTCCGGGATGAGTCGTACACAACAACGATTCATTGGACTCGAGGAATCTTGAGTTCCGCCCATCTTAAAAGAATCTAAGAATGACTTTGATTTTGGAATGGTGGTATTTTTAGCTACAAAAGTTAGATTTTGAAGAGTGATACTTTTATTTGAGATGTCAATTGTTTGGAGCATATAAGGATTATTTTTAACTATACGGGTATTTGAGGTTATAAAGTTGACAAATGATGTTTTTGATTTGAAAAGAATTTTGGTGGTGTGAGTATTTTTATATAGTATTATATGAAAAACTATTTTCGCCAAACCTGATTATTTTACGGGGTTGGGTAGTACTTACTTAGCTCTAAAGCTAATTTTTGTTATTTTTCTTTGTTTTGTTTTCTGCACTTTATTTGTGCAGGTAATGATGAATATGAAGCTCTTGATGTTTGACGAATCATGAGAGCGCTTTAGAAGATTAAGTGTAGTCTTCACATAGTTTTAATTATGTTATTAAATTTTAAATTTAAGTTATTAATTCGGTTGAACTCATGGTGGATAGCCTTAACATCCAGCTAAGTTGAGGGCTGGGTGTGGCGGTAACACACCCTTTTTCCATTATTGTTATTTCCGCTGCAAAACTCTATCTATTTTTAAGGAATAAATCAATGTTATTATCAATATATTATTTCTAAGTATTATTTTGGGAGGGAAAATGGGGGTGTTACAAATTGGTATCAGAGCTTTTGAGACTCGGGTTGCGAAGTCTCTGGCTGTTAAGTTGGTACCCTTAACAACTGGTATGACGGCGACTAGAGTCAAAAGTATCCAAAAAGTTTTTGAAAACAATTTTTCAGAGGCTAAAGTTTTTCAAAATGATTTTTCTATTCACTTTTTCAAAAAAAATCTAATGTTTCTTAAATTTCCCTAAGTGATACAAACAATTGATTAGTTTTGAAGAGATTTTCCTAAACTGATGTCTGTTTTTTTTCTTTCTTAAAAATAGGAAAAATAACCTGACTAGGATCGCGGTGAGAATTGTGTGGTTTATTTGTCTTGTTTGATATATGTACATTTTAGAAATTGGAAACCTTGTGTTTTGGGCCTATATATGAGATGGGACTCCAAAGGTGGTTAGGATTGATTATGTGTGAATTGATTATGTGAAAAACCCTTATAAGGTGTACGCTTGAAAATAATAAATTCCTTGGAGAATAAAGTACGTATAATTTTTGTGCGCAAGTGTGTGATACTTTAGAGTGTAAACTTGGTATATTGTGAGAAACCTTATCGAGTGTATGAGCTTTCTAGAATCCTTAGTTGAATTGAGTTTGAACCTTTGAAGACAAACTATGAATTTCCTTATTAATCCTTTCGTTTTAGCTTGTGCTTCGAGGACGAAGCACTCTTTTAGGGGGTTAGATTGTAATACCAGATAATTTTTGGACCTTAGTTTATGCTTCGAGGACGAAGCATTCTTTAAGGGGGATAGAATGTGACACCCCAAAGATTTAAATAGAAAATTTACTAATAATATAAAGATAAAATAAAAGTAAATCTGATATAATGGGTTTGAATAAAAAAAGTGAATGTTAACTCAGATAAAATTTGTCTGATAAAAATAAACCAGATATAATTTATCTCATAATCATTCAACCAAATGTTCAAAAAAATGAAATAAAGTTATAACTCAAAACATACAATGTAATTAATATACAGCGTACGTTATTAACTTATAATATACTACATACATATGTATAACATATTAACATGCATGCACCCATACACTTAATACCTAAACTACATACGAACATGCATATCCATACATACATCATAATACACCCATACAAATGTAACGTACGTACATGCGTGAATAACAATAAAACACGAACAACCTGATGACTAATTAACTTCCTAAGTTAATGTGCGTAACTCACGAAGGGTCGAGATGTGTACCTGGGAACGTGTGTACATATGTGACCAACATGAACGGCTGAACACTTACACACCTGCGTATGCGAAAAAAAAAGCGTAAATATAAACCTGAGAGGAAGAGAGGGAGTAGAGAGCGTACGTAGTCAGAGAAGGCAGTAGAAGTACCGGGCTGAAATACGCCGGAGGAGACCACATCGGCTGGACTGGTTCGACAGAGGGAGGAGTTCACCGGACTGAACCGTTTCCTATGAACGTCACCAGTCAGTTTCATTGGTAGGAAACGCTGTCGTGAGTTGCTTTCACCAAACCTGACAGCTGTCGTTGAACATCATGGGGTTGCCGTCAGACTTATTCTCCCACCGGTGAAGAAGGAAGCCACTAGGCGACCTCCCAAGCTGCAGCCGCCGGCACACTACTGCTCTAGTAGACGTCAGAAATGAAGACACGCTGCAAAACCGTAGCCATCGCCGTCAAGCATCAGCCAACCTATGCCGCCGACGATCTCCTTCATTGCGTACGTAGCTTCACACTCGGCATAGGTTTAATGTTTTGGGCTGAATAATAATAATTATAATTATAATAATAAAAATAATAATAATATTAATAATAAGATTCTGCAAAATTGATACATTAGAGATGAGAAATATTAATTATGAAATTGGATTGGTTGATTGATAGTAATCACTTGGATAAATTAGTTAATTGACAAAATTAAATACTATTAGATGATAAATTGAATTGTTGGTTCATTAATATTACATTAAAATAATTAGTTATTTTGATATTTTGATTTAGTACCATAATTAGAATAAACAAAATTGGTTGGATTTTATTTTCACTAATTATTGGATTAATTGAAGTAGAAAATTGAATAGTTAATTCGGATATGTTTTAATAATATTAAAATATAGTTAATTATTTGAATGTTTTATGAGTAGAGTAAATTAATGGCGATTAGTAAATTAAAAATTGGATGTTGAAGTTAATTATATTCGGATATTTTAATCAAATACTATAATTAATGGCCGGATTAATAAGGTAATTTGATTAATAAAAAGTGAGTAACTCGATTAATTAGATAATTAAATTAATAAGTTCGAATGATAAAATAAAAGAGAAAGATTGGATAAATTATTAAAAATAGAAAAGGTGACTAATTATATCATCTTAATTAACTAAAAAGGTGACTAGTTAGAGACCGGATTAGAAGACGCAAACTAAGTAGGAGTGTCATCATTATTGAGCTAAGTTTCTCTGCCAATCCAAAATTGTTTCCTCGTATTATATGCTTATTATGCATTATGTGATTAAGTGTGAATTTTAAATGTGTACTATTTTGGGTGACTAAGAATTTGTGAAATATTGGAGATATATTTTGGGATTTAATCCCTAGTATGACTTTGGAGTGAATTTTTATGTAATACAATTTTGGAGTATTTATGAATGTGGATTTTTGGTGGACGTATCCATTAAATGGATATTTTGGAAGACTATGTATAGATAAATGATTTTCGAAGAATGAATAATGTTTTTATAATGATTATTGACATCTCGAGAGAAACACGAGGTGTGGGTGGTTAGAGCTATATACCGCGGGTTTAGTTTAGGTTTATGATGATTATTGGTGGCGGGAGAAATCCCGGTAAATATTGGTGGCGGGAGATTCCCGGTATTTCTTTTGAGAACTTTAAAAGTTCTTTGGTGGCCGCGGTAGTAGTTCTAATCACCCGGGTATCTAACCCATTGTGAGGTAGGGGGACGTTGTCCGAACTACTTGGACTTCTTACTACTCGGAGGGCTTGGAATCCCTTTTAGGGGGTGTGCACACTTAAGGGTGAAGTTCAGTTTCCAATTGGTGGTCGGTGGGAGCCGGAATTTCCGGGATGAGTCGTACACAACAACGATTCATTGGACTCGAGGAATCTTGAGTTCCGCCCATCTTAAAAGAATCTAAGAATGACTTTGATTTTGGAATGGTGGTATTTTTAGCTACAAAAGTTAGATTTTTAAGAGTGATACTTTTATTTGAGATGTCAATTGTTTGGAGCATATAAGGATTATTTTTAACTATACGGGTATTTGAGGTTATAAAGTTGACAAATGATGTTTTTGATTTGAAAAGAATTTTGGTGGTGTGAGTATTTTTATATAGTATTATATGAAAAACTATTTTCGCCAAACCTGATTATTTTACGGGGTTGGGTAGTACTTACTTAGCTCTAAAGCTAATTTTTGTTATTTTTCTTTGTTTTGTTTTCTGCACTTTATTTGTGCAGGTAATGATGAATATGAAGCTCTTGATGTTTGACGAGTCTTGAGAGCGCTTTAGAAGATTAAGTGTAGTCTTCACTTAGTTTAAATTATGTTATTAAATTTTAAATTTAAGTTATTAATTCGGTTGAACTCATGGTGAATAGCCTTAACATCCAGCCAAGTTGAGGGCTGGGTGTGGCGGTAACACACCCTTTTCCATTATTGTTATTTCCGCTGCAAAACTCTATCTATTTTTAAGGAATAAATCAATGTTATTTTCAATATATTGTTCATCACCAGCTCCGATCTTTGTGAGCTCATCCCATATAGCTTTTGCAGTTTCACATTTCCTGATTCTGGGAAATATGGATTCATCAACAGATTTACAGAGAATATCTTTGGCAATGTTGTCAAGATTATTCCTCTTCCTATCCTCAAATGTCCATTCCAATTTTAGTTTAGGTATGTATATATCCTCCTGGTCATCAACTTTGGACGTACTGACCTTCATTATTCTGATAGGTCCAGCAGTAACTACTTCAAGCATTTCATCATGCAAAGCACTGAGATGTGCTTTCATCCTGATATTCCAATCATCAAATTTGTTTAAGTTGAATAGGAGATTCTTGGCTAGTTGACTGTCCATTGTTAGAAAATGTTTGGGAGGGGAAGTGGCTTTGGATCTTTAGTTCAAAGTAGTCGGTAAATGACTCTAGGAACACTCTGCTCTGATACCACTTGATGGTCCCGGAGAGGGTAAAAGTCTAGAAGGGGGGGTGAATAGACTTTTAAATCTTTTTCAATTTTAAAGCGTTTTACCCTCTAAAGAGTTGATCTATAATCTTTTGAGAGAATTATAGACGCACAGCGGAAGTCTTTACCTTTTATGGAATCAGTGTATGAATATTTTCTATCTTGGTGGAAGATTGAACCCAAATGTCTGGCAGTTGGTTGGGCAGTTGGCTAGATAGCAGGGAACTGCTAAGGCAACTGTTGAGGAAATATTGGGTGTTTGATGAAAGTGATAATGAAATGTTGCTAAGAATAATGAGGGCTTTCACAAAATGTGCTTTAGTAAAAGTAATCAGGAGCTTTACTAAAGCAGTGGTCTAAGCAGTTGGGTGGTGATGAGGGCACTGCTGAGGTACCTGCTTGGTTTAAAAGGTGAATTTCAGAGAGCGGTTTGGTCAACCTCCTTGTTGGTGATGATATGAAGGTCTAGTGATATTGAGATGTTCAAGAGAAACAAGTGTTTATGAGCAGAGGGCTCAGCAGTTGGGTGCACACTAGGGGACTGCTGAGGCACCTGCTATGAGTTTCTGAGAAATGATAGAATAGGCCTTTTAGTGATATTGATGCACTTCTCTTGTATGAAAATGATCTTCAAAGAAAGTAAGTAATTAAGCAGTAGGTTAAGCAGTTGAGTCAGTTAAGACAACTGCTTAGGATTCTGCTGGCAAACTTCAATCTTTTTGTAAGAAGTGCTAAGTGTGTGCTTTGTTGAATGAATGTAAATCAACACACAGTATATCCTGGTTCAGAGGTGGTGTAATCCTCCTACGTCCAGTCCCACCCTCTTTCAGATGGATTTCACTAAAGTATTAAGCCCAATACACTTAGTGCCAATCTAGCCTTGACAACACTTAGGCCTAGATTGAAGGTTTTTCACTATGAGTATAGCACCACTCAAAGTTACTCAGTCCTTAGACTTTTCTCTAATGAACCAGTGGGGATCAAAACGTACTCTATCTATCTACTCACACTTAAGGATCCGAATAACTGTTCTCCTAAGTGTTTACAACAATATGTGAAATGTTACAAGAAAGTTCTAACCTCCAACTATGAACTAAACTTATATGATTTAGCAATAAATAGTTTGTAAACTGGAAGTTTAGTGAAGCACGAGTCCAAGCAGAGAATAATGTTTAGAATATCACTTTCTCTTTAGCTAGATAGCTTATGAATGCTAATGGAAGAATTTCTCTACGTTGGATGCTCAAAGCTTGGTTTGAAACTTTCGTTTCAGCCTATATTTATAGGCTATTCCAGTTGATTAATCTCATCCGTTGGTTAGGATGGATTAATCTTTGACATTGAAAATCAGGCTAGGACGAACTATACTTTTGTCTTCATGTGCTGGAGCATTTATTGGAGTAATTTATCTGTCTTGAGTATCTCAGCCGCTGAAGTATCTTTTCAGAAAATAAACCCATGTGTTGCGTCCTATGCCTTGGTTCCATTACTTGACACGGTATTAATTGCCAGTCAAGTTTTGTCTTCAATCATGTATATGATTTTCGAACTTTTTGATTGTTTTCGTGACTTTTAATTTTTGGTGTGCAAATAGAATTATACTGGCAGGATTTGAATATCCTTTTAAGGTAAAAATTTACCTTATTGCATTTTATCTTTCTAGTGTAATTTTATTAGTCCCAAAAATTGTACATTTATTTTGTCACTTTTGGAGTCTAGTACTTAAATAAAGTGAGACACAATGTACACGTGCTAAGTATAGTGGCATCATCAAAATCTATCAAAATTGGGTACTAACAAGAGATGTCATCTGTGCGAGCGTCACCATAAAGGTTGTTTCTTATGTCAAAGGGCTCAAACACAATCTCCTGAGCATAGGACAATTATGTGACAACGGGGTGGAAGTGAAGTTCATAGCCAAACAATGTTGTGTGATGGACAGCTTTGGGAACACATTATTAATGTGTAATAGGACATCAAACCTGTACAACATTGATCTGAAAAGTGTACAATCCACCACTTCCATCTGCTTGCTGTCCAAAGCTTCAACGGAACAAAATAGCCTGTGGCATCGGCGTCTTTCCCACTTAAACTTCAAGAATCTATCCATCTTATCCTCCAAGAAACTGGTGAAAGGGCTTCCTCTGTTAAAGTCTACCGCTGAAAATCATTGTAGTGCCTGCAAAATGGGCAAAATGACAGGAAGCTCTCACAAATCCAAACCGGTACCATTGTAACACTTGAGATTTAATTTAAATGGATTAATAGTACTACTCATACCAACAAGATGCATCTCCTTTTAAGGGAGCTCATCACCTAAGAACTCCAAAGTTAAGCGTGCTTGCACGGGAGTAGTCTTGGGATGGGTGACCCCCTGGGAAGTTTCTTAGGGCGCGCACGAGTGAGGACAAAGTGCGCGGAAAAGGCTAGTGGCGGTTTGTGAGGACAGTATTAGAGGTCCAGAGTAACTACCTCGGGGCCTACGGGGCCGGGGTGTTACAAATGGTATCAGAGCAACCCTGCGACAGTGTGTTGACCCGTTGGATATCGGGCGGGCACTTAGCGGGGCAAGATTCTGGGGTTTGATTGATATTGTTAAGGGCGCAACGAGGACGTTGCGATCCTAAGTGGGGGTGATTGTAACACTTGAGATTTAATTTAAATGGATTAATAGTACTACTCATACCAACAAGATGCATCTCCTTTTAAGGGAGCTCATCACCTAAGAACTCAAAAGTTAAGCGTGCTTGCACGGGAGTAGTCTTGGGATGGGTGACTGTAATACCCGAGATTAATTTAAGAGGATTAATAGTACTACTCATACCAACAGAGGTGCATCTCCTTTTAAGGGAGCTCATCACCCAAGAACTCCAAAGTTAAGCGTGCTTGCACGGGAAGTAGTCTTGGGATGGGTGACCCCCTGGGAAGTTTCTCAGGGCGCGCATGAGTGAGGACAAAGTGTGCGGTAGAGGCTCGTGGTGGTTTGTGGGGACAGTACTATTGGTCCAGAGTAACTACCTCGGGTTCGGTGGGGCCGGGGTGTTACAGGTGGTATCAGAGCAACCCTGCGACAGTGTGTTGACCCGTTAGATATCGGGCAGGCACTTAGCGGGGCAAGATTCTGGGGTTTGATTGAGAGTGTTAAGGGCGCAACGAGGACGTTGCGATCCTAAGTGGGGGTGATTGTAATACCCGAGATTAATTTAAGAGGATTAATAGTACTACTCATACCAACAGAGGTGCATCTCCTTTTAAGGGAGCTCATCACCCAAGAACTCCAAAGTTAAGCGTGCTTGCACGGGAGTAGTCTTGGGATGGGTGACCCCCTGGGAAGTTTCTCAGGGCGCGCATGAGTGAGGACAAAGTGTGCGGTAGAGGCTCGTGGTGGTTTGTGGGGACAGTACTATTGGTCCAGAGTAACTACCTCGGGTTCGGTGGGGCCGGGGTGTTACAGTGACCCCCTGGGAAGTTTCTTAGGGCGCGCACGAGTGAGGACAAAGTGCGCGGAAAATGCTAGTGGCGGTTTGTGAGGAAAGTATTAGAGGTCCAGAGTAACTACCTCGGGGCCTACGGGGCCGGGGTGTTACAACCATCTTCCTCACATCCATTGCAGCTAATACATATGGATTTGTGTGGACCTATGAGAGTTCAAATCATTAATGGTCGCAAGTACACACTTGTCATCGTTGATGATTTCTCTAGGTACACTTGGACAAAATTCCTGTGTACAAAGGCCGAAGCTGCAGACACGATAATCACCTTCATCAGAACAATCGAGAACTTGCTTCAGAAGAGTGTCAGAATCACCAGAACAGACAACGATACTGAGTTAGAGAATCAGGTTCTTACTGAATTCTATGAGTCTCAAGGTATAACACAGCAATTTTCAGCAGCCAAAACTCCCCAACAAAATGGAGTCGTTGAAAGAAAGAACAGAAACCTTGTCGAAGCAGCACGCACCATGCTCTGATACCAATTGTTTTTCCTTATTCATCCAACAATCATACAAAGCTTTGATTCAATACCAAGAAAGATTTCGAAATACATAATAGGGTATCGAAATAGAAAGTTTCGGCTCTTTCTTTCTAAGAATGATATGTGCGTTAAAGGCTTAGGGTTTGCTTAAGTTAGCATCCTTTTATGCATAAGGATGTCTAACTTAAGTCTTATAATAGAGATAATGGGTTGAAATACATTTGTGGCCCATATTACACATTTAATTAATAACTACACAAATACAAAAATATTTAATTAGATTGGACACCATAAAATATTCCCAACAAAGAACAGGCAAGCGAACATCACCATTACGCAAAGTAAATAGAGAATAGTCGGAGTATGACTGAATGAACCCATAATGATGTAGTGAGGTAGCAAGTTTCGCAAACAAACATCGGGGCCCCTGTCGCAAGTCTTACAGAGACTTCTTTAAACGACAAACAAGTCCAGGATGAGAAGTATTAAACCCATGCAAAAGTTTCATGTAGACTTCCTCGTGTAGATCACCATGCAGAAAAGCATTGTGTACATCCATTTGATGTAATTCCCAATTCCGAGCTGCTGCAACAGCCAGAAAAGTGCGTACAGTAACCATCTTCTCCATTGGAGCAAATGTTTCTGTATAATCGATCCCCTCTTCCTGATCGTTCCAGGGTGCCATCGGAATTATATTTAATTTTATACACCCATTTGCACCCAAGTGCCTTTTTGCCCGGATGTAACCGCTGCATAACCCAGGTCTGATTATCCTCGCGTGCTATTATCTCACGTTGCATGGCTTCACGCCATCCAGAACCAGTCATAACTTCACGGAAATGCCCGATGGCGAGCAAAAAACTTATCACGTGATACAAAATGAGCTATAGGATAGGATGTACCTGACGAATCAAGTGGACCGGATGTAGACGGGGATGGGCTCAAATGCTGCACATGATGGGTGACAAAATCGCGAAGCAAAACAGAGGTACGTTTCTCACGTAGTCCCAAGCCAAGAGGTGCACCAGTCACGGCCGATGACATAGGTATAGCCGAAGAGGATGCTTGCACCGTGGTAGTGTCATAATTATTCAACATCGTACTGGAATCATCATCGATCAAGAGAGCCGTAGGTATCTCCTCCGAGGATCCTAAGGCAGCGGTAGACTCAGCAAAAGGAAATTCATTCTCATGAAACTGCACGTCCCGAGAAACAAATATATCACCTGTACCATAATCATACATCTTCCATCTTTTCTTCCCGTGGGGATATCCAATAAAAACACATTTTCTACTCTGACGAGCGAATTTGTCACCCTTGGAGCGATGATCATAAGCGTAGCAAAGACAACCGAAAACTCTTAGGTGAGAGAAAATCGGCGTTTGTCCAGTAAGCATCTCATAGGGTGTTTTCCCCCAAGCAACCCTGACGGTGTTCGATTAATGACATGAGCAGCTGTTAAAACACACTCACCCCACAAAAAATCGGAAGATTGGCTTGAAACATAAGAATACGGGCCACATTCAAAATATGGTGATATTTACGTTCTACTCTCCCATTTTGTTGAGGTGTGTGAACACATGAGGTCTGAAAAATAATGTCTCGAGTTTCAAAATAAGGTAACAAACAATTGAACTCGGTACCATTATCACTACGCACTATCTTCATAGAGCAACCAAATTGTTTTTCAACCATAGCCAGGAAAGCCAGAAAATTATGATAAACCTCCTTTTTGTCACGCAATAAATATACTCAGACAGCTCTAGAGAAATCATCAACCAAAGTAAGAAAATAAATAGCATCACATGTATTGGGAGTTTTGTAGGGTCCCCACTAATCACAGTGAATTAAGTCCAAAATTTTACTAGCTTTGTTTTCATTATGGGGAAAAGAATCACGAACATGTTTAGCTTGTGGACACACCTCACAAACTTTATGTAATTTCTTAGCACTGGAGTTAGCACTAATAGCCGGAAGTAATTTAAGAACACGGTCTGAAGGATGATCTAGCCGTCAATGCCACAGTTCAAAGTCTGTCAGATTGCCAACCGTAACAGGATGCACTCTAGGAGATCCACAAAAATAGAAGAGCCCATCCCGTCTTTCACCGGCTCCAATCAGGTTCCTCGAGATTCACATTAATAATACATTAAATTATTAATGTATTGATAATTTATTTTTAAAATATACTCTATATAATTAAATTCCTCTCATTTTAAATTTTCAAAATTTGATTTTGTGGTTTAATCAGTTTTTTATAGATAAAGTAAGAAATTGTAATGTTATTTTTCATAACATGATCATTGATCGATTGAATAACACTTCAAGTATGGAATAAGTTTGCAACAAGAGTCAATCAATCTCTTTTTATCTCATTAATGTATATTGAGTATTCCCGTGCAACGTACATACGGGTTCATAATCTAGTTTGTATTAAATTGAGTACATAATAAAGTAAATAATTAATGGAAGAATAATCAACACAAGAGTTATATATATATATATATATATATTACTAATACTATTTGATTTTACATAAATGTAACTATTACTAACAAAGACGCACGCCAAGCTTTTAGTCATGTAGGGAAATGACCTTGGTGCCCTAAAACGGTCATGGAAACCGCTTAATCTCAGGAATTCTGGTGTAAAGTTTAGCGGATGAACATGTAACGTAGAAAGGGTGTATTCATTACGTAATGAAGAGGGAAACAATTCATTCTAAGCGCAAAGCAATAAACCACGCTTGGAAGGGCGGTTATTTGAGGGTGTGAAGGTCAAGAAGAGGACGAGCATCGGAGGTTGCGAAGGTCAATGATAGAGTATATCTCCTAGATTCTAGAGAGAGGTGAGAGCTAGAGAGAGAAGTGCAATAATATGCTTCAATAGAATGAATTTGTAACCCCTATAACTACTCCCAAAGGGAGTATTTATAGAGAAAATTAGGGTTGGGCTCCCAAGCCTTGGGCTTGGGAGGCCCATTTACAACTGGACCGCTACTGGGCCGAATACAAAGCCTCTAATGGGCTGTACAAATGAGTAAGTATAGAATCCGTTTCTGGGAGGTCTTCGTGGCCGACGAGGCGTGGCCGACGAGGGCACGGCCGACGAGGGCACGGCCGACGAGGGCACCCGAGTTCCTTGGGTTCAGGACCGTAATCTGAGTTGGCTTCTTCTCGGCCGACGGGGGCGTCTTGGCCGACGAGGGTGCCACTCTGTTGTCTTGTGCTTTCTGTTCTTCCGAGTATGTGGGTCCTGGGGCTCAGACCCATATACTCCATCAGGAGTCCCCCACTCTCTAAGCTGAGACGTAGACGAAATGAAGGAGAGTAGATTTCTGTGCTTTGTTGCTTTTGGCCGACGCGGGCATTTCTAGGCTGTTAGTCGTTGCGGCGTTGGCGTTGTTTCCTCTTTGGTGATCCTGTTCTGTGCTTTGGCCGTTACCTGTTCCTCGCTGTGGGCGGGGAGGCCGTTGTTTCCTTAACTTGTTTTGGAACGATGAGTGTCCTTCTTTCAATGGTGGCCATTGGAGGCGCGCTTTCCCTTTCCTGGACGTTGGTGGTTGAAATTTATGTTTGGGCCGGTGAAGCCGTTTGAGATTGTTCCTTGTTTTGAGGACGGTGGCCTCATTTCCTTTGTGTGGCCGATGAGGGTGTTTGCGCACTCCTTTTGGCCGTTGCTGGTTGGCCTTCGTGTTTTTGGCCGAAGGGCCCGTCAAAATTAATTGTTGGCGGAGGACGATGAGTGTCCTTGCCTCTAGTGGCTTGTTGGCCGTCGCTAATGACGTTTTGGGCCTTTGGCCGATGAGGTTCCGTTGTGCTGTGTGGATGATGTGGTCATGTTTTGTGGTTACCTTGTTTATACTCTTTGTTTCGTTGAGGCCGGTGTAGTCCCCCAGTCCCCCACTGCTTCAGGCCGAAGAGTGTGAGGGGTGAAGGAGTTTCTTGAGTCCCTGGCCGAAGCGGTCTCGCCGTAGTCCCCCTGAATCCAACTCTCATGGCGATTTTCTGGCCAAGGTAACCCTGTGGGAGAACCCTTGTGCACAGATCGCTTGTAGAGAGTTATCATCAAGGTTATTACGAGGAGCCGAAGGCTGTGGGCTATTTGTCCGCTTTGTTCTGTGGCCGTTACGTTCCTGGCCGTTGCCATCCTCTTATTGTTTGGCATTTGTGATATTGGTGAGCAAGTGGGACGTTGTGGGCGCTTGCTGGCAGTTGTAAAGCCGTGGAGCGTGTGTAGGCCGTAGAGTCTGATTTGCCAGTGGGCCGTTGATGTGGCTTGGTCCTGGCCTGTTGGTGTCGTAGTGGCCTCCCATTGGTGGCCGTTGATGTGGCCATTGGGAGAGTGCCACGTGTAGTGACCGTTGGTGGGGGGGTCTATAAATACCCCTTCCCCTCCGACGAAGAATCACATTTGCATTCTGAATTTGTCGAAGTGCTGGCCGATTTTCTAGAGAGATAAACTCCCAAGCCTGTTCTTCGTGTTCTTCGTTGTTTGAGGTTAGTGTTCATCACGATCTTCCTCACTTTTCATATTTTGCTCCGTAAGTAGTTGATCTAGTGTTAGGCGTTTAAACACCTTTAGATCGTAAGTTGTTCTCCTTAAGCCCGTAGTAGTAGTAATGAAGAGCTTGAACGAGGACTACTACCCCTACGACGACCAGCCCTCCACGAGGTCCCTTGACTACGAGGTGCTCGAGGAGTTTGAAGAGGAGATAGAGCGTTTGAGCCCCTACAAATCCGGAGAGCTGATGGACGAGGAAGGCGAGGACGAGGAGTCCGCCTCCTCTTCAGAGGGTGAGGACGTAGGCGCGTCCCGAGCGGTGGACGGGGCGTCCACTTCTGCTGCCGTTCCGTGCCCGAGGCCGGTATCTGCCGTGAAGGGCGCAGCTAAGCCGAAGAGGGTGAGGAGGCCGAAGAATGGGCCGGGCCTCTCCTACTTGGACCTCACCAACATATTCCTGATCAAGCCGGAGAGCAGTGCGGTCGACTATCTTGTCGCCCAGATGTACGTGGGGCCGTTCGGGCGGGTTAGGGCACCCAGGCCGACGGACCATGTTCTACTTCCGCCACCGGGATACTTCGGAGTATACCCGATGAGTTTTGCTAAGGGGTTGAGGTTCCCCCTTCATCCTTTCGTCACTGAGTATCTGGACATGGTGGGGCTTCCTCCGGCCTTGCTGACGCCGAACAGTTATTCCTTGATAGTGGGCTTCTTGCTTCGGTGTGAGGAGTTGGGCTACAGGCCGACCACGGCCTTATTCATGAACTTGTACCAGATCGGCCGAGGAAGCCACAAGAACTGTGCGGCCTATGCTACTCTTCAACAGCTGCCGAGGAAGAGGAGCTTCACGGATTTGCCTACGTCCATTCATGGGTGGAAGAGCAAGTTCGTGTTTGTGTCCATTGGTGAGAGTGGCACCGAGTTCCCCTCCCTCGGCCATACCGGGAGGTTCAATCTTCATGACCCGCCGAAGAGCTCTATTTTGGACGCTCAGGTGGAGGCTTTCCTGGAAGGGGGGCCGAGGAGCGTGAAAGATTACGTCACTGAATACAAGATGACGGCCCTCGGCTTCTTCAGATATCACTTGTATGGAGATAAGGAGGATGACCTCCAACTCTGGCCGAGGATGACCACCACCTTTGAGGAGGCCGATGGCCCGGATTTGGGCATTCCTGCTGAGGCCGATGGTAATTTTTCTTCGGCTTTCTGTCTTTACGTTTTGTCCTTTGCCTTACTAATCTGTTTGTTTTTTCTTTGTAGACTTTGTCATGGACCGGCGTTCCATAATGGCCGTTGCTAAGGCCAAGGCGGCCGAAGAGCTGGCTGCTAAGGCGGCCGAGGCGGCCCGACGTGCCGCTGCTGGTGGGAGCGGGGCTACTGCTGACGCGGCCCCAAAGCCTGCCCCGTCCAAGAAAAAGAGACCGGCCACTGACGGCCAGAAAAAGTTGACCGAGGCCGGCGTGAGCGTCTCTAAGAAGACGAAGAGGGCTCCTTCCCCTTCTCCGGCTAGTGAGGCCGGTACGCTTACTGTCCCCAGCGTGGGCGATGGTGGTCCCGTCGTGGACCTTACTGTTGCTGATGATGCCGCCCCAGCGCTTCCTCTCGTCCAGGAACCACGGACGCAGAGGGCCGGCAAGGAGATTGCCGGTGCCACCTATCAGAAAGTGATAGAGTACCCCGTCGGCGGGGGCGTGTTTAATGAGCTCGTCCCCGGCCACGTCGTCCTGGCCAAGGCCATGCCGGCCAAAGATCGGGCTCATTTGAAGAAGCTCGAGGACCCGAAGATTTATGAGGGCGGCATGGATCTCCTCGTCCAAGTAAGTGATTGTCCTTATATTTTTGTCCCTCTTCGTCTATGTAGAGTTTTTTTTTGCCTGACCTTTGTTTTTCTTCTACAGAGTGCCTTCATGCTTATGGAAAGCCATAAGAGGCAGTACTGGGAGATAGCCCGCCTGCAAGCGCTGGAGCAGAAGGCTGCCTCGGCCGACGAGGCGGTAGCTTGCCTTGACCGGCTCCGGGAGGATGCCAAGGCGCTGCAGGCCAAAGCTGATGAAGCCGTCGCGGCCAAGGACGATGCCCTGGTCAAACTCGAAGAGAGCAAAAGGGAGCTCGCGGAGTCCCACAGGGCGCTTGAGGCCGAGAAGCGCCGGAGCGAGGAGGCCGCCAAGGCGAAGGCTGAGGCCGAGGCCGCCGTCGTGAAGGCTGCCGATGAGGCCGTCGAGAAGTTCTTGGCCGAGGGGTGGAAGGCCGATGAGAGGCTCCCCTGGTGCTACGAAGTGGTGGCCGCCAGGCTTGAGAATTGGGGGATGAACTCCCCTGCCGGCCGGGAGTATTTCAGCCGGGAGATGTCCGTTTATTACAACCTGGGCCAGGAGCGCATGCAAAGGCTCCTGTGTCGGCGGCTATCCCGGGCGTTGAAGGCTATGAATTACACGTCTGGATGGGCTAGACGGAACCTGAAGCTGCCAAAGCTGATGAAGGATCCCGAAGAGCAGGCCAAGCTTCCGCTGTCGGAACGGGAGTCCCCCATAGAAAGTTCCGGCCTCGGCGAGCCGGACTACACTGAATTTGACTTCTTAGATGATGCCACCAGCGCCGCTGCCGGCCAAGAAGCTGAGGACGAAGAGGGAGCTGATGAGGCCGATGAGACAGCCGCAGACGGTGATGCCCCCGAAGCTTGATAGACTATTCATTTGTAATTAGCGTTTCAATATTTTGCCAAGTGGTGTAATGGCCGTAGTGCCCCCCAATTGTAATGAAGTTTATCAATTGAACAAATTTTTGTTGTCCTTTTCGGCCTTGAATCCCTTGTATGCTTGTTTGCTTTGTCATTTCAATTCTGTAAATTGTCTAAGTATCAAGTCATAACTTGGGTCACCCGCGAGTGTCCGCTACGTCCGTAAGGTGGGCCTTCCTGTCCAGTAGTCTGGTCGTCCTCTTTGCTTTGTCATAACACTTAGGATTTTGTATCAAAAATTTCCCAAGTGTTTTTGGGTCCATGTAGCTGCTGTCTTTACGACCTAGTGGCTTGATCGACTTGGACGTAGTTTCATAATACTTAGGAATTTCTTCAAAAAAAAATCTAAGTGTTTTGGGATCCACTTAAGTGCTTTCCTTTCGGCCTTGACCGTAGTGTTCGTTCCGTCCAAGCGTTGGCGTCCTTATCGTCCTGGCCTTGGATTCATCCTAGGTGTTTTGGCCATGGCCGTTGTCGGCTTGTATCCCTGTGTTCTGGCCGATAAGGGCACCTTCACCATAGTCTCGTGGACTTTGAATTTTTCACAAGTACACATGTGAAGGTGTAGGTAGCTAACGGCTTTGTGGTATACTGGTACCCGCTTCGGCTAGAATTCCTTCATTTGAGTACTTAGATAATTTCCTAAGTATAAATGTTAGGCATTTACTTCTTCGCGGTGCCACTGCCGGCCAAGGTATGGCTTGTGGCCGATGAGGGTGCTGGATAAGGAATAGCTTGTCCAAGGAGATGGTCCTGTATTCGTCGGCTAGCTGTGGTTCCAGTGCCTGCGTCGGCCATCCAAGGTGCTGTGGCAAGTAGAGGTTGTTTCTTGATTACTTGATAAGTGCCCGCTTCGTCCTGGTCATCATCAGGATTGCGATGCTTTGTTTCATACCAAACGTTGGTGCCTCAAAGGACTATGGCCGATGAAGGTCACCTCTCGCGTGTCACCCAACCGATGTGGTTAGGGTTTTAAAGGCGTGTGTATCGGCCTTGATTGTTCCGTTGTAGTGTGTGGACGTGTCGTCCATGTTGCCTGTCAGTGGTACTACACTTGTGTTTAACTGATATGTACTTGGCCAAAATGGGCCTGAATTTGTTGGGATTTTATTTTTTCTTGGCTCAAGGCCGGCAAGTGTGCTCGGCCGTCGGCTTCCCTCTTTTTCCCTCATATATATATTTTTTATTTTATTTTATTTTTTGTTTCGGGGGTATCCTTCTTTCAGGCTTCGGCCGAAGGGTGTGCTCGTCCTTCGGCCGGTTCGGACTTCGTTTATAACGTCCGTGGTCTCAGGGCAGGTCCCATCGCCTATTTATGACGCGGGCTAGACTTTTGGTTGGTTTCCAACGGCTGTCGTTGCCCATCCCTGAGTTTTGGGATTTTGTCACCTCGGCCATGATTTCAGGCCTGTCGTCCTGCGATCTGGCGCGTGGACGACGCGGTGAGCTTCCCGTTTCAAGACGTGGGCCGTTTGCGGGCCCCTCGTCCTGGGGACATCGTCGGCCATACCTGAGCGTTTCACTTCTAGGCTTACGGGGCCAGGACGATGTGCTCTCTCAGCTAGGCCTGAGCCCTTCGCTGATACAAAATACAATGGAGTGCCTGAGCTTGTCGCTCGTAGGCTGCAAATGCAAGGGGCCATGTCGGCCAGACCTGAGCCTTTTGCTCTAAGGTGGCCGACGAGGGCACCTGCTAATGTTTTACTTTAAATTCCAGAGAAAAAATCAGAACATGATTTTATTCATAAGTGGCTCGAGGCCGAGGGTGGCGTTCAATCAGTAACCCGTTAAGGGGTGAGGGCTTCGCCGTCTACACCTCCTTCGGATTACTGATAAAACTTCACCAGATGATGTACATTCCATGTTCGTGGTACATTGGACCCATTCGGGCGTTTAAGCTTGTAGGTGCCGGGTTTGACCACGGCACTGACGATGTAGGGCCCTTCGTACTTCAATGCTAGCTTGCCGCCCTCTGTCGGCTGGCTTGCTTCCCTTCGGCGGAGGACGTAGTCCCCCACCTGAAATTCCCGGGAACGTACCTTGGCGTCATAGTATGATTTTACTTGACGCCGGTAGTTCTCTGCGCGGACGTAAGCTTGCTCACGCCTCTCATCAACCAGGTGTAGGTCAATCTTCATATTCTCTTCGTTGGTGTCAGGCTCATATTGTTCCACCCGCCGGCTGGGGATGGCAACTTCCGTGGGCGCCTTTGCTTCAAAGCCGTAGCACAGGGCGAAAGGCGTTTCACATGTCGCCCTCCTCGGCGTGGTCCTGTAGCACCACAAGATGTTGGGGAGCTCGTCGACCCAACTACCTCCTGCGGCCTGGAGGTTCTTCTTCAACCCTTCCATGATTGTTCTGTTGGCGTTCTCGACCTGCCCGTTGCCCTGAGGGTAGGCGACGGAGGAGAAACGATGCTTTACTTCAAACTCCCGGAGGAGCTCTTGGAAAGGGGCTGCCTCGAACTGGGTGCCATTGTCTGATATGATCTCCTGGGGGACGCCAAAGCGTGTGATGATGTTTTTGTAAACAAACCTTTGGCATCTGGCCCCCGTGATGCTGGCCAAGGGTTCCGCCTCGACCCACTTGGTGAAGTAGTCGACGACGACGACGATGTAGCGGTTATTCCCGGCGGCTCTGGGCAGGGGGCCGACCAGGTCAATCCCCCATCTGGAGAATGGAATTGCGGTGCTAACAGGGGCATAGTTGACAGCTGGCCGACCAAGGGCCTTCTGAAGTACCTGGCATGTGGTGCACTTCCTGGCCAGGTCAGCGCAGTCCCGTGCCATCGTCGGCCAGAAGAAGCCCTGGACGACGAGACGCCGGGACATGCTGAAAGGACCCTGGTGCGAGGAGCAGACGCCACAGTGAACTTCTTCCATGGCGGTATCGGCCTCATCCTGGTGCAGGCATTGGAGGAGAGTGCCATTGTAGGACCGTTTGTAGAGTTTGCCATCTTCGATGGTGTAGCTTGGGGCCCTGAGTTTGGTGAGTTTGGCCCTCTCCTCGTCCGGGGGCAACTCCCCCGTCGTGATGAAGGTGGCGATTTCGGAGATCCAGTCCTCTGGTCGCTGTTGGACGCACAAGACGGGGCTGGCATGGATGCTGGACATGCTCAACTCCTCGATCTTGGCCAACTGGGAGATGTGCTCCGGGGTGTCCGAGCTGAGCTTGGAGAGGATGTCGGCTTCGGCGTTCTCGGCCCTTGGGATCTGAGTGATCTCGTGGGTTTCAAACGCTTTCAGCAATTCCTCCGCCGCTTGTTTGTACTGCTTCATCCGGCCTTCCTTTGCTTCGTACGATCCGTCCACCTGGCCCACTACCAGTTTGGAATCGCACTTGATTCTGAGGTGCTTGGCCTTGAGACCGGCGGCGAGTCTGAGACCGCTGAGGAGGGCCTCATACTCGGCTTCGTTGTTGGATACCCTGAAGTTGAAGCGGATGGCATAGTAGGCTCTGAATCCTTCAGGGGATATGAGGACGACGCCGCCGCCGCATGATTTCGCGGCCGACGAGCCGTCAGTGAACAGGGTCCACGTGTCGTCCGGCTCCGGCCCGGGGTTGGCGACGGCCGTCTCCCTTGCTGTGCATTCGATGACGAAGTCGGCCAAGGCTTGCCCTTTGATAGATGGCCTTGGCTTGATCTCAATCTGAAACTGGCTGAGGAAGATCGCCCATTTCACCATCCTTGAGGAGCTAGTGGGGCTCCTCATGAGCGCGCCAAGAGGCTGCTGGGTCAGCACGTGGACGGTGTGGGCTTGGAAATAGTGCCCCAGTTTCTTCACGGTGTGGACGATGGCCAGCACCGTCTTCTTAATGGGGGAGTACCTGAGCTCGGCCTCCCTGAGTGTCTTGCTGATGTAGAAGATGGGCTTCTGCACCCCTTCGTCCTCACGGATGAGCACAGAGCTGATGGCCGACGTGCTCACCCCTAAGTACAAGAAGAGGGTTTCGCCGGCTTTGGGCTTGGAGAGTACGGGTGGGGACGACAGGTACCTTTTCAATTCGTCGAATGCTTCCTGGCACTCCGTCGTCCACTTGAAGCTGTTTGCCTTGCGCATGATCTGGAAGAAGGGAAGTGCCCTCTCAGCTGACCTGGAGAGGAACCGGTTCAAGGCCGCCAGGCGCCCCGTCAGTCGTTGTACCTCCTTGACGTTTCGGGGCGGCTCCATGTTGATGATAGCCTGCGTCTTCTCCGGGTTTATCTCGATGCCTCTCCGGCTGACCATGTAGCCAAGGAACTTGCCGCCCTGGACGCCGAAGGCGCACTTCTTGGGGTTAAGGCAGAGCCTGAACTCCTTCATGATTTCAAAGATTTCCCGGAGGTCGTCGGCGTGGGAGGTGGCCTGCCTGCTCTTGACGATCATGTCGTCGACGTACGCCTCCATCGTCCGGCCAAGGACCGCTCTGAAGATTTTGGCCACCATCCTAGTATAGGTGGCGCCGGAGTTTTTGAGTCCGAAGGCCATGACGAGGTAGCAAAATATTCCCTCTGGGGTCATGAATGCCGTCTTCTCGGCGTCATCTTCGTGCATGGAGATCTGGTGGTACCCTCTGAAAGCGTCGAGGAACGACATCAACTCGCACCCCGCCGTCTCGTCCACCAACTGATCAATGTTGGGGAGAGGGAACGGGTCCATGGGGCACGCCTTGTTCAGGTCAGTGTAGTCAACGCACATTCTGAACGTCGGCGGTTTCTGTGCGAGGACGACGTTGGCCAACCATGTTGGGTACTTCACCTCTTTGATATGTTTGATCGATAGGAGCATGGCGACCTCCCCTTTGACGAAGTCCCGCCTGTAAGCGGACAAGTAGCGCCGCTTCTGTTTGACGGGCGCAGAGGCCGAATCGACGGTCGGCCGGTGAGTGATCACCTGGCGGCTGATGCCGGGCATATCGTCCGGGCCCCACGCGAAGACAACGGCGTATGACCGTAGGACGAGGAGGATGGCGTTTCGCTGGTCCTGGGGGAGTTGCTTTCCGACCCTGAGAACCCGCTCCGGCCGGGAGGTATCCAGAGGGATTTCCTCGACCTCCTCGACCGGCTCCGCATGTGGCCTCTCCTCGTTCATGGCGACGGCGGCCGTGATGGTGTCTATCCGCTGTCCTTCCCTTTCGGCCGGCCTCGTCAGCTTGAGGTAACAAGCTCTGGCTATCCTCTGGTTTCCTCTGGCGTAGCCGATGCCGTCGTTGGTGGGAAACTTCAAGCATAGGTGCTTCATGGAGATGATGGCCTCCAAGTCCTCCAGCGCTGGCCGACCCAAGATCAGGTTGTGGGCGCACTGGAGGTTGACCACCATGAACTCCATGTCAATTTTGGCATGGTGGGGGCCGTCACCGACTTCCACGGGGAGGACTATCGTGCCCTCGGCGTCGATAGAGTCCCCGGTGAAGCCGGATAATAGGGTCTTGATCGACCTCAGCAGAGCCCTGTCCAGCTTCAGCTGCTTGAAGGTGTCTAGGTACATCACGTTGACGGAGCTCCCCGTATCGATGTAAGTACGGTGGACGATGGAGTCACCGATCTCACATCGGATGACGAGGGCGTCCCTGTGTGACTCCGTACCCGGAGGCAGATCCTTGTCGGTGAAGATGATCGCCTCCGTTCGCTGCTTCTTCGGCTGGGGGAGAACGTGGGACACCTCTCCAATGTAAAGGGATTGGGCGCATTTCTTTCTCTGAGTGGCGGAGTCCCCCCCAGTGTTCCCACCTACGATGAGGTGGATGTGATTCTTCTTCGGCGGAGGCTCCTCGAAGTCCTCATCGTCGCTGAGCCTACCAATCTCGCGCTTCTTCGCAGAGGGTTCGCCCCCACGTTTGTCGGTGTTTACCCAAGTGTTTTTACGTGGGCCACCTTTGACAAACTGGGAGAGTTCCCCCTGGCGAATAAGGCGCTCGATGGCCTTCTTCAATGTGATGCAATCGTCGGTGTTGTGCGACGAGTTCTTGTGGAACCGGCAGTACGTGCCGCCCTGCTGGATGGCCAGGACCTCCTCGGCCGGCCGAGGAGCCTGCTCGATGAGGCCGTGCTTCTCGGCATAATCGAGGATGGTGCCGACCGGGTGGGTGAGGGCTACCCCCGGCCGTTCCAGCCTCGGCCGCCAGTGGCGGTCTTTCTTACTTTGTCCACCAGAGCCGTGGCGGCCCTGGGCACCCTGGCCGGCCGGGGACAGACCCGGGGCCGGCGAAGGATTTGTCTTCTTGGGGGGATGACCCCCTTCTCTTTTGTGATTGTGGAGCTCGTCGGCGTCGGCATACAAGCCTCCGCGCTGGAGCGCCTTGGTGTACGACCTCGGGGGGTCGGTGATGAGGCTCCTGGCGTACGGGGAGCTGCGGAGGGCTCCCTGGTACAAGGCGAGGAGGGTGCGCTCATCGGCCCCCCCGACCTCCTCGGTCTCCCTCGTCCACCGGTCGATGAATGACCGGAGGGACTCCTCGTGCTGCTGTTTGACGGAGAGGAGGTGGGTGAAATACTTCTTGGCGCGTTTCCTCCCGGCAAAGTGAGTGAGGAAGCGCTGGGCGAGATCTTGCCATGAGTCAATGCTTCCCTCTGGCAGTCCGTTGAACCACTCGTACGCTGGCCCCTCGAGAGTAGAGAGGAACCAACGGCAGAGGTATTCGTCGGACGCGTTCACCATCAGCATGTTGTTTTGATAGCGGCTGAAGTGCTCCTGGGGGTCTGATCGGCCATCGTAGGACTTGATGGCGTTCCCCCTGTACTTCTCAGGGATGGGGGCTGAGAGGACCTTGTTGGTGAAAGGGGTCCTAGTCCTGACCTGGATGATGGGGTCACCCCGCCCTTCGGCCAGCTCCCTCTCCAGGGCGCTGACTTTGTTCATGAGCGCGTTGAGGTCGGGGTCGTTGGAAGCGCCGGCCGTAGGGATGTTGGCCGACTGCTTGGCCTCCATCTGAGCCAACCTCCTTTCCAGCTGGGCAATGACCTCGTCCCGGGGGTCTCTGTCGGCCGCGGCGACACCCGGCTGGTTCCCCAGGCGCTCGTTGTGAGCCGCGTTGATCTGGTGGCGCACGTCATCCTCGTGCAACTTCCCCTTGCCTTTGTCCGGGCGGGGCTTCCTCTTGGCGAGCCAGGACGAGGATCACCAATCCGTCCCGCCATCCTCTCCGAAACCGGACGACGACGCGTGTCACCTAGCCTATTGAAGGCAGAGGCTTTTCCACGCGCTGGGATCTGCCCGGGCCGAAGAGGGGAAGCAGGGTGGGAATGGGACGACGCCGTGTCCTGGGCCACAACCCCCTCATTGTTGCCTATCTGGACGGCCAACGGTTGGGGATGAGGAGGTGGGGTGACGTTTCCCCCGGTCCTTGGCAAGAGTGCGCTGAGGACGGTGGGATTCTGAGCCAAGCTGGCGATGATAGCCGATAGTGCGGCCTGGACCTGAGGATCTACGGTCGGAGAGGCCGCGGCCATAGGCTGGGCCGGGGCGTGGTCCGCTTTCTCAGCTCGTTTCTTTTCCAGGCCGAGGCGGGCGTCGGGGACTCCGCCGTTGAGTTGGTTGCGGAGATCCGTCGTGAGGTTGAAGGCCTCCTGGAAGAGGTCCCCTCCGCCGACCTGGTCGGCCGTGGCGTCCTCATCGTGCTCCCTGGGCTCTTGGTCCTCAGGGATGACTTCGCTGACGAGGTTGCGGTTTGACTTAGTTCTCCCCATGATCAGTGGTTAGCTGTGCTTGGTAGCGACGAAGGGTGCTAACTTGATTGTTCTAGCTCTCAACGAGAGCACCAAATGATAGAGTATATCTCCTAGATTCTAGAGAGAGGTGAGAGCTAGAGAGAGAAGAGCAATAATATGCTTCAATAGAATGAATTTGTAACCCCTATAACTACTCCCAAAGGGAGTATTTATAGAGAAATTAGGGTTGGGCTCCCAAGCCTTGGGCTTGGGAGGCCCATTTACAACTGGACCGCTACTGGGCCGAATACAAAGCCTCTAATGGGCTGTACAAATGAGTAAGTATAGAATCCGTTTCTGGGAGGTCTTCGTGGCCGACGAGGCGTGGCCGACGAGGGCACGGCCGACGAGGGCACCCGAGTTCCTTCGGTTCAGGACCGTAATCTGAGTTGGCTTCTTCTCGGCCGACGGGGGCGTCTTGGCCGACGAGGGCGCCACTCTGTTGTCTTGTGCTTTCTGTTCTTCCGAGTATGTGGGTCCTGGGGCTCAGACCCATATACTCCATCAGTCAAGAAGAGGGCGAGCATCGGAGGTTGCGAAGGTCAAGAAGAGGTTGATTTTGCAGGTTGGCTCCTCAGCTGCTTATTAACTACTTGAGAATGAATCTGATGTTATTTGGTGTGCCATTCATTTTTGGGATGTGAGTAGTTAGAAATGATGTTACAGTATTGATTCATTAGTAAGAAGAGGTTAGCTGGCATTTCTAGACCCCCATCTCCACACAAGAAGGGCACTAAGAAGAAGAAGGTCCTGAGCTTCACAGATTGGAGATTGGGTGGATCTGAAAGGATTGATAAATCCCAGTTTGATGAGATGAAACAGAAGATGACTCCCAATCAGCAGCAGAACCTATATCTTGACAAAGATGGTCTTGTAAAGGTCAGACATGGTGGTTCCTTGGAAGAAGCTGAATTTTGGTATCTCAACAAAATTCTTTCGGGGAAGGACATTCATGAAGGTGTCCTTAGTTATCTGGATTGCAAGCTCTCAGCTATCTGGGCCTCACATCAGAGCACTGGCAATCTTGTAGGAATTCGAGAAGCTGTCAATGCAGAGATAAAGAGATTGCAAGAATTGGACGATCAAGTAATGGCTACGACAGCAAGGGAAAATCTATAAAGGAATACCCTTGTAAACCTTATGTCAATAAAATCACATCTCTGACTTTCAATCTGTAAGACAATTACTCCATATCTGTTCTTACTTTCTGCTATGTGTGTTTATCTTTTCAATTTTGTGTGCTGACTCTTTATCTGCTATCTTGAATGTATCGTACTCTTACTATTTTCCTATGCTAAGTTGCCCACCAAATTTTTAATGAAAGTTTTAAACTTTAATTCTTTTATGGTGAAGGCACTTCTCTGGAAATAGTTAAAGGGTTTTGGCATCATAAAAAAAGGGGAAATTATAAGGAATAATTGTAATTAGATTTTGATGATGCTATAGGACTTAGAAAGTACCCCTTTAGAAAATTGTATTAGAATTTTCTTTGTAATTGTTTTAGTATAATTAACTGACAGAAGACCTCCAGACAGAAGCCCCTTTGGCCATCTGGTGATAGCTCCTTGACAGAAGTCCTCCTGACTCTCTGTTGGACTTCACTAGAACAGAAGTATTTAGGTCTTTTGTTGGCTCCTATCTTGACAGAAGGACTGAAGACCCTCTGTGACTTACATTCCAACAGAAATGCTCTGGACCCTCTCAGGTTGCCTATCTGCTGAAGATACCAGAAGGCCTGACACTTAGAAGTTTTCAGAAATCCTTCTAATCCGGTTAAATCAACAGAAGATTCTCTAACGGCTAGAAGACTTCAACGGAAAAGCTACAGTACGCGCATTAAATGCTCATTTAATGCGGATACGTACGAGAAGACATTTAAGGCAAATGATTGACCAAAAATAAGAAAGAATATCTTCTCAAAGTAGCAAGTCACCGAATTTGTGGGTCCAACCAGTCAACTCACTGTACGCGCATTAAATGCATTGTGCTCCTCCTCCAACGGGAAGACAATCCTAGTATAAAAGATACTCTACGAAGAACAACCGGATAACTTTGCTACATCCTTTGTTCAACACTTGCTCAAAAATAACCTTCAAAGATTCAAAATCAAAAAGCCTCCTTGAGATTAAAACTTCATCATCTTCTACAAGAGAAGGCAGACGTTGGAAAGATTATCTACTCACATCTCCTCATTTCCAACTCAAGCAAAGTTTCAATCGTTCTTCAACACTTCAAGCACTTCATCAATACATCTTTTGTGACGAAGAAAGTTGGAGGAACCCCTGTTTCGTCAAGATGGTTTCTATCCAAGCCAGCAAGGATGTGAAGACTTATCCTACAGATAAGCTCATCTCAGATCTCAGATCTCATGAGTTCGAGATGATTGAAGAGAAGGAAGATGTACCAGAAGAGAGGACAACTACAGCTCTCACAACCAGTACATCTAACGTAAATGATTTTGACCCTTCAATACTTTTATCTGACGAATATATGGCTGCTTTTGTTAGGAGATTCAAGAAGTTTATGAAGAATCCCAAAGATGGAAGAAGTCCATCATCCAGCAGAAAACTGTTCCTGAAGGCCAAAGCAACAGAAAGCAGGGGTGAGCTTCTCTGTTACAACTGCAGACAACCTGGACATTTCAAGGCAGATTGTCCGCATCCAAGAGTGTCCAAAAGACAAGGACATGATGGAGAGAAGAAGAAATATGAAGACAATTCTAGAAGGAAGAAAGCACTCGTCACAGAACAGTTTGAGAAAGATCCTCTTTCTGAGACAGAATCCGGTTCTGATTCTGATGAGGCCTTCTGTAACCTCTACTTCTACATCTAGTTTTTCTTCGGTAGGCTTAGCTTTCAATTCTGATTCAATGTCAGAATTTTGGGAAGAGTTTAAAGCCATCCAAACCACTTACTCTTCTGTCAAAGAAGAAAACAGTAGGTTGAAGGTTGAGATTCTTGATTTAAGAAAGGAGGTTGAGATCAAAATCAACCTTCTCATTAAAGAAAGACCAGCTGGAAGCTGAAAATGTTTCTCTTCTAAAGAAAGTAAGAGAAATGGAGTCCGTTGAGATCAAGTACAACACCTACCAGAAGGCCCAGTCTTCAATGGAAAGGTTACTACTTGACCAACAGATTGGCGTTGGTTTTGGTCTTGGATATGGCTCAACAGAATTAGGTGAGCCTTCTGTAATGCCTAGCACCAGTGTTGCTAAGGCAGACAAGGTCATAGTGCCACTAATTTCTAGCCCCATTTGCCATGCTGGTGTATCTGGCACCAAAGTAACTCATGAGGAAGTCAGACCAGAAAAGGGAAAAATAAAGGTTTAACAGAAACCCATTTTGATAATCAATGAACCTGAAAGAAAACCTAACAACAGAAAAGGTTTTCAGAAAAATCAAAGACCACATCCCAACAGACAACCTCATGATAATCGTGCTAGAAATGATCACCAGAAGGGCAGGTATCAAGAGAAAGTTAACTTTAGGCAGAAGAGGTTGGCTGGTCAACATCAAAAGCCCAAAGCTAACCGCCCCTCTGCTCTTGATAGTATATGGGACTTCTTTCCGAACCAAGAAAGCTATGCAAAAGTATGTAAACAGGAAGCATGACCCTCACAAGCATCTGCCCAAAGTGAATCACACTTCAGTTTACTATGACTACTAGGTGGACAATGGGTACCACCCACCAAGGTTTCACTTGATGAGACCAAAATGGTACCAATTACCCAGACTCCATGACCCCACAGGACCCAACATTGCTTGGGTACCTAAATCTTTCTTTTTATCATGTAGGAACTGTGTGCTGGAGCTATCTCTGAGCAAGAATGGTTTATTGATAATGGATGCTCCAGGCACATGACAGGTGACAGAAGTTGCCTAACAGAGTTCCAGAAATGCAAAGGTCCTAGAGTTACCTTTGGAGGTAATGATAAAGAAGGTCAAACAAAAGGAAGAAGGAAGCTGATCAAGAACCAGATAATCATTGATGATGTCTCATATGTCAAAGGCCTGAAGTTCAATCTTTTAAGTGCTAGCCAATTCTATGACAAAGGCTACACTGTTGAATTCACAAAGGACTTCTGCTATGTGAAGCATGAGACGACAAGAGAAGTGGTTCTTACAGCAACAAGGAAGAAAAACATCTATGTGGTTGATTGGAAAATTGCAAAAGATGGAGTGTGCCTGATAGCCAAGGGAGATTCAAAACTAAGCTGGGACTGGCACAAGAAGCTTAGTCGTTTGAAATTCAAAACAATCAACAAGGTGGAAAGAGAACATATCGTAGAAGGACTGCCAGACATAGTCTACAAAAAAGAGACCCTCTACAGTGCATGCCAGAAGGGAAAACAATAGAAGAACTCTTTCAAACCCATTGCTGGAGATCTTTCCACTAGTCCTTTAAATCTGATCCACATGGATTTATTTGGACCAGTTGAGACTCCAAGTGTTGGTGGCAAGAAGTACACCCTAGTCATGGTTGATGACTATTGCAAATATACATGGACAATCTTCTTGTCAAAAAAATGAAACTCTTCAAAAGTTACCATCTCTGTTAAAGCAACTTCAGACTGAGAAGAATTTGAAAGTCAGGACAATCAGGTCTGACAGAGGAACTGAATTTGTCAACCAAGTCTGTAAGGAATAATTGTAATTAGATTTTGATGATGCTATATTAATTAGGACTTTAGAGTACCTCTTCTTTAGATTTAATGTATTAGAAATTTTCCTTGTAAAGTTTCTTAGATTAGTTGACTGACAGAAGACCTCCTGACAGAAGACCCCTGATAGGCTTTGTCCTAACAGAGGACCTTTGGCTCTCTACTTCAGAACAGAAGACCTCTGGGTCTCTATTAGTTCTTACACGAACAGAAACCCTCCTGGTTCTCTGTTGGACTTATCTTCAAAAGAAACCCTCAAGAGTCTTTGATATGTAACACCCCTAAATTTCCCACCCAAAACAATGATATATTTAAAAGAAATACTTTATTAATTCATAAAAGAGTTGAAGAAATACAGCGGAAGTCTAAAAGGGAAATGGGTGTTACCGCCACATTCGGTCATCTCTTAACCGAATGCACAGGCAACTCAAAGTAAAACAACAAAAACTAATGTAATAATAAGTAAATGTTTGTTTCATGACTAGATTTAACTAAGGCATCTTCTAATTCGCACTCAAACTCGAGCAATCCATCAATCCACATAGGTATCCAACTCATCACCTGATAAAATTTAAGGGAGAAGAGAGAGACAAAAAAATAACAAAAATTAGCTTTAGAGCTAAGTAAGTACTACCCAACCCCGTAAAATAATCAGGTTTGACTAAAAATAGATTTTTATATAATATCATATAAAAATGACGCACTCCACCAAAATACTTTTCTCTTTGATTTTTCTTAAAATCACTTCTTTGCTAAAATCTTAAACTTCTCTTGGAAAATCTCTTAGTAATTCTTCTCTTTAAACTTCTTAAGAAAATCACTTCTTCTCTAACTTCCTAGTAATTTAGAAGGGCGGTGCTTAACCTTTCGGTAGAGCCCGGTGGACCGTGGTTACGGACGGCCACCCCGAACAAGTGCCGGTACCACAACTGCTCTGTTGGAAACGAAACGACTACCTTAAGTGTGCACACCCCCTAAAAGGGATTCCAAGCCCTCCGAGTAGTAAGTCATCCCGAGTGGTCGGAACCCAACCACCCCAATTCTAAAATTCGTGAATGATTAGGGACTACTACTATAACTTCTTCTTAAAAGGGATCATACATCCAAATCTTACTTAAAAGGGATCATAGATCCAATCTTACTTAAAAGGGATCATAGATCCAAATCTTGCTTGAAACTTAAACTGTACTTCTTAGTAGTAGTAGCTCTAATCACCCTCCACATTTATCCGGATGTGGAAAAACCGACACCTCGGATTACTCCCGAGATGCTCACTTCTTATGAAAATGTACATTTTATCTTCGCTTAATAATACTTCAAAAATACTTCTTAATTTCTCAAAAAAAATCTCGAAAGTATTTAAAAATATTTAATACCCCAAAAGTACTTGATTTATACTTCTTAACTACCATATATATAATATCTTCTCAAAATCACATACACAAAATTCACAAATCACACTTAATCACATAATGCATAATAAGCATATAATACGAGGAAACAATTTTGGATTGGCAGAGAAACTTACAATTTAGGGTTTATCCAAAACTAGTTCCAAAATAGTATTTAATACCATATTCAAAATAATCCAATAAGGATATTTATAACTCCAGAATGTATATGTAAATTTTCATACCAAATTATACATTTAAAAATATATAATTTATCCCAAAAGATTTGATCTCACAACACTTTCAAAAAAGAGGGTTTAACCCAAACAACCACTTCCCAAAAGTAGCATTTACTACTACCACCAAAATAATCAAATTGGAGTATTCTGAACCCATAATATATATTCAATATAACCAGTTATAATAGTCTCAAATCATTCTTCAACTCATACCAAAACAATCACCAAAATTTCCAATCCCAAAAGAACAATCATCAAAAATCACAATTTTAGCCATGATAAACTGATTTGATAAATTCACCAAAAATCACACGTTCAAAAATTCCCAGAAAAGCATACATAATTATACTCATACTATTATAGCCGAATTATCCATAAAAGTTCAGAAAGAAACTCAAATCATAGCACAAACCCTAGTTTATACAATATAGGGGCAAAATAGTAATTTTGATTGCAATAGTCCTTACCTCGAGGCTAGCAACGAATCCTAAACGTCAAACCTAGTTTGTTGGATCATTCCCACGTACCTAGGAAGTGATAGGTTCGAAGGATCTCAATTTAGGAGAAAGAAATTTAGGAAACGGATGAACGACGCGAATTAGGCAACAAACGCACTTACCGGAATATTGGATTGTTTGATCTCATCATTGACATAAAATTTCGTGCTGGATACGTTAATATTGAAGAGCTGTAATGGATAGAGCTTGAAGAGGCGGTTCTAGGGTTTTTGGAATGAGGAAAATCGGATTAGGGATGTATTTATAGTGAATTTCCGAAGTTTGAGTTGCATTAGGATACAACAGGAACGCACGCGTGCGTACCTTCCACGCACGCCGTGCGTGACCCCCAGACGCCCCAAACCTTAGTTTTTACCCCGTTTCTTCCCCATTTGGACCTCCCCTTTGTCCCAAACACTAAACCAAACATAATAAACGACCTAAAGACCGTGTAAACAATATGAAACACAATTTTAATTATTTCCCAAATTCTCTCAAATTTTCGGGGTATTACATTCTCCCCCCCCCCCCCCCCCCCCCCCCCCTTAAAGAACGCTTCGTCCCCGAAGCTCAAGTCAAAACACAGTCGAGATGAAACACTGAAGGAAATACCTTATCAAAAGGGCTCTAGATATAGAATACTAAGAGTTTACTTACCTCAACCACGTTCCTATGGGTTGCCATAGTTCTTACAAAAGAGAGACGCAAAGTTCAGAATACTAGGAACTCTTACAGATCTGTACCAAGTTCTACATAAGATCACAAAATATAGGATACTAGGAATATACTCATAACTATTCTCAAGTTTACTAACTCACAATATACTCTAGGATAAACAACACCTACAAGCAACCATTGGAAAAATTCCATTCAATTCACAAATCTCAAATCAATCCAAGACATCACAAAATACAACAACAAAAATCAATCACACAATCTCACACGCGCCTAAGCCATAAAATTCCTCCCTAATAAGATTCATTAATCCTAATTAATGATAATAATATTTCAATTCAAAAAGTTTTTTGAAAATCTTTAAGAGATTTTTAAAAACAAAGGCTCTGATACCAATTTGTAACACCCCTAAATTTCCCACCCAAAACAATGATATATTTAAAAGAAATACTTTATTAATTCATAAAAGAGTTGAAGAAATACAGCGGAAGTCTAAAAGGGAAATGGGTGTTACCGCCACATTCGGTCATCTCTTAACCGAATGCACAGGCAACTCAAAGTAAAACAACAAAAACTAATGTAATAATAAGTAAATGTTTGTTTCATGACTAGATTTAACTAAGGCATCTTCTAATTCGCACTCAAACTCGAGCAATCCATCAATCCACATAGGTATCCAACTCATCACTTGATAAAATTTAAGGGAGAAGAGAGACAAAAAAAATAACAAAAATTAGCTTTAGAGCTAAGTAAGTACTACCCAACCCCGTAAAATAATCAGGTTTGACTAAAAATAGATTTTTATATAATATCATTTAAAAATGACGCACTCCACCAAAATACTTTTCTCTTTGATTTTTCTTAAAATCACTTCTTTGCTAAAATCTTAAACTTCTCTTGGAAAATCTCTTAGTAATTCTTCTCTTTAAACTTCTTAAGAAAATCACTTCTTCTCTAACTTCCTAGTAATTTAGAAGGGCGGTGCTTAACCTTTCGGTAGAGCCCGGTGGACCGTGGTTACGGACGGCCACCCCGAACAAGTGCCGGTACCACAACTGCTCTGTTGGAAACGAAACGACTACCTTAAGTGTGCACACCCCCTAAAAGGGATTCCAAGCCCTCCGAGTAGTAAGTCATCCCGAGTGGTCGGAACCCAACCACCCCAATTCTAAAATTCTTGAATGATTAGGGACTACTACTATAACTTCTTCTTAAAAGGGATCATAGATCCAAATCTTACTTAAAAGGGATCATAGATCCAAATCTTACTTAAAAGGGATCATAGATCCAAATCTTACTTAAAAGGGATCATAGATCCAAATCTTACTTAAAAGGGATCATAGATCCAAATCTTGCTTGAAACTTAAACTGTACTTCTTAGTAGTAGTAGCTCTAATCACCCTCCACATTTATCCGGATGTGGAAAAACCGACACCTCGGATTACTCCCGAGATGCTCACTTCTTATGAAAATGTACATTTTATCTTCGCTTAATAATACTTCAAAAATACTTCTTAATTTCTCAAAAAAAATCTCGAAGGTATTTAAAAATATTTAATACCCCAAAAGTACTTGATTTATACTTCTTAACTACCATATATATAATATCTTCTCAAAATCACATACACAAAATTCACAAATCACACTTAATCACATAATGCATAATAAGCATATAATACGAGGAAACAATTTTGGATTGACAGAGAAACTTACAATTTAGGGTTTATCCAAAACTAGTTCCAAAATAGTATTTAATACCATATTCAAAATAATCCAATAAGGATATTTATAACTCCAGAATATATATGTAAATTTTCATACCAAATTATACATTTAAAAATATATAATTTATCCCAAAAGATTTGATCTCACAACACTTTCAAAAAAGAGGATTTAACCCAAACAACCACTTCCCAAAAGTAGCATTTACTACTACCACCAAAATAATCAAATTGGAGTATTCTGAACCCATAATATATATTCAATATAACCAGTTATAATAGTCTCAAATCATTCTTCAACTCATACCAAAACAATCACCAAAATTTCCAATCCCAAAAGAACAATCATCAAAAATCACAATTTTAGCCATGATAAACTGATTTGATAAATTCACCAAAAATCACACGTTCATAAATTCCCAGAAAATCATACATCATTATACTCATACTATTATAGCCGAATTATCCATAAAATTTCAGAAAGAAACTCAAATCATAGCACAAACCCTAGTTTATACAATATAGGGGCAAAATAGTAATTTTGATTGCAATAGTCCTTACCTCGAGGCTAGCAACGAATCCTAAACGTCAAACCTAGTTTGTTGGATCATTCCCACGTACCTAGGAAGTGATAGGTTCGAAGGATCTCAATTTAGGAGAAAGAAATTTAGGAAACGGATGAATGACGCGAATTAGGCAACAAACGAACTTACCGGAATATTAGATTGTTTGATCTCATCATTGACATAAAATTTCGTGCTTGATACGTTAATATTGAAGTGCTGTAAGGGATAGAGCTTGAAGAGGCGGTTCTAGGGTTTTTGGAATGAGGAAAATCGGATTAGGGATGTATTTATAGTGAATTTCCGAAGTTTGAGTTGCATTAGGATACAACAGGAACGCACGCGAGCGTACCTTCCACGCACGCCGTGCGTGACCCCCAGACGCCCCAAACCTTAGTTTTTACCCCGTTTCTTCCCCATTTGGACCTCCCCTTTGTCCCAAACACTAAACCAAACATAATAAATGACCTAAAGACCGTGTAAACAATATGAAACACAATTTTAATTATTTCCCAAATTCTCTCAAATTTTCGGGGTATTACATGATAGCTTTCTCTAACAAAAGTGTTCAAGACCTTCTCTGATCGACTCTCTGCTGAAGACACCAGAAGGCCTGGCACTTGGAGAATTTTACCAAGCCGATAAACTAACTGATGATTCCTTCAACGGCTAGGAATCTTGAACGGAAAAGCTACAGTACGCGCATTAAATGCACATTTAATGCCTCCTGTACTCTGTAGAGTAAATGCAGATGATTGGCCGCAATGTCAGGATAGCCTTATCCCAAAATACTAACCCGCCAACTTTGTTGGGTCCTACTGGTCAAGTCAACTGCTCACACATTTAATGCAGTAGTCCTCCTCCTCCTCCAAAGGGAAGACAACCTCAGTATAAAAGATACATTACGAAGAACAACAAAACAACTTTAGCTACAAAAGTACGAATACAAAAACATTCAAACATTCAAACGTAAGAGCCTTCTTGAGATTAAACTTTCGTCATCTTCAACAAGAAAGGTAGACGTTGGAAAGATTATATCTTCACAACTCCTCATTCCAACTCCAGAATAGTTCCAATCGTTCTTCAACAACTTCAAGCACTTCATCTACAAATCTTTTGGAACGAAGTAAGTTGGAGGAACCCCTTTTTCAACAGAAACTCTTCTTTCACAAGAAGAATGTCCAAGTAACTGGAGCAGTGAAGTGGTGATACTTCCGGGAAGCTCAGTGAAAAGACCAGTCTTAAAGGAAGCCAGAAAGTGCATCCCAGGAGACATCTACACTTGAAGAAGACATGGAGAGCTTCTTAAGTGCTAGGACTAAGGCGTTATAAACGAACGTTTTTACAAGCTTAGTGGAACAGTGGTTTAGAGGAACGATTTGTTCCTTGAACCACTATAAAAATCCCTGGTGTCATTTACTTACTGCACTTATTTATCATTCTTATTTGAATTGTTTAACTCCAAAGACTTGGTCTCTGTGTTCAGAAGAACGTGCCTTGCTTCTCTGAGGCCTACTGCCTTTGCTTCTCTGAGGCTAATCTGACAGAACCCCTACCAGAACCCCATCCGCTGCCAGTCTGTTCGGCCAACAGAACAGGCTATTCTATTAAATCTGGTAATTAGCTTGAAAAAGTTAAAAACCGATACAGTCTATTCACCCCCCCCTCTAGACTGTATCCAGTACAACCGGGACCAACAAGTTGTATCAGAGCCTCCTTGTTCTAATAATCTCTTAGGTTATTTGTTGAACAAAGATCCACTTGTTTTTCTGTTTGCCTCATTTTTAATCTGATATAATGGATCACTCTCTTTCCAAGAATCTTATGTTCTCAGATCTTAAGTTTGATGACTGGTGGATCCGAATGAAGGCACATCTCTGTGCTCTGCATGATGAGATGTGGGAAGGACTTGAGATTGGGCCATTCATAAGCTTTCAGAAGGTCAACCCTGAGCATGCTATTGACAACACCAGACCTCAGATGATCAATAAGGCCAGATCTGAGTGGACTACTGAAGAAAGAAGAAATTACAATCTGGACAATATTGCTAAAGACATTCTTTACAAGTCCATCGATAATAGATACTTCAACAGGATAAAGAAGTGTAAGACTGCCAAGGAAATCTGGGATACTTTTGAGCTCATTGGAGCTGGTGATGAGCAAGAGAAGGATAACAAGCTGACAATAGCCAACAAGAAGTTTGATGACTTCAAGCTTCTTCCTGGTGAAAGCATCTCCAAGATGTATGACAGGCTCCTCACTCTCACTGGAGAGATCTCTGAGCTTGGCAAGGAACTTACCACCAAGGAGATCAATCTCAAAGTGTTGAGGGGATTGCCCTCAGCATGGAAGATGAAGGTGGTTGTTGTCCAATCCAGCAAGGATGTAACGACTTACCCCACAGACAATCTCATCTCAGACCTCAAAGCTCATGAGTTCGAGATGATTGAAGAAAAGGAGGATGTACCAGAAGAAAGGACAACTACAGCCCTCACAGCTAGTACATCCAAGGTAAATGACTTTGACCCTTCAATTCTTTTATCTCACGAATATATGGCTGCTTTTTCTAGGAGATTCAAGAAGTTTATGAAGAATCCCAAAGATGGAAGAAGTCCATCTTCCAGCAGAAAGCCATTCCAGAAACCCAAAGCAACAGAAAGCAGTGGTGAGCTTCTCTGTTACAACTGCAGACAACCTGGACATTTCAAGGCAGATTGTCCACATCCAAGAGTGTTCAAGAGACAAGGGTATGATGGAGAAAAGAAGAAATTTGAAGACAATACCAGAAGGAGGAAAGCTCTCGTCACAGAACAACTTGAGAAAGACCCCCTTTCTGAGACAGAATCCAGTTCTGACTCTGATTCTGATGAGGCCTTCTGTTGCCTTGATACTGAGACAAAAGACCTATGCCTCATGGCTCATTCTGATGATGAGGTATCATCTACTTCTATATCTAGTTTTTCTTCGGTAGGCTAAGCTTTTCATTCTGATTCAATGTTAGAATTTTTGGAAGAGTTTAAGGCCATCCAAGCCACTTATTCTTCTGTTACAAAAGAAAACAGTAAGTTGAAGGTTGAGATTCTTGACTTAAGAAAGGAGGTTGAGATGAAAATTAATCTTCTAATTAAGGAGAGAGATTAGCTGGAAGCTGAAATTGTTTCTCTTCTCAAGAGAATAAGAGAAATTGAGCCTCTTGAGATTAAGTACAAAACTTACCAGAAGGCCCAGTCTTCCATGGAAAAGATTGTGCTTGATCAACAGATTGGCATTGGTTTTGGTCTTGGATATGGCTCAACAGAATCATGTGAGCCTTCTGTAATGCCTACCACCAATATTGCTAAAGCAGATAAGGTCATAGTGCCACTAATTTCTAGCCCCATCTGCCAAGCTGGTGTATCTGGCACCAAGGTTATTCATGAGGAAGTCAGACCAGAAAAAGGGAAGATAAAGGTTCAACAGAAACCCCTTTTGAAAATCAATGAACCTGGTAGAAAACCTAACAACAGAAAGGGTTTTCAGAATAACAGAAATAAAAGACAAATCATTAATAGACAGCCTCATGATAACCATGCCAGAAATGATCACCAGAAGGGCAGATATCAAGAGAGAGTTAACTTTTGGCAGAAGAGGTTGGCTGGTCAACTTCAGAAGCCCAAAGCTAACCGCCCCTCTGCTCTTGATAGTATATGGGACTTCTGTCCAACAAAGAAAGCTATGTAAAAGTACGTAAACAGGAAGCATGACCCTCACAAGCATCTGCCCAAAGTGAATCACATTTCGGTTTACTATAACTACCAGGTGGACAATGGGTACCATCCACCAAGGTTTCACCTGATGACACCAAAATGGTACCAACTACCCAGACTCCATGACCCCCCAGGACCCAACATTGCTTGGGTACCTAAATCTTTCTTTTGATCATGCAGGAACTGTGTGCTGGAGCTATCTCAGAGCAAGAATGGTTTATTGATAGTGGATGCTCCAGGCACATGACAGGTGACAGAAGTTGCCTAACTGAGTTCCAGAAATGAAAAGGACCTAGAGTTACCTTTGGAGGTAATGACAAAGAAGGTCAAACAAAAGGAAGAGGGAAGCTGATCAAGAACCAGATAGTCATTGATGATGTCTCATATATCAAAGGCCTGAAGTTCAACTTGCTGAGTGCTAGTCAATTCTGTAACAAAGGCTACACTGTTGAATTCACAAAGGACTTCTGCTATGTGAAGCATGAGACCACAAAGGAAATGGTTCTTATAGCATCAAGGAAGATGATGGTCCCGGATAGGGTAAAAGTCTAGAGGGGGTGGTGAATAGACTTTTAAATCTTTTTCGACTTTACAAAGTTTTCCCTCTAGATAAGTTGATCTATAATCTTTTGAGAGATTTATAGATGCACAGCGGAAGTCTTTACCCTTTATGTAATGTGTAACAACTTTCTATGATGGATGAAGTCTTTGCTTAATGGTGATCAGTTAGCTAGGCAGTTGGCTAGAAAGCAGAGAACTGCTTAGTCAACTGCTTACGAAATACTTGGAGTATGATGAAGGTGCACTCAGAATCTTTCTTAGAGTGGGAAGAGCTTTCTGATGATGTAGTGAGGTGGATTGATAATCAACCTTAAATTAGAGCAGTTGTCTCAGCAGTTGGGTGGAAACCAGGGAACTGCTGAGGCACCTGCTGAAGTAAAGGTGAAGGTATGGAAGGTTTGATTATATGGTGTTGCTCAGGATGATGTTGGCTTTCTGAAGATGTGCTTTGGACCAAGTAAGTAGAGGGTTTTACTTAGGCAGTGGTCTAGGAAGTTGGGTGATAGTGAGGGAACTGTTGAGGTATCTGCTGGGTTATCACTTTGAATCACAGAGATTATTTTGAACAGACTTCTTAGAGATAAAGGTGTAAAGGTCTAGTGATGTCAAGATATTCACAGGAATTAGTTTTGTGTGAGCAGTGGGCTCAGCAGTTGGGTAGTCCTTAGGAGACTATTGAGGCAACTCCCATGCCTTAAGTAGTATTTCTTGAAATCTTAATGAAACAGACCTTTTCGTTGTGATATTGTAACGCTCTTGTATCTCAAAGAGAGTGAGTAATTAAGCAGTAGGATAAGCAGTTGGGTCAATTAAGACAACTGCTTAGGATGCTGCTGGCAAACTACAGTCTTTATGTGAGAAGTGTTCAGTGTGTGCTTTGTTGACTGAAAGTGAATCAACACACAGTATATCCTGGTTCAGAGGTGGTGTAATCCTCCTACATCCAGTCCCATCCTATTTCAAATGGATTTCACTAATGTATTAAGCCCAATACACTTAGTGCCAATCTAGCCTTGACAACTCTGGCCTAGATTGAAGGTGTTTCACGAGGAGTACAACACCACTCCAAGCTATTCAATCCTTTAGGTTTTTCTCAATTGATCCAGTGGGGATCAAAAGGTACTCCTGACCTATCTAACCACACTCAGGCCGGGAACAACTGTCCTCCTGAAGTGTTTACAACAATTTCTGATTTTGTTTACAAGAAAGTTCTAACCTCCAACTAGGAACTAAACTTCTAGGATTTTGGCAATGAATACTTGATACTGAGAAGTTTAATGAAGCAAGAGTCTAAGCAGAGAGTCGTGGATAGAGTAGCACTTCTTGCTCAGTGAAATATCTCTCTACTTAGAATGCTCAGGCTTAATTAGAAACTTTCGTTTCAGTCTCTATTTATAGGCTTTCTGGTTGATCAATCTTATCCGTTGGTTAGGATAAATTGAGTTCTACCGTTGAGCTTCTGGACTCGTACGAGTGGTACGTTTGTCTTTTGTGTTGTAGCAATAACTGCGGCTGTCTCCGCAGAGCATCTTTACAAAGAGTGAACCCCATTGCTCCGGACCCCATGGCATTAAATGCTGGTCATTCTGTGTCTTCCAATCATACACGAATAAATGTGTATGATTTTTCGGGCCTTTCCTATTGTGACTAATATTATTTGTGTACAAATAAAATATACCGGTAGGATCTAAAATATCCTGTCAAGGTAAATAAATATTACCTTATTGCATTTTTTACTTTCCGGTATTATTTTATTTGTATCACCAAATTGTATATTTATTTGTCACTTCAGGATACAAATCAACCGCTAATGCCCACCATGTGCCTTTCCCTTTTTGTGACGAATTTAATTTGTGATAAAGTAAATATATACCGGTAGGATTTAAATATCCTTTTTAAGGTAAAAAATACCTTATTGCATTTTGACTTTTGCCGGTATAATTTACTTAATACAAATATTTTTCTTTTGACTTTCGGTCACTCTTGGTTGTGTATGGCCTATCAAACATTTCGAATATAAACCAAGTATTTAACTGGTAGGATAACAAATCCTATTAAGGTAAGAATTATTACCTTATTGCATTTTGTATTCCAGTTCTAATAAATAGTTTATTTGTTCGAAATGTTTGTTGTAACAAATGAATTTAACTGGTTGGATTTATGAGAAATCCTTTGTTAAGATAATCGAATAATATCCTATTGCTTTTTATGATTTTCCAGTTATATTTATTTGTTAATTTGATAGTTCGGATGGGACACTTTTTGGATAACATTTCACTAGCACTTGGTTGGAGCAAAATACAACACTTCAATTTCCTAATGCTACAAAAGAAGGGGGGAAGGACATTTGAAGAGCCTTTGGCATCATCAAAAACTTTTTATCAAAATCTAGGGGACTAACAATTTCCCCCTTTATTGATGATGCCAAAAGAAGATAAAAGTCAAACTTTCTAGAATAGGACACTAGAAAGTTAAAAGCGTTTGACTTCTCTCTTCCCCCTCTTTTGGTAGCATCTACTCCTGATGTCTAGATGGCTCTCCGCGTACGGCATTGGGGAATCTTCTCCTCATTCTGTCTTCATCTTCTTCCCTCACAGACTTTAGCTTCTCGTAGTAGACCCGCCATATGAGGGACATTGACATTGCTGCTTCAATATTCAACACTTGAAGCCATTGGAGAGCAAAGTGTTCCTCCTCTCTTACAAACGCGATTGCTTGAGAGAGCACTTCCATGGGAGTCATTCTCCAACTTCTCCAAATTAGAACTCTCTTTAATTGATTTTCAAGATCTTCCTTTTTCTTAAGAAACATGATTCTTAATTCAAGGAAGTCGGTATGATTTTGAGAGGAAGGTGGTGCAAGTGTGAGGTCGAGAGCCGGTTTTGAGAAGGGATTCATTTTGGAGTAATGACGAATGGGAGTTTGAGATGAATAGCTAGAGGACCGAAGAAGGATTATTTGAATGAGATGTGTGGTTAAGGAGAAGAGGATTTTATATAAAGTGAGCTGCCTCTTCATATTCTGATATGGGTGATAATCAAAGCGTGTTTAGACTTTCATTAATGTCGTTGTGGCGGGTTCTTCTTTTGAGACAATAAATGTCTTGATCAGATGGTGAGAGAATGTTTAGAATTTATTCTCTCAGAACAACATTAATGAGGAAGTTGATTGAGCTTCTCCGATTCCCAAGTGTCATTTGTGTGTGTTGCATGCGACCATTAATTCTTTTTGTTTTAAGAATGGGTCTAACACTTCTTTTTGCAAGATCTCCTTATCTCAGAAAAGGATAAGTCTAGGATACTGTTTTAGCTTGTTTAAGGCTTTGATCAGTAATCAAAGAGAATAGGGTGCATAACTTTTAAGATGGTTGTTCAAAGAGAAATTTGAAACAGTAGCATTCCCTTTTCAATCCATGTATGAAACTACTGTGTGTGGATTAATATCGTACCTTTTTGACTTGGTAGTTGATATTTTCAGTAGTTTTGAGCTAGTTGTTCCTCTCGTTCTCCATTGATCATGACTCTCAGTTGGTGGTAGCAGGTTCCTTTGTTTTAGCTGCTGAGTTTTGAGTCATGATCTTCGTTTGTCATCCCTCTTTTCTCCTTTGATGAGGTGGCCCCTTTTGTATTCATTCCCCCTTAGTTGATGCATCTTTGGACCTTCTTTTCTGGATTTGCTTCTTTGAGGGGATCAAAATGTCTTTGAAACCAAATCCTGTCGTTCCATGAGCCTTTGTGGGTCCAGAATTGGTTCTTTGAGAGACAGCTTGATGTTCTTCTATTTGCTTGTGGAAAAGTCGTGCTTGTCTTTGATGGTCCCAGAGTTTTGAACCAGCTTCTTTTTCTTCCATTGCTTGACTTTGATGAGGTCTGCTTCTGGTTACTCTAGGGGTGTAAGTCAACTGCTGGCCTGAATCAGTGCCCTGCTCGAGAGGCAGTCACCTGCTGGCAGTTACCAGCACGAAATCTTGAACCAGTGTTTTTACCTCCGTTTGCTTTCCTTCTAATCCTTCCCTTCTTCTTGAAAAGATATGCATCCACTTCTTTCCTTTGTTCAGGTAGCAGTGGGCTAGTAGCCAGTCACCTGCTGAGCCCACTGCTTGCTAGGATGCAGTCAACTGCTGAGACATTTGCTCAGATACTTACTCCTTTTCTTCTTTCTAGAGTTTCTGGTCATCCATGACTAATTCTCCTCTTGAACGTCTCCTTCTGTTATCCAGAACTTTGACCGGTCTCTGCCATATTGATTTGTTTTTATTGAACAGATCCCACCTGATCCTCGGAGTTAGTCAAGTCATCTGGTTTCTGGATTTTGTCAATTGGAGTTAACTAGTTTCCAAGTGACGCATAGAATACTCATGGGAGAATAAGTAGTATTTCAGAAATCATTTATTTGTAGCTCAATTATCCTGTGGGCTCGTTTGGTAGTCATCCTGCCGAGTTACAGAAATTCTTCAAGAAGTTGTAGCAGTGGGCTTATGGGCAGTCATCTGCTATTGTGAGAGTCAGTCACCTGCTTAGTTTGTTGCTCGGAATTTGAGTAGATGAGCAAGTGACTGTTCATAAAAGTTGGGGTATGTGTTCCCCCTCAGCAGATGCCTAGGAATTCCCCCTCAATTTATGAGTTGAGTTCCCCCTGAATGGGTGCAGGGTAATTCCTTTGCTTTGATGATCATTCCAAGCTCTTGTCGTGATGTTTTGAATCTTGTTCAATTCAATAGCTTGGTTGATGTAGAGACCTTGTGGATTCATGCTTTGAATAGCATGTTGTCTACTTTGTCTTTTGTGAACCCATTTTTCACAAAATGTTTTGAGTGTGTTTTTTTAACCATTCTTTTTGGAGTTTGCCTGACTCCAGAGAATGATTAAGTTTGAATGCTTCATCTCTAATAATTTTAAATCAAGGGGACTGCTCCACGTAGTCCTCCTTTTCTTAGTAGATCGTTTTGAGGAAGGCACATTCAGTATGTGAATTTGGTTATGGGCAGCACATTGTTAAGGATGTTGGATAGATGATGTTGTAATGGCCCAGAATACGTCGAGTACTTTTGGAGCACTTCTGATGAGATCAGAATACTTTATCAGAGGTTGGGGTGTTCTGTTCAAGAGTTACCAGAGATCCTCTTCAGAGATAATTTCAACAGAGAACCTCATCAGAGAACCTTAACAGAGAACCTCATCAGAGAACCTCAACAGAAAACCTCATCAGAGAACCTTAACAGAAAACCTTGAACAGAGCTCCTCATCAGAGAACCTCATCAGGGAACCTTGATCATAGAGCCTCATCAGAGAACCTTCTCAGAGAGTTTTGAACAGAGATCTTCTTGGGTCTTTAGGTCAGATAGAGAAGCAACTCTGATTCTGATAGTAGGACGTTACTGGGGCAACTTTGGGCATGGGTTTTATCAAAATCTAGTCCTTCTTTATAGTACCCTTTGGCCACGAATTTTGCTTTGTCCTCAACAATGATGCCTTCATTTTTGGAGACCCCTTTTGTTCCTATCACTTGATGATGATAGGATCTGGACACAAGCTTTCAGGAAATGTTCTTTGAGTACTTCTTTCATAGCTTGTGTGTAGTTAGAGTTCGGTAGGGCTTCTCCAGTTATCAATAATTTTATGAGGAGGATGTAGGTTCAACCAATGTGGTTTATTTGAGATACCTGCTCATCCTCCTTTATCATCTGGTAGAGTGAAGATTGGGATCTTTTAAGCCTTTATGCTTAGTTTAGCTGAAGCGTCTGGACAGTTGATTTAGAATGAGTCAACTGCTGGCAGTGATCTCCCATTGTAGTCCTCTGCTGGCAGTGGTCTGCTTACTTGAGTCAACTGTTGATTCCAGAGTTCAGTAGTCTTTTAGCTTCTTCTCTGGGAGGGCAGCTTGGAGCCTTTCCAGTGTCCAAAAAAATCCCTTACATGGTTTGCTCAATTACTTATTGATGGTTATGTAATTGAGATGGAGATATCACTTGATGATACCACCTGATGGTACCACTTGATAGTTTTTGAGCTTGAGATGGCTATGATGTGGTGCCATTTTCAACTCATTTATGAATCTGCTTTTGGAGAGCTGATTCCTTCTTTTGTAAACTCCAATCAATACCATGCCTCTTCTTATTCCTTTACCAGTTGGCACAACTTTGTTCTGGGCATCTAAGCAGATGTCCATGGAGAATGTCATAGTGTGAACATTATCTTGGAGCTGGCTTGTGCTTCTTGAATTTGAACTTCAATCCTAGGTTGGATTGAAAGTTCGCATTTGATTTGGATCTTCCAGCTCCTTTGTTTCTCCGGTTTCTTCCCATTCCCAATTTGTTAAATTGGGTCCTTCTTCCAGGTCTCATAACTTGATAGTATCCCCCTGCTAACTATCATGTGCATGGAGTAGCTTGAAGATAAATCTTTTCAATGTTTGCTACTCCAGCACCTTCCCGTTTTCATCGGTTTTGAGTAACAACCCACAAGTTTGTGGGCATCTTCCCTTGAATGCGTTTGGGCATCCATACCAATTGAGGACCATTTGAATTTGAGCTGATGGGTCTATAGCCGTTTGGATTTATGTTTCGATGAGAAAAGGCTATATGATTGTGACCATTATTCCTTGTGTTAGGGGGTGAAGGAATATGAGCATTAGAAGTGATCAGCTTTTTTGAGACATGTTGTTGGTCTTTTTGATTGGTTGCCAACCAAGTCTTTGATTTGGTTGGTTATTCAGGAAGTTGAAATTGTAGGGAAGTTTGGATTTTGGTCTGAAGGAGGACTGAGTCCTTTTATTTGACAGAGATTGGGAGTGAGGATTTTGTTGGTTTGGTTTGCTTGTTTCTTGTAGATCTGTGGTGGGTTTTGTGATAGGAGAGTGTTTGGAAGAGTCTTCAAATGGCTTGGATGCGGGTGTGAACCCTAATCCTGGTTCAGAGGTGGTGTAATCTTCCTACATCCAGTCCCATCCTATTTCAAATGGATTTCACTAATGTATTAAGCCCAATACACTTAGTGCCAATCTAGCCTTGACAACTCTGGCCTAGATTGAAGGTGTTTCACGAGGAGTACAACACCACTCCAAGCTACTCAATCCTTCAGGTTTTTCTCAATTGATCCAGTGGGGATCAAAAGGTACTCCTGACCTATCTAACCACACTCAGGCCGGGAACAACTGTCCTCCTGAAGTGTTTACAACAATTTCTGATTTTGTTTACAAGAAAGTTCTAACCTCTAACTAGGAACTAAACTTATAGGATTTTGGCAATGAATACTTGATACTGAGAAGTTTAGTGAAGCAAGAGTCTAAGCAGAGAGTCGTGGATAGAGTAGCACTTCTTGCTCAGTGAAATATCTCTCTACTTAGAATGCTCAGGCTTAATTAGAAACTTTCGTTTCAGCCTCTATTTATAGGCTTTTTGGCTGATCAATCTTATCCGTTGGTTAGGATAAATTGATTTCTACCGTTGAGCTTCTGGACTCGTACGAGTGGTACGTTTGTCTCTTGTGCTGTAGCAATAACTGCGGATGTCTCCGCAGAGCATCTTTACAAAGAGTGAACCCCATTGCTCCGGACCCCTTGGCATTAAATGTTGGTCATTCTGTGTCTTCCAATCATACACGAATAAATGTGTATGATTTTTCGGGCCTTTCCTATTGTGACTAATATTATTTGTGTACAAATAAAATATACCGGTAGGATCTAAAATATCCTGTTAAGGTAAATAAATATTACCTTATTGCATTTTTTACTTTCCGGTATTATTTTATTTGTATCAACAAATTGTACATTTATTTGTCACTTCAGGATACAAATCAACCGCTAATGCCCACCATGTGCCTTTCCCTTTTGTGACGAATTTAATTTGTGATAAAGTAAATATATACCGGTAGGATTTAAATATCCTTTTTTAGGTAAAAATTACCTTATTGCATTTTGACTTTTGCCGGTATAATTTACTTAATACAAATATTTTTCTTTTGACTTTCGGTCACTCTTGGTTGTGTATGGTCCATCAAACATTTCGAATATAAACCAAGTATTTAACTGGTAGGATAACAAATCCTATTAAGGTAAGAATTATTACCTTATTGCATTTTGTATTCCAGTTCTAATAAATAGTTTATTTGTTCGAAATGTTTGTTGTAACAAATGAATTTAGCTGGTTGGATTTATGAGAAATCCTTTGTTAAGATAATCGAATATTATCCTATTGCTTTTTATGATTTTCCAGTTATATTTATTTGTTAATTTGATAGTTCGGATGGGACACTTTTTGGATAACATTTGACTAGCACTTGGTTGGAGCAAAATACAACACTTCAATTTCCTAATGCTACAAAAGAAGGGGGGAAGGACATTTGAAGAGCCTTTGGCATCATCAAAAACTTTTCATCAAAATCTAGGGGACTAACAGAAGAAGAACATCTATGTGGTTGATTGGAAAACTGCAAAGGATGGAGTATGCCTGATAGCCAAGTCCCTAGACAACGAGTGGAGGAGTTCGAACCAGCCAGCAATGAGGAGAGGCTCCGAGTCGAGCTCCACCTCATTGAGGAGAGAAGAGATCGTGCCTTCATCAAAGCAGAAAACTATCGACGACAAGTCAAGGAATACCAGGACAGCCGAGCCCAGACTCGGAATTTCGACGTTGGTGATTACGTCTTGAGGCGTAGGAAGGCCAGCAAGCCGACAGAGGGAGGTAAGCTTTCCATCAACTGGGAAGGCCCTTACGTGGTTGACGCCGTGATCGGCCCTGGAACTCACAAGTTGAAGACAACAACAAGCCGACTAGTAGACCGCGTCTAGAATGCCGAGCACCTGATGAAGTTTTTACCAGTAGAAAATCGAAGTTTCACTTTTCTTTGTAAACTCCTGTGCTCCGAGCACGAGATTACAATTTGTAATTCTTTATGTGGTCCGCCCACATCATGAATTCAATACACTTTGCTAACGATATTTTGTCTTCCAAAAGAGGTCCGACCTCACTTAGCAATAAACGGCGGCGGCAAAAAAAAACAAAAAAAGAAGGTACTATGCCCCCCACGGTGTTTGGCCGACCTCGGCCACGCTCTTGAACCGAAAATAGCCAAGCGATTTTCAGGAATCCGGGCAATTTTCTAAAGTAAAGAGCTAGCCGCGACAGTCGAGGCGACAGTAGGGCCGACCTCCGGGTTGAGGGTGCTCAGGATGCTGACCTCTGGGTCCTTTTGAGTGCTCGCCGCCTAACATCGCTGGCCAAGCAGCTCGCACTCTCACCATCCTTGAGTTAGCGGTGCGGGTTCGTGTAACACCCCGGCCCCGTAGGCCCCGAGGTAGTTACTTCTGACCTCTAGTACTGTCCTCACAAACCGCCACTAGCCTTTTCCGCACACTTTGTCCTCACTCGTGCGCGCCCTGAGAAACTTCCCAGGGGGTCACCCATCCCAAGACTACTCCCGTGCAAGCACGCTTAACTTTGGAGTTCTTGGTGATGAGCTCCCTTAAAAGGAGATGCATCTTGTTGGTATGAGTAGTACTATTAATCCTTTTAAATTAAATCTCAAGTGTTACAGTTCGTTCTGGTGGATCATGCAGGGTCCACCCCTGTTGTTTGGCTATCCCTGCGGGAGTAACCAGATTATTCCCCAAGTCCGGGCAAACTGGACGGGTTAAAGTGATAGTAGGACTGACCCCCGGGTCATGAACGTTCAGGATACCGACCTAAGGGTCCTCCTCGTAGGTTCAATGTCCGACCTTGTTGACCGAACAAGTCGCTTACTTGTTGATTCCATATCAATAGCGAACAGATCACTTCTATCCAACCAGGAGAGGCACGGATAGGCTCGGCCACGCCAGCCTAACCGCCCCCGGGAGGTTAGAGAAGCCGGATCCCCGAATAAATTGCTAGGTATTCGTAATGCAAAGTATAGAAAAATAAACATATGAGTTCAAAATTACTTCAGTCAGATGTCACATCAGTCAACTTCATGTTACAAGCAAAAAAAATGTACAGGGTCATGGCCGGGCGAACCCATCGCCATCAAATACAACGATCTAGTCAAGGGGGTTGCTAAGAATATCAAGGAACTCTCCTGGAATCTGAATTCAGTGCGGTCTTCATCATGGTTGTTCACCTCTCGATGGGTGGTCGCCAAGTTCAGTGGAGTTCTATCGTCATCAGTATTTTTCACACTTGGGAAAACTATTATCTCGGACGGTCTAATGTGTAACATGCTACTAATGCGTGTCCGCTAACCTTGGGGAATGGATCACCTTCCTATTTCTCACTGCCCGGGAGCCTTGGCCGCCAGGACATCACTGCCTAGGAGCCATGGTTGCTATGGAGTCCCCAAATTCTGAAAAAATTCAGCCGGAAGGGAAGCGAACCTGCAAAGAAAAAAAAAGAGAAGTAACAAAGTGCGCTCAACCCAGAAGAATTGCTGATCTGTGAAAGACCTCATCCGACCCGCAACGAACCTGGGAGGAAGTCATGGCAAGGACCTGGGATAAATCAACCTGACATGGAAAGTTGTGCGCCAGCCTGGGGATGCCGGGCGACACCCTATTGCTCGAGAATCCATCGGATCCCAATTGGCCGCCAAGGCACCAACCTTATGGTATCTCGCCTAGGGTCGGTACTGCCAGCCACGAACACACGCCCGTCTAGTCCGATAGGGATCTGACTCCGGCATCGCACCATAGCTTGTTCGCCCTGCTACCACCAACGTCAGCCTGCTGCTCGCTAGGAACAAAGGATTTGCCCACCTGAGAATCATCACAGCCGTCCCAACTTGGAAGCACTGCCGCTAACCGATGGGGCTACCGATTTGGGAAGACAGGATGTCACCATGGCCCGGTGGGTTGCCGACAGAAGCAGAGGGGTCATCAGACGTGCCTGGCCTTGAAATTCCGACGGCCCTTGGTCGTCGGTCGCCTCCCTCGCCAAGCTCTCCGGCAGGTCGCATGTGGATGTCAGGTCTGAGGCACCAACTGCTCAATTCATCCGCCGGTCTGGAAGAAGAGGTGACGAGATTTCCATCTGCGGCGCTGGGCTACGCGAGGAAGATGCACGCACGCGGTTCCAGGAGAGAGGAAAGGAAAGAAAGGAAAGGAAAGGAAAGGAAAGAAAGGAAAGAAAAGAAAAGAAAAGGAAAGAAAAAAAGAAAGGAAAGAAAAGAAAAGGAAAGAGAGGGAAAAAGGAAAGATAAAATAAATTCCGAAAATAATTATGAACTTCAGGAATTTTTGGAAGTTGATCTGGATTTGAAGTCTGGGAGAAAGTTGACTACTGGAATACTAGGATGCTGAAGGAATTAATTTGGAAATCCCCATAAATTGTGGGATTGATAGAATCCACAATTATGGCTCCCTCGTACATGAAGATCTTTTAATTGGCAGCTGACTTGAACTACTCCCTATTAACCGAGTCTACTACTCGACCAAGGGAGTGGGGGACTCGTGATGGGGTTATGAGACTAGGACCAGAGCCTAATCGGCACAGGCCCCGAACTTGGACCAGCAGGCCCAAGCCCGGTGATCCGAAGCTCAAGTCGGCCCAACCGATCAGGCTCATCAAGGAGCGGAAGCCCAAGGCAGTCTGCCTCCCAGCCCGGCCAGCGGCCTGCCTTCCAGCTCAGCCAGGAGCTTGCCTTCCAGTCCGGCCAGCGGCCTGCCTTTCAGCCCGACCAGGAGCCTGCCTTCCAGCTCGGCCAGCGGCCTGCCTTCTAGCCTTGCCAGGAGCCTGCCTTCTAGCCTGGCCAGCGGCCTGCCTTCCAGCCCGGCCCGCGGCCTGCCTTCCAGCCCAGCCAGCAGCCTGCCTTCCAGCCCAGTGGGGAGCCTGCCTACCGGCTCAATCGGAAGCCTGCCTTTCGGCCTAGCGAGGAGCCTATCCTCCAATCCGGTGGGGAGCCTGTGTTACGGCTCAGCGGGGAGCCTGCCTTCCAGCCCAGCGGAAGCCTGCCGCCCGAGGATCTCAAGCGTTTTGTCTGCCAGCCAGGCCGACCTGCCAGTCAGCTAGAAAGAGTAACAGCCAACAATCAATGCACTATTAATTATGTATTTAATTCCGTATTAATGTTGTAATTAATTTAGTCATCATTATGTTCGACAGTTACCATTTGTAATCACCTATAAAAGGCAATTCGAATTTCAAATACAGACATGCTATTCTTGGCAACTAAATCTCCTAGCTACTTTCCATTCTCGTTCTTTATTTCCTAACTCCTGCGTGAGTGTCGTACGTAGTTTTCCTAAAAGCCTACGAGCGTTCTATTTTGGATCAACAATTAGGTTCTAACTTCTGCTTTACTAAAGAGACCGAGTCAAACAACCTAGAATATGTGTTTACTTTCCTGTTCTTTATATGCTTATAGACTATATGGACTTTTTCACCAGCCTCTTGTACACCTGTAGGGATCATAATATCAAAATTAGTTACTAATATCGTCATAATTAGTGGTAGGGAGGGAAATAAATGTACACTTACATGCTTAGGTTTATGCGCATTGAAAAACAGTTTACTTTATTCTTCTGCTTCTATTATTTTTCCTTCTGACTTTCCTTCATGTTGTATTGTACTTACTAACTGTTTTCTCAAGGAAGAACATCAATTCCAGATCTTTTTAGCCTTTCTTTCAAGTAAGTTCGATATCTCTTAGTTAAACTTACCATGAGTTCCTTAGAGTTCATTTTGAAGCAACAAGGATTGTTTTTAATTGCCAAGGCTTCTATGATAATGACATAAAAGTGAACTGGAATGGTACATTGGAAAAACATTAGGGTTGGTTGAATTGTTTTAGATGAATCAAAATGATCCTTACATTTTGACTTTCAGAATAATAAGTAAGTTAATTCCTTTTGGTTAAATGACTCTCGCCATCATCATCGTCATAGTACTAAATCAAAGCATTTTTGAAGTCTTTATTAGTACACAACAAAAACTTAAACAAAACAAAATGACAAAAAATATACAAAATAAGAAGAGATCACATATGTAGGATCTTATGGGAAGAAATAAAAGCATCATCAGGCTTATTCATCAAGCATTACAATCTTAGCCTGTCTTGATCTCCATTTCATGGGTACCATTCAGGAATAAAGTTATTCACTCTTGGACCTGCTAATGTTATATAACTATCTGTGTGATACCCAATCTGTAAAGTGGGTTCACAGAAACGGAAAACATTTCTACTCCACACCAAAAAAGAAACACACAAAAATATGGTATTTTGAAGAATAAGTAAGAACATCCAAATTGGCAGCTCTTTTCAAACAAAAAAACATGTTGACAACTAAATTGTTAGATGTTATTGTACAGTTAGACAAACTGGTGAATGTGTGTGTGGGTAAATTTCACAATTGTACTTCTCAAACTCAAACCAGATTAAAGAGAATGTCATATAATAACTATAAATGTGTAAAAGCTAGTTCCATACAAGGATTAACCGCAGATTGAAAAACATGATTTGAGCAATCAGAGAATCTACTATAACACAAAACAAATATCGTTATACCCAATCATACTGATTTTTTAGTTCCGAAACCAAGGCCTTTCAAAGATTTCCATTATCATACAATTATGAGATTATAGAATTAGGAGAAGAATGGAAGATTACAGTAAATATTCGTTATAAAATTGCAACCTAGTCGTTCCAATTAAGTGATTCTTACAGTGATTGTTGCCGCCTCGCCTTGCATGTGCAGATTGACTTCCGGTGCAAAGATTGAAGAATTTGGACTCAGTCATGAACATGCAAGCGAGTTAGGTTAGGGTTTTAGTACAAATCTTGGAATTAGAGAGTGAAGAGTGATGTAGAATATGGTAGGAGTGCGGGGCGGGCGAGATTTTCTCGTTTAGATAAGCTCGAGTGACAGTTTGGTTGGGAGAAGGAAACTTCCAGACCGTTACTCGCAAACTTCTCCCAAGGTCAAATACGGAATAGTCAAAAGGCTCTTAAACTGGTTTTGATCGGTGGTAATATTTTTGTAAGTAAGGGCCTGTTTGGATGGAGTGTTTGGAAGTGTTGGTAATGAAAGTGTTAGTAAGTGTTAGTAAGGGCCCAAAAGGGAACAGAAGTGTAAGTGTTAGACATAATTTTACCTTGTTTGGGAGAGTCAAATGAATGAAGTGTTAATAATGGAAGTGTTAATAATTTTACCTTGAACCAGAAGAAACGAGTAAGAAGAACTGAAGAAGAGATGAAAAGGGCAGACCATCAGACGTGCGACAAAAAGATTCAAAGTGAGATGTCGAAGCATTTTATGTTTTTAGGGTAAATGAGAAGGGTAATAATTGTCCAACACCTCAAAACACTCCAAATCGGGGTGTTAAAAAAGTGGACAATTGAGGTGTTGGGAAGATTATTATTAACACTTCCTAACCTTTACTAACACTTCTTAACACCTCTTAATTTTTCTCCCAAACAAATGTTAGTATCAACACTTACTAACACTTCCATTACTAACACTCTCTAACACTCAATCCAAACAAGTCATATTTGTGTAATTTTTTCTCTAACACAAACTTTTAAGTGAGCGGATGTATTAAGAGTTAATGAGTTGATGAATCTGCAATTATCCACCAAAAAATATGGGAAAGAGTCAAAGGCAGCTGAGACCTTTTTAGACGCTTTTGTTTCTATCAGTAGTCTTCCGATCTTTTCTTTTGCGAATCATTATATCGGTGGAAAAATATCACTGCGATTTCGACTCCGGTTGGTTACTTCCTCGACAAGGTCCCTCTTTCTGATACTTCGTAGATAACAAGGAAAACAAAAAGAAAACAAAAACTTCTCCATTATTATTCTTTATTCATCTTCCTAAACCCAGAAAACCAATAAACATCGGACATTCGGACTCATTGATGCGTACAAGATATATATTACAAAATCGCAAGTAATTCTTTATTTCGGTTATCCTCTATGTAGTAAAAGATGCTTCTACTCCATCTATTTTTGTGCTGTGTCGACCTGACCCGATTTAGATTTCTCTGCGAGTTGCAGATTTTGTTTATGACTGCAGGCAGTCATTGATTGGTTGCCTTTGTGGCTTTGGGTTTTGGCGGCTCCGGAGGCAGTAAAGTTGTGATTTTTTCTGGTGAACTATTTCAAAGGGCGTTGTAAAATTCGAGCTTTGCTGGTGGGTCGGGTCGTTTGTGGATCCCAATCGAGCAAAATTTGTGAAATTTTGGGGCTGTTGAAGAAATCTCCGGGGTCTTGGAGGGTTTCTAGTTTGGGGTCTTAAGAGTAAGTTCTCTCTCTGTATATCAATAACATCTTTCATGCTTTGCTTAGTTTTGGGTTGTTTTGGATGGTTTGATGGTGGGTATTCATTTAGCGTGGTGGGTTAGAACCCATAAGTTATCCATCTGGTTTAAGAATAGTTCTTCTTTTGCTTGTTGATTTATAGGATTTGGGGTAAGAAGATGAGTGCAAGTGATGTGTCTGGCAAAGTTCAGAACGGGAACCTTTTAGTTCATGTTGCTGAGAATGGGAAGTCATATGATCTTAGTTGTAATGAATGCTCTCTGGTTGATAACGTGCAGCAGACCTTAGAATCAGTTTGTGGGATCCCATTGAATGATCAGCTTCTCTTGTGTGGGGATGTGAAACTGGAATCGCGGTCCCCACTCTCAACTTACAAGCTCCCATCGGATGACCGTGAGGTGTTCTTATTCAACAAATCAAGAATGCGAACAAACGCACCTTCACCCCCACCTGAGCAAGTTGATTTAGTCGGCATACCCAATTCGCCTTTGCTGAGTCAATCACACGACCCGCACCCCTTGGACAATGCTTCAGACCCTGCCCTAAAAGCACTGCCCTCGTACGAGAGGCAATTTCGGTACCACTTCCACTGTGCAAATGCAATTTACGTCCTTTCGCAAGTGAAGTTTGAGGCATGTGAGAGGCTCTTAAAAGCCCAAAAGGTTCAAGAGAGAGCCACGGGGATTGCCAGGGGCAATCTTGACCATTTCTATGGAATGATCCTGCAGAATTATGGGGAATTTTTGAAATGCTACACACAGCAGCATCGGGCCCACTCTGATCTGATAACGAATTTCAGGAGGGATGTTGAAAGGTTGAGATCTTGCAAAATCCACCCGGCCTTGGAAACTGCCAACAGAAAGTGTTTGTTGGACTTTGTGAAGGAGGAGAATTTGCAGAAATTGGTGGAGGATTGTAATGGGTCTCATCAGCAGTTTGAGAATAAGGTTTTGGAATTTAAGCAAGAGTTTGGGGAGTTAGAACGGCATGCCGAGCAGTTATTGTCAAGCAAGGCTTCTGTTATTACCAGGGACCTTGAACAGGCAATTAGGGAGCATCAGAAGTATGTTAATGAGCAGAAAAGCATAATGCAGGCTTTAAGGTTCTTTTTCTTCTAATCCCCCATTATCAATTAATGTTCATTTGGATCTTTTTTATACATGATCTAGTGACCACTTTATATTATAGTTACACCTTGAGGCTATAGAAGTTTGAGCACACTGACTGATTCTTTTATACTTTAATAGATAGATAGAGCGAATAATCATCAACTAAACACTAAGGGTATATTTGGGAGTTGGGTTTTGGAGGGGAGGTAAAGGTTGACAAGGGTTTATGACCTCCCTTTCATGTTTGGGAGTTAAAAAATATGGAGGGGTGGTTTTGGAGGGCTTTTGTAACCCTCCGAAACCCTTCAAATGCTCAATTTTCAAGTTCCCCCAAATTGGGGGATTTTGAAGGATATCTAATTAAATGACAACTTTAGCTCAATTTTAAATAAATATTAACTCAATTGTTTGAATCTGTCATTTTTTTACTCCAGGGGGCATCCGGGGGGAGGGGGGCCTGGAGTAATCAGGGCTGAAACTCACTCCATTGAGTTTCAAACCTTTATGTGCCAAGCAGGTTTCGAACTCGAGACCTCTCACTAGGCACGGTAACCTCACAACCAGCTGGGCTGGAATGCTTGGTTTGTTTGAATCTGTCATATATGTGAAGTGATTTTAATTATAATTCATCCAAAACCTTTATCTTTTCAAATTTGATACTCCCAAACAAGAAGAAGGGTTTCCAGCCCTTTCCCTCCCCTTCCCTTCCAATGACTAACCTTCAATACCTTTCCCTTCCCTTCCCTTCAAACTCCCAAACATACCCTAAGAGCTTCTCATCACTAGGCATCTAATAAATATACAGAGTATATGACAATTTCCTATGATCTCCTTTTTTGGATGCCTTATCCAGAACAAAAAAGCTTCCAAAAGATTTATTGACAACAGAGAGGGGTGAATAAGGAAGTTTACCTCTTATCCATACTCCATAGTAAATTAAATAGAGACATCTATTTTCCATATGGTCATGCTCAAATGTACACACACCTGTGATACCTATATTCAACTTTCCATTCAGAAATATAGATGATCTTGTAGACCACGATGGGGTGGAATTATTTTATGTGTTTCCAGAATTTATGTTACCATAAGGTTTTGTATAATGCTCTACAACAACAACAACAACATCCAAGCCTTAATCCCAAAAGAATTTGGGGTCGGCTAACATGAATCAATCTATGATATCGATGCCAAAAAGAGAAGGCGGACAAGAAAAGGAAAAAAAGTAAGATAAAATGAATAAAATAAAGATACATAAATATAAGATAACAATAACACAAGAATATAACCAAGATAAAAGAAAAATAAATAAAAGAGCATAAAAAAGCTAGAAGATAAAAATAACATAAGAATATAAAAAGATAAGGAAGATAAACGATAAAAGAAACAAGAGAGGAAAGGTAGACAAGACATCAATCGTCCACATGGATGTGCGCCCTCCACTTTGCTCTCTCCAAAGTCATACTCTCATCCAACCAAGTAGACACATATCAGTTCCGATTACTCTAATCCAAGTCTGTTTGGGTCTTCCCCTCCCTCTCTTCTCTGACTCTTCTCCCCACCCCTCAAGTCGTCTATCGTCTAACAGGTGCATCGCTCGGTCTTCTATGCACATGCCCAAACCACCGCAAACGAGACTCCTGCATCTTATCTTCTATAGGTGCTACTCCCACCTTTTGTCTGATTACCTCATTCCTCAGGCGGTCTTTTCTGGTATGTCCACACATCCAACGCAACATACGCATCTCTGTCACACTCATCTTTTGAATGTGGCATTGCTTCACCGCCCAACACTCTATGCCATACATTACTGTCGGCCTAATTGCTGTACGATAAAATTTACCTTTCAGTTTAGTCGGCATACCTTGATCGCATAGAAATCCTGAAGCACTTTTCCATTTCATCCACCCAGCTCTGATTCTATGACATACATCTCCATCTAATTCACCATCCTTCTGAATTATGGATCCCAAGTAACGGAACATATCACACACCGGTATCTCCTTACCATCAAGAGTAATCCCACTGTTGCTACTGCTTCTACCTCCACCGAACTTGCACTCCATATACTCAGTCTTGCTTTGGCTCAGTTTGAAACCCTTGCTCTCCAATGTTTGTCGCCATACCTCCAACTTTGCTTTAACACTGGATTGTGTCTCATCAATCAATACAATATCGTCGGCAAACATCATGCACCACGGTATATCTTCTTGAATTGACTTCGTAAGTTCATCCATGACTAAAGCAAATAAGAAAGGACTCAGAGCAGATCCTTGGTGCACTCCAATAGTAATAGGGAACTCTGCGGTCCTCCCTACACTAGTGCGGACACTTGTAGTACAAGCATCATACATATCCATGATGATGTTGATATACTTACGTGATATGCCTTTTCTAGTTAAGGCCCACCAAAGAACTTCTCGAGGTATCCTATCATATGCCTTTTCTAAGTCAATGAACACAAAATGTTGAAGCCGAGAATCGATCTCGTGATCTCCGAGCTTTCCCCTGAAACGCTTGTCCGCTGAACTACCTGCGATGTTGTTTTGTATAATGCTCTGTTTTGCATTAAATTTCTGGCCCATATCTTACATTTGTTTGTTGTTCAGATCAAATTTCTGATGCTCTTTTTGAAACCATAAATAGTGAATTATAAGTGCATGCAAATTTTTAAGGGAAAATTCATGAAACAGGAGTAAAAATTTATTGGAATTTCAAAATAGGAGTACTATGTTTTTATTCCCTAAATATGAGTAATTAGTGCCAAGCTTGGAAAATACTGCCATGCTTAGAGTTTTGTAATGTCAAAACATTGCAGTAATTACTCCTATAGAGTGAATAAAAACATATTAGTCCTATTTTGGAATTTAGAAACGTTTTTACTTCTATTTATGGCAATTTCTTAATATTTAAAGATCATTCTTAATTTTAATATATTGAGTCGAATCAGGGTCAATTCTTCTCAATCTAGTCTGGCTAGAAAGCGAGTTTATCACATTATGTTTAGGAGTCAGTAAGCACTACTTTTTTGTTATTTTGTTTGTTTTGTAAGCTTGTTGAGAATAAACACAATACCCCATGTAATATGCTCCCTTTGTTTTTATGTTTACTCCACATTCCTTTTTCGATGTTTTTTATTTATTTGCCTCACTTCCCAAATGTTGCAAGTTTTACCATATCAAAATACATAAGTATCCTTATATTTAATGTTCTTATTCTTGCTTGTAGAGTTGTACTGTTTTTTAATCTTCTCCCCTACTATTTTACTCTTAAACTATTTGATAAACCTACTGGATTAAATAAAAAAGAGAGGCAGTATAATATACTATATATGTGCATCCTCACGATTCACGAACTCACTCACAGTTTAATTTTTTAATTGAGTTGTAACACCAATGAAAAACAAGGAAAGTTAATCATAGACGAAAGAACACGCTCATCATGATTCACGAACTCCCTCGCAGTTTAAATTGTTAATTTCATTGACTCAGCAGGGGGTGTCGGGGGGTGTCTTTGCTGTGTTTTGTTTACTGAACTTTTCACAAAAGCATTGGTCGGTATCCAGTCAACCAAAGACAAAAAGAACACGCTCATCACATATTCACTCACAAGTGACTTGTATGACATTAATATATTATATTATTATTAATTATTATGAAAACAGCGTTAAATATTACCAACTATTGTCCAACAACTTATATTAATACATATTATAAAAGTAGGTACTCCATACCCCGACTGTCAAATATATAATGAAAATGATACATATCTAATTTTCGACATCAAAATGATGGCAAACTATGAAAAACAAATTATTTGATGGTGTAGTACAAGTTTTTTGTGGTTTTGAATGATCAGATTTGATGTTAGAAAGCGGCTCTGTTTCAATTTTAGTGAGGTACAAAGTAGTTATTTCTCTAGTATGTACTCCTTCCGTCCCTTAAAACTTGGTCAAGTTTGACCGGCATGAGGATTAATACAATAAAAACTGTGTGATTGAGGTTTGTGCAGAGGAGAGAGAATTGACCGGAACCACCAATTGTTTACTTAAAGGAAAGTGGCAAAGTTAGTGGGACTACCAAAAAAGGAAACTTGGCAAAGTTATGAGGGATGGAGAGAATATTATTATTGGTTGAACAGTGATAGTTAGTATTGCTTAAAGTAATTTTTCCTTATTATTATTATCTATTATTTATATCTCCATTTGATGATATTTTTTGTATTATTGTTACTTACGAGTGGCCATTATGATTGTTTTACTATACTTTCTTATAAATTTAATTAGATATAAACAAACTTTGATATTATAACTGATAATATTTACAAATTCATGCCCATGCAGTAAAGATGTGAACATGGTAAAAAAGCTTGTAGATGATTGCCTTACTGGCCAGCTATCATCCTCTCTCCGTCCACATGATGCAGTTTCTGCCCTGGGTCCCATGTATGAATCCCATGAGAAAAGTTATCTCCCCAAGATGCAGTCTTGTGATGGAGCAATAACTGGTTTGCTTGATTTCTGCAAGGACAAGAAGAACGAGATGAATGTCTTTGTCCATAACTATATGCAAAAGATAGCATATATCCAGTTCATGATAAAGGACATCCGATGCAAATTCTCTGTCTTCCAAGAGGCTTTGAAGCGTCAGAGCGATCTCTTTGAAAACCTAAAAGTTGTTCGGGGGATTGGGCCTGCATACAGAGCTTGCCTTGCAGAAGTTGTTAGAAGGAAGGCTTCGATGAAGCTCTACATGGGCATGGCAGGACAGCTGGCCGAAAGGCTTGCCGCCAAGAGGGAGATTGAAGTTTCTAGGAGAGAGGAGTTTTTTAGGGTTCACAGTTCATATATACCAAGGGATGTTTTGCTGTCTATGGGATTGTTTGATACCCCTAGCCAGTGTGACGTGAATATAAGTCCTTTTGATACCAAGTTGCTTGATATTGATATCTCAGAACTTGACCATTATGCCCCTGAGCATTTGTTGGGACTATCCTACAGACATGAAGTTGATGATGGTAGTTCTGAACTTCCTAATAATATTGATTCCGTTGAGTTTCTTGATATTGTTGGAACAAGCAAGATGGAAGTTGAAAACGCAAAACTAAGAGCAGAACTTGCTTCTAAGATAGCCCTGATTTGTTCCATTACCCCCGAAGTATGTTATGAATCTTTTAATGATGAGGGTAAAATTGACAGTTTGCTAAAAGATGTTAGAGATAAAACATCTGAAGCCATACGTTTAAAAGAAGAGTATGAAAAACACCTAAAGTCCATGTTGAAGGTGAAGGAAACACAATGTGAATCATATGAGAAACGAATTCAGGAGTTAGAGCAGCGTTTGTCTGATCATTATGTGCAAAGCCATAAAGAATCTTTGGGTGAGGGCGTGTCGAACTTAACTGTTTCATGCACCTCCAGTTCATTAGATAGCAAAACGGGGATTATATCCAAACAGGAAAAGACACAAGAAACATTGTTATTATATGATAATAATAACATGTCAGATTCTTCTAGTACGTTTAACCCTCAATTGGATTCATCTATGGTAGATCCTCACCGTGATGAAGATCAAGACCACTTTTCTGACAAGGGGGCAAAGGAGACAGTATCTGTGAATCATTCAAGCTCTATGGATCTGAGTGTGTCTCGGCCTGTGAGTGCTTTATTACCTTCTGAAGCAGCTGTGGGGCCTGATTTTGATTCAAAATTAAGTGGAGATCTTGTTGTTGAGTTCGAACATGCGCTTGCGGAGAAATCAAGCCAGCTTAACGAAGCAGAAAATGAGCTCAAAAGGTTGAGAGAAGAGGTTACCAAGTTAAGCGGGGAGTTGGAGAAGAAAAGGCAGCTCCTTGATGAGTCTCAGGTATTGTTATTGACACAACTTTTGCGGAGTAATTTTTTCTTAATATGAATATGCTTTATCCAAAAACTATAAACTATGGGTGTGTTACTTGTCACTCTTGTGGACTAGGAGTAGAGTAACCCTATTACCCTAAATCTATTACAATATTGTTATTAGTCATACTCAACTATCATAGACTTCATAATGATGCTGATGATATGAGAGAGGAAATCTTATATTATTATCACTATTTATTATTATTATTATTGTTATTGTTGTTATTATTATTATTATTATTATTATTATTATTAGTAGTAGTAGTAGTAGTAGTAGTAGTAGTAGTAGTAGTAGTAGTAGTAGTAGTAGTAGTAGTAGTAGTAGTAGTAGTAGACTAGTAGTAGTTTCTTATTATTATTATTATTACGTAGTATTATTTAGTTATGCAGTTTAAGTCAACTTCTTATTAGTCTAGTTCTGTGTTCCTACTATGATTATGATGACTCTTGTAATAGTTATAATGATCTTTTGTATAGATTAATAAACAACTTTTTAGAATTAATTGTTGTGTGTCTTGACAAGGCCGGGCACCGATTGATTCTAGCGTAGGGCCTTCGGCTTATTTTATTATTCCTCTGGTCCTCTCATATTCTCTATTCTCTAGATCTGTAACAACATCCCAACCATGCTCATAACAAAATAATGCACCCATGACAATAAAATTGGTAGTTTATCAAACATGTGTTCACTCAAACACTCTCTGTACTGCTCTCTGCATTGTTTTGCAGATGAATTGTGCTCACTTGGAGAATTGTCTGCATGAAGCGAGAGAGGAAGCTCAAACCCATCTTTGTGCAGCTGACCGGAGGGCCCTAGAGTATGGCGCATTGCGTGCTTCTGCTGTCAAAATGCGTAGCCTCTTTGAGAGGTTGAGAGCTTGCGTTTTGTCGGGTGGGACTGCTGGTTTAGCTGAGTCCCTACGTGCATTGTCGCTGTCTTTGGCAAAGTGAGTCTCAATACGTCCTTCTTTCTTGTTTGGTTCTTATTTTCTGTGGTGACGTGGGTGCATAGTTTTATTTACCATAAACCTATGGGGCTACTATGGCCGTACTTCTGGGTAAAATGGATTTTTTTGTCCTTGAACTATAGGGCATTGTGAAACCTAGTTCTGTTGAGTGTTTTTTCTTGTAACATAGACCCATCACTAACAAAATGTCGATATTTCAGTCCTGAAGCAACCAAATATTGTAAATCCAGCTTAAGCATGGTTCAAATTGGGAAGAATCTAGAATGAATTGGGCTGATGTAGCATTTTTTTATATTTAGAATTCCAAATTTTCATTTTTAAGAATAAGAAGTCAGACAAATATCATTTTTCTAAGATACATTTTGGCATGTTTTAATTTATTAAAAAACGCACTTTGCGCCAGTTCACCTGATCCCCAATTTGAACTCTAGTTTATGGCGAATTTGTCAACTTCTTGCAACTTTGAGACCAAGTGTTTGTTTCGGACTTGGAAAATACTTGGGCCGTCTTAGGGTGAAGAAAACAGGGAGGAAAATGGGAAGGAAATAAAATTTGTGTGGAGCTGCGAAAGAAGTGGACAGGCTCAAACATGAATTGTTTTAGATATTTGTTCAAACAAATTTATCTATTCATTTTTATTTTATGAAGATTAAGAATTTTATGTGCATGAAATAAATAAACAATACTGCATTTTCCTTTGCATTTTCCAATATCAAATCCTACAAACAAAATAACTTTCCTTGGCATTCTTTTCTCTTCCTTTAGCATTTTCCTGGATCCAAACTTACTCCAAATGATCGAACAGTTTAAACTAACAAGTCTGAATTGCATAAACAAATTAGAAGTAGAACATAGTTAATTTTGTCAATCCCTATTGTTACTTAAAATCATAAATGCATCTCACCCGTCATACTCTGGTCCTATAGTTTCAGTAGTGTAACTGCAGTGTTATACAAGTAAGAAGTGGGCATGTCTTGGCTGGCAGATTTAACTAAAGGCTGAATTAACTGAACAAATTCTCTTTTCCAAATATTTTAGTGCCGTCAATGAGAAGGAGGAAGATAGCACTGCTGAGCTCAGAGAATGTGTTCGGGTGCTCGCTGAAAAAGTTGGTGTGTTGTCAAGGAACCGCTCAGAGCTGCTCGAGCAGTGTTCAAATGCCGAAGCTGCAAACAAGCAGCTACTCAAAGAGTGCGAAGAGAAAAAGGAGTTGGTTAACACACTCTACAAAAAACATCAACTCGAGAAACAGGTATCCCAGATAGGCTAATTTGCCTAATCTATCAATCATTCCTTGAATCTTTTTTATTATATGAAATTATGAATAAACTATTATACTGAATAATACAACTTTTACCATGTTAGTGAACCATTTTCCGTGGTACAAGGTTTTATCCTAATTATTTATGTGTTGGTCTTTGAATCAAATTTGTGGCTATATGGGACATAGTAAATTTAGTCCCTCTGTTGTTAGTATTGTCACTTGTGATCCTTGAATTGTAACTGAAGTTGTGTTTTAGTCCTTCATCAGAAGAATTTTTAATTTATATTTAAAATTATTTGAACTTTTTATTTATAAGAATGTAGTAAGATAATTGCACACAAATAAAATTGAAATACTTATAAGATTTGAAATAATTACATACAACAACAACAACAACAACATCCAAGCCTTAGTCCCAAAAGATATGGGGGTCGGCTAACATGAATCGATACATGATATCACCACCAAAAGGAAAAGAAAGAAAATAAAGATAAAAAGATAAGTTATTATAAAAAGATAATATAAAAAGAGATGAATATACATAAAAATGATAAAATAAAAAGGATACAAATAATGCTTATATATAAGGATAAAAAACAAGGAAAAAAGATGAGGGGAAAAGATGATACGAGATCACTCCTCCACATGAATACCCGCCCTCCACTTGGCTCTTTCCAAAGTCATGCCCTCATCCAACCCCAGAAGAAGCATATCACTTCGAACTCCTCTAACCCACGTCTGTTTGGGTCTTCCTCTCCCTCTCTTCCCTGCCTCTTCTCCACACATCTCAACTCGTCTGACAGGTGCATCACCCGGTCTTCTACGCACATGACCAAACCACCGTAGGCGCGACTCCCGCATCTTGTCTTCAATAGGTGCTACTCCCACCCTTTGTCTGATTGTCTCATTCCTCACGCGGTCCTTCCTAGTATGCCCACACATCCAACGCAGCATGCGCATCTCTGCCACATTCATCTTTTGAATGTGACATTGTTTCACCGCCCAACACTCTACGCCATACAGTAATGCAAGCCTAATTGTTGTCCTATAAAATTTACCCTTCAGTCTAGATGGCATACCTCGATCGCATAGAAATCCCGACACACTCTTCCACTTCATCCACCCTGTTCTGATTCTATGGGATACATCTCCATCTAACTCACCGTCCTTCTGAATTATGGAGCCCAAGTAACGGAACATATCGCTGACTGGTATCTCCTTACCATCCAGAGTAATTCCGCTATTACCACTGCTTCTACCTCCACCAAACTTGCACTCCATGTACTCTGTCTTGCTCCGACTTAGTTTGAAACCCTTATTCTCCAATGTTTGTCGTCATACTTCCAACTTTGATTTAAGACATGATTGCGTCTCATCAATCAATACAATATCGTCGGCAAACATCATGCACCACGGTATATCATCTTGAATTGACTTCGTGAACACAGTGAACGACGTGGACTAAATGTGGAATTGACATAAAACTCGTAGGAGTGTAGGACCAAAAGTGGAATTAATTCTACAAAAGTATGACTATGACTACTGACTAGAGTAGTAATGGAATCATAGTAACTTATGTTTAATTTTTAAACTTAAATTACCATTACACTACATTGTAGTAACTATTAGTCATATTTTTGTAAATAAGTTTTATTTTAGTAATATTTCTGTAAAAAACCCATAAGATTTACATAAAAAAAATTATTATATCTTTATAAATTCAAATCCATAAATAAGAGAGATAATAAGATTGTAAACTTAAATTAATTGACATAACTTGATTCTCAACTTAAATTATTTTTAATAATAAAATTGTTAAATGCGTACAATAATGTTCTCGTCCAAGCCTGGGAGATCAAGAGTGCGGAAGCATAGATGTGCCGAGAGAGATAGTTTCAGATCTATGCATGAGAGTTAATTACAAAAATAAGCTTAACGTAGAATTAATTGGGGCCTGACCTAGTCAAGGCACACCACAAACAATTCTCCGAAAGGACATATCGATCCATACTTAGCCCCTTATGATACCCCAACCATGAAAGGAAATATATAACTAACTAAAGCTAATAGAAGCTAACTAAAACTGATATACTAATGATGATAAGACTAGTCACTGGATTGCATGGCAGTCGGGTAAGCCTGGATGCAACTCAGTTCTTCAGCTCTGTTTGAATCTGGACCTGGAAAGTCCAATATTGGCCCATTTGGTGCACTCATATTACTTACCTCACCTGAGGCCTGAATCCCTCCTCCTCATCACTTGTACACCCGGCTATAGAACATGTCCCTAACAGAAAGAAATACTTCCTCTGTCCAAAAAGAAGATTCCAGTTTGACATACACACATATTTATGCAAAAAAAGTTTTGCTACGACTTTCTTAATACACTCTTACTTTATGTCAAACTAAGCAAAAAGCAGTCAACAAGGGTAGTTGTGACATTTCCTATTAAAAAAATCGTTTTATAAAAATGAGAACTTCATTTTGGGACATCAAAAAGGAAAGGGGAACTTCTTTTTGGGATGGAGGGAGTTATTTATCATGAATATGTACGATGTTTCTATCATTATGATATTGATTCTATTTGAAGAAAGGGACCATTGACTTCTTGCAATCTCAGTTACAAAAAGTTCAAGGTAAACAAGATGCTAAGTATAACATCTGCGTCAATTCATAGATCTGAAGCTGTCTATCTGCATTGAGCTTATAGAATGACATAAGAATTGGGGCCTGACCTAGACATAATTGGAGTAATAATTTATGGAAGTGGAAAAACCGAAAAACATAACATGAAATGTAACTTCATTAAGCACCACCAAATTCACCTCGCTAAGAATAACTGGAGGACTAAGCAATGACACTGATTCTTGAGGGACTAAACATGCTATTTCTCTATTATTGAGGGATCACAAGGGCTATATTTTGTATAAATAGGAACGAATGGCTAGTTTTGGAATAAAGTAGCTTCCCAGTTCCCTTTTTCTTTTTATGGAGTAAGGAATTGACACATCTTGTTTTTTTTTTTGTTTTTTTCAATAGGCAAACAAAGAGAAGATATCATTTGCTAGGTTAGAAGTGCATGAGATTGCGGCATTTGTGTTGAAACCAGAGGGGGGATATTATGAGGCAATTAATCGCCACTGCCCACACTATTACCTCTCTGCTGAATCCGTGGCGTTATTCACCAACCATCTTCCAATCCATCCAAGCTACATTGTCGGGCAGGTGGTACATATAGAACGACAGACTATCAGGCAATCAACCCAAACAGGCCGCATGAATTCCGGACCAACTTCAACTCCTTATAATCTCCCGGTTGGCTGTGAATACTTCATTGTAACTGTGGCCATGTTACCGGATACCACCGTCATTCACTCTCAACCCCCTTCCTGATCGCTCTCTGATGGTACAATGGAAATGATGGAAGTTTTAACTGGTCTTAGTGTATACTATATTCTCCCATTATGCAGATTTCTCTCCTGTACAGTTTTCTGGCAACAATTGATGGAAGCATGTTGTACATAAAGTCCCTCTTTCTTGAAAATTCTAAACTTTGTGAATACATCCCTTTAGCTCCTTTATTATGTCTGAATGTCTCGTGATATGTACATGCATATCATTTAGACTAGCAGCACCACGCGCGTTGCGCGAGGGTGAATGCCCAACAATGGAAAATGGATAGGGGAAAGGAATTAAAAACGTCGTATAGTAAGACTGTAAGAGCAAAAAAATAGCAGTTTTGCATTGTTCATGAATCATGACCATAAAGTAGCAGTTTAGTATTTGCAAGTCAGCAAACCACATGGTTAAGTAATTGGAAGAGGTAGTGTAACAAGATTGATCTAATAAGGTCTAGGAGAAACAAAACACAACAGTCAAAGTAGGACTACATCAATTCCATGTGAATATTATATTGAAGAGTATTTAAGCGTGACCATCTTGGTGAGTGCAGACAAGGCTTTCGATTTCTATGTGTGGTTGTGGCGAGGTGGTTCCTCAACACCGCACGCTGAAATTGTAAGGAGGCTAACTCTGCCATAGTGGTGGACTCGGGCTGGGCCAATCGGCCCGGTGAACCGGTTCCGGTCCCGGTTCGGGCCACCAGGCCCGGTGGGATGGCGGTTCGGGCTCGGGCCCTTCAAAAGGTGAACCGGCCCGGCCGGTTCGGGCTCGGGCTGGGTCAATTTTTTTTTTGATTGTTTTTTAAGTTTTTGGGTTGGGTTGGGTATTTTGGGCCATTTGAGGTGGTTAGGGTCGGTTTGGGGGTGAGGGGGAGGGTTGTGGGTTAACTAGGAAAAGCCAAAAAAAAATAGAACCGAGGCCTGGCCCGGCCCTGCCCGGCCCTGCCCGATCCGGCCCTGCCCGACCCGGCCCGGACCTGGGGGTTACCCGGGTCGGTTCCGGGCATCCCCTTCATGAATCGAGGCCCGGTCGGGCCCAGGCTCGAACCGGGACCGCTCCATCCCTACTCTGCCACGACCATTTCAAAAAAATGCAAGGGTGGAGCTCGGGTCAATGTGGAAAGTAGACTGAATCTCTTGCAGGAGATCATTTTCACCGCCCAGAAAGTGGTCCTCGTCTGTGCCATGCAAGATCAGAATCTGGCCTCTTTGATCACAACATGTATTTAGAAACGCTTCACAAGTTGACTGCAGGCAAAAATAAGGAACTCTTTAAGACAGTTTGTTTGGACCTTTTCGAAGGACCGACAAAGAGGTCATCCAAACAAGATAATTTGAAATGATAATCTGCGAAAAAGAGGTCGTACCGATCCAATTTTTGTGGGTACATAAATAAATGATGGGGTGCAAAACAATTTCCTGTACGACCAGTTTGGAATTGCAGATTGCACGTATACAAAGAAGTGATCTGTATTGCAAGTGGAATAGAAAGAATCGTACACATTTTGTAAAGGCTTGGTGTTAAAGGAATTTGGTACGTGAAAAGGTGTCATGAATGTGTAGGAAGTATACCTCCATGAAGTGTAGAGTCGAAGGTAGCATCGGGCGGGGTACCTAGTTTCCGGGAGAAGCCTTCTGTGTCAAATGTTAGCACGTCAAAGGTGAAATTGCCGATGTGGCGGAGCAGGAGGTGGGTCTCGAAGGGAATTTCATTCTCGACAGGGAAATCAGCAAAGTTGCCTTTCAGAGTGTAGTCTTCAACAGGTAGCGTCCAAGAACCGGATCCATACCTGAGCACAAACTGTGGTTTGGTATGCTCGAATAAATGTCGGTGCATGCAAGGAGGGATGTGCTAAAGCAAAAGTAAAAACCAAAACAAGTCAGCACTGCAGCGTAGATGTAGTACTCATGCAAACATCCAAAAAGTGTAAGTGCATTGAATTTACCGCATCGTCGAAATCCTGGATGTTGAGTATGCACCACACCAGGGAGAATTGCAAGACATCGGGGTAATGGATTGTGGTATTCAGTGGACATGCTACAAAGGATGAACAAGAAACGTGAAAGAATTTAAAATAATTGTATTTGTGCAATGGCAAAGCAAATAAAAGGGGTAGTGCGCAAATGAAGTAAAAACAGGGATAGGGAAGTCACCTCCGGGCGGGGGTAATATAAGACCACGTCTCAAAAATGGTTAATCTTGTGCTCGAGCTCAGCCTTGTTTCTGAACCGTACAGGCAGCAGTCTGTCAAAGCCCAAGGTAGTCAAGAAGTGCTGCCACTCTATGGTTGCATGACAGTTGTAGGTGCTGGTGGAGTGGAGGCTTGAGTTAGAACACCAACAACAACCTTCCTTCTGTGTATAGTGTGCAGAAAGTAGCTCATGGTGGTAGCACCTGCATTGTCCGTGGCAGTTTGAATAGTACAAGCGCTGAAGAGGTCCATTAAGCTGGGAAAGGTAAATAAGTTAGCAGAATTCAGTAAACCATTTCGGGGGGATAGGGTTGAGGGCTTTTCCTATTTCACGTTCTTCTTTGGATAAGGTTGTGCTTTTCACATCATATTCCTGAGCTAATTTGGAATGAACGAAACAGTTTTTTGGCTTTTTGCAACTTCTTATTTCTTTAGCTTTAGTTAATTAGGTTTTTCCGGAAGAACTGATTTCCCAGGAGAGGATACCTCCATGGATATGATAGAAGACACCCACCTGCACTTTCTAATTTAAAGAAGGTAACTTCAAATCATGTTTGATTTTATATGGTCAGTTTTGTTTGGATTTAATTCACAAATTTGGTTTTCTATAAGGGTGTTGTTTGGTTTTTGAAGATGGTCGAATATATTTTGAGGTCAATGAAGTCTGTAGATGTACCCGTGTTACCCTTAAATGAAGCTACCTATGCATCCAAGTATTGATAGTTTAAGGAAGTGATATATATAAATTCAGTGCAGTCCCATGTTTAAATGAAACATTAAAACACATAAACATGAACACCAGCACTTAAATCGTTAAAGAAAGCGAAGGGATGCGCTGGTGTAACAACACTCTTTTTTCATGTATAATGTTGTCCTTTACCGGCATACCAACCAGTAGTGGATCTAGCACTTGCATTTTGGGTGTTTGAAATTACTTTAATATTAAAATTAAAAACAATAATCTTGGGTGATGCACCTATTCTACAGTTGTATCTTTGCCAATATAAAATTAGTACATTTGAGTATAAAGTAATGCATAATATGGTAATATATTTAAAAAATAGAATAAATTGCTACAACTATTCTTTTATATTTTGTTGTATGTCAAACATGTTTAAATAAATAGACTTTGATAGATAAAGTAGACGTTTCTTCAGCATTTCACTAATATTAACACGAATGAGTTAGTAACAAAGGCGTCTCACATCTAAAAGAGGTAAGCTAATATACAAGGTGGACTTAATTCTTAAAGAGTACTAAAATTGAGCATTCTATATGAACATGACACCGCACTGCTAATATTCATTTCAATTTGAAGGTACATGAAGTCAAAGTTTTGTATATGAAGTTAGCGTTTTGTAAATGATGGAAACATCATAGTTTTCCTACTAAAAAATAAAACTTTTGGGTGTTCAGGTGGACACCCTTGAACAAGGGTGAGGCCTCCCTTCATAAAAACATCGCAAGCATGGAAATAATAAAAAGGGAAGACCAGAGAGTATGCGGGCATGGAAGGGAGTGTGAAGGTTGGGGTGAACAAATTACCTGCGATGAGTGTTGTACCAAGGGGAGTGTGAGACGACTGGGACAGGCTGAGCGGATGACTGGGAAGTGTAGGAAGAAGGGAAACGGTGGGTTGAAGGAATACGTTGGGATAAGAATGGGCGGCAACTGTTAGGTGATTGGGTGTTCATGCACGTGTAAATTAATTGTTGTAGTGCTTTTAATTTATATAAAAAAAAGCTAGTTACACAATGAGTAAGTCTTTATGGGCACAGTGCTTATAAGAGTGAATGGGTTCAACCCAAAAGGAATCATATTTGTGGGGCGGTGGGGAAAGTGGAATTTGTATTGGGAAACTAATGGATAGAGTTGTATTGGGTAATAGTTTATAAGTACAAAACAGAGTAAAACATGTCTTTTTTTCGTAAATGGATGCAGGAAGAATAAGTATAATTACATAAAACAAGTAGTTTAAAAAAAAATTAAAAAAATTATTTTGTAGGCTGCAAAATAACAAGTGGTAGGGTGTAAAAATGTCATACACAAACATGGTAAACGACACAGAGCGTACCTGTTTTGAATTATGCCGAGCAAACAAGGGAATTTCGTATAATGTCACACTGCATAAAACATCGTAAAAAACATCCAATCTATACATATGAAATCAAAATGTACACGAAGGCTTATTTATATTTCCACGCTAGGGAAGCAAAATAGAGTTCGTATTTACAAAGTGTTCTGAGAACTACATTACATATGTCAAAATGAACAGCGCAGACATATGCATCACCAAGTAGCAAATAAAGGAACATCAGTATTATTACTTCCTGCCTAGTATACACTACTGTAGAGGGCAAAAAAGGGGGGCATCACAAAAAATGTAGGTGGCTGGTCATTGTACAAACGAGGTTTTATTTTAGGACTGCATCGATCACCCCCGTGTTTGCAAAAAATGTATCCACAACACATCACTCGTTGGCAGTTTTGTGTTTTTTGGGACACAAAGTTGTAAGCGGATCTTCTGAAACATTACCCATGTGCAGTGCAGCTGTGGTTGATGAGGATGTGTGTGAATTAGGCAATTCTTCTAGGGATTTAAAGCTCAGTTTCCTCTTTGCAGGGGTTGATGGGACAATTTCAGTTTCTGGTGGAGCATGGTCGTTAACAAGAGTTTCCTCAACAAGAGTAACACATACTACAGTGTATAGATTGCCTAGAAGGCCTTCATCATTGGATTTGGATCTTTTTATTCCACACACAATGGTGATGTTTTGCAGTTTTGCATTAAAAGATTCCAAGTCCATGTCATCTTCTGTGTCCATTTTTGCAAATTTCAGCAACTGTATTACATCACTGGTAAAAAGGGTCACAGGTCTAATGCTGGCCTCATTACCAAATGAAGCGTTGAGCCTGAACCTGTATGTATCACAAAGTTTCAGGAAACGTTCCGTGCACAAATACAATGCATGTTAATGGATGGATGTACCTTTTAACAGTAGTGCCGTTTTTTGGCCACAGAATAGACACTGAAAACTTGCACCTTCTGGGCCATGGACTCTGCGGTTGCAGTAGTCACAACGAATGTAAAAGCCCACTTCCGTAGTATCTCACAAATGGAACTTCCCAAAAACCCACACAGCACGGGCCTGTGCGTTGGGAACAGGGAAAGCCAATTGTTAAAGGTGGGCTAGAGCAAACTAAATTTTAGAAATGTATTTTTCCCAATAGAACATACCTCATTAAGGGAAGTTTCCAAGTCTGCAATAACAGTCAGTGTTTGTGAAAGAGGTTTGGCAATTACTGCGAGTGCGTCGTCATATTTGCGTGCATGTAATACTTCACTGATTTGGTCTTTGTTTTCACCAATCCTGCGAGAACATAGAAAGGTAAGCAATTCATGAAGTTTTTTTTGTAAAGTCTTTGATAGCGATCTGAATGTGTGGATAAGGGAATGGGCAGGTACCATTTTTTCAATCTTAATGCTCGTTCTCCGTCAGGGTTGAGCTCTACATGGCAGTCGAAACGAGTTGAAAGAGACAAACCTAAGCATTTCAGATCCAATGTAACAAAACAATGAATGAATGAAGATTGTTTAGCATGAATGAACAACATTTGTGGCAGAATGTGCCAAAGTTGACAGAGATGTTGGTGCAACCTTGGAAAAGGTTGATGACAGCCCTGTTAATCAGAACAAGGGGGAACCCACCAGCCTGCAGGCGCTTGTCAATTTCACAACCGTGGCAGGTGATGAAATCCTCCCACATAGTGAATGGAATTGGAATGCACCTGTGCAATGAAAGCGTAAAGATTAAACGAGTGCGGGGGGGGGGGGGGGGGAATAATATATGGAAGATAAGTAGATGATGGACGTGCGTACTGTGAATCAAGCAGGATGACATCCCACGCTGGTTTCTGAATGCTATTGGAAAACATCCCACATTGACATCCCACAAAGGTGCGGGAAACTTCTTTACACATGCAGTCAAAACATCTGCATTTTTTGTTGTGCGTTCAGAACATATTACATAAAAACCAAAAGTCATGATCACAGATATGTATACATGCAATAGAGAGACTTACTGATATGTTCCTAGTATAAGTAAGAAGTATATATGTCAGTAAAAGGGGTGGTGTCTGCCTCAACCAGTTGACGGAAGTCATGTCCTTCCTCGGTAGTCGCATCTTGAATCAAAGTGCGTCTTGTGAATGACCACACATATGGATACTCTTCGTCAACACAAAAATGCATATCAGTGATTGGTTTTGCGTAAGCATTTGAAACAAGGTAGGTAGAGTATAACACAAGGCGTTGATCTATTCCTTCAATGTCCCCCTTGAATGCAGTAGCCTGAACTCTATTGCCTTGTAAAGAATAAACCCATAGAGTCAGCAAAAGGGACAGGTCAGACGTAGTGAATAGTTGTAGTATGAAAAAAGGTACAAACATAGAGCAGAATCCATTAGTATCATTGGCATAAACTTTAAGGGGGAAGCTTTTGCGATCCGCACATTTTGTTTTTCCACCACTGTGATGCGGCAGGTCCACGGTGTAGTTTCTGGCCTGATAGATAGGATACGCAGTTCGGATGTCATGTTTTTACTGGTGCACTGCATTAGCGAGTAAATCAGTGTAATCTACAATACTTAAGAAACGTAAATATGAATAGTGATAAAATTAAACATACAATCAATGTACAAACCTAGTTAATGTAAGGTAATATTTCATCATATACAATGTTAGGTGTTGTATGAGCCAGCACTGGGTTGGGATCATCAGGACAAATGATGATTTTAATGGAATCTACACTGCGAGCCCTTGACATCGCAACATAAAGTTGCCCGTGAGAAAAAACAGGTTCTTTTAGGTATACGCCAACGAAATCAAGTGTTTGTCCCTGTGATTTGTTAATTGTCATTGCGAAGCAAACCTTCACAGGAAATTGGGTGCGCCTGAATGGAATAAGGCAGTTTTCATCCCTTGAAATTTCAAGGGGAATTTTAGGTATGAAGACATGTTACCCCTTGTGGTCACCCGCAGCGATGTAACAGCTTAGAATGTGATCCCCAAATGAATCACAAAGTAAACGGGCTCCGTTGCATAAACCTTCACATGGATTAAGATTTCGAAGTAACATGATTGGGCAATTGTGCTTCAATGTCAATTTATGGTGGGCCAATCTAGTGGGGGATAGGGTGTGTAAATAATCTTCACAGTGTGTGTTCTTTGAGTCAACATGAACATCATAACTAAGAAATGTGTGTTCTTCTCCAGGGAACTTATGCATCAAAGATGAATTGATAAAGTTTACTATGTCATTCTTTGTTGTGAGTATGGCGCGGGACGTCAGAGAGTAAGGGTCACTTTTAAACAAGCTTAGGTCTGGGAATACAACAGTAAAATGCAAATCCAGAGAGATAGTTTCATTGACCCAGGGAAGAAGAAAATTGGAAGGGATTTTGATACGGTCTGAAAATGTAGTGGGTTCAGTTCTGTTGCCAATCTGTAGTAGGTAGTCACAAAATCCAGGATCTTCGTGAGCATGCATGTTTTGAACAAGGCGTAACCGGTGTACATGCGGCCATATTGTAATGGATCTAAGCAGGCACCCATCTATGAAGTCGTGTCTTTTGCCGGAATGGACAATCGGCAATGTTTGTCTAAAATCTCTGCCAAACACGATAACCCGGCCTCCAAAAAGAGCGTCGACATCTAGTAGTCTCTCATTGTAGTATCAAAGCTTTCAACTATTAGGCGGTTTGCCATAGACGCCTCATCCCATAAGATAAGGCGTGCTTCTCTCAGAAGTCGTGCTTCACAAGGTTGTTTGCCAATATTGCAAGTGTACTTAGATTCCCCATCAAGCGGTAATTTGAATCATGAATGGGCAGTGCGGCCTCCAGGAAGAATTGACGCAACAATACCTGAACTCGCAGTTGCAAGCGCAATCAACGTGTTTGTTCTGGTTGCAGCGAGTAAACATCTGTATAAGAAGCTTTCCCCGGTTCCCCCAGGACCATCAACGAAGAAGACACCCCCTTTACAAGCGTGTACAACCACCATGATGGAGTCAAACACTTTTTTTGTTCAGTATTTAATGTTGAAATGCCATTGAGGTCTGCATCACTGACAACGATATTAAGTTCCGTGAACACCTCACGTGTGCCGCCTCCAGAGATAGTTTCATGCAATTCAACATCCACCAAAATAAAGGAGTCAATATCTTTACCCATTTCAGCAAAAATAGTGTGTAGCACTATGAGTGCAGCCTTTTCAGCAATCAGGGTTGGTTGAAACCTAGCGAGGTCTTCACACAAATGGATCTTGTATTCTTCCCAAAGTGAACGTGGGGTCGGTACGTCTGAAAAGAACAAGTGAGTGACAAATAATCTGCGAAGGCTGGATGATAGCTGGAATAAGACTGCCTCATCAAGTGATGCACGTATCACAAAATCACCCGATAACAAGCCCAAACGTTCAGCTGCAGCCCTATATGTGGGCATGTCATCATTGCCATTTTTTGAGATAGCCAAATGATGTTGGGGCACGTACATTGGAAAGCAAGAGTCGCAGATAGTAACGCTCTCCTTCCATGGGATTCACAGACACAAGCCTTCTGATGACTTCCTTTCGTTTGCGCTGAGTTCATTCCTTACGTTGTCCATTCGAGACAAAGTAATGAGGGAATTCAACGTAAAAGGGTTGTAGGTTTTTTGGAGCATGATCACACATGTTCATGGTAATGAATTGTGTGAGCATTGTTTTCATTGAATCAGTAGATTCTGTAATGTACGTTATGCGTTGGTTACCATAGAAGGTAATATATTGAGAATTCTCCAAGTGGACTTGCAGTTGAAGAACGGCAGGACGCATTTTCGTGATTGGGAAGCTAAATATGTGCCACGCAGCTTCAGGAGTAGAAACCCCCCCGGCTTTTTGGAAATCAAAAATCTCATCAATTACTTCATCTTCAATTGTTTCCGATAACGACATGCTGACTCTATCATGCCCTTTGTACACGTATTTATATATGTATTTAACCGACCTCACACTTGCACAAGCTTCCACATTTATATGGCAATCGTACTTGCGTAATAAGTGGGCATTATGAGGGACAACCCATAGGTTGTCAAGGCAATGTTTCCTCACTTTGACAGTAGTTTTTGAATTGCGCCGCCTATATGTGGGGAAACCGTTGTCATCAAAAACTATGACAGGAGAAAAGTTGCGTGGAAATTTGCTCTTGCACTTTGACGATCTAGAACCACGTGCCAAAACCATGCAAGGACATTGTGGGTTCATCTCACCACAAGGGCCATGTATCATATGTTTTTTCACAAATTGATACATCTCAGGAGATGAAGCAGGGTCTGGCAGTTCAGTAGTAATTAGCAGATCACAGCGGGAAGAAGTTGATATCTTCCATTCCCTAGACAGTATCAGTAGAAAATGAGCATGAGGAAGACCTTTCTTTTGGAACTCAATAACGTATGTGTATGCGACCACCTTGCCAAACAAAGCCTTTGCGATAATGTCTTTTTTGAATTCTTCGAGGCATGCCCGAAACACACTTGAAACAAGATCGGGTCGATTTTGAGCTTCATCAACGAAGGTCAGTTGATCTTTGCTTTCAGGCCAATTAGGTTGCAAGTAATGGTAATAAAAAAATCTGGTTTACCATAATTCTGTTCAAGTGCCATTGCGTCCATATACCGACCATGCATGTCACGCGGACCGCAAATGAATGATCCAGGTAGCATTACACGCCGGCCAACGTTGTTAGCGTCATTTATACCTGCGCCACCGCTGTCAACAAAACCCCAATATGTGTCCCCGCGATATTCACGTTGTTTACTGCGGTAATAATCAAGCCTTTGCGCTTCAATCTTAATATATAAGTCAACTGTGTATTGCTAAAAGAGACGACCAGAATGCATGATAAACAAAGTGTTTTCATGATGTAGTTGCAACTTGTATGCATAATACTGTCGACAAGAAATTGAATGTCTTTTTTCGCCTGCATTAAGCAAGTGTTTTTCTTCTGCAATTAGGGATTCATCTTGTGGAAGGCGGTTTGAACTAATGAAAAGCAAACTTGCAGGGGCTGCCCCATGTTGTACAGCGCCAGTAGGACCCTTGGGAATCCCCTCGTGCCAGCCCACTTCTCCTAGCGGAAACAAAAGCGGGTACTGAAGGGGGTCACAACAACCATAGTAATAATGAATGTTCTGAGACCGTCCACTATGGGCGTACACGCGAATGTTTCTGTTTGAAGCCACTCCCTCATACCCATCCTCCACCCACATTGCAGAAACGTGTGATAAATTTGGACGGTTATAGACACGTTGATCAAGACGAGGATTACCGTTGAGAACAATTGAAAACTCATCTGTCTGTTCCAGGTCAGCCAGTGTTTTAAAGAATTGAGCATAGGGGTTTGCACCCATAACCTCCATCAATAATTGGATCACTTCCTTGTCTAATCGATCTGTCGAATCCATCCTACTAGCAAGTTCGTAGTCTGTATCGTAGAAATATAATTGAAGATTACGAGGTGGGCAGCCATCAGGCAGCAAGTCATTTATGAAGTGGTATATTTGGCCTTGAACTCTAAATGTATATATACCCTGGTTTCTACGGCAAAGGTTTCTGTCATAGTTGTAGATCCCGATGGATGTAAAGGCAAAAGTGTTGTTGTATGTGCGCACACATGATTGAAAGCGTTTTGATAAAGGGTCATGGGCCGTGATCAATTGAACCAATTGTTCTGGCATTTCAGTTGAGGTCAGGACTACTTCACCCTTGCTGCAGCCACATACCTGCAGGTTCATATTGAAGTCGTTGAGCACCACAGAAGAAGCAATCAGGTACGGTTTGAAGGCGGTACGCGTTGCTGTTAATGGAAGGGGACTGGCTGGACTCCCCCACGGAGGGGTGTACTGAAACTGACGTTGCAACCAGCATGTAGTTCAATATGGCACCAAGGCAAAGGTAATGAAGAACACATCGAATAGATGAGTAACATGATGAACAGTTTCAATTAATTATTGAGGTAGTGACCAGATAGATGGATGAACATGGAAGCACAGTTTACGAATGAAGGAAACACATGGAAGAGAATAAGAAAACAGATAATTGTAAATTGCATGGAAATAAGTTTAGGTGGCAATGAAAAGCATTGAGAATGTGTTGCAGCAACGTAAAGAGGGAATATGCAAAAGGCACGACGAAATATTAACAATTACAGGTAAGCATATGGTTGGTAGGGTGTGTAGGTTGCCAAGTTTGAGAAAAAGCAAGGATGAGCAAGTTAGAACGCGTCATAACAAGTGTTTGACCGTAGTATATATAAATAACCCTATATGCTTGGGGACAGGCTGAAGGAATTCTGGTGAAGGCAGTAGCAGGACGACTGACCGCAGACCGGTCACTGTATGTCAGACGTCGGCGTTGCAGGCGGCGTTCGTGTTTTCCTTCTGGGGAGTCCTGATAGCCCGAACTTCGAGGTCGACCCATACAAAAAACTATGGGAATAATTGTTGTAGCGCACTCACTATTGAACCAAGGGAAAATACAAAACTTAAACTACTGTGTAACTCAAAAAACTGGTACTGCAGTTATAAACGAAAAACAAACGACAAACAGCTTTGTCAAGTGACGCATGAAGATGGTAATAGGCAAGGGGAGCATCACTGCCCATAATATCAGCTGACGAACCCCAGCAATATTAATGATCAAACCAGATACAGGAATGATTAATATTTACACATGTAAAAAAGGAGAAAAACAAATGAAATTAGGCACAGTGCAATAGGGACAACGTAGGTAATCCAAAAGTTGGGGCAACGACAAAAGTAGGAGAAACACTGAAGACCAGAGTTCAGCATGGTGGACACACCCCTATGAAAATAAAAATAGATTTGAACCAACAAAACAAGGGGGGAAATGTATAAAATCAGCCCGGAAAAAGCTTCAGGCCACACAAAACACAAGAGCAGTACACAAAAACATTTTAGAAACAGCAGAAAAGCCCCCCCCCCCCCCCCCCCCAAAAAAAATTTAGCACTTCGAACACGAAAAAAACAGGGAAAAAACCGTGAACCACCCAATGACAAGGCCAAGTTCCCCACAAAAACCGAAACAGATTGATAAACCAGGGGCTGACAAACACGCAAACATTACACTCCCATAACCCGATAACAGTAAACAAAGAAACGATCAGGGCTATCCGCAAGGAAACAAATAATGAAACAATAAGAAAAAATCAAAACCAACAAAGTAAAAAGGAAATCACTCACAATATTGGGAGACCAATTGAAGAATTGGAGGAGCAGAACGAAAAGAGAAAGCAAGCGTAGAGAACCGAACGAGGGAAAAAATGAAATCATATCCGCCATCTTGTAGGAGGCTGTCACGCATAGGGATAAGGCAGTGGACATGGGCATCTGTCATAGTGTCAGGGATATTTTGTAGCGCGTCGCAGTCAGACCGCCTTGAATCCTTTCAGCAACTGCGTCTTGCTTCTGGGGTAAGTTGAAGGCAGTTTGCAAAAAACAGAGGCAAGAAAATGGTGAATGCATTTTTTCTTAATGTATTTGAATGTGTGTGGAAAAATATGTTTTATGGTGTGCAATGTGTGTCACGCCCCGGACCTAGCCGGACACGTCAACAACCCGCCGTACAGTACGAATAGTCAACCGTAGTCCAACTCATCCATACTATACAAGGCGTCATGAATATCATTCACACATAGTACATCCATAAACAAACATAATGTAAAACATGCATTTAAAGTAGCGGAAGCGTTAATACAATTGTTCAAGCCACACTTGGCATAACTAGGCATACAAGCCCCCAAAGTAATTATTAATAAAATAGTATCCATGAGCATTGTTATAATTGTTTTGAAAACAGGAAACAGAAGAAGCACGAACCACGTCTTCTCCCTTGAAAATCCCCGAAGCAACGGGCGCCGATAGCAACTTTCAAGTTCTACCTGAAACTGTGAGGTGGCCTCCCCCGTGAAGGGGAGGTCAGTACTTGGAAATATTTGACAAGTACAATAGCAACTATACTAAGTATAATCAACGTTTTAATTTCCAAGACCCTCAAAATAGGGTGATATCATAATATAAATAACAATTTATATTTCCCACTTATTATCTCTATAACAAGTGAATTTATTTATCTGTCGGCACACGACCCTTCTTATATATATATCCCTTTTTATTTATCATTTGCACAACCCAACCCTTGGGTCCTATTATTTCTACGGGACTTGCTACCGCTGTCCGAGACCTCGTGAGGCTCCCGGTTCGGACTCCAACATCCCGCCCCTGGACTCATACCCATCATCCCGTAGGAAGGTAAGGCCCTTCGGGGTCCTATCTTATGTGTTACCGCTACCGGAACCTAGTTAGGTCTCCGATTCGGATTCCACCCTAACCCGTGATCACGATGTAAGTCCATGCTATCCAACCCCGCTCTCTAGAGTCGGGAAGGGCCATGGTCCTTATTATTTCCATAATTCAACCGGCTATCCACAAGGACTACCGAACACACCCGTAGGCCAATCCTATACTTAGGATCAATTTATTATTTACTTTATCTTGGGTATCCCTTAAGGCCTACCCCTAGTATAACTTAGAGTTCATACTTTCCTACCTTAAAGCATCTCTTAAGACTACTTAAGGCATAACATTTCACAATCCAACCTTAGGATCAATCTTAACAACATTTAATCTTAATGTCCAACTAGTATCTTAATACTAGTCAAATTAATATCAACAACCAAGTTTTCAACTCATAGTCATATAGACAATTCCAACTGATTTTCCTTTGAAAATATCATTTATCTCAATATCCAAAATATCACTTTTAATCACTCATATATTCTAATATGAAGAAAAAGTATATTTCACCACATGTTTCATAATAATTTCCACTTTCAAGTCAACATACTCATAACACATGAACATACACAATTTACTTCTAAATTTGTATATCATGCTCCTTTTTCTCTAGACATTTAGTCTTGTCATTTTTAGGCATTATTAATCATTAATAATCCATAAAAACACATTTAATTACCTTCGGTAATCTCATGAAATTAACTCACTAATTATAAGCAATATAGTCATCCATCCTCACCTTATGAAGTGCTGAAATAGTTGCCTTTGCTAAGCCCCTCGATCAATACCCGTTCTAGACCGATTGGAGATGTAAAACTGAGCTGCTGGGCAAAAGCCGGGCGGCTTTCGTGTTCTGCAGAAACTAGCAGCTCCTTTAAAGTGGTGGTTTCCGGCGATTTCGACTCCTATCGATTCACCAACTCTTCTAAGTTAAATATCACCACTTTATATCAATATTCTACACTTTTAAACGTGTAGAACATCATGTTTAATCCCCCATATGATTACTTAAAAATCATACACCATAAAACTAGTTACAAGAAGATAGTTGAGTTCTTACCTTCTTCCTAGCTAGTTTTCTACTGGAGTTTGCTTGCCCCTTACTTCCTCCAAGCTTGAACTTGATGAGGAGTTGCTGGATCTTCTCCTTTCCTTTGAGTTGGCCGGATGGTTGCAAGTGAGGAGGGAGATAGGCTCCTCTCAATCAACACAATTGATTGAGTAGAAAGGGTGTAGGGATGGGTTTTTGTCTCAAATGAGACTCCTCACCTACTCTGCACGTTCCAGCATGCTTCTTGGTCCTTTGTGATACATAAAATCGTGGGGTGGCCCCCACTCATGTGGGAGGTCATCCCATTAAGTCTCGGTATGTATAATCGGCCCCGAAAGTTGTATTTCTCGGACTGTTTTAATCATATTTTATTTTATCGGGACAAATAAAATATATCACGTGTTGCTAATAATTATGGGCCTTTAGAATAGATGTATATTCCCCAACATTAATTTTAGGAGTCTCCGAAACTCATTTCGGGCTGTTATCCGCTAAATTACCAATACCGGTAATTTGGGCCCCGTTTGACCAACCGGTCAACCCCATGCCTTTCTTATGGCCCAAATAAAATATCCACCACCATATACATATTATCTAGACCAAGATGAATATAATATGTGGTTCGGGAATTATCGGGCGGTCCCCGTCCCGCTGTGGGCCCCACATGCAATTTACTATTCACGTAAAAGAAATAGTAAAAATTCACAATTACGCAAATTCATAAATCATCTTTCAAGGTTTATTACATCATTTACTAAAAGTAAATATGCTCGGGGTCGGTGTTACAAGTTCACCCCCCCTTAACGGGAATTTCGTCCTCGAAATTCACAATGATCATTCAAACAAGAACGCGTATTGCTCTTTCATCAAAGCTTCCGTTTCCCAAGTTTCCTCTTCGACTCGGTCACTTTTCCAAAGGACTTTAACCATTGGAACTTTCTTGCTTCTCAATTTCTTGACTTGCCTGTCAAGTATCTTCACCGGCTGCACGGCATAGTTCAAGTCTTCCCGTATTTCCACGGGTGGTTTTTCTAATACATGAGATGGATCCGGCATATACTTCTTAAGCATGGACACGTGGAATACGTTATGTATCTTCTCCAATTCTGGAGTCAACTGTAATCGGTATGCCACGGCCCCAATCCTCTCAAGAACCACGAATGGCCCTATGTATCGTGGGTTAAGTTTCCCTCGGCTCTGAAATCGGATGATTCCCTTCCAAGGTGAAACTTTCAAAAATACTTCATCTCCCACCTTAAACTCCAAGGCTCTCCGGCGCTTATCGGCATAACTTTTCTGTCTATCCTGGGCCGCCTTAATTCTCTCACGGATCATCTTCACTTTAGACTTGGTGATCTCCACCAATTCCGTGCTCTCGAGTTTGGCCATGCCAACCTCATCCCAACACAACGGTGTACGACATCTCCTCCCATACAGTGCCTCGTATGGAGGCATGCCTATACTCGCTTGGTAACTGTTGTTATAGGCAAACTCCGCAAGTGACAAATGGTTGTCCCAACTCCCTTGGAACTCCAATGCACAGGCTCTCAGCATATCCTCTAATATCTGTATAACCCGCTCAGATTGTCCATCCGTTTGCGGATGAAAGGCTGTACTGAATTTCAACTTTGTCCCCATAGATTCTTGGAATTTCGGCCAAAATCGTGATGTGAATCGCGGATCTCTATCGGATACAATGGTTATAGGGACCCCATGTAGCCTCACGATCTCGTCCACATACAACTTGGCTAACCTCTCCAGTGCAAAGGTAGTGTTGATAGGTAGAAAGTGTGCACTCTTCGTGAGCCTATCGACCACAACCCATACGGCATCATAATTCTTAACCGTTCGTGGCAGCCCCACCACGAAATCCATAGTCACGTGCTCCCACTTCCATTCAGGAATGGAGTGGCTGTAGTAATCCAGCCGGATGCTGATGTTCTGCCTTAACTTGCTGACAAGTAAGACACCTACTGATGTACTCGGCTATTTCCCTCTTCATCCCTGACCACCAGTATCTTTCCTTCAAATCACGGTACATCTTCGTGCCTCCCGGGTGCATGGCATACGCCGATGAATGAGCCTCCTCTAAGATGGACCTTCGGAGCTCATTATCCAACAGCACACATACTCGGTCACGAAATAATAAGAGACCATCGTCTCTCTCCCTGAAATCCTCAACCGGTCCCGCTAGCATGCGTTCACGGATCTTCATAAGTTCTTCGTCGGTTTCTTGACCCTTCTTGATTTCATCCAGTAATGTAGGTCTCACCTCGAATCTAGCTAACAAGGCACCATCGCTAGATACCTCCAATTGGGCCCTCAATGCCCTCAAGTTAGTCAATAATGCCCCAGATGAATTCTTTCGGCTCAAGGCATCCGCTACCACGTTGGCTTTACCGGGGTGGTACTCGATAACTAGATGGTAGTCTTTTATCAACTCCATCCACCGTCTCTGTCTCATGTTTAACTCTTTCTGAGTGAACACGTATTTCAGGCTTTTGTGGTCGGTGTATATATGACATGTTTCCCCGTAGAGATAACGTCTCCAAATCTTCAATGCGAACACCACCGCCCCCAGCTCTAAGTCATGAGTGGGATAATTTACCTCATGCTTCTTCAACTGTCGTGAAGCATAGGCAATCACCCTTTCATTCTGCATCAAAACACATCCAAGCCCTTGGATGTTTGCGTCGCTGTAGACATCGTACCCCACACCCTGTTTAGGTAGTGCGAGTACCGGTGCCTCGGTCAACCTCTTCTTCAGTTCAAGGAATCCCTTCTCACATCGATCATCCCATACAAACTTGGCCCCCTTTCGAGTGAGCTTAGTCAATGGCGATGCCAAAACTGAGAACTTCTCCACAAATTTTCGGTAGTACCCTGCCAATCCAAGGAAGCTACGAATTTCCTTGACGTTCTTTGGCCTCTCCCATTCGGTAATGGCCTCAATCTTCTTGTTATCGACGGCAATCCCTGATCCCGAAACCACATGCCCGAGGAAGCCAATCTCCCTTAGCCAAAATTCACATTTGGAGAACTTGGCATAGAGTTGCTTCTCCCGTAGTGTCTCAAGAACAAGTATCAAGTGCTCCTCATGCTCTTCTTCACTCTTTGAGTAAATCAAGATATCATCTATGAACACAATCACGAACCGGTCCAAGTATTTATGAAATACTCGGTTCATCAAGTCCATAAATGCCGTCGGGGCGTTGGTTAGCCCGAACGACATAACTAGGAACTCGAAATGACCATACCTTGTGCGGAATGCACTCTTCGGTATGTCATCCTCCTTTATTTTCAGTTGGTGGTACCCCGACCTCAAGTCAATCTTCGAAAATACCGTCGCTCCTCGGAGCTGATCAAACAAGTCATCAATCCTAGGCAAGGGGTACCTATTCTTGATTGTGACCTTGTTCAGTTGACGATAGTCAATGCACATTCGAAGTGTTCCATCTTTCTTTTTCACGAAAAGGAACGGTGCTCCCCACGGAGAGTGACTCGGCCTTATGAAACCGTTATCCAATAGCTCTTGCAATTGGGTTTTCAACTCGTTAAGTTCAGCGGGTGCCATTCTGTATGGCGGTATAGAGATTGGTTTGGTGTCGGGTTTAACCTCGATCACGAACTCAATCTCCCTATCGGTGGAAGTCCCGGCAAGTCTTTTGGGAAGACATTCAGATACTTGCACACAACTCTCACATCGTTGATGTCTACCTCTTCTTTGGTTTTGTCCACCACATAAGCTAGATATGCGTGACATCCTTTCCTCATCATGTTCCTCGCTCTCACGGCGGATATGATACAACTGTTTGATTTGCCTCTATCTCCCTCAAAGCGTAAGGTCAACCCTTCACCGCTTTCGAGTTCAAGAACCTTCGTGTAGCAATCGACCCTAGCATGATGTTTCTCAAGCCAATCCATTCCTAGGATTGCATCGAACTCGATCATACTCAGCGGTACGAAATCACACGTCAAGGTTTGGCCCTCCACTTCCACCTTACACGATGGATAGTGGCTATTTCTTTCGATATCATCCCCTAGAGGCGTGGACACCAATAGGGTTTGAGTCATTGGTACAAGTGGTCCGTTGAATCCGCTGGCGAACGCCTCACTCACAAATGATCGTTGCGCCCCGGTATCAATAAGGATCCTTGCGTCTCTCCCGTTTATCTTTAGTGTTCCTACATTCATAAGTAATGTAAGACACACTATCTAATTAATAGGCTCGTTTCTTAATTCGTAGAGTATGTGGGTCGTGTTTCGGGTGGGGTCCGTTCGATACCCTTCCGAAATTTCCCGGTTTCTAACCTTTAGGACCGTTTTAGGACCAATCTAGGTGAAAGCCGACCGCTTTTCACGAAAGCCGGCCGGTTTTCGTCTGCGAGAAAAATCCATCTATGAAAATCACGAAAGCCGGGCGGCTTTCACGAAAGCCGGCCGGTTTTCGTCGCCGCAGTTTTATTCGTGGAAAGATTTCTAAGGTCGACTGGTTTCTACGAAACCCGGCCGGGTTTCAGCAGCACAGGAATCCCCAGTCTTAACGAAAGTCGGGCGGCTTTCCCCCAAAGTCGGGCGACTTTGAGCGCCGCAGATTAATCCGGACCAATTTTCCAAACGCCGACCGGTTTCTGTGAAAGCCGGCCGGTTTTCGTTTGCGAGAAAAAATTGTTGATTGTTATATACGAAAGCCGGGCGGTTCTCGGTGGAAGCCGGCCGGCATTCATTGCCGTAGTATTTTCCCCCAATGATCAAGACGAAAGCCGGGCGGCTTTCGTCGAAGCCGGGCGGCATTCGCCCAGGGCGAGGATTCTCCTCCCCTTTTCCTCCTCAAACCCGACCAAACTCGTCGGGGTTAGCATTTTACAAGTTCCATGCTCCTATTGTTTATGAAAATTAATACGTGAGTTTAAGGAATTACCCGCAACGGAGTCTAGGTTGGCACGAGCATCTGCCTCTGTCATAGCATAGACCCGAGCTTGGGTCCTTCCTTGGTTTACGGATGGCGCGTTGCTTGCACTCGCCCCACCGTGCTCACCGCTAGCATTTGGTGCTTCGGTTCGGTTCCTGCTCACCGTCGTTGCACTACTCGGTCCAGCCCCCATGGCTCGCCCAAGTTGTGGGCAACTCACCTTCAAATGCCCGACCTCCCCGCATTGATAGCACCTCGGGGGATCGCGGCACTTGCCAAAGGGGTTCTTCTTGCAGTTGCTGCACTTCTTCGCGCCTGAGCCTTGTGACACAGAGCTTTGCCCGCTCGGGCCTTGATTTCCCCTTACCGGTGGTGCAGGGGTTTTGAAGGATCCGCCTCCCCCGTGGTTCCCCTTCTTGTTGGAACCTTGAGGGCCATGGCTCTCCCATTTTCTTTTCCTTGCCTCCTCGGCATTCCTTCGTTTTCTTTCCTCCCACTCCTTCTCTCCTTTTAGGCCTTGTTCAACCACTTGACTGAACGTCATATTAGGCAATTGTGTTGCCCTCTCGCGTATGTCAAGGTCCAAGGCATCCCAGAAATGGTTCACCATCCGGTTTTCATCACAAATGTACTCCGGTATGAACTCACCAAGCTTTCTGAACTTGTGCTCAAGTTCCTTCACCGTACATTCACCTCCTTGGGTCAAATTCGTGTACTCCCTCCTCTTCAAGTTCACCTCGAAGTCGGAGTAGTATTAGCTGAAGAACTCCTGTCTGAAATTCTCCCAAGTGACGGCCTCGCCGTACTTCCCTTTTGTTCCATCCCACCACGTGGATGTCATGCCTTCTAGTAGCCTCGTGGCTACTCTCAGCTTCATGTGGGGTGGTAGTTGCATGTCGAGGGCCGCCTCGTTGAATCTTTTGATCCACTCGGCCGCCACGGAGATGTCCCCCGTTCCATCAAACGGTTTACATCCCAAGTCTCTTGCCTCCTTGAGGTACTTTGAGATCCTTATTATAGGGACCTCAGCACCTCCCCCTCCTCGAGATTCTATGATCTCCCGGGGAGTCACACGGCTTCCTCTTCTTGAAGCCCCTCCCAAAGCACGCCTTGCCCGGCGCCTTTGGCGATCTTGGTGGTATTGCCGGAGCAATTCCTCAATCCGCTCGAGAGCTTCATTATCGTCTCTCTCGTCACTTGCATCATCGTATTCCCCATCATATGGGGTTTCAACCGGCTCAGTTCCCGGTCGATAAGTTGAATCCTCCTCGGACTCATAGTGCTCGTCTATAGTTTCCACATGACCGTCACTCACGGTCAGCGAGTGGCCTGCACGGCCTGGTCTCCTAGACACCCTCGATCCTCCCCGACTGCCACGTTGGGATCCTCCCGGTGCTTGGCCAGTCGGGTTCCGTCGAGTAACCTTCCCGGTACGTTCCATTTCTGAAAGAATTTAGAATGAGTCATTAGACTCATATCAAATGTCAATTGACGGATAGGCACTTAAAGACATCTTTTGACTCAAATCACCGCCATACCAATTGTTAAGGGTACCATCTTAACAATTAGAGACATTGCAACTCAAGTACCAAAAGTTCTATAAGTACAAAACTTTATGCTCATGGTTTTCAATTTCATTTTCAAAAAGCATTTTGAAGCTTCATTATGATGTTTACGGACTAAGTCTCTGATACCAATTAAATTGTCACGCCCCGGACCTAGCCGGACACGTCAACAACCCGCCGTACAGTACGAATAGTCAACCGTAGTCCAACTCATCCATACTATACAAGGCGTCATGAATATCATTCACACATAGTACATCCATAAACAAACATAATGTAAAACATGCATTTAAAGTAGCGGAAGCGTTCATACAATTGTTCAAGCCACACTTGGCATAACTAGGCATACAAGCCCCCAAAGTAATTATTAATAAAATAGTATCCATGAGCATTGTTATAATTGTTTTGAAAACAGGAAACAGAAGAAGCACGAACCACGTCTTCTCCCTTGAAAATCCCCGAAGCAACGGGCGCCGGTAGCAACCTTCAAGTTCTACCTGAAACTGTGAGGTGGCCTCCCCCGTGAAGGGGAGGTCAGTACTTGGAAATATTTGACAAGTACAATAGCAACTATACTAAGTATAATCAACGTTTTAATTTCCAAGACCCTCAAAATAGGGTGATATCATAATATAAATAACAATTTATATTTCCCACTTATTATCTCTATAACAAGTGAATTTATTTATCTGTCGGCACACGGCCCTTCTTATATATATATCCCTTTTTATTTATCATTTGCACAACCCAACCCTTGGGTCCTATTATTTCTACGGGACTTGCTACCGCTGTCCGAGACCTCGTGAGGCTCCCGGTTCGGACTCCAACATCCCGCCCCTGGACTCGTACCCATCATCCCGTAGGAAGGTAAGGCCCTTCGGGGTCCTATCTTATGTGTTACCGCTACCGGAACCTAGTTAGGTCTCCGATTCGGATTCCACCCTAACCCGTGATCACGATGTAAGTCCATGCTATCCAACCCCGCTCTCTAGAGTCGGGAAGGGCCATGGTCCTTACTATTTCTATAATTCAACCGGCTATCCACAAGGACTACCGAACACACCCGTAGGCCAATCCTATACTTAGGATCAATTTATTATTTACTTTATCTTGGGTATCCCTTAAGGCCTACCCCTAGTATAACTTAGAGTTCATACTTTCCTACCTTAAAGCATCTCTTAAGACTACTTAAGGCATAACATTTCACAATCCAACCTTAGGATCAATCTTAACAACATTTAATCTTAATGTCCAACTAGTATCTTAATACTAGTCAAATTAATATCAACAACCAAGTTTTCAACTCATAGTCATATAGACAATTCCAACTGATTTTCCTTTGAAAATATCATTTATCTCAATATCCAAAATATCACTTTTAATCACTCATATATTCTAATATGAAGAAAAAGTATATTTCACCACATGTTTCATAATAATTTCCACTTTCAAGTCAACATACTCATAACACATGAACATACACAATTTACTTCTAAATTTGTATATCATGCTCCTTTTTCTCTAGACATTTAGTCTTGTCATTTTTAGGCATTATTAATCATTAATAATCCATAAAAACACATTTAATTACCTTCGGTAATCTCATGAAATTAACTCACTAATTATAAGCAATATAGTCAGCCATCCTCACCTTATGAAGTGCTGAAATAGTTGCCTTTGCTAAGCCCCTCGATCAATCTCCGTTCTAGACCGATTGGAGATGTAAAACTGAGCTGCTGGGCAAAAGCCGGGCGGCTTTCACGAAAGCCGGGCGGCTTTCACGAAAGCCGGGCGGCTTTCGTGTTCTGCAGAAACGAGCAGCTCCTTTAAAGTGGCGGTTTCCGGCGATTTCGACTCCTATCGATTCACCAACTCTTCTAAGTTAAATATCACCACTTTATATCAATATTCTACACTTTTAAACGTGTAGAACATCATGTTTAATCCCCCATATGATTACTTAAAAATCATACACCATAAAACTAGTTACAAGAAGATAGTTGAGTTCTTACCTTCTTCCTAGCTAGTTTTCTACTGGAGTTTGCTTGCCCCTTACTTCCTCCAAGCTTGAACTTGATGAGGAGTTGCTGGATCTTCTCCTTTCCTTTGAGTTGGCCGGATGGTTGCAAGTGAGGAGGGAGATAGGCTCCTCTCAATCAACACAATTGATTGAGTAGAAAGGGTGTAGGGATGGGTTTTTGTCTCAAATGAGACTCCTCACCTACTCTGCACGTTCCAACATGCTTCTTGGTCCTTTGTGATACATAAAATCGTGGGGTGGCCCCCACTCATGTGGGAGGTCATCCCATTAAGTCCCGGTATGTATAATCGGCCCCGAAAGTTGTATTTCTCGGACTGTTTTAATCATATTTTATTTTATCGGTTCAAATAAAATATATCACGTGTTGCTAATAATTATGGGCCTTTATAATAGATGTATATTCCCCAACATTAATTTTAGGAGTCTCCGAAACTCATTTCGGGCTGTTATCCGCTAAACTACCAATACCGGTAATTTGGGCCCCGTTTGACCAACCGGTCAACCCCATGCCTTTCTTATGGCCCAAATAAAATATCCACCACCATATACATATTATCTAGACCAAGATGAATATAATATGTGGTTCGGGAATTATCGGGCGGTCCCCGTCCCGCTGTGGGCCCCACATGCAATTTACTATTCATGTAAAAGAAATAGTAAAAATTCACAATTACGCAAATTCATAAATCATCTTTCAAGGTTTATTACATCATTTACTAAAAGTAAATATGCTCGGGGTCGGTGTTACAGTGTGTGTTCTTTATTTCAAATGAGATGCGCATTTAGGTAGAAGCATTTGTTCAAAAGTTGGTGAATGCATGTGTGCAAAATTGGGAGCATGATTTATCTGATGCACGCATTTTGCTAAAAGCATTTGTGCAAAATGTCAGTATGACTGTGAAATAGTTATATATGGGAGTATGACTAATCAAGCTTGTTATCTTGTGATTTGTGTTATATGTGATGTGGTCATGCATGCATGTCACCAGAAATAATATCTTTATGTAGTTTTTCCCCGATTATGAAACCTCGGCATTGTTATGTTATATGTTTCAATCTGATGTATCAGCAATGGGAGATTCTAGATGTGTCAACGTCGACACTGAAGGTTGCTGAAAAGTGCGGTGAAATGACTAGCATTGTGGTAAGAGGAATTGATTATATAAGTAATAAGTAAATATTATAAAAGGTGGGTGCATTAATAGATACTAAAAAATCATTTCTATTGTTTGAATTAAACAGAGAGATATGTTTGTGCATTACATGATTGTGATTGGAGTGGGTAACAAGGTGAAGGGGCTGGAGAAAGCAAAAGTGAAGATAGTTGTGATGAACTGGCGCCATGAAAACTATGAGTTTGAATACGGTGTGCTAACAATGAGAGTCATGGAGACATATATGGGTCAAGGAAGTAAAGGTTGGGACATTGGAATAAAAAAGGGAGAGAAGAAGCACATTGATACATTAAGGGTGAGGTATTCTGCCACAATACTTTCAGCGGACTACAACGAGACGAAGAACAAAAATGTGCAAGAGATTAAGAAGGATGCAAAAGTGAAGAAGCAAGACAAAGGAAAAATAAAGAAGTGAACTGAGCTGTTTGTCAAACATTACTACATTTGGTTGCGGAATTTCTTGTTTTTGTATAATTGGGTTTTGGTTGTGATGTTTGATTTGAAGGTTAAAACGTTTTTAGACAAAGTCTTTTTTGCATGGTTTTGATGACTGATATATTGGTTATTGAATTTTTGTGTGTTAATTTAGTTCAGGTGTTAACTTAGTTCTGGTGTGAAAAAGAATGAGCTATGGTTGTCTAATTGTGTTAATTTAATAGAGTGCGTGTGGAAAAAAATTAGATATGATTTGCATTGTGTGTGCATGACTAAAATTGAGTTAATATACTTGACTTTGTGTGGAAAAGGATGATATGTGGTGTGCATGACTATCTTATGATGACTTTGATTGAGTGCGTGTGGAAAAAATGAGATTTGGTGTAGAAAAGAACTGAGCTCTTGTTGTGTTAATATTTAAGTCGTGCAATTTAGAATATTGGAGTGTGCAATTTAGAATGTTCCAGTGTGCAACTTCATTGATTTAGCGAAAAACATCAGCGTTGATCATGTGAGGTGCAAAGTGAAATGAAACGTATAAAATGGGAAATAAAAGTTAATATTAGATTGCAATCTAGACTGTGGACAATTCGTACATGTAATTTTTTTGACCAACAATTGATGAATGTTAAGTACCCGTTGCGCGTATTTCAACTAAGACATTGCGCGTATTTCAACTAAGACAATTCGTACCCGTTGCGTGTATTTTGACCAACTAGTACACGATTAGGTTTTGGATTAAACAAATATTATGATGAGTTGAAATTGTTCGAGACAAAATTTTGCATTATTAGAACTTATATGTGCAAAAACAAGTATACAAATTGTATGACTAATTACATATGTGTCAGTGATGCTTGTTCTTCAATATTAAAGTCTGCAACAAATTACCATGTCATTTGCTCACAATGATAATTATGTGACCAAACATAAGGATTGATTACAGGTAAAACAATTTGCAATAAAAAGGTGAATTGTATTAATATCGTGATGTTTTGAAAATCAAACTGTGCCCAAAAAGGGGCAAATTTAATGACTAAAAACGCCCATAGCATTGTAATCATTTGATATAATGACTAACAATAACAAAGAAAACTAAACAAAAACAATCAAAACAAGTCATGAATGAGCATCGAGTTCTAAACATAAATCTTAAAGCAACCATTGGTAAGTAGCAAATATCAAGCCGATTTATTCATGGGGCAATTACGGCTATCATGGTGACACATCTCTTTACGGCTTCTTTGATTGTCTTGCCACTTCTTTACCACCTTTTAAGCGTTTGACACAACCCTTGTTCCTAGCTTGTTGCGGCGGAAGTTCGTTGACCTCTGAGGGAGCTGTTGCACCACAAAATTGCTGAATGATGGAACTCTTGCTTGTGACGTGTGCACTTTGATGTTGTGATGAGAGCAGAATACTCTTCTGTTCCTTAATTGCTTGTGCAAACTAATTAAACACAATCGGCTTATCCTCAATGATAGCAACACAACCATGAATGTCAGAACATAAATGATGAAAGTTATTCAATGAAAATAAAAAGCACAAACGAAACAAAAAAACGTAGAAATAAAGAAATACCACATAAACGATGAAAATTAACGATGAAACTTAGAAAATTAAAGATGGAACACAACATAATCGATCAAAATTAACGATGAAACATAAAAATGAAGCATATTCAAGAAAATTAAAAAAACAAAATGAAAAAATACATGCAACAAACAAAAGAAGGTAAAGAAAAATGAACCTTTATTCTTTAATGGAGCTTCAGAATTTTTGGGGAGGAAGAGATGGTTAGAAGTCGAGCAACTGGAATTCACGTACATGAAATGGCATCTGTAACCGAAAAGGTAAGGAATAAAACTTAATTTATTGACAAAATATCATGGAAAGAAATATAGAAGGAAAGATACATACGTTCAAAAGGGAAGAAATGTTGGAATGACCATCTTGGCCTGCAAACCCACACTGAGAATATGAGAAAATCAATTGATCTAATGGCCAGGATTATTTCTTATTTATCACATTAGATGGTGTTCTTATTTGAACCAAAACTCCTTATATATATATATATATATATATATATATATATATATATATATATATATATATATATATATATATATATATTACTACCCATACAAACTCAAAATAAAAGTGATGCATATAATTATTGTTACGTGCGTAATAGTTATTAATATAGTATTTATTACATAAACATATTATGTATATCTCATCGTATTATCTGCACAAACCGGCCATTAACTAATTACTTTTGATTTAATTATGGTGTAGTTCATCCATGGCTAATATTAACAAAAGAGAGTTCGACGTCCTTGATTTATCTGGTCAAAAGTATTTGGAATGGAAAGTCGACGCTTTAGCACATTTAAAAGCAAATGCCCTTGAAAACACAATTGGTGAAAATAATTCAGCCACTCCCCAAAATAAGGCAAAAGCCATTATCTTTCTTCGTCACCATCTTCACGAAAGTTTGAAGTCTGAGTATTTATTGGTAGATGACCCTAAAGAATTATAGGATAATCTCCAAGAAAGGTATGACCATCAACAAAAGTCCTCTTACCGAAAGCTCAATATGACTTGATCAATTTACGATTCCAGAATTACAAATCTATCAGTGACTACAATTCTGCCTGACGAAATCTTCAGAAAAGGCCAAAGTCATTTGTTTTAAATGTGGCACGTCGGGACATTGGGCGAATTAGTGTCGTACTCCTAGACATTTGGTTGACTTATATAAATCATCTCTAAAAGGAAAGAATGTGGAAACTAATTACGTCAACGAAAATGTTCCACCAATACCCACATTTAATGTGTCTGATTTCTATATGGACGATAATGAGATGAACACTGACATCTTCATGGGTGAAAAAAATTGAAATTATCCTGTTGTGTAATATATTCTACAATAAAAGTTTGTTGTATTGTAATTTTTATTTGGTGTGCTTTTTTCGATTGTAAAAGTTATGTACATTTTAATGAATAAAGTCTTGTTTATATTACAATATTGAACTAATATTTGTGCATTTTTATCTTTTTAAAGATATGGAGTTAACTGAAATTTCTCCAAATGGCTTTGAACAATGTTTAATAGACAGTGCCACAACGCACACCATTTTGAGACATAGAGATTATTTTTCTCATATGACATTAGTTGATGCTAATATCAATACAATCTCAGGTGGTGCTAAACTCATTGAAGGTTCTGTAATAGCATGTGTGATTGTCCCAAAAGGGACAAAATTAATAATTAAAGACGCTTTATACTCCAGTAAATCACGGAGAAATCTTTTGAGTTTCAAAGATATGCGCCTAAATGGTTTTCACATTGAAACCATGTCTGAAAATCAAAAGGAATATTTATGTCTAACGACAAATAGATCTGGCAATAAATACATTTCAGAAAAAATGTCAGCATATTCCTCTGGACTATATTATATATATATCGGTCCAATTGAGATAGATGTGGTATCTAAAATTAATGACCACAATTCCTTTATCTTGTGGCATGACCGTTTAGGTCATCCAGGCAGCACTATGATGCACAAAATTATTCAAAATTCACTTGGACATTCATTAAATAATGTCAAATTCCACAATCAAGTGATTTCTCGTGCACTGCTTGTTCTCTTGGCAAATTAATTATCAGGTCATCTTTAAACAAAATTGGAGTTGAATCTCCTACATTTTTAGAAAGAATTCAAGGAGATATTTATGAGCCAATTGCTCCTCCGTGTTGAATCTTTTGATACTTTATGTTGTTCATTGATGCATCAACACGTTGGTCACACGTCAGTCTTTTATCGACTAGAAATTTTGCATTAACAAATCTCCTTGCTCAAATTATTCGTTTGAGATCACAATTTCCGAATTATTCAATAAAGAAAATCCAACTTGATAATGCAGGGGAATTTACATCCCAATCTTTTAATGACTATTACATGTCAATTGGGATTGATGTGGAACATCCAGTTCCACATGTGCATACACAAAATGGTCTGACTGAATCCTTAATTAAGCGATTACAATTAATTGCTAGACCATTATTGATGAAGTCTAGATTGCCATCATCTGCATGGGGATATGCTATAATGCATGCTGCATATTTAATTCGGCTTAGGCCAACTGCATATCATAAATTTTCCCCATTGCAATTAATATCTTGTAAAGAACCAAATATATCACAGATAAAAAAAATTGGTTGTTCTGTGTATGTACCAATTGCTCCACCTTATCGTACTAAAATGGGTCCTCAAAAAGGCTAGGAATTTATGTTGGTTTTAAATCTTCCTCAATTATTAATTATCTAGAACCTATGACTGGTGACTTATTCACCGCACGCTTCAATGACTATCAATTTGATGAGACGGTATTCCCAGCCTTAGGGGGGGATAATAGAGAAATGGACCCACATGCGAAAGATATTACTTGGAATGCAACAAATTTAACTTTTCTCGATTCTCGCACAAATGCTTGTGAACTAGAAATTCAAAAGATCATTCATTTACACAATGTTGCAAACCAATTGCCTGATGCTTTCACAGACTCGAAGAAAGTGACAAAATCACATATTCCAGCTATGAATGCTCCTTCTTGAATAGAAATTCCTGTGGAGATTAGCGAAAGAACTCTTGCTAATGAATCTATGATACGTAAAAAACGTCGTAGACCAATTGGTTCAAGAGATTTAAAACCAAGAAAATTTTAATAGCAAGATGTGGTTTGTGATGCCAAAGAAGTTCAACCTTCTCAAGAAGAAAATGAACATTTTGAAAATATCGGCTTTGAAGATAACATCAATAATAATGATACCTCAAAAGAGGATCCAATCACCTTTGAAGAGGTAAATATTCCAGATAAAGAGAGAAACGTTGATAATTTTGAAATTTCAATCAATTATGTTTCTAATGGAATACAATGGAATAGAAAAGATATTGATGTTAATGATATATTTTCTTATGTCATCGCCACAGATATAATGAATGAACACGATGACAATGAGCCTAAATCTATTGACGAATGTCGTCGTAGAAATGATTGGCCAAAATGGAATGAAGCAATTCAGGTAGAATTAAAATCACTAGAAAAGCATAATATTTTTGGACCAATTGTCCACATGCCAAAAGGCGTAAAACCTGTAGGTTTTAAATGTGTGTTTGTGCGTAAACGCAACGAGAAAAATGAAATCGTTAGATACAAAGCCCGACTTGTTGCCCAAGGTTTTTCTCAAATGGCAGGAATCGATTATGATGAGACGTATTCTCCAGTAGTTGATGCTACTACTTTACGATTTTTAATTGGCATGTATGTTTTTGAAAGGCTGCAAATGCGCCTAATGGATGTAGTGACCGCATATTTATATGGTTCCCTCAATACAGACATATATATGAGAATTCCTAGAGCCTTTAAAATACCTGATGCTTATAGCTCGAAATCTCGGGATTTATTTTCCATAAAATTGCAAAAGTCATTATTTGGATTAAAACAATCTGGACGCATGTGGTATAACCGTCTAAGTGAATATTTGATCAAAGACGGATACAAAAATGATCCTATTAGTCCATATGTTTTCATTCAGTGATCTAAATCGGGATTCACCATAATTGCAGTATATGTTGATGATTTGAATATAATCGGAACTCCCAATGAAATTGAAAATACTGCTAAATATCTCATGAAAGAATTTAAAATGAAAGACGACCTTGAGAGAACAAAATTTTATCTCAGTATTCAAATTGAACATTTGAGAAATGGCATTTTAGTTCACAAATCAAATTATACCGAGAAACTATTGAAGCGGTTTTACATGGAAAAAGCTCACCCACTCAATTCTCTAATGGTGCACTATTAGGAAACTGTCTTACAGTGACACTTCGTTAGTGACACCATTCAATTTAGTGTCAGAAACTAACGACATAACTGAAAGTTTACACATAAGTATCACTAATTTCTGACACAATAACATCACCATTTAATAGTGACACTCAAGGTGAAAAACGGGGTCATATTCATAATTTATGAAAATATTTTTTTTGAAGAAGGGTTTATTTTATAAATTTTAACCCTACTAACCCTTCACACTTCCCAGGAGCGCAGCTCACTCACACTTAGCAGGAGTGCAGCTCACTCTCAAGAATCTTAGACCAAGAAGCTCTTCCTTCTCTTTTATTCGTTCGCATCGTTCTTAATCCCGACGCCTGAGCGGCAGCGATGTCGCCGACGAAGGGTCACGAACCGGCGACCCAGACTGGAATGACCTACGCTAAGGCGGACACCCTCCATGGCTGTCGCTTACATCTTCAGCCATGTCTGTTCTCCGACGTAAACTTTCTGGGTCTCCCAGCTAAGAAGCCAGGTAGATACAAAGGCTTCCTGGTGGTTTTGTTCTCTGAAAATGATGTCCAGGTTATCTCTTCCAACTTCCATTTTGTTCTTGTTGGGACTTTCCCAAAACGAAAAGCTCTGGAAGCTATAGGGTTTACTCACCCATATTCCGTAATCCGTAGGGCTTCTTCAATCGAACATAAGTTTGATTAATTTCCTTTCAGACTCCAATTTTCAGCGATTTTGGTTAAAGAAAATATAATTTGGAATTTTTATGGGTGTTCAATGACTGTTAGCAGATTGACCCGTCTTTTTCTATTGAACGCGACTCTCCCGTTAGCTATGAAAATCTTCCTGTTTAATGCACTAAGTGTTCTAGGTTCGACCATTAACCTCAAAATGTCCTAGGGCTAAATCAAATTTGGCTGAGGTGAACTGTGATGTGGGCAAAATAGTTGCAGGTGATCATAAATGTGACCCTGTTGCACCGGTCAAAACATGTCAGGTAGACCCTGTTGCCCCTGTTAATTGTACTACTGTGTTGTAGCCCCTAATGAAAGTGTTGGCAATGATGATATACTGGTTAACACTAGTACTGAACAATTTTCTGTTAAGGACCCAATAACAGCCCTTGTAAGTGTGATCTAAGTAATGTGTGATGCCTCTCCCGTTTGTGCTATTCCAGAACCCCCCCCCCCCCCCAAAGATGTTGCCCGGGCAGCTTGTCCCCCTCTTACTGATGATATTTCTTATGAAGCCTGTGATCACCCAACTGTCAAACTCCCTGGTGCCTATGATGAAAATCTGAGGCTGCAGCGCAGCCCCTTTTGATCGAGAAGCAAACTATTGTGGCAGCTTCAAGGTCTGTAAACAATGAAGGCCCTTATGATAGTTCAAATGATACCCAAGTTGTAAATGTTCAATCTGCCAATCCTGTAGCCACAATAGCCCCAAAAAATTGTAACATGAATTGTGCAACTATTCTTGAGAAGGAAACGGCTGATACCTCTGCTCGCCAACGCCACGGTGCCTTCAAACATGATGAACCCCCGGTGGCTACCTGTAACAAGGCGGTAACCGGGAAAGTAGCTCATGATCTGATTATGTGTGTCCAAACCGGAAATGAAGATCTTCTTTCTGATCCTAGCACTTCAGATACTACACCGGCCCCAAAACTATCCTGTGATGAAATCATTTCTGAGGATAGTCTATTTTTAACTCTTTCTGTTTCAGGTAATAAAGTAATCCCACCTGTCGATGAGGAACTCCTGGAAGGCTTTACACAGGTCAAAAGAAGAAACAACAAAACTGTGAGCTCAATAAACTCATCAAACGAAGATTCAGAACACACACATGTTTGCTTTTAATTTATAGTTGATATCCATGAGCTTCCACTCTCCAACTGTCCAACTTGCCACACTTTCCTATTAATAACCTTCATTAAAACTCGGGCACTTGTAGTAACATGCTATCTACAGTTTTCATTTATTTATTTTTAACTACTTTTTAACTCCGATGTCATATGTCAATCCATGTTAGCCGACCCAAAACTCTTTTAGGATGTTGTTGTATTGGTTTATCTATTTTTCCGTTATTTTCTAATTTATATTTTCCTGAAGTTTGTACATGGATTGCATAGTGTGTGTGAGTGGGCTGTAAACAACTTTGATGTTTAAGTATTACATTAGGTTAGATGTGGAAGCAAACCTGATGATGTTTTCCTGGTGGTTGGTTCTTGTGCTCGTGGATTTAAAGACAACTCTACAGATCATATACTCATATTGAAGATCATTCATCGTTGCAAAATATCTTTAGAATCTCATATGTTGGTTCTTTTTGTTTATCTTTTCATTGTTATTGTAGTGTTAGATCTCCAATTTTTAACCTCAATTATTTTATGTCTCTTTTTGCAGGGTTCAGGTTCTAATGTGGAGGAAGTTGATGAGGTTATATTTTCTTAATCTATTCATAATTTATTTTCATATTTTCCTAGTTTATTTTTCACCCTTGATTTGTGGTTGCTTTGTATTTCTGGCATTTTTCTCTTTGGAGTCTATAATATTTTCCTTTTTTTGGTTCACTCATTTAATTTACAGGAAGTAGGCACAGCAGAAATGGAGATTGAGTTCTAGTTAAGGAGATGAATGCAACGTTCTTGATCTTTTGGTTCACTCATTTGTGATGTACTTTATGTTTTTTCAGAACATATGTAATGACTACTTTATGTTTGCAATCCTATGTAGCTAGACTAGAATTCAAGAATATTGGTAGTTTGAATTTTGCTTTATTTCCAAGAACAAGTTAACTTGTCTTTGAATTTTCATGTTGACTTTAATTTGAATCTAAATGACAATTAGTAAGTTATGGGATACTTTGATTATGAATTGGTTTTATATTTGTCTACAAGCTTGAAATTTAACTTTTAGCCTTTTAGGTGGATATGGTGGTGCAAAAAAGTATTAAAATTGTTCAATAGTTGATACTATAGTATCATAAATCTTGATGGCGCAAGAGTATCATAGGTTTTTGTAACATTAGTGATATCACTAATTTATATGATATCAAAGTGTCGTTAAGTATAACAATGCAAATGTATCACTATATTTTATGATACTAACGTGTCACAATTTACTGACATTTTTAGTGACACATTTTTTAGTGTCAGAGTTCCAACCATTCGTTGACACTTTTATGGTGTCACTAAAACTTTTAGTGACACTAATTTAGTGTCACTATAGACCATTTTTCTACTAGTGGTGGTTCGATCTCTCAATGTGCATGATGATCCTTTTCGACCTTGTGAAGATGATGAAGAAATCTTTGGTCCCGAAATACCATATTTGAGTGCTATTGGAGCGTTAATGTATTTGACTAATAATACCCGATCAAATATTGCTTTTTTCTGTAAATTTATTAGCCAGGTACAGTTCTTCCCCGAAAAGAAGACATTGGAATGACGTCAAACATATATTCCGCTATCTCAATGGTACAATTGATCTTGGATTGTATTTCAAGAATGGTGCAACTGCCACTTTAACTGGCCATGCCGATGCAGGATACTTGTCTGATCCACAAAAGGCAAAATCACAAACAAGATATGTATTCACCTATGGTGATACCGTTGTCTCATGGAGATCAATGAAGCAAACATTGACTGTCACATCATCAAATCATGCAGAATTAAATGCTCTTTATGAAGCAGGTCGAGAATGTGTCTGGTTGAGATCAATGATCCAGCACATACAAAATGAATGCGATATAAAATCTTTTACTTGTAATCCTATTGTGATTTATGAAGATAACATAGCATGTATAGCTCAGATCAAATGAGGTTACATCAAAGGGGGTAGAACAAAGCATATAGCACCAAAACTTTTCTCCACACATGATCTTGAGAAAGAAGGAATGGTTGATGTCAAACAAATCTAGTCCAGCGACAACCCTGATGATTTATTCACAAAGTCATTAGCACCGAAGAAATTTGAAGAACTGGTTCACAAAATTGGAATGTGTCGTCTTCGAGATATATGTTAAATTGAGGGGGAGTAATATAATGCACTGCACTCTTTTTCCCTTCGTCGGGTTTTTATCCCACTGAGATTTTCTTGACTAAGATTTTTAACAAGACAGTACATTATATACTCTGATACTAATACCCGAGAAAAATTATAAGATGACCATTCAAGGGGAAGTGTTGAAATATATTGAATTAGTCATCTTCCAACTATTCCTGGTTAGGAATTATTATCACCATTGTATAAATAATTAGGAAATCATAATTATGATTCTAGATGATAATTGTGTGGTTCACAATTATCCTCTAATCCTAATAAGCTTAGTTTTTCTCCTATAAATAGGAGTCTTCTCCATTGTAATTAATACACCATTAGAACATCTCTAATACACCTCTAATACACCATTGTAATTTTCTAACCCGCTTAGTTTTAACTTCCTGTAAAAAATCACCTAATAATCATGAGTCCCAAACATATGATTTTACACAAGTAAAAACAATGAAAACGTACTATTTGGGATGAAAAAGCTCAAATTCAAAATGAATTAATAAAAAAATTGAGATTTGTGGAGAACAACTAAACACCTAAGTGAATGAAAATATTAACTTCTATAACTGAAATCTAAATGAATAAATCAATAGTTTTATAATGTGTAATATACTACGTAGTGAACTTTAAAACCAAAATAATGAAAACAAATCTAAAAAAAGTAAACAATCTTACATAAGTTTATCAATATGTAAAATACTTCTTAAAAAAATGTAAAATACTTCCGTATTAAACACACCTGCTCCCTCTTGGCTCTTGCTTAGTGGCGGGTAAACCTGATTTCTTATTTGGAATTCTAATTTCAAATTAAATAAATGTTTATACTATTGATTTTTTTTTTTAAATTAGAGGCCCCATTCTAGTTGGAGGCCCTAGACATTTGTCTAGGCTAACTCCCACAAAAGTCGGCCCTGCTTTCATGATATCTTTGTGGGTCAATTGACCACAATCTCATAAATTAGTCTTCTTGATATGTAGTGAAACTTAATTGTAACCTAAAAACTATTTACATATTGACACCACATATTGTGTTAGTAAAAATTGAATAATTATCAATTATAAAAATACATTTAATCACAACAAAAACGGCCTAGTCAAATACATTTAAAATTGAGGTTGAGTTTTGGAAATATGAGATAGAAACAATAAAAATCACATACTAGTATTAGTTAATTTAAAGAGAAAGTGACAAAACTTTTTCGACAAATAAAAAAAGGAAAGTAGATAAAAGTTAGAGGGATAGAGGCCGTAAAACTAAGGTGCATTCTCACGTCATAAGAACAAGAATAAATAAATAAAGAGTTTTTTCCACTTTTAGTCCTCCGACTATTATGTCATTGACATTTTTGGTACTTGACTTTGTTTTTTTCCATTTTTAGTCTTTGACTATTGTGCGAGAGACACTTTTGGTACCCGTCTTTGAAAATTTCCATATTTAGTCCTTCAACTTTCATAGAAGTGACACTTTTGGTCCTTCAACTATTATAATAGTGACATTTTTAGTCCTTCACTTATTGTGTCAAAATCATAATGAGAGGACTAAAAGTGTCGATTTGACAATACTCAGGGACTAAATGTGGGAAATCTTGAAATCTTGGTTAATAGCGGATTGACTTCAATTCGTCGTTTTTCCAAATGAAAACGCTGCATTTTTCAGCGGATTGCTCCGAATCCGCCAGAAAACAAATAGGACCCATGACTTTCATGCACACAATATTGACATATGTGTAAAGTACATACAAATTGATGTCCCAACATTTATATGATTAGTTTGCATGTTTTTCAAATAGTTTTTTACATAAACAAAAAGATTTTTGTGACTTAATTTTACATAGATTGACCTCTCCGTAACACGATTAAAAGTTTTAACAGACTTGTAAGAATGTCATTCTCCACCTTCAAAGTTAAAAGAAAATCGAAACTCATTCCAGGGTGTTGCATTTAACAGAATAGATAGAAAATGTAGCAAAAAAGTATTTGAATGCCCACACTTTTAGTTTTTTTATTTTTTGTAAATTACGTTATCTTTCTTACATTTAATTTCACCTCCACTCATTTAATCACTTTTCTAAAGATTTTAACTTTCCTACGTTTTTTTTTAATATTTTTGCTTTCGTACTTTTTCATTGATCCTCATACGGAGTATTAAACTTCAAAGTGAAAAGTGGATGAGGTTGGCTTTTTTAGAAAGCCTCGTTCTTAATTTCTTATCCACGGTCAGCACTGTTGCTCACTTGCTCCCCCATTGCGTCTTGAGACTCAGGCGCTACTATGTCCATTCTCTATTCTTCGTTTTTGTATTCCAACAACGCTGAATTCCATTTCCCTAAGTACATATCCTACCTTTCGCCTCCAAAACCTCAGTTCATAACATGCGCAAGGAGGACCAAAAGAGTCGGAAAATTGAGGTATCCCTCAGAGAAAAAGAAGCTAAAGCTTCAGCATAAAACTGAGCTTGACGTGGGAAAAAAGTTTGAAGGAATTTGGAGGCTGTCCAATCTTGGCGTCTCCGCTCTTTCAGATCCGGGCAAAGATTTTATCTACGTTTCCGATGCATTGCTTCAAGAAATCGCCAAAGTTCTTGAATTCCCGGTAAAGTTTTAGCCTCTTGCAACCTTCATTGCATTCTTACTTCTGAGCATTTACATTTGATTGATTGCTTATTGAATGAATGGCCATGTTTATGCTGTAGGTTGCTTCCATGTTGCCTCCAGAAGCATTCACTGTTGTCAGAAAATCTTTTGATGCCCGGAAGGTTTGTTATACTCCGTATGTGTATACCATCTTATTATGCTCAAACATTTCGGTTTCCAGTTGTTTTATTCTGGCAATCGAGTGCATTTTTCATTTCTGATCAAATGATTTGAGCTTAAGTTGGAAAGCGGACAACTTTATATTGTGGACATAGATTTTGATTGTCTTAAGTGGATAGGGGTTCCTCTTGGAACCCGGAAAATGCTAAGGAATTATGTAATGGTTCAAACTCGATAACTCTATTTAAGATATTTGTGCAAACTCATTTATTTCTATATTTCTATTAAATACTAATGTTTTTAAATCAAATTTGAGTTTACTTCTAGATACTATATTCCGATGATATTGTGTCTGATTTCTTCCCTGCCTAACATAGCTCTAAAGTTTAAAACTTTCAGACTTTCAGTCACTTCTAATATGGGGATTGAAAACTTGTTTATTTTCTCATTACTTATCGTTTTCTCAATTTAGTGTTGTCAGTGTTCTGATGCTTCAACCTAAAATTAAGTAAAGGGAATATTTCTGTATTATACAACCTGTTGTAAAATATGTCGAGAAAAAATTACTCCCTAATGGAGCAACCCCCCCCCCCCCCCCCCCCCGCCAAACATGTGTGTTCACTAAATAAATAATTTTGTGGCTCTAATTGCAGTTACAGAAGGAACCAAAATTCATATACACTGTAGACATGGACGTCAGCAAACTTCTAAGTATAGAGCCTCGTACATGGGACTTCATCTCTGAGTTGGAGCCCAGATCTGGGCTTGTGGAGCATATTCTTGACAGCAGAGTTTCTGAAGATATAATGAGCATAGTACACTCTTGCAGGTTGCCCAATATTAGAAAACCAAAAATTGGTGTCGTCGGAAGTGGACCGGCTGGCTTGTTTGCTTCCCTGGTGCTTGCCGAGTTTGGTGCTGATGTCACTTTATTCGAAAGAGGGGAAGCGGTTGAGCAGAGGGGACGTGATATTGGTGCTCTAGTAGTTCGAAGGATGTTAGAAGAAGAAAGCAATTTTTGCTTTGGGGAGGTTATATTTTGGGACTCTAGCTTTAATCTTCTTGATATATTGTTCAATCAAGAAGTTGCTAAATTGACTTTTCATTGTTTATTGGGGAAAATACCACAATTTGACTAAAAGAGAGAGAATTTCCCAATATATGACTTAAAACATGTTTATGCGGTGTATGACTAAAAACATGTGAATACAAGGGGAAACTTTCCATATTAATTGATTATTGACTGAATTATTAATAGAAAGTAGGGAAATTAACTGTGCATAGTATTGAAGCATTGAAGTAGGAAAAAAACATGATTACATGACAAAGTTATACATTAGGAAATGCATTATGTTTTAGTGCCAATCGAGATAATTTTCTCTTGTTTATTTACTACAGACTTATGGGTGACAGGGTGGTGCAGGTACTTGGAGTGACGGGAAGCTAGTTACTAGAATTGGTAGAAATAGTTGTTCTGTTTTAGCAGTAAGTGGCTGCTGGAAAATCTGAAAAAAATTACAATAAAGTTTTGCTGCTGGCTGTTCTGGTGATCCCCTATTAAAGCTGGATACTTTGTTGTGCTATAATTTTAGGTTTTGAAGACATTAGTTCGATTTGGAGCTCCAAAGAAAATCTTGGTTGATGGAAAGCCTCATCTTGGAACTGATAAATTGGTTCCGCTGCTTCAAAACTTTCGTCATCACCTTCAAGAACTGGGTGTGAGTGCTTGTGCTACTTTTATTTACTTATCCATCCATTTATTTATTTCCTCTCATTTTATTACTATTTTCTCTGTATGAATAAAATTATACTTAGGTTACAATCAAGTTTGGAACACGGGTTGATGATCTACTTGTAGAGAATGGATTCGTGGTGGGAGTGAAGGTCTCAAATTCGATAGACAAACAAAAGTTGGTTTATGATGCAGTGGTTTTAGCAGTTGGCCATTCTGCTCGTGATACATATGAAATGCTTCTTTCCCACAATGTGAACCTTAGTCAAAAAGATTTTTCCGTAAGTTATTAATCAGTGTTCAAATATTTGATCCTTTCTTTACTTTGTAACCATTTCTGGTTTTTAACAACATAATTTGTCACTGTTCGATTAATCAATCTTCAAAACTTGAAAACAACAGATTGGATTACGTGTGGAGCACCCCCAAGAGTTAATAAATGCTATACAGGTATGTATTAAACATAACATGTTAATCCAATTTTTTTGATAACTATGAAGCATGTTTGGAGTAACACTCACATTAATTTTCATACATGGAAACTTCACTATTTGAGGGAATCTACAGTATTCTGAATTAGCCAAAGAGGTTAATAATGGACGTGGGAGAGTTCCAGTTGCTGATTACAAGGTCGCAGATTATTTGAATACAAATAGATTGCAATCTCCTTCACCAATCGGGCGTAATTCTTACTCATTTTGTATGTGTCCTGGTGGCCAGGTATATATACTGCATTTATTATGTGTGAATTGGGATTTTCTTTGAGCATTGGTTTGGTATCTTCCTCATGTGAACATTGTGCTAAAAAAATAATTGGTCCCCCAAATAAAATATATGAGTCCTGTTCAATGCGTGTAGCTGTCCCAGAAAAAGAGTCATTTTTCAACAAAACCTAATTTCCAAAGTGCAAGTAGAACTGATAATTTGTACGAAGTTGTACCTTAACAAAATTATAATAAAAGCGTACCTTAATAAAAAAAGACGTTTTTGGTTGGATAGAATACCGCGTAATATTTTTTATTTGGGACTTGAGAGGCTTATAAAGGATACATTAAGAGAATTCACACTGGTTTCACTTGTTAACGTTTTGGTAGGTTGTTCTAACCAGCACAAAGCCTTCAGAACTATGTATCAACGGGATGTCGTTTTCTAGAAGATCATCTAAGTGGGCAAATGCTGCACTTGTCGTCACTGTCTCGCCAAATGATTTCTCCGCTTTAGGTTTATATGGTCCCCTTGCTGGAGTTCAGTTTCAGGTATCTTTCTTTTGAAGCACCTTCACCACTCTTTTTAGTAGCATTTTGCGTAGAGGTTTTACTTTTACGGAAGATCTTGATGTTGTTTGCACTAACATTTAAAGTAAGAATTATCACTTATATAACACAAACGTAGTTTGAAATTCATTTTCACACTTTCCAAAAATGTCTAATAATTGGAATAAGCTAGGGAAAAGGGTCAAATAGGCCCTCGAACTAAGTTAAAAGTTGCAAATCACCCCTTATATAGGAGGCTCTGTCCAGCCGTCGCCATTTAGGGCGGTTTCCGGTGGAATTTTGTGTTGAAATTTTTTGAGGATCTTCTTCATTAAGTCTAGTTTACTCATACCAAATTTAAGATAAAAATTCAACCGGGAATACAGTGAAATGATTTTCTGAAATGTACTGTGCTGTTTAACTGCGCAATTATCTTCAAAAATTCATTTGACTGCCTTCCCGATTGAATTTTTAGCTGAAATTTGGTATGAGTAAACTAGACTTAATGAAGAAGATGCTAAAAAAATTTCATCAAAAAAATCCACCGAGAACCGCCCCAAATGGCGACGGCCGGACAGAGCCTCCTATATAAGGGGTGATTTGCACTTTTTAACTTAGTTCGAGGGCCTATTTGACCCTTTTCCCAATAAGCTATGATGTGCGGGAACTCTTGTGAAGCAGTATGCTTGCGGTCCAGAAACACTTGTTTTTCTGTTAGAATATGACATTTCACGTTTGCGCAGTTTCTGTGCAATGTAGAGAATAAGAAATGAACTAACGATGCATGAATGCATTATCCTTCATATTATTCTCCGCATAAAATTTACATTTATTTATGGCGACTTTCAGAGAACATTTGAACAGAAGGCTGCTCTCATGGGTGGGGGGGATTTTGTCGTACCTGCTCAAAGAGTGACTGATTTTCTTGGCAACAAATCATCAGGTCGGTTCTTTTATTGTATTTCATTAGATTTTTAGCATTTGTTAAATGTTTTTTAAAAATTTATTCTTATTAGTTTTTGCAGTAGCATCACTACCGTCATCAAGTTATCGTTTGGGAGTAAAAGCAGCAAATCTCCATGAATTGTTCCCAAATCATATCACTGAAGCTTTGCAAAAGTCAATTTTGATGTTTGACAAAGAGGTCTTGGTTTATTCTCCTCATTTTCCTATCATTTCTTTTTAAGTAAAAGTATAAATTTCAGTGCTCGGTCCATCCCAAATTAATCTTCCAATTTCCTTTTGGGCTGCCTTGTGAAAACAAGGAATTGTGTGGTTGAGATATTTTTAGCAAGGAGAAAATAAAATCAGTTGCACAGTTCTTCTCTTAATGTTCTTTTTAGAACCCCCAAAATATCAGGGAAAGGTAATAGGAAGGAAAATATGGAAAACTTGGAAATGAAAATTTAATTCAAAATTTCAAACTCAATAAATCAATTGTAGGCTTTACCAAAATTCGTTTTTTCGCTTATGTCTAAAATAAATACTAGGAATTTAAATATATGTAAAAAATCAATGTTTTAACCATATACTTTTTTCATGTCCATAGTACAACCAAACATTAAACAACATTTTCCTTGGTGTTTTTTCTCTTTCCTTACTATTTAGTATTTTCCATGTCCCAAACATAGCTTACAAGAAAAATAAGAAGGGATTAGTTAGGAAAGTAGGGGGTGCAGCTTAACTTGCATTTCTTGATACTTTTCCTGAACTTGTGGTTCAGTTACCAGGATTTATTTCCAGCAGCGCCCTTCTTCATGGGGTTGAGGTATGCCTTTTCCCTCTGTGATCATTTGTGCTTATCAGCATGAAACCTTTAATATGCAATTAAGACCAGATAGTAGTAATGATCCTTTTTAAGATAGAGCCATAGAGGTGATCAAGACCCTAATAATGTATGGTTACTTTAGGGTTGTATGGTTAATTGTTGCTGAGTGCTAACTTTCTTTGTTTATTGATTCAGACAAGAACTAGCTCTCCTGTTCAAATCTCCCGGACAACAAATACTTTTGAATGTATGTCTTTGAGAGGGCTGTATCCTGTGGGGGAGGGAGCGGGATATGCAGGCGGGATAGTGAGTGCTGCTGTTGATGGTATGCAAGCTGGTTTCTCTTTGGCAAAGAGTTTGGGTCTCTATGAGGACAACCTAGACACCATTTTTGGAAAGGGACAAAGTGTTGGAGTTGCGAAGTACTGAAAACCATGGAGGATCTCTAATTTCAAGTCAAGACTAGTTCAAGACTTTTGTATGAGGAAGTGTCAGGTATTTATCAACTTGCCTCGACCATTTGTTGTAACCTTTGTCGCTATGATGGAAATTATTTTGTGCAAAGTTCGTCAGTCATCAGTGTGTGTTCTGTTCACTTTATGTGCACATGGATCTCACATTTACCTATGGTAATGTTATGTTTTGTTGTTTGGTTCTCACCAATGTAATGTGAGATCTCATGCGATGGCTTTGTAGTTCATTTTGTTCGCATTCATTGACAGCACATACCCCCAAAGTTCTTAGGGTATATTTGGGAGTTGGGTTTGGAGGGGAGGGAAAGGTTGACAAGGGTTTATGACCCTCCTTTTCATGTTTGGGAGTTTAAAAATATGGAGGTCATGGTTTTGGAGGGCTTTTGTAACCCCGAAAACCCTTCAAATGCTCAATTTTCAAGTTCCTCCGTATTGAGAAATTTTGAAGGATAACTAATTAAATGACAACTTTAGCTCAACTTCAAATAAAAATAAATTCAACAATTTGAATTCATCATATATGTGAAGTGATTTTAATTATAAGTTTATAACTCTATCTTGTCAAATTTGTTACTCCCAAACAATAAGGGTTTCCTCCCATTTCCCTCCCTTCCCTTCAGATGACTAACCATCAAAACCTTCCCCTCCCCTTCCCCTCAAACTCCCAAACATACCCTTAGGTTATGTACTCCCTCCGTTCCTATTATAACTTCCAACTTTCCTTTTTCGTCCGTTCCAATTAAAACTTCCACTTTCCCTTTTTGGTAAAGAATTTGTGGTTCACAACATTTCTTACACATTTCTCTCTCCTCTGCACAACTCTCCGCCACACAATACCCACTATCTTAAATTGTGTGCCAAACCTATTTGGAAATTATAATAGGAACGGAGGTAGTATAAGATACCATGGAATGTGATGCCAGGGTATTGTATCTTTGGTACACACTCGATTGCAGGAAAATAACTTGAAATATAACTTGCTGTGGAAAATGCTTGACCAAAGAAATGTGTTATTGGAAAATAACTTGAATGTGTAATATAATATTTGGCCTTAAAGGAAAACCGCTATAACCATTACAGGAAAGTGTCTTCCTGTGCCACAGAAAACGTCAGAGTAAACGTTTTCCTAGAAACCATCAGATTCTTAACCACATTCATACATTTAGGCCACTTTTGGAATGTCTTCTTTAGATGTTAAAAAATTCTTCAGCATTGGGTGTGATACCATATTTGGGAGATTCCTAAAATCTTCAGTTCCTAAAATGGTAGGAGTAATAAAACTTCCATATATGGTATACAATGACTGTGCCCAATTCGCAGGAATTAAGTGAGTTCGTGTCTTTCAAAATGATATTTTGTTGGATTCTGAGTAACTCAATAATTACTTAGCAAGGCCTTAACACATCCAAAATTAAGTATAAATTTTACACTAAACAAGATATCCAAAAATATATTATTTAATCACACTCTTTCTTATACCTCTGCATTAACATGGCTCAAGCTTGCATCTTTGACCCATTGAATGCTGATGAACACCCCCAGAATGGATCATTAAAAAGGAGTTTCAGCAATTGATTCCACATTGCTTGACATCAGGCCCCTTGGTTTTAAGCACAAAAGGATCAATCCTAACCCAAAGCAAGCTGAAGATGGAAGCCAACAGAATTGACCATATGACCACAATGGTTGGTGTCCTGTTCTGCCGTCCCATGAGACCTTTTAGGAAAGGGTACAAATGAACAATGACCCAAAAAGCAAAGAACAGCTTCCCAAACAGGGGACCCCATGATTGGGAACCGTTGTTTATGGCATCAGAGATTCCAGCCACTACCCCTACTAAGTTGATTATCAGAATAGTTGTTGGCGGGATTAGGAGCGTTGTCCATTTAAAGGCGTATAGCTCTCCGAAGTCCTCATCATCAGTTGCCTTTGAAGTGACAGTGAAATTGGTGTCTATTCCTGCCAAAACTTTCAAGAGTCCTTGGATAACTGCAAAGAGGTGGGCTGATATCCCTCCAATGACCCAGAATTGCTCATTTCTCCACCATTCCTCTATGCTAACCCCACTCCATCTCAGCTCAAGAATGCCCGTTGCGAAGATCGAGAGGAAGAGAGCTATGAAGAATAAACTTGCAAGGGTGCTTATCTGTATGATTCAACAAATAAAGGTTACTCTTTTCATTAGCGACTGATGATATGAGCTTACTGCGGCTCCGTTTGGTAGAGCCTAATGTGAGCAGAATAAGCATAATAGGAACATCTTTTGTAAGATCTAAAATGACCGAATCTGTAGGAATTGTTAATGTTTTAGCTGATTTGTACCAATTTCCGCAAAAGACAACTCATGCTTATTTTTTATTATCGGCCTGTAATTTATGGTGAGAAACTGAGTGATAAAAGGTTGATAAGGAAAAACTAAATAGCCTCTGGAACATGCTCTAAGTAGCTTTATGTAGCTTTTGATTAACTTATTTAGCTAAAGGATGTCTGTAAACATGTGTTATTTCCTTTTGGTAGTCCAACACTCCAACTGTTGGGTTATTCCCTTGTTTATTTAACTTAACTTGTCTTCGTGAAGTGTCAGGTAAAATTATTCCAATACATGACAATCCTACAGTTGGGATACCAATACCAAATCATATAATGCAGTTTTAGAATAGAGGATCTCAAGTGCCAAGTAGTGTAACAATTTGAAAGTTGTTTTACCTCTGGCATTATGAACTTTCCTGTGAGTAAGCAGATGGCTGGGAGGGTACAGTAGGCAAGGAGAGGAATGGAAGTGAAAGGATATACAGTGGTGTTAATATATGAAAATCTCTCGAGAAACTTTAGCTTTCCTCCCTTGTGACCATACCAAACCGGGCAGTGTCGGCTGAAAAAGATCTCAACCGAGCCAAGAGCCCAACGCAGCACCTGGTTCAGACGGTCTGACAGATTGATGGGAGCCGAACCTTTGAAGGCAGCTAGCTTTGGCATGCAGTAGACCGACCTCCAACCCCGACAGTGCATCTTGAAACCAGTCAAGATATCCTCTGTGATTGAGCCATAAATCCACCCTAACTGTGTTTTATCGTAGCCATTAGGAAAAATCCCTAATATGAGCTTTACTCTATTTTTCTTACTTGCATTTAGATTGTTGGAAAAAAGTGGAAGATGAAATATTTTAAGCAACACACATGATTTAACTGAACTGTGTCATCCTTTTTGGGAGGACTCTTGCTATAAGTGCGTATTAGTTATAATAACAAGAAGTGTTTTTTCATTCAAGGACCGTTTTTTTTTTGCCTTCAAAAATATCCAATCTGAAGCGTCAGTACCTGTTTGAGGTTACTTATTGTAAAAGTCCTTTCATCATAATTGCTTATTTGAAAACGTATGAATCTATTGCTTTCTTAAATAAACATTAAAGGCACTATTAAGTATTAACGTTAAAAGCACTTCACTTTCCTGCTAAATGCTTCTTTTGAACTAAAACTCTAAAAGTACATCTAATCTAAAAAGCATATACTCTTTGGAAATAAGTCAACCAAAATCCATAGTATATTTAAAAGTACTTTTTTCATTTCCTGTCCAGAACTCAGAAGCTTCTTTTAAAAGTAAACATATTTTTGTTTTGTATAAAAAGAACTTAATCTTTGAAAATATGTCATCTTTCACACACCCTAAGACTGTTAATGGAGATAACACAGGTTCAAATAGAGCTTTGAATAGTGTTTCTTTGTTACCTCAGTTCCCCATTCTGTTTTGTCTTCATAGCCACAGCTGATTACATGAATGGCTTCCTTGAGTAAAGCTGCTGGGCTTGATGAAGGTGGTACACCACCATCAACCATTAAAGTTGAAGTCACAAAGATGGCTGATTGCCCAAATTTCTTTTCAAAGTTCATCTCTGACATAATTACCTCTTTATCATCATCAAATCCTGACCACGGACAATTGGGAATCGCTTAGGGTATGTTTGGGAGTTTGGAGGAAAGGGGAGAGGAAGGCTTTGGAGGTATGTTGTTGGAGGGGAAACAGAGAGGAGGGTGAGGAAGCCCTTCTTTGTATTTGGGAGTAATAAAATTGGAAGGAGAGGGTTTTTGAAGGAATTATAATTAAAATCACTTTGAGATATGATGAATTCAAATCATTGAGCTGATATTCGTTTCTAATTTAGTTTAAATTACCATCTTGTTAATTATCCTCCAAAACCCTCCAAATTGGGGGAACTTAAAAATTAATCATTTGGATTTGGAGGGTTTTGAAGGGTTACAAAAGTCCTCCAAAACCACCCCTCCAGTTTTTTAAACTCCCAAACATGAAAAGGAGTGTCATAAACCCTCGTTAACCTTCACCTCTCCTCGAAAACCCAACTCCCAAACACACCCTTAGAAATAAATTAATGAAGTCTACAACTGAGAACCATAGCTTTGTTGGTTTACAATAAAATACTATTACCCTACAATTTTCTGTCTGGCAAGTACAAAAAATCATGGAATGATTTCTGTGTTTGACATGATGAAGTTTTATTTCTGAAACAGTTTAATGCTTTTTATTTTTGTGGGTCAAGAAATCAAGAATTTTCCTTTGTTTGGCACGAGTAGAAAAAAAAATCAAACATGAAATGCTAGAGTATTTAAAAAAAAACCTTCGACGTTCGCAGCATCTCCACGCTTAGTATACTTCTCAAGCTTCCTCCGGCGTCCAAAACATGGGCAACAGTCACAAGTTACCATTTTTGGACGCTTAGCGCATTTTGGTGGATCATATCCATACAAAGCTTGTCGTCTAAATACACACCCTGTCCCCACATATACAGGACCTTGTATTCCATCTAAACCTTTCATGTTAATCTGGCCATGAATTAGAAACAGTTAGGCCATGTTTCGAATGCAGGAAATGGTAGTATAAGGGATTAAGTGCTATAGAAAATATGTAGTTGTTTCGGTTTGGAAAATAACTTTGATTCAAATCTTTAAATTTTCTTACTTTTATATTTCTTAATCTTCATATTAACAAATATTATTGGGAAAAGGGGCAAATAAGCCCTCAAACTAACCCCTTTTATTGGAGGCTTTGTTCGGCCATCGCCATTTGAGGCGGTTCCCGGTGGAACTTTTTGATGAATTTTTTTGAACATCTTATTTATTAAGTTTAGTTTATCCATACCAAATTTCAGTTAAAAATTCAGTCGCGAAGGCAGTGGAATAAATGTTTGAAGATAACTGCGCATTTAAACAGCGCAGTATATTTCAGAAAATCATTTGACTGCCTTTCCGGTTGAATGTTTACCTGAAATTTGGTATGAGTAAACTAGACTTAATGAAGAAGATTCTTAATAAAATTCATCAAAAAATTCCACCGGTAACCACCCCAAATGGCGACGGCCAGACAGAGCCTCCTATAAAAGGGGTGATTTGCATTTTTTTCGATTAGTTCGAGGGCTTATTTGCGCTTTTTCCCTATAATCTTTCCCTGTCATTTTACTGGGATCCAAATGCACCCTTAAGTATTTTAAGTAAAATAACAATGAAAGGAATTTTTATCTCTTACATCAAAGAAGACAGTGTTTCTGTTTGCATATCTGTCATGCCTGTCTATACCATCAAATCTTTGAGGAAACTGGACATAGCAGATTTTCCGTCCAATCGTGGGGTCCATCAAGAAACACATTGCCTCTCTCACAGCTTTGCTGTTGTTTATATAATGGTCGCAGTCCAAGTTAAGCATGAGTGGTGCATTGGTAAGAACTCCCGAGACACGAACCTGTAAAGATCTTATGCAGCCTGATAGATGTTCTGGTTTTTCATTCAGTGAAACAAAAGTACAAACAGTTCTGTATATCATTTTCATCATCATTTTCATTTACCCCAGTGCCACAAAGGCTCCCACCTACGGTGGGGTAAGGGGGGGTCGGATGTACGCAGTCTTACCCCTGTACTAAAGCCGAGACTGTTTCCGGATGACCCATAGTGAAAATCTCGTCCAAAATTGCATGGACTGACTGATGCTTCATAACAAAGAATCGCAGACAGTTTAGTGAGCCATTTTGCTTTATTCCATCATAATCTCAAGCCAAAAAATAATGAATCTTTGGCTCCATTGGAAATGATGGAAAATACAAACAGTTCTGTATGTACCAGGGAATTCATGGCACCGGCTTTCTTGTGATGGTTGAAGCCAGGCCTCTTCTCACGAGATACATACACTAAGCGTGGCAGTTCGTTTCCATCTACATCAGTTCCTCCATTCTGGCCAAGAAACACTTGGATCATTCCAGGATGGTCCTTGGTATTGTTCCCTGGCCATGGTGTTCCATCTTGCATGATCCATCCTCCTTGAGGAACTTTTGCTGCTTTTGCCACCATTGAATTGATTCTAACCTTGAACTCCTCATACTCTCTCTATCATTCCAGAAGAAGAAGAAGAAATGTACTATTTAGGCCCTATTGGGTAGATAATCTTGCTTATTATGCTTATCAGCTGAATAGAGAGATTTCGATTTACGTATTTAACTGAAAGAGATGTTACCAAATGTTTTTCCTTTCACAAAATTTAGTGGATCCAGTAATTTATGTCAAATAACCATTACCGAACAGGTCCTTAATAGTTGAATCAGAAGGAACACATACAAAAAAGGGTTGTGCTTTTGTAGCATTAGACATGACTTGTTTTTTGGGTATACGAGAGAAGCTAATATTTTATCCGACATACCTTCATTGCACGTCTATCTTTTACGAATGTTGGTTGAACTTTATCCTTTAGAAAATCGATTTTCTGAGAAAAATACATCTCTGGGGCCCGAGGCTCTATATCAAACTTTTTGCAAAAAGGAACCCATTTCCGGGAAAATTCAGCAGTCTCTGAGAGTGCTTCGAATGTGCAATTAGAAGCTCCATCATCAGATATATAACATGAGACTTTTTCAACTGGGTAGTCCATTGCTAATATAGAGAGGACTGTATTAGCTGTAACAAGTGGAGGTTCCTTCAATGGATCCACCGTACTCACAAAGATATCCACCGGGGATAACATGTTTGGCTCTCCTTCCCTCTCGTACCTTCATATCGATCGAGATGTGTCACAAAATTAAATCATCGAAACGCCAATTTATAATGTTCAGTCTCACCTTGAATTACTAAAGAGAGACTTTCTAAAATTAATGAGTAATGCTTGGAAGACCTCATAGTGGACAATATAGGGTTTATAATGTGTGCCAGATAGGAATCTCTCTTTATAATGTGGAATGACCATCTTTAGTGTCTCCCTAGTATTATTCTAAATTTTAAAGGTTTTAGATTAGACTGACCTGAGAGAGAGGCGTTCAAGGTAAGTTTCGCGGTCAATGGGAAACCATTTGGGGAACTGATCTAGAATCCATGAGAAGGCAAACCAGATCTCACAGATGATGGATGTTAGCCAGAGGCCAATGGCATCATGAACAGGGTTGAGGATTCGATAACGGAGGAAGAGAGCTACAATAACCAGCCTTGCCACAATTACCATACGGTAAGGGTTTATCTTGCTTGATGCAATTGGTACCTTCCTTGATAATGGTTGTCTTGCCTCATCGACTCTGTATAAAAAAATCATATTAAAAGATTGCATTGAACCATTTAGAAAGTGTCTGTTACGAAGGAAAGTAATCCGCTTCAAGGGGATGTATGGAACGAGTTTCTATTGTCTGGCATCCCATCTGACGGAAGGAAGTTACAAAAAAATCTCATGAATGTGGGAATCAAATTTTAGTCTGTGCAAACCTAATCAATCCTACATTGAAAATCTAAGGTGCCCAAGTCTTACATATAAAGCTTTGTGGGTTACTCTTATTGCCAATTGGTTTTAAGGTTAGAACCTATTTGGACGTATGTGTTAGATTGATGAGGTGTGGGTTTACAATATATGATCCCAAGAATTACTGGGTGAACTCATAAAGACATCTTTTTTGTCTGTTTGTTTGCAAATGATTCATAACTAACATGGCCATTTCAGGATCAGCAAAGTCGTCATGTTCATGCCCCATGTTTCCTTGCATCTGCAATTTCCAATCATCCATTCTTTCTTCCCATCTTACATTTTCTGCAGACTCCGTTACTGGGTAGGGATGGATTCTTTTGTGAAGAGATGAACCCATCTGATCTCCATTAGAAGGATTCAAGATCGGGAATTCGCCACTCACCTGCATCCATATTATTTAGATAGTTAGATCTTACCTTAACAGAACCATATATCAAATTGAAGTATCATGTCATATAGTGTGAGATCTATCTCTCTCACTCACACACATGCATATACTGTTCACTTAATTTCTGAGAGTTACCGGACGGGAACGAACGCCAGCAATGACATGTGGGTACTTGGAAGAAGCATCTTCAACTACTTCTGCTCCTCTTCCATAGCTCATCTTACCATGAAGTATGGTTTCTACTATTCTTCTGTTATCATTTTTCTCATCATCAATCTTAAACTCATGCTCAATATCATCGTCATCTTCCTCGTCATCATCTCCCTCCACCCTAGGGCTCCCTTTTTGTGTGTCAATCAAATCAATGGAAACAATACGATGTCAGTGTAAAACTCTATAATGCCTCTCAGATTGATCAAGTTTAACTATATGAACCAACTTATAAAGTTTTAATTACTCATTTTATAAGGTTTGATCTTTTATAATTGACTTTCAAGTTTAATCATCATCATCATCATCATTTACCACAGTGCCGCAAAGGCTCCCACCTATGGTGGGGTAAGGGGGCCGGATGACCCATAGTGAAAATCGCGTCCAAAATTGCATGAACTGACTGCTGCTTCATAACAAAGAATCACAGACAGTTTAGTGAGCCATTTTGCTTTATTCCATCATATTCTCAAGCCAAAAAATAGTGAATCTTTGGCTTCATTGCAAATGATGGAGATGACTTTCAAGTTTAATACTTGTATATACTTTTTTTGGAGATGATGTAGATAGTCCATGTGTAATGATTTTCGTACCTTTGAGTCGCTTGTATCTAGTTTTGCATTGAGGGCAATGTTGGGTGCCTTCTCTTCTCTCATACTCATAGCACGGCCTGCAAGCCGGAAACCCACAGTCATTGCAAGCCACAAAGAGATCTCCATCCACCGTAAGGCCTACTTCATCCCCACATATCTCACATACTTGTCCACTCAAATCCTTCAATGTTTTGTGCTGCATATACAACACATATATCTTAGGGAACATTGGTGCATAGTCGTGATGCTTCATACTTGCTAATATTTTGGCATTGAAGATCAATACTTCTATATGTTTCACGGTTTCCAGAAGAAAAAAAACAAAGCTTCTCCCCACTCTTATTAACATCGAAAAGCATAAACTATGTGGCCACAACTTGTTATTAACTCAAACATTAAACAGCAAATTAAGTTTTGTTTTTGATAGTTTTAAAATTATTCCATCAGTCCATATACAACATTCACTGTTTGACTTCCAATACTTTCACTATTAGCTAGCAAGATTAGTCCCTAATACAGAAATTGCCCGAAAGGAGGACTAATAAGTCCATTTGGAAGCAGTTTGATCCCAGTTTATTTCATGCAGGTCAAGAAATTAGAGGGCAAACTACGAGTACCTCTTCATGGCCTTGAATGACAACAAGCTCATTTCGGTTATGAGAACCGGCAACAAGACCTGCACTGGCTTCCATGTATGGTGGCAGACGGAGTTGAAGATGGACGGAATAAATGGCAGAGTTGAGGTTTCAGTTTAAATATATTGTAATAAGCTGAGTTTAGACTTTGAATGATCATTTTCCGTGTCACTTTCATGTATAGTTGTTGGTGAATGGTGCAGGCAGAGTCTCACATTGCCATTGCTTCAAGCTTAACCTTTTTCATCTACAATTTTGTTTCCTAATTTTTCCCATATTGTGAGGTTGGTTGGTTGTCCGTATCAAACTTTGTAATATTTGCTGTGAAAATGAAGGAAAGTCGTGTATGTGGCTGAAATATTTTCTTTTTTTACTCTTCTTACACATATGACATATCACTGCCATTTTTTCCCTTTCCATTGCTTCTCTTTAGGTCTCTAACCCTATTAGAGATGGAAAGGATTCTGATTTTTAATCGGTCTAGAGTCAGACCGGAACTGAAATTGAAACACTACAACCAAGAATGGATCCAGATCCTCACATATAAAGCTCTAAGCTCCAATTTTATCAAATGGAAGACTAGAACCGCCTTAGAGGAGTTTGGAATCAGGTCTGATTAGAATTAGAACCACCACTTATAAGAATCGAACCAGGATTGCTCGCAAAAATCCCGACTTAGATTCTTGGTTGTAAAGAACCGAAACTGGGCGGTCTAAAACTAGATAAGAATCGGATCGGACTTTGTCCACGCTACTTGTTACTAGGGGTGAGATTGGGTCCGGGCGGCCCGACCTAGGATTGGTACTGCTTGGTACCGGTCCGGGACCGGTTTTTCGGTATCGGCACCCGGACCGTGGTTGAATAGGGGCGGGCTTCAGGCTTGAATTTTGGGCCCAGTTCTGGCCAAACGGCTAGATTTAAAAAGAAAATTAATAGGCGGGTACAGACGTACAGTCCCGGGCCCGACACGGAACCGGTACTGTTTTGGACCCGGACTGGCACCGGACCAAACCGGATCGGTACCAGGCTTTAATTATTTAGAACCGGGACCGGCCGAGCCCGGGCCCAACCTGGACCGGCCCGGTTGAACCCATACTTGCTACTGTCCCATTAAAACTCTTTATTGCGGTTTAATCATGTAGCAAATTTGAAGAACATATATTTCATCTTCAAATTGATGATTTGCAATTTTAACTAAAAGTAGATGTCTTGCACCCATTGTCTACATTGTGAGTTGCACTTCCTTAAAGTTAAAGAATTGTCCATACTATGAAGCCATCATATACACATACACAACTGACTGGATGGGGAAGTCAAGGTTGGAGCAAGATGAAGTTTTGTCCAAACAACACCAATATTTGTTCTTAGAATTTTTATAAATCCAAATTTATAAAAACATTATTTGGGTTTAAGAAGTTGAAATATTTCTGAATATCTTTCAAACAAAACATATTTTTGTTTCTTGGAATATAAAAAGAAATGTAACATCAATTCTAACAAAATACTCGTATGTTCTTGGTGTAAATTTATGAAGTAAAAAGCAAATAACCGATTTTACGGGGTGTCCCCGATTTAGATTTTAAAGGATTTTGAAATATTGTATTTCCTTCGTTCCATAAAAGTTGCAACATTGGAATTTCTGCACTATTCACACACCTTACTTTGATTACGATTTTCTAATAATATATATAATAAAAATATTATGTATAAAATATTAATAAATTTGTATTAATGTAAATTTCCAATATATTAACTTTTTTTAATGTTTACTAATACGTAAATAAATATAATTACAGTCAAAGTTACGCATTGGCAAACGTGAAAGTCAAACTGTTGCAACTTTTATGGAACGGAGGATAGTATATTCTATGAATTTTGAAAGATTTTGAAAGATGTGGATTCTAATTGATTTCTACGATTTTGAGATCTACGTAGACAGAACCCACTAGAATGTGAAACCCAAGCAATATTCTCTCTGTTCAAATACCAGCCTATTGGATCTTATCTTTGTTTCTTACCCTTAACTTAATTCCTGAATTCAAGCACGGAATGAGTAATAGTGTATAACCCATAAAAAACTAAAGAAAGAAGAAAGAAGAACCAGAAAGGGAAGAAGGAGCTGGACGTGGTAGAGAAAAATGGCAGGTTTTGGCCTTTCATCAATTGCGGCTTTGTTTCGTCTACTAAGGCGGTGCTAGTTTTCCTTATGCGCTTCATGCGCTTCACCTGAAAATATTATGGCCATCCAAGAAGGCTCCCGGTCTCCCACTTGTTAGAAGCAGATGAAGAAGGCGTCAGAAAGCAAAGGGTTTGTCTTGATTTTGAAATCCGAGGGTGGAGGAGAGAATTGTGATGGAATGATTTGCTCTTGTTTTCAGTATACAATTTCATCCAAATCAGGCCAAATCCAAGTCAATAAAAATCCATGAAATGTTTGATGACAAGTAGAATTCTAAGAAATCTTTTATAATCCCAGTTGAGGATAGCTAGATTTTGATGGAATTCTAAATTCCTTTAAAATCCAAATAATTTATAATCCAAGAATTCTCAGAGATCCCTACATTTACAACACGTCAAGTAATTTCTCTTTCAAGTTTCACCTTTGTGGATGGGGTAAAATCCCCGTTTAATCCGTCATTTTCCTTCAAAATATGAAGAAATCCAATACCTAAAAATCTATAATGCCAAAAAGAAAATCAAAACCATAAACGCTGTCGAGGCTACGCATTCATGGCCTAATCTAGAACCGCCGGAACTTGATGATTTTGTACGGTCCCTCCTCCTCTTCCTCCGCCGGCGCCGTCGCCTGCTCCGGCTCCCCCCATGAGACGAAAAGGAGCCTCTGAGGCTCCGGGCTTGTAGCGATAAGGGGAACGACGCCGTATCTTTCTTATCCAACGCTCCAATGCTACTCTTGATTTGTCGGCGATCAGTACATTTCGCGTCCAGTGATTCTTTGTCGGCTAAAATTTTGTGACATTGGAAGGAAAACAACAACAACGTTAGTATGGATATTCTGATAAGAGGTTTAATTTTGGCCATTTCCCGGCAAACGGAGAGGAAATGATTGCCGGGGAAGGATGGGAGAAGCAAATCGCGGTCATTACATACGTAGTATATTTTGTTTTATTTAAGAAATAATATAATACATGTATAATACGGAGTACCTTATTTTGTGGTCGTTCGTTGTATTAGGTAGAAACGGATGGTAATGGCAAATTATCATCGTGGAATTCTTTATTTTTTATTTTGTTAAAAATTGTAATAACTTTTTTATTTCGTATCCGATATTTATAAATTTTATATTAAATTTTGTTAGTTTTCATTATCTATCAAATGAGATCAATATTGCATATGTAATTTTAACAAATTATCGAACTATTATATAAATGATTATTGGATTATGGATGTTTTTACTTGGACTGTAATTCCTTCCACACCAGACCAGACCAGACTTGGTAGTTATAAAAATACAAAGAAACCAGGCCAGACCAGACCAGACCAGATCAGATCAGACCAGACCAGCAAATTACAATCTAAGTAAAAACATCCTATAAGGGAAATCGGACTAAATTTAATACAGAAAAATAATTTTGTAACTCACAATTTATCTTAAAATTGTGTATACAAAAAATTTATTGTATTATGTATTTATACATGTGAGTTACATATTTTATACGTAAAGTTACATATTTTTACACGTAAAGTTACATATTTATACACACGGGTTGCATTTGGTCTGCCTGAACGCGAGTTACATATTTTTACACGTAAAGTTACATATTTTGACATGTAATGTTACATATTTATACACACGAGTTGCATTTGACCTGTCTGAACGCGAGTTACATATTTTTACACGTAAAGTTACATATTTTTACACGTAGAGTTACATATTTATACAGTTGCATTTGACCTCAGTGAACGCAAGTTACATATTTTTACACATAACGTTACATATTATTACATACTCTCTCCGTCCCTTATAACTTTGCCAACTTTCCTTTTTCGGTTGTCCCAAAAACTTTGCCACTTTCCCTTTTAATCAATCAATTTGTGGCTCATGTTATTTCTCTCTCCTCTTCACAAATCTCTACCGCACAGCTTTTACTTTATTATTCTACGTGCCGGTAAAACTTGGCAATCCTTTTAGGGACGGAGGGATTATTAATAATGGTTAATATAGTAGTTTGATAATATGTTAAAATTACATAGGCAATATTGGTCTCATTTGAAAGATCATGAAAAATAAAAAAATTTGATATAAATTTTATAAAAATCGGATAAAAATAAAAAAATTATTATAATTTTTAAGAAAAAAAGAAATAAAAAATAACTAGGCCCACTGCAATTTGGGATAAAATACATGCACACTCTGGGATGGAATACCATGCGCACCGTGGGACGGTCGCATGGTATACCAACTGGATAGTAATGGTTATTAATCAACTAACTCTTGTAAAATGGAAGGAAATAAGTAGAAGATTAGGGAGAGAAAGTATAGTATAAATATTTAGTGATAGATGTGTATTAAAGATGTTCTAATGATGTGTTTACAATCAAGCAAAGAACATCTATTTATAGGCTAAACAAGTAATTAGCTCAAGATGAGCGATTAATATTAGCCACATAATCATTATCTAGAAATGATCCCAAGTTGACTACTCCTTGGGAAGGGAGGGAGATCCCCCCCCCCCCCATACAAGAACCAGTATTACTGGTCCGACTCCGGATCTGAGGATGAGTCAGAGTACTCCATCCCGGATGTTCCGGTGGGGTGTGCCGAGTATGTTCTCTCGGATTGCTCCACTGGTGGGGGTTCAGCCCAGCACAGGGAACAGACTCATCGTGAGTCTGCCTTCAAGTTCGCAGGTCGAACTTGGAAATCGATCTCGAACGGGGTAACCCAGCCTCCAGGCTGGTTCTCCCTCAAGTTTGGGGTCACCCACTTGTGAATGCGAGTTCCATGCAAGAAACTTTCCCCTTGCCGGAGAGCACGCACCCTGTGCGTTCGGCAGAACTGGTTTCTGTGGTGCCAGGCAAGGAAGCCCAGAAGGGCCACCGCGCCTGGTACTTCATCCAGCTTCCCTGGTGAATACCAGGTGGGCCAGCTTTTCGGCTGGTCAATTCCTCATGTCTTGAGGACTACTGCAAAGCAGGTCCAACGGATCCTCCTTAAGCAGCATGCTACCCAATACGGTCTGCATGTTGTGCACCGCTATGCGGTTTTCACCTTTTGAGGGGAGGCGGAGAGTGAAAGCTCTCTGATCGCATTACCAGAGACCCTAGGGTTTGACTCGATGGACGGTGGTGCGCGAGACGAACATAGTTCGTTTTTATTTCAAAAAAAAAAAACATTATCTAGAATTCATAATTGTGATTTATGAATTATCTTTTGATAATGATAATAATGACTTATTAATCATGAATAGTTAGGAGATGACTAATTCATTATATTTCAACACCCCCTTTTGAATGGTCATCTTCTAATTATTCATGGGTATTAGTTTCATAGTATTATAATGTACTCTCTCATCAAAAACCTTTGTCAGGAAAAACCCAGTGGCATTAAAACGTAACCTAACGAAGGGAAAAGAGTGCAGTGCATTATATTACTCCCCCTCAATTGAACATATATCTCGAAGACAACACATTCCAATTTTGTGGACCAGTTCTTCAATTTTTTCCGATGCCAATGACTTTGTGAATAAGTCAGCAGGGTTGTCGCAGGACTTAATTTGTTTGACATCAACTGTTCCTTCTTTCTCAAGATCATGTGTGGAGAAAAGTTTTGGTGCTATATGTTGTTATATCCCCTTTGATGTAACCTCCTTTGATCTGAGCTATACATCCTGTGTTATCTTCATAAATCACAGTAGGATTACAAGTAAAAGATTTTATACCGCATTCATTTTGTATGTGCTGGATCATTGATCTCAATCAGACACATTCTCGACCTGCTTCATAAAGAGCAATTAATTCTGCATGATTTGATTATGTGGCAGTTAATGTTTGCTTCATTGATCTCCATGAGATAGCGGTATCACCATAGGTGAATACATATCCTGTTTGTGATTTTGCCTTTTGTGGATCGACAAGTATCCCGCATCGGCATAACCAATTAAAGTGACATTTGGACCATTCTTGAAATACAATCCAAGATTGATTGTACCATTGAGATAGCGGAATATATGTTTGACGTCATTCCAATGTCTTCTTTTCGGGGAAGAACTGTACCTGGCTAATAAATTTACAGAAAAAACAATATCTGGTCGGGTATTATTAGCCAAATACATTAACGCTCCATAGAACCCAAATATGGTATTTCGGGACCAATGATTTCTTCATCATCTTCACAAGGTCGGAAAGGATCATCATGCACATTGAGAGATCGAATCACCATTGGAGAATTGAGTGGGTGAACTTTTTCCATGTAAAACCACTTCAAAAGTTTCTCGGTATAATTTGATTGATGGATCAAAATACCATTTCTCAAATGTTCAATTTGAATGGCGAGACAAAATTTTGTTCTCCCTAGGTCTTTCATTTCAAATTCTTTCATGAGATATTTAGCAGTATTTTCAATTTCATTGGGAGTTCCGATTATATTAAAATCATCAACATAAACTACAATTATGGCGAATCCTGATTCAGATCGCTGAATGAAAACACATGGACTAATAGGATCATTTTTGTATCCTTCTTTGATCAAATATTCACTTAGACGTTATTCCACATGCATCCAGATTGTTTTAATCCATATAATGATTTTTGCAATTTTATGGAAAATAAATCTCGAGATTTCGAGCTATAAGCATCAGGTATATTAAAGCCTCCAGGAATTCTCATATATATGTCTGTATTGAGTGAACCATATAAATATGCGATCACTACATCCATTAGGTGCATTTGTAGCCTTTACAAAACTGACATGCCAATTAAAAATCGTAAAGTAGTAGCATCAACTACTGTAGAATACGTTTCATCATAATCGATTCCTGTCATTTGAGAAAAACCTTGGGCAACAAGTCGGACTTTGTATCTAACAATTTCATTTTTCTCGTTGCGTTTACGCACAAACACCCATTTAAAACCTACAGGTTTTACGCCTTTTGACGTGTGGACAATTGGTCCAAAAACATTACGCTTTTCTAGCGATTTTAATTCTACCTGAATTGTCTCATTCCATTTTGGCCAATCATTTCTACGACGACATTCGTCAATAGTTTTAGGCTCATTGTCATCGTGTTCTTTCATTATATCTGTGGCGATGACATATGAAAATATATCATTAAAATCAATATCTTTTCTATTTCATTGTATTCCATTAGAAACTTAATTGATTGAAATTTCAAAATTATCGACGTTTCTATCTTTATATGGAATATTTACCTCTTCAAAGCTGATTACATCCTCTTTTGAGGTATCATTATTATTGATGTTATCTTCAAAGCCGGTATTTTCAAAATGTTCATTTTCTTCTTGACAAGGTTGAACTTCTTTGGCATCACAAACTACATCTTGCTTTTTAAATTTTCTTGGTTTCAAATCTCTTGAACCAAGTGGTCTACCACGTTTTTTACGTATCATAGATTCATTAGCAAGAGTTCTGTCGCTAATCTCCACAAGAATTTCTATTCGAGAAGAAGCATTCATAGCTGGAATATGTGACTTTGTCACTTTCTTTGAGTCTGTGAAAGCATCAGGTAATTGGTTTGCAACATTTTGTAAATGAATGAATGATCTTTTGAATTTCTTGTTCACAAGCATTTGTGCGAGAATCAAGAAAAGATAAATTTGTTGCATTCCAAGTAATATCTTTCGTACGTGGGTCCATTTCTCTATTATCTCCCCCTAAGGCTGGAAATACCGTCTCATCAAAATGACAGTCATCGAACCATGCAGTGAATAAGTCACTAGTCATAGGTTCTAGATAATTAATAATTGAGGGAGAGATTTAAAACCAACATAAATTCCAAATCTTCTTTGGGAACCCATTTTAGTATGATAAGGTGGAGCAATTGGTACATACACAGAATAACCAAATATTTTTATGTGTGATATATTTGGTTCTTTACCATATATTAATTGCAATGGGGAAAATTTATGATATGCAGTTGGCCTAAGCCGAATTAAATATGCAGCATGCATTAGCATATCCCCATGCAGATGATGGTAATCTGGATTTCATCAATAATGGTCTAGCAATTAATTGTAATCGTTTAATTAAGGATTCAGTAAGGCTATTTTGTGTATGCACATGTGGAACTGGATGTTCCACATCAATCCCAATTGACAAGCAATAGTCATTAAAAGATTGGGATGTAAATTCCCCTGCATTATCAAGTCGGATTTTCTTTATTGAATAATCCGGAAATTGTGATCTCAAACGAATAAATTGAGCAAGGAGATTTACAAATGCAAAATTTCTAGTCGATAAAAGACTGACGTGTGAACAACGTGTTGATGCATCAATGAGCACCATAAAGTATCGAAAGGGTCCACGGGGCAATTGGCCCGCAAATATCTCCTTGAATGCTTTCTAAAAATGTAGGAGATTCAACTCCAATTTTGTATAAAGATGGCCAGATAATTAATTTGCCAAGAGAACATGCAGTGCATGAGAAATCACTTGATTGTGGAATTTTGACATTATTTAATGAATATCCAAGTGAAATTTGAATAATTTTGTGCATCATAGTGCTGCCTGGATGACCTAAACGGTCATGCCACAAGATAAAGGAATTATGGTCATTAGTTTTAGATACCACATTTATCTCAATTGGACTGATATATGTATAATATAGTCCGAAGGAATATGCTGTCATTTTCACTGAAATGTATTTATTGCCAGATCTATTTGTCGTTGGACATAAATATTCCTTTTGATTTTCAGACATGGTTTCAGTGTGAAAACCATTTAGACGCATATCTTTGAAATTCAAAAGATTTCTCCGTGATTTACTGGAGTATAAAGCGTCTTTAATTATTAATTTTGTCCCTTTTGGGAGAATCACAGAGGCTATTCCAAAACCTTCAATGAGTTTAGCAACACCTGAGATTGTATTCACATTAGCATCAACTAATGTCATATGAGAAAAGTAATCTCTATGTCTCAAAATGGTGTGCGTTGTGGCACTGTCTATTAAACATTGTTCAAAGCCACTTGGAGAAATCTGAGTTAACTTCATATCTTTGAAAAAATAAAAATGAACAAATATTAGTTCAATACTGTAATATAAACAAGGCTATATTCATTAATATGTACATAACCTTTACAATGGAAATAAGCACACCAAATAAAAATTACAATACAACAAACTTTTATTGTAGAATATATTACATAACAGAATAATTCCAAGTTTTTAATTATTATTTTTCACCCATAATGATGTCAGTGTTCATCTCATTATCGTCCATATAGAAATAAGACACATTAAATGTGGATATTGGTGGAACGTTTTCGTTGACGTAATTAGTTTCCACATTTTTCACTTTTAGAGATGATTTATATAAGTCAACCAAATGTCTAGGTGTATGTAACACCCCCATTTTTTCCGCCCAAAAATACACTTAAATAATGATTTATTTAATAGAATTATCAACTTTATTTGAAAACATCAGAGAGATACAGCGGAAGCCTTAATAGGGAAATGAGTATTACCGCCACATTCGGTCATCTCTTAACTGAATGCACAAGCAACTCAAAGTAAAACAACAAAAACTAATGTAATAATAAGTAAATGTTTATTTCATGACTAAATTTAACTAAGGCATCTTCTAATTCGCACTCAAGCTCGAGCAATCCATCAATCCACATAGGCATCCAACTCATCACCTAATATAAAATTTAAGGGAGAATATGGCCAGGGAACCCCCGGCCCACAGACTCCTACTACTCCAATAAAGGCCCAACAGGCCCAGAAAGCACAACATGCCCAAATCACGGCGCCCAAGATACCAAACAGCCCACAAATGCGCACCAGGGGTGCCTTCGGCCCCCTGGCTGAAGGCTCTGACTCTCACAGGAGGGCCAAGACAGCAAAACAAAGTTACCGGAAAAAAACAGCGAAAATCAATAGCCCTCGGCACCAAGGGGGTCCCCGGTACTCAGAGCCCTCGGCTAGTCCTCTACAGCCAAGGGCACCTTTCCCGACATGATATCCGCGCCACATGCGTACAGATCACTGTACCCTGTACAACGACCCAACCAACAGCCGCATTAAATGCGGCCACATGCGGTTGCCAACGCCAACCAGTTGAGGTGACCTCTCGGCCAATGGACGCTTGACACGTGTCCCTGTCCGACATTTATTGCTACTATAAATAGCACCCCATTTCCCCATTTGTAACCAGGTCATAACACGCTGAAAACGCTGAACACTCTCCAATATACTTTCTCTCTCTATACTTATTTGCTCTAACTTCTCTCTTTCCAGGGCCAATGAAAGACGTCCCCCTCAGGACAAGGGCAAGGCACCTCTCCATGCCGACGACGCACGCCATCAAATCAATCAGGCCCACTCGGTCCGGGTCCATTCGCAGGGGGCAGAGGCCATCCAGAAGGACCCCCGGGACGAAATCATTGCGGTCCTCCAGCGCTGGCTTGACGAGATGGAGGCCACCAAGGCCCACGCCACCACTTCTGCCCCTCATGCGGACTTCAAGTATGAGGCGATGATGGCCAAGATGGAAGAAATGCAGAAGAAGATTGCCGAGGGCTCTGGGGAACCCACCATACAGCTCCGGACCCGGACGCCATTTACCCCAAGGGTATTGGCTGCCCGGATCCCGGAAAAATACCGAGGGCAGCTCATCAAGCCCTATGACGGAAAGACTGACCCCCAAGAGCACTACAGCAGGTATCAAAACTGCATGATGATGGTGGGGGCATCGGATGAATATTTGTGTCGCTGGTTCCTCTCCACCCTAGAGGGGCCAGCTTACGAATGGTTCAATCGATTGCCCGAGGGCTGCATTGACTCATGGCAAGAACTCGCCCAGCGATTCTTGACGCAATTTGTGGGAAGGCGCCGCACGAGAAAACACTTCTCCCACTTGCTAACTGTGAGGCAGAAGAAGGATGATACCCTTCGGGACTTCCTGGAGCGCTGGAGGACGGAGGCTGATAAAGTTGACGGCGCAGACGACGGGACCCTCCTGGCCCTCCTACAAACAGTACTCCACCCCGGGAACTTCTCCAGAAGCCTCATCATCGAACCCCCCCCCCCCCCCCCCCCCGCGATTATATAAGGGCCCTACAGCGGGGGGACCGGTACGCCGAGGCCGAGGAAGTGGAGAAATGCCACCATGTCCCAGATCAGCAGCGCCCTCGGCCATAAGACAAAGGTAACCGAGGGCCGGGGGCTCCCCGCAATCATCCCAGGGATCCTGCCCCCTCCGGTGATCGCCCCCGGCATGGCCAAGCCAAGCCCGAGGGAGGCTACAAGGGGAACCCGAGGGCTTGGGCACAACCTGTCCTCCTGGAGCACCCCCGGACACCATTGACGCACCCCGTCAGCGTCATCCTGGATTTTGCCGAGGAGAGTGGCCTCGTGGAGCGAGATTCACGCGCGCCCTCGGAAGTATTTGCCATCAATCCAAACTACCCCTACTGTCGTTTCCACCGACACCAGGGGCACAGGACCGATGATTGCCATCAGCTGAAGACGGCCATCGAGAAATTGATACAAGCGGGCCATCTGTCCCAGTTTGTCCAGGGCCCTCAGCAACAGGCCCCCCCTCATCAGGGGCCACCCCGGGGGCAAACTGCGAGAGCGAATGCATGGGTCAACCCCAACACCATCCCCCTCGGCAAGAAGAGGGAGATTGGAAATCTGCAGGAAGAGGAGGAGGAGTACCCCCGGTACCAAGAAAAGAAACGCCACATCCTCATGATTACGGGGGGAAATACCGGGGGTGACTCTACAAGTCAACGAAAGAAGTGGGCTCAATCACTTTACGTGGGGGAAGTCACTCATATGCCCCCGGTAAAGCGGATGAGGGAGGAACCCATTGTCTTCACCAACGCTGATCTCCCCCCAGTATCCTCCCCCCACAGAGATGCCCTCGTCATCCGCACAGAAATCAACGACACCATTATTCACAGAACTTACGTTGACACGGGCAGCTCCGTCAATGTAATGTACCTCAGCACCTTCAGAGAGCTGCATCTGGAGAGGGGGCCCCTTCGGCCCATCAAGACCCCTCTTTCCGGCTTCACCGGCGACACCATTGATTCCGAGGGGGTCATAACCCTCCCGGTAATCTTCGGCGACGGCCTCCATAGAGCCAAGCTCGAAGTGGAGTTCGTCGTCGTCAACATCGATTGCGCCCACAACATCATCCTCGGCCGACCAGCCCTCGAGGACCTCGAAGCCGTCATCTCCATGAGGCACCTCTGCCTCAAGTTCCCAGCCGAGGGGGGAATCGGTTACTCAAGGGGGAACCAGAAGCTTGCCCGCGCTTGCTACCTTCAAGTTACGAAGAAGGTTAGCAAGACGGAGTTCCGCGTTGACACCATCACCGGAACTGTGGAAGCGGAAGAAAGGAGGCCGAGGGCTGAACCAGCCGAGGAGGTAGAAGACTTCGCACTCGATCCGGCCAAACCGGAGAGAGTCGTGAAGATTGGAGCCAAGCTCCCCGAAGATTTGAAGACCGGCATCATCAGCGCCCTCCGTGCCTACTCCATTGTTTTTGCATGGGGGCCGGAGGACATGCCGGGGATCAGCCGAAGGGTCATCACCCACCGCCTCTCGGTGGACCCTTCGGCCAAACCAGTACAGCAGCGGAGGAGACCCCTCTCGGCCGAGAGGAGGGAATTCGTGAGGAAGGAGGTCGCCATGCTCCTTTCTATCAAACACATCAAGGAGGTCAAGTACCCCTCATGGCTGGCAAACGTAGTCCTCGCACAAAAACCGCCCTCATTCCGCATGTGCGTGGACTACACGGATCTCAATAAAGCGTGTCCCATGGACCCCTTTCCTCTGCCTAATATTGATCAACTGGTGGATGAAACCGCGGGGTGTGAAATCATGTCATTCCTCGACGCATTCCGCGGATATCATCAAATATACATGCATGAGGAAGACGCTGAAAAAACAGCCTTCATGACTCCCGAGGGCATCTTCTGCTACCTTGTCATGGCCTTCGGTTTAAAGAACTCAGGTGCCACCTACACTCGGATGGTGGCTAGGGTATTTCAAGCTGTCCTAGGGCGCACAATAGAGGCATATGTTGACGATATGATCGTCAAAAGCAAGCAGTCAGCAAACCATGCTGACGACCTGAGGGAGATCTTCGCCATCATGCAGAAGTTTAGCCTTCGGCTGAACCCGAAGAAGTGTACCTTCGGCGTCCAGGGGGGAAAATTCCTGGGCTACATGGTTAGCCGAAGGGGTATTGAGGCCAACCCCGAGAAAATACAGGCCATCATCAACATGGAGCCCCCACGCAACGTGAAGGAGGTCCAACGGTTGACGGGCCGCCTGGCAGCCCTCAACCGCTTCTTATCAAAATCGGCGGAGAAGTCCTTACCCTTCTTCCAGATCATGAGGAAAACCGCCGGTTTCCAGTGGACTTCAGAATGTCAGGGGGCATTCGAGGAGCTGAAACGATACTTATCTTCACCCCCTGTGCTCTCTAAACCCAAGGTAGGGGAAATCATGTACCTCTACTTGGGTGTTAGCCCGGCTTCCATCAGCTCTGTACTCATCCGGGAAGAGGATGGCATCCAACATGCCATCTTCTATGTTAGCAAGACCCTCAGGGTAGCGGAGCTCCGGTACTCCCCCGTGGAAAAAACGGTGTTGGCTATCGTGTGGACCGTCAAGAAGTTGGGCCATTACTTCCAGGCTCACCCGGTCCAGGTCCTCACTCACCAACCCCTCGGCGCCTTGATGAGTAGCCCCACTAGCTACTCCCGAATGGTAAAATGGGCTGTCTTCTTGAGCCAATACAACATCGACATCCGTCCTAGGCCCGCCATCAAGGGCCAAGCCCTAGCGGACTTCGTGACGGAGTGCACGGCAAGGGCAGCCACGGACGAGGAGCCCTCGGCCCCTTCAGATGACTGGTGGACCCTCTACACCGACGGCTCCTCCGCCATCAAGGCATGCGGAGGAGGGGTGGTTCTCATCTCACCCGAGGGCTTCCGGGCCTATTATGCAGTCCGTTTCTCCTTCAAAGTCTCCAACAATGAAGCCGAATACGAGGCTCTCCTCTGTGGCCTTCGGCTGTCAGCTAACATGAAGGCCCGACAAATCCACGTCAAGTGCGACTCCAAGTTGGTCGTCGGCCAAATCTCCGGGGAGTACGAGGCCAAGGAAGGGAGAATGAAGCAATACAAGGAGGCGGCCAAGGAGTTGCTTAAGGTATTTGAGGCACACTCTCTTACTCAAATACCAAGGGCTCAAAACTCTGAGGCCGACATTTTATCAAAGCTCTCGGCAGAATCCCCTGAGCACATCTCCAAGATCGCCAAAATAGAAGAACTCAGCCTCTCCAGCATACATGCTAGCCCCGTCATGAACATACAACAAAGACAGGAGGACTGGATCTCAGACATTGTTGCCTTCATCACCACAAGGCAATTGCCCGAGGATGAGGCCCGCGCCAAGCTGGCGAAGATGAGGGCTCCCAGCTACACTATCGAGGACGGGAGGCTTTACAAAAGGTCCTACAACGGGATGTTGCTTCAGTGCCTTCATCAAGATGAAGCCGAAGTAGCAATGGAGGAAGTACACAGTGGCACTTGCTCAGCTCACCAGGGACCCTTCTCCATGTCCCGGAGGCTGATAATCCAGGGCTACTTCTGGCCTACGATGGCCCGAGATTGTGCAGATCTTGCCAGGAGGTGTCCCGCATGCCAACACTTCCAGAAAGCCCCCGGCAGGCCAGCGGTCAACTATGCCCCCATCAGCACATCCATACCCTTCACTCGATGGGGCATAGACCTTGTGGGCCGTCTACCGAGGGGTACCTCCAACAACAGATACATCATCGTCGCCATCGATTACTTCACCAAATGGGTGGAGGCTGAGCCCCTCGCCAGCATCACTGAGGCCAGGTGCCGTCACTTTGTTCTCAAGAACATCCTCACCAGGTTTGGCGTCCCTCAGCAAATCATCTCCGACAATGGGACTCAGTTTGAGGCAGCCCCATTCTGTGCCCTCCTAGAGGCATGAACACACCTTCTCATTCGTTGCTTACCCCCAGGGCAACGGTCAAGTGGAGAACGCCAACAAGACCTTGCTCGAGGGCCTAAAAAAGAAGCTGGAGGCCGAAGGGGGTGGTTGGGTAGAAGAGCTCCACAACATCTTGTGGGCCTACCGTACTACCCCTCGGCGGGCAACTGGCGAGACACCCTTCTCCCTTTGCTACGGATTTGAAGCCAAAGCCCCCACTGAGGTAACTCTCCCAACCCGAAGGGTCACACAGTATGATCCGGAGGCCAATGACACCAATATGGCCCTCGACCTCCACCTGATTTCAGAACGCCGAGAGCAAGCCTTCATACGCGCAGAAAACTACCGAAGGCAGGTGAAGAGTTACATTGACGCCAAGGTTCGCTCCCGGGAATTCCAAGTGGGGGACTATGTTCTCCGAAGAAGGGAAGCTAGCCAACCAACCGAGGGAGGAAAGATGGCACCAAAGTTCGAGGGCCCCTACATCGTGACAGCCATCATCAAACCCGGAACTTACAAGCTAAAACGCCCTAACGGGACTGAAGTCCCTTGGCACTGGAATGTACATCACTTAGTTAAATTTTATCAATAACATCAGAGAGGCCAATCCCTCATAACTAGTGAATGTATTATTTTACGGCCCAAAGCCTAAAGAATTCTGAAGAATGAAGGCATTTTGAAGACACCGAGAACACGAAACAAGATTATCACAAGGGCCAAGCCCTCATACCACCCCCAGGCCCAAGGCCTCACCACAATAGAAGAACCCTCGGCACCAAGTGCCGAGGGTAGATGATACAATCACCTACAACAAAGCACCACATGTCCCCAAAAGAAGACCCCTCGGCACCTGGTGCCGGGGGGACACATCACTAGCAGATGAGAAGAAACACCAAGTGTTTCCACAGAAGGCCCTTCGGTACCAAGTACCGAGGGTGGATAACATAATCCCCTTCAATAATCGGGGAGAAACACCAAGTGTTTCCACAGAAGGCCCCTCGGTACCAAGTACCGAGGGTAGACGACAAAATCACCTCCTCCAACAAGTAGGAAGAAACACCAAGTGTTCCTGCAGAATACCCCTCGGTACCAAGTACCGATGGTAGACACCACAGTCCCCTGCGACAAGTGAAGAAAAAAAAACACCAATTATTTCTACAGAAGACCCCTCGGTACCAAGTACCAGGGGCCGTACGTCGGAACAAACACCAAGTGTTGTTTCCTAAGCCGTACCCCTCGAGGACGCCTATACCGAAGGCGCCACCTATCGGTGCTGGCAGCACGTAGTGCACCCGGCCATTTGCAACCAGTGTGCAAATAAAAACCCTTCCCTGAAACGCTTTCCGCGTCATCACCCCAAGGGTATGACAGGCATGAGAAATGCCCAAGATTCGACTTTCAAAAACGTAACACTTTCCGCGTCATCACCCCAAGGGTATGACATGCACGATAAATGCCCAGGATTCGACTTCCAAACCGAAACGCTCCCCGCGCCACCACCCCAAGGGTGTGGCAGGCCACGGACTATGTCTAGCGCCGAGGGGACGACTTTCAAAACTGAGGTGCTTTCCGCGCCATCCCCCAAGGGGAGGCAGGTCATGGTGTATTCTACCCAGGAATCGACCCTCGATCCCCTCGGAACTCGGAAGGTCAATCCGAGGGGGGAGCTAATGGTGTATTCTGTTACCTCCCAATAGGCCAAGCCTTGCCAAGAAACCATTCTTGAAGCCTTCCCTTCTCTACTCAAAAACAAATGGGGTGGTGAAGGGGAGTAGACTCGGCGAGAAATCAATGAGTACATCACTCCAACAATTTAAAAAAACATACCGAGGGCTCCCCACGGGAACACCTTCGGTACCTTGGAAGTTCACAAGTACGAAGGATACCATTCACAACAGACATCATCAACGAATGGCTAAGTCCACTCAAGGATTGCCTCCGGCTATACCTAAAACCGAAGGCTACTTTATGACAAAGCTATCAGATGTTGGTCGAATCAAATAAAGAATAACCCTCGGCACCTCACCACACGACGAGGGGACACATCCAGACAGTCCCCGAGGGAGTCTGCCTTCTTATGCTAGACTTGGACTACAAACTCTCCTATAGCAACATTGGGGGGACATAGCAAACTACCGAAGGCTTTTTGTTGCCACAAGCCAACATCACAAGGCAAAAGAAACTATCCTAAACCTACAACGCCTACGACCGAAGGGTCCCCCCCGAAGGCCCGCAGCAGGAAATACTTAGAAAACAATCTAAGTCCTAAATGCTTTGCCCCTTGTGGAGCCACCAGCCAGCCGAGGGCATACCTCAAACAAGGTCCTCACAATCATCCAAGGGCTCCTACTTCACACATACTACATTTAGAAAAATGTTCTAAGTCCTACATACTTTGACCCTCGGTCAAGTCTCCATGCTGCACGAGGGCTCCTACTTCATACATGCTACACTTAGAAAAATTTCTAAGTCCCAAAAGTTCTTACCCTCGGTGACAAGTTTCTAAGTCTCGAATCTCCCTGCAGCCCGAGGGGTCACACGGTTGAAGGCTTGGTGAGACTAGACTTAGAAATATTTTCTAAGTCCTAACTATTGATGGGCCCTCGGTCATACATCCAGCGAAGGGTGCCCGCTACCGAATGCTAAAACTGTATTCAAACACTTAGAAAAATTTTCTAAGTCCTAAACACCTCGCCTCCGGTCATCTCATGAAGGCTACATAAAACCGGAGGGAAGGATCAGCCAGGGGCCAACAGATGAACAAACACTTGGAAATATTTCTAAGTCCTGAACATTGTGCCCTCGGTGAAAGGTTCAACTGACTAAAGATTACTGGTAGTCGAGGGCTACAAGAAGCACTACACTTGGAAGAATATATTCTAAGTCCTAAACATACATTCAGAAGGGCGAAGGCATACATTCAGAAGGGAGAAGGCATACATTCAAAAGAAAACGACGGCATACATTCGAGAAGAAATGAAATAAAGAGGACAAATTATATACAAGAAGCCCGGAGGCAAGCATTCATTCATTAAGGGAAGAATTAGAGTATATGTTACAAAATGGCCGAGGCCGAGAGTACACAGATGTCCATTACATAAACAGAAAAAAAAAGATGTTCAAAACACTACTAAATACAGATCATATATTGTCAGCTCCGGGGGCAGCCTCTTCCGCGGGCTTTGAGATGACCTCCGTATCAGCCCCTGCCTCATCACCCTCAGCCTCTTTCAGGAGTTCGAAATCATCCAGTTCTGGCCTCTCGACGCCCTCGGGAAGGGGGACTCTGATATCAGGCTGGAGGGGGGGGGAGACCATATGCCGCCGGGTCGAAGGCCGTTGGCTCGATTTTCAGGTGCCGAGCAAGCCTCCTGTAGATCGAGGCCTGGGTGAAGAACTCCCCCCGGCATAGTAATCTTCACCCTTTTGGGCTAGCCACATCGCCCTGGGGCCCTTCACCCACCCGTCAGCAGAACTCTCCATGACCGAGGCCACCCAGTCTTTATGGCCTTCGGCCTTCCAGCCCTCGGTCATGAAGGCAGCGACTGCACCGGCGGCGGCCTCTGCTTTTGCGGCCTCGGCGTCTTCAAGGGCCTTCTTTGCAACCTCGGCAGCCGCCTTCTCCACCTCCACCTTTTCCTTGGCCGCCTTTTCTGCTTCCGCCCTCGCCTGCTGGAGGTCCCTCTCCAGCTGAGCCATCTGCCTCACGGCCTCGGCATTGTCGTGAATCAGCTTCTTGAAGGACTCCTCTTGTTGCGCCTTCTGAAGGCGCCACTCATCGAACCTTCTGGCGTGTTCGTCGAGGGCTATGCAGGCCTGTTGAAACAAACAACAAAGGGGTTAAGCCACTATGCTAAGAAAAGAGAAAGAAGAAGAAAAGAAGGGGAAGAGCTTACGGTAAGGGAGGACCGGAGGATCTTTGACTCGAGGGCTTCATCGTCGAGCTTCCCGAGGGCCCTCCTATCCAGAGCAGGGGTAGCCCCGCCCAGAAATTCCCGGTGGTCTACTGTGCCATGCGTAATGGCTGCCCCCTTCGGCAGGGAGAACTGTATGTCCTCCCGAGGCAGGCTTGCCTCACCACCTTTACCCGAGGGCGGGCAAGGAGCAGTTGGAGCACTGGGCTCAGAGGCGGAATGCTCGTCCACCACCACCACCAGGGGAGCCTTCTTCCCGGCGTCCCCCTTCTTCTGCTTCTTCCCCTCGGGGATTGGGGCCTTGCCGGCGGCCTTCCGCTTTGCGGCCTCCCCTGAGGGCTCACTGCCCTTCTTCTGCTCCCCGAGGGGCTTCTGCTTGACGGGCTCCTTCTGGCCCGGGGCCTTCACCTTTTGCTTTTTGAGGTTGGCGAAGGCATTGAGGTCCATGTTGATACCTGAAAAAAAATAACAAACGGTTAAAGCCGAAGGAGAAAAGATACAACAAGAATCATATCTACACCTAAATATGCATAAGTCTAAAAGACCGAATGCTCTCAGCCACTACCTCCGGAGGCTCTCTCGAAGGCCGGGAACTTTTCGTCTGTTTCCCCCAGGAAGCGATGCCGCCGGAACCCGAGGGTGTAGAGGTCCTCCTCTTGGGTGCACTCCTTGATGGTTATATTTTTGTCTCGGCCCTCCGGGATCTTGGTCAGGATCCTGCTGTCTTTCTCGAGGGCGGCGCTCCTCCTCTTCTCGTGCCTCCTGAACCGGTCACGCAATTCCATCGGGAAGGGACTCTCGGTCAGGTGCACATAACACCACCGGTCTTTCCACCGTTTGTTCGAGGAGGGCGCCTCGGTGAAAAGCTTGAACAGGGCCACCTGCTGCAAGTTTGCGAAGCCCTCGGCATTCGTATGCCCCCCCCCCCCCCCCGGCACAGGTTGAAGCTCTGGAAGAAGAGATCCAGGCTAGGAGTTACCCCCCGGGACTTGCAGAGCTGAAGGAACCCCGTGATGTAGGAATGGCTGTTCGGGGTCAGCTGGCAGGGAACCAAACCCACAAACCGGAGGTACTCCTGGAGGAATGGGTGTAGGGGGAACCGGAGCCCCATGGACACGGAAAGAATGTGCACCGCAATGCAGCCCTCGGGAGCCCGGGAGAGGACGTCATCGGGACCCGGTGCCACCACAACGGCCGAAGGGCCCACGTGTAGTTGAGTGACGTAAATATCCGCCGCATCAGCTTTCGACCTTATCTCTAAGGCGGCGGTATTCAAGTATGAATACCCCTCGGGCATATCGAGAGGCTTCCCTTGGTCTGCAACGCTGCCCTTCTTCTTGGGGGCAGCAGCCTTCACCTTCTTTTTTCCGGGGGCCACCCGGATGGGAACCGCGTTCAGCGGCCGAGAGGTGCTGGCCTCGCCAGTGCCCCGAGGGGGGGAGAACAGCAACAGTGACCCTCGCTCCCTCTTTCTGCGCCTCTTCTTCAGCTGCTTGCCAGGCGAGGGCCAGCTCTTCATCTTCACACTCTTGTTTGAAGCCCTCGGCTTCCGCCTCAGCGACGAGGGCTCTCTGCAGCTCCATGGCGACAACAGCGTCTTGTCCCACTGAGGGCTGTTCGCTTGAGGACTCCACGTCCGAGATGACTTCATCCTCCATCGAGGGCGCCCCCGAGATGTCCTGGGAATCACTTTGGGAAGACATCTATGCACTAGTTCGAGGGCTCGGAAACACTAGAGTTTTCTAAAAGTGCTATCTCCTAGCCTAAAGACGCAGGGCACAGCTAACTAGAAGGAGAAGAGCAATGGGGAACTGACCTTGATAGCTGAGGATTCAACCGAAGGCAGGTTTCTCTCTCTACAAAATTTTTGCCAGAGCTTCACTACACTGAAATCGCACAACGGAGAATGACCCTGGCCTTGGGGTATTTATAGGCGCTGGGATCCGGGCTTGGGCCTGGAAACCGGGCCTCCGGTTGGACTGCCATCATTACAGACCGCGGTTTCGCCCAATCCGTGACGCGTGCCCACGGGCAGCCAACGAGCACGCACCACATGGCAACCCCCCCCCCCCCCCAACGGCTATATCCTGACGTTACATATTCCAACGGCTATATTTCCAACGGCTATAATCTGGGAGCCCCCGGGCTTTTTACTTCACTCCACTTCATCAAGGAGAGCCTCCGGGTACACTTACCCAGAGACGCTCCCGGGTTGTGCCCCACACAGTACATAACAGATGCCTTCGGGATCACTCCTTCAGAAGCCCAAGGCTTCATATCAGGCCACCCCTCGGGGATCCCCCCTCAGCACTTTGAGGGCCGGGTAGCCCCCGGGGAGTATGCCTCATTGACGGATAGCCTACGACGCACAGGTAACGGGACCCTTTGGATATCCTCGTCACCCACTAATCAACAAACGGGGGACCCCTCGGTAACAATTCAACTACTACCCGCATTCATTACGCCCTTGATCCCCAGATTGAGGGACTCCCCTTCGGCGCCTCCCAGGGTATCAAAAGCAAGCCTCCGGCTAATCAACAAATGAGCCCCCAGAACGGGGAAAGCCTTCGGCATCATCATTATTCTCCATTTCGAACCAAGGTTTCACATTTTCGATTCATCGTTGGGGGAATTAGGTGCACTCTTTTTCCCTCATTAGGATTTTTTCCCACAGGGTTTTTCCTAATGAGGTTTTTAACGAGGCATCCCCCCAAAATGAAACGAAAAGCGTCAGCCTTCGGCCCACAACAACAACACAACTACTCTACTCCTTTTCACCACTTTGCAAGTGCCTCAAGGAGTGGGGGACTGGAGGACCCCCTCGGGAAAAATCACAAAAATCACAAACATGACCCCTCAAGTCCCGACACGTGGGTAATTGAGGGACTGCCCTCAACAGAATAAACAAACAACAAACTACCCACAACTCTACAAACTACAAACGGAACAACGGCAGAGGACAAACACAATTACTCCTTTTCCCTCAAGTACCTTTCGGCAAAAGGAGTGAGGGACTCCTGATGGAGTATATGGCCCGGGAACCCCCGGCCCACAGACTCCTACTACTCCAATAAAGGCCCAACAGGCCCAGAAAGCACAACAGGCCCAAATCACGGCGCCCAAGATACCAAGCAGCCCACAAATGCGCACCAAGGGTGCCTTCGGTCCCCTGGCCAAAGGCTCTGACTCTCACAGGAGGGCCAAGACAGCAAAACAAAGTTACCGGGAAAAAACGGCGAAAATCAATAGCCCTCGGCACCTAGAGCCCTCGGCACCAAGGGGGTCCCCGGTACTCAGAGCCCTCGGCTAGTCCTCTACAGCCGAGGGCACCTTTCCCGACATGATATCCGCGCCACATGCGTACAGATCACCGTACCCTGTACAACGTCCCATCCAACAGCCGCATTAAATGCGGCCACATGCGGTTGCCAGCGCCAACCAGTTGAGGTGACCTCTCGGCCAATGGACGCTTGACACGTGTCCCTGTCCGACATTTATTGCTACTATAAATAGCACCCCATTTCCCCATTTGTAACCAGGTCATAACACGCTGAAAACGCTGAACACTCTCCAATATACTTTCTCTCTCTATACTTACTTGCTCTAACTTCTCTCTTGTTATTCCCTGCAATAAGCCCTCGGATAAGCTACCCCCCGGGTACACTATCCATCAATAAAATAATTAAGTCAATAAAAAAAAGTTTTAGAAAACCTTTAAATGATTTTGAAAACATTTAAAAGATTTTGTAAAACAAAGGGCTCTGATACCAATTTGTAACACCCCCATTTTCCCGCCCAAAAATACACTTAAATAATGATCTGGAAGAAGGGTAAGGACTTCTCCGCCGATTTTGATAAGAAGCGGTTGAGGGCTGCCAGGAGGCCCGTCAACCGTTAGACCTCCTTCACGTTTCGTGGGGGCTCCATGTTGATGATGGCCTGGATTTTCTCGGGGTTGGCCTCAATACCCCTTCAGCTAACCATGTAGCCCAGGAATTTTCCCCCCTGGACGCTGAAGGTACACTTCTTCGGGTTCAGCCGAAGGCTAAACTTCTGCATGATGGCGAAGATCTCCCTCAGGTCGTCAGCATGGTTTTGACGATCATATCGTCAACATATGCCTCCATGGTGCGCTCTAGGACAGCTTGAAATACCCTAGCCACCATCCGAGTGTAGGTGGCACCTGAGTTCTTTAGGCCGAAGGCCATGACAAGGTAGCAGAAGATGCCCTCGGGAGTCAAGAAGGCTGTTTTTTCAGCGTCTTCCTCATGCATGTATATTTGATGATATCCGCGGAATGCGTCGAGGAATGACATGATTTCACACCCCGCGGTTTCATCCACCAGTTGATCAATATTGGGCAGAGGAAAGGGGTCCATGGGACACGCTTTATTGAGATCCGTGTAGTCCACGCACATGCGGAATGAGGGCGTTTTTGTGCGAGGACTACGTTTGCCAGCCATGAGGGGTACTTGACCTCCTTGATGTGTTTGATAGAAAGGAGAATGGCGACCTCCTTCCTCACGAATTCCCTCCTCTCAGCCGAGAGAGGTCTCCTCCGTTGCTGTACTGGTTTGGCCGAAGGGTCCACCGAGAGGCGGTGGGTGATGACCCTTCGGCTGATCCCCGACATGTCCTCTGGCCCCCATGCAAAAAAAATGGAGTAGGCACGGAGGGCGCTGATGATGCCGGTCTTCAAATCTTCGGGGAGCTTGGCTCCAATCTTCACGACTCTCTCCGGCTTGGCCGGATCGAGCGCGAAGTCTTCTACCTCCTCGGCTGGTTCAACCCTCAGCCTCCTTTCTTCCGCTTCCACAGTTCCGGTGATGGTGTCAACGCGGAACTCCATCTTGCTAACCTTATTCGTAACTTGAAGGTAGCAAGCGCGGGCAAGCTTCTGGTTCCCCCTTGAGTAACCGATTCCCCCCTCGGCTGGGAACTTGAGGCAGAGGTGCCTCATGGAGATGACGGCTTCGAGGTGCTCGAGGGCTGGTCAGCCGAGGATGATGTTGTGGGCGCAATCGATGTTGACGACGACGAACTCCACTTCGAGCTTGGCTCTATGGAGGCCGTCGCCGAAGATTACCGGGAGGGTTATGACCCCCTCGGAATCAATGGTGTCGTCGGTGAAGTCGACAAGAGGGGTCTTGATGGGCCGAAGGGACCCCCTCTCCAGATGCAGCTCTCTGAAGGTGCTGAGGTACATTACATTGACGGAGCTGCCCGTGTCAACGTAAGTTCTGTGAATAATGGTGTCGTTGATCTCTGTGCGGATGACGACGGCATCCCTGTGGGGGGAGGATACTGGGGGGAGATCAGCGTTGGTGAAGACAATGGGTTCCTCCCTCAGCCGCTTTACCGGGGGCATATGAGTGACTTCCCCCACGTAAAGTGATTGAGCCCACTTCTTTCATTGACTTGTAGAGTCACCCCCGGTATTTCCCCCGGTAATCATGAGGATGTGGCGTTTCTTTTCTTGGTACCGGTGGTACTCCTCCTCCTCTTCCTCCAGATTTCCAATCTCCCTCTTCTTGCAGAGGGGGATGGTGTTGGGGTTGACCCATGCATTCGCTCTCGCAGTTTGCCCTCGGGGTGGCCCCTGATGAGGGGGGGCCTGTTGCTGAGGGCCCTGGACAAACTGGGACAGATGGCCCGCTTGTATCAATTTCTCGATGGTCGTCTTCAGCTGAAGGCAATCATCGGTCATGTGCCCCTGGTGTCAGTGGAAATGACAGTAGGGGTAGTTTGGATTGATGGCAAATACTTCCGAGGGCGCGCGTGAATCTCGCTCCACGAGGCCCCTCTCCTCGGCAAAATCCAGGATGACGCTGACGGAGTGCGTCAACGGTGTCCGGGGGTGCTCCAGGAGGACAGGCTGTGCCCAAGCCCTCGGGTTCCCCTTGTAGCCTCCCCCGGGCTTGGCTTGGCCATGCCGGGGGCGATCACCGAAGGGGGCAGGATCCCTGGGATGATTGCGGGGAGCCCCCGGCCCTCGGTTACCTTTGTCTTCTGGCCGAGGGCGCTGCTGATCTGGGACATGGTGGCATTTCTCCACTTCCTCGGCCTCGGCGTACCGGTCCCCCCGCTGTAGGGCCCTTATATAATCGCGGGGGGGGGGGGGGGGTTCGATGATGAGGCTTCTGGAGAAGTTCCTGGGGCGGAGTACTGTTTGTAGGAGGGCCAGGAGGGTCCCGTCGTCTGCGCCGTCAACTTTATCAGCCTCCGTCCTCCAGCGCTCCAGGAAGTCCCGAACGGTCTCCTCCTTCTTCTGCCTCACAGTTAGCAAGTGGGAGAAGTGTTTTCTCGTGCGGCGCCTTCCCGCAAATTGCGTCAAGAATCGCTGGGCGAGTTCTTGCCATGAGTCAATGCAGCCCTCGGGCAGTCGATTGAACCATTCGTAAGCTGGCCCCTCTAGGGTGGAGAGGAACCAGCGGCACAAATATTCATCCGATGCCCCCACCATCATCATGCTGTTTTGATACCTGCTGTAGTGCTCTTGGGGGTCAGTCTTTCCGTCATAGGGCTTGATGAGCTGCCCTCGGTATTTTTCCGGGATCCGGACAGCCAATACCCTTGGGGTAAATGGCGTCCGGGTCCGGAGCTGTATGGTGGGTTCCCCGGAGCCCTCAGCTATCTTCTTCTGCATTTCTTCCATCTTGGCCATCATCGCCTCATACTTGAAGTCCGCATGAGGGGCAGAAGTGGTGGCGTGGGCCTTGGTGGCCTCCATCTCGTCAAGCCGGCGCTGGAGGGCCGCAATGATTTCGTCTCGGGGGTCCTTCTGGAGGGCCTCCAACCCCTGCGAATGGACCCGAGCCGAGTGGGCTTGATTGATTTGATGGCGTGCGTCGTCGGCATGGAGAGGTGCCTTGCCCTTGTCCTGAGGGGGACGTCTTTCATTGGCCCTGGAAACGGACCCGCCACTTTCCTGAGGCCTTTGGAACGCCCTCCCCCCGAGGCGGTCTTGGACCCCTCGGCGGTCTTGCGCCCCTCCGAGCCTCTCGAGGGCGGAGGTCCGGAGGTGCTCCTTTGTCACGTCGTGGCGATCCCGGGACTGGACTTCCTGGGAGGCCGTGTCTTGGGCCACGACCCCCTCGAAGTTCCCCATCTGGAGGACCGGGTTACCGAGGGGTCGTGGATGAGGGGGAGGCATAATATTCTCCCCCACCTGAGGTTGGAGGGGAACCAAAGTGCCAAAGGCACCCGGGTTCTGGGTGAGCGTCTGGATGAAGGCGGAGAGCGCCGATTGAACGTCGATGGTAATGACCGGAGGGCTAATTTGATTCTCGCTCCGGTCATTTTTCTTGGCCTCGATGCCGAGGCGGGCATCGGGGGCGTTTTGTTGAATCTGCTGGCGTAGGTCGGCAGCCGTCTGGTCCAACCCGACGATGACGCCGCCCCCGGGAGCCCTGTTAGAGGCCTCGGGGACGTCGACCTCGCCGAGGGCCAGGTTCCTGTCCTCTACATTCTTGGAGTTGGCACGAGTCGTTCTCACCATTTTGGATGGGTGTTTTTGTGTTTGGTCGAGGGGGAGGGTTTCTTACTTGATTGTTCGACCTCTCAACGAGAGCACCAAATGATGGATAGTATACCCGGGGGGTAGCTTATCCGAGGGGTTATTGCGGGGAATAACAAGAGAGAAGTCAGAGCAAGTAAGTATAGAGAGAGAAAGTATATTGGAGAGTGTTCAGCGTTTTCAGCGTGTTATGACCTGGTTACAAATGGGGAAATGGGGTGCTATTTATAGTAGCAATAAATGCCGGACAGGGACACGTGTCAAGCGTCCATTGGCCGAGAGGTCACCTCAACTGGTTGGCGCTGGCAACCGCATGTGGCCGCATTTAATGCGGTTGTTGGATGGGACGTTGTACAGGGTACGGTGATCTGTACGCATGTGGCGCGGATATCATGTCGGGAAAGGTGCCCTTGGCTGTAGAGGACTAGCCGAGGGCTCTGAGTACCGGGGACCCCCTTGGTGCCGAGGGCTCTAGGTGCCGAGGGCTATTGATTTTCGCCGTTTTTTCCCGGTAACTTTGTTTTGCTGTCTTGGCCCTCCCGTGAGAGTTAGAGCCTTCGGCCAGGGTGCCGAAGGCACCCCTGGTGCGCATTTGTGGGCTGCTTGGTATCTTGGGCGCCGTGATTTGGGCCTGTTGTGCTTTCTGGGCCTGTTGGGCCTTTATTGGAGTAGTAGGAGTCTGTGGGCCGGGGGTTCCCGGGCCATATACTCCATCAATATATATATATATATATATATATATATATATATATATATATATATATATATATATATATATATATATATATATATATACACACACACACGCATGACTAGGGTTATGTGCTGTTCTTTTTTTTTATCGGCCCTTTGGGCCATAAGTTGCTTTCATTTTAAATACTAGTATATGATGATGATCTATATAAATATGAAGTAGTTTTTGTGGAGTACTAGTTAATAAGCATCTTGATCAAACCTTTAATTTACTACTATGCACATGAGTGTACGTGTGGTGATCTATTAATTTAAGTGTGTACTATGTATATGCCACTTCTTAAAAATTAAACTACCTTTGTTTTTTAGTAACCATTTTATTTCATCAATCTAATTATTAAAAATGTAAATTTTATAGCATTTTATCTAATTAACAAACTTAGTTAATATATTTTTAAATTTAAATTTGCATTTAAATTTTCGGGGTATTACAGTGTACGCCACTTATTTTCCCAATGTCCCGACGTGTCACATTTAAAACACGTGACTTTGGCCTTTTCTGAAGATTTCGTCGGGCCTTTTGTTTGATGGGGTTTTGATCTCCCTTGCCTTTGTAAAATGATCTACTACTCTGTTTCTTTCCCCGGCTAGGTCCATTATAACGACCAATACCACGACCACATTTGAAATGTCCACGAGCACCACTATGGGTTGCATTTGATTCATGTTTTGAACCATGATTTTGTGGACCAAAACTAAAAGGGCTACAACCCATGTGTCTCATATTGTGGTTTCTCATCAAAATGTCATTATTCGTCTCAGCAAGTAGTAATACTGATATTAAATTCAGAATACTTTTGAAAGTGTTTTTGTCTACATTGCTCTTGTAAAAGCATATTTGAAAGATGCATAGTGGACATAGTTTTTTCCAACATTTCAGCATTAGTGACTTTTTGTTCGCATAACTTCAGTTTTGATGTTATTTGGAACAAGGCAGAATTGTAGACACTTATAGATTTGTGATCCTGGAATCGTGAATTCATCTAGTCATATTGAGCTTTTGGTAAAATGACCTTTTGTTGATGGTCATACCTTTCTGGGAGATTATCCCATAATTCTTTAGGGTCATCTACCAATAAATACTCATACTTCAAACTTTCGTGAAGATGGTGACGAAGAAAGATAATGGCGTTTGCCTTATTTTGGGGAGTGGCTGAATTATTTTCAACAATTGTGTTCTCAAGGTGTTTGTCCCGGTTGTACTGGGTACAGTCTAGAGGGGGGTGAATAGACTGTACCGGTTTTAACGTTTTCAAGCTAAGCACCAGATTTAACAGAATAGTCTGTTATGTTGACAGAACAGATTGGCAGCGGATGGTCTTCTGGTGGGGGTTCTGTCCGGTTAGCCTCTAAGAAATGCAAAGGCAGTAGGCCTTCTGTTAACTCACAGGAGGGATTTTGTTGAACACAGAGTCCCAAATTCTGGAGTTAATCAGTTAAAGATAAATGCAAGAATTAAAAGCAGTAAGTAAAGACACCAGGGATTTTTATAGTGGTTCAAGGAACAACTCGTTCCTCTAATCCACTGTTCCACCAAGCTTGTAAAAATCCAATTACACAGCCTTAGTCCTAGCACTTAAGAAGCTCTCCACGTCTTCTTCGAGTGTAGATGTCTCCTGGGATGCACTTCCTGCCTTCCTTTGAGACTGGTCCTTTCACTGAGCTTCCCGGAAGTATCACCACTTCACTACTCCAGTTACTTGGACGTCCTTCTCGTTTGAGAAGAGTTCTTGAGAGAACAGGGGTTTTCCAACTAGCTTCGTTACAAAAGATTTGAAGTTGAAGTGCTTGAAGTATTGAAGAATAGTTAGAACTTCGCTCTTGTTGGGATATGAAGATAGAGAAATATTATCTTCTCAACGTACGCCTTTCTTGTTGATGATGATGAAGTTTTGATCTCAAGAAGGCTTGTGTGTTTGAATGTTTGAATGTTTTGTTCTAGCACGAGTTTTCAAGATTTTAGCAAAGTTGACAAGTTGTTCTTCGAGTAGTATCTTTTATACTGGGTTGTCTTCCCATTGGAGGAGGAGGACAACTACATTAAATGAGCGAATAGTTGACTTGACCAGTAGGACCCAGCAAAGTTGGCGGGTTACTATTTTGGGATAAAGTTATCCTGAAATATCCTGGAATATCGGCCAATCATCAGCTTTTACTCTTCAGGGTACGGGGTGCATTAAATGTGCATTTAATGTGCGTACTATAGCTTTTCCGTTGAAGTCTCTTAGCCGTTAAGAAATCTTCCGTTGGTTTCACCGGCTGAAGTAGTTCCATGAAAATTCTCTAAGTGTCAGGCACTCTGGTGTCTTCAGCAGAGAGTCTCCCAGAGAGGGTCTTGAGCACTTCTGTTGGAATAAGCTATCGGAGGGTCCTTTAGGTCTTCTGTCAAGGAGTGAACCAACAGAGAGCCTTGACAGATTCTGTCAAAGTGAAGTCCAACAGAGAGGCAACGGGTTTCTGTCTGAGTACAAACTAGTTGAGACCCAAAGGTCTTCTGTTCAGACTAAGTCTATCATAAGGTCTTCTGTCATGAGGACTTCTGTCAGTCGACTATTCTAAGAAACTTTACAAGGGAAAATTTCTAATACAAATTACTAAAGAAGGGTACTCTAAAATCCTAATTAATATAACATCATCAAAATCTAATTACAATTATTCCTTACACAAAGGCATTTGCTTCTAAATGTTCCAAAGCATCGACTTTCCATTCCAAATACTTTTGCCCAGATAAATCAAGGACGTCGAACTATCTTTTGCTAATATTAGCCATGGATGAACTACACCATAATTAATTCAAAATTAATTAGTTAATGGTTTGTATAAATAATACGATTAAATATACATTATATGTTTATAATTTTAATAAACACTATATCGATAACTATTACGTACAATCACAATAATTATATGCATCACTTTTATTATATAGTTCGTATGGGTAGTAATATATATTAATTAATAATAATAATCTGGGAGAAAAATTTGGTTCCCATGAATAATGTGTAGTCATGATATGTACTGTATAAGCAAAATTTATCACTTACTCTGTAATTCTGTATTCAGTTGAAGAGTCCACAGATGTGTCACTTCAATCAATTTGCATCATTATTTATTTTCTAATTATTAGTTGAATTAAATGGATCGATTTTGTTTTGATAGTCTGATAGTACTACAGAGTATCATTTATATATATTATACATACACACTTGTTAGGGATATAATGGTCATGAGAAAAGTGTTGGTGTCTCCTTGTGCATTAGAGGATTGTACTGAGTGCATTATTTACTTCACCTCCGTAATGATAAGTAACGGAGTAAAGGAGTAACGGAGTTCTTCCGTCTAAACACAGACTTATTGTGGAATAGTTGCATCTCCCTACACATCGGTTCGATTGGGCTAATTGTACCTCTGACGTTCAATTAATGCTATATTGCTATTACACATTCAAACCTTCACTAACCATTTCTTCTGCACGACCTTCCGTCCTCTTCGTTTTTCCGCTCAGAAATGCGCTGGCACATCCATGGATGCCTAACGGCCGTTTGGAAGCTCAAGATTCTGGATGTTCCACCTATAAATACTTCACACCTGGTATTGAACATATTTGAATTTCGCTGAATCCTTTTGTAAATTCTTTATCCTCTTCTAGGAGAATAGAAATATATTTGGTTTATTCTCAATTGTATGTTTACTTTGCTTTGTTCCTCTTGCTTATGTGTTTCTGTATCTGTTGTTTGACTCATTCCAGAAAGTGTAGTTTTCTTTCATCTACTTATAGTTTTAGATTGATGGTTATTTCACTCTACCCTTTGTTTGGCTTTGATTGCTATGTGTTTGATGAAATGCCCATATGAAGTTTTGAACTCTATTAGGTGTCTCAATTTGAAGGAAACCCCTTTTTTGTTGGTTTATGTATTTGCAAGTTGTGACCTTTGAAAACAATGCTTTACATTTTTATCTTCACGCCTTGTCTCCAAGTAACTAAAACTATAGAAATTATTTATGCTTTCCGAATTCCACTTCCCAAGTTGGTGTGAAGTAGAAAATAGCACACACTTAATTTTATTCAGGCAAGTAGAGTATTGAACAACATGAAAGCAGAAAATGAGATAAACAAACACCGAATACATACCTTTTTAGGAGATATGGAAATAAATGGATTATTTTGCTTAATTGAGTTGCATTATATATATTCATATAATTTGTGTATTCAGCTTATAGATATAGAGATAATGATTATGTGCCTTAGACTGTAATCAGCTTCCTATTCTCTTTTGATTTGCCCCATTCTCTCAATAATGTTATTGTTTTTCTCCTCTTTTTGGGACTGAAACGTGATCTTGTATCTTGACCTCGTTATTGGAATGATAAATTAATGAATGTGTGTAAACAAATTGCGTATAACCTTGCTGCAAATGTCAGCACGGTGGTCCCCAAATGCATCAAACAAGGTGGGGAAGAATGATGCCAACTATGACATTTGCCCCTCTTGTGAGATCCGACCCACAAGCTTAAGCTATTGTCAATAACGATTATGGGCTACTCTATGAGTTAGATGATTGGCTTCCAAGAAAATGAGATGCAAACTGGCTGTGATTCACCCAACTTCAAACAAGCCTCTACAAGCTTCGATCAATCCCTTCAGTTGCCCATGAGGAAGCTTTCCAATCATAATTTCAAATAGAGCTCTAGAGGAAGAGTCAACCTCTAGCTCCCTCTCACATTTCTTCTATTCAGACCAAAGGAAGACCGCTAATAAAGCCTTGGCTTCTGCATGAAGAATAGAATCATCTATGTTGAATGCCATTGCAACTACCTGCAATCCTGAAGAGCAATGCCACCGTCCCAGTGCATTCATCATTTAAAAAGATTTGTGTAAAATTAAGCTTTACTATATAGCAGCAGCCATGCACTTGATAATCTATTAGCCTGTATGCTAGGTTTGTGAACAAAATTGTGAGGCATAGACCAGCCCCTTGGCTCCTTCTGAATTTCCTAGCAAATTTCTTAGAATGAAAATTACATCAAGTAGGCACTGATGTAAAATTGCATAAATTTGGAGCCTTCAATTTACTCATCCTTCAATTTACAATTATTTTTTCCTTTTTTCTTTTATTTGTTATTTTTTGTTAGTCTCTATACTCCCTTGTTCTTCCCTTTCCACAAGTATGCAACTTGGCATGGGACTTGACAGTATTGTGTGTTGATAAATTGCAATTTGCAAAAATGATTAGGCCCATTTTATGATTGTTCGAGCTAAGTGGTTGCCCTAATTTTATTAGAAGTGAGGCCTCGGTGTTTAAAAAGTGTACTGATCACACTATGAATATCCGTGTATTTATTCAAGTTAAGTGGTCACCCTGATTTTAATTCAAATAAGTCCTGAGTGTTTAAAAAGTGCATTGCTCACACCATGAATACTCATGTACATGTACAAAGGTTCCAGTTTAATTAGTAACACCATGGGACTTCCAGGGCTTTGTTTTACTTTATTTTTTTCTTTATTTCTAAGAATCCTTAAAGAATGGGCTCACTTTGCCTACCATGTGAAGGGAGGTGTATGGATCATATGGTAGTAGGTAAAATGTTTCTAGAAATGTAAAACTTCAAATTTTAAGTAGTTTTTAGTGGTTCTTATCTGTTTTTTGGCAGGGAATTAAAGGTGCTCCACATTTTGCTTGCTTGTCTTCTTTTAGAATTCACCTTATTTCGCTTAAAGTGCTCACTTGTACAGTTGTACTCCAAAGAAACTTTATCATATAATTTTCATTTCTTAGTGTTATGTTGCTCATGGATCACATGATATTCATATTCCAGACTTTCATTAATCTCATATTTAGAAAGGATGCACGTTGATTTTCAAAATATGGCAATGTGTGAATTTTTAAAATTAAAAGATTTTGAAAAGGATAAATAAATTGATTTCATTTTATTTAAATGTAATGTTGTTATTGGTGTTTGTTCAGAAGTTGTCACCTTTTATTATAGAGGAATATAGGTATGTAATTTTATTAAACTTTGAATGATAAGCATAGACCTGCTGGGAGAGGATTCAGGCCAAGGATTCCTCGATAATAAGAAAAGTTGAAGGATTACAGAATAAAACGTGCAGATCAAGGATTCAAGGGTTTGTTGATAAGCATACTTTTTTGCTTTGAATGATCTTAGCATGCAAATCTTCTTCAGGCCACCTCAATAAGAATTGGGATTTTTACACAAATAGACCAAAAAGCATAAATAATATCACTTTTTCCATTTATGAATGTCCTTTTCAAAAATAGGTTCCGTAAGTTTCTTCTTTCACTAATAGGCTCATGCAATTGAAACGCCCGGTGCAAGCTAAAGTCGTATGGTGCAATTATGTACGGCTCTATTCCAAAAAGCTAAAAGTGATATATGATGCTTTTATAAAGCAATCTTAATGCAAACTTATCCATCGACAGAGTAAATTTTAAATTGCAAAAATGATACTTCAGACAAGTAAAAGTTTGTTAATTTTTTTAACAATTATAATTAAAAAATTTTAAAGGTAATAAAAATATAAAAATTTATAGGAAATAAAAAAAACTGAAAATTATAATGAAAACTAGAAATTACATGCGTTCAAAAGTCTAAAAACTGTTAGAATAATGATAAAAAAAACTAAAAGTTAAAACATGCAAAAAACATTAAAATTATGAAAAAATGGTAGAGAACTTGTTCAGAATTGAAAACAAAATGAAACATGATGGGAAAATTTACAATTGAATATATATTTTAAAAATTTGAATATATGGCAAATAAATAATTCTATGAAATTCACATAACTATTTAAAATATGTAAATATTCAAAAAAAAATACAAACTAAATTTTATAAAATAAAGTAAAATTTGAAAATATTCAATCATAATATTTGAATTAAAAAAGAAAATTTATCTAAACTGTAAAGAGTGTAAATTAGTAAAATGTCGAAAAACAAGAATGTGAAATATTAAAAAATCTAACATACAAAAAATGAAAAGTAATAAAAAAAATGAAGGTATGAATTTTGTAATTTTAAAATGCAAAAGTTAGAAAAAATAAAAGTATAGGTTTGTAATATTTATAAAATAGTAAAAAAATTATTATTATTATTAATATTATTTTTTGTAACATCCTTTTTTTATTTTTTTATTTTTTGTAACATTGTTTCTTTGTGTTTCTTTTTGTTGCTAAATTTAATTTTTTTTTTGTTTTTTACTGTTTCTTCATGTTTCTTCTTGTTGCTGATAATTATAAATCCAAATTTATCATTTTAGGTGTTTGTATATATAGACAATAAAATAAACAACATACATAAGTTTCTTCTTCTTGTAACATCCTTTAGTTTTATATTTATTCCAAAGAAGTAACATACATAATAATAAACCTAAATAGATAATAAAAACCAGTGTCAACAAAAACAACAATAAACAAAACGGTATAACAAAAAACAACACGATGCAACAAAAAACAACATGATGCAATAAAAAGCAACATGATGCAACAAAAAGCAACATGTGTGACGCAACAAAAGAAAACAAAACATAACGTATATGAGTATTGATGGATAGTCTACCCGGGGGTATATATCCGAAGGGTTATTGCGGGGAATAACTTAGAGAGAAGTCAGAGCAAACAAGTAAGAGAGAGAGTGTATATTCGATATGTATTCAGCGTCGTTACAAATGGGGAAATGGGGTGCTATTTATAGTAGCAATAAATGCCGGGCAGGGACACGTGTCAAGCGCTCATTGGCCGAGGGGTCGCCTCAACTGGTTGGCGCTGGCAGCCGCATGTGGCCGCATTTAATGCGGCTGTTGGATGGGACGTCTGTGCAGAGTACGGTGATCTGTACGCATGTGAGGCGGATATCTTGTCGAGTGAGATGCCTTCGGCCATAGAGCAGTAGCCGAAGGCTCCCCCAGCCGAGGGCACCTTGGTGCCGAGGGCTCACAGTACCGAGGGCTACTGTTTTCGCCATTTTCTCCCAGTTTCTTAGTTTGCTTGAGAAACCCGTTCTGTGAGAATTTGGAGCCTTCGGCCAGGGGGCCGAAGGCACCCCTGTGCGTTGTGCGGACTGCTTGGTACTCCGGGCGCTGTGAATTGGGCCTGTTGGGCCTTTGCTGGAGTAGTAGGAGTCCGTGGGCCGGGGGTTCCCGGGCCATATACTCCATCAGGAGTCCCTCACTCCTTTTGCCGAAAGGTACTTGAGGGAAAAGGAGTAATTTGTGCTTGCCCTATGATGTTGTCCCGTTGTGATCCCTGAAGTTGGTGAGGAGTTGTTGCTTTTATGTCCCTGCCGAAGGCAGTCCCTCAGTTACCCACATGTCGGGACTTGAGGGCTTGCTTTGTTGTTTGTTGGAATTTCACAGATTTTGTAATTTAATGATTTTCCCGAAGGGGTCCTCCAGTCCCCCACTCCTTGAGGCACTTGTAAAGTGGTGAAAAGGAGTAAAGTAGTCACGTTGCTGTTGTGGGCCGAAGGCTGACGCTTTTCGTTTCATTTTGGGGGGATGCCTCGTTAAAAACCTCATTAGGAAAAACCCTTTGGGAAAAAATCCTAATGAGGGAAAAAGAGTGCACCGAATTCCCCCAATGATGAATCGAAAATGTCAAACCTCGGTAAAAAATGGAGAATGACGGGAATGCCGAAGGCTCTCTCTTCTGAGGGCTCCTGTGTTGATTAGCCGAAGGCTGGCTGTTGATGTCCTGGTGGCGCCGAAGGGGAACCCCTCAATCCAGGGATCGAGGGCCTGCCAGATGAGGGCAGCAGTGAAGCTGTTACCGGGGGGTCCACTGTTTGTTGATGAAGTGGTGATTAAGATACCCGAGGGCCATGGGCCATCCGTCAATGAGGCACTCCCCGGGGGCTACCTGGTTTTGCGGTGCTGAGGGGAAAACCCTGAGGGGTACCCTGATATGCAGCCCTAGGGATCTGAAGGAGTGATCCCGAAGGCGTGTGTAATGTGCGGTGTGGGGCACAACCCGGGGGCATTTCTGGGTGAGTGCACCCGGAGGCTATCCTTGATGAAGTGGAGTGAAGTAGAAAACCCGGGGGTTCCCAAAATATAGCCGTTGAAAATATAGCCGTTGGAATATGTAACGACAGGACATAGCCGTTGGGGGGGTGGCACACGTGGCGTGTGATGGCTGGTTGTCCGTGGGCGGCGTCACCGGTTGGGTGAAACGGCGTTGTGTCATGATGGCGTTCATCCGGAGGCCCGGGATCCAGGCCCAAGCCCGGATTCATCGCCTATAAATACCCCAAGGCCAGGCATTCCTCCGTGTGCGATAAACTTGTTAGCGAAGCTCTGTCAATTTTTCTAGAGAGAGAAAGTTCAGCCTTCGGTCAAAACTCAGCTTTCGAGGTCAGTGCTCCCTGCCTTTCTCCTTCTAGCATAGCTGTACTGTGCCCTTAGTTTAGGAGATAGAAAAGTTAGGAAACACTACCGTCTACGAGCCCTCGAACAAGGGTGCGAATGTCGTCCCAGAGTGACTCTCAGGACATCTCGAGGACGCCCTCGATGGAGGACGAAGGCATCTCCGATGTGGAGTCAAGCAGTGGCCAGCCCTCGGATTGTGGTGATGCAGCCCTCGCCACTGAGGTGCAGAAGGATCTGACGGCTGAGGCCGAGGCGGAGGAATTCGAGCGAACTGCCGAGGATGAAGAGTTGGCCCTCGCCGTCCAAGTTGCTGAAGAGGAGGAGGAGAAGGAGAGGGCGAAGGTCACTGTGGCCGTCCTTCCCCCTCGGGGTGCTGGTGAGGCCAGTACCTCCCGGCCGCTGAACGCAGTTCCCATCCGGGTGGCCCCCGGGATGAAGAAGAGAAAGACGAAGGCCGCCCCTCAGAAGAAAGCAAAGACCGTCGATCAGGGGGGGGGGGGGGGCAGTTGATCTACCGGAGGGTTACTCCTTCCTGGACACCGCCGCTCTGGAGATCAAGTCCCAAGCTGACAGGGCGGACATCTACATCACCCAATTGCATGTAGGGCCCTCGGCCGTGGTAGTCGAGCCAGGTCCTGATGACGTGCTGTCGCGGCCCCCCGAGGGATGTATAGCCGTGCACGTGCTTTCGGTCTCAATGGGCCTCCGGTTCCCTCTCCATCCGTTCCTCCGGGAGTACCTGAGGTACACCGGCCTGGCCCCCTGCCAACTGACTCCCAACAGCCACTCGTACATAACGGGGTTCGTGAACCTGTGCAAACTCCGGAAGGTTACGCCGAGCCTGGAGTTATTCTTCCAAAGCTTCAACCTATGCCGGGGGGGACATACAAATGCCGAGGGCTATGCGAACTTACAGCAGGTAGCCCAGTTCAAGCTGTTTACTGAGGCCCCTTCTTCCAACAAGGGGTGGAGAGAGCGATGGTGCTACATCAGACTGGCCGACAGCCCGTTCCCGAGGGAGTTGCGGAATCGCTTTCGGCGCCATGTGAAGGCCAAGAGTGCCGCCCTCGAGAAGGATGGCCTGAAGATTGCAAAGATTCTCGAGGGTCGGGAAAAGAACGTAACCATCAAGGAGTGCACCCTCGAGGAGGACCTGTATGCCCTCGGATTCCTGAGGTATCGGTTCATTGGGGAGACCGACGAGAAATATCCCCTCTACGATAAAGCCTTCGTGGGAGCAGGAGGTAGTGGCCGGGGGCTTTACATTTTCGTACTTAGAGATTTTTTGTTATGTTTGTTGTCATGTGTTTGACCCCTCGGTTCTAACCTTTCAACTTGTTGCTGTCGTTCTTTGCAGGTAGCAGGATGAATGCCAACGCCTTGTTCGCGAAGAGGAAGGGCAAGACCCAGCAAAAGGAGAAGGGGCCCTCGAGCCAGAAGCCAGTTGACGCGCTTTTCCCGAAGGCCATAGAGCCTTCCGCCGGGGACGCCCATGCTGCTGTGGGGACCGGGGGGTCGAAGGCCGAGGCGGCCGCTAAGAAGAAGAGGGGCGACAAGGGGGTGGAGCCCCCCACCAAGAAGCAGAAAGGCGTCGTGGGTGCTGTCGGGGAGGCGGCCCCCCTTATAGTCATTGATGACATGCCCGCCGTTGATGAGCCTCTGGCCTCGGTCCCCCCGAAGGATCCGGTGAATCCCCCCCGGGCGGAATCACCCCGGGAGATCCGTCAGCTCTCCTTTGCCCACGGCGCTTCGTTGATGCACGGCACTGCCGAGCCGAAGGCCTTCCTGCGGGGCATCACCTCGAAGATGGACAGGGAAGTCTTCGAGACTTACGATGACGATGCCCTCGAGAACAGGATCCTCCGCTCCTCGCTCACTGTAAGTATCCGCTTCCTTTTTCCTTATCTTGTCAGTGTAGTCTTATTTTTTCCTGAGGAACAATCTAACTCCTTTGATAATTGTTCGCAGGCCTGCATAGCCCTCGGGGAACAGGCCCGGAGGCGCGAGGAAAGGCGTCTTCACGAGGCCGCCCAGGATAAGAAGGTGGAGGGGCTGATCCGTAAGAACTCCGAGGCGGTGAAGCATGCTGCCCAGCTGGAGGAGGCCCTTCGAGAGGCGAAGGCGGCGGCGGAGAAGGCCAAGGCTGATGGTATAGCCGAAGGCAAGGCAGAGGCCGAGAGGGCTGCTGCCGAGGCGGCGAAGAAAGCCGCCGATGAAGCCCAAACTGCTAAGGAGAGAGCTGCGGCCGAGGCCCGAGGGGAGGCAGTTGCGGAGTTCCTTGCTGAGGGCTGGAGGGCCGAGGGCCATAAGGAGTGGGTTGCCTCCGTGGTGGCAGCCTCGGTGGACGCTTGGGTAGAAGGCCCCGGGGTTGACTGGCTGACCGATAGGGGTGACGCCTACTATCAGGGGGGTGAGTTTTTTACCCAGCACCTGATATACCGGAGGCTCGCCAGGCACTTCGGTGTATCCCTCGAACAATTTGACCCCTCGGTATACGGCCTCCCTCCGTTGCAACCAGATGTCAGAGTTCCCCTCCCCCTGGGTGAAGAGCGGCCAACAATCTATGATTCTGTGATGATGGGGGGTGACGGGGTTGGAGCCGTCGGGGGTGATGCTGCCGGAGAAGAAGTCTCCTCCAAGGCTGTCGTGGAAGATGCCCCCGGTGACAACGAGGCTGAAGCTGCCGAGAAGATTATTACTTAGTCAATTTTTTTTAAAAAAAGCCTTGTAATGAAACTTTTGTTGCCCCTCGGCTTTGGCTACACTCTGTAATGATCACATTGACTATTTTTGTGTTGTAATTGAATGATTGCCTTCGGGCTTGGTGTATATGATATGCTTCCTTCTGATCTGTTCATTGTTGAATGTATGCCTTCGTCTTTGTTTTGAATGTATGTCTTGTTCCTTTGAATGTATGTCTTAGGACTTAGAATACCATCTGATTGTAGCTAGCCCTTGGGAGCCTTCGGTAGTTGGGCACCCTCCGCTGGATATGCAACCGAGGGTTCAGCAGCAATTAGGACTTAGAAAATTTTTCTAAGTGTAGATTTCTAATTGTAGATTTCCCCTTGAGAGCCTTCGGGATATGGCCTCCCTTCCTGATGTGTGAATGTTGGACCGAGGGTTCAGTAGGAATCAGGACTTAGAGATTTTTTGCAAGTGTAGTATGCCATGTAGCCTTCGGCTACTGTGGAGCCCCACCTGTAATATTGAATAGGCCGGGGGCTAATTCTTTTAGGACTTAGAAGGTTTTCTTGAGTGTTGATTCCTTGTGAACTGTAGCCCTCGATCGGTGAGGGTGAAATATGTAGGACTTAGAAAATCTTCTAAGTGTAGAGTTTCCCTCGAGAGCCTTCAGGAGGTGTCATACCTCCATGATGTATGAGTAGCTGACCGGGGGGAAAGCATGTAGGACTTAGAAAATATTCTAAGTGTAAAAGTCTCCCTTGGGAGCCTTCGGGAGATGGCATCCCTTCTTGATGTATGAGTAGTTGACCGGGGGGGAAATACATGTAGGACTTAGAAAATATTCTAAGTGTGAATTTTCCCTTGGGTGCCTTCGGGTGATGGGTGCCCTCTGATTCCACATCACTTTGCGAGATGCCCGGGGGCTACTCATTTAGGACAGAATACCCTCTTTTTTTTAAGTGTTGTTGTATTGCATGGCCTTCGGCCACCATATTCCCTTGGCTGTAATATTGATTGGGCCGGGGGCTCCACCTTTAGGACTTAAGAATTTTTTCAAGTGCTGCTTCCCTATGCCCGGGGGCTGCTCCTTCAGGACTTAGGATTTTTTCTAAGCATAAATTGATGTTGAATCCTGTTGTCGTGAAGAAAGCCAATGAGGAGTGTGTGCCCTCGGCATACACTCTAAAAGTCGTAGAATTTGATCCTTGTCATGGGGAAAGGGCCCTCGGTATTTGTGCATAACGGATGCCTTCGGTGTTTGTTTGAAGTACCGTTTAGTGGACCTTGGACAGTCCAGTCCCTTTGTGTTGTTGAAGCCTTCGGTGTCTTTGTGACCGGAGGTGACCAGGTAGTGGACTTAGCCGTTTCCTGATGATATTTCCTTGAGTAGTATCCTTCGGGAAATAGGAGTCTTCAATTGCCGGAGGTGTTCCCGTAGGGAGCCCTCGGCATGTTGTGATTTTGTTGAAGTGTACTCTTTGATTTCTCGCTGAGTCTACTCCCCTTCACCCCCTCTTTTTTTTTTTCTTTTGGTTGGTGGTGAAGGGAAGGCATCAAGAAACTTGGTTTCTTGGTAAGGCTGGGCCTATTAGGAGACCATCAGAATACACCAATGGCTCTCCTCCCTCGGGTTAACCTTCCGAGTGCCGAGGGGATCGAGGGACGTTTCCTGGGCACAAGATATGGTGGTCCGTAACCTGCCTCCCCTTGGGGGATGGCGCGGAAAGCGCCTCATTTTTGAAAGTCGTCCCCTCGGCACTAGACATAGTCTGTGGCCTGCCACACCCTTGGGGTGGTGGCGCGGGGAGCGTTTCGGTTTGGAAGTCGAATCCTGGGCATTTCTCATGCCTGTCATACCCTGGGGGTAGTGACGCGGATAGCGTTCCGTTTTTGAAAGTCGAATCCTGGGCATTTCTCATGCCTGTCATACCCTGGGGGTAGTGACGCGGAAAGCGTTTCAAGGAAGGGTTTTCATTTGCACACTAGTTGCAAATGGCCGGGGGCACTACGTGCCGCCGGCACCGATGGTGGCGCCTTCGGTATATGCGTCCTCGTGGGGTACGGCTTTTAGAAACAACACTTGGTGTTAGTTTCGATGTGTAGCCCCCGGTACTTGGTACCGAGGGGTCTTCTGTAGGAACACTTGGTGTTCTCTTGTTGTAGTTGATGTAGGCGTCTACCCTCGGTACTTGGTACCGAAGGGTCTTCAAATGAAACACTTGGTGTTTCCCAATAGATGTTTGGAAGCTGTTAGGAGAGCATATCCCTGGCACTGGGTGCCGAGGGGTCTTCTTTGAAACACTTGGTGTTTTTTCTTCGTTTCGATATTTGATGAGGGAGGTGTGCCCTCGGCACTGGGTGCCGAAGGGTCTTCTGTAGGAACACTTGGTGTTCTAATCTTTTCTTTTTTGATGTTGAAGGTGGGGAAGTACCCTCGGCACTGGGTGCCGAGGGGTCTTGACTGAAAACACGTGGTGTTTCTATTGTTTGTTGTAAGTGTTGATGGTGTCCGCCCTCGGCACTGGGTACCGGAGGGGGTTCTCTTTGTGGTGAGGCCTGGGGCCTGTAGTCAGTATGAGGGCTTGATGTCTTGAATGTATCTTCATTCTTCGAAATTGGAGGCCTTGGGCCATTGGATAGTACATTCACTAGTTATGAGGGCTTGGCCGCTCTTACATTATTGATAAAATTTAACTAAATGGTGTACATTTCAGTGCCTAGGGACCTCTTTCCCGTTGGGGCGTTTGAGTTTGTAAGTCCCGGGTTTGATGATGGCTGCTATGATGTAGGGGCCTTCGAATTTTGGTGCCATTTTTCCTCCCTCGGTTGGTTGGCTGGCTTCCCTCCTCCGGAGGACATAGTCCCCCACTTGAAATTCTCGGGTGCGAACTTTGGCGTCGATGTAGCATTTAACTTGCCTTCGCTAGTTTTCTGCCCGGATGAAGGCCTGCTCCCGGCGTTCTGAAAGGAGGTGGAGGTCGAGGGCCATGTTGCTGTCGTTGACCTCAGGGTCGTATTGGATCACCCTTCGGGTAGGAATGGTGACTTCCGTAGGAGCTTTGGCTTCAAAACCGTAGCAGAGGGAGAAGGGTGTTTCACCTGTAGCGCGCCGAGGGGTAGTGCGGTAGGCCCATAGGATGTTGTGAAGTTCTTCCACCCAGCCACCGCCCTCGGCCTCTAGCTTCTTTTTTAGGCCCTCGAGCAAGGTCCGGTTGGCATTCTCTACTTGCCCGTTGCCTTGAGGGTAGGCAACGGAGGAGAAGGTGTGTTTGATGCCCCATGCCTCCAGAAGGGCACAGAAGGGGGCGGCCTCAAATTGTGTCCCATTGTCGGAGATGATCTGCTGGGGGACGCCAAACCTTGTGAGGATGTTCTTGAGGACGAAGTGACGGCACTTCTGTAACACCCCCGTTTTTCCCGCCCAAAAATACATTTAATTGAGATAAACCTTTTACTTATTGATAATGAAAATTTAGAGAAGGTACAGCGGAAGTCTTAATAAGGGAAATGGGTGTTACCGCCACATCCGGTCATCTCTCCACCGGATGCACAAGCAACTAAAACATAACAACTAATTTAATAAAAATAAAGTGTTTGTAAAGTAAATGTTTATTTCATGACTAGTATAACTAAGGTGACTTCTGATTCGCTCTCGAGCCATGCAAGCAATCATCAATCGACAAAATCATCCTCACCTGCACAAATAAAGTGCAGAAACACAACAAAGAAAAGAAAACAAAAATTAGCTTTAGAGCTAAGTAAGTACTACCCAACCCCGTAAAATAATCATGTTTGACTAAAATAGATTTTTTATATAGTAATATATAAAAATACTCACACAATCGAAATTCTTTTCACTTTGATTTTTCTCCAGACTACTTCTTTACAAAAAATCCTCAACTTCTCTATAAAACTTCATAATAACTCTTCTCTTTGATTTCCTCAAAAATCACTTCTTCTCTAACTTCCTAGTAATTTAGAAGGGCGGTGCTCAACCTTTCGGTAGAGCCCGGTGGACCGTGGTTACGGACGGCCACCCCGAACAAGTGCCGGTACCACAACTGCTCTGTTGGAAACGAAACGACTACCTTAAGTGTGCACACCCCCTAAAAGGGATTCCAAGCCCCCCGAGTAGTAAGTCGTAACGAGTAGTCGGGACTCAGTCTACCAACTACCCCTGAATAAGATATTTTGAATGACTAGGGACTACTACTACCATAACTTCTTCTTAAAAGGGATCATCGATCCAAATATCACTTTAAACTCAAACTGTACTTCTTAGTAGTAGCAGACCTAATCACCCTCCACATTTATCCGGACGTGGAAAACCGACACCACGGATTTCTCCCATGATGCTCACCTCTTATAAAAATGTAAATTTTATCTTCAATAAATAATACTTCAAAAATACTTCTCAATTTCTCTAAAAAGTCTTGAAGGTATTTAAAAATATTAAATACCCCAAAAGTACTTAATTTATATTTCTCAACTACCATATATATAATATCTCTTCAAAAATCACATACACAAAATTCAACAATTCACACTTATTCACATAATGCATAATAAGCATATAATACGAGGAAACAATTTTAGATTGGCAGAGAAACTTACCTTAAATTCAAGAATCTGTAATTGTCTCATCTACCTCGACTTCACCGAAATAACCTTCTAAGAATATAAAATTCTAAAATTAATAATTATTCTTATTCTTAATTAGCCCCTACCCAATTCAGTTACTCAATTTTAGGAGTTCATTACAAAATCTTATTCACGTATTATCATTTCTCAAATTCTTATTCTTGTCTGACAAATAACTCTATCCATCCATTAGTTTATAACTCAACTTAGCTTTGTTATCATCATTATTATTATTACTCATTTCATAATAATAATCATCAGTTTCGTCCAAGACTCCATGATAGGAATTATTTAATCCGGCCAAGAGTTAACACCCGTCGTTTTAAAAGTTTGATGCAGTCAAATTATAACCAGCCCGACCTGCACTTAGAAATACTCCGTATCAAAATATTCGAAGAGCAGGCCTTACATTACCGATGAAGCTATGTGGGAGAACCTGAAAGCAGAGGAGAGGGAAGCTCCAGACGCAGGCCTGCACGCAATCCACTCACGATCGCGGTCGTTGACTCCCTCCACTTTCAGCGCGGTTCCTCCGGCACCTTTCAACAGTACTCCGGCAGCCTCCTTCTTTCGACGGTGGCACGGCGTTTACTTCTCCGTCGATGATAACGGCAGCTCGATCCGGCGTGAAACATAGTCCGGCAACACTGGAATGATGTTACGCTAATCTTTCTCTCCTCTTTCTCGCTCTGTTTTCTTTTCTCACTTTTCTATTTTGATTTACGCAGGTTATGTTGTGTATAGAGGTTTGCGGGTTCGTTCGTTTAATTTGCAGGGTGGGATGCCGATCACGTTTAAATATATACTCGTATATTCACGTATGGAAAATTCTAGACTGTCCATTTTAATGGTTTTGTACGTTGAAAATCTTCTCCATTTAATGTATTTCCATATACGAAGTGTAGGCTGCGTTCGTTACTGCTGTTTTCTCATTATTATTGATATTACTAGGCATGTATGCGTATGTAAATATATCATGGATTCATGATGTATGTATGTGTTATGTGTGATATGCATGCATTAAGTATATACGTAGTATATGTGTATTATGGGTGTATGCCACGTATGTGTAGTATACATACGTATCTTGGTTTTATTAACAATAGTTACACAAATCTGATTAAAAATATAGTACATAATTTTTAATACGTATAGTATTATACGTAGGTATAGTTTATATATTTAGGAGTAAAAATGGAAATTGTGTTTTGTAAAAATAAAATATAGCTTTTACTTCTTATGTCATATGTATAATTGGTACTTGGTATAAAATATTACTTCTTTTATCGGACCATTTTTATCTGACTAAAAATGTCACAATTGTTAATTTTCTATCTGGTTCATTTGTTTCATAAAATGTTGTTCCTATTACTGAAATATTTTTATCTAACTAAGACGTCATAAATTTTGAAATTTTTATCTGATTAGAATGTTACAACTGTTGAATTTTTGTCTGACTCAATTAATAATTAAAATGTCACTTCCGCAATATTTTATGATTTATCTGGCTAAAAATTATTTTTATTTTTATTTAAATATTTGGAGTGTCACAACTTCCTCCATTGCGACCTCGGATTCATCTGGATGAAGGCACCGAAGTAGCGTGCCATTGTAAGATCGTTTGTAGAGCCTCCCATCTTCGATGGCGTAGCTGGGAGCCCTCAGTTTTGCCAGTTTAGCGCGGGCCTCTTCCTCGGGTAGCTGCCCTGTGGAGATGAAGGCGGTGATATCTGAGATCCAATCCTCCTGTCGTTGTTGTATGTTCATAACGGGGCTCGCATGGATGCTTGAGAGGCTGAGTTCCTCGATTTTGGAAATTTTGGAGATGTGCTCGGGGGAGTCAGCCGAGAGCTTAGACAATATGTCGGCCTCGGAGTTCTGAGCCCTCGGTATTTGGGTAAGAGAGTGTGCCTCAAATACCTTAAGCAACTCCTTGGCCGCTTCCTTGTACTGTTTCATTCTTCCCTCCTTGGCCTCATATTCTTCGGAGATTTGGCCAACGACCAACTTGGAGTCGCATTTGATGTGGATCTGCCGAGCCCTCATGTTGGCAGCCAGCCGGAGGCCACATAGGAGGGCCTCATACTCGGCCTCATTGTTGGAGACTTTGAAGGAGAAGCGGATTGCATAGTAGGCCCTGAAGCCCTCGGGAGTAATGAGGACTACCCCTCCCCCGCATGCTTTGGTCGCGGAGGAGCCATCAGTGTAGAGGGTCCACCAGTCGTCCGAGGTAGCCGAGGGCTCCCCGTCCGTGGCTGCCCTTGCGGTACATTCCGTCACAAAGTCCGCTAGGGCTTGGCCCTTGATGGCAAGCCTTGGACGGATGTCAATGTTGTACTGGCTCAAGAAGATAGCCCATTTAACCATGCGGGAGGAGCTGGTGGGGCTCCTCATGAGGGCGCCGAGGGGTTGATGAGTGAGGACCTGAACTGGGTGAGCCTGAAAGTAGTGGCCCAACTTCTTGACAGTCCAAACGATGGCCAACACCATTTTTTCCACAGGGGAGTACCTGAGCTCGGCCTCCCTTAGGGTCTTGCTAACGTAGAAGATGGCATGTTGGATGCCGTCTTCCTCCCGGATGAGCACAGAGCTGATGGCCGTCGGGCTGACCCCAAGGTAGAGGTAGAGGGTCTCCCCTACCTTGGGCTTGGAGAGCACAGGAGGTGAAGATAGATATCTTTTGAGCTCGTCGAAAGCCCCCTGGCATTCCGGAGTCCATAGAAAGCCAGCCGTCTTCCTCATGATCTGGAAGAAGGGTAGAGACTTCTCCGCCGATTTAGATAGAAAACGGTTGAGGGCTGCCAGGCGGCCCGTCAACCGTTGAACTTCCTTTACATTGCGTGGGGGCTCCATATTGATGATGGCCTGGATCTTCTCGGGGTTGGCCTCAATACCCCTTCGGCTCACCATGTAGCCTAAGAATTTGCCGCCTTGGACGCCGAAGGTGCACTTCTTCGGGTTTAGCCGAAGGTTGAATTTTTGCATGATGGCGAAGATTTCCCGGAGGTCGTCAGCATGGCTGGAAGATTGCTTGCTCTTGACGATCATGTCGTCGACATAGGCCTCCATGGTGCGCCCTAGGACGGCTTGAAAGACCCGGGCCACCATCCGGGTGTAAGTGGCCCCCGAGTTCTTTAGGCCGAAGGCCATCACTAAGTAGCAGAAGATGCCCTCGGGAGTCATGAAGGCAGTTTTTTCGGCGTCCTCCTCGTGCATGAATATTTGATGGTACCCTCGGAAGGCATCGAGGAAGGACATGATTTCACACCCTGCGGTCTCATCCACCAATTGATCAATGTTTGGTAGAGGGAATGGATCCATAGGGCATGCTTTGTTGAGATCAGTGTAGTCCACGCACATGCGGAAGGTAGGGGGCTTCTGTGCGAGGACTACATTCGCCAGCCATGAGGGGTATTTCACCTCCTTGATGTGCTTAATAGAGAGGAGCATGGCGACCTCCTTCTTCACAAATTCCCTCCTCTCGGCGGAGAGGGGCCTTCTTCGTTGCTGTACTGCCTTTGCCGAAGGGTCCACCGAGAGGCGGTGGGTGATGACCCTTCGGCTGATTCCCGGCATGTCCTCCGGCCCCCATGCAAAGACAGTGGAGTAGGCGTGGAGGGCGTCGGTGATACCGGTCTTCAAATCTTCATGGAGCTGGGCTCCAATCTTCACGACTCTCTCCGGCTGGGCCGGATCGAGCGCAAAGTCTTCTACGTCCTCGGTCGGTTCAGCCCTCGGCCTTCTTTCCTCTTGGTCGACGGCTCCGGTGATGGTGTCAACACGGAATTCCGTCTTGCTGACCTTCTTAGTGACCTGAAGATAGCAGGCGCGGGCAATTTTTTGGTTCCCCCGGGAGTAGCCAATGCCCCCCTCGGCGGGAAACTTGAGGCAGAGATGCCTCATGGAGATGATGGCTTCGAGGTCCTCGAGGGCCGGCCGGCCGAGGATGATGTTATGAGCGCAGTCAATGTTGACGACGACGAACTCCACCTCGAGCTGGGCTCTATGGATCCCGTCGCCGAAGATCACCGGGAGGGTTATTACCCCCTCGGAATCGATAGTATCGCCGGTGAAGCCGGCAAGAGGGGTCTTAATGGGCCAAAGGGACCCCCTCTCCAGATGCAGCTCTCTGAAGGTGCTGAGGTACATTACATTGACGGAGCTGCCCGTGTCAACGTAAGTTCGGTGAATGATGGTGTCGTTGATCTCCGTTCGAATCACCAAGGCATCCCTGTGAGGAGAAGAAGTAGGAGGGAGATCTGCGTTGGTGAAGGTGATGGGTTCCTCCCTCAATCGCTTTACCGGGGGCATATGAGTGACTTCCCCCACGTAAAGCGATTGAGCCCACTTCTTTCGTTGGCTGGTGGAATCGCCCCCTGTATTGCCACCGGTGATCATGAGGATGTGGCGTTTTTTCTCCTGGTAGTGGGGGTATTCCTCCTCCTCTTCTTCCAAGTTTCCAATCTCCCTTTTCTTGCCGAGGGGGATGGTATTCGGGTTTACCCAAGCGTTCACCTTCGTGTGATGCCCTCGGGGAGGCCCCTGATGAGAAGGTCCCTCCTGCCGAGGGCTCTGGACAAATTGGGACAGGTGCCCTGCTTGTATTAACCTCTCGACGGCCGGTTTCAGCTGATGGCAGTCATCGGTCCTGTGCCCCTGGTGTCGATGGAAGCGACAGTAGGGGAACTGAGGGTTGATAGCGTGTACCTCCGGGGGTGCGCGTGAATCACGCTCAACGAGGCCCCTCTCCTCTGCAAAATCGAGGATGATGCTGACGGGGTGCGTCAATGGGGTCCGAGGGCGGTCCAGGAGAATGGGCTGGGCCCAAGTCTTAGGGTTGCCCCTATAACCTCCCCCGGGCTTGGCTTGGCCTTGCCGAGGGCGGTCATCAGAGGGTCCCGAAGCCTTGGGGCGATTTGGAGGAGCCCCCGGCCCTCGGTTGTGCTTGTTGTCAGCCCTCGGGGGCTGCTGGTCCGGATGCTGATGATACTTCTCCACCTCCTCGGCCTCAGCATATCGGTCCCCCCGCTGCAAGGCCCTTATGTAGTCGCGGGGGGGTTCAATGATGAGGCTCCTTGAAAAGTTGCCGGTGCGGAGGACGGTTTGTAGGAGGGCCAGGAGGGTCCCGTCGTCAGCACCGTCGACCTTGTCGGCCTCCGTCCTCCAACGCTCCAGGAAATCCCGAAGGGTCTCATCCTTTTTCTGGCGTATTTTTAGGAGGTGGGAGAAGTGCTTCCTTGTGCGACGCCTCCCGGCAAATTGTGTCAAGAACCGCTGGGCGAGTTCTTTCCATGAATCAATACAGCCCTCGGGCAGCCTGTTGAACCATTCGTAGGCTGGTCCCTCTAAGGTGGAGAGGAACCAACGACACAAATATTCGTCTGACGCCCCCACCATCATCATGCTGTTCTGGTACTTGCTGTAATGTTCCTGGGGGTCCGTTTTCCCGCTGTAGGGTTGTATGTGTTGCCCTCGGTATTTTTCCGGGATCCGGGCCGCCAATACCCTCGGGGTAAATGGTGTCCGAGTCCGGAGTTGGACGACGGGTTCCCCGGAGCCCTCGGCCACCTTCTTCTGTAATTCCACCATTTTGGCCATCACGGCCTCGTATTTGAGGTCTGAGTGAGGGGTGGAGGTGGTGGCGTGAGCTTTGTTGGACTCCACCTCGTCAAGCCGGCGTTGGAGGGCCGCAATAATCTCGTCCCGGGGGTCCCTCGGGAGGGTCTCCGCCCCCTGCGAACGAACCCGGGCCGAGTGGGCCTGGTTGATTTGGTGCCGAGCATCATTGGCATGAAGGGGTGCCTTGCCTTTGTCCCGAGGGGGACGCTCCTCGTCTGCCCTCGAAACAGATCCCCCACTTTCCTGGGGCCTTTGGAGTGCTTTCCCCCCGAGGCGGTCTTGGACCCCTCGGCGGTCTGGCCCTCCTCCGAGCCGGTTGAGGGCGGAAGTTCGGGGCCTTTCCCTGTTGTCATTATGGCGGTCCCGGGACTGAACTTTCTGGGAGGACGTTTCTTGGGCCACCACCCCTTCATCGTTTCTCACCCGAGGGGTGGGATTTCCGAAGGGGTGTGGTAGAGGGGGAAGTATGATATTTTCCCCGATCTGAGGGTGAGCTGGAGCCAGGGTGCCGAAGGCACCCGGGTTCTGGGTGAGCGTTTGGATGAAGGCGGAGAGCGCCGATTGTACGTCGATGGTGAGAACCGGAGGGCTGACTTGGTCATCGCTCCGGTTTTTCTTCTTGGCCTCGATGCCGAGGCGGGCATCGGGGGCGTTTTTTTGGATCTGAAGGCGTAGGTCGACAGCCGCCTGTTCCAGCCCAGCGAGGACACCGCCCTCGGGAGCCCTGTGAGAGGCTTCGGGGGCGTTGACGTCGCCGAGGGGCAGGTTCTTGTCTTCTACGTTCTTTGAGTTGGCACGCGTTGTCCTCACCATTTTGATAGAGGGCTAGTGTTTTGTGTTTGGTCGAGGGGGAGGGTTTCTTACTCGATTGTTCAACCTCTCAACGAGAGCACCAAATGATGGATAGTCTACCCGGGGGTATATATCCGAAGGGTTATTGCGGGGAATAACTTAGAGAGAAGTCAGAGCAAACAAGTAAGAGAGAGAGTGTATATTCGATATGTATTCAGCGTCGTTACAAATGGGGAAATGGGGTGCTATTTATAGTAGCAATAAATGCCGGGCAGGGACACGTGTCAAGCGCTCATTGGCCGAGGGGTCGCCTCAACTGGTTGGCGCTGGCAGCCGCATGTGGCCGCATTTAATGCGGCTGTTGGATGGGACGTCTGTGCAGAGTACGGTGATTTGTACGCATGTGAGGCGGATATCTTGTCGAGTGAGATGCCTTCGGCCATAGAGCAGTAGCCGAAGGCTCCCCCAGCCGAGGGCACCTTGGTGCCGAGGGCTCACAGTACCGAGGGCTACTTTTTTCGCCATTTTCTCCCAGTTTCTTAGTTTGCTTGAGAAACCCGTTCTGTGAGAATTTGGAGCCTTCGGCCAGGGGGCCGAAGGCACCCCTGTGCGTTGTGCGGACTGCTTGGTACTCCGGGCGCTGTGAATTGGGCCTGTTGGGCCTTTGCTGGAGTAGTAGGAGTCAGTGGGCCGGGGGTTCCCGGGCCATATACTCCATCAGAGGACTACCCCTCCCCCGCATGCTTTGGTCGCGGAGGAGCCATCAGTGTAGAGGGTCCACCAGTCGTCTGAGGTAGCCGAGGGCTCCCCGTCCGTGGCTGCCCTTGCGGAACATTCCGTCACAAAGTCCGCTAGGGCTTGGCCCTTGATGGCAGGCCTTGGACGGATGTCAATGTTGTACTGGCTCAAGAAGATAGCCCATTTAACCATGCGGGAGGAGCTGGTGGGGCTCCTCATGAGGGCGCCGAGGGGTTGATGAGTGAGGACCTGAACTGGGTGAGCCTGAAAGTAGTGGCCCAACTTCTTGACAGTCCAAACGATGGCCAACACCGTTTTTTCCACAGGGGAGTACCTGAGCTCGGCCTCCCTTAGGGTCTTGCTAACGTAGAAGATGGCATGTTGGATGCCGTCTTCCTCCCGGATGAGCACAGAGCTGATGGCCGCCGGGCTGACCCCAAGGTAGAGGTAGAGGGTCTCCCCTACCTTGGGCTTGGAGAGCACAGGAGGTGAAGATAGATATCTTTTGAGCTCGTCGAAAGCCCCCTGGCATTCCGGAGTCCATAGAAAGCCAGCCGTCTTCCTCATGATCTGGAAGAAGGGTAGAGACTTCTCCGCCGATTTAGATAGAAAACGGTTGAGGGCTGCCAGGCGGCCCGTCAACCGTTGAACTTCCTTTACATTGCGTGGGGGCTCCATATTGATGATGGCCTGGATCTTCTCGGGGTTGGCCTCAATACCCCTTCGGCTCACCATGTAGCCTAAGAATTTGCCCCCTTGGACGCCGAAGGTGCACTTCTTCGGGTTTAGCCGAAGGTTGAATTTTTGCATGATGGCGAAGATTTCCCGGAGGTCGTCAGCATGGCTGGAAGATTGCTTGCTCTTGACGATCATGTCGTCGACATAGGCCTCCATGGTGCGCCCTAGGACGGCTTGAAAGACCCGGGCCACCATCCGGGTGTAAGTGGCCCCCGAGTTCTTTAGGCCGAAGGCCATCACTAAGTAGCAGAAGATGCCCTCGGGAGTCATGAAGGCAGTTTTTTCGGCGTCCTCCTCGTGCATGAATATTTGATGGTACCCTCGGAAGGCATCGAGGAAGGACATGATTTCACACCCTGCGGTCTCATCCACCAATTGATCAATGTTTGGTAGAGGAAATGGATCCATAGGGCATGCTTTGTTGAGATCAGTGTAGTCCACGCACATGCGGAAGGTAGGGGGCTTCTGTGCGAGGACTACATTCGCCAGCCATGAGGGGTATTTCACCTCCTTGATGTGCTTGATTGAGAGGAGCATGGCGACCTCCTTCTTCACGAATTCCCTCCTCTCCGCGGAGAGGGGTCTCCTTCGTTGTTGTACTGCTTTTGCCGAAGGATCCACCGAGAGGCGGTGGGTGATGACCCTTCGGCTGATTCCCGGCATGTCCTCCGGCCCCCATGCAAAGACAGTGGAGTAGGCGCGGAGGGCGTCGGTGATACCGGTCTTCAAATCTTCAGGGAGCTGGGCTCCAATCTTCACGACTCTCTCCGGCTGGGCCGGATCGAGCGCAAAGTCTTCTACGTCCTCGGCCGGTTCAGCCCTCGGCCTTCTTTCCTCTTGGTCGACGGCTCCGGCGATGGTGTCAACACGGAATTCCGTCTTGCTGACCTTCTTAGTGACCTGAAGATAGCAGGCGCGGGCAATTTTTTGGTTCCCCCGGGAGTAGCCAATGCCCCCCTCGGCGGGAAACTTGAGGCAGAGATGCCTCATGGAGATGATGGCTTCGAGGTCCTCGAGGGCTGGCCGGCCGAGGATGATGTTGTGGGCGCAGTCAATGTTGACGACGACGAACTCCACCTCGAGCTGGGCTCTATGGAGCCCGTCGCCGAAGATCACCGGGAGGGTTATTACCCCCTCGAAGTCAATAGTATCGCCGGTGAAGCCGGCAAGAGGGGTCTTAATGGGCCGAAGGGACCCCCTCTCCAGATGCAGCTCTCTGAAGGTGCTGAGGTACATTACATTGACGGAGCTGCCCGTGTCAACGTATGTTCGGTGAATGATGGTGTCGTTGATCTCCGTTCGAATCACCAAGGCATCCCTGTGAGGAGAAGAAGTAGGAGGGAGATCCGCGTTGGTAAAGGTGATGGGTTCCTCCCTCAGTCGTTTTACCGGGGGCATATGAGTGACTTCCCCCACGTAAAGCGATTGAGCCCACTTCTTTCGTTGGCTGGTGGAATCGCCCCCTGTATTGCCACCGGTGATCATGAGGATGTGGCGTTTTTTCTCCTGGTAGTGGGGGTATTCCTCCTCCTCTTCTTCCAAGTTTCCAATCTCCCTTTTCTTGCCGAGGGGGATGGTATTCGGGTTTACCCAAGCGTTCACCTTCGTGTGATGCCCTCGGGGAGGCCCCTGATGAGAAGGTCCCTCCTGCCGAGGGCTCTGGACAAATTGGGACAGGTGCCCTGCTTGTATTAACCTCTCGACGGCCGGTTTCAGCTGATGGCAGTCATCGGTCCTGTGCCCCTGGTGTCGATGGAAGCGACAGTAGGGGAACTGAGGGTTGATAGCGTGTACCTCCGGGGGTGCGCGTGAATCACGCTCAACGAGGCCCCTCTCCTCTGCAAAATCGAGGATGATGCTGACGGGGTGCGTCAATGGGGTCCGAGGGCGGTCCAGGAGAATGGGCTGGGCCCAAGTCTTAGGGTTGCCCCTATAACCTCCCCCGGGCTTGGCTTGGCCTTGCCGAGGGCGGTCATCAGAGGGTCCCGAAGCCTTGGGGCGATTTGGAGGAGCCCCCGGCCCTCGGTTGTGCTTGTTGTCAGCCCTCGGGGGCTGCTGGTCCGGATGCTGATGATACTTCTCCACCTCCTCGGCCTCAGCATATCGGTCCCCCCGCTGCAAGGCCCTTATGTAGTCGCGGGGGGGTTCAATGATGAGGCTCCTTGAAAAGTTGCCGGTGCGGAGGACGGTTTGTAGGAGGGCCAGGAGGGTCCCGTCGTCAGCACCGTCGACCTTGTCGGCCTCCGTCCTCCAACGCTCCAGGAAATCCCGAAGGGTCTCATCCTTTTTCTGGCGTATTTTTAGGAGGTGGGAGAAGTGCTTCCTTGTGCGACGCCTCCCGGCAAATTGTGTCAAGAACCGCTGGGCGAGTTCTTTCCATGAATCAATACAGCCCTCGGGCAGCCTGTTGAACCATTCGTAGGCTGGTCCCTCTAAGGTGGAGAGGAACCAACGACACAAATATTCGTCTGACGCCCCCACCATCATCATGCTGTTCTGGTACTTGCTGTAATGTTCCTGGGGGTCCGTTTTCCCGCTGTAGGGTTGTATGTGTTGCCCTCGGTATTTTTCCGGGATCCGGGCCGCCAATACCCTCGGGGTAAATGGTGTCCGAGTCCGGAGTTGGACGACGGGTTCCCCGGAGCCCTCGGCCACCTTCTTCTGTAATTCCACCATTTTGGCCATCACGGCCTCGTATTTGAGGTCTGAGTGAGGGGTGGAGGTGGTGGCGTGAGCTTTGTTGGACTCCACCTCGTCAAGCCAGCGTTGGAGGGCCGCAATAATCTCGTCCCGGGGGTCCCTCGGGAGGGTCTCCGCCCCCTGCGAACGAACCCGGGCCGAGTGGGCCTGGTTGATTTGGTGCCGAGCATCATTGGCATGAAGGGGTGCCTTGCCTTTGTCCCGAGGGGGACGCTCCTCGTCTGCCCTCGAAACAGATCCCCCACTTTCCTGGGGCCTTTGGAGTGCTTTCCCCCCGAGGCGGTCTTGGACCCCTCGGCGGTCTGGCCCTCCTCCGAGCCGGTTGAGGGCGGAAGTTCGGGGCCTTTCCCTGTTGTCATTATGGCGGTCCCGGGACTGAACTTTCTGGGAGGACGTTTCTTGGGCCACCACCCCTTCATCGTTTCTCACCCGAGGGGTGGGATTTCCGAAGGGGTGTGGTAGAGGGGGAAGTATGATATTTTCCCCGATCTGAGGGTGAGCTGGAGCCAGGGTGCCGAAGGCACCCGGGTTCTGGGTGAGCGTTTGGATGAAGGCGGAGAGCGCCGATTGTACGTCGATGGTGAGAACCGGAGGGCTGACTTGGTCATCGCTCCGGTTTTTCTTCTTGGCCTCGATGCCGAGGCGGGCATCGGGGGCGTTTTTTTGGATCTGAAGGCGTAGGTCGACAGCCGCCTGTTCCAGCCCAGCGAGGACACCGCCCTCGGGAGCCCTGTGAGAGGCTTCGGGGGCGTTGACGTCGCCGAGGGGCAGGTTCTTGTCTTCTACGTTCTTTGAGTTGGCACGCGTTGTCCTCACCATTTTGATAGAGGGCTAGTGTTTTGTGTTTGGTCGAGGGGGAGGGTTTCTTACTCGATTGTTCAACCTCTCAACGAGAGCACCAAATGATGGATAGTCTACCCGGGGGTATATATCCGAAGGGTTATTGCGGGGAATAACTTAGAGAGAAGTCAGAGCAAACAAGTAAGAGAGAGAGTGTATATTCGATATGTATTCAGCGTCGTTACAAATGGGGAAATGGGGTGCTATTTATAGTAGCAATAAATGCCGGGCAGGGACACGTGTCAAGCGCTCATTGGCCGAGGGGTCGCCTCAACTGGTTGGCGCTGGCAGCCGCATGTGGCCGCATTTAATGCGGCTGTTGGATGGGACGTCTGTGCAGAGTACGGTGATCTGTACGCATGTGAGGCGGATATCTTGTCGAGTGAGATGCCTTCGGCCATAGAGCAGTAGCCGAAGGCTCCCCCAGCCGAGGGCACCTTGGTGCCGAGGGCTCACAGTACCGAGGGCTACTGTTTTCGCCATTTTCTCCCAGTTTCTTAGTTTGCTTGAGAAACCCGTTCTGTGAGAATTTGGAGCCTTCGGCCAGGGGACCAAAGGCACCCCTGTGCGTTGTGCGGACTGCTTGGTACTCCGGGCGCTGTGAATTGGGCCTGTTGGGCCTTTTGGGCCTGTTGGGCCTTTGCTGGAGTAGTAGGAGTCTGTGGGCCGGGGGTTCCCGGGCCATATACTCCATCAAGTATCACAATAAATACATAGTAATAAAAAAATGAAGGTATGAATTTTGTAATTTGAAAACGCAAAAGTTAGAAAAAATAAAAGTATATGTTTGTAATATTTATAAAATAGTAAAAAAATTATTATTATTATTATTAATATTATTAATATTATTTTTTGTAACATCCTTTTTTTGTAACATTGTTTCTTTGTGTTTCTTTTTGTTGCTGAATTTAATTTTTTTTGTTTTTTACTGTTTCTTCATGTTTCTTCTTGTTGTTGATAATTATAAATCCAAATTTATCATTTTAGGTGTTTGTATATATAGTTTTATATTTATTCCAAAGAAGTAACATAGATAATAATAAACCTAAATAGACAATAAAAACCAGTGTCAACAAAAACAACAATAAACAAAACGGTATAACAAAAAACAACACGATGCAACAAAAAACAACATGATGCAACAAAAAGTAACATGTGTGATGCAACAAAAGGAAACAAAACATAACATATATGAGTATCACAATAAATACATAGTTCAAGATATTATTTGAATCTATTACATATCTATTAGACTGATTTATTATTTGGCTTTTTCTTATCATTCTTTCTTCTTTATATGTATCTCGATCAATACACAGTTCATCAAATTTAAGTCTTGTCTTCATTCTCCTTTATAAAACTTTCAATCTTATCATCATCATCATCATCATCTTCATGTACTTCTTTTTCATTTATACACCTGCAATGCGAATACAATCACTATGACAATTCCATAACAGATTATTACAACCATATAAAACAATCAAAAAGTAAAAAAGACTTATTTTATATGAACACCACAGTTTTAGATCAATGAAGACTTGATCAAAGAACACCACAATTTTACATTATTAAAAGAAGAAGCACGGGGAATCATGACACAAAAACTATCTCTTTATACCTAAACAAGTGCAACCGGGCACCACTCAAAGATAATCAAAAGAACACCCTTGGTTTAATTTGTGTTTGTTCTTAGATTCTCGTAGACCTGCACTAGTAGTAGCTACATCAACTTTATAAAAATAAACAAACACACCGTGACAATCCTTAGTTTGGATGATAAGTTATTTATCCTAAACTTTCAATATTATAAAATATATAACAAGATTAATTGACCATTTAAGAGAAGGATTAATGCCAACAATTGCAGTCCCTTAACAATCTTATTGTCTGGTATCAGTCCACACCATCATATTTGTTTTTTGTCATTGTAAGTAATGTTGTAATGCACTTCCTACTTGGCAATGCGGAATAATGAAGGAGAGGTTGCTAGTTACCTCAATGACAAGGGATTGATTATTTCCAGTGTGTGATATACCTTTTTAAACACATTTTTTAGTTGAGGATTCACACTACATATATGGTGTTCCTTAGCACTCGGTTCTTTCTACAATCCTTGGAAATTAAGTAAACATGTTTTGAGCTAGCATTCAACTTTATGTCTAAATTTCTTAAACAACCATATATATAGATTATAATCATGATAACCATTAGTGTGATATTTAAATATTATATCACTAGATGTCACTGATGTTTGAATGTCTCCTACACAACAAAGCAATAATTTAATGAACCTTACCTATATCATCCATCATGTATTTCTTCCATATGTGTGTGCTTAAATTTCCAGGTGCAGCAAACTATAAACTGTTATTTACCAAAAGATGATTCAAAAGATTTGTAACAAAGTAAACATTTCAAAATCACAAAACTATTGGCCCATTGATCGGGATTGACAACCTAATAATTAAAACAAAGCAAATCTTCTACTTATTAATATAATATTATGGTCTCATGAGAAGTTGCAAAACTATCGAGTCACTACAGAACAATCAGGCTCCAAAGGCTTAATACAAAGTTCAATTGTTAGCAAAACAAATGTTCCAATGAAAGGTCAATAGATTATACTTGTAATTTAGCTAGCAAAAGTAAAATTAGTGCAAGAGTTTAATTTTTGAATGATAATTGCTAACAAAAAAAGGGTAGAAGGGGTGGAAGAACAACCTAGGAAGCATTGCTATGCGAGGACCGGCAAGCTTCTCGATATATGGATCTTCATCTCTTCTGCCAACCAACTATATATCACCGATCTAATATCTCTCCCTCATCATGTGAGATTCCATTTATCTCGTTCATCATGCTGAGAAATCAGTCTGGTACTGTGGTCTCTCCGTATAGGATGTTTCTAGAGAGTCTCCTTTCTCTTAGAACGGAATTCTCAGATTAAATTGAATGTCCAAAATCTACCAAAACTCGAAATTCAGACCGCCTCACGGCCTCGCCGCAGATGTAGTAGCTCTGGCGTCTTTGTTATTTTGACGAACATCACTTCGGATTCGAAATAGTGGAGGAAGTAGACGAACAAGCGGCAATCCGAGCTTTTGGTGGAAGTAGGAGTCCAGGGTTTCATTGGAACCAGAAGATTGATAGAGAAGGCGAAAGAAGAGTAAAAGTGGTGGACGGAGAAGCGTTGGTTGAGTAAGGCTTTTATGGCTTGAAGACTATTTTTGAAATAAGAAAATAAAAGTGAAAAAGTGAAAGTCTAAATATGAAAAAGTAAAAGAACTGGGCCATAAACGAAATGCGGTAACGAAAAGTTGCTCGGATGGGAAATTTCCACATAAGAATTAGGTGGTCATACCAGACCAATCGAGATGACCAGATCCAACTTAAATAAATAGACCAGACAAGTTGAAATCAGATTTCATTAATTGTAAGATACACAACAAACATCTATTATATCAGGCTTGTTCAGATCATATCAACCTAGATATTATCATATCAATTGTCCAATTAAAAACATTTTTAATCTTTGTAGTATAATCCCTTGATGATGAGAGTGTACTTTTATATTATCCTTTTGGCCTTGTCTCTGCTTATGTTTCGGATCGTTGGTTATCCATTTATCCCCGAATTTCCCTTTGCTTTCCACAGTTCAATTTACATTTACTCTCACTGTAGCTTCTTAATTGAATTTCAGTAGCAATTTGGGATGGTAACAAACTTTTTTAGATTGTTTGATTAAATAGAAATTACTCTAAATAGGAGCTAGCAAAAACGTTTTGAAATTCCAAAATAGGAGTATCATGTTTTTTATTCTCTGAATAGGAGTAATCTGTCAAATTTGGAAAAAACGTCATGTTTAAAGCCTAGTAATACCAAACTTGACAGAAATCTACTCCTATTCAAGAAATAAAAAACATAATAGTCCTATTTTGGAATTTGAAAACCTTTTTACTCCCTAAATTCTCTCTTGATTAAATTATCATCATATTTTAACTTCTTGTTCACCGTATGATATTCGAGACTATGTATCCCAACATCCTAACGGCAAAAATTGTAAAAACTCAATCATCGGCAATTCACATTTTTTTATCAGTCAAGAAAGTTTTAGTTTCCATGACTTTCACTTACACGATGTGATATCAAGTTGTCGTTCCTACTTCAGAGACGCCATTTTCGCATACAAAAAATAAAAGTCAAGACATTTTTTCCCCAGGTTGGTGTGCAACTAAAAAATCAGTATTTAATCATAGACGATTGTAAAAAGTTTTTTAAGGGTTACTCATTGTAATGATCTAAAATTTCTCATTTTAAATAATGATGGCATACAAATTAATAAGACCACAAATTTGTGCACAAAGAGAGGCGTTTTAAAACCTCCAAAGGTTTAACTTATAAGTTATATATCACATGTGTTTGTGTTATTTTTTTTTTTAAACCCGGAAGGTAAACCACCAAAACCAGTGGGGCAAATGTCGGGGAACATTTGATGTTGGTGATTTTAGTGTCACCGGCCGTTTTGTGTAATTGGAAATGACATGGATGTCAATAGGGATTAGAACCGTGTTCTAATACAAGCTAGGAGGTGTGGAGTGCACACTTGTATATAAGAACGAGTTCTATTCCAAAGTGTCTACGGCACTGGAACTCGAGGTAGAACACTCAGTAGACCAACTCTGTGGTTCTAGACCGAGGTCTAGAGCGGTTGGACAGTTTCGTGCAGTTTTCCAAAAACTGTCACAGTTATTCCAAAACGTGTTGCAACTGCCTGGGGACGTGTAATATGGATATATATCACCATATTTCGTACAAAGAAGCTAGAATAGAGATATACAACATATCTTAATCACTTTTGGCATTCAACTTAAGATAGCAATCTATATACTCACTAGTTTGGCTCTAGTTCTTGTACCTAAGTTCTAGAGTGTCCTTAAGGATTATCCTAGATTGAATTTCGTGTAACCCAGGCATAGGGGAGAAATATCATATTGGAAAGTGAACTTACACGATCCTTAAGCAATCCTATCTAGATGGATCATAAAATCATTGGCCAATGCAAAGATATATTCGTTTTTGGATATCAAATATGATCGTTATGGATCATCTAGAAAGATTGAGAGACAGAGACTGAGTTATTGGAATAGACACAATATCATGTTCTAGACTTAGTTGAATGTTCGTTGAATGAAAGGACCGTATCACTATGAGCTCTATATTACAGGGAGTTTGAATAGTCCTCGCAAACGTCCTTATATATTAAGTTTGTCTGGTAAATCGTCTAGGGATTCTACTAAGACCTTAATTTGATTAGTGCTTAATATATAAGGCCATATGAGTCACACAACAAGTGATTATACCTTCCGATTGAATTGTTAGAAGGAATTAAATATTATTAATTGGATTAAATAATATTTAATTAGTAATACCGAAAATGGATTAAATATTAATTAGATTAAACATATTTAATTCATGAAGTTGAAGGAGAGTTCTATTTGATAGAATTAATTAAGTGTGATAAATTAGATTTATTATACTTAATTAAGATGTATTTATTATTTAATAAAGTTGATATTTTCTTTTGTAATTTAGAATTAAAAAGAAAAGTAAATAAACTAAATAATAATATATATAATAAATAGAGAGTGGCGTAAGATCACTTCTCTATTGTGGTTATTATTATTATTTTGGTTTGTTTTATCTACTTATTTAATTAATAAGGAGTATTGGTCCTAGCGGGATTAGAACTCATTATTTAGAAAGACTTTCATTGTGATTGGGAAACTAGTTTTGAACTAGTATAAATACATCCACCTCCTTCATAATTTTGCGACCAGTTTTCTAGATTCAGTATTAACAGTTTATTTCCCTGCGAAGAGGTTTCCTATCCTTTCTCTATGGGAGATTTAACCGTTCTTTCGGAAATGAGAAATCACGTGGATACCTAAGGTCAAGGATTATCACCACTAGGCTGAAAGGTCTGTAAGTTCAGACTCAGATCTACTATTATTGTTATATTCGTTGTTTTGTCATAATCAGGAAAGATCTGTTTGGGAAAATTTTAAACTTCTGTTGTTGTACTTTCGAGCTACGTTACATCAATTTCCTAACAGTGGTATCAGAGCCAAACTGATTCTAATGACATTATACGAATTTTGGTTAATTTTTCGTGGATGAAAAATACAGAGTATGTGTTTACCACAAACAGTTTTTTTCTTCGTTTTGGTTTTAGATTTTACGATCGTTGTTTAAAATTTGAAGTTTCATCGTTTTCGATCTATCTGCCAATTCGAAGTAAAATAATACGTAGTAAGATTTTTATTCTTCTTCCGATCTCGAATATCTCTCTGAACAAAGTAGACTAGTGATCTCCCTTACGCCTTTGTTCTTCCGTTTCCTGTTGTTCGGCGAGTATAGCTGCTGCGACGAATTACACATGGCTGCTATTTTTTTGTCAATCATGAATCGTGTTTTAATTTTTGAAATTAATATGTTTTTTATTGAAATTAAAATTTCATGTGAGAAGAGGAGGCCTTCGTGATCTTTCTGTGTTCATCTTTATTGTTAATCTTTCATCTGTATGCCATATTATACTGTTGTTATAGAAAACAGGGAATATCAATTGGTATCAGAGCCGATCGAGAGCTGATCAGAAGAACTATCTGCGAAAGACTCTGTTTTTATAGAATAGCGAGTTTATCATCTGTAATCTTATTTCTGCACCGAATACTGTAAAAGTTATACTGTTTGAATCGCGTTTCAAAGACGATCAAGCAGTATATCTTCCTTTTTCGTTTCTGCAATTTTTCTTCAGAAGTAAACTCGCACCCTTGAACTCGCACCCCTCGTTTCTCTAAGCTCTGTGCAGCTTTTTGACCTGAAACTTGGGTAAAAGGATCTCTACTACAAGGGCTACAACCTACCATATTTGTATTTCTGAAAATCTGAAGTTTTATTTTTTCAGGAATTCGCAGCCAGGTGTTTTTGCATAAACTCGAAGCCTGTAAACTCGAGTTGAGAAACTCGTAGCCTGCAAACTCGAGCTCAAGAACTCGCAGCCTACAACTCGCGGTCAACAACTCGCACTCAACAAACTCGCAGCCTGCAAACTCGCAGTCTGACCACGAGTTTTGACCCTGCGAGTTTAGACCTCGAGTTCTTAGAAACTCGAACTCTTGACCCCGAGTTCACAAACTCGAACTCTCATCTCGAGTTCCCCAGACCTCGAGTTTAGGCCTTGAACACTCAGGAACTCGAGTTCTTGACTTAGTAAATTTTCTGATCTTATTTCTCGAACGGTCAGTTTTCTACAGCAACAGGAATGGCTTCTGAATCTAATGCGCAAGGAAACAGCAGTACTCCTCCATCTCTGAGGAAAGGGGAGTACCAAATGTGGAGAACTCGTTTCTTAAATTTCCTAGAACACAAAGAAAACTCCGACGCAATGCTGGAATCACTCCTGGAAGGACCAGCTGTACTAATGATTGACGTAGGAGGGGACTCAACAAATAATCCACCCATTCCTCCTGAAACAAGACGAAAGAGCCCTTCTGAATACACTGAAGCAGACAAGCTAAGGCTGAGAGGAGACCTCATGGCCAAAACATACCTTCTCCAAGCCATCCCAAATGAAGTGTATGTGATGATTGACAGTATGCAAACTGCAAAAGAAATGTGGGACGAGATTGAAAAATTACTCCAAGGCACGAGCATAAGCCTAAAAACAAAGAAATCTGCTATTTTGATGGCTTATGACTCGTTCAAGGCTGCTCCTGGAGAACCTCTTCACGAGACTCATGCCAGGCTTGTGAAGTTGATGAATGAAATGAGGAAAATCAAAATATTCAGAACCAACCTGGAACTGAATACTAGATTTCTGTCCAGTCTGCACCCATCTTGGAGTAAAACAGTAAAAGACTTGAGACAAAGCATTGACATGGATTAAATTGATCTCTTCACCTTGAATGAGCTGCTAAAGGAGTTCGTCAATGACGTTGTATGCACTGAGGAACAATCAAGCCCAAATCCTCTAGCTCTACTAATGGAAGCTCAGCCCAAAAGGGCGTCAAAACCTCTGCAGAAGAAGAAGAAGAAAGTAGTAGAGGTTGAATCTGATGAAGATGAGAGTGATGAAGAAGGAACTGATCTTGAAGCTGAGCTTGCAGATCTCCAGAAGAAGATGGCACTGCTGGCCAAGAAGTTTGCCAAGAGAAACAGCTCTTCAAATAAGCTGCGAACCTCTTCTTCCAGCTACAAACAAAAGAACCAGGACCAAAGCTCAGCCAGGAAGGCTACATCAACTGCTAATGCCCCTGTGTGCTATAACTGCAGGAAGCCTGGACACATCAGCAAAGACTGTCGGCTCCCAAAGAAGAGAGATGCAAACTTCTACAAACAGAAGATTCTAATGAATAAACAAAAGCTCTTCTTAGCACAACAGAAGGAAGCAGAAACCTCTGGCAAACATGCTGAGCTAGTCCAGTGGGCGGAAGATGATTCTGAAGAAGAAGAAGAAGAGGAAGAGAACTTCGCCTTGATGGCAAGGCTGGAGGATGAAGAAGAGAAAAAGGGTGATGCTGCGATCCCCGGAAGTGAATGCTCTACAAGCACTGTAAGTACCTCTAATCACTCTCACACTATACAAACTCAGTCCTTACACAATAAGGACCACCTCATTAAAGAACTGCAGGAGAGATTAGACAATAATTACAGGGTACTGAAACAGAACCTTGACCAAAAATCTTCCTTAAGCGTTCAACTTGAAAATGCCAAAGATCAAATCAAAAGGGTGTCCTCAGACTTTGAAAGCTTTGAACTTAAAATAGCTGAACTAACTAAGAAACTGCAAGACAGTGAAGTTGAGAAAAACACAGCTAAAGCTGACTGTGAATTTTTAAGAAATAAAAGAAGCAGTCTTTTAAGCAAAGTAAAGGAACTTGAGGATGTATGTGTCAGAAGAGGTCAAACCGAACACACAGTTTTTCTAAATCGTATAAGCGATGTTCAGCATTACAACCCAAAAGCTGGTCTTGGACTACCGAACCCGCGTCATTTAAAGAAAGTTGACTGCCGTCAGTTGTATGATGCAACTTACTTGACTCTAGACATTGATAAGAAAATGAAATTTGGGGGTGAAGAAGAAACCACTAAAGAAGAAGAAGAGAAAAGGAGTAATCCTAAAATTGAGACCTCTTTTGACTATACTCCTCTGGTTGACAAAGCTCTTTCTAAAGAAAAGGTAATCTACAACGAGGAGGGGTTTGATATTTTTAATGTCCCAAAAGGGGTTCCATATTACGAAAGTCCAATGGGTCCCACTCCTAAAACTGGAATTTTTAAGTCTGGACAGGACAAGTGCATCTCTCCACTGGTCCAAAAATATGCAGATCTTCAGAAAACCCTTGAAAATGAGAGAGAGCGTTTTGAAACTGAAAAGAAAAGTTCTGAAAGCAATTGGCAAGAGCTATTAAGCAAATTTGATGAATTAAGTGAAAAATATCATTCTGCTTTAAAAACTGCTCAAACCTCTTCTGATAAAACTAAATTTTCTGAATATTCTGCCACTCATCACTCTTCTCCTTTTGTCACAGGACAAGAAGTGAAAAGAAGAGGAGAAGGGAAGAAAGAGTGGGAGATGAAGAGAAAGGAAATAGCTGCTGGCAAGAAGAAAGTTTTTGAGAATAAGCCTGGTCCTAGATCCAGCTCCATTTTGTACTCTAAAACTAAATCTAAACCTGTCCATGTAAACTCAGTTTCTAGTAGTTCAGTCTTGTGTCCCAAGCTGAAAAATTCTGTGACATCTTTTGAACATGGCTCTTTGTATAATTCCACTATTGCTTATGGTTATTCTGTTCCAGACCCCCACAATTATGAATGCGATGTAAATGCTGTTAAATCAAAGCCTTTTAGAAAGCTCAAACCCGAAAGAGAAACCAAGAAAGGAACTTCTAAGGGAACTTTTTGTATTCCTGATATGAAATATTCTCTCAGAGTTCATTCAAGGAAACATCTAAATCGGCTTTCTAAAGAGGAGATTTTCAAAACTAAATTGAAGAAACAACCTTTCAATCACAAAGCACCTGTCTACTCTCCTCCTAAACCTAAAATGGAAAGGTGGGTTCCCAAGATAAGACCCACTCAAACTAAAGCAGAAAAGTGGGTCCCTAAGATGAGACCTACCAAACCCGAAACTGAAAGGTGGGTCCCTAAAATGAAACCTACCAAGCCTGAACTTGAAAGGTGGGTCCCTAAGATGAGACCTACCAGACCTGAAACTGAAAGATGGGTCCGCAGACGAAGACCCATCCAAACTGAAACTGAAAGGTGGGTCCACAGACGAAGACCCATCCAACATGAACCTGAAAGGTGGGTCCCTAAGATGAGACATCTCAGACCCACCAAAACTAAAAAGGAAACTGTTAAGTGGGTCCCAAAAATCAGACCCACTGCAAAAGCAGATATGGCTGTCAGAGAGCCCACAAGAGATAAATCTCTTGTTGAAAAAGCTGCGGACTTTGGATCACAGCTCAAAGCGAAACTTGAATGGATGTTTTTCAATGATGAGGAAGGACCCATTCCAAGATGGGTACCTGAACCTATTTAACTGTTTTGCAGGACGGTCATGTGTGGCACTTGGATTCTGGATGCTCAACCCACATGACCGGAGTAAAGTACCTACTGAGCAACTATACCACCTGCTATGGAGGCAATGTTAGATTCGGGAACGACGCCTCATCTCCTATTCTTGGATATGGGGATGTCATCTGTGCCAGCGTCACCATCAAAGATGTTTCTTTTGTCAAAGGGCTCAAACACAATCTTCTGAGTATAGGACAATTCTGCGACAGTGGGATGGAAGTGAGGTTCATTGCCAAACAATGCTGTGTTCTAGACAGCGAAGGGAACTCATTATTAACGTGTTACAGGACCTCCAACCTGTACACTATTGATCTGAAAAGCGTTCAATCCACCACTTCCATCTGTCTGCTGTCCAAAGCTTCAACGGAACAAAACAACCTCTGGCACAGACGTCTTTCCCATCTTAATTTCAAGAATTTGTCCATCCTGTCATCGAAGAAACTTGTAAAGGGGCTTCCTCCGTTGAAATCTTCCACAGAGAATCATTGTAGTGCCTGCAAAATGAGCAAAATGAAGAGAAGCTCCCACAAGTCAAAGCCTGTCCCATCATCTACTTTACCGCTGCAACTGATACACATGGATCTGTGTGGACCTATGAGAGTCCAAAGCATCAACGGCCGCAAATATACACTGGTGATCGTTGATGACTTCTCTCGGTACACATGGACAAAATTTCTTCGTAAAAAGGACGAGGCAGCAGAAATCATTATGACCTTTGTCAGAACAGTCCAAAAACTGCTGCAGCAAAGTGTTCGAATCATCAGAACTGACAACGGTACCGAGTTCAAGAACCAAACTCTCACTGGATTCTATGAATCTCTCGGTATCACACAGCAATTCGCAGCAGCCAAAACTCCCCAACAAAATGGAGTGGTTGAAAGAAAGAACAGGACCCTTGTCGAAGCGGCACGCACCATGCTCATCCAGTCAAGATTGCCACACTTTATGTGGGCAGAGGCCATTAATACGGCGTGCTACACCCAAAACAGAACATCTATTCACAAACGCTACGACAAGACCCCATATGAAATCTTTTTCAACCGAACTCCGGATATCTCATTCTTTAAGATATTTGGCTGCAAGTGCTTCGTACTAAATGACAGAACTGATAGAGGTAAGCTAGACGCAAAAGCCCAAGAAGGGGTGTTCATTGGCTACTCCCAGCAGTCCAAAGCTTACCGAGTCTATCTTAGAGACAACCGAACGGTCATTGAGAGTGTTAATGTGACATTCTATGAGATGGCTGACTTCGCAACGGAACACTTACAAGCTGACCCGTCACTTACTGCACCAGTGGACTCTGACACAGTTGAACAAAACCCTGTACCTGAAGGTGTGATTCTCAACTCTCTCTTTCAGAACTTCTACGAGAATTCACAACCTTCACCTTCTCCTTGCACACCAGCTTCATCGTCAAACATTCCACAGCAACCAACTACTTTCACTGAGATTCCACTCCTTCTCGGACTTGATAATGAACCATCTACTCCGTCAACTCCCCAAACTAATCACGGAGGAGTGGATGATCACGGGTTTGCTACCACATCAGAGTCATCTCCACCGCACGCCTCAGCTGCTCAAGAGTCACCAATCCCTTACCAGGACTCGGATCAACCGATCATTACACCTAATCCTCTTGCACATGAGAGGAAATGGACAAGAGCTCATCCCACTGAACAAATAATCGGTGATCCGGGTCAAGGTGTGCGTACGAGATCGGCTACTATGAATGAATGTCACTATGCATGCTTTCTAAGCCAGAATGAACCATCTAAAGTCTCAGATGCACTCGTTGATCCAGATTGGGTGATTGCTATGCAAGATGAGCTCAACCAGTTTGACAGATTAGAAGTATGGACACTCGTGCCTAAACCCCCTCAGAAAACCATAATTGGCACCAAATGGGTGTTCAAGAACAAGAAGGACGAAGAAGGCACAGTGATACGCAACAAGGCACGGCTGGTCGCTAAAGGATACAATCAGCAAGAGGGCATAGACTATGATGAAACATTTGCACCCGTAGCAAGAATTGAAGCAATACGCCTCTTTCTTGCGTACGCGGCCCACAAGAACTTTACCGTCTTTCAAATGGACGTCAAGACTGTCTTTCTGAATGGAGTCTTGGAAGAAGAAGTCTATGTCGCTCAGCCCGAAGGATTTGTAGATCCCAGATACCCCAACCATGTGTACAAGCTGAAAAAAGCTCTGTATGGACTGAAACAAGCCCCAAGAGCTTGGTACGATGCTTTAACTGAATTTCTGGTTGACTCAGGTTTCTCAAAAGGAAAGATTGATACTACACTTTTCATCAAGCGACAGAAGTCTGACATCATCCTGATTCAGATCTATGTTGATGATATCATCTTCGCCTCCTCAAATCCACGTCTGTGCAAACATTTTGAGAAACTAATGAAAACTAAGTTTGAAATGAGCATGATGGGAGAGCTAAACTTCTTCCTAGGCCTGCAAGTAAGACAACTCTCTGACGGCATTTTCATCAATCAGTCCAAGTATATTTTGGAAATGCTTAAGAGATTCAACATCGATAGCAAGTCTTCCATGCCGACCCCTATGTCCCCCACCAACAAACTGGACTCAGACCCTTCTGGGAAATCAGTCGATGCCACAAACTATAGGGCAATCATTGGATCTTTGCTGTATCTCACGTCTAGCAGGCCTGATATCGTCTTCTCTACATGCTTATGTGCACGCTTTCAGGCGAATCCAAAGGAGTCCCATCTGACGGCTGTTCGAAGAATACTGAGATACCTCAAAGGCACAGTGCATCTAGGCCTTTGGTATCCCAAACACTCAGGTTTTGACCTCGTCGGATACTCTGACGCAGATTTTGCTGGTTGCCGGATGGACCGCAAAAGTACCTCGGGAGCTGTCCAGTTCTTGGGCGATAAGTTAGTCTGCTGGTCTTCCAAGAAACAGAACTGTGTGTCAACATCTACGGCCGAGGCAGAATACGTCGCGGCTGCTAGCTGTTGTTCACAAATATTATGGATGAAGACCCAGCTAAAAGACTACGGTTACACTTTCTGTCATATCCCGATCTACAGCGACTCTCAGAGTGCCATCGCCATCACCAGCAACCCGGTTCATCACTCCCGCACGAAACACATCGACCTGAGATATCATTTCATCAAAGACCAAGTGGAAAAAGGGGATATTGACATGTACTTTGTAAGCTCCGAGCTTCAACTGGCTGATTTGTTTACTAAGGCATTGGATGAAAAGAGATTCCAGTTCCTGGTTTCCAAATTAGGCATGTTGAACCTCGAGCCTTTGTAATTCTGTTTCCTCTGGTCTGTAAAAATGTGTGTGTGTGTGTGGGACCTGTACAAAGTGTGCGTATGTGTGTTTGTAATTTGTGTGCGTTGCATGTGTCGAGGGGGAGACAAAGAGCAAAAAAGATCAAAAATAGTGTGTGTGCGTTTGCATTCATCGAGGGGGAGAAAAAGGACTAAAAGATCAAAAAAATAGTGTGAGTGAGGTGCATTTAGTGTGTGTTCATTGCATTCATCGAGGGGGAGAAATTTTGAAAAATCTTAAAAAAAAAAAAAAAAACCAACAACAGTGCGTGTGTTGACTTCAGCGAGGGGGAGTACTTTTTACTGATCATAAATGGATCATTTCACCCCTAAGGCCCAAATTTTTTTTCGGCCCGTTTCTAAACTCGCGTATATATACTCATTTTTAATCCCCTTCCTTCCCATTGCCTAAGCTTCCTTCTCGCAGAAAACACTCCGAGCTCGAATTCTCACTAACACTCTTTGCCGTCCTCCAAACTTTCCTCCCTCTCACAGACCTCCACTCACCCCTCACACAGGTAGATTTTCACTTCGTACTTCCCATCACTCTCCTCTCTCAGACCTTCACACATCTCGAACTGTCCCTTAACCAAAATCACAATCAAAAAACGACGCGCTTTTCCTCAAAATAAATTTTCAAACAAAAGGGGGCTTGATTGACTGATTATCCTTATTATTGCTTTGTTTTTCAGGTGGTTATCTTCTTCGTGCGAACATGCGTTCTGGAACTCGAGTTCATGGACTGCCGTTTCAAATTCGAGCAGACCGCGAGTTTGTAAACTCGCGCTCTGGGCTCGAGTTTGTAAACTCGCACTCTGGGCTCGAGTTTGTAAACTCGCGCTCTGGAGCTCGAGTTTGTAAACTCGCCTTCAGGGCTCGAGTTTGTAAACTCGCGCTCAGGGCTCGAGTTTGTAAACTCGCGGCCAGGGTTCGAGTTTGTAAACTCGCGGCCAGGGTTCGAGTTTGTAAACTCGCAGCCAGGGTTCGAGTTTGTAAACTCACAGCCCGGGTTCGAGTTTGTAAACTCGCACTCAGAGCTCGAGTTTGTTAACTCGCACCCATGGCTCGAGTTCGTAAACTCGTGCTCATGGGCTCGAGTTTGTTAACTCGCACTCATGGGCTCGAGTTAACAACCTTGGTGCCAGAACTCGTTTCCTCATCTCTGAAATCCTAAACCCAAAAGAATTTTTTTACTAACGGGTGCCATTCTTTCAGCTCAAAATGTCAGGCACTCAACAAGATACTCCCCAGGAGGATGCGCACTACACACAGCTGTTCCCCAAATACAAGTGGGTTCGGCTACAGGACAACAACTTTCAGCTCGACCTAGCTGTCTTCAGGTGCCCTGACCCGGTCATTCCCATAATTCTTAAGGGGCATTACATCTGGAAAGCACTAAGCAAAGCGATCACGGTCCCCGAAATCTACTTGCAACAACTATGGGGGACCATGCACTTGACTTCCAAGAAGGACGCATCCAGTCTGAGTGCAACGCTCCACAACAGACGTCTGACTTTAACAGCATCCACTCTACAAGCCATACTGGAGCTGCCTATCCACGATACCTATGAACAACTACCCTCCAAGGCCGAACTAATGGAAGGACTAGTGCAATTGGGTTATGATGCTCCGCTACCGTTCCTGTCCCACTTCAAGCTGATGAACCTGCCATACCCGTGGAAGACACTGTTCGGCCTTGTCAACAAATATCTCTCTCCAAAGCACGCCGGCCATGACAAGTGCAACCTGCAGATCTTCCAAATCTTCCATGGGATCGTCTTCGCAAAAAATTACGATATGGCGCAGCTATTCTGGATTGAGCTGGTCACTCAAGTCCAAGACAAAGAGGACGGAAAGACGGGTATGACGATTCCCTACGCCAGATGGTTGGCGCTCATTATTGCTGACTACATGACCGCCCACCCAGGGATCCCACAGCGCAAAGATGAAGACCAGTTCACTGCTCCGAAACTCCAGTACTTCAAGCGCTTCAAGCATGACACTTTGGGAATGACCATACCCGATTATCTGCTGGACCTGGGAAATCCACGACATTCCGCAGTCATCCAGTATAGGGAGAGTCTACTGAAAGATGGCCCCATGGTTCAGTCAAACCCAGCTGGACCTGCCCCGGGGCCTAAGCCGAGAGCTAGTAAGGGTCCGAAGAGAGCCAGTAAGCCACAGAAACCAGTGGCGCGTGTGCCCCATGAAGGGAAGTCTGATGATTCTCTCGAGAGGAATCAGACGGCTGAGGGCGCACGTACAAACGCTGCGGAACCTGCCGATGAATCGTTCAGCCCGGCCCACAAAAAGGCTGACGATGAGGCCTCCAATAGCGTGGCCAAAGACGATGAGGATGATGACGGCGATGATGACTCCGACGATAGTGACGGCGTGGAGCACACTTTCGCTCTGATCCGAAAGGGGAAGCTGCCAATTGATTCTCCTCCAAAGAAGGTCACCCCTGAGGATGCAGCTCCTTTTATAGCTGCCCGTCCCAAGACGTTAGTCCTCAAACCCGTGAAGGAGACAGCTACAGCTAAGATTGCTGCTCCCCGGTCACCTAAGGCTAAAGCCAAGAAGCAGCGTCCTGTCCGAAAGAGTTTGGTTGCTGACGAGGACCTTCATATTTTCGACGACTGTCTTCCCTTCATCTCTATAAGCCGAGCCGAATCTCTAAGTACAGGGGCCAACCTTGTTGGTCCCCGAGTAGAAGCCGCAGCATCGGGCTCAACTGCGCATGCACCGCCCTCTCCCAGCCACTCGTTAGCCTCCCAAAAGGCTAACGTTTCAACATCACGGGACTCACCCACCTCACTGGTTCCCTCCGAACCAGTTGAGCACTCTAGTGGCCCACCGCCCGAGGCCACAACCCCCTCTTTCTCCACATCGAGTCTAGGTGTCACATTCCCCACATTTTCCAATTTTTCTAGGACACCTACACCTTTCACAGCACATACAGGTGCACACACCCTGGATACAACGACCGGAGTGCAAACAAGGATGGTCGGAAGCCCTGCTGTGCCAAAAATGACTTCATCTTTGCACGCAGGCCACACATCAGCTCTCTTCACTGATGCTGTGACAACAGTTACAACCCCCGTAACTGGAAACCTTACACCCGAAGACGTTACCGTTCTCATGAACCGCTACATGGAGTCCACCATCAAACCATGGGTGCAACAAGCATTCACCGCTTGGGCACAGGACTCCAAACCAACCCCAGCGGTTCATAGTGAACAGAGCCACCCCAAACCCCACTCTTCACCCTCTCAATCCATTCCACAACCCACTCCTACCATCCCTCTCCCATCCACCACACCATTTAGCCCTTCACTCTCTCGGGGAACCCACGATACGGAACTGGTATCGCCCTCTGCCTCGACCAATCCCTACCACCTGTCCCGCCTTGAGCTTGCCGATCTCCTGTTTCTTCGGTTGCTGGAGGTCGACACTTGCCACCTTTCACCCTTCGAACGCGACCTTCTCCAAATTTTCTTCAAACATGACCGCCCTCAGTACGGCACTTGCCGTGACAGTCCCCGAGGTCTCAAACGTTCCCATGAGGATCCCGATGATTCGGAACCTCATGAGGGGGAGAACAAGAGGCCTCGGACACTTGAGCAAGCAGCCTCTACCAGCCATGAACCCCAGCCAAACACCTCATCAAACCAGCCCACCAACCAACCACTACCTTCCTCGAGCCACAACCAAGCCCAACTCTCTAGCCTGGTCGAGCTAGACGAAACATCCCGAGGCTTATCTCCTAGAGATACTGTCCGAGGAGGGGATGGAAGTCCTGTAGTGGTTACCTCTGGTACATCACAAAGTTCAGGCCATCGATCAGAACACAGTTCGAAATCGATGACAACATCCCGAGGCGTGTCTCCAAAGGATACCGTTCGAGGAGGGGATGGAAGTCCTGACAATGCTATATCTGACTCATCTGTCAAGTCAGGCCATCAGCCAGAACTCAGTTCTAACCTGATGACAACGGGCAATCCTAGTGAACCCGGTTGTGACTCACGAGAAAAATCACCACAGCTGAGAGTCCCCTACATTCCCCAAGGCAAAGATATTCACGATGCACTCGAGGATGCTGTGGTACATGACGTTTGGCCGATAAAATGGACAGAGTGGGATGATCTTAGAAGCGAAGCCGAGTCAGAGGATATGCAGCGAAATTGGTGGCTGAGAGAGTTACTGGCCAAATGCGCAGAAGACATCATACGCCTTGATGAAGAGGAACTCAAGGAAGGGGAGGACTACAAAAAGATACCCAGGGAGCTAGAATCCGTCATCAGACAAACGGCAAGCAAGTTGCCCCCAAAAGAAAAACTCTGGGAAAACATCAGAATAAATGCCCCCTTCCAAGAGGAAATCAGAAAGGGAATTTGGAGAACCGCAGACAAGCTCAAACAGCTAGATGAACTAAAGATCCGTGGTTTGACTCACCTCAAAGGAAAAATGGCTGGCGGACATCTTCACATGCTGATGCACAGATCATCTGGAAAGCAACGTCAAGTACTGGAGAGAGATATGAAGTCCAGCACCCATCCTATTGACGCTATCCTTGATATACACAGAGAAGATCATCACACCATCCCGTTCTACAGCTTCAAAGTTCGACGGACAGACTCCAGCATATTCATCTGCCAGGAAAACGACTTTATAATGATGAAAATGGAGGATATCTACCAAATGTTCATGGTAAGTAGGTACCTCCCACTGAGTCGAAACAGGACACACGAAGAAGGCTATGAGGCGATCAAGCGGTTTATGCTGAGACAGATCAGATTCTATGCTGCCCATGATCTACAGATGGCCCTGGAAAACAATGTTCGAAAAGCGAATCTGGTAGAACCGACTCTGAACGGTCCAGAGCTCAAAAAGTACAGACCATACCACATCTTCAAGGACCCAGTCTCCATCATATATCTCAATCACGAGGAACAGAAAAGACTCATGTGGGTAGAAGACATTCACAAATACTGTGATGGGACTCTGAAGATCATTCAGACTAAGCTACAAGAGATCAAAGAAAATATAGATCCAAGACTTGCGGACGCCAGCGAGGAAGAGCTCCAAGTATACGAGAAGGTGTGGACCATCCTAAAGCCTATCAACGAGCAACTTGAAAAGAGAAGAATGCTGAGACAGTATGAGCATGCGCTAAATTTCAGAAAGCATTACTTCAGATCTCAAAAATAAATGCAAGACGGCACTTGATCACAAAGGGGGAGATTGTTGAAGACTATTTATTGTGAATCAAGTTTGTCTGTCTTGTCTGTAATAAGTTAGATGTTTACTATTTCTATTCTGTACTGATTAAATATATCTGTTAGAATAGTATACAATATGGGCCAAGTGTTAGGCCCATACTCAGGCAAGAAGCCTTTGTACGCATACCTGAGCCTCGCCTATAAAAGAGGGAGGAGGACTCAGGTTTGCGTACAAAGGCTTCTTGCCTGAGTATGGGCCTAACACTTGGCCCATATTGTATACTATTCTAACAGATATATTTAATCAGTACAGAATAGAAATAGTAAACATCTAACTTATTACAGACAAGACAGACAAACTTGATTCACAATAAATAGTCTTCAACACTTCGTACCTTCAGAGTTGGTGTTTGGATCAATTTTGGATATTTGACTAAATTTGGTACTCTTTTTGCAAATTTTAGAATTTTCAATTTCAAATAATAGTTGGTTGCCTTATCCTACTAAAACAGATTAATAATAGCCTATTGTTTAGAGACACGTTTAGTTGATACGAAGTAATTTAAAATCCGATTACTCCGGAAGTCCAACTTGATCGGGTTTAATATTTGCTTAGATCTAATTAGATTAGAATATTTATCTTTGAGATTTAGAAGGATTAATTTTAACTGTTATTATATTATTATTTTATAGCATGCTTATACTTTAAGTACTTGGTTATTGCATTTTTTATAAATTAGATTTATATTGCATGTGTAATTTATCTGTTTGAGTTAGATCTCATTAACATATTATTTGATAATATGTTTTAGCATCTTGTTTAAGTAATTTAATACCTCGTTAAATGTTCCCTATAGATTAAAATTTAAGTCTTATCTGAGATAATGACATCACCCATCATAATTAAATTTGTTGAAATATTTTTTCGTTGAAGAATATTTCACCCAAGTGTTTATTCCATTCGACAAAATATAGAACTAATTTATAGATATATATGTTTGTGATCGTGTGATGGTTTTTGACTTACTTAAATTAGCTCGAGTCGCCCAAGCGTCAGGGTTAATTTAGGGATTTCGATCAATTAAAATTTGATCAACCAAGAATTGCTTGGACGCAATTGGTCTAGGGACTTACCCATTATATTATTGCAATGATCAGCCCAAGTTGGGACTGTAATAGTATGAATGTGGATCTTGGCCACTATGATTGTGAAAACAATCTATGTTCTTTTTATTGGGGTCAAAGAGCATGAAAAATAGTGGGAGCTAAATAATTAAAAGTCCATATTATATAGTTAACTAAATGTGATCATAGGAATTAATATATGATTTTAATTCCCGTTCTATTTGAACTTCTCTAGGCTTTTAGGATGTCGAATTTATCATTGAAAAGTATCTTGGATACATGCAATCTGACTCGACCAGACTTTCTAGACTTCGAACAAAATGTGCGTTTAGTGTTTAGGCAACAAAATATTGAGAATGTGTTTGACACATTGTACCCGAGGTTCCTAATATCAACTCTTCTGAATTAGTTATGTTTGACATGGACAATCAGAAGAATAATGTTGCTAAGGTAAGTTCTACTGCTGAATCTTTTCCTACGGGAAAGAACAAGCAGAAGAAGAAAAGTAAGGTTAGACCTAAGCCTCTAGCTTTGAAACCTAAGGGTAGGATTCAAAAGAAATATAAGGTACTAAAGGATGTATGTCTCTACAGCAAAGAGAGGGCATTGGAAGAGAGGTCTTAAGCTATGTAGGGTTAATCTAGTCCAAGCAGCGAGTGCTTTTAGCTTAGGTATTTTTGTCATTAATATTAAAATGTCTACAACTAACTCTCATTGTTGGGTATTAGATATAACGTGTGGCTCACACATTGGAATAATGTGTAAAGTCTAAGTGACAGTAAGCAGTTAGGCTGGGTGAAGTTGCTGCTAGGCGTGTAGGCATTTATAAATTAGATTTACCCAGTGGTTATAGTTTAGAACTAAATAATTGTTATTTTGTTCCTTCTATAACAAAGAATATGATTTCCATTCATATGTTAGACATTAAGGGGTTTCCTTTCATTTTCCTTATAACACTTGTTGTTTTTAACAAAATGACATTGTGTATGGAAATTACCTCTTATGAATGGTTTATATATTCTTACTTGTAGGCATGTCATATTAAATGTACAAAATAAGAGACCAAGGTTAAGTAATCAGAAAAATACCACATATGTTTTGCATTGTGACTTGGCCATATTAGTGAAACAAGAATAACAAGGTTAAGTAAATTAGATTACTTAACACCATTTGATTTTGAATCACATGGTAATTGTGATTCCTGTCTCTTAGCTAAAATGACCAATAAACCTTTTCTTGGAAAAGGATTGTGGGCCAAAGAAGTGCTTGAGTTGATTCACACAGATGTGTGTGGACAGTTCTAAACTCAAGCTAGAGGAGGATTTTCTTCATCATTTTACTGATGATTTCTCTAGGTTTGAATTTGTGTATCTTATGAAACACAAATCAGAAGCTTTTGAGAAATTCATGGAGTATAAGGCTGAAGTAGAAAACCAAAATGACAAGAGTATCAAAACTCTACGATCTGATCATGGAGGGGAATACTTGAGTAAGGAGTTTCTTGATTACTTAAAAGGTCAAGGAATTCAGTGACAATGGACTCCTCCAAGAACACCTCAATTGAATGGTTTCTGAAAGGAGAAATAGAACCTTGTTGGACATGGTTAGGTCCGTGATGAATTCCAGTCTCTTCCAACATCTCTTTGGGGGTACGCATTGGAAACCTCAATATACGTTCTGAATAGAGTTCCATCTAAGTTAGTGCAAAAGACACCATATGAGTTATGGTGTAATAAGAAGCCTATTCTTACACATATTAAAGTGTGAGGTTGCCTTACATATGTGGAGAACATGGACATTGACTAGTTGGGACCTAGAAGTGAGAGATATTATTTTGTGAGGTATCCTAAAGAAACTAGATGATACTAATTTATCTTCCCGAGGAATAAAAATAATAATAAAAAAAATCATTATTTCCAGACAAACGAGATTCCTAGTATAAGACTTGGTCTTTAAGGAATGTAATCGTGGGAGGATAGAACTTGATGAAGTTCAAGAATCACAAAATAACATAGAGGATGAAGACTTGTTAGATGGTCAAAACAAGGATTCAGTGGGAGAATTGAGTGGAAGCATGCCTCTAGGAGGATGTCTTTCAGCTAGTGGGAGTAACATAGGAATCACCTCGCACCGGCAAGTGATTCTTATTAAAGAAAGAGATGACATGGTTGTCATTCCTTCTGCGCTGACTTCTCCTTCTCTGGAAACACTTAAAAGTGTAGCACCGGAAAACTCTCTGAGCATTGGATAGTTCAATGAAAGAGAACCTCTTCACGATCAGAATGAATAGCCTGAACAAAACGCAAAACATTCAACTCTGTGGGTCTACAAGAATTCGTCATGAACTAACTAGGTTTGACTTCCTCATGGAGGATCATGATGATGTTGAGATTCCTAATAAGGATGAACCTAAGACCTACACTAAAGCAATATTAGATGTTGATTTGGAGAGGTGACGAGATGCCATGAAATCTAAAATGGACTTGATGTATATCAATCAAGTATGAAACTTGGTTGACTTGCCTGTTGGGTTAGACCGATTGGATGCAAAGGATTTTCTAGAAGAAAATTGATGCTGAAGTTAAGGTGCAAGCGTACAAAGCTAGGCTAGTGGATAAAGGCTATAGTCAAAGAAAAGGAATTGACTTTAGTGATACCTATTCGCCAGTTGCAAAAATCAAGTCCATTTGAATTTTTCTTGTGATAGATGCTACCTATGATTATGAGATTTGACAAATGGATGTCAAAACCCACTTCCTTAATGGAAACCTCAAGGAGGAGGTGTACATGGTACAACTTGAAGGTTTTTGCATCCAAGTCAAATTCTAAATCACTATGTTAATTAGACAAATCTATTTATGCGCTAAAACAAGCCTCTAGGAATTGAAATATTAATTTTAATGAAATAGTCAAATCGTTTGACCTCATCAAATGAAATGAGGGTGCTTGCGTGTTTAGAGTGCGCAATAAGGATAGCGTGGTCTTTATAATCATATATGTTGATCATAAAGAATGATATCCCCTCATTGAAGTCCGTGAAAGAATGATCACCCAAAATCTTCATGAATATCTTTTTGTCTATGGTAGACAGAAAGAACTAGTAGAATTTAATTATTCTAGCACTAATTTCATGTATGATAAGAAAGACTACGAGTCACAGTCAGTATATGTTTTTTGTCTCCATGTAATAGTAGTGCTGAAAGAGTTGCAAGTAAGAAACTACTATAAATTCGACAACTAGTGCCCAGTAAATTGTTGCATTTGATGCAACATAGGTAAGCGTTTAGATACGTTAGTTCCTTAAAGGAATAGGGGTAGTTCCTAGCAACAGTTATCCAATAATTGTTATTGTGACTGTTCTGGTGCATTTGCACAAGCTAAGAAACCAAGATGCAAGGTAAGGAACTAGAAAATACCAGTATGCTATTATGTTTTGATAACAAATAGCAAGATGAGAAGTTGCAATAGAACGCATTCCCGTAGAGGATAATTTGGCTGGCTCATTCACCAAACCTTTGAGATGTGAGAAACATACTAGACTTTTGAGAGTCTAGGTGTTAGACGCATCGGTGATTGGCACTAGGCCAAGTGGGAGATTGTTAGTATATATGTCCTAGCGAGAATCACTTTTTAGAGATATATGTACTTGATCACATTCAGTTTTATATATTTGATATATACGGTATTACACATTGATGATTAAGTATTTCGATTGCCAATATCTTATTCATAATTGTGTTCCCTTGGACTTATGTTGTCAATAAGTAAGTGGGAGCTTATATGATATAACATAAGGTCCTAAAATAGCCCCAATCAATGATCATCAAGAATGGGATATTGATGATATGCGATAAGATTGGTATGTGGATTGCATCATACTTTTAGAAAGTATAGTTGATCTCACAACTATGAGTTCCTGTAATTCATGATGGTCACATAGATATTTTAGAGAATATTGGGATACCCACCGAGAAACCATTTGATAAGTTCTATTCATGTGTCTATGGGATTATCGGCGTATAGAGTAGTGTAATAGTCCTCCGACTTGAGGTCAATGCGTACTACATGTGCGGAGTGATGTAGTTTGACCATGACCAACGCTTTCACTCCAATCGGGGTAGATACGGCATGTGTTGGGTGCATCACGAAGCACATGGCGTAGTAGTTGAGCCAAGAGAGGATTCATTCCTCATAATAGATTAAGAGAGAACATTCTACTTCTCATATTTAGATGGATCATAAAGTCATTGGCCAATGCAAAGATATATTCGTTTTTGGATATCAAATATGATCGTTATGGATCATCTAGAAAGATTGAGAGACAGAGACTGAGTTATTGGAATAGACACAATATCATGTTCTAGACTTAGTTGAATGTTCGTTGAATGAAAGGACCGTATCACTATGAGCTCTATATTACAGGGAGTTTGAATAGTCCTCGCAAACGTCCTTATATATTAAGTTTGTCTGGTAAATCGTCTAGGGATTCTACTAAGACCTTAATTTGATTAGTGCTTAATATATAAGGCCCTATGGGTCACACAACAAGTGATTATACCTTCCGATTGAATTGTTAGAAGGAATTAAATATTATTAATTGGATTAAATAATATTTAATTGGTAATACTGAAAATGGATTAAATATTAATTAGATTAAACATATTTAATTCATGAATTTGAAGGAGAGTTCTATTTGATAGAATTAATTAAGTGTGATAAATTAGATTTATTATACTTAATTAAGATGTATTTATTATTTAATAAAGTTGATATTTTCTTTTGTAATTTAGAACTAAAAAGAAAAGTAAATAAACTAAATAATAATATATAATAAATAGAGAGTGGCGTAAGATCACTTCTCTATTGTGGTTATTATTATTATTATTTTGGTTTGTTTTATCTACTTATTTAATTAATAAGTAGTATTGGTCCTAGCGGGATTAGAACTCATTAATTAGAAAGACTTTCATTGTGATTGGGAAACTAGTTTTGAACTAGTATAAATACATCCACCTCCTTCATAATTTTGTGACCAGTTTTCTAGATTCAGTATTAACAGTTTATTTCCCTGCGAAGAGATTTCCTAGCCTTTCTCTATGGGAGATCTAATCGTTCTTTCGGAAAGGAGAAATCGCGTGGATACCTAAGGTCAAGGATTATCACCACTAGGCTGGAAGATCTGTAAGTTCTGACTCAGATCTACTATTATTGTTATATTCGTTGTTTTGTCATAATCAGGAAAGATCTGTTTGGGAAAATTTCAAACTTCCGTTGTTGTACTTTCGAGCTACGTTACATCAATTTCCTAACAGGCGTAACAAGTGGGAGAACGATGACAACATATGTAGAGGCCACATTCTTAATGGTATGTCCGATGCGTTATTTGATATTTACCAAAACGTTGAGAGTGCGAAGGAATTGTGGAATTCTCTTGAGTCAAAATACATCGGCGAGGATGCTTCTAGTAAGAAGTTCTTGGTGAGTGATTTTAATAATTATAAAATGGTTGACTCAATGCCGGTTATGGAACAATACAATGAACTCCTTCGTGCTCTTGGTCAATTTAAACTCCACAAGATAGGTGTTGATGAGTCCTATGCCGTGTCGAGTATAATTGACAAACTTCCATCCTCTTGGAAGGATTTTAAACGTTCTTTAAAACATCAAGATGAGGAACTGTCATTGGTTCAACTTGGGAGTCACTTGCGCATTGAGGAGAATCTTCGTGTGCAAGAGAATGACCAAATTATGGGTGAAGTTGAATCTAGACTGGCTCATGTTCACTTGGTTGAGGATAATAAATCTAACCCGAAAGATTAGGGAAAGGCAAAAAGCGCAAGTATGAAGACCATGACAAACCTAACAAGAAACCGAAAGGTTTAGTTTGGTTGAGGTGTCAAAAGGTTGGACATGTCAAGCGTGATTGCCGTGTGAAACTGAACAAGAATGGCGCTGGAACGAGTGGCAGTGAACAGGAACGGTCTATGGACTTGGTTCCACGGAAAGGAGGTCAGTTCCTGACTAACTTTGATAATTCTGTCCAGAATTATGTATCACTCATTCCAGAATATTTTTATGTACAGGATGATGACTGTGAATGGTGGATTGACTCGGGGGCTACGAGCCATGTGTGTAAGGATAAAGGATGGTTTGAAAACCTAGAACCAGTGGAGGTCGGTTCCTTCTTACGCATGGGAGACGAGTCAATGGTGCCTATCTTGGGAAAGGGTGTAGTTGTTTAGAATTTACTTCTGGAAAAACAATTACGTTGTTTGATGTTTCGTATGTACCGAAGGTTCGAAAGAATCTTGTTTCGGGAAGTATGTTGAATAATTTACGGTTCAAACGAGTGATTGAATCCGATAAATATATTCTGTCCAAGGGTGGTGTGTTTGTTGGTTTTGGATATTTATCAAATCTCATGTTTCATTTGAATGTTGTGAATAAATTAATTTCTAGTGATAATTATGTTTTTGTGGCATCTTCCATGAATGATTGTATGATTTGGCATGCTAGATTAGCTCACGTTAATTTTAGAAAAATGCATGAAATGTCTAAAGATGGTTTAATTCCGGCTTTTGATATTAATGATGATAAGTGTAGGACTTGCATGCTTACTAAGATCACAAAACAACTGTTTCCTAATGTTGAAAGGAATTTGGCTATTTTGGATCTTGTACATAGTGATCTATATGATTTTCACTCAACTCCTTCCCTTGGCAATAAAAAGTATGTTGCTACTTTTATTGATGATTCAACTCGGTTTTGTTATGTGTATTTATTGCACACTAAGGATGAAGCTGTTAGTCCCTGTTTCTGTAACAGCAATGAATAATCGATCTAACAAGGAAGATTAAACGTAAAGATGAACACAGAATGAATCACCGTAAAACCTTCTTTGATAAACCGTGGAACGTATAGCAGAATGATATAAGCGTAAGGCTATGAATAATAAGTACGACGTTCAGCCTTTTCCTAAACCTCGGCTCCCTTTTTATAGGCGAGGTTTAGGTTAGGCGTACCAGGCTTTTAGCCTGTCTAAATGGGCCTAACAGTTGGCCTGATTTCTATCTAATTTATGCACTATTTAAATACAAGGATTAAATATAAAGCTAATCTATGACCAACTTGATTCACAATAAAATATCTCCAACAATCTCCCCCTTTGTGATCAAGTGTCATTCTCTTATTGCTTCTGTGATTTGAAGTAGTGCTTCCTTAATCCAAGTGCATGTTCATATTGTCTTAGCATATTCCTCTTTTCGAGTCGATCGTCAATGGCCTTTAAAATTGTCTCCACAGTAGAGTGTTCCTTTTGAACATAAGACGATGCCTCTTGAAGATTTTCTTCCAGCTTTTCTTTCATCTGTAGAATCTGCTCTCTGATTATCTTCAGTGTTCCGTCGCAGTATTTCTCGATTTCACTGACTACCATCAGACGCTTTTCGTTCTTGTGGTTCAGGTAGGTGACTGCTGGCGGTTTGAAGAAGATGTGATAGGCTGGGAAATCTTCAAGTTCTGGACCATACAGTTTTGGCTTTGTCAGGTTTGTCTTCTTTAGATTGCATTCAATAGCCATTTGTAGGTCATGTGAGGAGTGTACTCGGATCTGTCTAAGCATGAATCTCTTGATAGCTGCGAGGCCTTCGCTGTATACTATGTTTTTCCTGACTGGAAGGTATCTGTAGGCCATGAGCATTTGGTAGATGTCATCCGGTTTCAGCATGATGAAGTCGTTCTCTTGACAAGTGAATTCGCTCCCATCGGTGCGTTGAAGTCTGAAAGTGTAGAATGTTACTCCATGATAGTCTTCGGCTTTCACTTGTAGAATTTGATGAATCGGGAGAATATTCGACTTCAGATCTTGTTCCATCAGTTCTCTCTGTGTACCGGTTGACCTTTGCAGCAACATGTGCAGATGACCTCCAGCCTGTTTTCCTTTTAAGTGTGTAAGGCCTCTTAGCTTTAGTTCGTTCAGTGGCTTGACTTTGTCTGGTCTACGCCAGATATGCTCTCTGATTTCTTCTTGGAAGGGGGCTTTGATTCGAACGTTGTCCCAGGGTTTCTCTGTCTTGGGAAGTCTTCCCGCTGATTGTCTTACGACTGATTCAAGAGCTTTCTGGGATTCCTTGTAGTTCTCCCCTTCCTTACGTTCATCGTCCTCGAGCCTAATGATATCTTCAGAGCATTTGTTTATAAGCTCTCGTAGCCACCAGTTCCTTTGCATGTCCTCTTGCTCGGCTTCAACCCGGAGATCATCCCATTCTGTCCATTTTCTCGGCCATTTGTCGTATATCACCGCCTCTTCCAGTGCATCATGGATGTCTTTGCCTGGGGAGATGTATGGAGTTCTTTGTTTAGGCGATGATTGTTCCTGTGTAGCACTACCGGGTTCACTAGGATTGCCCGTTGACATCAGCTTAGAACTAGGTTCCAACTGATGGCCTGATGGAGAAGATGTACCAGTGGTATCATCATCAGGACTTCCATTCCCTCCTCGGTTGGTATCTCTAGGAGATACGCCTCGGGATGTTATTTCTAGCTCGACCACGCTAGAGAGTTTGGCTGTGGGTGGTGGCTGTTGGTTTGTTGAGGTTTCAGGTTGAATTGGCTGTGGAGTATGGCTTGGAAGAGTAGTTTGCTCAAGTGATCGAGGTCGCTTGTTCTCCCCCTCATGAGGATCCGAATCATCGGGGTCCTCATGGGAACGTTTGCGACCACGAAGACTCTCCTTGCAAGTACTCTTGGTTTCGGGTGAGGAAAGAAGAGCTTCTAGTATGGCTTGCTGATGAAGAGTGAGGTTGTCTTCTGGGGTATTTAAGAGATTGTTCAGCAAAGCCGAAGCTAGGGTGTCAAAGGATAGGGAGGAAAGATCGATGGAGGGTGTGGTCGGGTGTGGGGAGAATACCGGTTCTGTATTCTGGGTTTCCCGAGAAATAGAAGGGATAGGGATTTGGTTGATGGATTGGTGGGATAGAGGGGTGGAGGATATGGGTTGTGTATGGGAGATGAACGGTTCAGGGGAAGGTTGGGGTGGTGTCTGTTCAGACCGAACCGCTTGGGTGGTCCTAAATTCCTGTGCTAGAGCGGTCATTGCATCTTGCACCCATGGTTTAATGGTGGAATCTAGGAAGCGATTTAGTAGAACGTCGTACTTATTATTCATAGCCTTACGCTTATATCATTCTGCTATACGTTCCACGGTTTATCAAAGAAGGTTTTACGGTGATTCATTCTGTGTTCATCTTTACGTTTAATCTTCCTTGTTAGATCGATTATTCATTGCTGTTACAGAAACAGGGACTAACAGAAGCTTTAGAGAAATTTAAAGTGTATAAAACCGAGGTTGAATTGCAATTGGGTAATCCAATTAAATGTCTTAGGACTGATCGGGGAGGAGAATATATGGATCCTCATTATTTTCAATCTGTAGGAATCATTCATGAGACCACGGCTTCGTATACACCACAACAAAATGGTGTGGCTGAACGGAAAAATCGAGTGTTAAAGGAAATGGTTAATTCCATGCTTTCCTACTCAGGTTTGAGTGAAGGGTTTTGGGGAGAGGCCATGCTCACGTCCTGCTATGTTCTAAATAGGGTTCCAAATAAAAGGAACAAGATAACCCCATATGAGCTTTGGTACAAGAAAGCGCCGAATTTGAAATATTTTCGGGTTTGGGGTTGTAGGGCGGTTGTAAAATTGCCCGAGCCCAAAAGGAAAAGTTTGGGGGAAAGGGAAATTGATTGCATATTCATAGGGTATGCTGAACATTCCAAGGCTTATAGGTTTTATGTAATAGAACCTAATGATGCGGTAGCGGTTAACACCGTGATTGAGTCTCGGATGTGATCTTTGATGAGATGAGATTTTCATCCATTCAAAGACCAAATGAACTAGTTCCAAGAACTAGTGAGGTGCAAGTTCCAGAATGTTTGGATGGTGCTTTGAATCCCGAAGCACCACAAATAAGGAAAAGCAAACGAGGCCGCATCGTGAAAGACTTTGGTCCCGATTTTCACTTGTATTTAGTGGAAGGTTCAAGGGATGAAACGAGGGTACAATATTCATATTGTTACCAAGTTGAGGATGATCCAAAGACCTTTAAAGAGGCAATGGAATCCTGAGATGTTGCCTTTTGGAAGGAGGCAACTGATGATGAAATGTCATCAATTATGGAGAACAACACTTGGGTGTTGTCGGATTTGCCACCGGGTTCTAAACTCTTAGGTTGAAAATGGATCTTCAAAAAGAAGATGAAAGTGGATGGAACCGTTGACAGGTTCAAGGCTCGGTTGGTCATTCAAGGTTTTAGACAAAAACCCGAAATTGACTATTTTGATACGTATGCGCCGGTTGCTCGAATTACAACCATTAGGTTGTTAATTGCTTTGGCGGCTATACACAATCTGATTATACATCAGATGGTTTTCAAGACGGCATTTTTAAATGGTGATCTTGATGAGGAAGTTTACATGAAACAACCGGAAGATTTTGTTATGCCGGGAAATGAGCATAAGGTTTGTAAACTTGTCAAATCATTATATGGGCTGAAACAAGCACCCAAACAATGGCATCAAAAGTTTGATGAAGTTATTTTGTCCAATGGTTTTAGTTTAAACCAATCAAACATGTGTGTCTATAGCCGATTTGATGCCTTAGGGGCGGGTGTGATCATATGTCTCTATGTTGATGACATGCTGATTTTGGAACTGACCAAAATCAGGTTGATGAAACCAAAAGGTTGTTATCATCAAGGTTTTCCATGAAGGACATGGGGGAGGCGGATGTGATCCTTGGTATAAGGATTAAACGGATAAACAAAGGGATTGCTTTGACACAAGCTCACTATGTTGAGAATATTCTCAAAAGGTTTAATTATAGTGATTGTTCACCCGTTGGTACTCCCATGGATCCTAGTGTGAAGTTGATGCCTAATAAAGGAAAGGCGGTATCACAACTTGAGTACTCTCAAGCCATTGGTAGTCTGATGTATGTCATGATAAGCACTCGGCCGGATATTGCTTATGCCGTGGGTAAGTTGAGCCGGTTTACTAGTAATCCTAGTACTCAACATTGGCATGCAATGAAGAGAGTGTTCAAGTATTTAAAGGGAACCATGGATTATGGTTTGTGTTACTTTGAGTATTCTTTGGTTTTAGAGGGATATTCGGATGCAAGTTGGATATCCAATGTAGAGAATCATTCTTCTACAAGTGGTTGGGTATTCTTGCTTGGGGGAGGTGTCATTTCTTGGGAATCCAAGAAGCAAACTTGTATCAAAAGTTCAACGATGGAATCTGAGTTTGTTGCGTTGGCTACCGCCGGTAAAGAGGCGGAGTGGTTAAGAAATTTAATTTTTGAGATTCCATTGTGGGGGAAGCCGATTGCACCTATTTCTATCTGTTGTGATAGTGTTGCCACTTTGGCTAAGGCGTATAGTCATGTTTATAATGGCAAGTCTAGACACTTAGGTGTTAGACATAGTATGATTAGAGAACTAATCATGAATGGTGTAATTTCGGTGGAATTTGTAAGATCGCAACATAACTTGGCGTACCACTTGACCAAAAGTTTGGCCCGGGACTTAGTGCACAAGTCTGTTATAGGGATGGGTTTAAAGTCCATTTAATCCTTCAGGAAACGATGCTGGAATCGATTAGGAAACAGGTCAGTTTCCATCACATTTGGCGAGAAGCAAATGGGGTTGCCCATTGTCTGGCCCAACTTCACCCAGCCCAGTTAATTGCATTTTCAAATACTTTGGATCTTCCAGGCCCAATCAAGAGAGCATATTATATTGATAAGTTTAGTATTCCTTCTCTTCGTTTTTAACGTTCTTTCCTGTTTCGATTTTGTTGTGTATTATTTTGAAAGAGGTTTTGGTCTAGTCCCCCTCTTTCTGTGTATTTCGCATCTTCTTTTAATAAAATCTGGTAAATGTCCCCCGGCATTTACCCCACTGATTTTGGTGGTTGACCTTCCGGGGGTAAAAAAAAAGTGAGACACCCAATTCCCCTCTTATACAACGTTAGAGGCTGAATTCAATGCGGAAAGCTCACACTTAATGGATTGGAACACACAATGAAAATCATCCCAAGGTGTGTGTTCGGACCTGTAGTAGGGAGGGTGAATTTATTTCTTAATAATTCCTTTGATAAAGTGTAAGCAGGTACACGAGTAAAGGAATTACCTATATGATCGTGAAGTGTAGCCTCACTTCAAAAAGCTTGGGACTTGGCTTTTATACGATCATGAATGGGATTAGGACACATGACTTTATAATTGTGTCAAGTTTGTATTCTAGTTGAGTATAGAAATTTGTATGTATTTTATCTTGAGGTATTCAAATGAGTTGAAAGGTTCAATCTGTAGGACACCCCGATTCTCGAATATTTTGAATGTGTAAAATACTAAGATGGAAATTCAATCGTATTGACATTTCCATTTATGTGCAAGTTTTGGTTTGTAAACTTTGTTATGTCATTTCATGGGTTACACTAAAATGGGGGGGATTGTTGGTGATTTTAGTGTCACCGGCCGTTTTGTGTAATTGGAAATGACATGGATGCCAATAGGGATTAGAACCGTGTTCTAATACAAGCTAGGAGGTGTGGAGTGCACACTTGTATATAAGAATGAGTTCTATTCCAAAGTGTCTACGGCAGTGGAACTCGAGGTAGAACACTTAGTAGACCAACTCTATGGTTCTAGATCGAGGTCTAGAGCGGTTGGGCAGTTTCGTGCAGTTTTCCAAAAACTGTCACAGTTATTCCAAAACGTGTTGCAACTGCATGGGACGTGTAATATGGATATATATCACCATATTTCGTACAGAGAAGCTAGAGTAGAGATATACAGCATATCTTGATCACTTTTGGCATTCAACTTAAGATAGCAATCCATATACTCACTAGTTTGGCTCTAGTTCTTGTGCCTAAGTTCTAAAGTATCCTTAAGGATTATCCTAGATTGAATTTCTTGTAACCCAGGCATAGGAGAGAAATATCAATTCGGAAAGTGAACTTACACGATCCTTAAACAATCTAAGTACTCGATTATCATCCCTACGTGATATACCCCAACATTTGACAGATTTTATTGAAAAATAAGAGGATACAAGATGAAGATGGGATTAGACCAAAACCTCTTCTAGAAGGCATTCCTTCTAAAAATACAAGTGGATAAATAAATAAAACTCTAATGGGTGGTTAACTTATCTATCACATGTGTTTGTGTTACTACTCCAAAGGTTTAACTTATACTTCGTATATCACATATGTTTGTGTTACTTTATAGATTAGTACTATGTACGTTACGAAGACGGAAGACTTCCTATATTTTCATTTTTGTTTTGTTTAAATTTTAAGCATGCACCAATATAATAAGGATATGTTTGGATTTGATTCTGCTCTTACTTCTTTTTTAAAGCGAAAGTAGAATCAGAAGCATTTTTTCAGAAGCTGGTCTCCTATAGCTTCTAAAATACTGCTTCCAGGAACAATTTGGAGCACTTTCATGGTTATAAAATACACAGAGCAGACATTTACCAAACCAAATCAAACCAAACCAGACCAGAAAATTACAACCCAAGTAAAAACATCATTACTTCTGCATTTTCACCCAACACTCCAATATCTGTTTTTGCTCCCTCAAGGGGCAGAAGCAATTTTAAGAAGTTGATTCAAACACCCCCTAATTACAAATACTCCCTTTGTCCCTTAAAACTTTGTCATCTTTCCTTTTTGGGACTAGGAGTGGACTCGGGCCGGGCCAACCGGCCCAACACCGGACCGGCCCGTTACTGTGCGGGCCCGAACCGGCCCGGTGAACCGATTGGTGCCCTAAATCGTGAGGTAGGCGGGCCGGGGCCGGGCCTCCTAAATCGTGAACCAGCCCGGTCGGTTCGGGCCCGGTCCGGGCCAAATTATTTTTTTCCCTTTTTTTTTTGAATTTTTTTAAGTTTTTGGGTTGGGCTGGGTATGATGGGCCATTTGAGGTGGTTTGGGGTGGTTTGGGGGTGACGGTTGGGGGTTAATTAGGAAAAACCAAAATATATATATATATAAGAACCGAGGCCCGGACCGGACCCGAAGGTTACCTGGGCCGGTTCCGGACCTCCCCTTTCATGAACCGAGGCCCAGCCGGGCCCAAACCGGAACCGGTCCACCTCTATTTGGGATGTCCCAAAAAACTTTGCCACTTTCCCTTTTAATCAATCATTTTATGGTTTCTGTTGTTTCTCTCTTCTCTCCTCTGCACATATCTCAACCACACAATTTTTATTTTATTATTCTCCGTGCCGATCAACTTTGGCAAAATTTTAAAGGAAAGAGGTAGTATGACTTTTGTGTATCGCACGAGTGGAATACCAAGACAAAGAGGTGTCGAATAACAATAGTGGGAGCTCGTCGATTGTTACGACCGGACATGCGGGCCAACAGTGGTGGCAGCCTAAAGACACAGTTCAGTGGTTGGTAAAGGAACAACCATTGATCGAGGCTATCATACGTGACAACAATGTGTGATGCATGTGGGGACCAACAATGGTGGCCAGGAGTGGAGGTGGTGATCATCATGGGGCGGAGACCAGCGACAATGGTGGTCAATGATGAGGGTTGGGGATAATAGTGCATGACTAACAATGTCAACAACTAATTCTGGTGAGTGGTAAGGATGGATTGGATTGGTCAGTCCGGCCCGGTACTGTCCAGGCCCGACCCGACCGGTTCCCATTCATTGGCGGCTAGGCAGGTGGGGTTGGTTGGTTTGGGGGTTTGCGGGGTAGGAATAAATTCGAAAAAAGAATTTTAAATAAAAAAAGTTAAACCCAACCCGATACCGGGCCTTCTTTCCAAAACCTCAGTCCTGCTCGGACCAGGCCCGATCCATGCCTATGAATGGTGGTGGTAAGATTTGTGAGGGGTTGCTATAATGGCTAGGGGTCGAGCGAAATTTTTAGCTGGCTTTGAATCATGAACACATGACACTGCCAATAATCAAATACAGCAATAGGGTTGGACTCGGGCCGGGTGGCCCGACCCGGAACCGGCCCGGGACCACTACTGTTCCGGCCCGGCCCGAACCGATGGCCCGGTGGGTTTTTGGTCTGGGCTCGGGTCACCCATAACAAGGCTCGGCCCGGCCTGGCCCAGACCCGGCCCGGCCGGGCCCAGGCCCGATTCAAGCCATTTTTTTTTTGGTTTTATTCATTTGTTTGGGCTCCACCGGGTTGGGCTTGATGTTTTGGAGGGTTTGGGGGTTTGGGGTGGGGGTGAGGGGGGGTCAGGGATGGGTAGCTAAGCAAAAATAATAATAATAATAAAATAACCAAACCCGAGGCCCAGGCCAGGCCGGCCCGACCCGGACCGGACCCGGTGGCTACCCGGGCCGGTCCCGGATCCAGCTATATAGAACCGCCGGCCCGGGCCCAACCCGAGTCCAACCATATACAGCATGGACCAAAACGGTAGCAACTGGCAACAGTGCTGCTATATCCAAGTAGGAGTCCGACTATGGTGGCACCCGAGTCCCGAGTACCCGACCTTGATTCGGGCCGGGCCTAGGCCCGGTCGGGCCGCCGGTTCTAGAATAGTGGGCCCGGGACCGGCCCGAGGGTTGGACGGGTCCGGTTCGGGCCAGGCCACCCGTCCGGGTCACGGGTCGGGCCACCCGCCGAGCCGGGCCGGGCCGGGCCGGTTAAATTTTTTTTTTTAATTTATATTTTATACTTTATAGTTTTATACAAGTATTAAAAAACAAACTTCAAGTTCATTTATTTGAAATGAAATAGGAACTACATTTGAAAATTAAATAGGAACTATAATTGTTTTTAATCAGAATCTCCGGCATAAGTAGAGCCACCCTCTGTAGATTCATCCATAAAGTGTTGGGATGGAGTGATGTCAATTTCTTGAGCTCTACGTGCTGCTTTCAACCAATCGTGGTAGCATATAAGCATCTCAAGAGATTCAGCGCTCAACCTCGTTCTGGTTTGTGTTAGAACATTGCCGGCCGAACTAAATTCTTGTTCCACGGCAACCGTTGAAACCGGCATTGATAGCACTTGCTTAGCCATCTTTGCTAAAACCGGGAACATTCTTTCTTTTCCCTTCCACCAGTTTAGTACATCAAAATCATCATCTTCTTCAAAATCAACATCATAAGTTAAATACAAAGAAATCTCATTAATTGTGCTTTGTTGTGTAGCGGGAGTTGATTTTGTTTTTTTAATAAGATTGGCAAACGTAGATTTGAAAATTGATTTTCCTTTAGATGATGTTTGTGTCGGGGGAGGGGGCGCATTGCCATATTGTGCATGAAACTCATTGAATAATGCATAAAATATATCACTAACCTCGTTGTATTTTTTTTCGGATCAATTGGGTTGTCCTCATACATTGGCAATGGACCAAAAAAAGCAGCATAATAATAATTCAAACATTCTTCTAAAGAACCAAGTCTAAAACGAGGATCGAGAACAAATGCAATACCATAAATATGCGGAATATGTGAATAATATTTTAAAAACTTTTCCTTCATAAAACCAGCAAAATAACTCACATAATCAGCATTCTCAAAATTTGAAAAAGCACCGGCGAGATTAACAGCTTCACGAATAAATTGGTTTGAGGTAGGTTTATAAACATGACTAAAAGTTTCAGTTGCATTATTAAAATATATCAAAGCATTACAAATTTTTTCACAGGTGTCGATCTCAGCCGAGTTTATAATATAGTTATCATATTGTTTCATAAAAGCAGGAAAATGTTGTTTATATCTAAGAAGAACTCCAATTAACTTATAGGTACTATTCCAACGAATAGACAAATCTTTTGGAAAAGCCACATATCTCTCACCTCTTTCTATCAAATAATCATGTCATTTTTTCCTAAGGTGTCCATTACCCCAAATACGTCTAATCCCCCCTTGACTACCTCCAACGATGCTCCCAACGCTTTTAGACCATCTTGCACACATAAATTTAGAACATGACATGCACATCGTTGATGAAAAAATCTACCCATCAAAGAAGTAGAACCACACAATTCACGCAATCTAGGAATAGCAGCAGTATTATTAGTAGCATTATCAAAACCAATAGCAAACACCTTATCAATTAAATTATACTCAATTAAAATACGTTCAATCAAAATATAAGTATGTTCAGCAGTGTGACAATCATTAAATTCACGGAAAGCAAGAACACGTTTATGCATATGCCAATCATTATCAATATAATGTACAGTCAGACCCAAATAATGTAAATTATGATAAGTATCCTCCCATATGTCAGAACATACAGTAACACGTCCATCAAAGTTTGCAAAATAATTTTGTAACCTTACCTTTTCCGCACCATAAAGCCTTGAAATTTCTTTCTTAACCGTTTTGCGACTATAACCTCTATATTGCGGATTTAAACAAGTTTGTGCATAATCACGAAAAGCAAGACTTTCAGAAAACAAATAAGGCAAATTTTCTTCAACAAGTAAGTTAGTCATACCTGTCAAATTTTGTGCATCATTGTATGAGAAATTACCAAAAGCTTGTTGGTTATTTGCAAACCTCGATATTTGCGTTTGCTTCCCCGTTCCGCCGCCTAATTTTGCATACTCCACCGGGTGTTTGGACTTAAGGTGTCTTGTGGCGGATCCGTATCCGCCGGAAATCCCCAAGCTATAGTTTTTCTTGCACCAATTGCAAGTTGCGGTCCAATTCCCGGTGTTCGGGTCCTTCCACTTAGTAAAATTATTAACCATTAATTCAGATTTACTTTTTTTTGTACCTGTTTGGGATGAGGCTGCTTGGTCGGCGTCATGGCTGCCGCCACCCTCCTCCTCCTCCTCGTCGTGGCTCTCCGGAATTGCTTCCTCCACATCGTCATCCTCATCCTCGAGCTCTTCTTCGTCAATGGTCCTCGGTTGGTCTTGAAAAAAGCGGGAATTATGTCGGTGCAATTCTTGTTCTAGTTGTTCGTCGGTCAACGCATACCCATCCCTCCTTATGTAACTCGTATCAAAATCATCTTGACTTTGAGATGAAGAGCCGATATGTGATTTACCTTTGCGGGATCTCTTCCTCGCAAGCTCTTTCGTTCGGTTGCGCTCGAGGTTACCCATATCAACCGAATATCTAGAACGATCCATCTAAAAAATGTAGCGATTAATAAAAAATTGTAAAAAACTAATTAACTATTTATCTAACTATTAATTCGAGTTATAGCAAATTAAGTAGTGAATTAACTAGTTTTGTGTACAACATATTTTTTAAACTAGAGTCAAATGTAGCAATTAATAAAAAATTGTAAAAAACTAATTAACTATTTATCTAACTATTAATTCGAGTTATAGCAAATTAAGTAGTGAATTAACTAGTTTTGTGTACAACATATTTTTTAAACTAGAGTCAAATGTAGTCATTAATAAAAAATTGTAAAAAACTAATTAACTATTTATCTAACTATTAATTCGAGTTATAGCAAATTAAGTAGTGAATTAACTAGTTTTGTGTACAACATATATTTTAAACTAGAGTCAAATGTAGCCATTGATAAAAAATTGTAAAAAACTAATTAACTATTTATCTAACTATTAATTCGAATTATAGCAAATTAAGTAGTGAATTAACTAGTTTTGTGTACAACATATTTTTTAAACTAGAGTCAAATGTAGTCATTAATGAAAAATTGTAAAAAACTAATTATCTATTTATCTAACTATTAATTCGAGTTATAACAAATTAAGTAGTGAATTAACTAGTTTTGTGTACAACATATTTTTTAAACTAGATTCAAATGTAGCCATTAATAAAAAATTGTAAAAAACTAATTAACTATTTATCTAACTATTAATTCGAGTTATAGCAAATTAAGTAGTGAATTAACTAGTTTTGTGTACAACATATTTTTTAAACTAGAGTCAAATGTAGTCATTAATAAAAAATTGTAAAAAACTAATTAACTATTTATCTAACTATTAATTCTAGTTATAGCAAATTAAGTAGTGAATTAACTAGTTTTGTGTACAACATATTTTTTAAACTAGAGTCAAATGTAGCGATTAATAAAAAATTGTAAAAAAACTAATTAACTATTTATCTAACTATTAATTCGAGTTATAGCAAATTAAGTAGTGAATTAACTAGTTTTGTGTACAACATATTTTTTAAACTAGAGTCAAATGTAGCCATTAATAAAAAATTGTAATTCCAACTATATTAATAAAAAATTGTAATTCCAACTATACTAATTAACTAGTAATTAAACAAGTGTAAATAATAGAATAATTTCGTACCTCTTTCGGACTTTCGGTCTTTCGGATGGGAGTAATAGAATGACTTCAAATTAATTAGATATAATTCCAACTATATTAATAGATATAATAAATATATAAGTAATATATAATTAGATAACAAATATAAGTAATATAATACTATTTATATCTATTTATAGTTTATATAAGTAGATAATTAATATAAACTATAAATAATAAATATAATATATTGGAGAATAAGAGAATTAGAGAGTAGAGAGTTAAGAATAGGATTTAGGAAGAATTGGAGAAGAGATATGAAAAAATGTTTAAGATTAGGAGTATTTATAGGTTTTTTTACCCCCACCCTCCCCCCACCACCCCCCCCCCCCGGACCCCCCCTTTACCCCACCCAACGGCTATATAGCCGTTTGGGTTGTCCCCAGCCCCAGCCCCAACGGCTAGTAGGAGCCCAAACCAAAAAAAAAAAAAAAAAATTGAACAGGACCCGGGCCCGGACCCAACCCGGCGGGGTCACATTAACCGAGCCCGCCCCGCCCCTTCCCACCGGTTCGGGCCCATACCCGGTCCCGGACCGCCCGACCGGGCCAGTCCCGCACAGTACCGGGCCGGGCCGGGTCACAGGCCGGGTGACCCGAACCGAATCCATCCCTACCTTGAAGTGATAATGACTAATGAGCAACGGTAACAGCTGACATCACAACAATTGAAAGTCGTGCAAGACTTTGGGAGTTCAGGTATGTACCGAATTAAAGATGTGTAGGTTTAAGGTACACAATAATGCACGAATGTCAATGCCTAACCATGTGTTTAAATACAAAGTAAACATATCATAAAGCAGAGAAATCTCCCAACCTAAAAATGCAAAATGGTGGCAAAGAAAGCATGTTTGAAGCAACTTAGGAGAAAAAACAACTTTTGAAATCCAACCCTAGCCAAGATGTACTTGTGTCAAGGCAGTCAAGACAAGTGATGAATTAAACATACCACCACAATTTATGAAAATGATAAATATAATATTCTTGAGAAAACCAGGAAACAGATATAAACCACAAATAAGAAGCTTATTCCCATCATATAAATAAAAGTACCGTATGACAACCCACACATTAACGCTGATATCCCACATGCCACAACAAATACAATAATCTCAACCCAAAAATGCTATAACGGAGGGAGCAGTCACATTATGGACTCACAAGTTCAGCAAAATTTCAATTTAACCAACGGAAAAGATATTTAAAAGTTAAAAATTTTAAAACTAATGAAATATTAAGAAACAGCGTGATCTTGACGGCGACCTTAGACCTCGAATGTTATAACCACGGTTGAGACACCAAAATCTTGTTCAATGTCCTTACCTTACCTCCCCCTTTTATCACACAATAACTACTGCGGCCTCTAGAAATATACAAAACTCACCCACATGTTTGCAGCTCCCCCTTTTAGGTAAGTGAGCTTTGACGAGGAACCTCGAGGCTATCCAAGAAAGCAGGGGCCATTCTGTCATTCAATGATATAGAGAGGCTTACTGGAGCAAGCTCCGGCATTCCTCAACATGTGTTGCCTGAGAGTCCAAAACTGCCTTCCCTGAGGAACTTGAATCCAAAACCTTCATCACAGCAGAAAACACCTCCTTTTGATAAAAGTCATCCCCAATTTTCTTCAAAATCTCATCGACGACTCCAAAGTTGATACCTCCAGCCAGAACAAGTCTTCCGATGATGTCACCAAAGTTGGTAGGAGCTTTTGGTAAATCCACTGCCAGATCATCCAACATAGATGCAAAACCCATTAAACCAGTCCCTAAAACAGTGGAATCAAAGATCTTCTTCTCAAACATGTACTCAAGAAGCTTTGCAACTGGCCCAACGCATGGTGGACTTTTGTCCAATCCGCGGGAGACTGCTTGCTTTACAACCTCAGGATGGTAAGCCGGTGATTTCAGCTCATCGATACACTGCACGGCTTCATCCAACATCCGGACACTAAAATATTCATCCAAAAGTGAAACTGTTTTCCTCTTGAGTTGCTCAGGAGTAAATATGGCAGCTGGAGCCTGTAGCTTTTCGGTCACTGGAGACTGTTTAGTGGGGGCCTGAATCTGGGGGCAGATAGGAGACGGGCTCCCACTACTACCTTGTAAAAGAGCACTGGTTCTGCCACTAACAAGATCACCAATACTGCCGCCTTGGGGAAGAAGCATTTGGTTTGAACCAGATGACTTGGCGACAAGAGATGGTGGACCACGCACCATTGATCCATCACCTCTAGGCATCCGGGATCTTGGGATCTCCCAGTTGTCATCATCATATCCAGCAATCACGGAGATCTTTCTTGCCCCAGGCGCTCCGGGCATACGACTAGGAGGGAAACTGACCGGGCTTTGAGGACCGGAGGGAGCAATGCCACGTGAATTTCTAATACTTGCCATAGCACCAGGACGTAACCCCAGATTTTTCTCTGCTTCTGTGTGAATTTCAGTAATTGTTTTGGCTTTAACCTGTGTGGACAGAACATTTTCAATGAGTATCTCAAGTAAATAATATGATGCCTTTAAGGTTAATGGAAGAAATACAAGAGAGAAATGGGTGAGGAAGATGGAGAAATATAGTAGACAAATTGTTGAGTTGGTAGCTCCATGAGGAGAAGCCAAATAAAATGTATTACAATTCATATCAACTTCTTTCTTTTCAATTTTTCTCCTAACCAAACAAGAGAACTCTCCATTTCATATCCCCACATGCTTCTCCTTCATAATTCTTCCCAAACAAAGACAGAGAAAGCTAAAACTGGAGAGTAAATGATTGATCACCTCTTCACGTCGTGGGACCCATTTGTTTGCACGCATGTCAAGAACATCACGTATCATGAACCTAAGGCGTGGAGCAAGTTGAGGGATAGTGGATAGTGTTTTCAGTTGGTTGAAGTACATATCATTGATCAATCTTGACTTCGGGTTCTCATCAAGTTGTTTTCCAATGGTGTTAAAGAAATGGCAGATAGCTTCAACATTTTCCTCCTCAGGGCAACTTGTTGGGTCGGCACCTAGCAGTTCCTATAGTAATACAAGGGTTAGATGTTTGAAGAATCGCTTTCACAAAGATAACATAATTCTAGAACACTGACAGGGTCAATTACAGCTACCCCCTTCAAGGTTTAGTTGAATTAGCAAACTAACTTTGAGATTTTTTTAAACAAACCCTCCAAACAGTCTAAATTTTCATGAACAACAATGAAAGATTATGGGATGTACAGAAATTGGTAAAAACTGAGGTTTTTGAATTACAATACTCCAGATATCCATGTCTTTCTTCTTAGTAACATTTTGTTCTATAATAATTTTTGGGAAAAGTACGGAAAAGGTACTTGTGGTTGAACCCATTTTCAGATAGGGTCATGTGTTTCATTCTTTATCAAAGTAGTTCATGTGTTTGAATTCCGTTATCACAAGAGGGTCACGCCGTTAAAAACGTCTGAAAAAGACCATTAAAAGTAACTCCAATTTTCAAAAGTGCCCAAAAAATTAAAAGAAAAATACTGGAAGGTGCGCCTCAATAAGACGACCGCTAGGCCATCTTTCGTTTTTGTTTTCAGACACCCTTGTCACCGGAAAGTCCATCGGTAAAGTGATATTAGCGAAATCATTTATATATTATAATTCAAACAGATCTTAAAAAAACCAAAAGCGAAGGTGGATTGGAGGTCATCTTGACGAGGTGCACCTTTCGGTATTTTTCTTTTATTTTTTCGGGCACTTTTGAAAATCGGAGTTACTTTTAACGGTCTTTTTCAGACGTTTTTAATAGTGTGACCTTCTTGTGATAACGGAATTCAAACACATGAACTACTTTGATAAAAAATGAAACACATGACCCTATCTGAAAACGGGCCCAAACACAAGTACCTTTTTCCGTACTTTTCCCATAATTTTTCAATGGGAACACGTTGAATGCAGAAAACATGACTAATCCATAGGCTTGTAATATTTAGAAATTATGAGGGTTAGTAATTTGACGGAACATAGAGAGGTGATGTAATTAACCCCAATAAATCAAAGCGCTGTAGATGGTTGGGAAGGGTGCACAACGAACCCGAACAATGTGATGAACAATCCTTTCTGGGACCATTCTTTGTTTCAAGAGCTCTCCAATGAGACGTATGTTCCCAAGGGTGCGCAGCTTAATCAACTTTTCTTTATCTCTGCGTTCTGATTCCTGCTCAGGAGCAGACATTTGCCGGGCTTCTTCCCTCAACTTGTCAGAGCCTTCAAAAGCCAGCTGGCAAGTATCCAGTAGCACTCTCCTAAATGTGATTTCTTTACCGCCAGGTTCTTCAGATGGAAATGGAGGCAGTTTCTCATTCAGATCAGAGCACAATTGGGCATACATGGTGCAAAATGTGGGCTCCAGTACTGCCTTGTCAAATATTAAGCCAATAACTCCCTGAAGTACATAAAGATCAAGTAAGCATCACTTGAAAGAAGCAGCACTTCTACTCGGAGCAACACATATAGAAATAAATAAAATAATTGAGAAAACCTTTAAAATGTCTGCAGTGGTTATGCCGGCATCTATGAGTTGACCTTTTAGGAGATCAAATTTTTCTGGAGTCAACTTGTTAAGTATACTGCAACATCAATAGAATCCTTAGTACAAAAAACATACATAAGAGGAATTTATTTTCTCTGGATTTTTTAGATAAAGTTAAAAGAAACTGTTAGTTGGACCAGAAACATTGGCTATGAACCCATGAATTCTTTCTAAAACTTTGTATTCATAATGAAGGCTACCAGAACTTTTTTTAGAAATAATTTTGAATGCCTCTGGTAATATGAGAGGTTACTATTAGAAATCCCAGTCAAAATAAATAAAAATGAATGCATTTGAAAAAATCACTATTGCACTTATCAAATGAAAGATGATAACAGTACTTGAATTACCCCTTCACTGTTTTCAAAACTCGATCCTTGTCAGAGAGAGTGCCTCTTTTAGCTGACCATGGCACCTCAGCTTTGACAAGGGCAGGAGAAGGCCCCCCCTGGTTCAAACACAATAGAAGTATCTCAGTCTAATCCGTCAATCCAATTATATATGACACGAGGGTTTACACAGCACATATTGTAGCAAACAAGGCTTGATTTCTCACATACTAAAAAGATTATACTCCCCTTAAAACTTTGCCTAGTTTGACTGGGAGAGTGAATACTAAAGTAAAAACTGTATGGTTGATATTTGTGTAGTGGAGAGAGAAATAATGCGAACCACATATTAATTGATTAAAAAGGAAAGTGGTAAAGTTATAAGGGACGCAAGGAGTATTAATGAAATCATTCTTTTCAAAGGCATTAGCTGTACTTGAGTACAGCATAAAGAAATGAATAGGTGACGTGGGCAACAAATAATTATAGATGCACAAAATAAAAGAGTTACCGGTTGGTTGGAAGAGATATGGGCTCTCCCAAACTGTGAGTTGAGTTCTCCCAACCTACTAGAAATTTCTTTGTTCTCCTTGATGGACTCCCATGACCTCTCATCTTGGGGGACAGAGAGCTGAGCAGACCTATTTCGCCAGTCACGATTATCAGGCTCAGAGTAACGACTCTGAGGTTGAGATTGCAACTGCAGAAGAATTTAAGTAGCTTAAGTAGTTGCAGAGGGAGATATAACAATTCACCATAAAAAATTGGTTGAGACTCACATTATTATCTCCACGACCAATATTGGCATCTTCACCGTATAGTTCAGCATCAACATCTTGTCTGGCTTTCAAAATACCCTCTGGTATGCCAACTATCTGGTAAAGAGTTAAAATCACCACCAAATAAGGGGCTCATAAATCTCTAGGTATTGAGTGGCTAACAAGATAACCTAGGATATTATTCCATTCATATCCAAATTAAAAAAAGATCATATATAATATATGCTTCATACTTCGTCCTTCACTTTAAGGAGCTCTTCACGAGTATATCGAATGCGTTCCTGGCCTTCAAAACGGGATTCGCCAGCCTATAATGATTGCAAAGAAAGACATCAATAGAACTTTCTGAAACTAAAATAATACAGGTACAGAGTTGTCGATGGCAAGGAATGGCGCATGTGATGGCAATAAAACCATCCATCGCCATGAAAAGACCTAATGGCGATGACCATACACATGGCGGCGCCATATTTGTGCCATCACCATGGCAATTGTGCCATATTATTTAACAAATCTGAACCAGTTAATTTTGTGATTTTTGGGCTTTTGCCCTGATAAATACTTAAATAATCTGCAAGACCATATTATTAATAAAACCGTAATAACAAATTAATATGTTAGCCCATTATATTAACAAAAACCCTAATCAAAAGTAAATAAAGATACAAGTAACGCGTATATAAAGCAACCCTAAGTGTTAAACGTGAACCGCTGCAACAGTAGAAGAGCTCAACCTTTACAATAGGTATAATGGTTTAAGATACTGGAAGTCTGAAACATCTGTACACTGTCGTTTTTCAACTTTTTTTAATGTGGTATCAATTTAATAAAAACCAAAGTGGCATACTCGCAACCATTTATTTCCAAAGACAGGAGCTTATTTGAACTTCATAATTTCATATCTAATAAGACACCCATCCTTCACAACTTCAGATTCAGGCCAAGATGAAGAGGAGTGTGATAATTAATGATGATTATGGCATAATCATCAAACAAAAATCAGTTAAAATATTTTGAAAGACATGAAACATTTTTTGAAATATTATGTTTTTTGGAACGACTATAAACTATTTTAACTTCACATGTTTTGGTTACAAAAACATTATTGATGAGACAGTTTTTACATAAAACTCAATGTGTGTAGGAGTCTTTAAGGGAAACAAATACTCTATATATGCCCTCCTAAAGCCTACTATCTGCTATACGTCCATGTTTACAGCAGGTACACATCTCTTAAGTGTGCTGCCAAGAATTAGGACGACACCATAAACACATTTCAGTCAGCCATAAACCACAATATGTGTGGGAGTCTAAGGGAAACAAATACTCTATGCATGCGCTCCTAAAGCTTACTATCTGCTATGTGTCCATATTTACAGCTATAAACTATAAACTAGTTTAACTTCACATGTTTTGATTAGAATGTTGGTATTCAAGTTTTTTTTATCGTGTTTCGGTGGTTGGCTCGTAGAATTAGTGTCTATAATTCATATTTTTAGGTATTATTTTGGTTATGTGGTGAGGCCATATTTGCGCATCTTCATCACCATGGAAAAATGCCTTGGCGGCATGGATGTCACCATGCACCTTTACAACTATGTACAGGAACTTATTGAACTATATTTTCAACAAGGTCAACTGTAAACCTGTCTAAAACAAACATGGAAGAACTAATAAATAGACAAAATCTTAATCAGAAAAATCAATTGTATCGTAAATTGGGGCATTTTTAGCAACATTCTTGAGAAAGCTGCCATGGTTAGTTAACTAATTAGTAATTATGCATTAGGAGATTAAAAGTATGTTGAGAACGAAAGGTAACTTTACAAAAAATTGTCTGTAGGGATCTTTAAGGGCAATAAATGCTCCTTACCAGCCCTCCTAAAGCCTACTATTTTCTTTGCGTCCATATTTACAGCAGAATCACAGCTCAAGTGTGCTGCCAAGAATCAGGACAACAATATATACACATTTCAGCCCATGATGATACAAAAGCATCATTGATGAGGTAGTTTTAACATAAAAATCAATGTGTGTAGGAGTCTTTAAGGGAAACAAATACTCTATTTATGCCCTCCTAAAGCCTACTAGCTGCTATACGTCCATGTTTACAGCAGATACACATCTCTTAAGTGTGCTGCCAAGAATTAGGACGACACCATAAACACATTTCAGTCAGCCATAAACCTCAATATGTGTAGGAGTCCAAGGGAAAGAAATACTCTATATGCCCTCCTAAAGCCTACTGTCTGCTATACGTCCATATTTACAGCAGATACACATCTCTTAAGTGTGCTGCCAAGAACTAGGACGACACCATAAAGGCATAAAGGCACTTCTGTCAACCATGAATATGGAGTTATACACGAATACAAGAATTTAGTACAAGATAGCTGCAGAGTACAGATTTTATTTGGTACTTGTACAAAACAGTGATCTTAAAACATATGAGTAGGAAAACACATTCATAGAGTCTTCACTCGAACAAAAGTGATAACTCATACACAGTTCCACAAAGTGACACACTGGCACCCACTACAATCTTTTCACTTGGGTGAAGAAAAATAAGAGTACGTGAATCTACTACAGACTTATCCATAATCAGGAAAAAACGGAATACAATCAACCTAATGATATGAGCTGTACTGACATGAAGGCAAAATAGTGTGTGATTCTAAAGAATCTAAAGACAGTGCATTTGGATTTGGATCTTCAGGGAAAATACTACGCAACATATAAAAAATATCAAAGCTGCATCTCAATTAACACAGGACTTGATATCAATTACACAAACAGAGCTACATGTACATTTACACAGTGTGAAGATGTCAAAATAAAGATTGGAGTTAACGTGAATAAATGAAAAGACATCATTGTATTTCAGCTTTGACCTACATGGCCTAGACATATAGAGGGCTACATAAACAAACTAGAAGAAATAAAAACCGCTCAAAGAGAAGCACTTATTTAATCAAGAAAACTAAATCAGAACATAATCAAACCAGATACGAAAATATGTGAAAGAAAGCAGAGATTACAGCTCGAAACTAGGCCGCAGATCCGCGAAACAGATAAAAGAATCGACCTTGAATGAAGAGAAGGCAGAGGAGCCGCCATGGGGGCGAAGCAGAGGGAGATCAGAATTGGTTGACAGCAAGGAGGAATCAAAGCGAGGGCCGAAAAGTCTGCCTCGGTTTCCACCACCAGGTCTCAAGCTTATTCCCACTTGATCAGGCTGCATAACTCAATACTCTGTTGGAAGAAGAGAAACTAGAATCGAAACCTGACCGGGTTATTGAGATACAGATCCGGTATGTATATATACCAGGTCAAGAAAATATGGGATTTTTTTAGAGAGAGAGAGGGAAAATTATTGTATTTCCCCCATCTGCTTGAAAGAGGAACGAGGAAGAAGAAGAGAGGAAACGGGGGCTGGAGGTTCAAGATTATGTATCGATAATAAGTCGGCGAGGAGAGAGAAAAACCCTTCCGAGTAGGTTACGCCTTGTGATTCTTGTTTACCTCGGGGTTGCGTAGGTAATTTACACACAACTGCAAAACTCTTGAAAAATGGCATTTAGGATGTTTTTACTTGGAGTGTAATTCATCCCAATTCAGACCAGATAAGACTAGACCAAACCAGACCAGACCAGACTAGTTCAGACCAAACCAGACTTGGATAGTTATAAAAATACAAAGAAACCAGATCAGACCAGACCAGTTCAGACCAGATCAGACCAGACCAGCAAATTACAGTCCAAGTAAAAACATCGTTACATTAGGGGAAATATGGGTTATCAATTGGATTTATTAGCTTACTTTGAGCCCGTTTGTTAACGTAAAATTCGGCTAATTCGGCTGGTTCTGATGAAATTTATGAAGTTTTGGCTAAAGTGGAGATTGATTATGCGGATTTAAGAAAAAATTATTTTTAAAACATATTTTACGAGTATTAATAAAATAAAGAAAAGACTATATGTTAAAATAGTTAAAATGGTCATTAACGTTAACTTTAGCCAATACAATCAGAAAAATAACTTCAATCTTACTTTTTCTTATTATTATACAATTCAACGCGCGAAAAGAAAAATTACGTGTTTGGTAAAAAGTTGTTTGATAAGCTGAAAAACAATGTTACAAAACGGCCTCTTTATCTCAAACTATCATCAAATAAGGAACATTTTGATATAATTTTCATACTCTAAATAATTTTGTATTAAAAAATATTATTATTCAGGATTTGGCGAACCTTTCCAGGACGGATGGAGTATTATATATGTGTGTGTGTGTGTGTACCCGAAAGACAAATCACCAAAATCAGTGGGGCAAATGTCGGGGAACATTTGACGAGTTTTATTAAAAGGCGGTACAATTACACAAGAGAGAGAGAGGCCGAACCAAAACCTCTCCCGAAGACGCATTCCTCTTCAAAATACAGAAACAAAATTAAAGAAATCAAAACAAAACCATTGAGGGGACTAGGCCTAACCCAATGGAGTACATCAAAAGGAAATTAAAATCTCAAGGAAGGAATACCAAAATAGTCCATCCAATAAGTCCTTCTAGCTAAATTGGGTAATTGATTTGGGCTACGAAATTTGTGTAACATATCACTTTGGCCCGTGGCTAAAAATGAGAGACCCAGATCCCCTGCCTCAAAACATGACCGAAGTCCAGCTGTTTCCTAATCGAGAGCTGTGCAACTTCCAAAATTGGGGATCTCCATCTTTGTGTCACCTTGCCAGCTAAATACTCCAACGCCATAGAAGAATAGAGCTCTCAGTTCCGCTTCGATGGTCGACTTTTGTAACACCATCCCCAAATACATTTACTTTTATGTAAATAATGTATTGAACCTTATTGAATGAATAATGAATTTACGAGGTTGTAAATTTCTGTTATTTCTTTTGCGTGAATAGTAAATTTCACGTTGGGTCCACACCGGGAACGGGGGTCACCTAATATTTTTGGGACCACACATTATATTCATCTTGGGCTAGATAATATCTATATAGTGGTGGATATTCTAGTTGGGCCATGGAAAAGACATAAGGTTGATCGGTTGGTCAAATGAGGCCCAATTACCGGTATTGGTAATTTATCGGATCACAGTCCGAAACGAATTTTGGAAACTTCTAAATTATAGTTGGGGGATGTATATTCATTGTAAAGGCATATAGTGATTTGTAATATGTGATATATTTTATTCGTCACGATAAAATAAAATATAATTAAAAATGTCCGAGAATTACAATTTTCGGGGCCGATTGTACTCCTCGGGAACAAAAAGGGGTGACCTCTCACATGAGTGAGGGCCAACCCACGATTTTTCATCTCTCACAAGTCAACCTTGGTTGGCTAAGGTGACTTATTGATCTTTGAGACAAGGAGGAGGTGGGAGGAGTCTATCAAAGGTACAATGGGGGAGGCCTATTCCCACATTATTTTTAGAGAAAAGCCAAAGAGGCTATCTCTTCACTCACCCACTCCATAATTTCGGCCAAGTCTCACCGAGAGAGAGAGAGAGAAAAAAAACCTCTACAAACTACTTCCTCCATAGCCAAGAACATAGCTCAAGCAAAGTTGGTCCAAGGAAGAAGATTAGAGAAGGAAAAGTTAGGAAAAGTGTGAAGGATTAAGGTAATAACCTTATAATAACGTTTCCTCTACTTTTTTATTTATCATATGACTTATAGCATATGTAGGACCCCTAGGATTGTTCTACGTGGTTAGAAGTGTAGAATGAGGAGTTGGAAGGTAGTTCTAAGTCCAAGAACGGACTCAGAAGCCAAGGTGACCGGTTCACCAGAAAATAACCTTTTAGAGGTTATTTGTGTCGATATGGGTTTTGTGATGTTGAAACCTTGTTAGGAGCTTGACTAAGGTGTTCCTAGTTGTTGAAGACTATTTTATTGTGAATCAAGTTTGTCTGTTTTGTCTGTAATAATTTAGATGTTTACTATTTCTGCTCTGCACTGATTAAATATATCTGTTAGAATAGTATTCAATAAAGTGTTAGGCCCATACTTAGGCGAGAAGCCTTTTTACGCATACCTGAGCCTCGCCTATAAAAGAGGGCGGAGGACTCAGGTTTGCGTTTAACTTTCGTATCTGCTCAAAATAGCCTTAGCGCTTATCATTCTTGTACGAACTGTTCACGGTATATCAGAGAAGGTTTACGCTTGATCTTTCTGTGTTAATCTTTGTTGTTAATCTTTCATCTGTATGCCATATTATACTGTTGTTATAGAAAACAGGGACTAACAAATGGTATCAGAGCCGATCGAGAGCTGATCAGAAGAACTATCTGCGAAAGACTCTGTTTTTCCTTCCTTTTGTAGAATAGCGAGTTTATCATCTGTAATCTTATTTCTGCACCAAATGTTGTAAAAGTTATACTGTTAGAATCGCGTTTCAAAGCCGATCAAGCAGTATATCTTCTTTATTCGTTTCCGCAAATTTTTGTTCTCTGTAAACTCGCATCCAAGAACTCGCATCCCTCGTTTCTCTAAGCTCTGTGTAGCTTTTTGACCTGAAACTTGGGTGAAAGGATCTCTACAACAAGGGCTACAACCTACCATTTTTGTTTTTCTGAAAATCTGAAGTTTTATTTTTTCAGGAATTCGCAGCCCAGGTGTTATCGCATAAACTCGCAGCTGCAAACTCGAGTTGAGAAACTCGCTGTTAGGAACTCGAGCTCAAGAACTCGCAGTCTCAAACTCGCAGTCTCAAACTCGCAGTCTCAAACTCGCAGTCTGCAAACTCACAGTCTAACCTCGAGTTTTGACCTTGCGAGTTTACACCTCGAGTTTTGGAAACTTGCACTCTTGACCTCGAGTTTATAAACTCGAACTCTCACCTCGAGTTCCCCAGACCTCGAGTTTAGGCCGTTAATACTCAGGAACTCGAGTTCTTGACTTAGTAAATTTTCTGATCTTATTTCTCGAACGGTCAGTTTTCTACAGCTACAGAAATGGCTTCTGAATCCAATGCGCAAGGAAACAGCAGTACTCCTCCATCTCTGAGGAAAGGGGAGTACCAAATGTGGAGAACTCGCTTCTTGAACTTCCTAGAGCACAAAGAAAACTCCGACGCAATGCTGGAATCGCTCCTGGAAGGACCAGTTGTTCTGATGATTGACGTAGGAGGGGACTCAACTAATAATCCACCCATTCCTCCGGAAACAAGACGAAAGAGGCCGTCTGAATACACTGAAGCAGACAAGCTAAGGGTGAGAGGAGACCTTATGGCCAAAACATACCTCCTCCAAGCCATCCCCAATGAAGTGTACGTGATGATTGACAGTATGCAAACTTCAAAAGAAATGTGGGATGAGATTGAAAAATTACTCCAAGGCACGAGCATAAGCCTAAAAACCAAGAAATCTGCTATTCTAATGGCTTATGACTCGTTCAAGGCTGCTCCTGGAGAACCTCTTCACGAGACTCATGTCAGGCTTGTGAAGCTGATGAATGAAATGAGGAAAATCAAAATATTCAGAACCAACATGGAACTGAATACTAGATTTCTGTCCAGTCTGCACCCATCTTGGAGCAAAACAGTAAAGGAGTTGAGACAACGCATTGACATGGATGAGATTGATCTCTTCACCTTAAATGAGCTGTTAAAGGAGTTTGTCAATGACGTTGTATGCACTGAGGAGCAATCAAGCCCAAATCCTCTGGCTCTACTGATGGAAGCTCAGCCCAAAAGAACAGCGAAACCTCTGCAGAAGAAGAAGAAGATAGTGGAGGTTGAATCTAATGAAGATGAAAGTGATGAAGAAGGAACTGATCTTGAAGCTGAGCTTGCAGATCTCCAGAAGAAGATGGCCCTACTTGCCAAGAAGTTTGCCAAGAGGAACAGCTCTTCAAATAAGTTGCGGACCTCTTCCTCCAACTACAAACAGAAGAATCGGGACCAAAGCTCAGCCAAGAAGGCTACATCAACTGCTAACACCTCTGTGTGCTATAACTGCGGGAAGCCTGGACATATCAGCAAAGACTGTCGGCTTCCAAAGAAGAGAGATGCAAACTTCTACAAACAAAAGATTCTGATGAATAAACAAAAGCTCTTCTTGGCACAACAGGAGGAAGTAGAAGCCTCTGGCAAACATGCTGAGCTGGTCCAGTGGGCGGAAGATGATACTAAAGAAGAAGAAGAGGAGGAAGAAAACTTCGCATTGATGGCAAGGCTGGAGGATGAAGAAGAGAAAAAGGGTGATGCTGCGATCCCCGGAAGTGAATGCTCTACAAGCACTGTAAGTACCTCTAATCACTCTCACACTATCCAAACTCAGTCCTTACACAATAAGGACAACCTCATTAAAGAATTGCAGGAGAGATTAGACAATAATTACAGGGTACTGAAACAGAACCTTGACCAAAAATCTTCCTTAAGCGTTCAACTTGAAAATGCCAAAGATCAAATCAAAAAGGTGTCCTCAGACTTTGAAAGCTTTGAACTTAAAATAGCTGAACTGACTAAGAAACTGCAAGACAGCGAAGTTGAGAAAAACACAGCCAAAGCTGACTGTGAATTTTTAAGGAATAAAAGAAGCAGCCTTTTAAGCAAAGTAAAGGAACCTGAGGATGTGTGTGTCAGAAGAGGTCAAACCGAACATACATTTTTTCTAAAGCGAATAAGCGACGTTCAGCATTACAACCCAAAAGCTGGTCTTGGACTGCCGAACCCTTGTCATTTAAAGAAAGTTGACTGCCGCCAGTTGTATGATGCAACTTACTTAACTCTAGACATTGAAAAGAAAATGAAATTTGGAAGTGAAGAAGAAACCGCTAAAGAAGAAGAAGAGAAGAGGAGTAATCCTAAAATTGAAACTTCTTTTGACTATACTCCTCTGGTTGAGAAAGCTCTTTTCTAAAGAAAAAGTAATCTACAACGAGGAGGGGTTTGACATTTTTAATGTCCCAAAAGGGGTTCCTTATTTCGAATGTCCAATGGTTCCCACTCCCAAAACTGGACTTTTTAAGTCCGGACAGGACAAATGCATCTCTCCGTTGGTCCAAAAATATGCGGATCTTCAGAAAACCCTTGACAATGAGAGAGAGCGTTTTGAAACTGAAAAGAAAAGTTCTGAAAGTAATTGGCAAGAACTGTTAAGCAAATTTGATGAATTGAGTGAAAAATATCATTCTGTTTTCAAAACTGCTCAAACCTCTTCTGATAAAACTAAATCTTCTGAAAAATCTGCCACTCATCACTCTTCTCCTTTTGTCACAGGACAAGAAGTGAAAAGAAGAGGAGAAGAGAAGGAAGAGTGGGAGATAAAAAGAAAGGAAATAGCTGCTGGCAAGAAGAAAGTCTTTGAGAATAAACCTGGTCCCAGATCCAGCTCCATTTTGTACTCTAAAACTAAGTCTAAGTCTATCCATGTAAACTCAGTTTCTAGTAGTTCAGTCTTGAGTCCCAAGCTGAAAAATTCTACGACATCTTTTGAACATGGCTCAATGTATAATTCTACTATTGCTTATGGTTATTCTGTTCCAGATCCCCAAAATTATGAATGTGATGTGAATGTTGTTAAATCAAAGCCTTTCAGAAAGCTCAAACCTGAAAGAGAAACCAAGAAAGGAACTTCTAAGGGAACGTTTTGTATTCCTGATATGAAATATTCTCTTAGAGTTCATTCAAGGAAACATCTTCATCGGCTTTCTAAAGAGGAGATTTTCAAAACTAAACTGAAGAAACAACCGTTCAATCACAAAGCACCTGTCTACTCTCCTCCTAAACCTAAAACGGAAAGGTGGGTCCCCAAGATAAGACCCACCAAAACTGAAACTGAAAGGTGGGTCCCCAAGATGAGACCTACCAAACCTGAAACCGAAAGGTGGATCCCCAAAAAGAGACCTACCAAACCTGAAACTGAAAGATGGGTCCTCAAACGAAGACCCATCCAAACTGAAACTGAGAGGTGGGTCCCCAAATTCAGATCTACCACAACTAAAGTGGAAAGGTGGGTCCCCAAATTCAGACCCACCAGAACTAAAATGGAAATTGCTAAGTGGGCTCCAAAAATCAGACCCACTGCAAAAGCAGATCTGGCTATCGGAAAGCCCACAAGAGATAGATCTTTTGTTGAAAGAGCTGCTGACCTTGGATCACAGCTCAAAGCAAAATTTAAAAGGGTGTTTTTCATTGATAAGGAAGGACCCATTCCAAGATGGGTACCTAAACCTGTTTATTTGTTTTGCAGGACGGTCATGTGTGGCACTTGGATTCTGGATGCTCAACCCACATGACCGGAATAAAGTGCCTACTGAGCAACTACACTGTTGGTCCCGGTTATACTGGATACAGTCTAGAGGGGGGGGGGGGGGTGAATAGACTGTATTGGTTTTTAGCTTTTTAAACTAAGTACCAGATTTACAGAATAGCCTGTTCTGTTGAATGAACAAACTGGCAGCGGATGAGGTTCTGGTAGGGAGTTCTGTTAGCCTCAGAGGAGCAAAGGCAGTAGGCCTTCTGTTAACTCGTAGAACAAGTTCTGCTGAACACAGATACCAAGTCCAAGGAGTTATACAGTTCTAACTAAGTGCAAGTAATAAAAGCAGTAAGTAAACGACACCAGGGATTTTTATAGTGGTTCAAGGAACAACTCGTTCCTCTAATCCACTGTTCCACTAAGCTGTAAAAACTGCCGTTTACAAAGCCTTAGTCCTAGCACTTAAGAAGCACTCCACGTCTTCTTCAAGCCTAGATGTGTCCTGGGATGCACTGCCTGGCTTCCTTTAACACTGGTCCTTTCACTGAGTTTCCTTGAAGTATCACCACTTCACGACTCCAGTTATTCGGACGTCCTTCTTGTAGCAAGAAGAGTTTCTGTTGAAACAGGGGTTCCTCCAACTAGCTTCGTTACAAAATATTTGTATGTGATGAGCTTGAAGAGTTGAAGAACACTTGGAACTTTGCTTGAGTTGGAAAGAGTATTTTTCCAACTTCTGCCTTCTCTTGTAGAGGATAGTGAGTTTGAATCTCAAGGAGGCTTTTGCTTTTCAGAGTTTGAATATCTTACTTGTAGCAATGTGATAGCAAGGTTGAATCAAGGTTGCAAAGTTGTCTGGTTGTTCTTCGTAGTGTATCTTTTATACTGAGGTTGTCTTCCCGTTGGAGGAGTAGGAGGACAACTGCATTTAATGCGCGAGCAGTTGACTTGACCAGTAGGACCTGGTAAAGTTGGCGGGTTACTATTTCGGGATAAAGTAATCCTGACATTGCGGCCAATCATCTGCAATTACTCCACGGAGCATGGGGAGCATTAAATGAGCATTTAATGCGGGCACTGTAGCTTTTCCGTTTCATACTCCTAGCCGTTGAAGGAATCTTTAAGTTGACTTCCCGACTTTGTGGATTTCTTCCAAGTGTCAGACCTTCTGGTGTCATTGGCAGAGAACTGATTCAGAGAAGATCATGAGCACTTCTGTTGTTGGTAGCTTACAGAGAACCAGGAGGGTTTCTGTCACGCTAAAGGGTAACAGAGACCCTGACGTTTTCTGTTCCTAGACAGAGAACCAAGATCTTCTGTCTGGAGGACTTCTGGTAGAGAGGCCTTCTGGTAGTCGAATATGCTAAGAACTTTACAAGGGAAAATTCTAATACATAATTTCTAAAGGGGTACTCTACAGTCCTAATTAATATAGCATCATCAAAATCTAAATACAATTATTCCTTACAATTTCCCCCTTTTTGATGATGCCAAAACCCTTTAACTATTTTCAGAGAAGTGCCTTCACCATAAAAATTTAAAGTTTAAAACTTTTTATTAAAATCTTGGTGGGCAACTTGGCATAGGAAAATAGTAAGAGTACGATACATTCAGATAGCAGAATATAACAGAAATAAACAAACACAAGCAGAAGGCAAAAAGACAAGAATTTGAGGAAAAGCACTTCAAAGTTAGAAGGCAGAGATGTGATTTTATTAGATAGATATTACAGGGTTTAAACCTTACACATTCTCCAGATTAGCTGCCTGTAGAGCTTCTTCCTCTAGTCTTTGAAGCCTTAGCAGTTCTTCGTTTATTTCAGCTCTGATTTTGACCAGATTCCCAGACCTTTGATAAGATGCCCATATAGGAGAAAGCTTACAGTCCAAATAGTTAAGGACGCCTTCATGTATGGTCTTCCCTGGGACAATATTCTTCTTGTACCATTCTTCTGCTTCTTCAAGAGATCCTCCATACCTAACTCTGACAACACCATCTTTGTCCAGATAGAGGTGCTGTTGTTGGGTAGGAGTCATTTTAGCCTTCATCTCTTCAAATTGAGCTCTGTCAATTTTCTGAGAGCCACCCAATCTCCACTCTGTGAAGTTGAAAACTTTCTTCTTCTTGGTAGAACCTCTGCGAGGAGAAGAAGGTCTTGTAGTACCAGCTTCTCTCTTCTTCTGTTGGGAGGCCTGGAAGTAAGGAGTTGGGTCAATGTCAGATGAGGGCCCAGCAGTTGGCCTAGGGGGCAATTTTTTCTGTTGGGGGTCCTTTTCCTTTTCCCCCTTTTTGGCATCATCCAGGTCAGAGATCATCATGGCGATTTTCTGGAACTCTGTTGCCTAGGAGATGGCTATCTGCTCAAGGGTTTCTGGCAAGGTCTGCGTGACAGAGGTCAGACCTTCTATTAAGTTCTGTTGACGATCAAGAGCAGACTTGATGTCCTGAGAGCAAGCTTCAAGTAGTATCAGCTTCTGATACCTTTCTTGATCCTTCTTGATCAGGGTGGCCACTTGATCTTTGTGATCATTATTCAAGAGTTGTAGCTGCATAAACTTCTCAGCAGATTGGTCTTCATACCATTGTACAATGTCCAGGGATTCTGTTATATCCTTGAGTTGCTTACTCTGCTCGTTGAGAATCTGAGACTGGGAGTAGAGAATAGAGTGGACACCATCCACTTCTCTGGCAACAGCATTAAGCTTTGCAGATGATGATTCCATGAAGGTGACCAATGTCTGGGTCAGAGCTTCAACCTTCTCTGAGATATGCTGAAGTCCAGCCTCAAGATGATTGTGAACAAAGGTGAGATGTTCATGGTGCTTGGTGTTGATCTCAGCCAATTGATCCATGCCATCAAGCATTTTACCACCAAAGTCTTCAGCTGCAGTGACGAACTGATTGAAGGAGATTTGGGGCTTATCTTCTTTGGATTCTGTTTTCCCAGGCATACCTAGACCTCTTGATTTAGGCATAGGAGGCTTTCTGGGTTGTTCTTCACTCTGAGGAGGGGTCTTCCTCCTTTTGGAAGTTTCATCAGCAGCAATGGAGGATGTAAGAAATCCATCATTGTCACTGGAAGAGGAGGGCACCCTGAAGATAGGTTTCCTGATGGGGGTAGAGGCCATAGAGTGTTGAGGGGAGATAGGTGTGGCTGCATCTTATGGTGTAGGCTGTGGAGAAGCAGTTCTGGATTTGTTGATGAAGGGGTTTTCTTGTTGATGTGAGGGAGCATGCTGTTGTTGTGGAGGAGAGGGTGGAGGTGATGGTGATCTGGATCTGACTGAGGGTGGGGATTTGCAGGGAGATGGATTTTTGGTTTTGGGTGAAGAGGTATTCTGTTGGGGTGAAGTTGTAGAGGAGATGATCTGTTGGTGTGGGTAAGGGATAATTTGTCCTTGAGGGGATGGTGATTTGTTCTTGGGAGGAGAGAACGGTTTGCAGTGTGAAGGAGATGAAGATTTGGGGGTGGAGGTTTTCTGGTGTGAAGGGGTTTTCTGGGGGAGTGAAGGGGATTTCTGTTGGGGTTGGGGAGAAGTGTTTTTAGGAGAGGGAGGGGGAGAAGGAATGATTGGGGGAATTACCTCTAGTATAGTTTCTGTGAACAGAGAGTCTCTCCATTCTTTGATAAGTTTTTCCATGACCAGAGGTAGATCATTGGCAGTAGAGGGTTCACCTTCTCCATGTGCACTGTGGCGAAATTTTATCATTGATTCCTTCCTCTTCTTCTCGACTAGCCAAGCATCAAAGTCGTTCATCTCATGCTCTTGAAGAGCCTTCACATGGTCTTCTGGTGAGTTTCTGACCAGAGGTGCTTTTCCTTGAAGTTTCTCCTTCTTCTTCTGTAGGACAGAAAGAAGAAAATCCTTGTTTAGGCAGGACTCCACATCTTCTGTGTCAGCCCATCTGAGTACTTCTTCTTCTTCAGAGATGAAGTAGGACAGGTTCTTGAGGAGCTCAGTGAGAGGTCCCACTCTCCACTTTCTCCATGCCAGAATCCTGATGAATTTCCTATCAGGGCTAGAAGTACTGCTTCCTTCTTGGTGTTCTGGTGAAGGAACCACCATAGGTTGATCATTTGCAGAGGTAGGAGGAGAAGAATGTAGTCCCCCCTGAGAAGTGGCATTCTGCACAACTTCTTCTTCTTCTGAGTCACTTGACTCAAAGATGATCCTCTTGCCGTGCCAAACATTTCTGTTGGCTGGGGCAGAGATGACAGAGTCCTCCAGCTTTTCCTGTGCTGCAGGTGTCAAGATTTTGGCCTTCTTTGCAATGGGGGAGGCAGAAGGGGTGCTTGCTGAAGAGATAGGTGAAGGGGCCTTTCTCTTAAGGACGGATTTCTTTGCCACCAACTCGTGGACTTTGACAGGTGTGGTCTTTTTCTTGGGAACCTTCTTGACCACCTTCTTCACCAAAGGTATTTCTTCTTCAGAGTCAGAAGGGGTAGGAGGTTTCTGTTGCTTCTTTGAAACTTTCTTTGGTTGAACAACCTTCTGTTGTTGCTTTTCTCTGTTGAACTCAAGGGTTCTGAGTCTTTTCTGCTCTGCCTTGAGGGCAACCTTCCTGTCACTTGAAGTGTTGAGGAAGAGCAGTTTGGTGTAGTCTGCCTCAATAGAGTTTCTCAGCCCTATCCTTGCTGTGAGCAGGATTTCAGAGATTAGGAGACCATAACCCATGGGGGTCTTGAACAGACCGGTCTCCTTGTCTTTCTTCTTGATGAACTCAACAAGGGATTTGACAATTACCTGTCCCCAGTTGATGTTCATCCCATGATGAACTGCAAAGACAGCCTTTGCATTCAGCACATTCATGTCATCTGTGGAGGTGCTCTTGCTCCAGACACACCTATGCAGGATGTTGACCAATTTCTCATAGTCGCTCAGAAGAAGATTTTTCTTCATGTAGAGCTTTGGAACTCTACCCACTTCAGGTCGGCAGTAGAGTTGGACAAAGTTGTCCACAGTGACGTTGACACTGTCCAGAGTGAGGAAACCTTCAGTTTCTTCTTCTTGTGGGTCCTCTACCACGCCAAAGAGAGCGTTGAGGTCTGCAGGAGTGAGGGTAATGTCTTCACCATTGACATTAGACCGGATGGTCTCCCCTTCGTATGTAGCTTTGAGATAGAACTCTGCTACATCCCTTGTACTGTAGGATTCAAAGTGATAACCTACCACTTTGTTCAGTTGGGAGTCCTCCATTCCCTTGATGATCTTCATCATCGTTTCGTGGTTAGAAGCGAGTTCAGGGAGTGCAGAGAGGTCGCAGTTCATCCCTGTGTAGATATTTGAAACAAGAGTGTTGATTTCCTCCTTGGTGAGGTCGTTGATGTTAATGAACGCCATTTGATCAGAGAAGATTTGCAGAAAGCTTGAGAGCTATGGAGGTTTGAGAGTTTGAAAGTAATGAGAGCAGTAGCGGTTTAGGTTTGCGAAAGGGGAATTTATGTGTTTGGATTAGTGGACGTTTGGAATTAATTTATGGTTCCAAGAAACCAATAAATGTAAAAAGGGGCGGAGTAAATAAACGGGGGCGCAGTAAATATTATACGGCTTGATACCGTTTTAAGGGTAAAAGGGTAAAAGGCCTTTAATAATTTACTAGGATACCCGGTTTCAGAAAATTTCTAAGTCCACAACCTTCTGAGGGTTTTTCTGTAGAAGGGGGGTTTTCTGTTGCTGAGGGGTTCTGCCAGGGTAGGGATCAGAAGGGGTTGACAGAAGGGGTTCTGCTACAGGTATTCTGTCAACAGCAAAAGAGCAACAGAGGGCCTTCCTTTTCAACTTTCCCTTGGAATCTCATCCATCATTCCCAATTCCTCTCTCAGTTTGTTGAACCTAGCCTCAGGAAGAGGCTTTGTCAGGATATCTGCAAGCTGGTCTTCTGTTGGCACATGTTCCATGCAGATGTGCTTCTTCTCCACATGATCTCTGATGAAGTGATGTCTGATCTCAATATGCTTTGTTCTGGAATGAAGAACTGGATTCTGAGTGATAGCAATAGCACTGGTGTTGTCACACAACAGCTTGATCTCCTTTGCTTGAACTCCATAGTCCTTCAGTTGTTGCTTCATCCAGAGTAGCTGAGCACAGCAACTCCCAGCTGCAATGTACTCTGCCTCAGCTGTACTTGTTGAGATGGAGTTCTGCTTCTTGCTAAACCAGGAAACAAGCCTTCCTCCTAGCAATTGGCAGTGACCAGAAGTGCTCTTTCTGTCTAGTCTGCAACCTGCAAAATCTGAGTCAGAATAACCAATTAGTTCAAAGTTACCTCTCTTTGGATACCATAGGCCTGCATTTGGATTTCCTTTGATGTATCTGATGATTCTCTTTGCAGCACTTAAATGGCTTTCCTTGGGCTTTGATTGGTATCTGGCACAGATTCCAACAGAGAATGAGATGTCTGGTCTGCTTGCAGTTAGATACAACAGAGATCCTATGATCCCTCTATATGTTGTTGCATCTACATCCTTTCCTTCATCATCAGGACTAATTCCTTGTGAAGTGTTCATGGGAATCTTCACTGATGATTTGCCTTCCACTCCAAACTTCTTGATCAGATCTCTGGTGTACTTCCCTTGATTGATAAAGATCCCTTCTGAAACTTGTTTGACTTGAAGTCCTAGGAAGTAACTGAGTTCTCCCATCATACTCATTTCAAATTGACTCTGCATCACTTGAGAAAATTTCTTGCACAGTTCTGGATTAGTACTACCAAATATAATGTCATCAACATATATTTGTACTAACAGAATATGATTGGCAACAGAGATTTGAAATAGAGTTTTGTCAACCTTTCCTTTAGTAAACCCATGGTTCACTAGGAAAAGGGACAATGTGTCATACCAGGCTCTGGGAGCTTGCTTAAGACCATAGAGGGCCTTTTTAAGCTTGTAGACACAAGAAGATTGAGTAGGAATGACAAAACCTGGTGGTTGTTCCACATAAACTTCCTCTTCAAGATCTCCATTCAGAAATGCACTCTTGACATCCATCTGGTAGACCTTGATGTTGTTGTAGGCAGCATAGGCTAGAAAGATTCTGATGGCTTCAAGTCTGGCAACTGGTGCAAAGGTCTCATCAAAATCTATTCCTTCTTCTTGACAATATCCTTTAGCTACTAGCCTTGCTTTGTTCCTTACAATGTTGCCATCTTCATCTGCTTTGTTCTTGAATACCCATTTGGTTCCGATGACATTCTGGTGTTTTGGCCTAGGAACAAGTTCCCATACTTTGTTCCTTTCAAACTGAGTGAGCTCTTCTTGCATAGCATTGATCCAATCTGAGTCTGCAAGAGCTTCTTCAACTGTCATAGGTTCCATCTGAGATATATAGCAGGCAAGCATTGCTTCTCTCCTTGATGTGGATCTGGTTTGAACTCCACTTCTGATTTGTCCAATCACTTGGTTAGGAGGATGGTCTCTTAACCATGTTAGGTCTGGTTCTGTCAGCTGTTGTCTTGGTCTCTCTGGTTCCTCATCTTCAGAGTCTTCATCTTCATTCATTAGAAGGGGGTTCGGTGCAGGTGTTGGAAATACAGGGTTGTCTGCCATCTCTTCTGTTGGTGTTCTGTCTTCTATGCTGACATCCTTGAGAATCTCTGTTACTTCTTTAACAGAGGTGCTTTCATCAAACTTCACATGTATGGATTCTTCAACATGTAGGGTTCTTCTGTTGAGTACTCTATAGGCTTTACTGGTGTTTGAATAGCCTATAAAGACTCCTTCATCAGCCTTTTCTTGAAATACTTTCAGATGCTCCTTTCCATTATTGAGAATGTAGCACTTGCATCCAAATACATGAAAGTAGCTGATGTTAGGTTTTCTTCCCTTCCAGAGTTCATAAGGGGTCTTCTGGTGATTCTTGTTGATCATGCTTCTGTTCTGAGTATAGCATGCAGTGTTGATTGCTTCAGCCCAATATCTCATAGGCAATCCAGATTCTGCAATCATTGTTCTTGCAGCTTCTTTTAACGTTCTGTTCCTTCTTTCTGCTACGCCATTCTGTTGAGGGGTTCTGGCGGCAGAAAGTTGATGAAAAGTTCCATTCTGATCACAGAAGTCCTTTATGACTTGGTTGACAAATTCAGTTCCTCTATCTGATCTGATTGTCTTCACTTTCAAGTTCTTCTCAGTCTGAAGTTGCTTTAACAGAGATGGCAACTTCTGAAGAGTTTCATTTTTCTTTGTCAGAAAAACAGTCCATGTATATCTGGAGTAGTCATCAACCATGACTAAGGTATATTTCTTGCCACCAACGCTTGGAGTCTCAACAGGTCCAAATAAATCCATGTGAATCAGATTTAGAGGGCTTGTAGAAAGATCTCCAGCAATGGGTTTGAAGGAATTCTTCACTTGTTTTCCTTTCTGACATGCACTGCAGAGGGTCTCCTTCTTGTACACAATGTCTGGTAACCCTTCTACAATGTGTTCTCTGGCCAGTTTGTTGATTGTTTTGAAATTCAAATGGTTGAGGTTTTTGTGCCAGTCCCAGCTCAGTTTTGAATCTCCCTTGGCTATCAGACAAACTCCATCTTTTGCAGTGTTCCAATCAACTACATAAATGTTCTTCTTCCTTGATGCTGTAAGAACCACTTCCTTTGTTGTCTCATGCTTCACATAGCAGAAGTCCTTTGTGAATTCAACAGTATAGCCTTTGTCACAGAATTGGCTAGCACTCAGCAAGTTGAACTTCAGTCCTTTGACATATGAGACATCATCAATGATTATCTGGTTCTTGATCAGCTTTCCTCTTCCTTTTGTTTGACCTTCTTTGTCATTACCTCCAAAGGTAACTCTAGGTCCTTTGCATTTCTGGAACTCTGTTAGGCAACTTCTGTCACCTGTCATGTGCCTGGAGCATCCACTATCAATAAACCATTCTTGTTCAGAGATGGCTCCAGCACATAGTTCCTGCAAGATCAAAAGAAAGATTTAGGTACCCAAGCAATGCTGGGTCCTGGGGGGTCATGGAGTCTGGGTAGTTGGTACCATTTTGGTCTCATCAAGTGAAACCTTGGTGGGTGGTACCCATTGTCCACCTGGTAGTTATAGTAAACTGAAGTGTGATTCACTTTGGGCAGATGCTTGTGAGTGTCATGCTTCCTGTTTACATACTTTTGCATAGCTTTCTTTGTTGGAAAGAAGTCCCATATACTATCAAGAGCAGAGGGACGGTTAACCGTGGGCTTCTGAAGTTGACCAGCCAACCTCTTCTGCCTGAAGTTAACTTTCTCTTGATATTTGCCCTTCTGGTGATCATTTCTGGCACGATTGACATGAGGTTGTCTGTCAATGAATGGTCTTTTATTTTTGTTATTTTGAAAACCTCTTCTGTTGTTAGGTTTTCTGCCAGGTTCATTATTTTTCAAAAAGGGTTTCTGTTGAACCTTTATCTTACCCTTTTCTGGTCTGACTTCCTCATGAACAACCTTGGTGCCAGATACACCAGCTTGACAGATGGGGCTAGAAATCAGTGGCTCTATGACCTTATCTGCCTTAGCAACTCTGGTGCTAGGCATTACAGAAGGCTCACCTGATTCTGTTGAGCCATAACCAAGACCAAAACCAGTGCCAATCTGTTGATCAAGCACAATCTTTTCCATGGAAGACTGGGCCTTCTGGTAAGCTTTGTACTTAATCTCGAGAGGCTCTATTTCTCTTATTCTCTTAAGAAGAGAAACATTTTCAGTCTCTAGTTGATCTCTTTCCTCAATTAGAAGATTGATTTTGATCTCAACCTCCTTCTTTAAGTCAAGAATTTCAGCTTTCAACTTACTGTTTTCTTCTGTTACAGAAGAATAAGTGGCTTGTATGGCCTTAAACTCTTCCCAAAATTCTGACATTGAATCAGAATCAAAAGCTAAGCCTACCAAAGAAAAACTAGATTCAGAAGTAGAGGTTACCTCATCATCAGAATGAGCCATGAGGCAAAGGTCTTCTGTCTCATTATCAAGGCAACAGAAGGCCTCGTCAGAATCTGAGTCAGAACTGGATTCTGTATCTGACAGAGGGTCTTTCTCCAGCTGTTCTGTCACAAGTGCCTTTCTTCTTCTGGAGTTGTCCTCGTACTTCTTCTTTTCTCCATCCTGTCCTTGCTTCTTGGACACTCTAGGATGGGGACAATCAGCCTTGAAGTGACCAGGTTGTCTGCAGTTGTAACATAGAAGCTCTCCACTGCTTTCTGTTGATTTGACCTTCTGGTATGGCTTTCTGTTGAAAGATGGACTCCTTCCATCTTTGGGATTCTTCATAAACTTTTTGAATCTCCTGGCAAAGGCAGCCATATATTCATCAGATAAAAGTACTGAAGGGTCAAAATCATTTACCTTAGATGTGCTGGCAGTGAGGGTTGTAGTGGTCCTCTCTTCTGGTACATCTTTCTTCTCTTCAATCATTTCAAACTCATGAGCTTTGAGATCTGAAATGAGCTTATCAGTGGGATAAGTCTTTACATCCTTGCTGGCTTGGACAACAACTACCTTCATCTTCCATGCTGAGGGCAGTCCCCTCAACACCTTCAGGTTGATCTCCTTGGTTGTAAGATCCTTGCCAAACTCAGAGATCTCTCCAGTGAGAGTGAGGAGCCTGTCATACATCTTGGAGATGCTTTCACCAGGGAGAAGTTTGAAGTCATCAAACTTCTTGTTGGCTATGGTTAGTTTGTTGTCCTTCTCTTGCTCATCACCAGCTCCAATGAGCTCAAGAGTATCCCAGATTTCCTTAGCATTCTTGCACTTCTTGATTCTGTTGAAGTACCTATCATCAATGGACTTGTAGAGGATGTCCTTGGCAATATTGTCTAGGTTGTACTTTCTCCTCTCTTGAGTGGTCCATTCTGACTTGGCTTTGCTGATCATCTGGGGTCTGGTGTTGTCTATGGCATGTTCAGGATTGACCTTCTGGAAGCTTGTGAAGGGGCCAATATCTAGAACTTCCCACATCTCATCATGCAGGGCACAGAGATGTGATTTCATCCGGATCCTCCAGTCATCAAACTTAAGATCTGAAAACATAAGATTCTTGGACAAGGAGTGATCCATTATATCAGATAGAAATGAGGTAAAACAGAAAAACAAGTGGATCTTTGTTCAACAAATAACCTAAGAGATTATTAGAACAAGGAGGCTCCGATACCACTTGTTGGTCCCGGTTATACTGGATACAGTCTAGAGGGGGGGTGAATAGACTGTATTGGTTTTTAGCTTTTTAAACTAAGTACCAGATTTACAGAATAGCCTGTTCTGTTGAAGGAACAGACTGGCAGCGGATGAGGTTCTGGTAGGGAGTTCTGTTAGCCTCAGAGGAGCAAAGGCAGTAGGCCTTCTGTTAACTCGTAGAACAAGTTCTGCTGAACACAGATACCAAGTCCAAGGAGTTATACAGTTCTAACTAAGTGCAAGTAATAAAAGCAGTAAGTAAACGACACCAGGGATTTTTATAGTGGTTCAAGGAACAACTCGTTCCTCTAATCCACTGTTCCACTAAGCTGTAAAAACTGCCGTTTACAAAGCCTTAGTCCTAGCACTTAAGAAGCACTCCACGTCTTCTTCAAGCCTAGATGTGTCCTGGGATGCACTGCCTGGCTTCCTTTAACACTAGTCCTTTCACTGAGTTTCCTTGAAGTATCACCACTTCACTACTCCAGTTATTCGGACGTCCTTCTTGTAGCAAGAAGAGTTTCTGTTGAAACAGGGGTTCCTCCAACTAGCTTCGTTACAAAAGATTTGTATGTGATGAGCTTGAAGAGTTGAAGAACACTTGGAACTTTGCTTGAGTTGGAAAGAGTATTTTTCCAACTTCTGCCTTCTCTTGTAGAGGATAGTGAGTTTGAATCTCAAGGAGGCTTTTGCTTTTCAGAGTTTGAATATCTTACTTGTAGCAATGTGATAGCAAGGTTGAATCAAGGTTGCAAAGTTGTCCGGTTGTTCTTCGTAGTGTATCTTTTATACTGAGGTTGTCTTCCCGTTGGAGGAGTAGGAGGACATCTGCATTTAATGCGCGAGCAGTTGACTTGACCAGTAGGACCCGGTAAAGTTGGCGGGTTACTATTTCGGGATAAAGTAATCATGACATTGCGGCCAATCATCTGCAATTACTCCACGGAGCATGGGGAGCATTAAATGAGCATTTAATGCGGGCACTGTAGCTTTTCCGTTTCATACTCCTAGCCGTTGAAGGAATCTTTAAGTTGACTTCCCGGCTTTGTGGATTTCTTCCAAGTGTCAGACCTTCTGGTGTCATTGGCAGAGAACTGATTCAGAGAAGATCATGAGCACTTCTGTTGTTGGTAGCTTACAGAGAACCAGGAGGGTTTCTGTCACGCTAAAGGGTAACAGAGACCCTGACGTTTTCTGTTCCTAGACAGAGAACCAAGATCTTCTGTCTGGAGGACTTCTGGTAGAGAGGCCTTCTGGTAGTCGAATATGCTAAGAACTTTACAAGGGAAAATTCTAATACATAATTTCTAAAGGGGTACTCTACAGTCCTAATTAATATAGCATCATCAAAATCTAAATACAATTATTCCTTACATACACCAACTGTTATGGAGGCAATGTTAGATTCGGGAACAATGCCTCATCTCCTATTCTTGGATATGGGGATGTCATCTGTGCCAGTGTCACCATCAAGGATGTCTCATTTGTCAAAGGGCTCAAACACAATCTTCTGAGCATAGGACAATTCTGTGACAGTGGGATGGAAGTGAGGTTCTTTGCCAAACAATGTTGTGTTCTAGACAGCGAAGGGAACTCATTATTAACGTGTTACAGGACCTCAAACCTGTACACTATTGATCTGAAAAGCGTTCAATCCACCACTTCCATCTGTCTGCTATCCAAAGCTTCAACAAAACAAATCAACCTCTGGCACAAACGTCTTTCCCATCTCAATTTCAAGAATCTGTTCATCCTGTCATCAAAGAACCTTGTGAAGGGGCTTCCTCCGTTGAAGTCTTTCGCTGAAAATCATTGTAGTGCCTGCAAAATGGGCAAAATGACGAGAAGCTCCCACAAGTTAAAGCCTGTCCCACAAGTCAAAGCCTGTCTCCAACCAAAGCATCAACGGCCGCAAATACACACTGGTGATCGTTGATGACTTCTCTAGGTACACATGGACAAAATTTCTTCGTAAAAAGGATGAGGCAGCAGGAATCATTATGACCTTTGTCAGAACAGTCCAGAAACTGCTGCAGCACAGTGTTCGAATCATCAGAACTGACAACGGTACCGAGTTCAAGAATCAAACTCTCACTGGATTCTATGAATCTCTCGGTATCACACAGCAATTTGCAGCAGCCAAAACTCCCCAACAGAATGGAGTGGTTGAAAGAAAGAACAGGACTCTTGTCGAAGCGGCACACACCATGCTCATCCAATCAAGATTGCCTCACTTTATGTGGGCAGAGGCCATTAATACTGCGTGCTACACCCAAATCAGAACATCTATCCACAAACGCTTTGACAAGACCCCTTATGAAATCCTCTTCAACCGGACTCCGGATATCTCATTCTTCAAGATATTTGGTTGCAAGTGCTTCGTACTGAATGACAGAACTGATAGAGGTAAGCTAGACGCAAAAGCCCAAGAAGGGGTGTTCATTGGCTACTCACAGCAGTCCAAAGCTTACAGAGTCTATCTTAGAGACAAGCGAACGGTCATTGAGAGTGTGAATGTGACATTCTATGAGATGGCTGACTTCGCAACGGAACACTTACAGGCTGACCCGTCACTTGCTGTACCAGCGGATTCTGACACAGTTGAACCAAACCCTGTACCTGAAGGTGTGATTCTCAATTCTCTCTTTCAGAACTTCTACGAGAATTCACAACCCTCATCTTCTCCATGCACACCAGCTTCATCGTCAACTATTCCACAGCATTCGACTCCTTTCACTGAAATTCCACTCCTTCTCGGACCAGATAATGAACCATCTACTCCGTCAACTCCCCAACCTAATCACGGAGGAGTGGATGATCATGGTTTTGCTACCACATCAGAGTCATCTCCACCGCACACCACAGCCGCTCAAGAATCACCAATCCCCTACCAGGACTCAGATCAACTGATCATTACTCCTAATCCTCTGGCACATGAGAGGAAATGGACAAGAGCTCATCCCACTGAACAAATAATCGGTGATCCAGGTCAAGGTGTGCGTACGAGATCGGCTACTATGAATGAATGTCACTATGCATGCTTTCTAAGCCAGAATGAACCGTCCAAAGTCTCAGAGGCACTCGTTGATCCAGATTGGGTGATTGCCATGCAAGATGAGCTCAATCAGTTTGACAGACTAGAAGTGTGGACACTCGTGCCTAAACCCCCTCAGAAAACCATCATTGGCACTAAATGGGTGTTCAAGAACAAGAAGGACGAAGAAGGCATAGTGATACGCAACAAGGCACGGCTGGTCGCTAAAGGTTACAATCAGCAAGAGGGCATAGACTATGATGAAACGTTTGCACCCGTAGCAAGAATTGAAGCAATACGCCTCTTTCTTGCGTACGCGGCCCACAAGAACTTTACCGTCTTTCAAATGGACGTCAAGACTGCCTTTCTGAATGGAGTCTTGGAAGAAGAAGTCTATGTCGCTCAGCCCGAAGGATTTGTAGATCCCAGATATCCCAACCATGTGTACAAGCTGAAGAAAGCTCTGTATGGGCTGAAACAGGCACCAAGAGCTTGGTACGATGCCTTAACCGAATTTCTGGTTGACTCAGGTTTCTTAAAAGGGAAGATTGATACCACACTTTTCATCAAGCGACAGAAGTCTGACACCATCCTGATTCAGATCTATGTTGATGACATCATCTTCGCCTCCTCAAATCCACGTCTGTGCAAACATTTTGAGAAACTGATGAAAACTAAGTTTGAAATGAGCATGATGGGAGAGCTGAATTTCTTCCTAGGCCTGCAAGTAAGACAACTCTCTGACGGCATTTTCATCAATCAGTCCAAGTATATTCTGGAAATACTTAAGAGATTCAACATTGATAGCAAATCTTCCATGGCGACCCCTATGTCCCCCAACAATAAACTGGACTCAGACCCCTCTGGGAAACCAGTCGATGCCCCAAACTATAGGGCCATCATTGGATCGTTGCTATATCTCACGTCTAGCAGGCCTGATATCGTCTTCTCTACATGCTTATGTGCACGCTTTTAGGTGAATCCAAAGGAATCCCATCTGACCGCTGTTCAAAGAATTCTGAGATACCTCAAAGGCACTGTGAATCTAGGCCTTTGGTATCCCAAGCACTCAGGTTTTGACCTAGTCGGATACTCTGACGCAGATTTTGGTGGTTGCCGGATGGACCGCAAAAGTACATCGGGAGCTGTCCAGTTCTTGGGCGATAAGTTAGTCTGCTGGTCTTCCAAGAAACACAACTGTGTGTCAACATCTACGGCCGAGGCAGAATACGTCGCGGCTGCTAGCTGTTGTTCACAAATATTATGGATGAAGACCCAGCTAAAGGACTACGGTTACACTTTCTGCCATATCCCGATCTACAGCGACTCACAGAGTGCCATCGCCATCACCAGCAACCCGGTTCATCACTCCCGCACCAAACACATCGACCTGCGCTATCATTTCATCAAAGACCATGTGGAGAAAGGAGATATTGACATGTACTTTGTAAGCTCCGAGCTTCAACTGGCTGATCTGTTTACTAAGGCACCGGATGAAAAGAGATTCCAGTTTTTGGTTTCCAAATTAGGCATGTTGAACCTCGAGCCTATGTAATTTTGTCCCCACTGGTCTGTAAAAAGGGTGTGCGTGTGTAGGACTTGTACAAAGTGTGCGTGCGTGTGTCTGTACATGGTGTGTGTGAGTTGCTTTTAGTGTATTGTGTGCGTTGCATGTGTCCAGGGGGAGAAACCCGAGAAAAATACAAAAATAGTGTGTGTGCGTTTGCATTCATCGAGGGGGAGAAAAAGGGCAAAAAGATCAAAAAAATTGGTGTGCGTGAGTCGCATATAGTGTGTGTGCATTGCATTCATCGAGGGGGAGAAAATTTGAAAATCTAAAAAATAGTGCGTGTGTTGATTTCAGTGAGGGGGAGTACTGTAATTGGTCAGAAATGGGTCATTAAACCCTTAAGGCCAAATGGGCCCAGCTACCTGGTTCTGGCCCAAAACTTTTTTCCTTTTCTCAAGGCCCGTTCCTAACTCGCGTTTTTAAACCCTTTTTCGTCTCGGTCCTCCTCATTTCTTCACCTTCTTTCTCGCAAGTCCAGAGCTCGGGTTTTGAATACTTCTCCGTCTTCTTCCCCAACTTCTTCCCCAACTTCACTCCCTCTCACAGTTCTCCCCCAACTCTTCTCCACGAGGTAGCAACTCGATTAGATCACTCCCCTCTCACTCTGTTATTCGAACGCTATCTCGAACCGTCCCTAAACCAAAAACGCCGTTTTTCTCAAATAAAAATTTTCAAAAAACTTGGTTGATTGTTTATTTTGATCTTGTGTCTTTACAGGTGGATGTCGTCTTCTTCGTGCAAACACGAGTTCTGCAACTCGAGTTAAAACGCTTGGTTTCAAAATCCGGCGTTTCAAATTCGAGGACAGACCGCGAGTTTGTAAACTCGCCCTCATGAGCTCGAGTTTGTAAACTCGCGCTCATGGGCTCGAGTTTGTAAACTCGCGCTCATGGGCTCGAGTTTGTAAACTCGCGCTCATGGGCTCGAGTTTGTAAACTCGCGCTCATGGGCTCGAGTTTGTAAACTCGCGCTCATGGGCTCGAGTTTGTAAACTCGCGCTCATGGGCTCGAGTTTGTAAACTCGCGCTCATGGGCTCGAGTTTGTAAACTCGCGCTCATGGGCTCGAGTTTGTAAACTCGCGCTCATGGCCTCGAATTTGTAAACTCGCGCTCATGGGCTCGAGTTTATAAACTCGCGTCCATGATCTCGAGTTTTATAACTTGGTGCCAGAACTCGTTTCCTCATCTCATAAATCATCAACCCCAAGGGGAAACTCATTTTTTTGCTAACGTGTGCTATTCTTTCAGCTAAATATGTCAGGCACTCAACAAGATACCTCCCAGGATGATGCACTCTTTACTCAGCTGTTCCCCAAATACAAGTGGGTTCGGCTACAGGACAACAACTACCAGCTTGACATTGCCGTCTTCAAGTGCCCTGACCCAGTCATCCCTGTCATTCTTAAGGGGCACTACATCTGGCCGGCACTCACCAAAGCTATACTGGTCCCCGAAATCTATCTGCAACAATTATGGGGGACCATGCACATGCCCTCCAAGAAGGACGCATCTAGTATCAGTGCCACGCTCCATAACAGAAGACTGACATTAACAGCGTCCACACTACGAACCACACTGGAGCTGCCTGTCCACCAAACCTATGACCCGTTACCCTCAAAGACTGAACTGATGTAAGGGTTGGAGAAATTAGGATATGATGCACCACTGCCGTTCCTATCTCACTTCAAGTTGATGAACCTGCCATACCCATGGAAGACATTGTTTGGCCTCGTCAACAAATGCCTATCTCCGAAGCACGCTGGCCATGACAAGTGCAACATGCAGATTTTCCAAATCTTCCATGGGATCGTTTTCAACAAAAATTATGACATGGCGCAGCTATTCTGGATTGAGCTGGTGACTCAAGTCCAGGACAAAGAGGACGAAAAAACGGGCATGACAATTCCCTACGTCAGATGGTTGGCGCTCATCATTGATAAATACATGACCGCCCACCCAGGGATTCCAAAGCGCAGAGATGAAGATCAGTTCACTGCCCCCAAGCTAGAGTACTTCAAGCGCTTCAAGCATGACACTGTGGGGATGACAATACCAGACTATCTGCTGGACTTGGGCAATCCACGACACTCCGCAGTTGTCCAGTATAGAGAGAGTTTACAGGAAGATGGCCCCATGGTTCAGCAAAACCCAGCTGGACCTGCCCCGGGGCCTAAGCCGAGAGCAAGTAAGGGTCCAAAGAGAGCCCGTAAGCCACAGAAACCAGTGGCGCGTGTGCCCCATGAAGGGAAGTCTGACGATTCTCTCGAGAGGAATCAGACGGCTGAGGGCACACGTACAAACGCTGCGGAACCTGCCAATGAATCGTCCAGCCCGGCCCACAAAAAGGCTGACGATGAGGCATCCAATAGCTTGTCCAAGGATGATGACGATGCTAACGATGATGATGACGACGACGATATTGACGACGTGGAGCACACCTTTGCTCTAATCTAAAAGGGGAAGCTGCCACTTGATTCTCCTCCAAAGAAAATCACCCCTGAGGATGCAACTCCATTTATAGCTGTCCGCCCCAAGACTATCGTCATCAAATAAGTGAAGGAGCCAGTTACAGCCAAGATTGCTGCTCCCCGTTCACCTAAGGCAAAGAAGCAGCGTCCTGTCAGAAAAAGTTTGGTCGCTGAGGAGGACCTACACATCTTTGACGACTGTCTTCCCTTCATCACTATAAGCCGGGCCGAATCCTTAAGTACAGGGGCCAATCTTGTTGATTCCCGGGTAGAAGCCGCAGCATCAGGCTCAACTGCGCATGCACCACCCTCTCCCAGCCACTCGTTAGCCTCCCAAAAGGCTAACGTTTCAACAACACGTGACTCACCCACCTCACTGGTTCCCTCCGAACCAGTTGAGCGCTCTAGTGGCCCACCGCCCGAGGCCACAACCCCCTCTTTCCACACATCGAGTCTAGGTGTCACATTCCCCACATTTTCAAATTTTTCTAGGACACCTACACCATTCACAGCACATACAGGTGCACACACCCTGAATACAACGACCGGAGTGCAAACGATGATGGTCGGAAGCCCTGCTATGCCAACAATGACTTCATCATTGAACGCAGGCCACACATCAGCTCTCTTTACTGATGCTGTGACAACAGTTACAACCCCCGTAACTGGACCCCTTACACCCGAAGACGTTACTGTTCTCATGAACCGCTACATGGAGTCCACCATCAAACCATGGGTGCAACAAGCATTCACCGCTTGGGCACAGGACTCCAAGACAACCCCAGCGGTTCATAGTGAACAGAGCCACCCCAAACCTCACTCTTCACCCTCTCAATCAATTCCTCAACCCACTCCTGCCATCCCTATCACCTCCACCAAACCCCTTAGCCCTTCACCCTCTCGGGGAACCCACGATACAGAACTAGTATCGCCCTCTACCTCGACCAATCCCTTCCTCCTATCCCGTCTTGAGCTCGCCGATCTCCTGTTTCTTCGGTTGCTGGAGGTCGACGCTTGCAACCTTACACCCTTCGAGCGTGATCTTCTCCAAGTTTTCTTCAACCATGACCGCCCTCAATACGGCACTTGCCGTGACAGTCCCCGAGGTCTCAAACGTTCCCATGAGGATCCCGATGATTCGGAACCTCATGAGGGGGAGAACAAGAGACCTTTGACACTTGAGCAAGCAGCCTCTACCAGCCATGAACCCCAGCCAAACACCTCATCAAACCAACCCACCAACCAACCACCACTTTCCTCGAGCCACAACCAAGCCCAACTCTCTAGCCTGGTCGAGCTAGATGAAACATCCCGAGGCTTATCTCCTAGAGATACTGCCCGAGGAAGCGATGGAAGTCCTGTAGTGGTTACCTCTGGTACATCACAAAGCTCAGGCCATCGATCAGAACACAGTTCGAAATCGATGACAACATCCCGAGGCGTGTCTCCAAAGGATACCGTCCGAGGAGGGGATGGAAGTCCTGACGATGCTATCTCTGATTCATCTGTCAAGTCAGGCCATCAGCCAGAACTCAGTTCTAAGCTGATGACAACGGGCAATCCTAGTGAACCCGGTTGTGCTTCACACGAAAGATCATCACAGCTGAGAGTCCCATTCATTCCCCAAGGCAAAGACATTCATGATGCACTCGAGGATGTTGTGATACACGACGTTTGGCCGAGAAAGTGGACAGAGTGGGATGATCTTAGATGCGAAGCTGAAACAGAAGATATGCAGCGAAATTGGTGGCTGAGAGAGTTGCTGGCCAAATGCGCAAAAGATATCATACGCCTTGATGAAGAGGAACTCAAAGAAAGGGAGGACTACAAAAAGATACCCAGGGAGCTAGAATCCGTCATCAGACAAACGGCAGGCAAGTTGCCCCCAAAAGAAAAGCTCTGGGAAAACATCAGAATAAATGCCCCCTTCCAAGAGGAAATCAGAAAGGGAATTTGGAGAACCGCAGACAAGCTCAAACAGCTAGATGAACTGAAGATCCGTGGCTTGACTCACCTTAAGGGCAAACTGGCTGGCGGACATCTTCACATGCTGATGCACAGATCATTTGGAAAACAACGACAAATACTGGAAAGAGACATGAAGTCCAGCATCCACCCTATTGACGCTATCCTTGATATACACAGAGAAGATCATCACACCATCCCGTTCTACAGCTTCAAAGTTCGACGAACAGACTCCAGCACATTCATCTACCAGGAAAATTATTTTATAATGATGAAGATGGAGGATATCTACCAAATGTTCATGGTAAGTAGGTATCTCTCACTGAGTCGAAACAGGACACACGAAGAAGGTTATGAGGCGATCAAACGATTTATGCTGAGACAAATCAGATTCTACAGATGGCCCTGGAAAACAATGTGAGAAAAGCAAATCTGGTAAAGCCAACTCTGTACGGTCCAGAGCTCAAAAAGTACAGACCATATCATATCTTCAAGGACCCAGTCTCTATCATATATCTCAATCACGAGGAACAGAAAAGACTCATGTGGGTAGAAGACATTCACAAGTATTGTGATGGGACTCTAAAGATCATCCAGACTAAGCTGCAGGAGATCAAGGAGAATATAGATCCAAGACTTGCGGACGCCAGCGAGGAAGAGCTCATAGTCTACGAGAAGGTGTGGACCATCCTAAAGCCCATCAACGAGCAACTTGAAAAGAGAAGAATGCTGAGACAGTATGAGCATGGGCTAAATTTCAAAAAGCATTACTTCAGATCTCAAAAATAAATGCAAAACGACACTTGATCACAAAGGGGGAGATTGTTGAAGACTATTTTATTGTGAATCAAGTTTGTCTGTTTTGTCTGTAATAATTTAGATGTTTACTATTTCTGCTCTGCACTGATTAAATATATCTGTTAGAATAGTATTCAATATGGGCCAAGTGTTAGGCCCATACTTAGGCGAGAAGCCTTTTTACGCATACCTGAGCCTCGCCTATAAAAGAGGGTGGAGGACTCAGGTTTGCGTTTAACTTTCGTATCTGCTCAAAATAGCCTTAGCGCTTATCATTCTTGTACGAACTGTTCACGGTATATCAGAGAAGGTTTACGCTTGATCTTTCTGTGTTCATCTTTGTTGTTAATCTTTCATCTGTATGCCATATTATACTGTTGTTATAGAAAACAGGAACTAACACTAGTACTTTCACGGAATTGAAAGAGTCGCCAGAATTATCGCCGGAGTTCATCAAACTTTGCCGGAGTTCAACCGAGAAGGGTAGAACTTCATAAAGCTCATTCGAGGTGAGTGGATGACTTGATGTCTTGTAACTCTTGGGTTAAATATAGGATTACCTAAAGAAATGTTTTAAGTATTCATAAAGATGTTTAAAAGAGTTTAAGCATGTGATTAGCCAAGGTAATTAGGCTTATGTGAATGAAACTACATGATTATGCATGTGAAGAGTATAAAATATGTATAAAAACATATGTGATGTTTTGGATGGATAAAATGACATTTATTGATTGTTTTAGACCGTATACATGTCGTGTAAAAATTTCGGACCGAACGGAGTTCATTTCGGGGGTCAACGGGCCGTTGACCCAACAAAGGGGCTAAATCGGCGCCGGTTATAAGGCTTAACCGGTGCCGGTTAAGCTGCTGCCACCGGGTTCCGTTCTCGCCAAAAATGCAGTTCGGGACCCAGTTTGAAGGGGTTATTTACTCCGTCCATCCTATATATGTGTATTGTGCATGGAATTGCATGAAATATGATATTTAAATGTAAAGGTTTGATATCTATTGATTTTATTCTAAGACTTGGTTTAGTCTTTAATAATAATATGATATAGACCCTATCTAGTATGATATGTGGTAGATCATAGGTCGGGTGGAGTATCCAAGGATCGGGCGTGTATCCTCAAAACTCGGTAGATAAATGGTGGAGAACCCAAGGACAACGGTACTGTCCTCAAAACTCATATGTTTAGATGGTGGAGAATCCAAGGACGACGATATTGTCCTCAAAACTCAAATGTATAAATGATGGAGACCCAAGGACGACGGTACTGTCCTCAAACCTCGGTATATGAACGGTGGAGAACCCAAGAACGACGGTACTGTCCTCAAAAACTCAGAATATGAATTGATTAGGACCAAGAGAAGTCCTTTGCACTCATAGGTATATGGGTGGGTTGGGATTTAAGTCGAGGATATTGATTACTACGGTTTTCCCAAATAAACAATGACCTACGAGTCAGGTATTTCCAAGTGTATATATACCGATATGTATTTCATAACTTGGGAGAAAGGATTATATGAGTATGTATCACCCTATATTTGGGTCTTATACTTGAAATGTTAGTTATGCTACATTTAGTTTGCTACTCGCTCGGTACTTGTACTGACCCCTTCGGGGGGCACCATTTTCAGGTTGAAGCTAAGGCTTGCTACCTGCACCTTCTTACAGGTGAAGTCAACTCAAGGAAGACGTGGTTCGTGCTTTCTTATTTCCTTTCAAACTACCAAACATTTGCTCATGGATATTTGATTTACTATAAACTGTTAGGTCCCCAAGATTTTGATGATCAACATATAATAGTTTTGATGATGCTAAAAACCAAAATGATCCATGTAATAGACTTAGAGTAATGTGCTCCATAGTGATAAAGCACTCAAGAAAAACAGAGAGTACTAAAAAGAGAAGATATGTACCATAAAACAAAAAGAAAAAAAAACAAAAAGAAAAGGTATGAAAAGAGTCAACTGAAACACTTAGAGAATCAGATACTTAAGTAAGAAGACCATCTTATGAGGTTCTCTGCTATGGGAGTATCAGAAGACCTCGGCAACAGAAGAGCTTCTCTGATGACACCAGAACAGAAAACCTCATAGGTATTCTGATTAAGTACTCGACATATGCTATTCTTCTCTTAGCACAGAAACAAGAAAACAGAAGACCCACTTGCAGTCAGAATGACAAAAAGTATAAAATAATATTATAAGAAATTACGTGAAAAAATTTCTTATAAAATTATTTTACTAAAAGCAAGTAATTCTATCATGAGGAAGCATTGAACAACACTCGACCTAAATACTGAATTTCTACGAGCTAAAGAAATAAAGATAAAACATCTTTATCTCTGTCTAGAAATGAGGAATCAAGTTGAGTGAGGATAAATGATTCGTGTCACGAGAAGACAAGAATCAACCATGATGCCCCAGTCAGGTGGAACAAAGCAAGTAGATCAAGCAACGATCCAGATTGGATCACTCAGCCACGGAGGAGATTCAACAACAAAGTCTATAAATACAGAAGGAGTGCAGGAAGACCAAGTGTGGCACCAGATGGCAACAAACTTTGGTATATTGGAACCCAGTGGAACTGAAGGGAATCAAGGTTCACACGAACACATCCAGCTAGCTGATTCACCTTCACCAATCTGGTTACCACCTCACTCATCTAATGCTCTTAGAATAGCTTATAATTCATACACATCTATAGAGCTTAGCTTAGTTGGTAGACTAGTTTAAACCCATGTAAACTACGATAGTGTATACATTCTGGTATGTGTGTGATCATCCAGAAGGTGAGGCAAGGACATGAGTAGCTTCTGGCTAGGCAATGCCATTAGTGAAAAACCTTGGAGGACATGAGTAACTTGGAACAGTGTAGTTCCTCGTGAAAAAACTCACAATCTTTGCCTGGGCCAAGGGTAGATTGGACACTAAATGTAATGGGATATTCATTTAGTGGAAATCCATCTGAAATAGGTTGGGACTAGATGTAGGAGGATTACACCACCTCTGAACCAGGATATATCTTATGTACCTTTTATATTCAGCACCCAACACATACTTCAGTTCTCACCCACCTGCATACTATCCCAAAATCTTGCATTATCACTGTCTAGAAAACTCTCTAAAGTTTTCTGTGAATCAAAACTCCTTACCTACGAACTTCAAAAAGATCTATGTCAATAGGTCTAAATCCTTCACATAAAGGTGTTCTGTCCAACCATCTCTATTACAACTAAAGGGGTCATAATCTTTGTTTCTATAAAGTGTCACACTCTTGAGGTCAAGACTTCCGTTATATGTTTCAATATCTCTCAAAAGATATTGGAACACATTCTGTTTGAGGAAAAAGGGTTGAAAAAGAAAAGATTTTTATAATTTTATTCACCCCCCTCTAGACTTCTACCCCACATGGGACCATCAATTTGTATCAGAGCGATTGTTCATAGAGTCAGTTTCTTAGTCGGCTTATTTTGAACAAAAGATCAATCACCAATTTCCCAAACCACTTATAGACAGCAGAGATGGAACACACTTTGAAGGATACTCTTCAAGAAGAAACAAGGAAGGAGAAAGCAAGCTTTTATCACACATCAAGGAAAGGGACTGCTATTCAACAAGAAAAAGAAGTCAAACCTACTATCATGACATCACAGTTCTGGCCAACTCTATCAAAGAAAGATGCTCATGAAGAGGTATATTCAAATACATCTCTAGTAACTCAGTTTATCTTGAATGTTCAAACCTTTATCCCAATTGTGCTTCACTTCACAGAACATTCAGATAAGTTTATTGTAAGGAATAATTGTAATTAGATTTTGATGATGCTATAGGACTTTAGAGTACCCCCCCATTTGTTTTATTAGATTGTATTAGAATTGTCTTTGTATATGTTTAGTATAGTCGACTGACAGAATGCCTCCTGACAGAAGACCTTTGGCCCTCTGTTGTACTTTAATTCAGATAGAAGACCTCTGGGTCTCTGTTAGCTCTTACTCGGACAAAAACCCTCCTCGTTCTCTGTTGGACATCACTGCCAAGACTCGTTATTGGTTCGCCTATTGACAGAAGACCTCAGGACCCTCTGATAGCTTATTCCAACAGAAGTGCTCAAGACCTTCTCTGGCAGACCCTCTGCTGAAGACACCAGAAGGCCTGACACTTAGAGAATTTTCATGGAACTACTTCAGCCGGTGAAACCAACGGAAGATTCCTTCAACGGCTAGAAGACTTCAACGGAAAAGCTACAGTACGCACATTAAATGCACACTGAATGCATCCCGTACCCTGAAGAGTAAAAGCTGATGATTGACCGACATTCCAGGATATTTCAGGATAACTCTACCCCAAAATAGTAACCCACCAACTTTACCGGGTCCTACTGTTCAAGTCAACTATTCACGCATTTAATGCAGTTGTCCTCCTTCTCCAACGGGAAGACAACCCCAGTATAAAAGATACTACTCGAAGAACAACCAGACAACTTTTGCTAACACTTTGAAAACCCAATGCTCAGACAAAAACATTCAAACATTCAAACGCACAAGCCTTCTTGAGATCAAAATCTGCTTCTTCATCAACAAGAAAGGCGTACGTTGGGAAGATAATCTTTTTCTATATTCATATCCCCAACAAGAGCAAAGTTCCAACTGTTCTTCAACACTTCAAGCACCTCAACTACAAACCTTTTGTAACGAAGCTAGTTGGAAAACTCCTGTTCTTTCAAGAACTCTTCTCTAACGAGAAGGACGTCCAAGTAACTGGAGTAGTGAAGTGGTTATATTTCAAGGAAGCTCAGTGAAAGGACCAGTATTAAAGGAAGCAAGGAAGTGCATCCCAGGAGACATCTAGGCTTGAAGAAGACGTGGAGAGCTTCTTAAGTGGTAGGACTTAGGCTTTGTAATTGGATTTTTTACAAGCTTAGTGGAACAGTGGATTAGAGGAACGAGTTATTCCTTGAACCACTATAAAAATCCCTGGTGTCATTTACTTACTGCTTTTAATTCTTGTATTTATCTTTAACTGATTAACTCTAGAATTTGGGTCTCTGTGCTCAGCAGAACCTCTCCTGTGAGTTAACAGAAGGCCTACTGCTTTTGCATCTCTTAGAGGCTAACCGGACAGAACCCCTACCAGAAGACCATCCGCTGCCCGTCTGTTCTACCAACAGAACAGGTTATTCTGTTAAATGTGGTACTTAGCTTGAAAAAGTTAAAAACCAGTACAGTCTATTCACCCCCCTCTAGACTGTACCCAGTACAACCGGGACCAACAAGTGGTATCAGAGCCTCCTTATTCTAATAATCTCTTATGTTATTTGCTGAACAAGAATCAACTTGTTTTCCTTTTGCCTCAGTTTTAATCTCATACTATGGATCACTCTCTTTCCAAGAACCTTATGTTTTCAAATCTTAAGTTTGATGACTGGAGGATCGGGATGAAGGCACATCTCTATGCTCTTCATGATGAGATGTGGGAAGTACTTGACATAGGACCATTCACCAATTTCCAGAAGGTGAATCCTGAGCATGCTATTGACCAGACTAGGCCACAGATGATCAACAAGGCCAAGTCTGAATGGACCACTGAAGAGAGGAGAAAGTACAATCTGGACAATATTGCAAAGGACATCCTCTACAAGTCCATTGATGACAGATACTTCAATAGAATAAAGAAGTGCAAAACTGCCAAGGAAATCTGGGATACTCTTGAGCTCATTGGAGCTGGTGATGAGCAAGAAAAGGATAACAAGCTGACCATTACTAACAAGAAGTTTGATGATTTCAAGCTGCTTCCCGGAGAAAGCATCTCCAAGATGTATGATAGACTCCTTACTCTCACTGGAGAGATATCTGAACTTGGGAAGGAACTCACCACCAAGGAGATCAACCTCAAAGTGTTGAGGGGACTACCCTCAGCATGGAAGATGAAGGTGGTTGCTGTTCAAGCCAGCAAGGATGTAGACCTACCCCACAGACAAGCTCATCTCAGACCTCAAAGCTCATGAGTTCGAGATGATTGAAGAGAAGGAAGATGTACCAGAGGAGAGGACAACTACAGCTCTCACAGCCAGTACATCTAAGGTAAATGATTTTGACCCTTCAATACTTTTATGTGACGAGTATATGGTTGCTTTTGCTAGGAGATTCAAGAAGTTTATGAAGAATCCCAAAGATGGAAGAAGTCCATCTTCCAGCAGAAAACCATTCCAGAAGGCAAAGTCTGCAGACACTAGTGGAGAGCTTCTCTGTTACAACTGCAGACAACCTGGACATTTCAAGGTAGACTGTCCACATCCAAGAGTGTCCAAAAGACAAGGACAAGATGGAGAGAGGAAGAAATATGAAGACAATACTAGAAGGAGGAAAGCACTCGTCACAGAACAACTCGAGAAAGATCCCCTTTCTGAAAAAGAATCCAGTTCTGATTCTGATTCTGATGAGGCCTTCTGTTGCCTGGATGCTAAGACAGAAGACCTATGCCTCATGGCCCATTCTGATGATGAGGTAACCTCTACATCTACATCTAGTTTTTCTTCGGTAGGCTTAGCTTTTGATTCTGATTCAATGTCAGAATTTTGAGAAGAGTTTAAGGCCATCCAAGCCACTTATTCCTCTGTTATAGAAGAAAATAGTAAGCTTAAGGTTGAGATTCTTGACTTAAGAAAGGAGGTTGAGATCAAAATCAATCTTCTGTTTAAGGAGAGATCAGCTGGAAGCTGAAAATGTTTCTCTTCTCAAGAGAATAAGAGAAATTGAGCCTCTTGAGATTAAGTACAATGCTTACTAGAAGGCCCAGTCTTCCATGGAAAAGATTGTACTTGATGATCAACAAATTGGCGTTGGTTTTAGTCTTGGGTATGGCTCAACAAAATCACGTGAGCCTTCTGTAATGCCTAGCACCAGTGTTGCTAAGGTAGATAAGGTCATAGTGCCACTGATTTCTAGCCCCATCTGCCATGCTGGTGTATCTGGCACCAAAGTTATCCATGAGGAAGTCAGACCAGAAAAAGGAAAGATAAAGGTTCAACAGAAACCCCTTTTGAAAGTCAATGAACCAGGCAGAAACCCTAACAACAGAAAAGGTCTTCAGAAAAATAAAAGACCACACCCCAACAGACAACCTCATGATAACCGTGCTAGAAATGATCACCAGAAGGACATGTATCAAGAGAAAGTTAACTTTAGGCAGAAGATGTTGGCTGGTCAACTTGAGAAGCCCAAAGCTAACCGCCCATCTGATCTTGATAGTATATGGGACTTCTTTCCAACCAAGAAAGCTATGCAAAAGTATGTAAACAGGAAGCATGACCCTCACAAGCATCTGCCCAAAGTGAATCACACTTCGGTTTACTATGACTACCAGGTGGACAATGGGTACCACCCACCAAGGTTTCACTTGATGAGACTAAAATGGTACCAACTACCCAGACTCCATGACCCCCAGGACCCAACATTGCTTGTGTACCTAAATCTTTCTTTTGATCATGCAGGAACTGTGTACTAGAGCTATCTCTGAGCAAGAATGGTTTATTGATAGTGGATGCTCCAGGCACATGACAGGTGACAGAAGTTGCCTAACAGAGTTCCAGAAATACAAAGGACCTAGAGTTACCTTTGGAGGTAATGATAAAGAAGGTCAAACAAAAGGAAGAGGGAAGCTGATCAAGAACCAGATAGTCATTGATGATGTCTCTTATGTCAAAGGTCTAAAGTTCAATCTTCTAAGTGCTAGCCAATTCTGTGACAAAGGCTACACTATTGAATTCACAAAGGACTTCTGCTATGTGAAGCATGAGACGACAAAAGAAGTGGTTCTTACAGCAACAAGGAAGAAGAACATCTATGTATTTGAATGGAAAACTGCAAAAGATGGAGTATGCCTGATAGCCAAAGGAGATTCAAAACTAAGCTGGGACTGACACAAGAAGCTTAGTCATTTGAATTTCAAAACAATCAACAAATTGGCAAGAGAACACAGTGTAGAAGGACTACCAGACATAGTCTACAAGAAAGAGACCCTCTGCAGTGCATGCCAGAAAGGAAAACAATAGAAGAACTCTTTCAAACCCATTGCTGGAGATCTCTTTACAAGTCCTTTAAATCTGATCCACATGGATTTATTTGGACCGATTGAGACTCCAAGTGTTGGTGGCAAGAAGTACACCCTAGTCATGGTTGATGACTACTCTAGATATACATGGAAAATCTTCTTGTCAAAGAAAAATGAAACCCTTCAGAAGTTGCCCTCTCTGTTAAAGCAACTTCAGACTGAGAATAATATGAAAGTCAGGACAATCAGGTCTGACAGAGGAACTGAATTTGTCAACCAAGTCATTAAGGACTTCTGTGATCAGAATGGAACCTTTCATCAACTCTCTGCTGCCAGAACACCTCAACAGAAGGGCGTGGCAGAAAGGAGGAACAGAACGTTGAAAGAAGCTGCAAGGACAATGATTGCGGAATCTGGTTTACCTATGAGATACTGGGCTGAAGCAATCAACACTGCATGCTACACCCAGAATAGGAGTATGATCAACAAGAATCACCAGAAGACCCCTTATGAACTTTGGAGAGGAATGAAACCTGACATAAGTTACTTTCATGTATTTGGATGCAAATGCTACATTCTCAACAATGGAAAGGAGCATCTAAAAGTATTTCAAGAGAAAGCTGATGAAGGTGTATTCATAGGCTACTCAAGCACCAGTAAAGCCTATAGAGTACTCAACAGAAGAACTCTACATGTTGAAGAATCTATACGTGTAACGTTTGATGATAGCATCTCTGTTGAAGAAGTAACAGAGACTCTCAAGGAAGTCAACTTAGATGATAGAACACCTGAGTGAACAGAAGAGGTAGCAGTCATTCCAGTGTTCCCAACACCTGCACCAAACCCCATTCTGTTGGATGAAGATGAAGATTCAGAAGAAGAGGAACCAGAGAGACCCAAACAACAACTGACATAACCTGATCTGACATGGTTAAGAGATCATCCTCCTAACCAAGTGATTGGACAAATCAGAAGTGGAGTACAGACCAGATCTGCTAAAACAAGAAGAGAAGCAATGTTTGTCTGCTATATATCTCAGATGGAACCTATGACTATAGAAGAAGCTCTTGTAGACTAAGACTGGATCAATGCAATGCAAGAAGAGCTCACTCAATTTGAGAAGAACAAGGTATGGGAACTTGTTCCTAGACCAAAGCACCATAATGTCATTGGAACCAAATGGGTATTCAAAAACAAAGCTGATGAAGATGGCAACATTGTAAGGAATAAAGCAAGGCTTGTAGCCAAGGGATACTGCCAAGAAGAAGGAATAGATTTTGATGAGACTTTTTCACGAGTTGCCAGACTTGAAGGCATAAGAATATTCCTAGCCTATGCTGCCTTCAACAACATCAATGTCTACCAGATGGATGTCAAGAGTGCATTTCTGAATGGAGATCTTGAAGAAGAAGTTTATGTGGAACAACCACCAGGTTTTGTCATTCATACTCAATCTTCTTGTGTCTATAAGATTAAAAAGGCCCTCTATGGTCTTAAGCAAGCTCCCAGAGCATGGTATGACACATTGTCCCTATTCCTAGTAAACCATGGGTTTACTAAAGGAAAGGTTTACAAGGCTCTATTTCAAATATTTGTTGCTAATCATACTCTATTAGTACAAATATATGTTGATGACATGTTGGTCCCGGTTGTACTGGATACAGTCTAGAGGGGGGGGTGAATAGACTGTATTGGTTTCTATCTTTTTCAAGCTAAGTCCCAGATTCAACAGATTAGCCTGTTCTGTTGGCAGAACAGACTGGCAGCGGATGGGGTTCTGGTAGGGGTTCTGTTAGTTTAGCCTCAGAGAAGCAAAGACAGTAGGCCTTCTGTTAACTCACAAGACAAGTTCTGCTGAACACAGAGACCAAGTCTTTGGAGTTAAACAGTTCAGATAAAAACGATAAATGAATGCAGTAACTAAATGACACTAGGGCTTTTTATAGTGGTTCAAGGAACAACTTGTTCCTCTAGTCCACTGTTCCACTAAGCTTGTAAAAAAGACCGTTTACAACGTCTTATTCCTATCACTTAAGAAGCTCTCCACGTCTTCTTCAAGTGTAGATGTCTCCTGGGATGCACTTCATGGCTTCCTTTAAGACTGGTCCTTTCACTGAGCTTTCCCGGAAGTATCACCACTTCACTGCTCCAGGTACTTGGACGTCCTTCTTGTGAAAGAAGAGTTTCTATTTGAAACAGGGGTTCCTCCAACTTGCTTCGTTACAAAGGATTTGTAGATGAAGAGCTTGAAGAGTTGAAGAACGACTAGAACTTTGCTTGAGTTGGAAGTAAGAATCTTTCCAACGTCTGCCTTCTCTTGTAGAAGATGATGAAGATTTAATCTCAAGGAGGCTTTTTGCGTTTTTAGCGTTTGAATGTTTTGTATGCGCATTGTTGTAGCAAAAGTTATCCGGTTGTTCTTCGTAGTGTATCTTTTATACTGAGGTTGTCTTCCCGTTAGATGAGAAGGAGGACAACTGCATTAAATGAGCGAGCAGTTGAATTGACCAGTAGGACCCAGCAAAGTTGGTGGGTTACTATTTTCGGATAAAGCAATCTTGACATTGCGGCGAATCATCTGCATTTACACTACAGAGTACGGGAGGCATTAAATGTGCATTTAATGCGCGTACTGTAGCTTTTCCGTTCAAGACTCCTAGCCGTTGAAGGAATCTTCAGTTGGTTTACCGGCTTGGTGAAATTCTCTAAGCGTCAGGCCTTCTGGTGTCTTCAACAGAGAGTCGGTCAGAGAAGGTCTTGAGCACTTCTGTTGGAGAAAGTTATCAGAGACTCTTGAGGGTTTTTGTTAAAGAAATGTCCAACAGAGAACCAGGAGGTTTTCTGTCTGTGTAAAGGCTAACAGAGACCCTGAGGTCTTCTGTTCTGAAGCAGAGAGCCAAAGGTCTTCTGTTAAAACAAAGCCTTATCAAGGGTCTTCTGTCAGGAGGTCTTCTGTTCTGGAGGCCTTCTGCCATTCGACTATACTAAAGAACTTTACAAGGAAAATTCTAATACATTAAATAAAAAGAGGGGTACTCTAAAGTCTTAATTAATTGTAAGGAATATTTGTAATTAGATTTTGATGATGCTATATTAATTAGGACTTTAAAGTACTCCTTTTAGACTTAATGTATTAGAATTTTCCTTTGTAAAGTTCTTAGCATAATCGACTACCAGAAGGCCTCCACACCAGAAGACCTCCTGACAGAAGATCTTTGGTTCTCTGCCTAGGAACAGAAAACCTCAGGGTCTCTGTTAGCCTTTACTTTTACAGAAACCCTCCTGGTTCTCTGTAAGCTATTATCAACAGAAGTGCTCAAGACCTTCTCTGACCAACTCTCTGCTAAAGACACCAGAAGGCCTGACACTTGGAAGAATTCCACAAATCCGGGAAATCAACTGAAAGATTCCTTCAACAGCTAGGAGACTTGTACGGAAACGCTACAGTGCCAGCATTAAATGCACATTTAATGCTCCCCATGCTCCGTAGAGTAATTGCAGATGATTGGCCGCAATGTCAGGATTATTTTATCCCAAAATAGTAACCCGCCAACTTTACCGGGTCCTACTGGTCAAGTCAACTGCTGGCGCATTAAATGCAGTTGTCCTCCTTCACCTCCAACGGGAAGACAACCCTCAGTATAAAAGATACACTACGAAGAACAACCGGATAACTTTTGCTCTACTAACTTTGCCAACTTCACCACATTCTTTGCAAGAAAAGCACATTCAAATTATTCAAGGCAAAAAGGTCCTCTTGAGATTCAAACTCTTCATCCTCAACAAGAGAGACATAAGTTGGAAAGAATATAACTTCATATCATTAAATCCAACAAGAGCAAGGTTCCAACAGTTCTTCAACAACTTCAAGCACTTCATCTACAAATTTTTTGTAACGAAGCAAGTTGGAGGAACCCCTGTTTCAACAGAAACTCTTCTTGTTACAAGAAGGACGTCCAAGTAACTGGAGTAGTGAAGTGGTGATACTTCCGGGAAGCTCAGTGAAAGGACCAGTCTTAAAGGAAGCCAGGCAGTGCATCCCAGGAGACATCTAGGCTTGAAGAAGACGTGGAGAGCTTCTTAAGTGCTAGGACTAAAGCGTTGTAAACGGTCGTCTTTACAAGCTTAGTGGAACAGTGGATTAGAGGAACGAGATGTTCCTTGAACCACTATAAAAATCCCTGGTGTCATTTACTTACTGTTTTAATATTTGCACTTAGATAGAACTGTATAACTCCTTAAACTTGGTATCTGTGTTCAGCAGAACTTGTCTTACGAGTTAACAGAAGGCCTACTGCCTTTGCTTCTCTGAGGCTAAATCAATAGAACCCCCTACCAGAACCCCATCCGCTGCCAGTCTGTTCTGTCAACAGAACAGGCTATTCTGTAAAATCTGGTACTTAGTTTAAAAAGCTAAAAACCAATACAGTCTATTCACCCCCCTCTAGACTGTATCCAGTACAACCGGGACCAACAAGTGGTATCAGAGCCTCCTTGTTCTAATAATCTCTTAGGTTATTTGCTGAACAAAGATCCACTTGTTTTTCTGTTATTTTTCTCATTTCTATCTGATATAATGGATCACTCTCTTGCCAAGAATCTTATGTTCTCAGATCTTAAGTTTGATGACTGGAGGATCCGGATGAAAGCACATCTCTGTGCCCTGCATGATGAGATGTGGGAAGTTCTTGATATTGGACCTTTCACAAGCTTCCAGAAGGTCAATCATCAGCATGCTATTGACAACACCAGACCCCAGATGATCAGTAAAGCCAAGTCAGAATGGACCACTGAAGAGAGAAGAAAATACAACTTGGACAATATTGCTAAGGACATCCTCTACAAGTCCATTGATGATAGGTACTTCAACAGAATAAAGAAGTGCAAAACTGCAAAAGAAATCTGGGATACTCTTGAGCTCATTGGAGCTGGTGATGAGCAAGAGAAGGACAACAAGCTGACAATAGCCAACAAGAAGTTTGACGACTTCAAACTTCTCCCTGGTGAAAGCATCTCCAAGATGTATGACAGGCTCCTCACTCTCATTGGAGAGATCTCTGAGCTTGGCAAGGAACTCACCACCAAGGAGATCAACCTGAAGATGTTGAGGGGACTGCCCTCAGCATGGAAAATGAAGGTGGTTGCTGTCCAAGCCAGCAAGGATGTAAAGACTTATCCCACAGATAAGCTCATCTCTCATCTCAAAGTTCATGAGTTCGAGATGATTGAAGAAAAGGAAGATGTACCAGAAGAGAGAACCACTACAGCTCTTACAGCCAGTACATCTAAGGTAAATGATTTTGACCCTTCAATACTTTTATCTGACGAATATATGGCTGCCTTTGCCAGGAGATTCAAAAAGTTTATGAAGAATCCTAAAGATGGAAGAAGCCCATCTTCCAGCAGAAAACCATACCAGAAGGTCAAACCAACAGAAAGCAGTGGAGAGCTTCTCTGTTACAACTGCAGACAACCTGGTCACTTCAAGGCAGATTGCCCCCATCCAAGGGTGTCCAAGAGACAAGGACAAGATGGAGAAAAGAAGAAGTTCGAAGACAATTCCAGAAGAAGAAAAGCACTCGTCACAGAACACGTCGAGAAAGACCCTCTGTCAGAAACAGAATCCAGTTCTGACTCAGATTCTGATGAGGCCTTCTGTTGCCTTGATACTGAGACAGAAGACCTTTGCCTCATGGCTCATTCTGATGATGAGGAACTGTGTGCTGGAGCTATCTCTGAACAAGAATGGTTTATTGATAGTGGATGCTCCAGGCACATGACAGGTGACAGAAGTTGCCTAACAGAGTTCCAGAAATGCAAAGGACCTAGAGTTACCTTTGGAGGTAATGACAAAGAAGGTCAAACAAAAGGAAGAGGAAAGCTGATCAAGAACAAGATAGTCATTGATGATGTCTCATATGTCAAAGGTCTGATGTTCAACTTGCTGAGTGCTAGCCAATTCTGTGACAAAGGCTACACTGTTGAATTCACAAAGGACTTCTTCTATGTGAAGCATGAGACAACAAAGGAAGAGGTTCTGACAGCATCAAGGAAGAAGAACATCTATGTAGTTGATTGGAACACAGCAAAGGATGGAGTTTGCCTGATAGCTAAGGGAGATTCAAAACTAAGCTGGGACTGGCACAAAAAGCTCAACCATTTGAATTTCAAGACAATCAACAAACTGGCCAGAGAACACATTGTAGAAGGGCTACCAGACATTGTGTACAAGAAGGAGACCCTCTGCAGTGCATGTCAGAAGGGCAAAAAAGTGAAGAATTCCTTCAAACCCATTGCTGGAGATCTTTCTACAAGTCCTCTAAATCTGATTCACATGGATTTATTTGGACCTGTTGAGACTCCAAGCGTTGGTGGGAAGAAATATACCTTAGTCATGGTTGATGACTATTCCAGATATACATGGACTATTTTTCTATCAAAGAAGAATGAAACTCTTCAGAAGTTGCCATCTCTGTTAAAGCAACTTCAGACTGAGAAGAATTTGAAAGTGAAGACAATCAGATCAGACAGAGGAACCGAATTTGTCAACCAAGTCATAAAAGACTTCTGTGATCAGAATGGGACTTTTCATCAACTCTCTGCCGCCAGAACCCCTCAACAGAATGGCGTAGCAGAAAGAAGGAACAGAACTTTAAAAGAAGCTGCAAGAACAATGATTGCTGAATCTGGTTTGCCTATGAGATATTGGGCTGAAGCAATCAACACTGCATGCTATACTCAGAACAGAAGCATGATCAACAAGAATCACCAGAAGACCCCTTATGAACTCTGGAAAGGAAGAAAACCCAACATCAGCTACTTTCATGTATTTGGATGCAAGTGCTACATTCTTAACAATGGAAAGGAGCATCTGAAAGTCTTTCAAGAGAAGGCTGATGAAGGAGTCTTTATATGCTATTCAAACACCAGTAAAGCCTATAGAGTACTCAACAGAAGGACTCTACATGTTGAAGAATCTATACATGTGAAGTTTGATGAAAGCATCTCTGTGAAAGGGATAACAGAGATCCTCAAGGAAGTCAGCATAGAAGACAGAACACCAGAACCAACAGAAGAGGTAGCAGACAACCCTGCATTTCCAACACCTGCACCAAACCCCCTTCTGTTGAATGAAGATGAAGACTCTGAAGATGAGGAACCAGAGAGACCAAGACAGCAGCTGACAGAACCTGACCTAACATGGTTAAGAGATCATCCCCCTAACCAAGTGATTGGTCAAATCAGAAGTGGAGTTCAAACCAGATCCACATCAAGAGGAGAAGTAATGCTTTCCTGCTATATATCTCAAATGGAACCTATGACTGTTAAAGAAGCTCTTGCAGACTCAGATTGGATCAATGCTATGCAAGAAGAGCTTACTCAGTTTGAAAGGAACAAAGTATGGGAACTTGTTCCTAGGCCAAAGCACCAGAATGTCATTGGAACCAAATGGGTATTCAAGAACAAGGCTGATGAAGATGGCAACATTGTAAGGAATAAAGCAAGGATGGTAGCAAAAGGTTATTGCCAAGAAGAAGGAATAGATTTTGATGAGACCTTTGCACCAGTTGCCAGACTTGAGGCCATCATAATCTTTCTAGCCTATGCTGCCTACAACAACATCAAGGTCTACCAGATGGATGTCAAGAGTGCATTTCTAAATGGAGATCTTGAAGAAGAAGTTTATGTGGAACAACCACCAGGTTTTGTCATTCCTACTCAATCCTCTTGTGTCTACAAGCTTAAAAAGGCCATCTATGGTCTTAAGCAAGCTCCCAGAGCCTGATATGACACATTGTCCCTTTTCCTAGTGAACAATGGGTTTACTAAAGGAAAGGTTGACAAAACTCTATTTCAAATCTCTGTTGCTAATCATATTCTGTTAGTACAAATATATGTTGATGATATTATATTTGGTAGTACTAATCCAGAACTATGCAAGAAATTTTCTCAAGTGATGCAGAGTCAATTTGAAATTAGTATGATGGGAGAACTCAGTTACTTCCTAGGACTTCAAGTCGAACAAGTTCCAGAAGGAATCTTTATCAATCAAGGGAAGCATACCAGAGACCTGATCAAGAAGTTTGGAGTGGAAGGCAAATCCTCAGTGAAGATTCCCATGAACACCTCACAAGGAATTGGTCCAGATGATGAAGGAAAGGATGTCGATGCAATAACATACAGAGGAATCATAGGATCTCTGTTGTATCTAACTGCAAGCAGACCAGACATCTCATTCTCTGTTGGAATCTGTGCCAGATACCAATCAAAGCCCAAGGAAAGCCATCTAAGTGCTGCAAAAGGAATCATCAGATATATCAAAGGAAATCCAAATGCAGGCCTGTGGTATCCCAAGGGAGGTAACTTTGAACTATTTGGTTACTCTGACTCAGATTTTGCAGGTTGCAGACTAGACAGAAAGAGCACCTCTGGTCACTACCAATTTCTAGGAGGAAGGCTTGTTTCCTTGTTTAGCAAGAAGCAGAACTCTATCTCAACAAGTACAGCTGAAGCTGAGTACATTGCAGCTGGGAGTTGCTGTGCTCAGTTACTCTGGATGAAGCAACAACTGAAGGACTATGGAATTCAAGCAAAGGAGATCAAGCTGTTGTGTGACAACACCAGTGCCATTGCTATCACTCAGAATCCAGTTCTTCATTCCAGGACAAAGCACATTGAGATCAGACATCACTTTATCAGAGATCATGTTGAAAAGAAGCACATATGCATGGAGCATGTGTCAACAGAAGACCAGCTTGCAAACATTCTGACAAAGCCTCTTCCTGAGGCTAGGTTCAACAAACTGAGAGAGGAATTAGGAATGATGGATGAAATTCCAAGAGAAAGTTGAAAAGGAAGGCCCTCTGTTGCTAAATTTCTGTTAACAGAATTCTTGTTGCAGAACCCCTTCTGTTAACCCCTTCTGTTCTCTACCCTGGCAGAACACCTCAGCAACAGAAACCCTTTCTTCCTCCCTACAGAAAACCTCCTCTTATGTCTAACAGAAGGTTGTGGACTTAGAAAAATCTGAAAACCGGGTGACCTAGTAAATTATTAAAGGTCTTTTACCCTTTTACCCTTAAAACGGTATCCAGCCGCAAAGTATTTACTACGCCCCTTTTTACATTTATTGGTACCTTGGAACCGTAAATAATTTCAAGCGTCCACTAACCCAAACCCATAAATTCCCCTTTCGCAAACTTAAACCGTTACTGATTTCATTACTCTCAAACTCTCAAACCTCCATAGCTCTCAAGCTCTCTGCAATCTTTCTCTGCTCAAATGGCTTTCATCAACATTAATGACCTCACCAAGGAAGAAATCAACACCCTGGTCTCGAACATCTATACTGGGATGAACTGCGACCTCTCCGCACTCCCTGAACTCGCTGCAAATCATGAAACGATGATGAAAATCATCAAGGGAATGGAGGACTCGCAACTGAACAAGGTAGTGGGATATCACTTTGATTCCTACAGCACGAAGGACGTGGCAGAGTTTTATCTCAACGCTACGTACGAAGGGGAGACCATTCGGTCAAATGTCAATGGTGAGAACATAACCCTCACTCCTGAAGATCTCAACGCCCTGTTTGGCGTAGTGGAGGACCCTCAAGAAGAAGAGACTGAAGGCTTCTTATCTCTGGACAGTGTCAAGGTCACTGTGGACAACTTTGTCCAACTCTACTACCGACCTGAAGTGGGTAGAGTTCCCAAACTATACATGAAGAAGAACCTCCTTCTGAGCGACTATGAGAAGCTAGTGAACATCCTTCATAGGTGTGTCTGGAGCAAGAGCACCTCCACCGATGAAATGAATGTGCTCAATGCAAAAGCTGTCTTTGCAGTTCATCATGGGATGAACATCAACTGGGGACAGGAAATTGTCAAATCCCTTGTTGAATTCATAAAAAAGAAAGACAAGGAGACCGGACTGTTCAAAACCCCCATGGGTTATGGCCTCTTAATCTCTGAAACCTTGCTCAAGGTAAGGATAGGACTTAGAAACCCTATTGAGGCAGATTACACCAAACTGCTCTTCCTCAATACCTCTGGTGACTGGAAGGTTGCACTCAAGGCTGAACAGAAGAGGCTGAGGACTCTGGAGTTTAACCGGGAGAAGCTTCAACAGAAGACCTTCAAACCCAAAAAGGCTGTGAAGAAACAACAGAAACCCTCTACATCTTCAGAATCTGAAGAAGAAGTTCTAATCAGAGAACCTGTGAAAAAGGTTGCTCTGCAGAAAGTTGTCCCTGATAAAGTTCAGAAGCTAGTGGCTAAGAAATCTGTTCTAAAGAGAAAGGCACCTTCCCCTATCTCTACATAAAGCACCCCCTCTGCCTCCCCCATTGCAAAGAAGGCAAAGGTTCTGACACCTGCAGCACAGGAAAAGCTGGAGGATTCTGTCACCTCTGCCCCAGCCAACAGAAATGCTTGGCAAGGCAAGAGGATTGTGTTTGAGTCAAGTGACTCAGAAGAGGAAGTAGTGGTGCAGGATGCCACTACTCAGGGGGAACCACACCTCTCTCCTCCTGCCTCTACAAATGATCAACCACTGGTGGTTTCTTCACCAGAACACCAAGAAGATAGCAGAAGTTCAAACTCTGCAGAACCCCTACTGAACAACTTCTCTGCCCTAGATAGGGAATTCATCAGGGTTCTTGCATGGAGAAAGTGGAGAGTGGGACCTCTCTTTGAGCTACTTAAGAACTTGTCCCACTTCATCTCTGAGGAAGAAGAAGTTCTCCGATGGGCTGACACAGAAGATGTGGAACAATGCCTGAACAAAGACTTCCTTCTTTCTGTCCTACAGAAAAAGAAGGAGAAACACCAAGGAAAAGCTCTTCTGTTCAAAGAATCACCAGAAGACCATGTAAAGGCTCTTTAAGAGCATGAGATGGATGATTTTGATGCTTGGCTGGTTGAGAAGAAGAGGAAGGAATCAATGATCAAGTTTCGACATAGTGCACATGGAGAAGGGGAACCCTCCACTGCAAATGACCTACCCTTGGTCATGGAGAAGCTTATCAAAGAATGGAGGGAATCTATGTTCACAGAAACCGTACTAGAGGTAATCCCCACAACCATTCCTTCTCCCCCTCCCTCTCCTAAAATCACTTCACCTCAACCTCAACAGAAATCCCCTTCACTCTCACAGAAAACCATCTCCAAACAGAACACCTCCTCACTTCATCAGAAGCCCTCTTCTGAACAGAAAACCCCTACACCCCAAAAGCCCTCAATCTCCAAATCTTCATCTCTTTCACCCTGCAAACCGTTCTCTCCCCCAAAGAACAGATCCCCATCCCCTCCCCCATCCTCTCAAAGACAAATTATCCAATACCAACCCCAACAGATCATTTCTTCATCACCACCACCTCAACAGAAATCCCCTTCACCTACCAAGTCTGAACATGAAGTAACTCCACAAGACTCCCATCCACCACATCAACCTGCTGCTCAGCTAAAACCTGAATGGTTTCTTAGAGATTCTGATCCTACAACCATTTCCCCCATCTCTACACCACAAGGTTATTCTAGGCACTCTACTGCCCCCAATCCCTCCCTCAGGAAGAAGAAGAAGGTAATCAGAAACAGAATACCAATCTACTCCTCTTATGAAGACTCCTCTGACATGGATGGATTCATGATCAGCAAGTCCTACAAAGCTACTTCAAAGAGACAGAAGACCCCTCCTCTGACTCAACTTGAGCATGAACTTATTGTTGAATCTCTCTCCTCTGTCCAAGAACATCACCCTTTGCCTAAGGGAAGAGGTCTAGAGATGCCTTCATCTGATGGACAAGAGAATCAAATTCCCTTCAACAAGTTCGTTGAAGCAGCAGAAGACTTTGGTGGACAAATCCTCCAAGGCATGAACAAGTTGATACAGATCAATGATAAGCATTATGAGCACCTTGCTCATGTGAATGATAATCTCAATTCTGGGATGCAGTTTATCTCAGATCGCTTTGAGAATCTCACAATATCCCTCCACAACTTCATGGCTTCCTCAACTGCCAAAACAGATGCGTTGTCAACAGAAGTGGAAGGCATCCATAAGACCCTTTTCACCTTTCATCAGACCCTAATAGCTCAAGGCAAAGCAATTGAAACCATCTCCTCAAATATTGATGATCTCCGATGGGCTGATACAAAATCAAAAGAACAACTATTGGACATAGAGGAACTCTGCAAAGTCCACCGTGATCAAGCCAGGACTCTATTTGCTCAAGACAAAGAGAGATATCAGAAGATGGTTCTCTTAGAAGCCAGCAACAAAGATATCCTGTCTGCCATCCAGAAGCAACATGGGCTTATTGAAGGTCTTACATCTGTAACTCAAACCTTACCAGAAACCCTGGAACAGATTGCCTCTACTCAGGCCACAGAATTCTAGAAACTCTCCCTTCTGCTTGGTGATCTCGATGATGCCAGGACCACCAGAACCTCATCATCTGCTGAACCAACTGTGGATCCCACACCTTACTTTGAAGCTGCCCTCCAGAAGAAAAGGCTAGCTGGTATCCCTAGACCTCCATCCCCACAGAAGAAAGGAACTATGAAGAAGAAAGCTCTAAGCTTTAAAGAATGGAGACTGGGAGGTTCTCAGGTGATGTCTAAAACACAATTTGAGGAAATGAAGCAGAAGATGACCTCTACTCAACAACAGAATCTTTATTTGGACCATGATGGTCATGTGAAGGTTAGACATGGTGGATCTCTGGAGGAAGCAGAATTCTGGTTTCACAACAGTATTGTACCAGGAAAAGATATCCATGAAGGTGTTCTAAACTACTTAGACTGCAAACTCTCACCCGTCTGGGCTTCTTATCAAAGAACTGGAAATCTGGTTGGAAGCAGAGAAGAGGTGAATGCAGAGCTAAAGAGACTACAAGGACTGGATGAGCAAGCAAGAGCTGAAGCTGCAAAGGCTATTATGTAATCAGATACTCTTGTAATCCACCTTAATAAAAGAACATCTCTGCCTCACACTTTGTAAGGCAATTCCTCAATCTCTGGCTTTTCTTTACTTTCTGTTTGTGTTTGTTTGTTTGCTTTTTGATTTATTATCTGCTATCTGAATGTACTGCACTCTTACTATTTTCCTATGCCAAGTTGCCCACCAAGATTTTAATGGAAGTTCTAAACTTTAATTCTTTATGGTGAAGGCACTTCTCTGGAAATAGTTAAAGGGTTTTGGCATCATCAAAAAGGGGGAAATTGTAAGGAATATTTGTAATTAGATTTGGATGATGCTATATTAATTAGGACTTTAAAGTACTCCTTTTAGACTTAATGTATTAGAATTTTCCTTTGCAAAGTTCTTAGCATAATCGACTACCAGAAGGCCTCCACACCAGAAGACCTCCTGACAGAAGATCTTTGGTTCTCTGCCTAGGAACAGAAAACCTCAGGGTCTCTGTTAGCCTTTACTTTGACAGAAACCCTCCTGGTTCTCTGTAAGCTATTATCAACAGAAGTGCTCAAGACCTTCTCTGACCAACTCTCTGCTAAAGACACCAGAAGGCCTGACACTTGGAAGAATTCCACAAAGCCGGGAAATCAACTGAAAGATTCCTTCAACGGCTAGGAGACTTGTACAAAAACGCTACAGTGCCAGCATTAAATGCACATTTAATGCTCCCCATGCTCCGTAGAGTAATTGCAGATGATTGGCCGCAATGTCAGGATTATTTTATCCCAAAATAGTAACCCGCCAACTTTACCGGGTCCTACTGGTCAAGTCAACTGCTCGCGCATTAAATGCATTTGTCCTCCTTCACCTCCAACGGGAAGACAACCCTCAGTATAAAAGATACACTACGAAGAACAACCGGATAACTTTTGCTCTACTAACTTTGCCAACTTCACCACATTCTTTGCAAGAAAAGCACATTCAAATTATTCAAGGCAAAAAGGTCCTCTTGAGATTCAAACTCTTCATCCTCAACAAGAGAGACACAAGTTGGAAAGAATATAACTTCATACCATTAAATCCAACAAGAGCAAGGTTCCAACAGTTCTTCAACAACTTCAAGCACTTCATCTACAAATCTTTTGTAACGAAGCAAGTTGGAGGAACCCCTGTTTCAACAGAAACTCTTCTTGTTACAAGAAGGACGTCCAAGTAACTGGAGTAGTGAAGTGGTGATACTTCCGGGAAGCTCAGTGAAAGGACCAGTCTTAAAGGAAGCCTGACAGTGCATCCCAGGAGACATCTAGGCTTGAAGAAGACGTGGAGAGCTTCTTAAGTGCTAGGACTAAAGCGTTGTAAATGGTCGTCTTTACAAGCTTAGTGGAACAGTGGATTAGAGGAACGAGTTGTTCCTTGAACCACTATAAAAATCCCTGGTGTCATTTACTTACTGTTTTAATATTTGCACTTAGATAGAACTGTCTAACTCCTTAGACTTGGTATCTGTGTTCAGCAGAACTTGTCTTACGAGTTAACAGAAGGCCTATCTACTTTGCTTCTCTAAGGCTAAATCAACAGAACCCCCTACCAGAACCCCATCCGCTGCCAGTCTGTTCTGTCAACAGAACAGGCTATTCTGTAAAATCTGGTACTTAGTTTAAAAAGCTAAAAACCAATACAGTCTATTCACCCCCCCTCTAGACTGTATCCAGTACAACCGGGACCAACATTAATATAGCATCATCAAAATCTAATTACAATTATTCCTTACATGACATTATATTTGGAAGTACTAACGCAGAACTATGCAAGAAATTTTCACAAGTTATGTAGAGTCAATTTGAGATGAGTATGATGGGAGAATTGAGCTACTTCCTTGGACTGCAAGTGAAACAAGTTCCAGAAGGAATCTTTATCAACCAAGGGAAGTACACCAGAGACTTGATCAAGAAGTTTGGTGTAGAAGGCAAATCATCAGTAAAGATTCCCATGAACACTTCTCAAGGAATTTGACTAGATGATGAAGGAAAAGATGTTGATGGAACAACCTACCGAGGAATCATTGGATCTCTTCTCTACCTGACTGCAAGCAGACCAGACATAGCATTCTCTGTTGGAATCTGTGCCAGATACCAATCAAAGCCCAAGGAGAGCCATCTAAGTGCTGCAAAAAGAATCGTCAGATACATCAAAGGAAATCCAAATGCAGGTCTATGGTATCCCAAGGGAGGTAACTTTGGTCTAATTGGTTACTCTGACTCAGAATTTGCAGGTTGCAGGTTAGACAGGAAGAGCAGCTCTGGTCACTGCCAACTGCTAGGTGGTAGACTTGTCTCCTGGTTTAGAAAGAAGCAGAATTCAATTTCAACCAGTACAACAAAAGCTGAAAACATTGCAGCTGGGAGTTGCTATGCTCAGCTACTCTGGATGAAACAACAACTGAAGGATTATGACATTCAAGCAAAGGAGATCAAGATTCTCTGTGACAACACAAGTGCTATTGCCATCACTCAGAATCCAGTTCTACACTCCAGGACAAAGCACATTGAGATCAGACATCACTTCATCAGAGATCATGTTGAGAAGAAGCACATATGCATGGAGCATGTGTCAACAGAAGACCAACTTGCAGATATTCTGACAAAGCCTTTGCCTGAGGCTAGATTCAACAAACTGGGAGAAGAATTGGGAATGATGGATGAAATTCCAATAGAAGGTTGAAAAGAAGACTTCTTGTTACAAACTCTCTGTTAACAGAATAACTGTTGCAGAACCCCTTCTGTTTTCATCTTGAATAGAGAACCTCTGTTCCTAACAGAACAACTCAGCAACAAAGACCCTCTTTCTATCTCTGACAGAAGGTTGTGGACTTAGAATTTTTTTTGAGGAAACGGGTGAGCTAGTAACTTAATGAAGATCTTTTACCCTTTTACCCTTAAAACGGTATTACAGTCGCAAAACATTTACTGCGCCCCTTTTCATTTATTGGTACCTCTAAACCGCCAATAATCTCAAACGTCCACTAACCCGAACCCTTATATTCCCCTTTCTCCAACCTAAACCGTTACTGCTCTCAATATTCTCAAACTCTCAAACCTCCATAGCTCTCAAGCTTTCAGAAACTTTTCCTTTGCTCTAATGGCGGTCGTTAGCTTCAACTCACTTTCAAAGGCCCAACAGGAAACCTTGACTAAGAATGTGCTCACTGGGATGAAGTGCAACCTCTATGCACTCCCAAAGCTCGCCGAGGACGAGGAACTCATGGAGAGGATCCTAGAATGCATCAACGACTCCCAACTGAGTAAAGTTATCACCTTTAACTATTCACAGTACAACACCATGGATGTGGTCGAGTTATATCTCAACGTTGACTACCAAGATGAGGTCATCACCTCAACTGTGAATGGGGAGAAGGTCACTATTGATGCGGACGTCATCAATGGCCTGTTTAGCATCCAGATTCTCAACGAGCCAACGGTCTCTTTGACCTAGAAGAAGCTGACCTCACTGTTGAGGAATTTGCTATGAACTACGGCAGACCAGGTGCCACCATTCCCAAGCTGACCGGGAAGAAGCACTCCTTGAAAAGGGACATTGAACTGCTAGTAAACATTCTTCACAAATGCGTCTGGTGCAGATACACATCCACTGACGAATTCACCATCTCTCGAGCCAAAGCCATTTATGCTATACTGCACAAGGCAAATGTCAACTGGGGCCAGGTTATTCTCAGGTCCATAATTGAGTTTGTCAAAGTAGTCAAGAGGAAGAACAAAGAAACTGGCATCTACTCTGGAAAAGTAGGTCATGCCCTCCTCATCTCTGAGCTACTGATCCAAGAAGTTGGGTTTAAGAAGCCAACCATGGTGGATCACTCAAAGGTGATATTTCTTTCAACTACCAGGAACAGAGAAGCAGTTATAAAAGCTGAAATTAAGCGTTTGGCTAAGTTGGACCAGAACAGACAGAAGCTCCAACAGAACACCTCCACCAGTTCTGAGGAAGAACCCTTGGTGAGGAAAGTTGTGAAGAAAGCAGTTGCTAAGAAAGCTGCTCCAGAGAAGGTCAAGAAGGTGTTGACCAGGAAACCTAACCCTAAGAGGAAGAAACCCTCTTCAGAGTTCAGATCATCTACCCCTTCTGCATCTCCGACCTCTAAGAAACAGAAGGTCGGAACCCCTATCCCTAAGATTGCCCCAGAAACTCAGGGGGAACAAGAAGAACCTACCTCACCCATTCTGGCGAAGAACCCACTCTGGCAAGGGAAGAAGATTACCTTTGAGTCTAGTGACTCTGAGGACGATATAATGGTAGAGGATACAACAACTCAGGGGGAACCCCAGATCTTTGTCCACTCTACAGATATACCAGAACATGGAGTGTCTGTACCATCTCCAGACAGAGAACCTCAAATAGACTACAGAACAGCATTAGATAAACAGTTTGAGCGTGTGTTAGCATGGAGAAGCTGGAGAATGGGACCTCTACAGAAGATTTGTAACACCCCGGCCCCGAAGGACCCGAGGTAGTTACTTCTGAACTCTCCAGACCTCTAATACTGTCCTCACAAACCACCACTAGCCTTTTCCGCGCACTTTGTCCTCACTCGTGAGCGCCTTGAGAAACTTCCCACGGGGTCACCCATCCCAAGACTACTCCCGTGCAAGCACGCTTAACTTTGGAGTTCTTGGGTGATGAGCTCCCTTAAAAGGAGATGCATCTTGTTGGTATGAGTAGTACTATTAATCCGTTTAAATTAAATCTCAAATGTTACAATCACCCCCACTTAGGAACGCAACGTCCTCGTTGCGCCCATCAACCAATCTCAAATCTCAATCAAATCCCAAAATCCTCCCCTGCTAAGTGCCCGCCCGATATCCAACGTGTAATACCCGAGATTAATTTAAGAGGATTAATAGTACTACTCATACCAACAGAGGTGCATCTCCTTTTAAGGGAGCTCATCACCCAAGAACTCCAAAGTTAAGCGTGCTTGCACGGGAGTAGTCTTGGGATGGGTGACCCCCTGGGAAGTTTCTCAGGGCGCGCATGAGTGAGGACAAAGTGCGCGGTAAAGGCTCGTGGTGGTTTGTGGGGACAGTACTAGGGGTCTAGAGTAACTACCTCGGGTCCGTGTGGGGCCCCGGGGTGTTACAGGTGGTATCAGAGCAACCCTGCGATAGTGTGCTGACCCGTTAGATATCGGGCGGGCACTTAGCGGGGCAAGATTCTGGGGTTTTATTGAGATTGGTTTAAGGGCGCAACGAGGACGTTGCGATCCTAAGTGGGGGTGATTGTAATACCCGAGATTAATTTAAGAGGATTAATAGTACTACTCATACCAACAGAGGTGCATCTCCTTTTAAGGGAGCTCATCACCCAAGAACTCCAAAGTTAAGCGTGCTTGCACGGGAGTAGTCTTGGGATGGGTGACCCCCTGGGAAGTTTCTCAGGGCGCGCATGAGTGAGGACAAAGTGCGCGGTAAAGGCTCGTGGTGGTTTGTGGGGACAGTACTAGGGGTCTAGAGTAACTACCTCGGGTCCGTGTGGGGCCCCGGGGTGTTACACAACGGGTCAGCACAATGTCACAGGGTTGCTCTGATACCACCTGTAACACCCCACCCCGTAGGACCCGAGGTAGTTACTTCTGAACTCTCCAGACCTCTAATATTGTCCTCACAAACCGCCACTAGCCTTTTCCGAGCACTTTGTCCTCACTCGTGCGCGCCTTGAGAAACTTCCCAAGGGGTCACCCATCCCAAGACTACTCCCGTGCAAGCACGCTTAACTTTGGAGTTCTTGGGTGATGAGCTCCCTTAAAAGGAGATGCATCTTGTTGGTATGAGTAGTACTATTAATCCGTTTAAATTAAATCTCAAATGTTACACCTATGTTCAACAATGCCTTAAAAGGGTCTTCTGCCCTTGGAGCCCTTCTGCTCAGAAGGTCTTCTGCTCTGGAGGCTTTCTGCCAAGTCGATTAAACTAAGAACTTTACAAATGAAAATTCTAATACATTAAGTCTAAAGAGGGGTACTCTAAAGTCCTAATTAATCTAGCATCATCAAAATCTAAATACAAATATTCCTTACACATACTTAGAATAATTTCCTGAAATTTCCTAAAACAACTGAGGTGTTCCAAGCATAAACTAAACTGGGAGTTGGTGTTTAACATAACCTCTTTTACGTTTGACCAGGAGTTCTGTTCCTTGACAGAACTGCTTGAGGTGTTCTGGATCGAACAGAGAAGCTTGAGGTGTTCTGATCGAATCAGAGAAGCTTGAGGTGTGCTGATCGATCAGAGAAGCTTGAGGTATTCTGTTGGTTTCAACAGACAGCCAAACTTTTGCTGCTTTTTCTGTTGACATAATCCTTCTTCTTTCCTCTTTTCTTGAGTTTCTGGTGAAATATAACTAATTCTCCTTTTGAACGTCTCCTTCTGTTATCCAGAACGTTGACCGATCTCTGCCATAAGGATTTGTTTTTATTGAACAAATCCCACCTGATCCTCAGAGTTAGTCAAGTCATCTGGTTTCTGAAATTTGTCAATTGGAGTTGATTAGTTGCAATTGAAGCCTAGAATACTCTTGAAAGATTAAGTAGCATTTTTAGCAAACGTTTCTTTGTTGTTCAGAAATCTTGTAGGCGTTTATTGAGCCTTTGATTTGAGAGTTTGCTAATGCCTTTTTCATCACCAATCTTCATCTTAATAATCCCCATTCCTTTGGTTGAGCTTATCCTCTTGAAGCTTTTTGACCATTCCCCCCTGTGTTGACAATTGAGTCCTTTTGACTTGTAAACTTAGAAATGGACATTCTTAGGACATTGTTATTAGCATGATTTAGCTGACTTAACAGGGTGCTCCTAATTTAGGACACTGCTATTTAGTAGGTTGCTCCTATTTTTAATAGGACGCTGCTAAGAAGCGGGGTGCTCCTATTAAAAACAAGACTCTACAAAATAGTAGGGTGCTCCTTTTGATTCAGAGTCCATTTCTTAAGTTTTTATTGGGGTGAAGAAGTTCCCCCTCAATCTGTGATAATCTTCTCATAAGCAAGATGAACGTAATAATGTCTGCCTAAAACCTTTGAGTAGTTCCCCCTGAGTTGTATGTCCTTCAATTGATATCAAATGATGATACCAATTGATATTCAGTGTGATAAGGAGAAACACCTTAGGGTCTTCTGGCATATATATATTCCTTCTTCAAGGTTGTTCAACATTCAATCTCTTGCCTTGAGAATTAGATGTGCTAGGATCCTTTGTTGGCTTTGAATATCTCACTGTTGTAGACATCATCAAAATCTACCTTCAGTGCAATATGATCCTAACAATCTTTGTGTGATGTTGTTGATGCTGGTTCAATCCTTTTTTGAATAAGGCCATTCTGATTGGGATTGAACATCATCTGATACATCCACTTATACCTGGTGGCTAGAGAAGAAGATCTTTTCAACTGGTTCTTTGCCAGCAGTTTTCAGCAAGCAGCTGGGAGCTTACTGTCTGTGAGAGTCTATTCTTTCCAGTGAGCACATCTTTGGTGACATTCTTGAAAATGGAATGTCTTCTTTTGTCATAGACTAGCGTGTGCTCAATAGATAATTCTTTAAACCAATAATATAAGTTGTGTTAATGATATGAGAATTCCAATTTGTTTGTCTCCAGTCTTGACATCTTTATTCCACTCAATACTTCCATCATCTTCGTGTATTTTTTTTCATCCCTTTCCTTTAAGAACAGTAGTACCACTTGTGATACCATGAGAAACTCACAATAATCTTTTGATATTCATAAGCATCAGATGTCAATTGATCACAATGAAATCATTAGATATTTGTTTGTTTCATGATATTGGTTGCTCTCTTCTCCCTTTATATCATTTAATCTCTTTTGAACCTTCTCTGATCCCTTTTTGTGAACTGGTTGACTTCCCAAAAATGTTGTCAGTCAGAAGGGTGAGTGATAGGTTCTCTGATATGGGAGTAAGGGTAAGGAGGGTGTATGATGATGTGGAAATATATAGTTGGTTACTGGTCCATTTGTTTAAGGAGTTGATATGGATAATGGATGGGCCAGTAAGTGTTTTGGTTTTCTGGAGGTTAGGGACAGAATTGATAGAAGTCATATTCAATGCCAATCCAGTAGTATGATCTTCATTAGTAATGACCTTAATGAGATCTCTCAGTTTTGATTCTTCATAAGATTAATCTTAATCATCAGATTATCCTCTTAGTCCTGTCACTATTTGGACTTTTTGATGTTCAAGATTTTTAGTTTATGAAAGGAATAAATGTTGGTCCCGGTTGTACTGGGTACAGTCTAGAGGGGGGTGAATAGTCTGGACTGGTTTTTAACTTTTTCAAACTAAGTACCAGATTTAACAGAATAGCCTGTTCTATTGGCAGAACAGACTGGCAGCGGATGGTCTTCTGGTAGGGGTTCTGTCCGGTTAGCCTCTAAGAGATGCAAAGGTAGTAGGCCTTCTGTTTACTCACAGGAGGAGTTCTGCTAAGCACAGAGACTCAAATTCTGGAGTTAATCAGTTAAAGATAAATACAAGAATTAAAAGCAGTAAGTAAATGACACCAAGGATTTTTATAGTGGTTCAAGGAACAACTCGTTCCTCTAATCCTCTGTTCCACTAAGCTTGTAAAAACTCCAATTACAAAGCCTTAGTCCTAGCACTTAAGAAGCTCTCCACATCTTCTTCAAGCCTAGATGTCTCCTGGGATGCACTTCCTTGCTTCCTTTAAAACTGGTCCTTTCATTGAGCTTCCTTGAAGTATCACCACTTCACTTCTCCAGTTACTTGACGTCCTTCTCGTTAGAGAAGAGTTCTTGAAAGAACAAGGGTTTTCCAACTAGCTTCGTTACAAAAGGTTTGTAGTTGAGGTGCTTGAAGTGTTGAAGAATAGTTGAAACTTTGCTCTTGTTGGGGATATGAAGATAGAAAAAGATTATCTTTCCAACGTACGCCTTTCTTGTTGATGAAGAAGGAGATTTTGATCTCAAGAAGGCTTGTGCGTTTGAATGTTTGAATGTTTTTGTCTGAACACTGGGTTTTCAAAGTGTTAGCAAAAGTTGTCCGGTTTTTCTTTGAGTAGTATCTTTTATACTGGGGTTGTCTTCCCGTTGGAGGAGGAGGACAACTGCATTAAATGCGCGAATAGTTTACTTGACCAGTAGGACCCAGTAAAGTTGGCGGGTTACTATTTTGGGGTAGAGTTATCCTAAAATATCCTGGAATGTCGTCCAATCATCAGCTTTTAC